>OX637505.1:7500000-8750000 GCA_951799955.1 Apamea anceps | reverse complement strand
AAATTATGTAAAAATAAAAGCTCTACCACCACCTCGACCATTATAAACACAGGTTTATATCTATTCTTGAATTATGCAGTTGGGTATTTGGTTTATAAGGACGTTCCATTTTAAGTACAAGATGCAATCGATATCCAATCAAATTCCGCAAGCACGTACAGCATCACTCCTGCGCAGTGCTCTGCGCCCGCGCATCGCAGCGCTATGAAAGGAGCGCTTCATGCAGGTGGCCGACATACGATACGCCATTGTATGCCAGAACGGCGAAGCCTCCTCCGTTTGTCTCCCGTCAAAAGAATTCCTCGCAGACAACTCACCCCGCTACTAATTACGCGAGGACAAAGAGTAGAGAGCTTTTTGGCGAGAGTTTTGTACCTAAAAGCTTACCAAAGAGCTTTGAAGTTGTGTAGCATAATCAGCTTATGTCCCTACTGCTAGAACACAGGCCTCCTTTCTTCGAGATGGAGTGGAAATCAACTACGCGCGCAGAGTGGGAATCGGTAGATGTGACACATCTTTCAATTTTTGGTTCTATTCTAGGACATGCCGGTTTCCTTCATCGTTTTGAGTTGTATGCGTTGAATTCATTGAATTAATTTGGTTTGATGAAATTCATGCCAAACAAAAATATGAAAAAGTTAGTTACTAAAGCAAAAGGGGACTGCTGTCAAACATAATGCTGACTTCATGACTTGTACGGTAGACAGCACGGCCCAAACCAACCAGTTTTTTTTCCGATGAAGGCTTCGCTTGAAATACTTGAATTGTGGACTGCAATGAGACCAGTTAAAACAATGAGACACATCTCAGATAAACATTATTCGTATAATGAAGTGACACATCTGATTTGAACTTAATCAGTGCGTCTGACTCATCTTGCGTATACGCACAAAGTGCGCGAGCGATTCAAACGAAATGAAAAGCGTTTTGTGCGGTATTCCATCCATATTGAGAGTGCGCATGTGCGCCGCTTACAAAAGCTTTGCGAGCACAGGAGGCTTTGCGTACCTTGTTCTATTTAATATTGATGTCTGCTGCGATTTGGCTTGAACAAATAAATAATAAGTACCTATTTAAACATTGTTTTTCCTTGTCATGTTTAATTCATCCACGATTTTGTTTTGATAAAACCTTATAAGTAAAAAAATATGTTGCGTGATGATTATTTATGCGTCTTATCGTCCCTGTATAAACACTCACGATGTGGGTGCTAATGGCTATTACAAAATCATTACTTATCAAAAGAAGTTATATTTATTACCAATGCAAATTTTAATATATTGACCATTAGGCTCGTTTCCTTTACCTATATAAGTTAGGTGAGGTTCACATGACAGCCAGCACGTGTCTAAGCCCGTATCGTTTGCACCCGATGTTCGAATCTAACGTCCGCAGGTAATTGCGTAGCGTTTGACCAAACGTTTGCTTGCATTTCCATTTTGTCATTAGCAATTGGCTATTAATTCTTGGATTATGACTGGTAGTGGACATAGGGGCTTGCAATTTTCACATCAGCAGCTGCCTCCTACTACATGTATCTGTGCAAAAACTTTTCTACGAGGAAAGGCACCTGCGTGATTCAATATTATCTGTATCTAATCATGGCCGCGCATACGTCGCCTGCTACAACACGTGTACCGATGTATCGATTTATCACTTTGACCAGAGCTTTAATGAAACTAGATTAGTATAATGACCAACAGAGGCTTTTACGATAATGATAGATAGTGTTAATGAAGTCTGTTTTTAAACAGATGTGTTAGAATATTTATTGTCAGTGTAAGAAAACTAATTTCGCATTCCTTATATGTAGGTAGGCTACCTAAAAGTAGGTAGGTTCCGAATAATGTTAATTAACAACACTTGGTAAGTGTTGTTGTGAAATAAACTTTATTTCAACTATTTATCGTATTAACAACAACGTAAATGAATTGCATAAGTGCTGATATTGTAAATAAACAGTGTTTAAAAAGAACAAAACGCCCTGGATAGTGGATAATAGGATGCGGTATAAACACTGGGAGAAACTAGTCGTTTTTATAACCGCTCCTTACACGGATAGGGTAATTATCACGTTCGCAACCATTATGTAATGTCCACTCTATAAAATCGCGACAACTGGTTTAGCTCATCCTGTTCCAGCTTGGCTAGGGCTGCCAGGAAATGTTTCTTGAGAATTACTTTGTGTGGTTATTCCTTCCTTGATTTTATGATTGATTTCCAATTACATCATAGCTTTGATTGCAGTGACATAGGTAAATCAATCAAAGTAAAATCCTATTTTTCCCAGGATCAAGCAAAACCAATTAAAAACATTGTTTACGCAAAGGTCGCGCTCGTCCTGTGGAGGTTATCTCCTGGATTGGAGCAAAAGAAAAATAAAATAAAACTATAACAGCGGTATCCTCTGCACTGTTTTATTTACATAAAGATAGTGGTATGAAGTAGTAATGGTCATTTTGAAAAATCGTTTTATTCAGCCTGAATAAAACAATTTTTAATAAAACATTGCACATCCATTAGAATATATACAATTTCCATGACGACTGTGAATTGTGTAGTATTGATGATCAAATCAATGTTTTGCAAACTTACTTTGTATGCCAGCCCTGGCTCACCACGTGGTGATAGGGCAGCACCTGTTAGCTAAATATATCTAAGCTGTTGCAATCAGCTCGAGCATCTGCCTGCCTAGATTATTACGCAATAACTCTATGCCTTTAAGTGTGCACACCAGTCCAGATGTACACCAGGGAGCTATGAACTTGTGACCACTTTATGGACTACTTATAAGATGATATTGCCCGGATAAATGAATAAATTGATACGAAGACAACGCTTATTTATATTGCCTTAACATGTAATTTAATAAGCAATTTATGCACGGATATCGTCGAATAATTGGTTACGGCAGGGTTTATATTTTATTGTAAGTTTACTGTTGAATGGTTCTTTTAATTTTATTAGCACCTATTATAGCTCGTTTTATTTTGAAGGAAAAAAAGGTTGTTGAAATGTTTACGATTGCTGAGTTGGTTGACCGGTGTGTCTATCTTGGCTATATTTTTTCATTTGACAAGAATACAGCTTGGGTGGGTCGCATTTTGCAAATTGGACAATATTCTGCAACCAGCCAAAATTCTACAATGTCTGAAGACCAGCCTCTACAAGCAGTGCGTTCAGCAGAACGCACCACACCCACAGTGTCTACCACGTCATGGTCAGCAGACCATGACGTGGTAGACACTACTGTCATTGTGGGTTAAACCTGGATGAGGCTGGCCACTAACGTAGAGATTGGCACAAACGTAAAGAGCCCTATACCCAGCAGTGGCTGAAGTCAGGCTGTGGATGATAATGATGATGAAATGTAAATTATACATTTCGTAGCTCGTTTAAAGTGATGAATCATTACATTGTAAGGCTTTTGGGACTATCGATAAAACGTGAAAAAAAAAACGTGGCGTTGTATCACCTTTACTAGCGTATTTACTTACCTAAGGACCAAAAATATGAGTTCCATATGTGAAGGTACAGACGCCAGCAGGTCAAGCTACCCGAAACTGTCAAATTTTCCCAATCAACCTTGAACCTCAATGCTTTAGCGATAAAGTTGAAAATTTATTAAAGAAATTTGACAGATTGTAGTAGCTTGATGTGCTGGCGTCTGTACCTTTTGTAGAAGATAAAACAGGTCAAATACAAAAGTATTAGAAAAAGTTAAAAGGACAGTAAAGGAAGTATTAGAAGGAGGAGGTCTTAATAGAAGAATTTGTCAATAGGTGAAGAAAAACATCGTGTGGAAACCGGCATGTCCTAGAACCAAAAATTCGAAGGCATGTGATTTCTAGCAAGCTGCACTGGGCCTGCGTGGTAGATTATAGCCCACTTCCTCTAGAAGAGAGGAGGCCTGTGCCCCAGCTCTGGAAACATTATAAGCTGATTATGCTATGATGCCATGCTATGTGGCTTTAGGGTTATAAGCTAAAAAATTGTTGAGCAAATATTTGAAATAATTCGAAAAATCTACAATGGAAATTATCCATAATTAAGCTTCGTGTTAACAGCGTGCAAGTAAAATAAACGTACCTACGCCGCGTGAACAGCTTTAATTTAGCAATTTAAGTGAACACTCGTAATAAACTAATTACGGGTCAGATGTGTAAGGTAATCGCAAAAACTACGGTGGTCTGAAGATCGTGAGGCAAAAATGCAGCGAACCTGTTATTTAAGTAGAAATAATGCTATTCTCACTAAGTGTTAGCTAATGACTTAATAGAAACTTAAAACCTTTCTTAGTTCTTGTAAATCGTCTATGCGTGGGGTCATCTGCTATGTGAGTAGGTCGATAGACCAGAGCAAATTCAATTTACAGTATTTAAAAACCTTCATTATATTGATATGAAAAAATGCAAAGAAAGCTATAAATTGCAGTAATTTTATGACATAAATTTTATTTAGATAAGTTTTAATTACACGTTTATTAGAATACATTAGCTATATCCGGCAAAAATATAAAATTGAAATAGGGTAATATTTTGCAATTCCAATAAAAAAAAAACTTGTACTTAGTGTACAACATCAACAAAGTAACGTAGCTTTTAAGTTTCAAGATAATTTTAATATTTACTTTTAATATACAGAGTGTTATTTAACAACCATTACATTATGTATAGTATATACGTAACGGGATATATTTAAATGGTTTTATATGAGAATTTATTTGTATTCGCATTGAGTTTTTCCCAGCGGCGCGTGCGCTTAATTGTGAGCCCGCATCCACTGATTGACGTAGGACTTTGGCGAGCACAATACCGTTACACTTTCCACTGACACCCTAACTTAATGCAATACTTGTTAAAGATTAACCCGCCAATTGTTGAGTCATTTATCATCAGCAGCTTCGACAGGAAAAGTGTTTTTGAGGAAAAAAGTATTAACACAATGTGATTTCTGTTTTAGGTTTCACCTTTCTGCGCAACTGCAAAACATAGGTAAGTTATATTACCTATTACTGTTTTCTCTCATCATTTATATTTTTTTGCATTCAGTGCTAGACCCGCTCTTGACCTCAATTACGCCGGAGGGAAGCGATGGTTTCCGACCTTGATCATTCCCAAAATTATCATTTAATTGCCTTGTGCTTGCCAGATACAAACTAAGAATAGTAACTTTAAAGCATTGTTCAAATTATTGACTTTCAGTGTGAAAACATATTTAATGAAAATGTAACTTCCCATGTTGATCTATGCTGCACTTTCTATCAACTGTAGATTTATAAAAATAAACTTGATATCAAATAGCTCCGATAAAATTACATACAAAACGAAAAAAAATAAATTAAACTAGTGTAAACTAGTTAGGTATAATCTAATGTGATGATCTGAATGACATGACATGATACATAGAGCTCAGTTGGTTTGTGACAGAAAGGTGGGTAGTCGCACTGCCCAGGTGGTCAGGCAAGCCAGCCGGCACACGACGCATCTTGCACCCTACATGGATGCATCATCCTTTCGTATCCCGGGCTGATCTTTGAACCGAAGTCTATTAGTTTATGGGTAGACAAAAACAGTATACAAAAAATTTTTAGATACAAAGTTGTATCATCGTCATTAATAAGCTCAGGAAAGTAATTGTTTATCAAATTGACACACTACGTCAATTTGTCGTGTTATAGCCGTTTTATACGTCCGTCAAAGACAGAGAGTTGTGATTTGAATATACGGACAATTTACATAAGTTGATAGTCAATTTGCTAAACAATTTATTTTCCTGACTTTAACTGGGTACTCATAATATTATGTTTAACAATTTTAAAGATCTTATTAAACATATATTATATAATCGTTGTATTACAAACATGGCAGTAGTTAAACATAGGTAATTTTGTAGTGGCTGGGCATAAATAGATAAAATGCATGCGTATTATTACGCGTGCATTTTATGTATTTCTGCAATATATCCGTCGTATACCTACATACTTAATTTACATTTTAAATGAAGCGCAACAAACAACTTAAGCTTTAAACAAATATTTATGACAAAATAGTTAGTACCATGGTTAGTGCTAAATATTTAAATAGCCCCTTAAAAATTCAATTATGTTCTTCGAAACTAATAGAAAAGGCTCTCGTGGTCAAAACTAAATAGCTTTGGACATTAGCTAAATATTCCAAAGTACGTGTTACGTGCCGAGGGCCATTTCTTTATAAATACCATAGAGACATAATGGTCAGTCTGTGGTCAGGGGCCATAAACGTTTTGCACCTTTCACGCTCTTAAATGATTCCTTTGTCTATTTTTATGGGATATAAAATTTCACTTTTCATTGTCTATGGATTCACTTATTATGTTGCTGCGTCTATGTTGTGTTCTTTCTGAAGAGGTAATGTTATCCACTTAATTTTAATCCCAATTATCTTGGGGTCGGCTTCCAGTCTAACCGGATGCAACTGAGTACCAGTATTTTACATGGAGCCACTGCCTATCTGACCTTCACAACCCAGTTACTGGGTAACACGATACCCCTTGGTAAGATTGGTTGTTAGCATTATATCTAACTTAATAACAATCTTAACTTCATTCGCTGTCAGACATCGCATAGCATAAACCGCTGTGTCTAGAAGCACAAGAGTTCCTGAGGTACCAAAAGTAACCACTAAGGAAGGATTTTTTAATATTCATCTCCTAAAGGCAAGGGCAGGGTAGGAGATGAAAGTTTGTTTGGTAGGTCGTCATTTTTGTACTATATTTATGAATAGGTAACCTATACGTAAAAAAACACGTAAAAAGTTACTATTTTGTTAAGTTAACAAAAATTAACAGCGAAGATGAGATTTTGAACAATTTTACCGTGTTCAAATTTAAAGATGGATATGATGGTGCAGTTAGTTTTAAAGTTGTTTTTCCTGCTTTTAAATGATCTAACATTCATATATTCTTGTGAAACATACCAGATACGTCATCATCTACCTAGCCTTTTCCCAACAATGTTGGAGTCGGCTTCCAGTCTAACCGGATGCAGCTGAGTACCAGTATTTTACATGGAACGACTGCCTACCTGACATGCTCATGCTCAACCCAGTTACTGGGTAAAACGATACCCCTTGGTAAGACTGGTTGTCAGACTTTCGGGCTTCAGACTACCCGTAACGACTGTCAAAGATCCGCGAATGACAGCCGGAACGTGCTTTCCGAGACACGGAAGGGTCTAGGTATCTAAAGATGGTCACCCATCCACAGACCAATCGCGGTAAGCGTATCTTAACCTGATTGATCGACCTGTGCGGCTGTTATTATTTAGCCACGGGACCCTCTCTCTCACATACCAGAAGCGTATTCTCAGTTATTACCAAAACACTAGCAAGTGAAGGTAGTTAGCCACAAGTCACAGTAGTGCTCACGATATCTGGAAAAGGCTTTTCCTAATTACTTGGGGTGTGTTTTGTTTGGTGCTATCGGCGTGTAACGAGCCGCAAATGGGTGCGATCGCGCGATCATGCGGGCTGCCCGCCCTTCGCAGCCGCCCGCCCCCGCCACCCGCCCCCGTGCCCCCGCGCGCCTCAAAGGCCTTTGTACGTGTGCTGAATTGAGACATGGTGATGAGCGGAGCGGGTAACTTGTGAAGCTATGATATTGATTTATTATGAAGCCTAAGTTGTACTTGAAGGTCGCGTGTGAATTAGCAACTAAAGCTCAAAAATCAATGCTTGCGTTTGGAGGGAGAAACTTCTGTTCAATAGTAGGTACTAGGTACCAAACTATTATTTATTCTGTATGATTAAAAATGAAAAAGAAAATTGATTTGGTCCTTGAATCTACCTTAAGTAGATTCAATTCCCCAAAGAAAAGGGTAAAAGTTATGGCAATAAATTACTCAGAACGTAAAATGAAGGTATAATACTGAACATTTTATGGTTTTTCCTTGATAGGATGTAATAGAATAGAAAACTTTTATTTCAGGCAGGAGTCCGTAGGATTAGTAACAATTTTACTTACACAATACAGGGTTATTTTTAAATAAATTAATTGGCTGGCTAAAACAAAAAAAAACATTTTTTTGGGGTCATCGAATTTATATCTTATCGTCATTTGAAATATCAGTTTATTTTTTTTGTGTAAACTTCATAAACGTGGTGGGTATTGATATCTAACTACGATAAAACATAAGGAAACAGTTTTACTCAACCCATATTTCAACAAAACTAAGAGTGGTCGTTGACCTCTTAAAACCAACATCACATATTTTTATTTTATCGTCATTAACCCATCGCGTCTACGGAGTTCAGCTAGTAAATTTAAAATATCCCTGCATATCAAATGTGTTCAGGTAAGAAGGAAAATTGTGCCAATGATTACGACCACACAAAAAGTCCACAAAATCGCTTGCGCCCTACACCATGTCCTCAATCTCCACAGATAAGCACGGCAGTGGTAGCAGCGGAATCTCGCGTCTATCCTTGTTAATGAGTTTATCTCACATGTGGTGCAATTAGCCCATTGAATGTGGCACAAGGATTACTACGAGGTGCGCGGTCAAAGCTCTTTGTCTTCTATTCTCTTTATTAAAGTATTTTCATTTTCATATCGCTATTTTTCAGAGGAAATCTTTCAGGAATTGTTGTGCTACTGAAAATTAGTTTAAAAAAAAATTGTTTATTCTCAGACAACTAGGGTCTTACTACAAAAACTTAAACACTTGTTGAACGAGTGTTTAATGTCAGTGTTACGACAAAGTCCATATAAGTATGTCGTTTTAAAAGGTGTTTAGCCTAAACAACTGATCAACACTGATTTGTGGTAAAAAGGCTACAGTCAGGAAAGTAGAAGAAGTAAAAAATAAAATTGCTTTGGTCCTTGAATCTACCTAAAGTAGATTCAATTCCCCAAAGAAAAGGGTAGACGTTATGGCAATAAATTACACAGAACGTAAAATGAAGGTATAATACTGAACATTTTATGGTTTTTCTTTTTTTTCCATAGTTTTAGAAGTGATAAATTGTATATATTTCTGAAAAAATATTTAAAAAGAAACACATTTTGACATGAAAATAGACGAGGTCAGTGTTTCCTAATACGGCTATACGGCTGCAAAGAAAGACGGAAACTATGTAACTCAGAGGTCAAAGGTTCTAAGTCCAGAAGTAATCTTGGTCAGGCAAGGCCTTAAAATGATGCAAGTGACCCCAGCTGGAAGTCTTTAAATAGACTCTGGAGTCTGGTAGGCTGAAGCAAAGAAAACCTGCTCTGAGGCCTTACCACGAGCTCTTAACGCGATCCAGTTTAGGCTGTTGGAAAGAGACAGAGCTATACAAGTCGTCTAGCGCCATCTCGATCCCTGAGCGTAAATTGAATCGCGTTAAGAGCTCGTGGTAAGGCCTCAGGTGGAGATTCACAGATGACTCCGTCCTGGAGTGTAAATGTGGTGTTGTCCCACAAACAATGGGGCACTACAGGGGCTGTTGGACGCTACTGAAGGTCCCGAGCTCGTAGTCAAATTCCCGGCTGACTCTATATACATATGTACATTGCCATCGACACACTAAGAGGAAGAAGAATGACTACATTAATGTATTTTGACTGTAAATTTAGTACCTGTTTACTACACATTATTTTTGTTTTTCTAGTGGTGACAGGAAGTAAAAAGCACTAATTGCGAATACGTTTTCATTAATTACTACTGTCTAATGTCACTCTGTTTTAATTAAAACTATACACGTGTAACTTGTACTCTTTGTCTTTCCTATAGTACGTGTTTCCTGCGCTGCCATTGGTCGGTGGTTCGCGGAAAATCGATCGCGCTCTATGTACGTTGGCTGCTACACAATAGACGAGTAGGTAGGGAGGTATGGGTACTATATGAACTACCTAATAGTAAGGTAATTCCCTCTTATCGTTTCATCATTGGTTTGTAACAGTGTGAATGACAAATCCCTACGTATTTTCCCTCGTTGTTTAGATAAAGCGAGTTCAATTTCACAGTGCTATGTTTACAATAGTTTGTGTGATGAGACTTGCAGGTTTTTTTAGAATAATACTATCTGCGCCCCGCGGTTTCAATCGCATCAGTTTCGATCCCGACGGAATATCGGGATAAAAAGTATCCTATATGTTAATTCTGGTTATAAACCATCTGTGTGCCAAATTTCATCCAAATCCGTTTAGTAGTTTTTGCGTGAAAGAGTAACAAACATCCATCCATCCATAAAAACTTTCACGTTTATAATATTAGTAGGATTTTCCTTCAATTTCCTTGTAGATAATGCTCTAGTTGTTTCGAACTTAAATCAAGCCTAATAAGAATAAGATATTCCTATTAATAATAACAGTCTATTATTGTCCTACTGCAGAGCAAAGACATACAGAGGTGACATGAGCATAGATCACCATATTCACCACGTTTGCTCAAGACGGGTTGGCGATTTCAGACTTATAGTAACTATAATAAGTACAGGTTTCCTTACGATGTTTTTCCTTATTTCTTTATATATACTTTATTGTACGAGTACCCCACAAAATACATAACAAAAAAAAAATACAATTTTTAATACAAAACATACAATGGGCGGCTGTATCGTTTATCGTTCCTTCATAATGATATTTCTAGAAAAGCTTAAAAAAAAATGGTTCACCGACAATTGTTTACACCGTTCTATGCTAAATGTGACACGCGAAAGTGTGTGTGCCACAGTGCAACAATCACTTACAGGCAAACTCCGCATGCATAAAGAAGTTGTACAAAAAAATAATATTATTAATCTAATTTAATTTTAAGTAAGTTAATTATCTAAAAGTGTAGATGATGACAATAATGATATAATTTAAAAATTGGTAAAAAATATATTTAATAGTCTAAAGAAAATTTTGTAAGTAACTTGCTTAAGGAAATGATGGGGCTGACATGCCCTGTTAATGGTTGCAAGTCCCTAATAAAAAAGAGAAAAAAAAAAAAAAAAATATATATAATGAATTAAAAATTGCTAAAAGTAGCCCTTTAACGAAAACATCATGGCTACATTGTGACAATTTATACGATGCTTTCATCCTCGTACATGGAACAATTATGTAAATGACTGGAAGCAATATGGTCTGTGAATTGCCTCGCTATCTGACCATCCTATCGACACGCGAGTTTTACTAATTGTATGCTGCTGTTATTGCTCTATGCTTTTATAATAGCTCATTGTTTAATATTGTTTTTAATTGAGAACAATATTAGAAGAGATAAGTAACACATCAAGTACGATTAAGATATCATTAGGTCGTAATTTTGGCTAGTAAAAGAAAATGCGACACATGTAATAGTAACATGGAAATAAGTGCTATACACAATCATAACACATGAACACTGTTCATGTGTTTATAAGACCCGAAGAAATCTACGGAGTTGTGTAAATGTGCAAACTGGCACTATTCTTAGTTAAAACAATAATCTATCACGCAAAATAATAAGTTACAGTTAAATTGGTTATTAGCGTTATAGGTAGTCAATTATTAATAACTTTGTTCTCTTAAGTATAGGAAAAAAAACGTGAAATTTGAATAAGCGTTTTTTACCCATATTGCATAAAGCTATCTTGCAAGCTTAATAATTCACCAAACTGTGACGATTTCTTCAAGTTATACAAGTCTAATGCAGCAATAGTCCCTCTACAAATTATCCTCATGAAATCATCTTCAAAATAATCTGCTATTCGTACAACAACATTGAACAGCGAACAAGCTTTGTTTGCACTCGTCGGAGAAATGCGGATGACCACAACGAGGCCTTGACAGTTCAAGAAGCCTCTCCTCCTAGCCCCAAGGGTCCTTGCTCCTGATTTACGGGCTCCGAAAACCGCAGGGATTCAATGTGCCTTTGTTGCAAACTCACTTTTATTGAATAATAAAATATTTCCACAAAATGAAACAACTTTATAGGTCCATAATTCCCTTTTAACGATCGCTGTTATGAAATTTTTTGCTGTTTTAGAAATATTCTTTTGTATTTCTATTTTAGTATTAGGTTTGTTTCTTTCGTCTGCTTTTGAGTTTAGAGACTGTGTAGATTAATTAATTTATTTATTAAGAATTAAAATGAACTGTACATAAAAAAAAACTTATTCCTAATTAATTAATAAAGTAAAAATATAATTTCCTAACTTGACTAAAACTATTAACAAACTAAAATATGACATCAAAAAATGCCTCTTGGCGACTCGTAATGTAACCAAGAGATTGGCGCCATGCATTGCCACGTTGTATGGCAATGCTTAGCCTCTGGCTAAGGTAAAAGCCAGCCTTTGGGTCATGCGAACTTTCAACCAGCCGTTTGGAGATGAGAGACTGGGTTTAAATTATCTTTAGAGGAATTCTAATAGGCCTTGAGACAATTAGAAACTAATAACAATTAAACAATGACATCAGCAACATTAAATTAGTGGCGTGACGATAAAAAAATAAAGGTAAAACACATTCGTGCTGAAGATACCATCGTTTGGTAAAACGCGAACACGGAGATAATGACTCGATGAATAATAATGAGCTCTGTAAGTGTGAATCACCAAATATATTTAAATTGTTATCAATTAAAAGCAATATAATAGCGATTTGAGTCGCGTACTCTGGCCATATGGCGCACCGCACGGGCTGACGTGGGCCCATGAAGTTAGCGTTTTTTCTACCACGGAAAAAGCGTTTGTATAACTGTCGACTGTGTCACAAAGCTATAACAGACGACAAATCCGGTAAAAAATTAGTAAGTAGCAGCCACCAAGGTGTGTGAATCCAAATGAATAAGGTTTGTTTTAGCTTGTCACATGATTTTTTACCGGATTTGTCGTATGTTATAGCTTTGTGACTCGCGTACCTATAGTTTAGTTAGTAGTAATGGACATAAAAACAAGGACTACAAGCAACATGATTAAGTCCAGAAGTAATCTTGGTCAGGCAAGGCCTTAAAATGATGCAAGTGACCCCAGCTGGAAGTCTTTAAATAGACTCTGGAGTCTGGTAGGCTGAAGCAAAGAAAACCTGCTCTGAGGCCTTACCACGAGCTCTTAACGCGATCCAGTTTAGGCTGTTGGAAAGAGACAGAGCTATACAAGTCGTCTAGCGCCATCTCGATCCCTGAGCGTAAATTGAATCGCGTTAAGAGCTCGTGGTAAGGCCTCAGGTGGAGATTCACAGATGACTCCGTCCTGGAGTGTAAATGTGGTGTTGTCCCACAAACAATGGGGCACTACAGGGGCTGTTGGACGCTACTGAAGGTCCCGAGCTCGTAGTCAAATTCCCGGCTGACTCTATATACATATGTACATTGCCATCGACACACTAAGAGGAAGAAGAATGACTACATTAATGTATTTTGACTGTAAATTTAGTACCTGTTTACTACACATTATTTTTGTTTTTCTAGTGGTGACAGGAAGTAAAAAGCACTAATTGCGAATACGTTTTCATTAATTACTACTGTCTAATGTCACTCTGTTTTAATTAAAACTATACACGTGTAACTTGTACTCTTTGTCTTTCCTATAGTACGTGTTTCCTGCGCTGCCATTGGTCGGTGGTTCGCGGAAAATCGATCGCGCTCTATGTACGTTGGCTGCTACACAATAGACGAGTAGGTAGGGAGGTATGGGTACTATATGAACTACCTAATAGTAAGGTAATTCCCTCTTATCGTTTCATCATTGGTTTGTAACAGTGTGAATGACAAATCCCTACGTATTTTCCCTCGTTGTTTAGATAAAGCGAGTTCAATTTCACAGTGCTATGTTTACAATAGTTTGTGTGATGAGACTTGCAGGTTTTTTTAGAATAATACTATCTGCGCCCCGCGGTTTCAATCGCATCAGTTTCGATCCCGACGGAATATCGGGATAAAAAGTATCCTATATGTTAATTCTGGTTATAAACCATCTGTGTGCCAAATTTCATCCAAATCCGTTTAGTAGTTTTTGCGTGAAAGAGTAACAAACATCCATCCATCCATAAAAACTTTCACGTTTATAATATTAGTAGGATTTTCCTTCAATTTCCTTGTAGATAATGCTCTAGTTGTTTCGAACTTAAATCAAGCCTAATAAGAATAAGATATTCCTATTAATAATAACAGTCTATTATTGTCCTACTGCAGAGCAAAGACATACAGAGGTGACATGAGCATAGATCACCATATTCACCACGTTTGCTCAAGACGGGTTGGCGATTTCAGACTTATAGTAACTATAATAAGTACAGGTTTCCTTACGATGTTTTTCCTTATTTCTTTATATATACTTTATTGTACGAGTACCCCACAAAATACATAACAAAAAAAAAATACAATTTTTAATACAAAACATACAATGGGCGGCTGTATCGTTTATCGTTCCTTCATAATGATATTTCTAGAAAAGCTTAAAAAAAAATGGTTCACCGACAATTGTTTACACCGTTCTATGCTAAATGTGACACGCGAAAGTGTGTGTGCCACAGTGCAACAATCACTTACAGGCAAACTCCGCATGCATAAAGAAGTTGTACAAAAAAATAATATTATTAATCTAATTTAATTTTAAGTAAGTTAATTATCTAAAAGTGTAGATGATGACAATAATGATATAATTTAAAAATTGGTAAAAAATATATTTAATAGTCTAAAGAAAATTTTGTAAGTAACTTGCTTAAGGAAATGATGGGGCTGACATGCCCTGTTAATGGTTGCAAGTCCCTAATAAAAAAGAGAAAAAAAAAAAAAAAAAATATATATAATGAATTAAAAATTGCTAAAAGTAGCCCTTTAACGAAAACATCATGGCTACATTGTGACAATTTATACGATGCTTTCATCCTCGTACATGGAACAATTATGTAAATGACTGGAAGCAATATGGTCTGTGAATTGCCTCGCTATCTGACCATCCTATCGACACGCGAGTTTTACTAATTGTATGCTGCTGTTATTGCTCTATGCTTTTATAATAGCTCATTGTTTAATATTGTTTTTAATTGAGAACAATATTAGAAGAGATAAGTAACACATCAAGTACGATTAAGATATCATTAGGTCGTAATTTTGGCTAGTAAAAGAAAATGCGACACATGTAATAGTAACATGGAAATAAGTGCTATACACAATCATAACACATGAACACTGTTCATGTGTTTATAAGACCCGAAGAAATCTACGGAGTTGTGTAAATGTGCAAACTGGCACTATTCTTAGTTAAAACAATAATCTATCACGCAAAATAATAAGTTACAGTTAAATTGGTTATTAGCGTTATAGGTAGTCAATTATTAATAACTTTGTTCTCTTAAGTATAGGAAAAAAAACGTGAAATTTGAATAAGCGTTTTTTACCCATATTGCATAAAGCTATCTTGCAAGCTTAATAATTCACCAAACTGTGACGATTTCTTCAAGTTATACAAGTCTAATGCAGCAATAGTCCCTCTACAAATTATCCTCATGAAATCATCTTCAAAATAATCTGCTATTCGTACAACAACATTGAACAGCGAACAAGCTTTGTTTGCACTCGTCGGAGAAATGCGGATGACCACAACGAGGCCTTGACAGTTCAAGAAGCCTCTCCTCCTAGCCCCAAGGGTCCTTGCTCCTGATTTACGGGCTCCGAAAACCGCAGGGATTCAATGTGCCTTTGTTGCAAACTCACTTTTATTGAATAATAAAATATTTCCACAAAATGAAACAACTTTATAGGTCCATAATTCCCTTTTAACGATCGCTGTTATGAAATTTTTTGCTGTTTTAGAAATATTCTTTTGTATTTCTATTTTAGTATTAGGTTTGTTTCTTTCGTCTGCTTTTGAGTTTAGAGACTGTGTAGATTAATTAATTTATTTATTAAGAATTAAAATGAACTGTACATAAAAAAAAACTTATTCCTAATTAATTAATAAAGTAAAAATATAATTTCCTAACTTGACTAAAACTATTAACAAACTAAAATATGACATCAAAAAATGCCTCTTGGCGACTCGTAATGTAACCAAGAGATTGGCGCCATGCATTGCCACGTTGTATGGCAATGCTTAGCCTCTGGCTAAGGTAAAAGCCAGCCTTTGGGTCATGCGAACTTTCAACCAGCCGTTTGGAGATGAGAGACTGGGTTTAAATTATCTTTAGAGGAATTCTAATAGGCCTTGAGACAATTAGAAACTAATAACAATTAAACAATGACATCAGCAACATTAAATTAGTGGCGTGACGATAAAAAAATAAAGGTAAAACACATTCGTGCTGAAGATACCATCGTTTGGTAAAACGCGAACACGGAGATAATGACTCGATGAATAATAATGAGCTCTGTAAGTGTGAATCACCAAATATATTTAAATTGTTATCAATTAAAAGCAATATAATAGCGATTTGAGTCGCGTACTCTGGCCATATGGCGCACCGCACGGGCTGACGTGGGCCCATGAAGTTAGCGTTTTTTCTACCACGGAAAAAGCGTTTGTATAACTGTCGACTGTGTCACAAAGCTATAACAGACGACAAATCCGGTAAAAAATTAGTAAGTAGCAGCCACCAAGGTGTGTGAATCCAAATGAATAAGGTTTGTTTTAGCTTGTCACATGATTTTTTACCGGATTTGTCGTATGTTATAGCTTTGTGACTCGCGTACCTATAGTTTAGTTAGTAGTAATGGACATAAAAACAAGGACTACAAGCAACATGATTAATTTGGACCTGTAAACGTAAACTGTAAACAATAAGTAAGTCTGTCATCCATCCATCTGTCATCCATTTTACTGTGTGTACATAGATAATAAAATAAAAAAAGCTTGAAAACAGCGGATGAATACAAGCTCCTTCCAAGTTATCGATTACTGTCACCTCACCCGCTTGTTCAGTGGCCTCCAACTTGATGTAAATTTGTCGGACTCAATTGAAGTTAATAGGAACGCTCCGAGGGTGAGGATCGCTACTATCGCCAGCTGACGCGAGGTGTGAGGGAATGCAGCCCTCCCTCGACACTCGACGACGGATGCACAATTGATGGTCAAATAAAAAAACGCATGTTGATGTTGATGGCACGGACGTGGGAGGGCCCACTTATAATCACCATTTTAGGACAGTAGGAATTATGTGGAGATAGAACACGTAACATGAAATGGAATAATTTTTCATGAAATTTCAATGCTATCATTTAAACTGTGTTAACTTTAACACCATATTGCAATGTTTACTAAATTATCCTTTTAAAGCTATACAAGGTTAGGATATTTTTGTCGTCAGACCAATAAATTATTGGTCTGAATTTTTGTCATTAAGAGCTGTCAAATACTCGCAGTAGGATGATGCTGACCAGGGGGGTGACCACCACTTCTTACAGCAGTGTTATTTTAATCTTACTTCAGTGTGAACAAAGATGGAGCTATACGTTCCGTATAGCTCCATCTCTTTCACACACTATCCAAGCGGAAAAAATATTAGATGTGCTTGGATATTTATTTATGCATGTACTATATAATCATAATTAATTTTATTATTTCATTAAATTTAATCTAAACAATTTAATTACCTCGTAATAAGATAAAAACTAAATAAACTTATTAAAATATTAATTGAGTATTTCTAATTAACCCGTCTAATAAATATTATAGAAATAAATAAACTACTCTATGCCCACACATCTGGAGTGAATAAATAAAATAAAATATTCTAACACACATTTCCCTATATTAGTAGTTTAGTAAAACAAATGTGTTGCCAGCCGTAAGAAGTGGTAAGGGAGGGTGAACCTCATGAATGTTAAGCAAACAGATAATATGAACGGCTTTGCCTCCCCTCTGATAGCGATGATTGTTCACAATTGATGTTATTACTTGTCTATGAGTGTTAGATGTTCTTGTGTTGACTGTGGTCTATAGAAAAAAAAAATGGAGTCATATCGTTTATGTAGGGCGTCGAAATATTACTAAACTGTGATCCTTGACAACTAATATAATATACTAAATAATGTCATGTTGACAAAAAAGGTCGATCACAGCTGTCATTTTAGTCTAGCAAATAAAAAATCAGAGTTCAGGTACAGACACATCAAGCTTCACAATCTGTCAAATTTCTTTAATAGATTTTCAACTTTATCGCTAAAGCATTAGGTTTAAGGTTGATTGGGAAAATTTGACAGTTTCGGGTAGCTTGACCTGCTGGCGTCTGTACTTACCAACAAATTTTTTAATAGGTATTATCGCAGCATTGCACAATTTTCGTCTTTTAGTAGTATCCAAAGCGTTGAAACAACACTCGTTCTTCACCCGGTAAATGACCTAGGTAAGTCTGCCAAAATTCTAAAATATCAAAAAGCATCACAGTATGTTGCTTTCTAAAAGTTCTAAACCATAAATAACCCAATAAATAAAACATCGAACATAAACATTCAGTAACAAATTGGATTGCAGACAAAAACCCTTTATTACCGTAACCTCAGTTAAACTGCCACCAGAACATTATTTTTATGTCAATAATACCTGGGTTGTACGGATGCACGTGGCAGCGACAGCTGGGCCGATATCATCTTGTTGGGGACATCGCAATACGCCGATAAATGCATTAGCATTGTGGGTGGTTGAACTTGTCACTGCCTGGTATTGCTATTTTGCTAAATGTAAATAAACAAAAATAATGCCATGCTAACAAAATAACAATACGTCATGACAATCACTGTGAATAGAATTAATTTCTGTTGTGTTCTAATTTTAAAATTAACTTTTTCAATCTGGTCATAACGTAGAGTATGGCGCGTTCAATTTTTTTAATTTAGATTTTGATCTTGTCATGGAGATCGAGAATATCAGGAATATTATAACTATAGACAACCTTGTTTATGACTTCGTAAAAAAAAGCGTTTCTTTTGTGGCGCCAAAATAAAAACAACCAGTTTTTCAGTTTAGTACCTTTATGTTTCATTTTACATAAATAATTAAGTGTGTTTGTAATGCATTTAAGATCAGTTGAGCTATAATATTAAATCCATTTATTTGGTGTGTGTTGTGAAAACCTTCAGGTGCGTGATCAATAAGTCCATTATTTATAAACACAGCGCGTGTTTATCGACGAAGCTTTGAATTTTTAGCAAGCTTATGTTGAAACTAGTTCCTAACCTTATTGTAAAAAGGCATATAATAACTATTACTATACACTGTGCAATGTATTGAACTAGGATGTAATAGAAAAGTCTAGATTTAGTTAGTAGCATGGGAACGCAGCTGCGGTGACACCTGCTTGCGACTTCTAATGCCGCACACGCAGAATCTCAATCGCATTAGAATTTAAAAGTCGTAAATATCAACGGGTGACAATATTATGTAGAACCTGATAATTATTGACTTTTTAATGTTAGTCGAGGAGGCGCGTATATGGATAAAAAATAAAAATGTCTGGATAAAAAGAAATTAAGTATTGTCGATTGCTTGCAAAAACACTGATCTAATTAAGATCAGCATTTTTGCAAGCAGTACTTACATACACGTATGGTCTAAGTTATTCCTTGGGATCTTCGTAATATGTATTTTACTTTAGAATTATCTTTTAATTTCGAACTTTATTATATTATTAATATTCTACTGATATTTATTTTAGAAGTATAGGTATATTATTAGGTATATAAACCAATAATTTATAAGTATATTATTGGTTTTATTTTACTAAGGGTGATTTTTCCAACGCTAGATAATTGTATCTGAGGAATAATTTAGAATTTTTGACAGTTCTTCCATGCAAAATCTGTCAGACGTCAATTTTATTCCACGAATAAAATTTATCTGTCGATTGAAAAA
Organism: Apamea anceps; assembly: GCA_951799955.1. Taxonomy (NCBI): domain Eukaryota; kingdom Metazoa; phylum Arthropoda; class Insecta; order Lepidoptera; family Noctuidae; genus Apamea; species Apamea anceps. Next base: position 8,730,222 of record OX637505.1, on the reverse strand, counting down.
TCAGCCCTTAGTGAATTGTTTTGATTTTATGTATTTTATTTACTCTTACACACGTTGTCTACATCTCTTTTTCTACTTTCCTATCACAGGTATGGTGGAAGAGATTTCTTTAGAAATAAGCATCACCTTTGTACCAATTTTTCTGTTATTTTCTCCTTGTCTGTTTGTATATGTGTGAACATAAATGGTTAAGTAAATAAATATTCTATATACAATTTAATTTCACAACGCTGTGAAATGAAATTATCTCAAAAATAAATCACCCAGAAACAAAAACAAACAGATAAATAAAGGTCAAAACATCATTGTTAATTTTTTGCTCCTAGATTGAAATATAAAAGCGTTTTTAATTGCTCGAAATTATGAGAACTATCATATTAATTACCCCCTAAATGAGCTTAACGTTTCGTCGCTAAAGAAAAAAGGGTTGAACGTACTTGAGGGCTATTGTTTTTGGCCTATAAATCTAATGTATTGTAATTATACAGTTTAATGTGTGACAGTCGCTTTGTCGTATGCAAATGTCCGGGGAAGAGTGGAGTGGGGTGGGAACGGAACAGCCCCGACAATATTGGAGCGCGGCGGGACGCCACTTCACTGCCGAGGTTATGGAAGCTGTTATTATGTATGGTTTTAAACACTCGAAAGTTTTGATTAGAAAATCGTGGGCTTCCGATGGACTTTCTGATACATTATGAATTTTGTGACGATATTTTTGCTAATAGTCGGTCCGTGTAAAATAATGGTATTCGGCTGCCTCCGGTTAGACTGGAAACCGACCCCAACATAGTTGGGAAAAGGCTAGGCAGATGATGTTGAGTTGTAACTGGCAATGATAAAGCTAACAGTACCTACATTTGCGAAATTATTGGATATATTGATTTAGTTACCTAATTATGGTTTTGCAGCTCTTTAGTAGGTATTTGAAAAAGTCTTGGTATTATTAAATCTCTGAGATAGTATTGAAGAAAATACATTTCTTTCATAACGATTCCTTAGTAGTTAAGTATGTAGACATAACTAATAAGTTTATAATCGTAATAATGGGACAATACCACTATTATTGAGCAACGAAATCATACTCCGATCACTTACCTACAGGCCAAATAATTAACAATGAATTAAATAGGCCCCTAGTTTTATAGCCTCTTCAGCCACAAATACTACTGTAGAGACGTATTTCTATAACTTGTGAGCAATTGTGAGCATTGTGAGCATTGTTTCGAGCACAAAGCGTAAGTAGCCACTCTAGTATGAGAAACTGTTGCTGTACCGCGAGATCGCGTGTGGGAATGTGGGTAGTTTTATAATGCTACTGGTTACTTATTACTGATTGCTTAAGTTTATTTAAAGATCTTCTTTGTATTTGTTATTACTTTTGCAGGCAGGTAATTGAAAGGTAAAAATATGATTTCACTTATTGTCATTTGGAGAGTATGTTAATAAAAGCTTTAGGAGAAAATTGACAAGAGAGACAAAATTGAGATTTTTTTTTTTTTCCGTAACTTAGAAGTTTTCCGAGTTCCTTGAATGTAATATTTTACAATCACAACTTAAGATCGGTCGTTATGAAAGCAAGTATCGAATAAAACGCTACGTACGGTCATTTCTTTCAATCCCGATAAGATCTTCGACTACTATACCGAAAAACAGCTTCCGACCATGAGATCCAAATACACAAATCGGCATTCAATAACAAAGTATTAAAATAGCATTTGAGCAGTCAATTAGGCGGCAACGTATCGTGGATGGAGATACCGCGATGGTGGTCCATTGTGGGCAGGCGCCCCGTGGCTGCCACGTCGGCCACTCGTGCGCATACAATGCCACGACACTGTTTCCTATTTTTATAACTATTGCTTTTACTGCCGCTCCGATGACCGCAGTAGAGGTCGTGTTTTGTGGGAAGTTGGCAATACAGAAACATATTTTTTGCACTTACTTAGATATTGTTCGCTGGGACTGGCCTTAAAGTTGAAGTTCATCAGCTATAGCTTTGAAGTTTCAAAAACACATAATTTATGTTACATTTAAAGTTAATAAACTTATACGTCAGTGTGATTTCAATACACCACTATTCTGCCAATAATTTATTTGCCCATTAATTTAACCCTAAAGCTGCAAAGATTCTGTCGATAAAAAATATCGTTAAACACTTGAGTGTAAACTGTAAATCATAATAAGAAACGGTACCTTATCAGCGTTATATCAAACGGTTAGATCTTAATATAAAAGAATGGCGAACAACCGGCGACCTCCCGACTGCTCCCAACTGTGGATCCAGTGGCTTGTTACTTCACACCGTTGTCAAAGAGTTGGGTCGTTCGCCTAGCGATTGAGCTGATAGATAAGTGCGTTCTCACCTCCCCGTGGTCGCAAGCGCAGTCGCCGCGTCGCGAAAGGGTTCGCCGAATAATTGCAACAATCAATTTGAAGGAGCTATCGAGCAATTTGTATGGTATTTGTGCGGGCTGTCACCCGCTGATGCTATCGAACGCCTCGGGGATCCAATGGGAAATGTTTTTAGTAGTTACTTTCTCACACCTCAAGTGCCTAATTAAAATGGCTAGGAGCCTAGGGCGCTCTTGGGTAGTTTCCGAATATTTGTAACGAGGTTAATTTTATACACCACTTATGGTTACGGGAACCGAGGATTTGTGGTGTTCACAAACGATGGGCAAGCAGATGCTATCTGACTAATAGCTTTTTTTCTAATTAAATATTTCAATTTTCTGTGGATTGCGCAGAAATCAGGGATGATTAGTTAGAACAAAATAAAAACCACACTGTCAGTCAAATTAATTGATACTGATCTTCTATCTAATCCATCAGGTGTGCCATAGAAAGTGTCCCACAACTAAGTTGCACTTACCAAGAATCCCGTCGTTGACTATAACTCACCTCGGAATCATAATAAGACATAAACATCAGCTCGTTGCAATATGTCACCGTGTAACAAAGCGCTGCGGTAACGGTCCGCATCATTTGTCTGCCGTAACCCTGTTATTTATGATCTCCTGCCGAAGAAGGAGGACAAAAACGAGTCTGCTGTTAAATATTTGCCCTGAGACAAGAGGGGGCGATAATTCGAGGCTATTATGACGTCATTTCACGCCCTTTGTGAGGTCGTCACGGCGTGTCATCTGCTCCTCGAGACGCCTGCCTCGACTATCTCTCGATTAAATCTATTGTGTCATTTTTTCAGTGAGCGCAAGTCGGATGCGCCACCGACGATGATTTCGTCCCGTTCGCTTGTTCGCTCGACTTTGCTATAAAAACACTCGAGGAGCTGCTCTATTGTCTCGAGGCCCTTTTACGAGCTCCGTTTTGTGACGCTGTTATTGTTTGCGGTTGATAAACATCTCGCCACTAGGTAGGTAGGGATCATCGTCACTTTTACTGGTGGTTTACATTAATAGAGCTCCTTCGAGTTTGTTTGTCAATTATTGTTGTACTCAATGGTTGTTTGGGACGTCATTTTTTAGGATGGACCTAATGAATACGGAGTTGTTGTCATTCACCAAGGATTTGCCGTTGAATATAGAGTCTGCTTTTAAACAAGATTCGAAGTTGGCGGCTGCAATTGATAAGCTTTGTAGTAGTGAGAGGAAATTAACGGGTGCTGCTGGAGTCGTGTTTCTTCCTGAACGTAAGCTAGAGTTTAGTGAAGTCCAGCAGCTTGTAAAAGGGTCCGTAAATGAAAAAGGTAAATTGAAAACAAATCATCTGCATATGATCATGTTTATTTTAATCAGTAATAAATTATACTAAATTTTAATGCTTTTCAGCTACCCTCAAGCCTTCATACATCCTATTGAACGAAACAAATGACGCAAGGAAGTCGCTAATAAAGAAAGTGGAGGATATTCTTAACAACATCAACCAATCTGCAGAGAGTGGGGACACGCCCAAACTTGTTATAAGAAATCAAAAACTGTGGAGCAACTGCATTTATGATTTAGATAGGTATGTACAATTACTAGCTTTTGCTTGCGACTTCGTCCGCGTGAAATTATCCGCCATTACTTCGCGATCTTTCTGAGTTTTTTTCTTTCTGCTCGGTTCCTAAGGGTCGAAGCGAATGCTAGAAAACCTATAACATTCCTCGAGAATCGAGCTATGAAATTCAAAAAATATTTTTTCAAATCCGACTGGTACCTAGTTCCAGAAACAGACAAAAATATATTTCTTTAATATAAGCCCAGGTTTGAACGAGCGCGTTTTTCCCGTTGTGATTTATTTCGTGCTCGGGATTTTCAACGCGCTGTTCTTTGAAGCGCTGGAATGCGCTCTGTTGGATTCTCAATGCTCAGCTCAACACCGAGAGTTGAAAATCCAGTGCGCGATGAAATCCCACCGCGTTATTTTTAAGTCCGTGCGAAAGTAAGACTACTCACAATTTTCAATGACAACACTTTTTCATGTCCGATTTCAGAGTAACATTGAAATCGTTCAATGAAGCAAAGAAGACGACGCTTTGTTATTCCAGTAGCGAAGACAAAACAAGATTTAATACTATTGTTTTTGTGTTGACAAAAGTGCATGAATTACTTTCTAAGAACTTAACTGTCACCAGGCGGTGAGTAGCAGTAGCCATATAATTAATTACGGTAGCATAGAATTTGATATTGTTAAAAAAAAAACTAAGTCTCTTTGCGGTAACTGTAAATCATCATCTGCCTAGCCTTTTTTCCAACTATATTTGGTCGGCTTCCAGTCTAACCGAATAAAGCTGAGTATCGGTATTTTTCATGGAGCGACTGCCTATCTGACTTCCACAACCCAGTTCCTCAGAAACTCCTTGGTAGGACTGGTTGTCAGACATTCGGCCTTCTGACGACCCGTAACGACTGTCAAAGATCCACGAATGACAGGCTTAACGTACTTACCGAAGCACGGAGGGGTCTTGGTATGTAAAGATGGTCAGCCATCCACGGACCAACCGCGGCAAGCGTAGCTTAACCTGATCGATAGAGCCGTGGAGCTGTTTTTACTAAGCCCCTAACGAAAACTGCAAAAATAGCGATACCTACTTAATTGTAAATATAGGCACATAATTCGAGTGTTTTTATACGACACATCGAGCTTTCGAAAAAATCTGTATCAATGCCAGAAAAGACTCTCTCTCTATTGACGGCCATAACTGTATTTTTTTATTAATCTTAGAAGCTGGAAGTGTTTAATATATTCCAAATAATAATAACGTAAATAAAGTGTAGGTATGTGCGGTCACCAAAGGAGATAAGTAACCAGGGCCGTCGGATATAGTTGAAGTTTAGAGAGTATAAGAAACCGATAGATGCTTTCGAATCAAATTTAATTTGATAATTAACTGTTTGTTTTCTTTTAATTAAATTAAATTTTATTCGAAAATATCCATCACTTTCTTACAAAACTTCAACGATATCCGACGACCTTGGTTACTTATCGCCTTTGGCGACTGAACATGTAAAAATCATCGTCTTCTAAATCTTCTATTTCTTTCAGAGAGCTGTTCTATCAGAACGTGATGCGGCTTCGTAACCAAGCTAACTTGGACGTGGCTGTGAGGGATGCGTGCTGCTTGTTGGAGACTCCTCCCTGGAACCTGGGTATTGTGGCGACAGCTAAGGGTCTGATCGCCGGCCCTCTGATCATGCACCATCGGGATGGCAGTATGGTTGATTGTGCGGCTTCAGGTGGTAAGTTTTTAGATTTCTTCTTATTGGGCAATCGCATGCATTACTAAAGAAAAAAAAACGTATACTGCTTAACTCTTTATTAATGCATAGTACTCGTAGATGTGCATAATATTCAAATACAATTTGGTGAAATGTGAAAATTATTGTCTTGATAGAATACTGATGTATGTATGTATGTATGTGTGTGTGTGTGTGTTTATTCTTATATTATATACTTATATTTATTGTGATTATAATTTTTTTTTTTGTTTGATTTATTCTTTTCGTCTAATTTGATTTGTGTTGATTTTATTTTATTTGAATTTTATGTGATTTTGTTGATTTTAATATGTGTTCTATTAATGGGTGTATTAACCTAAAATAAATGAATTTATTATTATTATTATCATAATGATTTTTAGCAAATGATACCTACACTACGGCTTTATATGAAAGTGTTGTCTTTGTTGCGTTGCGACATGCGCGCACTTTCATACAAACCCGTAGACTTCATGTGTGAGACAAATTAGTTGCGGAGACAAAAGTTGCTCGTGTGCGCCCTTGTTTTAATGAACACAACAATTTTTATCCATGGTCATAATCGCGTTCTAAAACCTTCGTTCTTTTGTTTCATGGTTCCTCTTCATTGAAGGAGTCCTGATACCACAAGATATTATTGGCATCAAAGAGTTCCAGTCTACTGCTAAGTACATTTTGGTTGTGGAAAAGGACGCCATTTTTCAAAAGCTGCTTGATGAAGGCGCTCTGCTCAGATTGGGACCAGTCATTATTATAACGGTACTGCACCCTAATTGCGTAACACACGATCAATCGGAATCGGTTTCATTTTGACAGTTCAACAACATTACATTGCGTTATTTACTTGTTGAGCAGACAAATTTTTCGAACTTATGATGCAATGGATTTGCAATTTGCTTCAAAATGATTCAGATCCCAATTGATCGTGTGTTACGCCATTAGGGTGCTGTGCAATTTTTGTTTTATGAACTAAATCCAAAAAAAGCTTTACTCGTCTCATGTTGTTGTTCATAAAAAAATATTACAAAGATGATTCTTACAATAGTTTTTGGCGATGTCGAGGTCTCTACAGGGTGTATGTCAGTATGTTCACAATACTAAACAAACCCCGGTAGTTTTTGTCATTGTACACCTACCTAGAAAAGTAGCCACTTTCATAATAAGTAAGTATTTCGCGAAGATTTACCTTCTAATCAGACGAAAGATAAAACAAGAAAACTTAACACCGACCATTACCATAATGTACTACACCTTAATAACACACTATTCTATGCTAATATATTCAACATCCAGCTTGTATTTGTCTAACAAGCAAACGAGATATAATTGCCGACGGCAAGTCCGATGATTTGCGGTAATCGCACGATAATGCTCTCGTTGACACCGAACGGGATTTATAATAACGACAGCTGTGCTTATAAGCAGTATTTTTGCATATTTCAAGTTTAACGATAAACTGTGATAATTTTAATGTATTTTTTCCGATCGTTAGAGGTTTGTTATCGTGAGCATAAGTTGAATTTGCATCTCTTAGTAGATAAAATCATTGATCTACAACTTGGGTACTACACATTGTGGGTATCTATCTAATTTAATTAAAAAGTTACTACACTGGAAATAGTTTCCGACATCTTCAGCGCAGGACTTTCGCTTAGTCAGTAAGAGTCTGACACTCCCTCCTGCTCCACCCAGAGCGGGAGGAGTCATTTGATGATTTCCCATCCTCAAGGACTTTCGCTTTACTATACTCTGGCAGTTTGAGTACTTTATGCAGCCAAATGTCCTTTCTTTAGTATAGTTCGTGGAGTCGTTGAGCTCTATTTACAGAATAAACAATTTCATTTAATTTTACTGAATCAAAGATTTTGTCTAAAGAAAATTATTGTCAATGTAAATCCGGCGGCACGCAAACATTAACGACATCATTGGACGGGCTCCTGTCACCGTCGGTGTTCCAGCTGTATTAGAACCCAATGGTTTGGCACGCGACGATGGCAAGAGACCTGTCGGCACGTCTTTATTTCCATGGAAGGTGGGTAGGCCTTTAGTGTGGGATGCAACTTGTGTCGATACTCTTGCGCCATCCCATCTTCCAGGGTCGGCGTGCTGTGCTGGTGCTGCTGCTGCGGCTGTGGAAAACCTCAAGCGGCGTAAATATAATAACCTTATTAATATATATTATCGAGCTGTTTGGGGTTGAAACCCTCGGCCCGTGGGGTCCGAGTGTGAATTTTAAGGAAATTTCGAAAAGACTGGTTGCACTTCCCATGACCCAAGGGCTGGCTTTTTACCTTGGCCAGAGGCTAAGCATTGCCATACAACGTGGCAACGCCGCCAGTGTCTTGGGTACATTACCAGTCGACAGCGATGTAGATGAATTTTTCGACGCTATATTTTAGTTTGTAAATAGTTTTAGTTAATTTAGGATATCATTTTGTTATTTTAGTGTTATCTTGTAAAAGTAAATAAATAAATCTATTAAAAATGTAAATCCTGATAAAATTACAAGTTTGAAATTCAGTAAAGTCCTGAAGTTAAAAGGAGAAAAAATCATGTTTGAAAAAAATCTTTTTGCTTTTACAATAAGCAAATGGACAACGAAAAGATTTCATTAATATGATTTCCAATATTTCTAGGGAAAAGGCTATCCCGACGTGTGTACCCGTCAGCTATTATCTCGCTTATGCACCGAGTTAAAGCTGCGTGCGCTGGCGCTGGTTGATGCCGATCCTCATGGCTACGAAATATTCCTCACCTACAAATACGGATCTCTGGTACATTACTATCTGTTTATCACGTCTTTACTTAGCTTAGAATAACTATTGACATACACAACGACTTTTGTTTAATTTATTTATATTCATTAACAAGTAACAAAGGACTCAACTGTGTTAGTTTAGCATTGACATGCCTAATTATGACTCATAGAACTAACATGCGTTTCAAAAAGACGCATGATTATCGAAAAAATGAAGAATTAATGGAAAAATACTACCCATCCTTTGAGCTTCACCACTGTCAAATCATCTTATAAGATCACACAATTTCAATATCACAGTTGGCGATAAATCTCCATAAAACGCCACCATTTACTACACCGAAAATCTTTACTTTCAGGCCCAATCGCACCTCTCATCATCCCTAGCATGCAGTTCCCTAGTAATGCTAGGAGCTCGTCATAGTGACGTCATGACCTTAGCCCCGAATGAAGCACGTCTGCCACTCACTGAACTAGATAAACGAAAGCTGACGAATCTTGTCAAAAGACCCTATTTGGATACTCCTGTTGGTAAGTTTTCATGAATAACTTGATAGTTTTGGGTTGCTAAAACCCAAAAGATTCGAGCATAACCTCTAAGTTGCCTAGGGGTTGCCTGGCAACTGAAAGTGTATGCCTCTAGCTATAGGCCAACCGCTTAATTGAGACGTTGCTTGAGGTAGCAGCGCGGTGCGGGAGGGGTGTGCTGACGTGATGCGAGAGCTCAGTGATCCGTCAACTTGTGACAACTGTCACCCCTCCCGCACCGCGCAGCTACCTCAGGCAACGTCATAGTTAAGCGGTCGGCCTATAGAGTCTAGATCATTCCGTGTATACTTATCTTGAAGACAATCTTAGGAGAATCTACAAAAATGATTTTAGTTGTAGGTATAACAGATTTTTCAATTATCTCCATGTCTCGAAACCTATGTACATTATCGAGACAGTTTTAAAAGGTTTCATCAATACAATAATAATTTTCAGGCGCTCGAATAAAAGAAGAATTGACAGTAATGTTATCTAGGGGCACGAAGGCTGAAATAGAAGCATTAGCGCCTACCACTGCCGCACTTTGTGATGCATACCTCCCTGCTAAAATTATACAGAACGATTACTTAGGATAATAAATATATTTGCAAATAACTTTTTGTTTTATTTAAATAATAAATTATTTTAAAATCTATAAACGGTCTTATTTAACGTCCAAAGCGGTTTACATAATTTTGTACGTTTTAATAAATTGGCATTTATCCTCCCTGGGTATCCAGCGTGTAACAGAGTTAGGGAAAAATCAGACACGAGAACACGACACACCCAACAACAAATAGCATTTTGAGGAAAACTGCTACGACGGGTCTACGAGTGCTACGATCAGTAGCACCCCTTTCAAGACGCTACGCCGCTACGTCGTTGCGTAGTACGCAACTGATTATGTAGAGGACGCTACTAGAAATGCTGTGGTAATTTATTGATCGATCTGTTCTGAGTTTTTATCCATTTATTTACTAGTACATTAATTGAATTTACTTCAACAATATTTTTGAAAATACCCTTTTTGTTTAAAACTTATTATGATACTTAATTAACCTTATTAACTTTCCAAAAGCGGCCACAATTCACAATTTGGTATAGTAGTGCCATCTATGTAACGACGTGCGGTACCAAAATTACATGCTATGTTCAAGTCTCACCAAAGGGGACGCAACAGCCGCTTCACGTAATTTCAAGTCGTACGGGCAGATGGCGTTTACTTACCTAGTAGCGCCATCTGTGCATAAATAAAAAAATCGTCTTTTGAAAACAAGGAGCTAACTTTCACAGTTCTCATTGAAACCTATTTATTAGATACTTGTCAGTGATTTATTATCAAACCAAAGACACGAAATTCTTTGTCAAAGCTGACAGTCTTGTAGATTGCTCGCAAAAAATGTGATAATTAAAAGTTATTACCAGAAGAAGCTCAGACGAAGTAGCGATCATAATTCTCTGGATAACATGTAATGCCAGATCTAAATTATTGCGTTCATAGCCATGGAAAATAATGGCGACCTACTCAACGACAAAAAGTTTGTTAATAAGGCCAGATCCCATAATAATACAGCGGCCATGAAACTTAAGAGCGAACCGTCGAAACGAAAGTCGTTTAACGTGAATGAGGCCGTGAGATCTTTAGACTTGGTGTTGGGTAGACTGAAGAAGAGCAAGCTAGTGAACGGTGAGTACACGACGAGCAGACAGATGGACCCCGATGCGCAGGGAGCCACGGACATGTTCATGGACATGTGCACGAGCACCAGCTACCAGCCGGGTACGGAGAACGCGTCGCTGATGTCGATGAACTTCTCACACTACGAGCTGATCCGCAACGTGTCGCGCTCGAACTGCTTCTCGGACGGTGCGTACAGCGGCAACACGTGCAGCGCGCAGTCGCACCTCAGCGCCGCCGACCTCAACGTCAAGGACGAGCACCTCGAGAGGTACTTCCGCAGCGCCGAGATGTGGTCGCGCACCTTCCGGGACAGCGCGCCCAGCTCTCTACATTTCGAAGTACCAGACCAAGCACAATAACATTTTACTATCTTTACTGCCACAAATAAAACTGCAATATGAACGATTATGTAAATTTCAAAATTTTATTTATTCAAAGAAACTTTACAATAATAACAGAATAATCTCAGAATTTTTACAAATTAAACGTACCAATCTATACAACACTGTAACTCTTAAACGAGACGATAAGATTTATAACACTGATTAACAATAACGTAGATTTTTAGATGATTTTCTAGGGCCATCGAACGGCGCGGTACTGAATACAACATCTTATATGCTCGAACATTTCAATTGGACTGCCTTGATCTTGTGACCCTTCAGATCGCTTTCGCTGGTAGTTAACTTTCCAACACGTACTTTCAGTATATCAGATTGTTGTATTCACTATCGTTCGTCTTCAATCTAACCGCTAAGGGAGCAATCCGCGGCACTCTAAAGATACAAGGCGGACACTACGCTGCATCCCAACTGCACTCCACCCACACCCTCTGTATCGATACCCTACATTATTACTTTGTTATATTGCTTAGCTAAATTGACAAATGTTTCTACTGACTTCAACTTTCCCTTAGGTCTTTTGGTTTTTGTATTGCTTAGTAAGTTTATCTGTAGTGGCACAAATCATAATGTAATACCTATCTAATAATAATATTCATTGTGTAGGTTGAGTGCAGTGTAGCGTATAATGCAGGGATCCTAAGAACACAGCATTACTGATTCACATTTATACCACATCCATTGAATCTGGATAAACTAGGACGAAAATCTAAATTTATATAGAGACTTTATCGAAGGATTTTAGATAAACAAAATTAACAATTACGTAGCTGATCAGAGTTGGAAAAGTGAAATAATTGACATAGTCATCACATAGTTCCTACATTCCTGCATCAAGAATAAGACAAGGTATGGAAGCTTTCGCTGTACTGGAAGACTAAGGACTATAGACTTTGAAAGGAGTAAAGTCAGGAGTGAAGCGGCGTGCAAACGATTAGATCCATCATTGTGCTAAGATTTAGTAACAACCCGGTAAGTATGTCGTTTCTTTATTTAAATACTATAATATGAATTTAATTGGTGTTATCCGCTGAATATTCCATAATTTAACTTATGTGAAATGGAAAGTATTCTTAATTAGCGCGAGGGCCGGCTGCGCCTCGTGCAGGCCGCAGCTCGCCTCGCCATGTATAACTAGAGAACATTCGCTAATGAAATCAATACGTACAACATGATGTAAAATTTAAAGCACCCGGTTTCCGAACTCTCTCGTATTTTATCTAACTATAAAATCTCATATGTGTGTGATGTACACGTAGCCCGTATTATATTGTCTATGTTTTGTTTCATAACTGGAGAACAAAGCAATTTTGTTTATTTTTATAATGGAAGAATTTTTCAAAATATCTAAATTAACATTAACCTTATGATAATTATTTTTAATAATTACAACGAATTCGATTTCACTAGGCCCTACGCAATGTCAGATGGAGACATTATAATTATTATTTAATATAATTAATCCATTATCGTTACAATTATGCAATAGAAGAATCACAGCATCCTTAAGACCATAACGGCAATTGAAATTAATCTCATCGACGTATCGTAGGTATTTAATTATTACAATGATTGTAAAATTTAGACCAAATTGGCAGTCTTCACAAACATGGAATGTACGATATGCGTCTATGCAGGTATCCGATAACACTTAACAATATCGGCAAACGTTTATTATCTCTATACAACAACAATGAATTATCTAGTTATGTCACAGTTACGGAAATCAACAACAATGTGTCGCAGTGTCTGACAGTGCCCGACAGTCGGCGACACCCGGCCGCGCACTGCGACACCCTACATTCCATATGCCCTCTATGTACATACATAGACATCACAACTTCAAACATCTTCATTTAAAAACTTAGAGACTGCGTTACTGAAATATCTATCAGAAAGGCAAATTTTCTAGCTCAATTTATAGACTATTTTGTACAAGCTTAATACTCAAATGTTTTGTTTGAGTCCTACAGTGAAGTGATGTCCACTGACTACGAAGTATCGGGACTGTGTGGCTCAGGGTTGCCAGCTGAAGGGATTGTGACTGCTGACCCTCTCCGCCGGACGCTCTTATCGACTAGGAAGATTAGGAAATGATGATGTGATGGAGCCAAAGCAGCTAAGGTTAGGGGATGATCAAGGTCACTTCATTTCTAAACATTATAAGTCACTATAAAACGCGTTTCATTCTATCAAATTACATATGATTAGAATTATTCTATGTACATTGTCGCATGAGGTATTTTCAACAGCGCTATAATTTTACAAAACATAACACTTTAAACATCTGTAACACAAATATTAATTTCAAAAGGCCTAGTAAATTTTCCCTAAATGATAAGCTCCTCATTTCGTAGTTTAAGTGTTTAACAACAATCATCGAAGTAAAGCATTTTTACAAAACTAATAATATGTTCGACGACAAGTAAAATAATTGAGTTTGTGTTTCTGTCAGTCAGCTCTCAATACGTAAAATTGAACAATTTGTTATAACTGTGTAATATAACATTATGTACAGTACAAGTGGACACTTCTATAGGAATAGATACAATAGAAAAGCTTGATAGTAAAGGCGCAGTAGAAAATAGTAGTAAAAGCCTAATAGAACAAGCTCGGGGTTGTAGTCGTGACGACGATCTGTGACTTGTGTCTCATGCCGAGGTACATCGTCAAGTTACAAAATGTGTTTGGTATCTAACGAGACTTCTTTCGTGTCTACAATTTATTCCCTATCTAGGCTCTTAGGAGCTAGCAAAAGACACAGTACGATAGTTTAGCCGAATGGTGCTGAAGCTGAATCATGGATTCGATGAGGAAATATTGAATTCGAAGAATTTATTTTACTTTCGTAGCCCGTCGTCTGTTTTCTATTTATTATAAAATCAACCTAATTATGTCACTAAGACTAGTGTGTTTTAGTAATTCAATTCATGCAACTTTATTCATCATAACAAATTTCATAAGTACCTAATATTAATCACAAGAGGTCGCACTCACACGTCACGTCGTCGCCGTCTCGAGGCGTCGCGTCATCGCGTCGTCGCCGAGCCGTGGGGAACACATTTGATTAAAGCACTATGTCTCATGTACATATTTACATATAACGTAACAATAGCTGAGGTCTATCTGTCGGGGGGCGGCAGCTTGGTGTCCTCGGGGTCGAGGGAGAGGCACTCGCGGAGGTAGTCCTCCATGGACCGGTACACGTGCTCGATCACGCCCTTCAGGTCGTGACCCTCGTCCGCGTACGCCTGGGGACAATCGTTTAATATTGAATTCATGAATAAATCCAAGCTATAGGACCAATGTATTCAATGCACTGCAAATAAATCTAATACATGATGTTTTTCGAGGAATTCAATAATTTTTTGGAGATCATGTAAAAGTCCTGCCTGGCACAGGTCTAGAATTCGGAAAGTAGGCCTTGACAATAGAGGTTGCATGTCAGATAGTGTACCTGATACCGGAACAGCACGCCAGCATCAGTGAGCGCGCGTGCCAGCTGCAGCGCGTGCGGGTAGGGCGCCGACATGTCGGCCAGCCCGTGCACCAGGTACAGCGCGTGCGCCGGCACGTGGTGCGCGCGCTGCGACGCGTCGGCTTCTACGTAGCCCTTGTAGTTCACTGACGGCTGGCCCAGGATGCGCTCCGTGAACGCTGCGTCTGGGGGGGTGAAGGGACGAAGTCAATGTTTGATAACTTGTCTTTGTAATTTGCACAAAAAGCAGAAATCTGCCAGTAGGGACCCTAATGCCTAGGGAGTCACTGAGCCTTGCGAGTAGCGAAGTGAAACAAACGCTCGAATTTTCGCAACCGGCCGCACTGCACACTTGGCGCCTTCGCTAGTCACGTAGCGTGTATTTAAGGATGGTATGTCAATAGTTTCTAGGCGCTAAATATACGTAGCTTTAAGCTTACAACACAACAGTGTCACTAAGAAAATAAACCCTTAAACAGTTTGCTTGGCAAGTGTGCGGTTGACTGTACCTACGCAAAACTGCATCTGCATGTGCAACTTACTAACTGGAACTTCGTAGATAACAAGCATTTAAAAGATACATAGTTCTAGAACATGAATCTGAACATCAATTAGTTTAGAACTCCAATTAGTATTCGAAAACGGAAGTTGTAATTTGTTAGGTCCACATTCCGTGCTATTAATGAATGTTTCGCAATATGGACCAGCTAACTTTTGCCAAGTTTGACCTAACTTCTAATGTCTGCCTTGAAGACAACAAACCGCTTGCAACTTAATTCTTAGTAGACTTGATTCTATCAAATCAAGAAACCGTTTCCGTCTAAATTGTCTGGAAGGTACGGTCACCAAAGGAGATAAGAAACCTGGGTGGTCGGATATAGTTGAAGTTTAGTAAGAAATCGGTCGATGTTTTGGATAAAATATATTGAATTTTAGTTCATTTGAATTTAAAAGAAACAGTTCAATTATTAAATTAAATTTCATTCGAAAACATCCATCGGTTTCTTACTAAACTTCAACTACCTATATCCAACGACCCTGATTACTTTTCTCTTTGGTGACTGTACCTTCTAATTAGTTCAAAGACAACTATGAATTCCTCAAATTGGAATTGCATTGAAGCCACGACGTCAAAGGACATCCCGGAACGCGCTTGAACTTTGCGTTGAGCTTTTAATTAGTGATTTCCAATTGTGAAGCTTACTGGCAGAACCTGCTGTTGGTTGTGTTGTGGCGATGCTTGTGAAGGCCTTTTTATTTATATATTTTATTCTGTTCGGAATACTTAAAGCTAACTTATTTACGAATAGTTGTGCCCGCGACTTCGTTCGCGTGCATGTTGGAAAACGAATTGGATTTCATGAGTTTTTTTTTTCACAGATCGCTATTTCTAGTTACTTTTTATAAAATCAGCTATCTGCCAGTAAAAGTTCTATCAAAAACGGTCCAGTTGTTGTAGAGATTAGCCGGAACAAACAGACAGACAAAAATATAAGTGTACGGGTTATAGTAGTTATCTATATAATTTCATATGCATTTAGTAAAAAGCTGTTATTTTGACATTACAAACAGACAATTTAATTTTATTTACAAATGTTCTTAAAAAATATGGAGATTAAAATCATTTACAAGTTTCCGCTGATAAACATTACAATAAAAACGAAAAAGTGGGACAGAGGAATGGACGTGTTTCGGCTGACTAATAATGACGATGCCAGAGTAGTCAGTTACTTACTGTAGTAGAGCCAGTCAGTGATGGGCGAGACGGCGATGCCACACTTGAGCGTGGACTGCTGCGAGCCGAGCAGCATCGCCGTGACGTAGCCGCCGTAGCCCCAGCCCCACACCGCCACGCGCGTCACGTCCAAGAATTTGAACGTGTCTAATAAATATCTGGAAAGTAAAGGATATTTTGAGGGATTAGTTGGGATACTGCTGTAGATACTAGCTCTCTGCAACTTTATGGATTATAATCTTCGTAGGAAGGTTGAATTTGGGATGTATCAGTCAGTGCTTAATTGAAACTGATGCAAAATCAACAATACAGGAATACTAACCCTCGTAGATCTCTGAGGGAAGCAAGTGTTTTTGTATTTTCATCATAAGTCATTTATTCATTTGTTTAACATAAGTACAATAACAATGGATTTTTTTATTGTTCTATTTTTTTTTCTTTTGGTTAATTTTTTAAAGTATAAGTACGTTTTCTTTTTTTTTTCCTACATAAATTGTCTAGAGTTTTAAAATTAACCGTTGTAATGTAATGTTAATGTTAATTAGGTTTAATTCGGGGTGAGAGCCTGGTGATCCGTCACACAGGTTATCCTAGTATGGACGCCAGACGCGGATCATATTTTATGCATTTTAGTCAAAACGCTATATGTATTTCTTGTCCCTGTCTATAGCTATGTGAACCTTTGTGAAGAGAGAAGAAAAAATAAAGATTATATTAATGGTACGAGTATCACATCATGATAACGGAGTGTATGGGAACTACCAAAGTCAAATCATTTATTTCAAATAGCCACATAAAAGGCACTTCTGGACGTCAAAGGACAATGCTCATGGATGTATAGAATCCCATACCATGCTGCATCAAAGTCAAACGTTGTTTTTTATAGACTACACTTATCATATTAACTCCTACAAAAGTTCTTTTTGTAAATAAAATCCGGGTTTAACAGATTTAAAAAAAAATCGAAATAACCTGAAAACTAGGTACCGTACTTTATTTTGTTTGACATGTCATACACTAACGGCCATTATTGCTCTAAAAACATGATAATCGTTTAAATAAAAATTCTATTCTATTTTATTCTAGTTATTTTAATTAATGTAGAATCAGCAAAGTATAATTTTTTTACATGTTTTTTGAAAGACGTGTTCAGGACACTTTCAAATTCAAGGTTAAATTAATCATATCATTTGAAATGGAATATCATGTAAAGGGAATAAAACAATATTAATACTTTTGTACTTTAAATTAAATTACCTGTTCAAAAATCAAATTCCCGACGCGTAATGTCGTAAAAAATTATGAAAATAATTACTATAATATTTTGATCTTGATGCATGGGACTTTTTGGTACAGCTTTTGGTCATTGTCTTTTACAAAAATTTTAATTGATTCTAGTCGCCCCTTCCAAAAGGTAGTTTCATATGGGGAAGAATGGCTAAGAAACTCCACCGTTACTTTTTTAAATTGTATCGTTTCCACGATAGCGCAGCAGTAGTTGGCAACAGTACATGTCAAGATACCCATTATAGCACATATAGCATGCTCCCTAAGCTGTAGTCTGTCGTCGTATTTACCTAATAACAGCCAACTGGTCGGCGACCTCCACGCCTCCGAGCCGGCCGCGCAGCAGCGCACGGGGCAGGCCGCGCGCGCCCGCCACGTCCAACTTGACGTACACCACGTCGTTGCGCGACGACATGTACGAGCCCCAGTCCACCAGGAACTCCTCTGTCACCTGTTGACTGCCCGGCCTGCCGTCTCTGTAACAATATGCATCAAAATTGAGATTTCTGAAGATTGAAGTCGTAAAGCTGACGCAGATTTGGGTGGACCGCACTATCATCATCACCATCCACACTTTTTTGTGTTCAAATGCGATGTATTGCGGCTTTCACGATCTTACTGAATACTTATTCCACGAATTGCATGTAATTGGGCAATCGGCATCATTACTTCAAATAAAGGAACAACTGCACTTTTAAAATTGCAAGTAATTTTGAAGCCAAATTAACTTAAAACTCGCGCTTAGGTAGGTACGTGACTAATGCAAGTCTTTGGTGCCGCCAAGTTGCAAAGACATTTGGCAACAACTCCTGTTAATTACTAAGGCTTAATAACAGAACAACAACTTTGTTACAAAACTGTATTTTTTTTTTGGCGGAGATGAAACTTATATTTTAGTACGTCGTAAATTTATGACTCGTTCTCAAAGTGGAAATCACACAGCACGATGCTAGAGGTTTATCCTTTACTTCCAACCCTGAATTGACTCATTTGTAATCAAGCTTATAACGACGTACTCAGGTGCACTAGTAGGGTCGATGGAAATAAGTCTTAGAAAGAGATACAAAAAAACCTGACTAATAATATAAAAATAAATATTTAGCTAAGGTAGCATAATGCCCGTGCTCGCGTTCCAATGAAAGTTTCCAGTGCTATGAGGAATAAGGGTCATTTTAACAGAAAGAGCAATTCCTGGACAAAGTGAGTACCTAATATAGTAAAGGACTTACACATGAACAAGCACGGGGAAGGCGGCGTCCCTGAGCTCCTCCCTCCAGGAGGGCGGCAGCAGCAGCTGCACGCGCGCCTTGGAGCCGCTGCCTAGCGCCACCTCGAACGAGCGCCGCGTTGGCAGCGCCAGCTCGCGCAGTCGTACTGATCTGAAGATTAGAGCTCATATTTTGTATATGTGGGATAAAGATGAATGCAGGGTTCAAACTTATTACCTACTCATTTAGTAAAGTGCTAAAAAAATAAATATTTTAGGATTCATTATTAGCCTAACTCTATTATATATTATGGAAGTAGAATCGATTAAAATAATTGGAAGCACCGAAATAAAAATGTCAATTTTGCAGTATAGTTTCAAGATAGATACAGACAGATTTGATGGATTCGAAAATCGCACCTTGCATTTATTTTCGAAGACTGACAATCGGCAAAGTTGTGGTGTCTTTTTCTCAAAAGCCCTAATCAAGAATCGAAGGTCTTGAGAACATAGCAACAAAATATATGATGTTGCTTACCTATAAGGCCTCGTATCGTACAAAATTCTCTCTAGCTTATGCGTCCTGGCGTCGTGCAGCCCCGCGAGCGGCGGGCCGGGCCCCCCGCACTCCAGCACGTAGTGCGTGATGCCGAGCCGCGCGCGCGGGGGGGAGAACGTCGCGCGCCAGTACGAGCAGTTCGCGTAGTGCAGGCGCGCCGGCCACACCGCCAGCTCGCACGTCAGGCAGCGCGGCTCCTCGCGCTCGGCCCGCGCCTTCACTGAGTTACTGCCCCCCCCGTACGAAGGGTCTCTAACTACATACACCTGCCTCTGACCAGGCCTGTCTGCACTGCCTGTGCGAACAAAACCCACAATCAAACACACGCCAGGAGTTTCACAGCATCAAAACCATGCCCTGATCCAAAACACCAATGGGGGGTCATGAGAGTTAGTAACCAGTGAAGAGGACGTTGGATTAGTAAACTGAACCTACTGAAAAAAGAACACTCAACTGCACTCAATCTAAATACTTAATTTGATTTGCTCCCTTCGCCAAATCTGGATGCAGTCTAAGTATTGGTAACGTTTCTTTGTCTAAACCTTTAAATCAGAAAATAATATTTAAGGAGATCACCTTAAACTGGGTATCCACTATGTTGGTATACCAATTGAACTCCGCCCATCGGTTTTGGAATATGACCGTTTTTATGCAAACACAAAGCAGATGGGCTGAACACAGTCGGGTGTGCAAACATGTGGATAACAAGTTTTAGAATAATACTCTTTTCTTCATGTAGTAGAATTACCTAAATAATAAACTAAATGGTTCTCCTGGTCCCATGCCAGGATCTCTGCGACCTCGACCTTGCCGTGGGAGAGGACGGCCATGCGTTGGCGCAGTACGTCCACGTGTTTGATGTGCGTGTAGTACTGCCCCCCTCCCTCCTGCACCGCGGCTAGAAGGAGGAACGCACTGCCGTCTTCTGAGTAGACCGGCTGTTGGTGGACTTCTAACCAAGGCTCCTCTGTCGCTTTTTCTGAGTGTGTCTGAAACAGGAACCAATTTATTTAAAAGACTGAAGGCGAATAGAAAATCAATACGTAGAAAAAGAAAAGCCCTGACTCACTCACTGACTGACTCATCAACGACCAGGCGAAACCCTTGAAGCTAGAAAGCTGAAATTTTGCACAAAGTTTGCCTTCATAGTGTAGCCAAGGAATGATGCCGGATTTATCGAAGTTCCCACTGGATAGGGCCGACGAAGTCTTCGAAAAAGTGCTAATTGGAACGAAGAAAAAAGGTGTATCTTACCTCAGTGCAAGTCCAGTTAGGAGCATAACAACTGCTATAAACTGTAAGGTTTTGCGCTCGATTCATCCACACTACACCTACATGAGAATTGTCTTTGCCCACCCACTGGGCTGATATGAGATAATATTCCCTGGAACACAAAGCCTATATTAAAACTTCTTCCCTTCATTTTATAACATGAGTAAGGTACTTTTGGTAATAAAATACGCACATTCCATCTAACGTACTCGGAGGCCTCACTTCCCATCTCGGCGGCGAGGTCGCGTTTTGAACACTTACTATCCATAACTTTACCTTTGGTATTGCACTGCCAGGCTGGAAAGTAACAAGAAATCGCAGTATAAATATTTCTTTAGCTCATAATCAGCATAATAATGTTCCCATTGCTGGGACACTGGCCTCCGCTCGGTGAGAGGGGGTGGGCCGATATTCACCACGCGGCCCAGTGCGGGTTGGTAGATTTCACATGATTTAATTTTTGGTTCTAGGACATGCCGGTTTTCTCACGATGTTTTCCTTCACCGTTTTGAAAGCAGTGGTGACGAAGTTATTTACACAAAGTAAAGCGCCTGTCGAAGTTCGAACCTACGACCTACAACTCGTCTTACTTATTTAGCTGGGTTTTGCAATTTTAAAAGGATCATATATAAATATATTTTATAGCACTGTGTGTCCTAAGCCCGCACTTAATTCACAAAATTCTTCGCACTTAATTCTGTGACCTAAGTAGTCCATTTTTACACAGAAAAGCGTAACTTTAGTGCGGGCTTAAGTCACACAAGCTATAAAATAGTATACAATACGTGTGACTTAAGTAGTCTATTAAGTCACACGTATCGTAATGTACTATTTTTTTGTCTGAACGGAGGGAATGTTTTACCAAAAATATAATTAGGATGACATTAACGAGATGACGACAAAAATCCGTTCCTTCCTCGTGGTCTAACTTAGTAGTCAAACTGATTTGACCACGAGGAATTTTAACATTCTTCGTGGTCAAACTATCAAATTTATTCAAAAATTACACCCTGTGTGACAGTCTTGAAATAAAATTGTACAGTTATATCCAAAAGTTTCGTTTAACGTAATTTATTTAAAAAGTAACCTACGCCTAGGTATATCGCCATGTATAAATTCCATTTGACCCTTTATTATGAATTCGTCTCGGAATATTTGTTCTTGGCGTCGAGGATATGGTTTTGGATCAGTATTTTCTTTTTTCAATAAAGTTGCCAGTAAACGAGCAACCGCGATTGGATGATATCGTTTCATCGATTTGTTCAGTTGTCCATTCCATGATTCAACTATATTATTTGTACGATGTCGCTGACCATATACGGACCATTGTTTTTAAATGTTTTATTCTTCATCCATGTAGTCTCGAAATATTTTAAATATTTATAAGATTAAATATTTATCAGATTTAATATACTCCCATCCTTCCTCTATTTTGTCTTCAGGTAATAAGGCGAGTACAGCACATAAGCCAACAACTCTCTTTTCATCTTTACTTTTCAAGTTCAATTTCTTTGCTCTTCGCCATTGGCTGTTTGAGAAATGATAAAAACAGTTTACAATTTGGACTTTAGGAAAAATTTGTAATAGTGCATTGCTTGAAGCTGTTTCGAAGTCCACGTGAAAAATTTTTGGCGACCAATTATTCAATCGTGATTTTATCATCGAAAATAATATATGTATAGTAAGACTCTTCTTTTTAGAGATTGTAGTAGTTTGATGTGCTGGTGTCTGTACAATAAGACTACATCGTATACAGTATGTTCAAAGAGGTTATTAGTTACAGTTTGACCACGAAGAATGTTAAAATTCCTCGTGGTCAAATCAGTTTGACTACTAAGTTAGACCACGAGGAAGGAACGCAAAAATCCATACCGTGGGATATCTGACAGTGACTTGGTCGGGGAAGACAATGTGCGCTGAGGCGTTGCTGGTGGGCAGCTGCAGGAAGCCGGCACGCGCTGCGCCCGCGCCGCCCAGCGAGTCGGCGATGCGCGGCAGGCGCAGCTCCGACACCGCGCGGTCGTCGTACTGCACGTACAGCACCAGCGTACCGTCCGCCGAGCCCCATGTCGCTGACGGCGTTTTCGTCACCTCCTCTGTTAGAAAATAATGAAAATAATATTATAATTTAAAGGAATATCCATGAAGTTTCTTGCCCGTTTTCTCCACAGGAACCTGTACTACGTTTTGGAATGGATGACGAGCTTCATCATTCTGACTGAATTCTGAATTCGTGACGATTCAAAAGTGATTATAAAAAGGTTTAATTAAAATATGTGCTTTGCTTTGTTTGAGTTTGAACGTATCGTAATTTAATGAAACGGTTTTCGTCGGCATCAGAATGTTAGTATTCAATTTTATAGCTTGATGTCCATGAATAAACTATTTATTTATTTATTTATATGGCACTTCAACGACTTACTCACTACGACATACATAAACAAAAACTTTAAATAAATGACATGTTCGCGCATGTTCAAGTTATTTGCCGGAAACTGTAACTGATTGACTGAACGTAGTAACTGAGTTTCCATTATGTACTCACCTTGATAGAGAAAGTCGGACACGCCATTGTAGACGCTGCCGGGCGTGGCGTCGGTAGTGAGTCGCAACAGGGGCGCTCTGCGGGCGGGGGGCCCGGGCCGCGCCAGCACCTCGTTGTCGGCCGCCAGCAGTAGCGACCCGTCGTTCCCCAGCCAGGCCGCATGCTGCCACTCCCAACTGCGCTGGCCCTCGCCAAACAGCGGGATGTGGTGGCTGTAAGGACATGAAGCAAGCTGTAGATGGCGAAGTTTTTAGGATAAGTGAAAAAAAATTAAGCGGTTCTTTACAAGGGCCTTTACAGTTGACTGTTGAATGCTAGTAATTCGTAGCAATATTAAAAGTTGTAGACTCTACGGCTTCGAACTAACTTAAATAAAGTTAATTCAGTCAATTGTTTGAAAATAAAGGTCCCATAACTTTTAAATGGCGCTTGTTTGATGTTAGTAACATAATCATTATCCCAGACCTGATTGCATTAAGACTGCGACTGTCAAAGTTAGTTTCAAGCAACTTTGAAATTGTAATAACTTATTCAATGCTAACAGCCCTATCACTTTATTTAATAGGAAGGTTTCTAATAAAGTAGGAGAAGTCTGATTGCCACCACATTTTCTGCAAAACTAATTAATCCGTTCGGAATGCCGGCTCTTTCCTACGATAGGTACTTACAATCTACGTTGGAATCCACGAGTACTCGTATTCGAGGATTAATTTGTCGGCAGCCGGTGAAATTATTAGCACGTTTTTTAAATTAATTACTAAGATTTATTTGAATATGCGAACAGTGTACTAACATAACGAAAAGGTTAAATAAGCAGCATGACAGTCATGATAACGACACAATAAGGACAATAGGGAAGACAACATCCATGACTTTTGTGAAGGTTTACCAAATCATTTGATTTGACCTTTTATAATCCCATAACTTTAGTATAGGATTTAGAGTTGAGGTGGTATATTATACAGGATGGCAAGGACATTGACGCGCAAACTAATCATGAAGTCAGCAATCATTCTAGCGTAAAAATTAATCGTCCGTCATCAAAAAAAAAAATCTACAGTTTCATAGACGGCACGGTTGACGGCACGGTTGGCGCAGTGGTTAAGCGATTGACTGCTGCGCTGCGTGTCGCGGGTTCGATTCCCGCACGGAACAAATATTTGTATGACCTACATGTATTTGTTCCGAGTCTGGGTGTTTTTCTATCTATAATATGTATGTATTTAAAAAAAAAAAAAATGTATATAAGTAGTTTATCAGCCATCTTGTTACCATAACACAAGCATTAGGTTGCTTAGCTTGGGACTAGATGGCGCTGTGTGAAATGTCCAGAGATATTATTTATTTTATTTTTATTTTATAGAAAAGTGCAATACGCGAACAAAATGTATGGAACAGTAATTTTTTTTTATCATTCTCTGGCTCCATGGCAACAGGTTGTGCGTCGATCCCTGCCAATCTACTACATTAGACAGAAATATAAAAGCCCCTTTTTATTTTAAATTTATGTTTGCATCATACAAGTTCCAAACTCCAATACCGTTCACAATAAAGGTTCCCCACAAAAACGAATGCACACAAAGTAAACGATCTAAGAACAGGGGCGAATGTCGGTATGATAAGAATTCAGTTCCACGCGAGGAGCCGCGGCAACAGGTGTGTTGGTTGGCAAAAAATAATCCGAACATATAGCTCTATTTCGTAACAAGTTTAAAGTCTTAACTCTAAGTGTATCTTAAATTCTCGACGGTGCAGTAAGTTTGCGAGACGGTCATTCGAAGCCGTAAAGTATTACCTCCCCAAGCCAAATTCTCCCTTGCCCTCCCACATTAAAATTCCACTCGCAAATTTTGAAATAAATTGGAAATCGCATTCACGTACCTATCGTCAAATCGATTTCTTCACCCGCGTGACGGCCGGGGAAAGAAAATTCACAAAAGAGATATGATTTAAAAGAAAAAAAAAACAATCTGGGGAGGAACGACTCTCTTTAATATCGGGTTTTTAAAGCTAGTCGCCTGCGGATACGCTTTTAAAACTTTTTTTTGAGGTAATGTCCCATGAAATATGAGTTTTAAATTGTTTTCGACAGTCACTTTCGTTGTATACCAGCTCGAATATTTCAGGCTGTACAGATTCAGAATAAGAAGGAAGTAGGTAATGATTATTCGACTATGGGCTGATTTTTCATAGTCAGATAACTTTTGGCTGAAAAATTATTATGACAGTTTGACATATTTTCTATTCAAAAGCTGTCAAACCGCAATATTTCTTACTCAGATAAAGTTATCTGTCTATTGAAATCAGCTGTTAGTGAAGATGCCAGATAAATATTTAGTAAATATTCTGTGAAGTTTACGTTTGTCTATACCAATATCTTTTATCGTCAATTTGTTTAGCTCTGCATCGGCAAAAGAGAGCAAAATGTTGAGCTACCCGCGGGAGTCAGAATATAATTTATTGTAGCGGATGCAGCAGCAGCTTATAGTATTCAATATATCTCAAGCTTATTTCTTAAGTCCAATAAGTATAGTAATTTCCTCTGCTCTCGTGGTTTGTAAATAAATTCATCTATATTCAATAATCGCAACAGCAAGAAATACTGCAGATACCATTGAAATTCTAGTGGAAACAGATAAATGTGCAAAGAAAACAAATTGAGATCGTGCAGATATTTTATATTCTTCAGGAGAAGACGAGGCATGCCGTGCTCGGCGCGCGTCTCCCACATTTGTTATACTTTACACAGCACCGAAGATATATAAGCAATAGCCTCTTTCTACGAATAATTTTCAAACAAAAATTCAATGTGCACGTCAAAATGAAGGACTGAACGTCCTCTGATATGCCATACAAACGCCACTCTTGGGAGAAGGTGCGGTGACTGAAAACCAATTTGGGGCACGAATTTAATTTTCAGTCGGAAATTTAATTATGGAAACTTCGGGGTGCCTTTAACTGAGACCTTTACGACGTTCAAGCATCAAATATCAAAAGGTACTCACTCATTTGTGACGTCATAAACGGTGTAGTGCGCAGTAAACGTCCGTCGGTAAACCTGCGAAATAATAAAAGTTGAATAACTTTGTCCGAGAGAGGTGCCGACTTGGTAATGATCGTCCTATTTATTTTGTGTAAGAAAAAATAAAAATTAAAAGGTTAACTGTGGACTGCTACGTACCTCCTTGATATTGTGTTGAAAGAGCACGAAGCGCAAGTTCGGGGAGCACTGGTATCCGCGCACATTTAGCTGCCTCTGTGATCAAATTGTAAAGTTCGTTTGTAGCCAATTAGCTTTAAAACAACAAAAATGTAATAAAGTAAAGTAATGCATTGTTTTAAGTAACACAAAAGTCCGAGTCAACTCTCTGAAAAACCTCTTAGGGTTAGCGTAAAATATACTTTGCGGACGAGGGGTGAGTTGCGGTTACACGACCATAGTGCGGTCCGAGAGAAGCTTTCAGGAGCGAGTGTTGATGTAATAATAGAGCGTGCGGAACGCGCACCGACTCGATAAGTACCCAACACGGTAAAGGTCGCGGGAACAGAGTCAAGTGAAAAGCTAAACTGACAAATTCCGCGTTTAACTTCGGTAATGTTCATAAATGTCTTCATTCCTTCATAATGCGAAATATCCTCTTTAAAGTCGGCGGCATACTCAAATTTTCATTCCCCGAAGCCCGCTACCCGCAGCATAATAACGCCATTATGGAGAATCGGGGATGTCGCCATAAATTTTACAGTAAAGAGCATCGAAGTAATACCGTCCGCACTTACAGAACTTGGGTACTAACATGTGAACAGAGGTATGAAAAAGATAAAGAGTTTCATTTCTTTTATCTTTGTTTTTTTGTTGGAAAATGTTACGTTATACACGCTGTTAGTCAGAAGTTAGGTAAACGCGCTGCTTGGATATTGTAGTGGATTCCTCGAAGGTAATATAGTTAAAGTCGCAAGGATTTTACCTGGATTGGACCATGAGCTGAACGTCTAGACTAGATATAATAAGTTATAGCGTTGTTTAAAGCCTGACTTACTAGTGTGTGATTGGTAACGAGAACAGAGAGCGTGTTGTTGAAGGTGTCGAGCGCCAGCAGGCCGCCGTCGTCGGCTTGGTACACGAGCTGGTGCGAGCTCACCCACGTGGTCGGCAGCCGCTCGCCCGTCAGGTCGCCGTGCAGGAACTCGTCCAGCCGCATACGACGACCCGACCAGTACAATAATTCGTCCACATACCTGGCCAAAATTTAAAGGATCTTTTGATTATTCGCAAGTTAACTCCCACTTTTCAGCTTTTAAAACGATGACAATGGCAGAATTAACTTTTTTCCCAACAAAACTTCTCTTATCAAAGTTTGCCTCGCCAACTTTCGCATACTTAGTCATTTATAAAAGAGTTAACTTAACTAAGTGTTTTTCAAGATCCGAGATAAAGTAGAGCAAGAACAATAGAAAATGGTGACTTACCCTAATAGATAAATAGCTGTGACAATACCGGCTATGACAAAACTGATGACCATCAATGAAAATATGATGCTCCGCCAGTTGTGGCCATCTCCTTGGTATAAGTCCTGGAAAAATATTTGTTCATTACTTGGTGTAAAGAATGGGGTGGTGAAGGTGTGGCGAAGTCATATGACATTCGTCAACAATCTCGAGCGTGGCTAAAAATAGGCGAAGAAACCGGGATTTGATTTATGACGCCGGAAGGTGTCAGGTTCAAAGGCGCGATATTACGACGATTCCGTCGACGAAGGCTGTTTAACTTCGATTGCTCGTCGCCGGAACACTGAATATTGTTTTTATGAATTTTGCATTTTAAAGTTATTTGATTTATTTCCTTGAAAAGCTGTGATTTAGAAGTGTGGGAATAAAAACTGATCGCTATTTTTGGAATATTGCGAACTTTACGCTGCACTCGTGATAAGTTAGGTAGCTACTACAACGATTAATGACGATAGTTCTACCTTTCTTTCTCTCTCCTAAAAATATCTGTTAACTTCTTTTGCTCCAAATTCCTGTCAAATTGCTTAAAAACCAGTCCTCAGATAATTCCACCGATTCCTATTAATAGACTAATATTATAAGGCGAAAGTTTGCGAGTGTTTGTGTGTGTGTGTTTGTATTTTTGTTACTTCTTCACGCTCAAACGGCGGGACCAATTTTGATGAAATTTGGCACACATAGTTTATAACCAGGATTAACACATAGAATACTTTTTATACCGATATTCCCACGGGATCGAAACTTATGTGGGTGAAACCGCGGGGCGCAGCTAGTATCTGATATTTTTCTTTTGAGTAGTTCGAGTTGGCACAGTAAAATAATTAAGTTTAGGCCTTTGTCCAGCAGGGACAGCGTTAGCTAAAAGAAAGTTTAGTTTTCTGTTATATGTGTTTTATCCTATCCATGTTAGAATATTCTTTTTCTTATTACTGTACCCTAAAGGTATGTTGTAGAGCTACTTTTTTCATTTTGACCATCTCTATTTGTTAACCTTATAGCAGCAATAAATAATATTACAATGGCGGCCCTATCGGAATACCAGCGCAAAAAAGTAATACCCCCCATTTTTTTAATCGCAGCATTATGCAGACATAGGAGTCTTTTTGGCCTGTCATGGGTCTGTTTCTCATTTATTTCTTAGTTTTTAATGTACCTTTTTTAAAGTTTGTGTTTCCTATGCGTGTCTCAAATATTTTTTTTCTTTCTTTCTGTATGTAAAAGAGATGCTTTTTAAAATTTTGACCAAATTTATTTGTTAACCACCTGCAGCAACAATACGTAGACAATATTCTATTCTATTTAAAAAAAGTAGTAAATAATCTCACCTCCTCCTTGGCGGACTTGGGGTCGGCGACTTGCAGGGTCTCGTCGGGCGGGAGGCGCCAGGAGCCACCGCCGCCGCCGCCGCCCGAGCGGTCCGTGTGGCCGGTGGCGTGCATGCGCCGGCGCCGACGCGCGCGCACCCGCCACCGCGCCGCGCTACGCAGCCGCGCCCGCCGCGCTGCCGCCGCCTGCCGCTCCGATGCGCCGCGTGCGCGGAATCCGCCCCATCACTGCAGACAATGATTTTAGATTATAGACTAGATAGACATCTACTTAAGAAAAATCTTAAATTTATTACGACAGACAACGCACAGTCTAAACCGCTGGGTCTAAAAGTTTCAAATTTTGCACAAAAGTTCCTTATATTATGTAATAACGAACGTGAGTACTAAGGAAAGATATTTTTTAAGTTCGTCATTTTTGACGTCGGGCACACGGCTTGTGCAACATAAATTTTTAAAGAGAAGTTCAAGAAGTCAGCGACTATCAATATATTGCTGTTCTTCACCAATAATTAAAGACTTCGAAGCTATACATCTTCAAAAGATAAATAAAATCAATCTTCCATGTAGATTTTCATCTTATTTCAATTTATAGGTAGGTATAACAGAGTGTTCATTTTTTTCCTGATTACCATCCAACTAAGGTCTTCGATGCAATCATGTTATGCTTGGAATAAAGCCGCAAGTTATATTATTAACTGCTTTCGTAGTAATGTTTACTTATGCCGATGCCTTAGCTGCGATAATGCATATAAAATAGACCTCATTTCAGAGCAAATGCGTTAAAATACAGAAGCTTAAAATGGATCCCATTATCTTCAATACGATTGTACCCGAGCAAAATCCAACCGAATATTGTGGTTTTCTCTCGGCAAGTCGAAATAAAAGTGGCATTTACTGGCGTAACTGCTCTTGTTTAAGCTGAATTTTAAATTTTATGCGGTGAAAAGGAACAAAACAGCACCGCAATGCGTGCAGCCTGGTCGCTTCATAGGACCACTACAGTGGCGAGCCGGCTACGGCCCGACTACAGCCGCGCATCCGCTTGAAAAATTGCTACGAGACCAACCCCCACACATTGTACTGCACTCTACGCCTCTTGATTCTTTTTACAGTTTTTCTAACTATTGTTTTTCATACACGAAAGCAACCTTTTGTTATTTTGGATGCTTTTTGTGAATTGCTGAAATTCGATATGTAGTGCTGAAAGATAGTAATGTAGATACATTTTAATCAGAAATAAAGTTATTAGTTTGAAAGTAAGGCAAAATTTTCAACTACGGGATAATAGATAATTTGTTAATTGTTTTCACTGACGTGGCCTGTCAATACGTAGCGGTGTGGGGTGTTGGCTCTCCGCCAACTCTCGCGCACACTCTCTACTTTATACATTCGCTCCACGCCAACTTTACGACTTCATTTAGCTATTATTTCAACTGCTCTCTCGATGCGATTTTTTAGATAGATGCCGTTTTTATTACCCGAATATTCAGATCAGTCGAACATTACAGCGAAGCGAATGCGCTTACCAGATAGTAAATACATCGAAAATAAACGTCTGTTAGAATTACTGCTTCGTAAATTATCAGCGATGCCTTATGACTTGGGCAGTATGCCCGTAGGCCGCCTGGCGTCGTACGACCTCGTGGACATTTGGCAAGAGTACTGCTGATATTTATTCCTATTTGAGATAAACTAGAGCGTAGAACGCTAATCGTGAGCTACTTCTGACCACCCTGTATTCGAAGTACTATCGATTCGAAGTTTTCGAAGCAATAAGTTTTTCTTACCTCAAAACTTTAAACTGTAGTCAAACTACTTAAGTTAAGTGTCTTTCGGTAAGATGAGAAGCAAGCAAACTTTCGAAGCGAAAAGTTGTTGCAGCCGGCTCAGATTAATGACGTGCAAAACACTGAAGCTTGGAAGTGCGGCGACGGAACCCCAATTTTGAGCATTAAACATGTTTCTTATAATTAGCTTTGTAGACGTTTAAATAAAGCCTTTATAGCCTCAGAAGGCTCTTAAATGGACTCGGCTGCAATGCGGACGGTCAGTAATGGAAGTAAAATAATGTTTGTATACAAATTACGGACAAGATACAGAGTTTGGGGACAAAAAGAGGTCACAACAACATTCTCCTTGCGCACTAATAACAACATTC
This sequence comes from Apamea anceps, assembly GCA_951799955.1. Taxonomy (NCBI): domain Eukaryota; kingdom Metazoa; phylum Arthropoda; class Insecta; order Lepidoptera; family Noctuidae; genus Apamea; species Apamea anceps. Next base: position 8,699,080 of record OX637505.1, on the reverse strand, counting down.
TGTTCTCAACAGTAGATAGGTAATTGATTCTGAGAGGTATAGATAATGATCTTGATGATATTCCCATATGACGTTCATTAGGAGGCTGCAGCTCAAGGACTTTTACGTTAGAAACAACCCAGAAAAATCTTCAAAGCTTTTAAGCGAACAATGCCGCAAAGGAAATAAAATATGTAGATAACACTTTGTACAGTGCAGCGGTCTGCAGTGGGATTGCGACGAGCTCCACCTGGAATGCTGGGACGGATTTATAGCATTAATTAAGTAAGTGAGGATTTATTACGACTCCACTCAAGAGTACCTCCGGAGCTCTCCGAAGCCGTTCGACAACTTTGTTCCCACTGTGAGCAGTTCTCGCCGACCTCTTGTCCGAAACGATTCCGTTTAAGACTTCACGGTCACACACAGTTATGTGCCTTTATTGTTAAACTTTGTGCTGTTTCGTGCTCCTATAAATTTTTTGTGTGTTTGTACAGATGTTGGAAAGCACGTAGTGCAACGTTGATTGTTTCATTTGATGGATTGCTTCCAAGCGTGGTCGCTGAGTGGGAGGTGGCGGTGTTCAATTACAGGTATTGGAAGGAATTTTGCTTTTTTTTCGTGAAATTCTCAATTCAGTGGGCGAACGCTCGATTCTTTTCAGTAACGTGTGTAAACAGCTGCAGACCGTTGCATTCTCTCCGGGCAGTAACAGCGAGATGATCCCGATTTCACAGACAACTACAACTTGCCGCTGTCACTCTAATTGTATTATTGTCCTTTTAAATCTAGATTATTTATAGTGTGTCAAGGCTGGTCGCATCCTGGCGCCTCGCCAGGATCTAATTCAATTTATACACCCTAGGGCCACAGTTACTCTGCTTGGTATTTTTTATGATGCCATAAAGCTATTAAACCTTGTTCCGTTAATGTGTTTCGTTTTAACGCCATGATTTTATTGTGAAAAAATGGACTAACTAGCTCATATACCAGCTTTTAATGACTTTTGTTTCAGCTTTATATACCTGTATTGACATTAGTTACTTCCAGTGTACCTAATGTGGGTATAATAATTATTACGCGTGATTACTTTTTATGAATACTCATGAGTTTATTAGAGAAGCTTCATACAGATTCGTAAAACGTTATATTCCTGCCGTTAACATTTACATCTCCCCTAATAGATACGTTTCAAGTTGCCAAATTCAATGGTCCTTGCAGCCATTCTGTGGTGTTGTTCACCCAACCGGAAATGCCGATGGCTTTCGCCGGCTGAAAAACATTAAGGGGGTATGTAATACAATAGAAGATTATGTGAGAGAGATTGACCAACTATAACCTACTATAAACAAACTAAGTATTGGATTAATTGTGTGAAACTGAGGAATGATGTGATATAAGGCAAAGGTGCGGTTTAAAAGAAGATGTAGGGACAAAAATTGAAAAGACTGCTTAAAGTCTATTCAAATTTATGTTTCAAATTGATGTTATTTCAAGTTAAACAAATATCAAATTTATTTAAATGGTGATTAAGTTGATTCCAGAGTGACTAGCACTATTGAAAAAGTTATAAAAATGTTTGAAGTTGTAGCGTAAACTGAACTTTATTGTGTAGGAATTAAAGTAATTTTTCCATAAATTCATATTTGTTTACTTTTTTGGTAAATAAATCGCGAATGCAGATTAGAAAGTCTGTTGATGAATGAGAGGTGACTAACAAAAAGTATTTACAAGGTAGATGTGAGTGGAAACGCCGGGTGGTGACGCCCTTTATAGTAACCTTATTGGTGACGTTCTTCAGAAAGGTCAGGTGCGTAGTACTCGCAACCGCTGTGCGTGTATGACCAGGGGGCCTACTCCGAAGTGCAAAGTGCGAATGTTCGGAACGGACCGACACATGGCCGAACCGAATATTATTGAAAAAAGTTCGGATCGGCTCAGTTGGGTCGCGTCCATAGTCAATATTCGAAAGAGTATAGGAGTGTAGGATCGGAACCTACCGAACCAAATAGTAACTTTGTAGCAGGAAACGGCCGAACATTCGGCCGATACTACTTCGGAGTAGGCCCCCAGATGTATGAACGTAGACGAGGCAAAAGGTAAGGATCGTCAGGTGGTTCTGTAGTGTCTGTCTACCCCTATGGGAAGAAGGCGTGATTCTATGTACGTATGTAATCTTAAATGTAACACAACGTTAAATTGTACTCTAAGTAGTAATAGGGTCGTATATCAACTTTCCAAAAGTTACTTCAAAACTAACCGAGCCGCTTAGTAGGAAAACAACATGAAAAACCAGTATCAGGAAGTCAAAAGCAGAAAAAGAATACAGCGAACAAAACATTCTCCGCTAAGTCCCCATAACTTGCGTGTTTTCCCGTGAGTGAAAACAACGACATCTCTTCATCAAAAACCCCTTGAAGATAGGGGTAGAGCAACACGATGTGAAATGTGGATATGGCTTACTAGCGCCCCGCGGTTTCACCCGCACAAGTGTCGATCCCGTAGGAATATCGGGATAAAAAGTATCCTATGTATTACTCTGATGTATAAGCTATATTACTGTAAAGTTTCATCAAAATCCGTTCAGTAGTTTTTGCGTGAAAGAGTAACAAAGATCCGCTTATTATATAAGGATATTATGGAGCCATTATGCGTTATAGAGAAGTTACACCTACAGATAACTGCAACAAAAAAAAAAAAAAATCAAAAGTCTTTATTCAAACTAGGCTGAGAATCAGCCCTTTTTGGCCTTCAAAATTACATAAAAAAGTCCCCCAAAACGCGCGCCCTTCACCACTACCTAGTGGTGACGCAACAAACTCCCAAGCATCACAGCTGTCTATTCAGTTCGAAGAGCTTGATTCTATACAATAGTAGGTAATTAATTGTTTTAGCTTGCACTACTTGCTCTTGCGCGCTTTTATAAATGCTTGCGGGCGAGAGCGGCATTAAAGCTTTCAGCGTAAATGCCTTCCGCGTATCAATTAATTTGCGAGCTAATTGATACGAAGCGTATAGCTTACGTATTATTCATGACTAGCTTCTGCTCGCAACTTCGTCTGCGTGAAATTTGTTGTTCCGCGACCCACCACGTAGCATCCCATCGCCTGCCCGCGTTAGTACTTCGTTTCGGTTAGCGTTGTTTCTGACTTGACTTTTGCTCGGCTCTTTAGGGTCCTAACGTGATGTTATATAGTTTATATAGCCTTTCGCAAGAATTGGGCTATCAAATGCAAAAATATTTTTTTCAAATCCGACTGTTAAATCTGCAGTGCGATTCTGTAACCATCTCACCGTGAAACCTTAGGTGAAGTGAGCGTGGAGTGAGCTGTCATTCCAACTAATACTAGGGAGTGACACTATTGACAGCTCACTCTAAGCACACTCTAAGCTCACTTCACCTAACTTTTCATGGTGAGCTTTTTACAGAATCGATCGGCTGGACTCCCTACATACAAACTTACAAACCAACTTACAATATTACTATAAAATTATATAGATTTAGACATAGATGGTGCTGCCGGTCTATTTTGAAAAAAATGTCACCGTGAAAACTAAGGTGAGGTGCTGTCATTCCACCTAATGCTAGAGATTGGCACTATAGACAGCTCACTTCAAGCTCACCACCTAAGTTATTACGGTGAGATTTTTACAGAATCCATCGGCTGGTCTCATTTATACTCTATGGTTCAGGGTGACAAGTTGGCAGTTGCCAGTTAAATCGCGCGGCGATGTAATCTTTTTATCGAGGCAAGAGATGCTCCGACTTCTTAATCTAGATAATGTGCTAGTTAACGCATCGTACAGATTCAATTATAGGCGACCATTTTTCTCAATTTTTTTTTTTCATAACTGTGCTTTCGTTCAGATTCTCAAATAATTATTGAATAAAAATTCTTCATTAGGTGAATATTAATAGGTATCCTATGTTGTTTGTATATTGTGTATAATTTTGGATTGTAGTACGAGTATGTCCACGAGCCTGAGGCAATATGAGTTTTCTGTTGTTTTTTTTGTGTGAATATTGTGTGCCTTACTTAAACAAAAAAACAAAACAAAAAACAAACAAATAAACAAAAAAATAGAAAACAAATAAACTAATTTTCTTTCTTTCTTTCGTTTCTATACTGCTTAAATTAAAAGATTACCTACCACCATAATTTATTTGAATAATTCCCACGATAGCCACAGCATCGAACACTTAAATTATAACCATTAGCAAAAACTGTTAATGAATGAAAACGTGGTAACTTTAAACGTGGTAGCTATTAATGCAAATTACTGAATTCATTAGTAGGATGTTTATGACCGTAATTTAAAGCGATTACGGCCTGCAAGGCTGCACTTTAAACTTTTTTATTTTACCTACTTTTCATATTTTATGTGCACCAATTAGGACGTCACTTCAGCTCGGTACCTTTACTGACTTGGCATCAGGGTGTCTGAGTCTGCATTCCAAGAATTCTAGGCGAATACGTGACTCCCAAACATATTTTCAAACGTGTGTGGCTCAAACAATTTCAATGCTTTCGTAGGCAAAACAAAGCCATGGATTTTTTTTTTATCTCTTGTATTTATTACGAGTGCCAATCACTACCGTTTTTTAAAAGAACGTTGTACCAAACTAAAATGTTACCAGAAACCAGACCAACAAAATTCAGGTTAGTTTTTTCGGGAAAAACCAAAAAACTAGCCCCATCGTTAACTGATATCGAATCGTTGTGATAGGAACGCATTTTTATTTTGTTTTAGCGAACTTTTCAGTAAACGGGTTCACAAACGGTTGAAGTTAAAACTTCTTCACTTTTTATTTCTTTAATTCAATCTGCTATGTTTATGTGGCGGCTAAATGGCTAAATGATCGCCACTACGGTATCAGTGCAAGATCTCGACGCTCCTCCAGCTAATAATTTAATTTCACTTGGCGAGCAGCCCATCCTCGCACCTGTACCAAGCTTGAAATTATTCGTTATTCATAGTCCATCGAACTGTGGAAAGAATCGAGTTATGAATAAAAGAAATATTGCGGTCGAGATCATCGAAAAGTCGTAGCGACATTGACCCAGTATGACTAAAATACTTGCAATGTCAATGAAAAAAATGTTCTATATATCTTGCCTGTAATTTCGGAATGAGTGGAAAACACTTTTAGTTTTCTCATTCAGTTTGATATTGTAGGTAAATTAAGATATTTGGGATGTTTGCTCTTTCAATACTCACATTATTTAGGCAGTCTGATGAATTTATCTGGCTCGTTGCCTGTACTAATAGTGTCTACTCGGCTGAATTTATTTGACGTTTGTTTATTTTGGTTTTAAGGCGTGTTGTTAAGAACCGCATTCCTAATTAAATGTCGATTGACATAATTAAATATTTGACCTATTTCGCGATATAATGCAGTGTAATATTGATAGATGGTGACGTTTAATATCCTGGCACGTACAATACGGTTCTCAGCTGGTCCAGTGTCCGCTCTATAAATCTCGACTCTCTGGGGATTCAGTTGGCGCGGTCGACTTGTTCGGAGAAGACGTCGGATGAACAGCCTCGCTTACAAACTTGTGCACCGCAACACGTTACTCAGTAACTAAGTGATTGATTGCCGCTCTATCGCCCGGATAGTTTACTACTACATGTTGGTTTACACGCACCTCTGGTTACAGTTTAAAATTGATGAGGCGCTCGGTTATATACGCCAGCGTCCACGATGAGAGGCATGATAAATCAATATAATTCAACCTAATTTACACAGCTTTATATTCACTGAGATCGGTGCCAATGTGATTCATGAACTTAATATGATTCGTGAATTCTCGCTCAGTCGTTTTGCATAGAAGTCATAAAATATCTCGATTCGTGTCTCGCTTTTCCGATAATATAGTAGTTGATATCGGCAAGAATAAGCCAAAAAATACCAGGTCATATTGATCATAAAAGGGTTTCTTAAAAAAAAAGTAATACCGCCGAGGTGAGGCGTAGGTAGGCGACATTCATTTTCCGTGGGAGTGTCTCGTCTGTAAAAGGGCTTGCCGGGATTTTCCTACTATGAATACGACTAAGCTCTATTTATACTTTATAACAAGACTACACAAAGTCTTTTAAAGTAAAACGGGACTCGACTTGATTGAAATCTTTAAAACTTCATCTTCCACGTTTTCAGGATTATTTTCTTTGTAGTTAAGTAGAACGACGTGCTTTTGTATGTTTACATACAGATCTCTCTTTTAAATAACTTTTGAAGTCCGTATTTCACGAAGCCAATTGGTAAAACTTTGGTTAATTTATTCCAGAGTCCATTTGAGGTTACAAAGTAAAAGAGTTAAATGCGAGCAGGTTGAGGTGTATTCTAAAGGTTCCACAAAAGCCTTTATTGACCTCAAACACGGGTGTGTGGTGGCAGCCTCAAAATGGAGCAGGTGAGGGGGAAGCACAAAAGAGCCGAGGGGTCAAAAGGCGATTTGAGTTTTCCACCTAACGGCTACAAGCTATTGGTTGAAATAAAAAAGATGCTGAAGTATGTACCGTATGTCTGTTAAGTCAAGGATTAAAATTGTTAATTAATTAATAAACTGAGACGCGAGTCGTGAGTGCCGTTTATCAATTATTGTTCTGCATACATTAATTACTTATTCCAAAAATAAGCGATCCGAACGAAAATATTCCTTTATTGTTTCACGGATTACCGGAATGCGATTGAATGCCTACCGCTGTTTAATTTTCAATTCATGTTTATCCGATATCTGAGTAATTTGCATGCAGCCAGTGATTTAAATAATGATCCACGGTAGGCCCAGCCAATCTCTCCGTTAAGTTATGGTAATCTGCTTCTTGAATATTATTAAGTATCTAGCTACCTCTCTCTAAATCATGTCGGTGCTTTCCTTTGCTTTCATTTTACGCTTTGTGTGTGTCCTTATTTACGAGAATACCTTTGTATATTGTTGAAATTCGCGTAACAAGCTATGTGCCTGAACTTCCCACGTTTTATTTTGACGTTTTTAAATCTCGCAACACACGTGTTATTAAACTAGCACTGAAAAGTTTTTTTGTTTCGCTCGCACACCTCGGGTGGAAGGTAAATCCAATAACATGTTGTTATATCGGATTTTCCGCTTTTTTCATATTATGCTCGCAAATATTTGTTCAGGCTGTAAGCTTTTAATTAACATTGTCAGTGATTTCGAATAGTGAATGCCAGTCGAATGCACTCGCGTGTGGATGCAGAGCGCACACAATCGGCCGGGTCGGTGTCACGTCTGTCACGTCGGCGTGCCATTTACGCCCCGTGCCACGTCACGTGGCCTCACTGTCACGCTTATCGTGAATACGATGGATTAGTCAGCGTTGGTGTCTGGGTACAGACTCACAGTCAACTTACAGTACCTACTCATTTGCATATGAATGACGCTAATCTACCCATGACAAAGTTTGCCTCAAACGTCGAGCCTGATGGTAATTTCAGTAACTGCTGAACGATTTTCTAACATGTATAGCTGTTATAAGCTCTCGATTGTACCTACTATTTACCTAAGAAACGAATAAAATAATACCTGCATCTGTTTTCGTACCTCTATTTATTCATTAAAAACAAAACGTTGACCGCCATGAAGGTGTAGGGGAAATGTAATATTTAGAAAAGAACATAAAAACAAACAATCGAGCAAAAAGGCCTATAAAAATTTAATAATACCTTGTGTTTGTATCTCGGAGAGCAATAAAAATACACTTTATTTTTTGTGGTTCAAGGGTTTCCTATGTCGTTTGTGGGCGGTTAGCTGTGTCGGTTTTATCTGCGCAAACGTGCACCTTCTGAGAAATCTATATTCCAATAATAAAGCTGAAGAGTTTGCTTGTTTGAAAGATCGCGCTAATCTCTGGAACTACCAGTCGGATTTGAAAAATTCTTTTTGCATTCGGTAGCCCAATTTTTGAGGAATGCTATAGGATATCCAACATCACGCTATGATTCTTAGGAGCCGAGCAAAAAGAAAAAAAAGTAAGAAAAAACGCTAAGAGAAAACGAAGTAAATAATAGCTCGGGCAGGCGATGCGATGCGACGGAAATTTCACGTGGACGAAGTCGCGGGCAAAAACTAGTTGTGTATAACTTTATACGTCATTTAAACGTTGTTAGGGTTCCTCGCCCGTTTTCCGCTAAAATGAAAATGTAAGATTTTTTCATTTTATGTTCCCACTTCTGGGCAAAGGCCTACCTCCACTCCTCCCTTGTTCCGTGAGTCCGCGCGTCCTCCTCCAGTTTTGGCGGAACCTATCCAGCTCGTCCCGCCATCACCTACGTGGTCTGCCGCGACCCCGCCTCGCTGTCTCAGGGCACCAATTCTGTGCTATTTGGGCCCACAGTTTATCCGGCATGCGGCAGAACATGTCCTGCCCATTCCAATTTAAGTTGGGCAGCCTTTTGAGCCATGCAAGCTATCTTTGTTTTGGAGCGCAGTATTGTGATTCAAACACGATTCGTTAACTTATCGCCTAGCATACTGCGCTCCATTGCTCGTTGGCAGACCTTGAGTTTGGACTAGATAATCCACTATTAAAACAGCTACCTTTACCGGACAGAAATTGTTCCACACCAACGAGTTCTGCGTTGAATATTTATAATGTTCCCGAAGTTGATTTAGAGCGGCTAATTTAAGAACGAGATTGTTAATAAAATAGTTCCCACTTTCGTTTCTGTATTAATTTAATACTAGCAGATGTTAGAGTTTAACGAGTGTTGATAATTCCGTCCTAAATACACTGTCAGACATTGAAAACAGTTTCTTTAAAGTATTGTTTTAAAAGAGAAATTTCTGAGATATTTTTTGTGAGATGTTGTAGTAAATATTCTGAAGGAAGACATAAGTACAAGAGCTGCTCAGCCGTGGTTCATTACCCTGACTGAGCCTTGCGGTGCAGCTCGCTGGCTCGCTCAGTAACAATATCGTTAGCCTGTCTCAATCCCCTAGCATCCTCGTCTCAAACTTATCTCGGATCACTATTGTAATAACATTCCAAATGACATGAAACTGAACGTTCAAATCGAGATTGTCGAATTGCGATCGGATAACACAATCCTGGTGTAGGAGCAATCGATTCCACCTCTTGATTCCAGATCATTAGTTTGAATTCCCAAGCCACGTTAATAGACCCCCGAGTGCTCGACCGGGTGAATAATGCTTTAAATAAATCCACCGCGAGTTGAGCGCATTCAATTTTCAGTTGTGTTGTGTCCCATAAAAAAAATTGACGCCATATTCCTTTTTAACTTTGCGTGTGTCCCATCCTCGGGGACTGGCTGAGTCAACTTTGAATGTGTTGTTTTATATTAACCCTAAGAGATCGCCCTCAATTTTCGGATGAATAAGTTTTCACTTTATATGAATCGTAAAGAAAATTAGTTACATTGGATGTATGTAGTTGCGCTGGCGTACCTACATCAATTAAATAATATACAGGGTTATTTGTAAAACACCAGCAACCTCTTAAGAGGTCATTGTACTCATCATTATGAACAACTTTTACTATGGGACTAAAACTGAAATCGCAAAAAAAAAATCTGCTGTTCCCTACATTTGTGTTCGCATAACTCGTCAAAATATAGGGAGCAGCTCATTTTTTTTCGCGATTTCAGGTTTGGTCCTATAGTAAAAGTTCCAGATTCCATATTCCCCCGACCTACCCCGTCGCATCGCATTGCATCGCCAGCCCGCGCTATTAGTTCGTTTCGTTTTCCCGTTCTTCCTTACTTTTCTTTTTTTTCGGCTCCTGATAGTGCTAGCATGATGTTAAATATAGGCTATTACATGCAAAAAGATTTTTCTAATCCGACTAGCGTGTTCAAATAAACAAAAAACAAACACCTACCTACTCTTCAGCTTTATAATTAGTATAGATATAGAAGATAGGTATGTATTTGATTATATATATGATATTGACCGACTCATATCCAAGGATAATCATAAACGGGACTCCTGTGATCACGAACGCTGCAAAGCGCGGGAAACGTGGAGTAATGTAAAAATGTATGAGATGAAATAAACACGAAACGTTCCGTAAAAGTTGTTTCATTTCAATTTGCTCAGCTCAATACAAGCTCAATTTATTTAGTCAGCTATGAAAAAAATCGTCTATCTTGTGGAAAACATATAAAAAAATACCTAAGTATATCATAACATTACGCCTTGTTTCTCCGAAGGATTAGGCAGAGGTGTACCTAGTGGTAAAAAAGAAATACGTTCTTGTGTAGATAGATCATATTTATGACCATGATGTATGAATTTTACTAAAAACGTTACACTATGAACTGAAGGCCAATTCTCGTAATTAAAAATGTTCAAAATCTAGTCGCAGTCTCATTTCGGAGACAAACAGATGTCATAAACTTGTCAAAATGTAGGGAAATTAGAAGTATTTTTGACAGATTTAGACTGAGATCAGACTGTGAACGTTCTTAAAATTACGAGAATTGCCCCTCTGATGTCAATTTTTGTAAGTCGGTATATGTCGCCATTTTAACGTCCATCTATCTGGAATGATTATGTTAAGCACTTTGCACTTTTCTCACTCTTTTGCACACTAATTCTTGTAATCCATCATACCCTGAAGCCCAATTCCCGTAATTAAAAACGTTCAAATCTAGTTGCAATCTCATCTCAGCGACAATCAATGTCAAAAACTTGTCAAAAATGTGGGGAAATTAGAGGTATTTTTGACAGATTGAGACTGATATCAGACTGTGAACGTTCTTAAAATTAAAAGATGTACTTAGTTGTAAAAGGTTCTATGATATAAGATCATCTCTGTATTTATTGTCCTATCTTAGGTATGCTGGAAGAGATTTCTTATGAAATAAGCATCACCTCTGTACCTATTTTTTTCTGTTCTGTTTTTCAATGTCTGTTTATATATGTGTGTACATAAATGGTTAAAATAAATAAATCATTTTATAATTCTACATTCTAATATCGTATTAAGTAACTGATGTTCAATTTTGACTAGAGTCAATTTTTTCTTCAAAATTACTAGGTACCACTACATTTTATAGCCACTATTCACACAGACCTACATATTCTAGGCAGAATCAGGATCTAAGCCACAGTTCATTAGCCTGGGTGACTTAGCAGCGGGCACTTCAGCCGGCCTAGTGGTCGGATCCAGTGCCTAACATCGGATAATCTAGAGCGGCTCGTTACCAACTTGCACTGCGCGACATGTTGCAGAAATATTACGTTATGTCGTTGAATTATTGGAAAGTTAGAATTAAAGATGTAGCATTTTCTGCAGTTTTTTTCAGGAAATGCTTTCAGTAGGTATGTACGTAAAATAAATGAAAATACGATTAGCAGATTTTATACCAGTCTAATGTATCTACTTCACCCTGTTTATCCTGGTAGATATGGCTGTTAGCGATAAGGCCGGCTCCGTTGTGCCTACTCTAAATATTATATACTATATACTGGTGACTCATGTAAATATTGGTGTACAAAAAAAACGTATCCTAACAATTTATGTATCTATCGCAGAGTAAACAGTAACTACCTGAAAAACGAACAGCAAAGTTCAAAAACAAAACAGAACTTTTATAAAATTATTTGCTAGATAACTATAGATTAATCCGTTTGGATATAACTGCCAGGTGGAGCGAAGTGTAACGATACTGTTATTTTTATTCAAATCGCTACTGAAATCCATGAACGGCAATAAAATAATAATAGTTTCCTGGTTATGCGAAATGTATGTGTAGTTCCTAGTCTAAATGTCACTTCAAAGTCTTTTACTTATCTCAATTGCTTTGATACGCTCGTTGGGTATGCAGCATCCACATCCACATAGACAATTTAAAACAAATTCAGTTTGCAACGAGTTGAGCGGTTCCCTCCGCTGCCAATACGGAAATTGACAAACAAGGAAAACTTCTAACGTGGGGGAGACGGTACGTATATTATGAGATGATACGGAGAAAATCGTTGACGAAATGGGTACAAATATAAATGTAATATATATTCTTGGAATTCATAGGAGTGTCTCAATGCTACATGTGATTTTACAGCTGCATCTTACGGCAGGGTCGTCTTTAGGTGTCAAAGAACGACGAATAACGACTAAGCTAATAAAAATATTTCAGACAGTTGCGGATAGGAATATTTCATTTTTAATGACGACATGGAGCTGCACGAATTGGGATTATCTCGTTGTTGTATGTTTGGATTTTTCATGAAATATATAAACCTCTACTCCTACTCCTTTGCATGCGGTGCGGTTGTGGAAGTCACTACCGCCTGTCATTAGGGACTGCCAAAGTGTTGCAGCTTTTAAAAGAAGAGTAAAAGAACACTATCTTTACACCTTACGTTCGTATGTATGTATTTATTATTTTTATTATGTTATAATTATTAAAATTCTAGTGATATTTATTTTAGAAGTATTTATGTTTATTTGTATGTACGAGTATCTAAGTAAGTATATTCTCATAATATTTGTTAAATTGTTTATGATTTTATTGTATTTTTTTTTGTCTCCTTTACTCTTTCGCATGCTGTCTACATCTCTCTATCTATTGTCCTATCGCAGGTATACTGGAAGAGATTTCTTATGAAATAAGCATTACCTTTGTACCTATTTTTCTGTTCCGTTTTTTTTTTCTTGTCTGTTTAAATACGTATGTACACACATATGTAAAGAGACAAGAAAAAAAAAAACACAAAATGCAAATGCAAAAACATAAGTGGTTAAATAAATAAATAAAAATAGACAAAACACAATAGTAGAGATAAAATGAGATAAAAAGGGACGTATTTATACACGTGTCTTGTGCAAGGATATCCACCAATCTACAGGAAATAAAATCTGCAATTCAAATGAAATTACCCCAACATTTTTTACTGGCGGTCAAGCGAAGGGTCATGATTTGTTGTCATCGTTGCTCGCGTCAATAGTAGCCGGAATAAAATACTGTTATGGCCTTTTCGGGGCCACTATGAACATTTTCTGATTTGCGGATACAGAATTCACAGGGTGTAAAAAAGTCCCATCGCATAGCCGTCATACCTACATCAAACTAAGTAACATTGAACAAAAAATAATTGCTGGGAAACTATTTTTATTTGTTTGCGGTAGTGCGCAATGTGCCATACACAAAACATGGGTAATGCTTATGGGTGCATGCAATGGTGGAAGAGTGCTTGGGGGTATTTAATTTAAAACTTGTTTTCGTAAAAAACCCCAGTAAAAGTTGGAACTTTGACCTTCAATATATCCTTAACCAGAAGGTTTCCAGGCATGGTACAGAACAAAAAAAAAAAAAAAATACAAGTGACTCTCGGCTTTTTACATCCGTTACACAGTGACAATTAAAGGTTGCAATTTTTTACGCAAATGTTATTCCTCATTTTTCTGTTCATCTCTCCTATCTAACATTCTAAATGTTCATTCCACGCATTTCTTGCGTAAGACATAGCTGGGAGAAAGAATGCTGACACTCAACAAGTGGGTTTTATAAATACAAAAATGTTACACAACAAAGAATTAGAGTAATTTATATTGTTCGAATAGTTGTTAATGTTAATATAGAAGTCATCCATCCTCATCATCTGCCTAGCCTTTTCCCAACTATGTTGGGGTCGGCTTCCAGTCTAACCGGATACAGCTGAGTACCAGTATTTTACACCATCAAGTTTAGTCATCCAGTACTTATATCGTCTATTTAGATCTGTGTTGTGCCTTCAGGAGGGTAAATCACAAGGCAGTCAGGAATTAGGATGCAACAGCCGATGTACTAAGTCAATCAGTGTTTGTCTATATCAAATAGACATAGCTCCAATCTAATTGCTTAGTGTCTGACTGACGCCTGAAATCACTGGCTTTATAACCAGCACCCTAATTGCGTAACACACGATCAATCGGAATCGGTTTCATTTTGACAGTTCAGCAACATTCATTGCGTTATTTACGTGTTGAGCAGACAAATTTTTCGAACTTATGAAGCAATGGATTAGCAATTTGCTTCAAAATGATTCTGATTCCGATTGATTGTGTGTTACGCAATTAGGGTGCAGGTTTAGAGTTTTAAAACAACGAGTTTATAAAGCCACGTGCTAAACTACACATCAATAACCCTTATCTTAATAAATCCTCATGATAATAAACCCTTCTTAATATTATAACTAAGGGGTAATTACGTAACACACTGATACAGGATGGGCAACTTGGAGGTATACAACATATTTTTGCCACCATGTTGTTTTGGAGGCAAATATGACAGTTGTGTCATGAAAATTATTTTGTGTAGATACGGCAAATTTGTTATGGAGCGTTTTATGACTGAAGAAAGTGTTTTAATTATTAAATTAATTCTACTCAACCCAATCATGTATTGCGGAAATGCGAAGAAAATTGGGGCCAATTTTTGGTAGAAATCACTTACCTTCACGACTAACAATAACTGGTTTAGTGATTACATTTGAGCAGCATGGCATTGTAACAGATAAAGCAATTTTCTTACATCAAGTGAATCATTGGACTTAGGAAACATGTGGTTCCACAAGACGTGGCCACATGTTATACGGCACGAGCCACAATCGAGACATTGAAAGGAGCGTTTCCGGGTCGATTAATTTCCAGAAACGGTGACATTGATTGGCCCTCAAGATCCCCGGATTTAACAGCGGCTTTCTAAAGGGACGTGTCTATGCTAACAGGCCAATGCACCTTCAAGAATTAAAACAAAGTATCTGAGACACAGTCACTGAAATAACGCAGGAAATGTGTAAAAATGTCATGAAAAACGCAGTGAAAAGGGTTCACATGTGCCATTCTGCTAGAGGTGGACATTTGTCTGAGATTATTTTCCATACTGAACTGCCGGCCCTAAATATTTAAATAAAAATACTTAATTTTTATATTTCATCGAATAAAATTTAAAAAATAAAGTGTATACCTCTTATTTGCTCACCCTGTAGTACGAATGCCTTTCATTTTGACAGTTTAACAATAATCATCTTTGTTGAGCAGGCAAATTTTTCGACCACATGAAACAATGGACAAGCGATATCCTTCAAAATTATTCAGCAGTGCGATTTTGTAACCATCTCACTGTGAAAACTCAGGTGAAGTGAGCGTGGAGTGAGCTGTCATCCCAACTAATGCTAGGGATTGACACTATTGACAGCTCACTCTAAGCTCACTTCACCTAACTTTTCACGGTGAGATTTTCACAGGATCGATCGGCTGATTGTGATTGTGTGTTACGCTATTAGGAAGCTGTTTAATAATCTAATTGGCCATTTGTGAATGTAATCCTATAAGTCTAAGTCTGAGCTGTACCCCTGTTACCATTGCTTGCTGGACTAGATATAAAGTAACGCATCATCTGCATCTGCCTAGCCTTTTCCCAACTATATTGGGGTCAGCTTCCATTCTAACCGGATGCAGCTGAATACCAGTATTTTACATGGAGCGACTGCCTATTTGACCTCCACAACACAATTACTGGGTAATATGATACCCCTTGTTAAGACTGATTGCCAGAGTTTCGGGCTACTGATGACCCGTAACGACTGTCAAAGATCCACGAATGACAGGGGCGGGACCAACGGCTTAACGTGCTTTCCGAGGCACGGAGGACAAGTGTCCTGATCGATCGACCCGTGCGGCTGTTATTACTTAGTCACAAGCCCCTCTGTCAAGTCAACTCAAGTCCCCAAAAAGCTGCTTGTGCTAAATATGCCAAACACTTCAAAGGCACTAAAAACTTCTTTAATTAATGCAGCTTCACTAAAACATTGATAATACTCGTACTACGGAATTTTCTTGCTACAATTTTCAGAATGAAATAAATTCCTGTACAGTGCAATATTTCATCAATTTGTTTGAAAGCGTTTCACGGCACCACTATATAGCGGAAGATTCTGAAGATAATTAAAGTGCAATTGCAGTGGCACAGTGCTTGTTTGACTGTTAAGAGGAAATTGAAAAGTGTTATAAAATATTGAGCTGTTTTGGGTCGCTACCTTACAATACTGACTTGTTACTTACGTTAGACGAAGTTTTTTGTTTCTTTGTAATTAACTAGTGCCCGAAAAAGCAGCGCCACCTACCGGGTCCAATTGTGTTTTCAAACCATTCAGGAACCCATTGAAATATACACACAACATTTCATCCAAATCGGTCCAGCCGTTTAGGAGGAGTTAGGTGACAAACACACGAACAGAAGAATGTATATAATGTATAATAAGTATCTAAGAAAGAAAGAAAAAGTATTTATTGCGACTCGTACAGGTAGATCATAAACTAAACTAAACACAGTTAAGAATATGATTATATTGATATATACAAAATTATAATCATTACAATACAACTTGTTAAGTTAGTATAATCCTAAAATGTCAATATTTCATGAAATACTCATTCAGTAGGATTACTTGATCATAAAGAGTTGTGTTGATGACTTTTATGATTATAATTCTGTAAATACATATTTGTTACGGCCGCGAATTATATCATAATCAACGTACAACTTAGTACTGACCAGCAAATTGCAAAAAACGTAAGGAAATTTGAATTTCGCTGGGCTACCTTGGAGCATCCACCTTAATACTGATACATATTATTACTGAGTCACTTTAACTTGATTGTTGTATTAATCAATGTTTATGAGGAACTTTGGCTCTTGAGATACAAGTATCGTTTTACTTAGTTCAGGAGCCAGCTAGTGTATGTCTAATCTATGTGTTTTTCTTTGTAAAAAAAACTTATTATTTATTTTATTTATTATATGAAGACGCTTTTAAATTTCCGTCTACGATAACATTACAACGTGCACGTCTTTCCTTACATTTTATGGACGAGAATGTGGACGGCCACGATGATATAGTGACGTTAGAAATTATAATAGCGCACATAAGATAAAGGGTAGAATAGAATATAATAGAATACTCTTTATTGTACACCATAAAAATTACAGAACATAAATATATACAATTTTACAAAGGGTGACACAATGGGCGGTGTCGTGCGCGGGCGGTGTAGTCGTGTCGTCGTCGTGATCGTGTCGTAGTCGTGGCCGTACCTAAGTATAAAAGCTTGCCCTTGAAGAGATGGTGGAAATAGAATGTCTGCTGATCTGTTTTTCAGAAGCTATTCAGTAAACTCTTTCTTTGTTAGGTTACAACCCAATTCAAATGACTATTCAGTAAATCTCACTCGTTGAATTGGAAGACATGTGACATCTACCGGCCCGCACTGGGACCGCGTAGTTACAGCCCATTCACTGCCGAAGAGGGGAGGCCTGTGTCCTAACAGTGGGAACATTATAGGCTGACATGGGTCAGTAAATATAAATAAAATAAAAATCTTTATTGCAAACCACAGGACACACATGAATTATACATACCTACCTATCTTAATTACTTAGGTGCAACAAAGACACTTCACTCACAAGACGACACTGCTGCGCTGCGTGTCGCGGGTTCAATTCCCGCACGGAACAAATATTTGTATGACCTGCAAGTAATTGTTTCGGGTCTGGCTGTTTGTGTATGTGAGTTTAAATGTTTGTAAACGCACCCACGATACGTGAGAAATTCTAAGTGTGGGGCAACGTTCTTTTTTTTAAAAAAAAAAGAAAAAAAAACTTCAGTAATGTGTATTCATGTAGCGTGTATGCGTGTGTAGTGTGTATGTAGCTGCACCAAAGATACAACCCGTTGGTGTAAGAGTCAACAAGTAAGTGAGTTAATATCCATGTTATCTGTAAAACTAACCGAGTGCTACCATTTATTTGATTTCCCTCGAGAGCTCTAAGTTGCCGACATCTTATGTACTATGTATCTATCACGAGGAAGTTACAGCTCTTTTGACAACATAAAGTATCCTGTAAACTATTTTCACTTGATTAAATTCGCTGCAATGTCAATATTTATGGTGGACATTTTAAACTCAAAGCTAATAAAGTACCTTCCCCAGGGGTCAAATATAACAACTAATGATTGGCTTTGGAGCAAATTGCAATGCCCTCGAGGTTAGAGGGGAGGTGACTGCAAATATGAACATTTTCAGTCATTTAAATTAGACTTTGACCAAATTTTTGTGTTAAAAAGCAACGATTTATTTTCAGGTTTCGAAAGCCACCGTGTTAAAATTACTTTCTTTAAAACTATGTTAGCAGAACATTTAGACAAAATTACAAAAAAACATCTGATATGTAGCTTGATAAACCTATCCATTGTAGACTTCCCTCCATCCCTTCCAGCCTCTCCACAAAAACCTTCAGAATGCAGTTACACACCTCACACTGCGTATTATCGATGGCACTTTCTTCCGTATGATCGCGAAATAATCGTCGGTGTGCGCATCAGCGAACATACCTGAGGCACTACGTAAGGGGAAGGCGTGAACAGCGCCCTGAAGGTCAATTCTCGTAATTTAAAAGGTCAAAATCTAGTCGCAGTCTCATCTCGGCGACAAACAAATGTCAAAAACTTGTCAAAACTGTAGGGAAATTAGAGGTATTTTTGACAGATTGAGACTGAGATCAGACTGTGAACGTTCTTAAAATTACAAGAATTGCCCCTCTGAAGTCATTGTTATGTTACCATTGGGATATGCCTAAAGGTTTTGTACCTTTAGGCATATCCCAATGGTAACATAACAATGACTTCAGAGGGGCAATTATCTGCCTAGCCTTTTCCCAACAATGTTGAGGTCGGCTTCTAGTCTAACCGGATATAGCTGAATACCAGTATTTTACATGGAGCAACTACCTATCTGTCTTCCACAGCATAGTTACTGGGTAACACGATACCCCTTGGTAAGACTGGTTGTCATAATTTTGGGTATATGTGTACGTAGGTAACGACTGTCAAAGATCTGCAATTTACAGCCGTACGGAGAGGTCTAGATTTGTAATGGATGGTCACCCATCCACGAACCGACTGCAGCAAGCGTAGCGAAACCTTGATCGATCGGTGCGGCTCTTAATATTTAGCCACGAGCCCCTGGTTTATGCCTAAAGGTACGAAATATAAAATCGTAATATATATGTATCGCAGCACAGACTGTCGTCAATTTCAGATATTTCAGTATTCCTATAAAAAGGGGTATCAAAATGTACATCTCAAGAACGGCGTCAACGCTTTCAATGAAGAGAAATGTCTCCGCGTCAGATCTTGAAATATCCCCGGGGAAAACCAATAATAACAACGGAGGACTCACTGAAATTCTATTACGTTTTATGTACCTACCTATAACGAACAATTTTATAACACATTTTGCGTAGTAGGTACCTACCTACCTGCTATAATGTTCGTATAAATAGCGACCGGAGAGTGAAACGTAAAAAACGAAATTATGATGTTGTGTTTTATATGTATGTATGTACTTTTATGTATTTTTTTGTGGCTGTAAAATTAATGTATTTGTTTATTTGAGAGTAAGGTATTACTCGTAAACGAAAGTACGCTCAATATCAACAAAATCGTCTTGTAATTTTAGTATACAATTTCACTTTTACTTATCGTAAAACTTTCTTGCATGCACGTTCTAAATAATCGATAAGAAAGATATCGCACGGCGCAGCATTACATTATATTATGTAGAACGGACTTACCTTATTACCTAATAAATCTAGATCAACTGGCTTCCATGATCATAAACTATTAAATTAACATTACTACGGACCATCACCTGTCTGATGTTAGTACTACAGATTATAGCTACATCTGTGGCTTATCTAATAATAGAGTTATACCTACTATTCTATATTTGTGTGCCGAGGATCAACAACTTGTTGCAAACATCGCTGCATCACAAAACATGTTGCGCTGTGATTGCTCTATTGGATTTACCTTTTTACTGTCCATTACGAGTTCATATATATGTTTTAAGTGCACGATATATTCCCCTTTATTCATAAACGTTGCTTAAAGTTAAGTGGTGATTAGCGACTGTTTAACCATACATTTTTGACGTTTAAACGTCACTTAACTTAATCGTCGTTTATAAATAAACCTCTACATGTAGTTTGAGTTTAAAAAGTTGAGTAAGGTAAAATACGTAATAATATACTTTAGTTTTCTTACCTAAGTATTTGTTTATTTGTCTTGGTTACTTACACATAGGTATATGCTTTATGTATGTATTTATTGTATTATGTAAGCGGTACACTATAGACTACCTACAGTATTGTCCCTTCTTCTCCTTTTAATCCATCTAAAGTATTCTAAAGGTTGACTTTAAAAGATAGCTCAGAGCGATAAGACCGCCCATTGAGTCACCCTTTGTAAAATTTCTAAATTTGCACCTATCTATAACTAGCAGCGCCCTGCGGTTTTACCTGCATAAGTGTTGATGTGGGAATATCGGGATAAAACGTATCCTATGTTTTATTCTGATGTATTTGCTATATTGCTGTAAAGTTTCATCAAAATCCGTTCAGTAGTTTTTGCGTGAAAGAGCAACAAACATTCATTCATCCATCCGTCCATCCTCACAAACTTTCGCGTTTATAATATTAGTAGGATTTATATGGTGTACATAATAAACAGTAGTCTATTCTATGGGTACTTTTCGTGTAGTAGGTAGGTGTAGGTAGTCGAATACATAAACACAATGACACCTGACAGTGGATAAAATATCTCTTGAACACAGAGCATAGCCACGTGGGTATGCGGTGCCAATGCAAGTTTTTCCCAACCTTACATTTTCCAGTGTGCGGCTAGACAGTGATAAAATGAGATTGATTGTAAGAATTTCGTAGATCTGAACTGTAACAAATGGCTTGAAAGATTCTCAATCACAGCCTTAAACGATGTAGAAGACTACTTTCATTCTTTCCACAGATTTCTATCCATTTTCCATTAAAAAAAAAGTCCATACTCCATATTCCATAAACAAACATATCCGTAAAAAGATTCGAAGGTGTGGCAGACTAAAAGAGTGCCACAATATGCGGCTATTCCCATAAAAGTGTGTTCATGGCTTATCTGACCGGGCGGGTGGCGACCGTCAAGCCAGGAAAATGGATTACTGGCAAAATGGATTATCTACCACCCTTTATTCACTTTAACCACTGCACTTACGGTATTCTAATCCAATTCTTTCACACGACGATTTTAACACGTTCATTGTCGATTGAATATGTCAATTTGAGTTAAAAGAGTGAAAGAACAGTATCTTTATTCTTTGTAATAACTGCATAGGTATTTATTATATAAATAACATTATATTTAGACATATTTTAGTGATATTTATTTCAGAAGTATGTAATTTAAGTAGAATACCTATACTTAAATATATCTTATGTAGACAGACCATATTCGCAACACCCCACTTCGCTCCAAGATTAATATAATAATAATAATATAATAATAATATAAGTTTATTGTACAAAGAAAAAAAACATACAAGATTAGACATACAATAAACATGATTGTACAAGCAGTGGGCAGAGGCAAGTTGAACAGCAGGCTCCTGAACTAAGTAAGAGGATACTTGTATCTCAAGAGCCAAAGATTACTGATGTTGCTCAAAAAGCCGCTAAGCTGAAGTGGGACTAGGCTGGCCACGTCTGCTGTATGCCTAATAAGCTGTGGGCCAAAATTACAACAACGTGGAGCCCTGACATAGCTAGAAGTCTAGAAGGCGTCACGGCAGACCCCGTAGAAGATGGCGGGACGAGCTGGACAAAACAAACGACCGGTGGTCCACTTTAGCCCTGGATTGAAAGAGCTGGAAGTCATGAGGAGAGACCTTTGCCCAGAAGTGGGATGATGCAGGCTAACAGTAACAGTATGTTTATATTTAAATTAGAGAATTGTTTTTAACACGCATAACTTTTTAAAAAAGAATTATCAAAATCGGACTACTCTAGTCCGATTTTGATAATTCTTTTTTTATTGGAAAGGATATACCCCAAGTTGGTTTCTTATAAAATGTTTTTTTTTTTTTAAAGGGTGGGAAAATAGGGGTGATTTATTGTTCACTCACAGATTTGAATGCTGAGTTGTGTATTATTACTCTACTTAGTGCCACATATGCGCCCCTTGGCAAACAATTAGTAGATTATAGTCACAAAAATTTGACCGCCGAAAAAACTGAAAAGCAAAAAATAATCAACCTTTTTTATTTAACAACCTTAATAACTAAGTAAGTTCTTAAACTAATGTAAGTATACCTAAATAATTTTGAGTCGGCGCTTTTTAAATTTAAGGCAATTTAGTGATCTTTGTTTATTGATTTTGTATATTTTGTTTTTCCTTATAGTCTTTACACACGTTGTCTACATCTATTTTTATCTACTTTCCTATCGCAAGGACTTATGCTGGAAGAGATTTCTTTAGAAATAAGCATCACCTTTGTACGTATTTTTCTGTTCCTTTATTCTTGTCTGTTTAAATGTGTGTACATAAATGGTTCAATAAATAAATAAATAAAGTTGTCGTGTCTCTATAAAAGTGTCAAAACGAGCAACTAGAAGCGTACAAGAAAATCGTGTAATGTTTTCGGCATAACACTGAAACGTGGTTGTTCGAAGATTCGAAGATTAGTCTCAATAAAAGATCTATAGGTGTTCTCGATATCGCATTGGAAAACAAGATTGTGACCGTGTAGCGGGTGTGCTTAATGGCCTGGTCGGGACACGAATCTCGGGCTCTCGGGACCGCGGCGGCAACAAACAGCCTCCTGCGGGTCCGATCCCAATTTATTAGTCGCGTCGAGCCCCGGAACGTTCGAGCCCATAAAAAATTTACAAGAACGCGTCCGTCGGTTACTCGATGCAATTTATTCGGATTCGTACCTGAACTAGTTTCGTGATATCTGCTCGGCTAATGTGTAATATCTCTTTTATGTACGTGATTTCCTTGAGTTGTTTTCTTTTGAGGTGCGTGCGTCAGAAATGTGGAACGGTAATAAATAGGTACTTACGCGGGAGAATATGTTGTAGGTGGTTATGCGTCAAAATGTCACTTGGGTTGTAAACCACTTTAATTTAATGTTAATTTACAATTTCCTTTCATTAAAAGACGTAATGAAGTTACGTTTACACTGTTTGAGGTGTTTATGCCAAAATAAATAATATTGAAACGCCTGTACCCTACGCCCACGTGATGTTGATGTTTATAACTTGGTACTTTGAAACCCACTTGGGTTTAATAATATATTCAGTGCACGAGTCTAGAGTATCCTGAACAGGGGTAGGCAGCACCTGTCACCTGCGACAGAAACTATTGGTGTGACGCAAATCCCTTTAAAAGCGGCACGTATATACTGTGTCACATATTATGCGACAATGAGCGACACTTTATATAACAGAACGATATTTTTATTTTATTTATAGCTAGCGGATTTTACGACTTGGTAAAACTTAGAGTTTTCGTTATCATACGCATGTTTAATATAAATGTACTTTACTTTTGTACCTTCCGGAATAAAGTCTCTGAATAATGGCGAAAACCACATCAAAATCTGTTGCGTAGTTTAGAATAACAACGAAAAGCGACTTTATTATAATACATGAACAAATTCATAACAAAACGAGTCCCAGTTGAACTGCAAAAGCAATATTTCCTAATTACCAAAAACAATAGCAGCGGCTAATTTCCGGAATTTATGCATACGTGCATAAATTGTGGACAGTATGCACATAAACAATAAGGTTGTGGCCGAAACGTTATAACGGGAACAAAACCAGCTTTAGCAGATAGGTAGGTAATGTAGGCACTCTAACTCCACAGTTCAGCTTACTTTTCATTCTGAATAAATAATTTATTATTCTACGTCCACAATGGTTGCAACTTTTGCCCGCATAACTTTGTGTTCAGTAAAATGTTATTTTACTGCGTTCACGGCGGTGCCATCTACTTGAATGTGGTTAAATGGCTCTATATGCGTATATTTCGTATCGAATTATATTTTGTTGGTTTTATCGAATATTTTTTAGGCTGGTGTTGGCCATTTACCCGATAAAGAAAAAGTACGGGTTTGTAAAGTCTTATTATTTTTATTTTGAAAACAACTGGTAAGATATGTAATGAATACTTAGATTGATGATAGATGTTCGAATTATATCTACAAAACCCGTATTGGACAAGCGTGGTGATCAATGCTTTCGTCTCTTTGTGCCTAAGTGTATATAACAGGTTTTTTTTTTTTTTTTTTTTGAGGATGGGAAATCATCAAATGACTCCTCCCGCTCTGGGTGGAGCAGGAGGGAGTGTCAGACTCTTACTGACTAAAACCCACCCGTGTTCCTTCCTTAGCCCTTTATGTTCCAGGGCAGCGGTAACCCTTTCGGACAATCCCGCTACCCTGGCAGGCTACGGCCCTATGGGGCCCCCCCGTCACTCATGCTGACATCTCTTTGAGGCGCGCGTGAAACACAACACGCCGTCCGGCACGGGCCTGGTCCTGATCGGACGGTGAGTTACCCATTACTCACCGCCCGCAGGCCCGCGCCTAGGGTGGCCGGGAGTCGTCACGCGGCTCCCGACGCCCGGAGCGTCTCCCGCGGCGGCTGAGGCGTGAGGTGCGCAAGGCGCGTTCTCTCGCCCACCCCGCCACCTCCTTCGCTAGCATGACTGCTTCGCAGAAGGAGGTGACTGCCTCCCACTCCCTTTCGCCCCGGACCATGGCTTGAACCAGGGCCGGACGCGAGAGGTCGCCGCCGCTGCCGATCGCCTCTACGAGGACACGGCGGTGCTCTGCCCAAGCAGGGCAGACCTCCACCGTGTCCTCTGGGCGATCCTGACAGTGGTGACACCCGGGCGTCTCCTCCCGCCTGATTATGTGCAGGAACCTCCCGAAACATCCGTGTCCGGAGAGGACCTGCGTCAGGCGGTAGGTGAGAACGCCGTGATGTCTCTCTAGCCACTCCTCAAAGAGGGGTCTTACCGCCGCTATCGTGGCGTGCCCTGCGCTGGGTTGCGATAGTCGCTCCTTCCATGCCGCCATGAGATCGCGCCGGAGGTTCGTCCGCTCCGCCGCGGTTTGCCGCGGATGCGGAGTTTCCCCCCGGCGTAGTGCCTCCGCGCGCCAATCATACAGGCGCGCGAGCACTATCGCCTCCAGATCCCATGGCGGCAGTCCGGCAAGGAGGCTTGCTGCCTCGCCCGAGATCGTGCGGTAGCCCCGGATTAGCCTTATGGCTACCACCTTTTGGGGCGCGTTCAGGTAGTGTGCGGCTCGCAGCCGCAGTGAACGCGCCCATACCGGGGCCCCATATAGGGCCATGGACCGCACGACCCCCGCGTAAAGCCTCCGGCAGGAGGCGTTTGGCCCCCTCAGGTTGGGCAAGAGCCGCTTTAGGGCGGCCCCGGCCCGTTCCAGTTTGGGGGCCAAACGTCGGAAGTGCTCGACGAAGTTCCATCGGCTGTCGAGGACGAGACCCAGGTACCTCATCGTGGTCTCGACGCCGATGTGAACCCCTCCTACCACTAGTTGGGATCCTGGAGGTGGCCCGTACCGAGGCCCATGAAAGGACATGGCCTCGGACTTGTGCAATGCCACCTCGAGACCCAACCGCCGGATCCTTTCCACGACTATTGCAACCCCGCGTGTCATCGCGTCGGCCGCCGCCTGATGCGACCTCCCCTGCGCCAGGACCAGCGTGTCGTCAGCGTAGCAAACTACGCTGACGCCTTCAGGGAGGTCGGCCCGCAGCACCCAGTCGTAACCGATGTCCCACAGGAGCGGCCCCAGAACCGATCCCTGTGGGACACCGCACGACATCTCTCGCCGGTTCCAGTTCCCGTCGCGACCGGGGTAGATGACGGCTCTGTCCGTCAGATACGCCCCGACTACTCGACGGAGGTAGGTCGGCACCCGGTGATACCGGAGTGCCTCCCCAATGCAGCTCCAGGGCAGGGTGTTGAACGCGTTGGCGATGTCGAGTGACACCGCCACGACCACACCACCCCGGGACACCGCGTCCCCCGTCGTGAGGGCTCTCACGCGCATGATGGCGTCCACCGTCGAGCGCCCCTTGCGGAAGCCAAACTGGCAATCCGCAAGATCCGGCCCAGTCCCCACCAGGTGCCCGACGAGGCGGCCCGCAATTACTCTCTCGAAGAGCTTGCCGACCTCGTCGAGCAGCACTATGGGCCGGTATGCGGACGGAGAGTCCGCAGGGCGCCCTGGCTTCTGAATGAGGACCAGCTTCCCCGTCTTCCAACGGAGCGGAAACTGGCCTCTCTCCATGCATGCGCTTAAGAGCGCCTCCAGTCGAGGCCCGAGAGCCGTCGAGGCCAGGACCCAGGCTTTACCCGGCAAGCCGGTTTTTGCCCTGGAGTGGGTCTTTGCACTGCAGGGCAGTATTTGTGCACCGATGCCCTGAATACTCGAATGTCCTGAAACTACACGAAGAAGTCTTTCAAGTTAAAACCCTCCAGTATCAAACGTTTATTAGCAGCATTCGTAGCAAATCCGTAGTAGCCATTACGTTGTAAGGAACTTTACAATGTTCCACGGAAAACTCTTCAACAGTTAAAAGTTGCAAAACCGTAGCATCCACACAATTGAACAAATTGCCTGAATAAAAATAGTTGCGTTTCAATAACCCTTCTATAGCCCGCAACCTAAAGTACATTTAAATATAGTTCCCAATAGAAATTGTGCCATTTTCGACCATATCCACTAGTCCATGAAATAAAGCTTCTGTATTTAAATGAAACGAAACGGTCCAACGATTTTTAGCTTTTTTATAGGCGGCCATTATTTATTACAGCAGCGGGACGGCTTGAAATTAAAATGAGTTCTTTCGTACAAAACTAGCTACTCTAGGTAGCTGGCTAGTTGGTAACTGCAGCACCAAGGCACGGTAGGCGAAAGAGATAAGTGAGCAGGCAATTCACTGCTGTGCTAATGAAGTGTGCAGTTATCGCAATTTTAGCCACAAATTGCATTTTTGCTACCATTTTAGTGGGCTTTGTGTATCTGTATTTGGCAAGTTGAAAAGATACCATATTGACAACAGATGCTTTTGTAATCCGTATAGTCTGTTTGAGTTAGTAGGGCAGTGGCGGCCTAGCAGTAATGGCCCCGACTTACGAGTTGTAAGTCGTAGGTTCGAACCCAGACAGGCGCTTTACTTTGTGTACATAATTTCATCACCACTGCTCTCAAAACGGTGAAGAAAAACATCTTGAGGAAACCGGCATGTCCTAGAAACAAAAAATCGAATACATGTGACATCTACCAATCTTACTAGTCTGGCATGGTATATTACAGCCCACTCCCTCTCGAAAGGAGGAGGCATGAGTCCCAGCAGTGGGAACATTATAAGCTGTTTACATTTTCATCAGACACTTTTGGAACACACTATAGGTGTTTGTTGACAGCCTGCACACAAACCTATTTCCCTGTGTGTACACGTTCATAAAAATCCTAATAATAAAGTCAAAGGAATTTGTTTTGATTGATATTAAAAATAACTCACGTTCACCAGGCGCCTGTGATGTTTATGTCATGCTCTGTTTACATACGCTACGGTCCTCACACACCTGTAACAAAGCAATAATGTGTTGTTATTACTAGCTATAACTATGTGCAAACATTAACTATCGATATTAAACGTTCAATAGTGAAGCTATATCAAAGTACACATTAATTAGAGGAGCATACGGATCAATGTTGTGTGTCAATAATGCTAATTATTGCTGTTATACGTGCCAACAGTTCGCGTAACTGCTTGAAATGATTGTCTTATTAACAATTTTATTGATGTTACGGAGCATAAAATTGTGTGCGTCAATTTTAATTTGCCTTACTTTTCAAGAATTCGAAGATACCTCAGTACAGTTACGAGTACTTATACTTATGTATTCGTTTAGCAAAATTCAAAGTAGTTTTCTCGTGCAATAACGAGTGCAACTTTGAGATAAAACCGATTTTATATTAGTACAGCACCCTAATTGCGTAACACGATCAATCAGAAGCGATTTCATTTTGACAGTTCAACAACATTGATTGCGTTATTTACGTGTTGAGCTGACAAATTTTTCGAACTTATGAAGCAATGGATTAGCAATTTGCTTCAAAATGATTCAGATTCCGATTTATCGTGTGTTACGCAATTAGGGTGCGGGTTCCAAAACGGTGAAGGAAAACATCGTGAAGAAACGGGCACGTCCTAAACCCAAAAAATTCGAAGACCTGTGACATTCACCAACCCGCACTGGGCCCGCGTGGTGGATTATGGCCCACTCTCTCTCACAGAGAGGAGGCCTGCGTTCCAACAGTGGGAACATTATAGGCTGAATTTGTTATGTATGTATATGTATGGGTTCCAAAATACTATGCTCGTAACTACATAAAATTACAATCAATATACTAATAGAAAATCATTTTAAGGCTTATTAGTGCTCGCAACTGTTTCCAGATGATATTTTCATCAGTTCACCAAGAAGTTTTTTTGTGTGTGCATTCAGCTCCAGTTTTCACGTATTGCATCATAATTGCTTGAAAAAACAATTTCGAAGGATTTTGAAAAAAAAAATCCTAATCCTTACTTCATAAATGTTTGAAAAATTCGTCTGCTCGACAACGTAATTAACGCAATGAATGTTGTTGAACTGTCAAAATGAAAGGCACTGCAGTTTTACTACGTGTGTTACGCAATTATCCTGCTGGTGTCTGACTTCCTGTTTTTGAAACTTCTCTATAAAAATGTGTAGTGTGGTGATTCGACAGTTTCGCTATGCAGGGTGTAAACTTCGCGGTAACATTATGTGCAGGGTGCGGTGCTGTGCGAGATCCCACTTAGCTAATGATGACTCACACTTTGTGGCCACTAAGTGTGCGACTGACCACAGACGGAGGCGATAACTTACTGCTAAAGTTCTGTGAATGCAATTTTGTAGAAGTTCAACGAATTCAACCATGTTGTGATGTTGTCTATCTCTGGGAATTTGGAATTTGCCAATTAAACAGATTTTCATTACCTATGTACTTTCAATTTGGTGTGGCAGCTACAAAATCGTCGCATTTAAAGCCAGGGAAATTAATTATTTTTCAAATTGACAAACAACATAAATTGTCCGTGTATTCAGATCTCAACTGTCGTTCCTTGACAGTTGTATAAAATGTCTACATCACGTAGTGATAAAACAATTGATTTTCTTTTTTTCTTAAAAAAAAAACGATGTCCAGC
The DNA here is from genome assembly GCA_951799955.1 of Apamea anceps. Lineage (NCBI taxonomy): Eukaryota > Metazoa > Arthropoda > Insecta > Lepidoptera > Noctuidae > Apamea > Apamea anceps. The sequence goes on along the minus strand of OX637505.1, from coordinate 8,669,961 downwards.
TTTTGTTGTAACACACACACACGCCACACACTTCAGTAAACTGCGTTTGTACTAGAGGCTACAACAAGGCGTAGTTCTTGCTTAATATACTGGAGTTCTTGTGTTTGGTTAAATAGGTAGCTAAGTAATAAGCATTTTCGACTGAAATTTAAGACAGAATTTACGAAGATGTGCTTGAAAAAAAAAACTCAAATATAATAAATTGATCACATTCACGTCAACTTAATGTATTTTGTAATTTAAGTAGCTGTTCACTACCGTCAGTGTCCAAGCTGTCTTTAGGGCCCAACCCACATTGTAAATGTTGTACGAAAAATACCCATTAGCGAACTAAATGCCAGCCACTTTGTTTAAGCTATCATTAACTGTTAACAGCAACTATTTATAAACCTGTCTGTTTAAATTATATTTAGTTTGTAGCTCAGTGTACCTACCGCTTCTAGACGCTTCCTTGTGCCAGAGTTATGCTGCTATCATTGATTTATGATGAGCCAGGCATTAACACGCCGTTACTAAGTGAACTTTGTAATGAAGAAATGTTGCTGACTATTTTTACGACGCTTTTCTATGAAAAGAAGCAATAAATACAAAGAGAAAGAAATAAAAGACAAAGAGTTACGTAGCGTTTCGATCAACAATAAAAGAATTAAATTTAAACCTCCGACACAAAGCAAATTAAAAAACTATGAAAAAATAGCAACAAATAGAACTAAAAAGGTATAAACGTAAAACCATATAAAAAGAAAAAATAACCTTGAAATTATGACCCTACGTAAGTACTTATAAAAGTTTTTGATTAAATGTTGTCGCGTCGGGGGACCGCTCTAATTATTAGCCTAACGTTCTGTTAAAGTTAAAATAGTAGTGTAACACCCCGTCGTTTTTGTTTCGGGGGTTAAAAACACCACTTAGACACAATCCCTTAGGACGAATTTTACCAAGAAACCAGAATGCGACCATTGCGCTGACTTATAATAAACAAGTACGCTGGACTTCATACTATCGATGACAAAATGAAGACATTTGATTTTCGCCATGTTGGCGCTGACAGCAACGTGCGCTGACGTTGCTGTCCTTGGAACTAATATTTTTGATAGCGAGTTTTACAAGATGCGCATACTCTCACGATAAAAATGTCCACGTTCCATGTTCCATGATTTGGACTTAAATCAACTTAAATCATCAGAAACGTACCAAAACAAAACGACGGCCATTTGCGGCAATATGTCAATTTTAGTTCCTGAGACGCTCGAGCGGGGCGCTTTGAATCTTCACAAAAAACAACTGTAATTTCGTCTAGTATATATTTAGTGCATCGTACTTGTATACTACAGTGCATCATTGTTATAGAATATTGACACTGACAGCTCTTGACTGCGGTTTGTATGTGCTGATCGCGTTCAGTTTAATTGGTGAAATTTACGATCAGCAAAAATCCCACTTTGACACAATCCCTTTGTCTCTTTTCATATACAAAACTATAAAACAGTTGAATAAATGCAATCGTAAATAATTTATAGCAATCGTCACGAGTAATCTTTCATCGCGACTCGACGGTAATTGCATGGCGCGAATTTATTGCAATTCTGATACAAATGAAACTGTTAAATGTTCATTTTAGATTTACAATCGTGTTGATTGTGATTTAATATGTAATTTTTATGTAATATATAAATTTAATATGTAATATGTAATTTAATATGAATAGGTATGAAAATAAAAAGGCAGCCAAAACTGTACATTGAATATAATTGAAAAAAAGTAATTGCACGAGGTACCCACGAGGTGTGGTGTGCACGAGTCTGATGCCGAAATGAAAATATCGTTTTTAGATTTTTGTCCGTTTGTCTGTATGTTCCGGATTAGCGCTAAAATGCCTGACCGGATTTAAATGAGTTTATAATCTAACATTATACCTCCACACAAAGCCGTGGGCAAAAGCTAGTGTAAAATGAATTAAAAAAAAATGATTTTGAATTTCAGTTGCTGATATATATATTTTTTTAAACTTTCTTAGAAAGAAAGAAAAGAAAGAAAGAAAAATATTTTATTCAGCAGAAACCAAACGCACATTACAAATAAAAAAAAAGACATAAGATACACATCGTCAAAAGCCTCATACTCAAGCATAAAAATGTTGACACTGTCTATTGCTTGATTCCGGGCCAGCGGCCAATGACAACTCACATTAATTGACATTGACAATATAGACATTGGCAGATGACAACATAACAATAACAATCCTAACAAAAACAAAAATGCCAATTCTTCGACGATGCGAGCTGAATGTTTCAGTAAAATGCTAAACTGTTAGTACCTACGGCTATAAACATTTGTGAAATTATTTTATCCGGCTAAACAACTACCGTTCTTGCTTTCTCAAAAGTGTTTTAACACTGTTAGTACTGGTAATAAAAGTACTTTAAAAATTCTTTGGAATGTATTTCAATTAGCGTACGCGGTGTTCTTTAAAAATGTTTTCGTGTTATGGCATCTTATAAACAAAATGAAATGCGAATCATTTGGTTAAATTGTCTGCGTCAGAATAGTTTGTCTTGCCTGTCTGTCATGGTGTTTTTGCAGGAATGGAGAGATGAAATGAGATATTATTTTATAAATCATTTCATCACTCTATCTATAATCTGTGTACCTTATTATTTTCACGTGTGTACAGACGCCAGCAGGTCAAGCTACCCGAAACTGTCAAATTTTCCCAATCTACCTTGAACCTTAATGCTTTAGCGATAAAGTTGAAAATCTATTAAAGAAATTTGACAGATTGTAGTAGCTTGATGTGCTGGCGTCTGTACATCATTTTACATGTTTTCCTAAATCTTTAGTCCAATCTGAGCTGGAAAACAAGACCGAAATTTCGTCGTTCATTTCACAGATCAGGGTTGTATTTGTATTAAATAGATAAGAGTGGCGATTCCCGTCTTTTTAGAAACGTTCTCATTCTAGACTCAATCTGTCAAAAAACCTCTATACACTGACCATTAGGTAAACCGTTTTTTGACAGATGGAACTAGTGATTCGGTATTATAATGTCTGTAAGAAACTATAAATAAGATAATTTAATAAGATAAGGTAGTTTACAATATTTATGTTAAGTATTACGCATTTTAAAGTTAACTTTTACGTAATCTGGAATATGTACAGACGACAGCACATCAAGCTACTATAATCTGTCAAATTTCTTTAATAGATTTTCAACTTTATCGCTGAAGCATTAAGGTTCAAGGTTGATTGGGAAAATTTGACAGTTTCAGGTAGCTTGACTTGCTGGCGTCTGTACGTTCTAAGACAGCTGTCAAAAAACGGTTATAACTTATTGGACAGGGTACAACTTACCTACATTTTTGACATTGATTTTATCGCCGAGTTGAGAAAGAAATATTTCATATGAGGGACTCAGCAACGTTCTAGTTTTCAGTTATACCTAATTGAATATGCAGATTGCAATGCTACTATCTCATTATATTCCGGTTATAACATAGTATTGCAATTGATTTACCGATTGTGATTACTACGAACACAATTGGGTATGTTAATTCAAAACTGTTGCTAATCTGTTATTGAAGTTGTAATGTTTAGACATAATAGGACTACGTATGTAGGAGATTATAATTACTTATTTTTCAAAAGTGTCAGTCCTAGTTATGACAAGTTTTATTTATAACCACGACTGATCTTTTTAACATACTTTAAAACGAAGGAATTCGATTCGACTGTATTTTTTTTGTATGTTATTTTACGCGATAACTCCAGCAATAATTGTGGATCGATTTCAAAAATGATTTTTAAAATGGATAGGATATGCCTCAAAGGTGGTCCCATTTAAATTTTGTTAACTTTACTTGGGTAGTTTTTGATTTAGCTTCAATAATACTTATTTCTTCTTTTGCACTTATTTTATACTGATGATCTTATAATATGTGACTGATATTTACATAGCAAGTAGTGTTATGCGAATTTAAGTGGGGTCGGTACAACTAAATAGTAAAAAATAAAAACTTTAATTTATCTACAAAAATTTCACCCAGAAAACAAGCTGTAACCTTTTAATTATTTCTTCAATTGATCAAGCATCTGCAAGTACCATAAGGGGGGAGCGAAGGGTATCGGCTGGCGATCGAAGTGAGCAATAAGTTACCAGCTCCGATGTTCCGATGAAGTGATTAGTTAAAATCAGGGGCTATTAGCCTTCGCTCCACTGCACGCGACGCGGGGCTATCCAGCTTAGCGCTAATCGACTTGCCTCAGGTGCTATAAGTTTTGTTGAGCTTTCGTTATTTTTGTTAAAGATAGTCTCTAGGTAGTTAATTTGTTTTCAGGAAACCTACTTCTAAAGCCACAATAAAGAATACTTGTCAATCTAGACTTGGGTAATAATTCTCAATTCAATGGATCAATTTGACGGATTATTTTCTTTGCGATAGACTTGATTTACTGTGGATGATTTTAGTATTCGCTACAAATATTTGATTACATGACATAATAATATGATGGATTTGTGCAAAGATTGTTTTTTAAAGTAAGTAATTAAATTGAAAGTAGCTGTGACAGATTGGACGCGGAAGGCGGAGGACAGGGTGTTGTGGCGCAGTCTGGGAGGTGCATATTTCCAGCAGTCGACTGCGATAGGCTGAGTTGATTGAATGAAATTCTAAGTTCAACAGAAATTTCATAACCTGAAACAAAACCAACTCCAGAGTTTTACAATAACCCGAGTACATACATGACGTATTTTTATTTAATCTTTTAATTCGAGCAACAAGACTCATAGTGTTAGTAACAATGTACTTACAAACTATGTTAGTAATACACTTACAAAGACAAAAACAAAACCAAAAGCAGCAGTGCGATTCTGTAACCATCTCACCGTGAAAGGTTAGGTGAAGTGAGCTTAGAGTGAGCTGTCAATACTTAGCATTAGTTGGAATGACGGCGCACTCCACGCTCGAGAATTTTTTACAGAATCGATCGGGAGAACTGCAGTGCGATTCTGTAACCATCTCACCGTGAAAACTTAGGTGAAGTGAGCGTGGAGTGAGCTATCATTCCAACTAATGCTAGGGATTGACACTATTGACAGCACACTCTAAGCTCACTTCACCTAACTTTCACGGTGAGATTTTAACAGAATCGATTGGCAGATTGTGACATCATTGCTGCAAGGTGACAGGCCCAGCGGAAACCTAGCAGCCGTGGTTCACAAACTCACAGTCAAGCCTGCTAGCTATCATAGATAGGATGCTGTTGGCGCTGACCCGCACCCTACGGACCAAGGATGCGCACCGTTTCCGCATCACCGTGTAGAAACAGTCCACGTGAGCTTCAGCAAACATCCCTGATGCGCTGCAGTATCGGTATTAAAACAGAAAACTTTACCTGACTACATAATGCGTTTACTATCTTCGTTCTCAGTATAGTGGTGCCTTAAACGGCCCTTCCTTCCTATTGCCATTGAATAAGGCATAATTTCTGCGTAAATGTCTGAATCTGAAATTAATCGGTTTCCGCGAATATTGGAACATTCCTTCCTTGTCTAAACTTGGACGGAGGCTGAAAGTGGTCAGATGTTATCATTAGCTATTTCAAGTTGTATTTGTTGGGTAGTTTGACGACTGTCCTTGTGATGGTAATTTATAGTAAGTAGAATATTAATAAATATGTAGGTTAATTTTCTTTTTCTTGTGGCTAAGTAATAACAGCAGGGTCGATGGATCAGTTTAAGCTACGCTTACCGAGATTGGTCTGTGGATGGGTGACCATCTTCACATACCAAGACCGCTCCTCCTCCCCGCTCGTCCGTGCCCCAACGTCTTAGCGTGCTTTCCGAGGCACGGAGCAATGACAGCTGGGACCAACGTCCCGGCTGTCATTCGTTACGGGTTGGTCGATTCGTTATGGGTCTTTGACAGTCGTTAAGGGTCGTCAGAAGCCCGAAAGTCTGACAACCAGTTTTGCCAAGGGGTATCGTGTTACCCAGTAACTGGGTGTGGAGGTCAGATAGGCAGTCGCTCCATCTAAAATACTGGTACTCAGATGCATCCGGTTAGACTGGAAGCCGACCCCAACATAGTTGGGAAAAGGCTCGGCAGATGAAAACGTTAATTTTCTTACTGAATAGTTTAGGTACCTACTTAGATAAAAGTCAAAGCAATGATTTAAGCAAATAATAAAACTACGTAGTGTAATGTGCATCGCTTCATAATCAAAATCATCCTATTATAGGTTGTTCCAGTTTCAATGTGCTGATCTTTGAATTAGTAATTGAGTATGAATTCAGTAACAAAATTATAACTATTACCTTCGCAGCCGAAACTTTTCGCATATTTTATATTTAAAAGGTTTGTGTGACCTCTGAGTTTGTTTCAGCCTTTTCTTCTTAGAGTAGTCAGTTAGGAAACACCGAGATCTAATTTTAAAACATCGTTTAATTTTGACGTGTAATAGTGTTTCGTTTTAACCAACTTACAGAAACTATATCGTTTATCATTTATTTATTTGTATAGATAGGTACCTATTTAAAAATTAGCATCCCGTTGAATTGGAAGCCGGCTCCAACATAGTTGGGAAAACGCTAGGCAGACGTATTCTGTCCTATTCTATATTTTATACATACATAGCACTTCACCTGCGACGTCGTCCACGTGGATTTCGTACTTTCTCCTAAATTTTTTAAAACTCCCTTCCACCCTCCACTCCACAAGGTAGTTTTTGAAAATTATGATTAAGATCTTATAATGTATTCAGAAAAGCTTCAAGTACACACACAGTACATGAAAGGAATAAAAATGTTCATATAAACTATGTGCTCCCTTTTCACTGTTTTAAAAAAAATTGTTTGGTACGTTTCAATTGTTTGATTAAAACGTTATTTACACCCATTTTTGCAGTAAAATCTGGCTCGTTAAACTGTATTAACCCTTTTCACCTCGACACACATGATTCTTTATCTTTTGTTTTAAGTTAATTCGACATTAACAACTTGTAAAAATATTTCCATAGAAACTTTAGCACCCCTTACCTAAACCATTCCTGAGAAAAAAAAGGGGTAGCTTAAAAAATCTTATAAGTATAAACTTTATTATTTATTACCCCTAAAAAGGTTAGTTTTTGAAAATATATGATTAATTCAGATGGGCATTTGAGCCAAGTTTCAAGTTTTTAGATCAATTAAATGAGATTTTGAAAAATTGATTGGGATGTGTTCATAACTTGACTCAAAGATTATGTATACCAATTTTCGAGTAAATCAAGCCACGCAGTAAAACCCTCCCCTGTAAAATTGCTACCCCTTTTCAGCCCGTCATGGGTAGATTTTCGAAAAACTTCGATACACATTATTCTTTACTTTCGATCCTAGGTATAAACACTGAGTTTCGAGTAAATCGGACCGCTCGCTAAAATTCTTCCATACAAACTTTCAAAACCCCCAATCCTCTTTTAGGGGGTAGTTAAGAAAAAAAAAATGGCAAGTTTCATGATTTACTTAGATAAGTATTGGTGCCAAGTTTCAAGTTTATTAACTCAAAGAATAAGATTTTTCATACAAACAAAATTCCCCCATTTCAGCCTGTTAGGGGTGGAATTTCGAAAAACCCTTTCTTAGTGGATACCTACTCTTCACGAAGAACACACCCTCCAAATTTTATGTCTTCTGGACCAGCGATTTAGGCTGTAAGTTGATGTATCAGTGCTAATTGTGATCAGCGATCCTAGTTGGAACCACGACCGGGGTTGCTTAACATGAGCTAGCGCTACGACCACAAAGTCATCGAGCTGCTCACTCATTCCTTATTGTATTATATACTTCAATCATTAGGTAATACCTACTTAAAGTCTCAGCCAATTCAAGTGATTGGTTATTCTATAGCATTTTATATTTTATTCTTTAGATTGATGTTATTTATGAACCGATTGAAATGAAACAAACACAAAATTTTAAGTGGAGCAAACCAAAACGCATTAGTGAAAATCGCATTCAAATAGTATACGCCGTTTCTGAGATTACCGTGCACAAACGTACAGACAAACAGACATACAGACAGACAAAAATGTTTTGGGTTCTATTTTCGTTCATAAAGCCTATAGTTTTTCTTAGGTTTAGGAACAAACTTGATTTTTTTTTTATTTCATCTACTTTTATACGTAGTATAATCGTTATTCAGCCTTGTTCAAGGATATGATAAATTGTGTCTGTTACATTAGTTTGTGCATTTCTCACTATCTTCTAGGTACTAAATATATAAAAATGCGAAAACTTCACTCCTTCTTAAGTTATGCATGAAAAATTTACACAATGCAAAATATGAAAACCTTAGGAAGCTAAAAAGTTGAAATAACCAGTTGCTGAAGACAGGGTAAGAAAGTTGTCTTACATTTTTCAAGAAAAAAGGTTTTGTTTAATAATGTCAGAAAAAATGGCTGTTTTCGAAGAAAAAAGAAATAGTTGGCCGTTTGCCAGTAAAAATAAAAACTAATTAAAAAAGACGCAGTAATGGCATCCGATTGGTTTTCGATCTCAGACGGCCAGTGTGGACAACCTTTTTTTAAATAAGTTACAATGGAAAAGGTTTTATTGCGAAATAATTTCATTGCTTGTCTAGTATCCATTTGAAACTCGGGAAAGTTAATCTTTTGATTTTAAATCCACTGCAGACCCACCGTACCCCTGGCCGTACCCCTGGTGGTAGATACTTCTATACTAATATTATAAAGAGGTAAAGTTTGTTTTTTTTGTATATGTATGTAGGGAGTAATCTCCAGAGTTAATGATCCAATTCTAAAAATGTTTTCACTGGTAGAAAACTACATTATTTGTGAGTGTAAAGTATAATTTTTAAATATGAATCCTTATCAAAATAAATTATTTTATGATCACAAGGACATTGTACAGATAAGAGTTGCCCTTTATGTATGTCTAGTCCCAGTCCCAGTATGTCAATTGGTCATATAGTTTCGGAGATACTATAAAATTACTAAAACGCAAAATGCTGCTAAAACATTCACGAATACAACTTTCATTCATACCGCTCTCTGCACTTGCTTTGTGCAGACGTTTTATCCATTTACTCATAGATGGCGTTGTGCAAATACGTCATTTTTCTTAATCGCGGATACTTTACGCGGATTGATGACATTGTCGGTATTGTCATTGGGTGAAGTAAAATGTTTGGATGTCGTTCTATTGATTTTGGTTGTTTTATGTCATAAATACTTCGTTCCTTCTCCTCTTCGTAATTCTAGTTTACGATTGCTTCTATCTCAAGTTGCGGTAATAATAATAATAAAGCTGAAGAGTTTGTTTGTTTGAACACGCTAATCTCTGGGACTACCTACCAGTCTGATATGAAAAAATATTTTTGCATTTGATTGATAGCCTAATTCTTGAGAAAGGCTATTTAACAACACGCTACAACTCTTTGGAGCCGTGCAGAAAGAAAAAAAATCCGAAAGAAGAAAGCTAAGCGACAACGAAGTAATACCGCGAGGAACAAAATTCCACGCGGTCGAAGTCGCGGGCAGAAGCTAGTATTGTAATAAATAACATAATTATTTAAATAAATAAAATAAATAAATAATACCGTTAAACTTTTAAAATTTTTTAACATTCAAAAATGTAACATTAACAAGTTGAATGTAGAAATGTATAAGTATTAAAAATATAATTCTGTTCGATATTGTAGCACGTATTGGCAATTTTGCATACATCTTGCGATCAGACGACAGGCGCGCTCCCCGGAGGCGGTGTTATCAGCGCCACTATGACTCAAAGGAGGCGACATTTACATAAAACTTTCTGTTTGTATTCCTTATGGTACTGTTATCTAGGTATATGCTACAGTTTGGGAGATATGAACTTTTTGTCAAGGGAATTAGTAAGTCATTCATTATAATTTTCAGGGATTTCTTGGTTAGTAAAAAGTTAATTAGGTACTTACGTAGATCAAGATATTTATAGCGCAATTTACGTAAAAAATATTTTCACGATAAAACAATTTTTACATTTACCTACTTGTAGATATGTCTGTTTATGGTGTGCAATGGTGCATAATAAAGAGTACTTAGGTATTCTTTCATGCTAGAATTTATCTTTTTTTATGTGAGCCTACACTGTCCTACTGCTGAGCAAGCGCCTCCGCCTATTCTATCTATCTATCTTAAACATTCCCAATAATTCAATGTAACCGCACTAAAATTATTTTTGTATCGTTTAAAAATTGATGACGTTCACCCCCGTTCAATTTTACAAGCAATAACTTTCCCCTTCGAGGCGATCTCGAAGCCCGTATTTTCCTTTAAAAGACGTACCTACTTGTAATGAAAATTTATGTTGGTGGTGTAATAAACGATACTTCATTGTTACTAGTTTCTTAGTAGAAAGTCTGGGACAGTTTGCAATACATCATTGAAATAATGCAGTCGCTACTGCCGGGGCCGTCAGCGAGTGTCGCGGGTGCCTTGTCTTCAAAACAATGGAACGCGTCCCGCGACCGATTTTCTCGAGCTCACCGAGATTACGGAAAAGAGCTTTATCTGTGTTGTCATATGCACTCATATGCTGTGGAATGCGAATGGAAATGTGATAAAAGCTTACTGTCCATTGAGACTCCGTGCCGAGAGCGCGGACATTGCATTTGCATACAGTTAAAAGACTTCCCTATGGGTCAAACAGTATGAAAAGATAAGCTCAAACCAGATATTTTTCGCGGAAAACATCTTCAAATATTGTGTTATTTGCTCACTCACTGTAAATTCATCTGTACAAACGTATTGATCGTCTTTTGAACTGTAAAAGAGGAGTTTAAGAGGTCGAAATGAATTCCGTGTCGGCGCGGCTGCAGCGGGTTGTAATTTAATTAGGCGTCAATTTGAACGGGCGCCGCTGCGGGGACGTGCGCCGAATGCCGCGTTGTTCGACAAATTTCATTACAACCAATTGTTGTATGCAGTGTCGGAACCTCGGAGAAGACCGCTCAGGCGGTAATACTGCCACCCGTTATAGCGTTCGCTGAATATTTTAAAAATCGTTCGAGTCTAACATTCGTCCGTCGGTGAGCCGTAGTTTTTTAGTTCATCACGTCGGGAGTGTGAGAGTAAGGACTCGGGAACTATCGGTAACAAATGATAAGAATTCTCGCATCGCCTACAAGTTTGAAACAACGTCTGAAATAGACTCCTAGACAACATTGTTAAAGGAGTTCATGATATCTAAGCAAAATGCAACAGTCGTCAACTGGGTCTAATTTTCCTCAGAAAGAAAAACCACTTTATTTTTCGCTCCCCGTTCTAAAAATATCTAAGTAGGTAAGTAATTCATTCAAAAGCGTGCCACAAGAGGCTAAAAAGCGGGCCCTTAATCGAATTTGTATTCTTGAAACTTGTAGCAGATAAAGGAATGCCTCAAAGGACAAATTGAAAACGCCAGCGACTAAGTGATTGATCAAAGCACCACTTTGTTTAGTTCACTATCAGTGAGCGAGGAGCGCGACTGATAAGCTTCATAAATCAGAGAGATAAGACGACCGGTCGGGCGAATACTGTCGATAAGTTTGCGGTACTGGAAAAACTTACCTATTGTTAGTTTTGACTTTCAGAGGGTTTTCCAATGCAATAAAGTTTTGTTGTGAAATTGTATCTTGATAGTACAATATCAAAACATATCTATCTAGCTGACTTTTTCCCGGGAGCACAGACAATATACAAGGTAGCGTTCGGGAATATACGTTAGCAGGTTGCTCACGGTGTGTTCGCATTTAACTTTCGTTGTCGTCGCGATATCGCGGCGTAGACGCTGCGCTAGCGTCGCGTAGATATAGTTTGATATTTTTATTTCGTTATCAGTTCTGATGCGTCCTACTTTCGTTAATTAAAAAGACAGTATTTCGCTGTCACTTTATGGTCTTGCAAATGAATAAGCAGCAGTATGAGTTTAAATTTAACACAACAGTATGTCCTTTATTTCATTTAAATACTTATAAATTACATTTTTAAATATTTTTATAAACAAAAAGATAAAATAAAGCATTTAAAAGATAAAAAATCCGACTCTAGAGAAAGGAACCTCAAAACAATGCGAAACGTCTCCAGAAGCACCGCCATCCGAATCAAGCCCTTGATCCAGTTGCCCAACGATAGCCTCCTCAGGTGTTGGTCGACTTTTGGCTATTAACCCATTGGCTGTCACGACTATCGGCACAGTGATCGCTGAGTCCACATCCCACATGTCCACAACCCCGCAAGCCAAGTCAAGATACTTGATTTGACACAATATTATTATTATTCTTTATTTCGGTGTTTCGTTTGAAACCGACCTATCAGATTAAAAAAAATACAACCGACTTCCAAAAACGACACAACAAAGTGAAAAATAACTTTAATTTCGGAAGTCGGTGTCGTTGGGTTCGCATTTTCGTTGTTTGCCACCGACTTCCGAAATTAAAGTTATTTTTCACTTTGTTGTGTCGTTTTTGGAAGTCGGTTGTATTTTTTTGCAAAAAAGTTTTTATTTTTCACTTTTTAGTTGTAATTTTTACCAGAATTTTGGTTTAAAAACCAAACTACTGAACCGTTTTTGATGAAATTTCTATGGGACCATTTGGGAAGTATACCCTTTCCAACAAAAAAATAATTTTTCAAATCGGTTGGCAAGCGACGGAGTTATGCGCGAACAAACATAAAAAAAAAAAAAAAAAAAAATACAAACATCCGAATTGAGAACCTCCTCCCTTTTTAGAAGTCGGTTAAAAAGATCGCGAATTCTTGATACAGTAGCTATAATTAGTGTTAGCTACTGACTACTGTTAATTTCGTGCTAATAATACACGCTGCGCCACGACGTTGAGGTTAAAAATAGGAAAGTTGTATACTACAGATAACTATTTCTGTCTGCTATTAAATTGTGTTGAGATTTTTCGAGTTAATATGACCGGAAACTATAGTATCACCCAGGATTCACCACATAGCACTGTATTTTGAGAGATAAGAATGTAGTGTTTTTTTTTTTGCCATGTAGGTAGACGTGCCCTAAAACTCCGCTTGTATCATAAAACACAAACTGTGAAATTAAAGATCAAAGTGAAATATTGCCACAATGTAGGTACGTGCTCGTTAAGTTGTAGGTACTCAACTGTACTGAAAATAATCATTATTACAATTAAATAGCCGCCGTGCTACAAGCAAGTCCACCATCTGCCTAGCCGTTTCCTAATTGTTTTTGGGGCTGGCTTCCAGTCTAACCGGATGTAGCTGAATACCAGTATTTTACGTGGAGCGACTGCCTATCTGACCTCCACAGCCCAGTTATTGGGTAACACGATACCCCTTGGTAAGATTGGTTGTCAGACTTTTGATCTTCTGACGACTAATAACGACTGTCAAAGATCGACGAATGACAGCCGGGATCAACAGCTGAACGTGCTTTTCTAGGCACCGAGGGTAAAGGTGGTGGTGGCTTTTCGGTATGTAAAGGTGGTCACCCATCCACGGACCGACCGCAGCAAGCGTAGATTAAGCTGATGGATCGACCCGTGCGGCTGTTATTACTTAGCACTGGCATGTCTATTAACTAAAACGGGTTAAATAATAAAAAAAAAACTAACAAGATTAAAAATTGTTACTCAATAAAATGGGAAAATGTCAAAGAAAAATGGCCCTAATCATCCCCGTTCCTGGTCGGATTTGACTTATCGGCAGTCAACTTAATCCTTAAAAATAAATATAATGACACAACAGGAATAATTCTGCTTTGTAAAATAGATATCTCGTTAGTGTGCTTTGTCTCCTGCAAGCGGTCATTAGCGAGCGCTTTATTTAGCGATCAAACAGCAGGTAACTGTGAACGAAAGACTCATTAGGGACCTAGTAAACATCGGCTTAGGTACTACTGAACATAGGTACTAGGTATATATTTGTTATAACAGTCTGTAGAGGATCAGTCGAAGATGACACCCAACCACCCAAGCGGTCTACTCTACTAAGTCAGTCACAGAGCACGGAGAGGTTTCGCCGCTGCTAGAGGGGCCATTGTGAACTCTTTCCATTCAAACCAAGTGTGTCACCGCTTACTCTCACTGCGACACCGATTACGTACAAAAACTAACAGCTTAAAGGGACTTGAATCACCACGGACGAGAAGGCGATTAGCTAACGACTTTTTTCTCGCTCAAGCAATTGAGATGTAGCTCCCGTGTCTATACTTGATCAGTGACTGTTCACGCCGCCGCCGGCGAGTACTCGTTTGTCGCAGTAACAAGGGTTATCAAAGCGAGTACTCGCTAAGCGACGCTCGCTTGGCGGGCAGAATACTCGCTGAGAGAGTCGCGAACTCGATGCTCGTTGCTCGCCAACACGTTTCTAGTTGCTAGATCTACTTATTATCACTATAAGTTTTATATCACGATAAGTAGTATTTATCACGATAAGTGCCTAAATGGTTACGATTAGAAGTTGTGCTCTGAACGCACTTTCGTCGCCACCAATTTTATTAGAACTGCCGTCTCCAGAAGTTTCCGGAGCAATGATACCGTGCTCTGTGGGTCTACCCGCTATTCAAACAGCAGACGTACATATGACGTCGTCGGACGACTCACAGTAATCCCTAAGTCAATGACAATTACATGAAGAGAGGTAGAATCATAGGAAACGGCACGTCCGTATATAAAACATAATTAGAATACTTGAAAACCTTACAACCATGCATACAAGGTTTCGGAAATTATTCATGATTTTTCGATAAGTAGGTATACCACTTAAGTCTGGCCAAGTTTTTCGATCTAAATAGCAAACATTTCATGAGCTCATGCTATTAAGATAAGAGCAATTCCGTGAAGCCTTCAGTGTGTTTCAAGCATACTTGATTCCAAGACCTTACGTCATGATTATAGACAGAGTTAGGTCAAATTGTAGACGAAAATTGCATACTCTCCGAGTGCAATTTTCGTCAAAAGTTCGACTAAGCATATGGCTCCCGAACACAAAAGGCGACGGACTCACTTCGACGTCCATTGCTGGAATACTAACAACTTTAATAGACCTCTTGCGTAAAAGAGGAGCGATGTAGGTTGTAAAGTGCATCTACGTAACTGGGGTAAT
Organism: Apamea anceps; assembly: GCA_951799955.1. Lineage (NCBI taxonomy): Eukaryota > Metazoa > Arthropoda > Insecta > Lepidoptera > Noctuidae > Apamea > Apamea anceps. The sequence continues at coordinate 8,654,859 of OX637505.1, read as the reverse complement.
ATTTGTAGACCATTTCGTAGAAATGTTACCCGTGTAGCAGTTGGCTACACTTGCTAAGAAAAGTAATTAATTAAAACTTAGGAATAAAATGTTTATATTCCAGTTTGAAGATGGATTTTATTGTTGACATTGGTTAGTCTAGCTGGGAAAATGTCGAGATGAAAGTTTTCAGTATGCTGTAAGAGTAAGAATATAAGACCAAAGAAACGATGGATGGACTGTGTGAAAGATGACATGTCGGTTGTATTAGCAAATATCTCTCTCTCTCTCTCTCTTATTGATGGTGGTGAGAAGCATGGAAGAAAAAGACATGGTACGCTGATCTAATATAAATTGAAACAAGAACAGGAGAATGATGATTGGTTAGTCTTGCTCCTTTCGAGTCAGTTACCGAAAGTTGTAAGCGAACCAAAGTTATACAGTGAAAATAACGGTTGAAAATGCTCTAATGAACGAGGCCCGACTCGAACGGTAAGAAATTGTCATCCCTCCAAAAAGTTTCTTCGGTAAGACTGAAACGGCCATTTAGTCAAAAGCCCTCATAATAGCCCTCTTCCATTTTAATCCTTCTTACCTCCCTGTTATTCCTCCAGCGAATTAGTCATTTACAATTCACAAATTTAATTCAGAATGCAATAATTTTAACCACATCCGCGCCATTTACATAATCTGTTGAATTTAATTTCACGGATAATATTATTTCAATTAATATTTCACGTTAAACTGACTTGTGGTTATTGGCTTTTATCGTTAAACATGATAATTGGAGATTCATACCATTTTATCTATGTATGGATTTCTAAAAATCTGGTAATGATATGGGATAGTTTGAATGGCTCTATAGACAGTTGAAAAGCTTTATGTAATTCGCTGATTTGATTTTATTTGATAGTTGTTAATGATGATAATGATTAGCACCGTATTCCAAGTCATTGTTAAAGAAAGCCAAGTGCGAGCCGGAGTCGCATACAATGGGTACCACAATTTAAACAACGCCGAAAAAAACACATTTCTTGTATGGAGGCCTCAGAAACTTTAATTTTTAATTTAATTTAATTTTTATTACTTATTTGTTTTTATGGCGGCAGTAGAAATACACACTGTGATAATTTTAACTGTTTATCTATTACGGTTCATGAGATACAACCCGCTGACAGACAGACGGATGGATAGACGGACAGCGGAGTCCAGTAATAGCGTCCCGTTGGCACCCTTTGGGTATGGACCCTAAAAAGCCTCGACATCGTTAAGAAAGTGACGTCATTTTAAAGCAAACATTACCGCATGCTAGCGCAATACATATCAGTGTATGTACATTTCAAAAACCATTTAGTATCAAATTTCTTGAGATGTCAACTTAACAAAATGCAGATAGCACGTTTTCTCGGTTACGTAATGCGGAGAAAAGAGAGGAAGGGAAATATTGCATCAAAGAGAATTTGAAATATTGCCAACTACATGCGTCGCCGGCCGAATTGATTTTGCAGCCTTTTGTGATCTGTGAAAGATGTTCCACTGCTATACAATTTATTTCTAGTGCTGCTGTCGAACGATCAATCTATCTTGTATGTGTTTCGGAATCATTCCAAATCCGTTGGACCGTTTCAGTACGCGAATGTGAGCCCAAAGCATAATTCACGGTACACTTGGCTGTTTCTCGTGCACGTATTGCCTCATGTGCACAATGCAGCGCCCGTTTAGAGCGCTTTAGAGTTTCCCAAAGCGTTTTATACAAAAGCTTACAGCCTCTGAAACACGGAAGAGTTAACATGAATGATTCTATCCGGACACGTGACGCGGCATGCAGTAAATCATTTTTATTGTGAACAGAGTTAACACGGTCCATTTGAAACAGTAACATTCCGCAGCTGTGTATTGTGCCTACAACAGAATGATGTCATAAATGGAATATGTTTTTGCGCTGATGTAAAAACCTGATATGATATGAAGATCAGGATCGCATAAAGAGTGGTGTAATGTTGGTAATGTGAATATGAGATGAGACGTTGTAAGCGCAAAGAGGCGTAAAGAGATGACGCCTGGAGCGTTACCGCGGAGACGGCGCGGCGCGTGGGTGTGCCAATGTGATTTAGAATAAAAAAACTTAAAAGCTCTTTAGCGTGTTTGAAAGCAGTGATATAAGTTATGATACCTGTTGCGCGTCTGAGCGGCTTTTATTACACAAATGCATGCGGCGCGGGTGTGGGAGCTCCTTTATTCAGATACATTTTCTTTAGTATCTCGTGTTTGTCCTCGAAGCGTAGTTAAGTACGAACTTGAAGTGAATTTTTACTTTAAAAACTTTAAGTAGATACATTCAGCTTCGTGTTATCTCGTTGACTTTACTTTGTTAGTGTAGTTTTTCATTACACGCTTTGTCTACTGTTTTAGTTATGTAAAGTGTTGTAGAAGCTACAAGGAAAGATGGCCGCGCCGCCCTTTGGGAGTTCGCTGAGTTTTAAATAGCTGCAGTAGGGAATAGCTAGGTAGGTATGTTTACATAGATAACTTTGTACTTATATTTATAGTATATTTGTACTTATATTTATATTTGTATAATTAGCTATTATATTATTTATAGTTTTAATAGGTTTTTGCGTTCCTTTATATTTAAAAATATTTATTACTAAATTTTTTACAATAGACCTATCACGGTTTGTCTCTGCATCACCCAAAGGTTGACTGGAAGAAAATACCTATGGTAATAATTCACCCTCTGTACATGTATGTGCTTAAATTATTAAATAAATAAATACCTTTACTAATGAAAGTAAAAATAATTAGTTATGTTGTTACATCTGCTATACTTTTTTGCTTCTATTTTGATTTCTTTTTTTCTTTCCTTTATTTTGTTTTATTTAATTTTAGATTACCTATTTTTTCTATTGTTTAAATTCAATTTTATTTTGGTACACCACTTTTACTTTTTATAATTTGTCATTGAAGAGTGGGGCCTTCTAGCACAGATATATCTTTTACTTAAAAGGAGGTCCCTATGTAAGATTTACTGTAAAAGTTGTACAAGTTTCTACAATAAACCTTTTTATTTTATTTATTTGAGTTTTATCCCGGCTATTACTACAGCTTTAGTTTCCTAAGAAAGTGGTAAAAGGTCACACAATAATGGCTGTTCAAATACAGACCGTTTTTTGACTAAAGCCAAATCAAATGCCAGTAAAAATTTCAGATTTTCATGACGGCCATGTAATATGACGGAACCGCTTTCCGAGGAAACCTGCCTTCTCAAATATCAAAGAGGCAATTCTCGTAATTTTAAGAACGTTCCCAGTCTGACGTCAGTCTCAATCTGTCAAAAGTACCTCTAATTTCCCCACATTTTTGACAAGTTTTTGATATTGATTGTCGCTGAGATGAGATTGCGACTAGATTTTGAAAGTTTTTGATTACGGAAATTGGCCTCCTGGTGTTTCATTGGCCTTTAGTTCATCACCCATGTTCTTTCCCGTCATGTCGTCGTTACGGGTCGTCAGTAGCCCGGAAGTCTGACAACCAGTTTTACCAAGGGGTATCGTATGACCCAGTAACTGCGTTGTGGAGGTCAGAAAGGCAGTCGCTCCATGTAAAATATTGATATTCAGTTGCATCCAGTTAGATTGGAAGCCGACCATAGTTGGGAAAGGCTTAGCAGATGATGTTCTTTTCCATCATGTTAAAAAGTGGAAGAAAATACGCTTCTTCATTAAATCTAACTAAGGTGGAGAGAATTTATCCAACATTATGTATTTTTAATGCGACAACTTTATTCATGAAAGTGAAACAAACTTTATGGATTCATTTACATTCATTGAATGAATTATATTTTCATAGAAAATTTTTGAATGGTTTTTTTTGTCATGAATGTGTTACTTAGTTGTTATGATTATTTTAGAAAAAAAAATTTAAATTCCAAGACCTTATCTAAATCTTTAATTATGAAAATTATAAAAACAAGTTGCGTAGATCTTTTAAAACGCAATGGATTTTAATACGGTTTTCTCCATCATTCAAAGAATATATTCTGGATTGTTTTTGTGTATAATAAATTAATCTTCAGTTTAGATATAGCATAGAAATCTCGATTGCACTCGTGCGAAGCAGGGGTGGGTCGCTAATCTTTTCGTGGTTATCTGTTTGACTGCGTTTTCCTTCTAATCTACGCGGTGTGCGGTGTAATGATGATGAAAATTCATTCAAATCGGTTGATTTGAATGAATTTTCATCATCATTTAGAAAATGTAATCCGGAGATTTTATGTGTTATAATAGTAGAATTACATCCGTATAATAAAGAAATATAGATGTTTTGTCAAGTCGTAAAATAAAACCCGTGTGATGCAGAGCTAGTCTATAATTATACAAGCACTGAGATTAACCAGGTTCGCAGGGGATATTATAGTGCACAAGTGTGTGCGTAAACACAGGTGCACTCTCTGTTCCTTTAATCTCATATTCCGATGGGACGGGAATCCGACACGACCGGGTTGAGATCAGATGCAGATCCATCGGCTTTACGTACAGATGCCAGCAGGTCAAGCTACCCGAAACTGTCAAATTTTCCCAATCAACTTTGAACCTTAATGCTTTAGCGATAAAGTTGAAAATGTATTAAAGAAATTTGACAGATTGTAGTAGCTTGATGTGCTGGCGTCTGTACTTTCCGAGGCACGGAAGTATCACACCATCAACTTCCAAACTCCAGGCTGGTACTGAGAAGTTGCTAATGGAGAAGCCCAATAACACTTTGTCCGACCTGGGAATTGAACCCAGGACCCTATGCACAGCAGTCACGCTTGGACCACGAGACCAACGGAGCGGTTAACACTGCACGTGTTGTAAGCACTCAATACTGTGTTGTTAAAACATGCAATAAGCCATTATTAAGCTCCATACATTAAGTTTCTTCATTACAATCTGGCAGGCAGTTAATGGATCGTTTAAATAAAACAGTAGCGCATACGCATGTTAATTGGCGTGTAATATTGAATTAAATCCGCCATTTGGCTACTGGAAACAATCAGCGCCCTGGGCCGCGGTTAAGGTTGTCACACGAACAGAATAGTCTAGAATTTATTGGACTTTTAAATGCTTTTATCTAGATCTGTAACTTAGCTACTGAGGGCGAATCTCACAATTGAAACTAAATGCGGTCACCTCATGTATATTTAAATTAAGACTTTAAGATAATTTCAAGTTATGGAACAACAAACTGGATGTCCAACTTAAAATTCCATTGCAACCAAAAATTGATCAGGACCTTTTTAGGGTTCCGTAGCCAAATGGCAAAAAACGGAACCCTTATGGATTCGTCATGTCTGTCCGTCCGTACATCACAGCCACTTTTTTCCGAAACTATAAGAACTATACTGTTGAAACTTGGTAAGTAGATGTATTGTATTCTGTGAGCCGCATTAAGATTTTTACACAAAAATAGAAGAAAAAAACAATAAATTTTGGGGGTTTCCCCATACTTAGAACTGAAACTCAAAATTTTTTTTCATCGAACCCATACGTGTCCTATCTATGGATAGGTCTTCAAAAATGATATTGAGGTTTCTAATATATTTTTTTTCTAAACTGAATAATTTGCGCGAGAGACACTTCCAAAGTGGTCAAAAGTGTCCCCCTCCTATAACTTCTAAAATAAGAGAACGATAAAACTAAAAAAAATATATGATGTACATTACCATATAACTTCCACCGAAAATTGATTTGAACGAGATCTAGTAATTATTTTTTTTTTAATACGTCATAAATCGTAAACCGCAATTTACCTTTCATGCAATCAACTCAACGGAACCCTTCATGGGCGAGTCCGACTCGCACTTGGCCGCTTTTTGTTACAAATGGTCACTCAAAAATCAACTTAGAATACATTTCACTAAAGTAAAAAGTAACAGTGGCGATGGAATGTAAATCTGTGATTAACACTGCTATATTACGCGCTCAAGAGATGTCAGTGTCAATATTCCACAAAAATGATGACACTGACAGCTCTTGATTTCGAACCTAAATAAAGTACAGACGCCAGCAGGTCAAGCTACCCGAAACTGTCAAATTTTCCCAATCTACCTTGAACCTTAATGTTTTAGCGATAAAGTTGAAAATCTATTAAAGAAATTTGACAGATTGTAGTAGCTTGATGTGCTCCAGTCTGTACGTTTTTAAGCCCAGTACTAATTTGACAGGTGTTATGTCAAATTTCTATACTAAAAAATGCATACACTAAACAAATGTCAGATTAGTATCTGGGATTAAAAAAAACAACCTTTAGTTGATATACTAGTAAAAGCTTATTTCAATAGGTTGTATGTATCAATACTTTTTCTTGAAAATTTGTTTTCCGGATCATTGGATTTTCATATGGGTTGATTTATGACAAACCAAAGCCAGCATTTATTTTGCCTGAATACTATTTCAAAGTTAATATTCATGTTAGCGGCTCACGGTATCTTCTATACCTTTTTGCGTTCAAAAACTGTCAAAACTCCATCAAAGAAAAATGCCCGGCAAGATTTATAAGCTACGTCCGTCAAGGTTTTATATTTTCGCAGTGGCAACCAAAATTTTAACTACGCTACGTAAGCTACGTCGGGCCAGTTTTTAGATTTTCGCAGTGGCAACCCTGTTGCAGTGGAGAGCGCATTCGGCAGGGCGGTGGGCACCTCGGGACTTATGCTAATGACGGATTTAAATATATATTTTAAGGCATGAATTCCGTATGAGGTAAATATTATGACGCGAATATTTTACCTTTTGTGGAATTACCTGAATGCTAAAAATGTATTGTGGTATGTTTTTGTTTGATGTACCTATATTTTTTAACCAGAACGGGCGCATACTTTTCCCTCGTTCTAGTTAGTATATATTTACAAGTATTATGAGGCATTCTACGTTATTTAACTTTCATTATTTGATCCTTTGTTTTCAGGGTTACCAGTAGATTGGCTGTTAAGAGCAGAGGAAAAATGCTCTATAGATACTGTGTTATGATGTTCAGCCGCATACATAATATAGTGAGAATTAAACTTATGTGGCTTCTGAGTAGCTATTTCTGTCTCATCAACATCATTTACCTAGACTTTGAATACCAGTATTTTACATTGAGTGACGGCTTATCCAACCTCCACAACCCAGTAATTGGGTAACACGATACCGCTTGGTAAGACTGGCTGTCAGACTTTCGGGCTTCTGACTACCAGTTCCGATGTCAAAGATCTAAAACGACAGCCGGGACTAACGACTTAACGTGCTTTCCGAGACACGGTGGGGTACGGATATAATATGTAATGGATGGTAACCCATCCACGAACCCACCGCGGCAAGTATATCAACACGTGTGGCTGTTATCATTAGCCACGAGCCCCTCCCATAATTAGCATACAAAAATCAAGGAAACAATAACTCGAAAATATAATTCCCCACACAACGTAGTATCAGATATTAGTAGATAGTTTTATCGATGTACAGACGCCAGCAGGTCAAGCTACCCGAAACTGTCAAATTTTCCTAATCAACCCTGAATCTTAATGCTTTAGCGATAAAGTTGAAAATCTATTAAAGAAATTTGACAGATTGTAATAGCTTGATGTGCTGGCTTCTGTATATAGTAACATCGCTGGTGGTTAGTTTAGGGGAGTTCCATTATGTTATTTAACCTCTACAACTATCTATTATGAGGCATTCTTTGTTTTTTAACATTGAATCCTTTGTTTTCAGGATTACCAGCAGTTTAACTGTTAAGGGGGGAAAAGCTCTATAGATACGTACTGTTTTATGAAGTGTTAAGTGGTTAAGCGATTGACTGCTGCACTGCGTGTCGCGGGTTCGATTCCCGCACGGAACAAATATTTGTATGGCCTACGAGTAGTTGTTCCGGGTCTGGCTGTTTGTGTATGTGAGTTTAAATGTTTGTAAATGCACCCACGACACAGGAGAATTTCTTAGGGTGGGGCAACGTTTTTTTAAAAAACATAAAAGATAAAGATGAAGCTCAACCGCTATACATATGGGCTATATATATAGGTCTGTCCCGCTTGGGCAGAGCACCGCCTTGTCCTCGTAGAGGCGATCGGCAGCGGCGGCGACCTCTCGCGTCCGGCCCTGGTTCAAGCCATGGTCCGGGGCAAGAGGGAGTGGGAGGCCGTCACCTCTTTCTGCGAAGCAGTCATGCTAGCGGAGGAGGTGGCGAGATGGATGAGGGAAAGGTCCTCACGCCACAGCCGCCGCGGGAGACGCTCCGGGCATCGGGAGCCGCGTGACGACCGGCCACCGTAGGCGTGAGCCTGCGGGCGGAGAGTAATGGGTAGCTCACCGTCCGATCAGGACCAGGCCCGTGCCGGACGGCGCGTATGTGTTCCACGCGCGCTTCAAAGAGATGTCAGCATAAGTGGCGGGGCCCGATAGGGCCGAAGCCTGCTGGGGTAGCGGGATCGTCCGAAAGGGTTACCGCTGCCCCGGAACATAAAGGGCTAAGGAAGGAACACGGGTGGGTTTTAGTCAGTAAGAATCTGACACTCCCTTCTGCTCCACCCAGAGCGGGAGGGGTCATTTGATGATTTCCCATCCTCAAAAAAAAACCGCTATGCTTAACAACCAAACAAAAGTCATTTATTTAAACCAGGCTACGAATCAGAACTTTTTGAAAAGTCAACATTACACAAACAGTCCCCCAAAACTCCCACCCTTCACCACTTTCTAGTGCTTTAGCCGGAAAGAAGAAGTGGCGCAACAAACTACCCAGCACCAAAAGCTAATACAACGTGTTTTTTTTTTTATCCCATAGCTCTAGGGGGTCATTGTACTCATCATTATGAACAACTTTTACTATGGGACCAAACCTGAAAGCGCGAAAAAAAAATCAGCTTTTCCTTACATTTATGTTCGTATAACTCGTCAAAATGTAGGGAACATCAGATTTTTTTTCGCGATTTCGGGTGAAACCGATCTGGCCGTATCAGTAGCTATTTCTATTTTAATTAGCGTCATCATCTGCATAGCCTTTTTCCAACTATGTTGGGGTCGGCTTCCAGTCTTTCCGAATGCAGCTGAATACCGGTATTTTACATAGAGCGACTGAATATCTGACCTCCAGAACCCAGTTACTGTGTAACACGATAACCCTTAGTAAGACTGGTTGTCAGAACTTCAGGCTTCTGACAACCCGTAACGACAGTCAAAGATCCACGAATGACGGCCGGTACCAACGACTTAACGTGTTTTCCGAGGCACGGAGGGGTCTTGGTATGTGAAGATAGTAACCCCGTCCACGGACAAACCGCGGCAAGCGTAGCTTAACCTGATCGATCGACCCGTGCGGCTGTGACTAGGTACTTAGTCACAAGCCCCTCTGTCAAGTCAACTCAAGTCCCCAAAAAGCTGCTTCTACTAAATATGCCTCCAAACACTTCAAAGGCACTAAAAACATCTTTAAGTAATGCAAATTTAATTTTCCTCTAATTCTTGAATATAATTCTCCACACAACATAGTAATCAGACATTTGCAGACAGTTTTATTGATGTAGTAACGTCGTGGTAATTAGTTTGGGGGAGTTTCATTACGTTATTTAACACGGCCTCGTAAACTTTATCTGTTGGTCGAAGCGTCGAAGCAAAGGCTCGTAAAATAGGCTAACTGCTCGGAAGCATACAATGGTGGTGATCAATCGGGTGTGTTGTGTTTTTGCATTACGGTCTGAGCGTACTGTGATACGTAGGAAAATGTTTAGCCTGATTCAACCTACTCCCGTTAATTTATCTGGAACAAAATTTTATAGAGATTCTGTTCTCTTTTTAGGGTTCCGTAGCCAAATGGCAACGGAACCCTTATGGATTCGTCATGTCTGTCTGTCTGTCTGTCCGTCCGTATGTCACAGCCGCTTTTTTCCGAAACTATAAGAGCTATACTGTTGAAACTTGGTAAGTAGATGTATTCTGTGAACCGCATTAAGATTTTCACACAAAAATAGAAAAAAAACAATAAATTTTGGGGGTCCCCATACTTAGAACTGAAACTCAAAAATTTTTTTTTCATCATACCCATACTTGTGGGGTATCTATGGATAGGTCTTCAAAAATGATATTGAGGTTTCTAATATCATTTTTTTCTAAACTGAATAGTTTGCGCGAGAGACACTTCCAAAGTGGTAAAATGTGTGTCCCCCCCCCTGTAACTTCTAAAATAAGAGAATGATAAAACTAAAAAAAATATATGATGTACATTACCATATAAACTTCCACCGAAAATTGGTTTGAACGAGATCTAGTGAGTAGTTTTTTTTTAATACGTCATAAATCGTAACGTAACGGAACCCTTCATGGGCGAGTCCGACTCGCACTTGGCCGGTTTTTCAATTTATTCTGATGATACTAGCTGCTAGCTGTACGTTATACGGAAGACCAAAGAAACGATAGATGGAATTTAAAAACAGTCTCCAAAAATATCTTATATTAAAATCGTATTACACTCTAAAGGAATTTTTTGACGATAAGTAAATTTTGACATTGAAATCCATAACTGTGCACAATACACACAGCACCCTATGTTATTTTATGATTATTATTGTTATCGTTATTTGTTTTAATTTAATCTTTCATGTTATTTTAATTTATTAATGAAAATGATGACCAGTTTTATTGTCCTTGCCCTATCTTTTATTATATTAATGACAGTTATTTATTTAAATAATAAATGATGGACATCTGATAAACATCTTAAAATTAATATTTTTGTTTAAGCAGTGGTTTTGTTAATTATTGTGAAACTATAGCACTTAAAACTATTTATATTGCTGTGCCCTAGCAGGGTTCATGTATGAAACCTATACCTACAAATTATATTTGTAACAACTTGTAAACTACATGAATGCAATAAATGATGAATCTGAATTGAATGTGTGAATGATGATATGGTTGGAAAGGGGGTGACTACTGAGACTTCAACTTATAGAGAGGTATGGAAGAAAAAGACATGATGCGCTGACCCCAAATAAATTGACATAAGGGAAGGCGAATGACGATAGTAGCTACGTATACTGTCTCTGGGAAACAGACCCTTTGTTAAAATCGGCAGCAATAGCCCAACAAGTAATTGTAAACTGTTCCACAAGAAGAAGCGAGTTGCACTTTTGAAGGTAGTCAATTCCTGGCATAGATAAATTGTTTCTTTGTCAGCTTGGGTGGATTAATTTATCGAATTTTAGACCTTTTAGTGGCTGGATCAGATTGGATGCGGAAGGCGGACAGGGTTGTGTTCGCAGCCTAGGAGAGGCTTATGTCCAGCAGTGGACTCGCGATAGGCTAAGTTGGTTGTTGATTTTGAATAAAAATTGTAAATAACAACACCGTGTTCCTAAATACATGTAGAATTACAGAACAGAACTAGGTAAGTAAGTATAGACACCGATGATAAATGAGTAAACTTGACTGAATGTATGGGGTTGGTTGCACAACCCGTTGACGTATATCTATAGCCTCTACTGGGTATACTTTTATGAACACCTCTGCTAATCCTACGGGGAATACAAGCGTATTAATATTTGTGTGTGGATCGACAGCATCGAGATTAACGAAGCCTATTCAATATTGAATAACACGTTACTACAATGTTACTTATATCCATTTGTTTGCGCATTCACGTTTGCGAGTGTTGCCAGTACTAAAATTCAAGTTGCACGCTGCACACGTAATGGGAATAGGATTTCTAATTTGTGTATGATACGGGTAGTAGTATATTCCACCTATTAAGTAATTGTATAGTTGCCCCTGTTGTTGTAACCTTAACTACAAAATAATTGCATGCATGTATTAAAATTAAATTAATAGCGGTTTTCACTAATGAGAATGTGCTCCAAAAGAGCTTAGCTGCAATTTGGTCTCAGTGTGGAATTAAATGTTAATTATAAATGTACGTTTAATATGTAAATAGTCACAAGCGAGGGTACTGGTTGCTGTTTTTGTTTCACTATGCGAAAACAATATCTAAATATTGCGCAGTTATCAAGGCAAAACATGCCGATTGCTGGTAACTGTTTTTTTTTCAACTTGCAAGGCATGCCCGGACTGCATCAATCTTTAAATGTGTTACGTACCTGTGAAAAATTAAACCAGAATATTAGTTTTTTGAAGTGAAAACTTCTTTAGCGGCGTTGTGCACTTTTGTTGTGATGGGTAAAAAATGTTAAGCTCGCGTCAGGACACGTGACCTGATCGAAAATTCGTAAGACGGAGGGAGAGTAACGCATTCCAAAATATCAAAAATGCACAACGTTAATATTCAAGTTTTCGCTTCTGCCGGCACTCCCGGAGTGCAACCCGGTGATTTTTTTATAATATTTCAAGCAAAAAAGGTACAATTCAACTTCTATGTCATCATCATCTGCCTAGCCTTTTCCCAACTATGTTAGGGTCAGCTTCTAGTCAAATCGGATGCAGCTGAATACCAGTGTTACATACAAACAATACATCTAAACTTCTAAGTGTTTAAACTAAATTATAAAAAGGTAAAATTGTTTGTTTGTTTATAACAGATTATTCATGGAAGTGTTGATCCGATTACTGATGAAGGCTACACTATTGCCGAGTTCCATAGGGTAGTTGAATGAATTCAGACATGACCAGCAAACTTTCGTCGGTCGTAAAAAAATAATTAAATGCTTCATAGAAACCTGCAATGCCCAAGCGATCAAAATGTATGGAACAGAATTTTTTTTTTAAATAGCTGACGTATATTTTAGCGCAGGGGTGTTCAGAATCATGAACTGAATCCATGTTTACCAATAATACCAGCAGCACCTAATACACTCATAACATTGGGGAAAAGCGAAAAACAAAAAGACAAGGGGGCTACCTCAGACAAGTTGAAATGCTAATTCTTACTTTTCCAAGTAATTTCCTGGGCTTATAGGGATACGAGCTTATCTCACGACATGAATCCAGGATAATGGGGCGTTAAAGCTCAATATCACTACGTCAATTAGTACTATCATTGTCGGTAAAAAGAAAAGGTAAAATATATACCATATTCCAAAACAGAGAGCTACCATTTAATTTTTACAAAAAAAATCTAAAAAATTGGCTTCTCGATAATAATTTTTACACAATAAAAGAATTTTTTGATTATAAGAGTAAATAATATGTTTTTTTAATAATAAGGTAGATTTATTTTGTTGTATAATAGAAATGTTGTTATTGTTGTTTTTATTTAATTTTATATTGTATAATAGAGTAAAAATGTCCATAGTATAAGTGTTTTGTATTATTTATTAGAGTATAAGTAGTATATATGTTTTATACCAACGTCTACATTAGGTTCACATTGTAAATATTCGTATGCCGTTAGTAGCGGCGGATGTGTCGAACTTATCCATATATACCAACCATCTTTGTACCTACCATATCCGACGAATAAATATCTTTGTCTTTGTCCGTGAACCGAACCTAATTAAATACTCCTCGAAGCAAGCTCCTGCCTTAATTTTTCTGTCTCATTATAATTAACGGTTTTCACTTGAGGCGACTACATACCGCACTCACCCGAGCGCTGTTATGGAAACGTCCGCGCTTCCCCGATAATCTCCCCTTTTACCCACACAAACATCAAATTACACCTTGAACACACCAAAAGCTAAACCGAAAAGCTCTAGTCACAAGGGCATAAGGTAGAAAATAGAATAGCACAGGTGCTCATTAAGTTGCAAAAGTATCTGTGTAGGCGCGCATTTCTGCCGGCTGAATGCTCTGAAGGCAGGTTCATTAGTGCTCACAGGACCATGCATTCGTTTTGGTAGTAGGAAGCAAATGAAATAAAAATTCGTACCGCACCTAGATACGCGTCCCGGTGAAATTCCAGAGGATATGAATCGGAAAATTCAACCCGGGCTCTTTTTTTACCTCGTTTCGGAATGAGGATGGCAGATACGGTTAAATGACATACCTCGGCACTTTTATTGTGTATTATTCTACGCTCCCCTTTGATTTGATGTTAATCAATTCGAGATTTTCCTATTACGCCCGGGATCCTTTGAAATATAAAATATTAATTTGGGTTTAGGGTCGAAGTTGAAACGGAAGAGGTTGTCGTATGTAATCAAGATGTTTTGCTCGCCATGCTTGCGACTCTCGCCTTATTATATCTGCTATACAAATGTAGAGACCCCATCTAGTGTGTTTTACGCTCCCACGTAGATAAGATACTTATCAAAAAGAAAAAAAATCGGCCAATTGCGAGTCGGACTCGCCCATGAAGGGTTCCGTTACGTTACGATTTATGACGTATTAAAAAAAAACTACTCACTAGATCTCGTTCAAACCAATTTTCGGTGGAAGTTTATATGGTAATGTACATCATATATTTTTTTTAGTTTTATCATTCTCTTATTTTAGAAGTTACAGGGGGGGGGGGACACATTTTACCACTTTGGAAGTGTCTCTCGCGCAAACTATTCAGTTAAGAAAAAAATGATATTAGAAACCTCAATATCATTTTTGAAGACCTATCCATAGATACCCCACACGTATGGGTTTGATGAAAAAAAAAATTTTGAGTTTCAGTTCTAAGTATGGGGACCCCCAAAATTTATTGTTTTTTTTCTATTTTTGTGTAAAAATCTTAATGCGGTTCACAGAATACATCTACTTACCAAGTTTCAACAGTATAGCTCTTATAGTTTCGGAAAAAAGCGGCTGTGACATACGGACGGACAGACAGACAGACAGACAGACAGACAGACAGACAGACATGGCGAATCCATAAGGGTTCCGTTGCCATTTGGCTACGGAACCCTAAAAAGATACCGTGTCTCTATAATATGATAGCAGTTGTGAGTCTAACAATGCAGTGGCCCCGGCATGTTAGACTCACATAAAATCCTAAAAATATAAGGTTTGGACTTTGAAATAGACCATGAACTCTGAGTTTGTTTGAGCATTTCTTTTCAGGGATCAGTCACCTAAGAAATGCCGCCGCCAACTAGTTTTAAATATGGACCAACAAAATATTGACGAGTTAAAAGATCTACATAAATAAACATTTCATTTCTACTTGATTGCTTTTCAAGATGATGTTTTAACTAAAGCTATTTTCCGTTGCCGGGTCTTGCAAGTAAACACTATTATTGTAAAAAAGATTGTAGAGTATTATCAAGAGACGTCGTTTGCGAGGTAGGCAGAGGTGCTAAATTGAGTTGTCTCGGGAAACGATAGTCGCATTAAAGTAGGTAATGTTGATAGTTTGTGCTCGTCCCTATTGTAGATAGATGTTCTTCATTATCTGTTATGGGATTATGTATCTGTCAAGCCGATTGTCGGTTAATGGCAATAGGCTCGCTCCTATTACATGGAACTTATATAATAAAATAATATATAATAACTGGGGAAATATGGGTGATATTCATCTGCACCTCCTTCTAAGCCGGGGCAATACAAGCACGATATAATGTTATGTTATATCTTTCAAGTTTACATTGTATTTTTTTTTTGTAAATAAAGTTACTGTTACTGTTAGCCTGCATCATCCCACCGCTGGGCAAAGGCCTCTCCTCATGAAAGTGTTGTTTTGAAATTATTGATATCTATGCGGTAATCTAAACACAGTTTCAATTTTCCTTTGAAATTAATGCTAAGCTTTTAATTAACAACTATGTGATAAAACTCATTAATCTTCATTAAAATTCAGTGTAAAACTACAATCAATTAAAGTTCCGATCTGATAGCAATGCATTGTAACACAAAGTACAGCCGCGGCTACTGGCCGCCGCATAATATTGACGAAGTTTAATTGACCAGCTGTGAGTTTCAAGCCGCACCAACTTCGCCCAGCCAGCTCAGATCATGTGTTCAGTTGTGGCATAAAACATGAAACAATGCAGCCTCATCAGCTATCTACTCGAACAACTTTTAACGAAGAACTAACGCTCAATCTAACACTGAATTAAACTTGGTCCGCCACTACAAATATGTCTTCGGAAAACTCTCAAACTTTGTAACACCATTTTCTTTCGACAAAATTATCGATCCGCTGAGACATGATTGAGTAACAAAGAGAAATAACATTCTATTACAGAATGAAATATGGAATGTAGATCCCGCGGGAGCTCCCTATTGTGTAGAGATAAATATCCTTCTTCTGAACTGATGCAAGTTTCCTCGTGCCAAGCTCATGGTGATCAGTTGTGGACGTGCTTGTGGAACCAATGAGCGATCATGTGAATCCCCACTAGATAGGATGTTCACTAATTCCACCCGTAATACGCCAATTTGCTAAACGCCAGTTATCAAGACTTTAGATTAAGTCATTATGTAGAGCACATCCAATTACCTCTGAATTGAAATCCGCGAGGTATATGAGAGATAGCGTCTAGTAAAAAGATTTGTCTCGCGTTTCAGTCTATTTTCAATTCGAGTCGCGTTTGCCATATTTTTTACCTCACGTTAGCAATATAAAAAATAGTAGCAAGACGATAGCTTACGTTCTAATATTCATTCAAAAGATGCGGTCTCATCTCGCGAATCTCGATACTGGTTGAATTTATTTGAGAAGAACCAAAAGAGTATTGCGTGTAAGTCGCGGGTGGCCAAACATTGAATAGTATATTGACTAGCGGCATGTCTGAGGCGAAATATATACGTGATATATGTGCACATAGGCAGTGCTATGTACAAAAGTGCTATTGTTGCACAGATAAAAGAACTTCAGCTGCCTATAAAGTATTGGCAAGGTTCTCTTGAAAGCAAATAGTTGTTGAACTTTTTGCAATCTCGCGCAAAGATTGTTGCAACGTCTGTCTTGCACAGTATTGCAGTTGCGAACATTGTTGACGAAGTAATGCCATTGTGGAGCTGCAGCTATGTAGTAAGTAGTTAGGTACATTGAATAATGAGGCACATTTCAGTAACATTCTGGAAATCAAAAACATATTTGAAAGTAACAAATAGTGGCAAGTTTTGCTAATGAGAACAGCAATCACGACATTTCGTCGTCCACTCAATATTTTTTGTAACTTTTTATGCAAAAGACTGATGAATATTATATTAACATTTGATATTCTACATACATACTTGACCTTTATTAAGGAAGATAAATTCGATAAAATCATTCAATCGTGATCATGATTGACGGGCACTAATTCATCCATACAATTTCATCTATCGTGAGTTCGTAAACAAAATATATACAAAGGAGATAAGTAAAATAGATAGTATTTTACTTATCGAATTCGATGGAACTGACTTACTGTTGTAGGATTACAAACTGTTAAGTAGAACTAAAGTTCATGAATGGAGCGAGGGACTTTTTGTTTTTTTCAAATCGCCGACTAACTTTTAGTATGTGGAGCAGCTTGCTTTGTTACTTTTCAGTAAACATTTAGTTCTAACTTTAAAGGGTTATAGCAATATATGGCTAGGTACTGAAATTATAATTTCAGGCAGTGACACGTAAGAGAAAGAAAAAGTAAGAAAATACATTTATTTGCGGCAAACATAACGCATAAAAAAAAAAGAAACAAAAAAAATATAACATGTTGGGGGTAAAAATGCGTCACATCCACGCAAAACGGCCATCGCTCAGCATAATGCTAAGACAGGATTTTCAATACCCTGATATAATTGAATGAATACTGATCACAGTAAGTAGTGTAGTAGGACAATATCGACCTGACCTTTTCCCAACTATGTTTGGGTCGGCATACAGTCTAACTGGCTGCAGTAGGACAAAAAATATTAAAAAATAAGGTTGGACATTACATTTAAATTGTAAATAATGATTACAATGTAATTTACAGCCGGGCGCGGCATCGCGGAATGCATGCAGTCAGCGCATCGAGGAAAAATGACGTTATTTACGATAAAAAGTATTGCACTGTGACAATGTTTCAGTGCCCCACAAACTTTACGAAATATTCAGTTGACAGAACAGAGTCGACACAAAGTCTGAGGTGTTAGTTGTGTAACTCAGTCTCGTACTGCGACGAGTAGGTACTTAGAGGTAGTAGCTGGATCTGTTCACTTCCTAATTGCATGCACTTGTCAACGATTACAGGATCCCGTATCAACCGTGGCAGAATTCCTGTTACAGTTTCATTTTTCTATAATCCGTTTCCCGTGCTAATAAACGAAGAACAATTATGGTGCCCTTCTATACAAATGAATTAAAGTTGAAGTGTCTGAATAATATAATCTTTTTTCTATCTGTTTGTTACAGCTAATCTCCGAAAAGGCTGGACCGATTTTGATGGAACTTACACTGGCAGACGGGACTTTCATTTTAGAAAAAGAGTAATTAAAACCCATGAAATTCAATACTTATATACCTACGTATATACTTTTTCACGCCTAAACCACTGAGAGGATTTCGATAAAATTTGACAAGGAGGAGATAGAGGGCATCGTGGGGACATAGGCTACTTTTTGTCCCAACAGCACGTTTCGAAGGTTACGTTGACGAAGCCAGTAACGGTCAGAAGTTAATAATAAATAAAACGATGCATTCGAAACCGTTGAGTAAAAGTAGTTAAAACTTTTCACATAGTTTTATTTAGGTTCAACAAAACGAATACCTAATTCAGCCACGGTTTCGTGCCGTATATTTGTACATTCGCGCCTGCACAAATGGCAAAACTTTTGTTTTCGCGTTTCTTCATCATACCAACGTCAAAGTTGTTAATTGGAAAGGTTCACAATCAATTCCCGGTTTTGTATTGATTTTACACACGCCAATAATTTGCTCGAATCGCTCTATCGGCGAGGCGTGCGAACAATATAGCCTTTCGTGAACATTTTAGAATGGCAGTTATCAATTTTGGATTATTGGAGCGGCATTCCATTCATTTTCGATACGTGCACGCTGATACGTGCAGGGTTTTGTTGCGAATTTAGTACTGAACGGGGTAATTACTGTCATTACGGACTATTTTGAACACCCATTGTATTACAAATGCGTTCATAACCGACATAATGGAAAGGGAAAGGGACAAAGGGCCACCCTCTACTGTTCTTATCTTTAACGCTTGATAGTTTAAGATTAAGATCTTTCGAGAATAAATTGATTTTCCAAGTCAAGTATTAATACTTTAACCAATTTTTAAATCAAACTGCTTCGTTGGTCTAGTGGTCGCAAGTGCTACTGCTAATCATGAGGTCCTGGGTTCGATTCACAGATCGAGCATACTTTTATTGGTTTTTCTATCTGGAATGTCTCAATGCCGACGGATACGGATATACGGACTTAAACATAACTAGCGAAATTTGGTTGTACTAAAGGTGCACTTCTGCCTAATCCTTGGGTAATAGAGGCGTGATGTTAAGAGCTCAACTATCACTAATGAGACACAATGACTTTATCTATTATTACTAAACTTAATAAACTTGCCTAACATACGACGGGTTAAGTTATGTTAGATAATAGTAAAAGAGCACCACAAACTGGCTGTTGTAAGAAATCATTAAGTTTCATAAGAAAATTCCCAACAGAACCCACCAAATAAAAGCAGTCCCACCACTAGCTAACTTTCCAACAGAAAAGCTACACCTTTTATATCAATAACATATTTGACGTTGCAATGTCAAAGAGTAGAGCAAAGTGCACAGACTGTCGAGATGATTGATAGGCCGCGTGATGGATATGTGGCGCTGCCTCAGTGCGGCGCTGGCACTACAGCTGTCAGAATGGTTATGATACATGTACGCGCGTAATATTGTGCTGAGAAGCTGCAAGACATGTGTGGCACTCGCTTGATTAGTTTCTATGATAAGGCTATGTCGGTGATTTATTGTGGTATAGTCTAATCTGCGTAAAATGGTATTTGATATTAAAGAAGTACGTAGCTATTAGAAGTAGGTACACATATGTGGGTCAGCTCACATCTCTTAAAGATCAAACAATTAAAAAAATAACCACAAGAATAGCCAGCGGATGGAGAAAATACTGGTCATTGAAAGAGGACGTGAAATCCAGAGATCTAGGCATTGCCATTTAAAAAGAATAGTTTTCAACACCTGCATCTTAACGTGTATAACATAATATATGGACGCAAATCATGGGCACTTACAAAACATCACCACACCAACACAGAAATAACTTACAAGTAAAACGGATCGAACAAGAAATGAACATCTAAGAGATAAAACAAAAGTAACAGACATCTTGACCAGAATTGACCAACGAAAATCGACGTGGACATATTGGGAGTAAAACAGGAAAAATGGTGTAAATTAATAACTGATTGGTGTCCCAGAGATAGTAAACGGGAAAGAGGACAACAACAGAGGAGATGGGAGGGCGAGATAAAACTTACAGCGGGCCTTAACTGGAGGAAAGTGGCTCGTGATAGAATTCAATGAGGAAACCGCTAGAGGACGCCTTTCTCAAGAGGCATGCAGAATTGAGAGACATACTTTAACAACATAAAACAGACTAAAAACAAATCACACAAAAAAGGTTTATTTTAAGAGGTGTAAAATTAAATATTTCAAGGGCTGATTTTTCAATCGACGATAGGTTTTATTCCTCGGAATAAAATTGACGTCTGACAGATTTTGTATGGAAGAACTGTCAAAAAATCAAAATTTTTTCTATTGATAAAATTATCTGGCGTTGGAAAAATCAGAGGTGTTTCCTTAGGTCATGTGGTCAAACAGTGCGGGTGTCAATACTTTTTTTTGGGACAGGCTGATAATGCTAGTGTAGACAAAAGTTATAATATATACTTCTTTTCATCATATAGTGAGAATAATTATATTGGGTGGCAGGGTCATTGCTTGTTTTGCTTTTAATATGTCTGTCTGTCATTCTTTCTGTTTCATTTTTCTTTTTGTTACTTTTTTATATATATTTTATTTTTAACTGTGTTTAGTTTGATCTTCCTGTACGAGTCACAATAAATACTTTTTCTTTCTTTCTTTACCAATACGATTAACTGTGCGACAAAAAACTGAGTCCGCGTATCACTGGTTAGTTCAGTCGTCAGTTTATTTATGGCCTACGTTTGGGTATCGCCTTAAATCATTGAACTCTCTGTTAATCTATAAATAGAACTTGCTTGTTAGTTCACTTCAAAATAATCCATGTTACTTCACTTGATTGATCTTGACCTTTAAATGTTAGATTAGCCTTTGATTAAGATTGCTCAGACACAACTCTAAGAATAGAGCCTCCTTTCAGCGAGTGTCTTCAGGGACGAGTGGAGGATTATATTCGATAGAGTAAACTGAAACTCTGCCTCTATCGACAGTTTGCTACAGAGAGATGTTCGTAAACAAGATTAAACTTCGTTTTTCGCGTTTTATGATAGATTTTCTTGTCTAAACTAATATTATAAAGAGAAAAGATTCGTTTTTTTTTTGTATGTTTGTTGGTTACGCTTTCACGCTAAAAAGGTTGAACGGATTTGGGTGTCATTTGGCATATGGGTAGACCGTGACCTGGATTACAACACAGGATACACAGACAGACGCTATTTATCCCAATATTCCCACAGGATCGAAACGTATGCATGTAAACTGCGGGGCGCAGCTATCTATTCTATTCTATACTTATAATAAATCTGTAGAAGTGAAAATTCTGTACATTGAAAATATCAAAAAAATAAATGGCAGGGGGTGTTACTAGACCGACACCGAACCCAAAAATGTGATTAAAAAAATTTTTGTCTGTCTGTCTGTCGGTCTGTCTGTCTGTCTGTCTGTCTGTCTGTCTGTCTGTCTGTTTGTTCAGGCATCACGCAAGAACTACCGTTTCGATTACGTTGAAACTTGGTATAATTATTCTTTAATATCCTGGGCACCACACTGGGTACTTTTTATCCCGGAAAAGTATATACAATAAAAAACAAACTTAATTTTGCGGTTCGATCCCTATACCCGATTACTGCACCAACCGCAAATAATAAGTTTGTCGTAGGTTAAGTCACCCGCAATGGAGTTCATTTTTATTCCTTTTAGTTTTTAGAGTTATTTAGGTTTATTTTTATATAAGTCGTAGGTATAGATTTTAATTTTAAAGTATAGGTAGTATATTTGATAGTGTACGTAGTGACCGTAGGTTATTTTTTATTACTGTTAGGTAGGATTAGTCATTCGTATAGATATTAGTTTTTAGGGATTTTGCTTATTTATTGAGTTTGGATTAGTTATCATCAGAAATAGGTTTATTTAGGTAGGTAGGTATTTAATTTTCTGTTATTGAGTTTTTTTTTTAGATATCATATAGGTAGGGTACCTATATGATATCTAAAAAAAAAACTCTTAATTAATCACCACTAATGAGACACAATTGGTTTTCTATTGTAATTAGCCACAAAGGGCCCGTGAGATAGATGGCAGTCTGGGGAAGCACATAGGTACATTTTATCCTGTTATCACGTTCCCGTGGGATAATTTCCGACATCCACGCGGGCGAAGCCGCGGGCAGAAGCTAGTAATTAATAAAAGCCTATAAGGATTTATTGAAAAACGCCGCCAATTCTTGTTTCACATAAAATCTTAATAATATTTTGTCTGTGTCTATGTTTGATCTTCACGACAAAACTAATAATCATATTGATACGAAATTCAGCACAGATCTTTTTTTATCCGTACCTATCCATGAAGTATGTTTTCTACAATGCGAGCAAAACCGTGGGTAACAGTTATAGAATTTCTGCTACTTCAGAAGTAACAGAAACTTTAAAAAACACACATGTGCATAGTACAAAACTGACATCAACTACTATAACAATGATTACTAAGATGAAAGTCGTTACATGTCATGTCACACGACTATAACGACGATACGACTCGAAAGTGCGGCCACAGTACTAAGTTTTATGAAACTCATAAAAACGCATCTTAGGAGGTAACCGAGTGATTACGATAAAAAATAATAACGTTTTATGTCTTCAGGAAATTAGAAATTTGTAATGTTGTGACTTGAAGCAATAAAAAATGGCGTTTTCGCGGTCGCTACCGTATTTTAAAAGCGATGTCATAAAAATGAAAACACACATTATAAAAATGTACTTAAATTGTTTATTCGCATCTACTTTATGTTTTTCTACGCTCGACATTCTTCGAGATTTTTGCGAAGAGTATTTTTCGTCATTTCATTCCTATGTCGTCGGCAGATTGTATGATTCGTCATTATACAAGCGGCGCCGTCAGTTTTAAAAGCTCGTCGGTTTGTAAAACGCCGAAGACAAATTGATGATGCTTCTTATCGTAATAATATTGGAGAGTCATTTGTTGATTGAAGATGATGATTAAAGGATGCTTAAATCATGGTGAACCTAAAAAAAATACTCTATACAGGGTGGCACAGACATGGACGCGCAAACTGTAACCACGAATTCGTAGCTGTAGTAGCATAGAAATATTTAGAGGGTTATCAAAATAACAAAAATACTTAATGTTTCATAGAAAAGTGTATTAACTACACGGTTAAAATATATGATTGCAATTCTTTTTTACATAATTGTCGAAATATTTCAACGCAGATCATGTATGAATCTATAGTGTCGGGGTGCGCGTTGATGTCCCTATTACCCTGTACATCCTTACCTATATATCAGTGTCAAAAGTTAAGGCTTACTAACGCCAAGTCCCAGCAAGTCACAAAGAGCTCAACTACAAATCTAGGCGCTGTATTCTTACTGAGTAAAGCTATATAAAACACCAATATGTCACTTTTTACAACACAAGTTTACCTCCAAGCCGTATCCACAGACTAAGAAAGTTTTCGCCAGTACCGCCACACAGTTACGTGTACCGAGGAGGCTCACACTAATTAAACTTCCAAACCTCTATCTATCTCGTGTCATTAGATGGCCGCTGACCAGTTTGCCAACTCGTCTTCAAGAGCGGGTACCGCAAATTTCCTTAGTTGGGTTTTACAGCATGTGTGTAAACTGGTACGTATACTGACTATAGTATATTAGAGATGATTTTTTAATTTAATAAATATTATATATATTTTCAGCAGAGCTAAGGAACTTGTGGCTAAGTAATAACAGCCACGCGGGTCGATCGATCAGGTTAACCTACGCTTGCGGAGGTTGGTACGTGGATGGATGACCATCTTTACATACCAAAACCCCTCCGTGCCTCGGAAAGCACGTTAAGCCGTTGATCCCGGCTGTCATTCGTGGATCTTTGACAGTCGTTACGGGTCGTCAGAAGCCCGATAATCTGACAACCAGTATTACCCAGTAACTGGGTTGTGAAGGTCAGATAGGCAGTCGCTTCATGTTAAATACTGGTATTCAGCTGCAACCGGTTTGACTGGAAGTTGATCCCAATTTTAGCTGGGGCTAGGCAGATGATGCTATATTTTCAGCTTAAGGTATGTAGTTTTCAGTCTAAGACTCACCGGTGAGTAGAGCTATAAACTAGAAACGAGTTGGCGAGCAACGAGCAGCGAGAGAACTTGTACGTATGTATCAAGCGTGAGTCTCTCAGCGAGTATTCTGCCCGCCAAGAAGAGAGTGTCGCTGAGCGAGTACTCCCTTTGATAACTCTTGTCGTGTCGTGTGATGAACAATCAGCGACCGAAAAAAAAACCTAACCTACAATCTTTCGTATGTCTCTTAAGTTAATATCCTTGATATCTAGTCGCTTCCTCGTCGGCTGGACAGGTGCGCTAAAGTTCATTTCTGCATGTAGGTAGAAAAACAAATAAAACGGACATTTCAATCTGCTCTAACGAGCGGCCAGGACTAGAATTTAATTTAGTGTCTACAAACGCTACCCACACGAACGTACCCTCCTAGAACTAATATACGTATAACTAAGACAAACAACAAGATTGGGGGATTCAATTAAATTTAAAGGTAAACGCGAGAGCCACTAAATTTGTCACAAAATCGTCCTTCGCTGCCTAGTATGTAAATGCAACGGAATATTAAAAGGGGTAGTCAGAATAAGGGGCACAGTCCGCACGTGAAAATGATTTATAGCATTTAATGTAGTAATGGAAATGCTAATTCCGCACGTTTCAGCGCAATAACTCGCGGAGGTTTTTCACAGCAACTAAATTAACACCCTTTGTGAAGCCGGTTCGCGTGTTCGCTCTGATTCGGTGTCCGGATATGGCGTTAGCGAAGAAGCCAGGGTCGCCCCCCGGCCGCGGGACCTCGCTCACTATTTAAGTATCAACCCTGTATTTTTCACTATTTAGACGCACCGAGGCTGTAATTTGTTTTCTTTTATTTAGGTCCTTTTGTTCATTCTTGTGTTCGGCCTTTAGGGAAATTATGTAGTAGCAACATTAATTACAATGCCACTCACAAAAGAAAGCTGGGTGTTTCTGTGAACAAAATATTTACCTACTTTTAACTAAGTACCTATATGAGGTGCGTGGAAAGCTCGGGGAAACTTTTAAACATTCGGCAGAGAAAGTGAAAAATCGAATTCGACTATCGAAGTTTCAGTCATCGAATGAGTTCCGGTATTCAGACACGCGAAGCAATTTAAATAAATAAGACATCCGGTGCAGGCATTATTTTATACCACAATATCCTATCCTATCCTATTAGCTATAGATAGTATAAAACGAAGTCGCTTATCGTGTCTGTCTGTGTGACCGCTTAGTTCTTCTAAATTACACAGTGGATTATGATGCGGTTCACGCCATCATTTAGAGAATTTGCTCCAGAACGTTTATGTGTATAATACAAAGCCATCTCGATGATTTCACTTCCCACCATTGCACACGGGCGAGGAAGGGGCGGATCGCTGGTAATATTATAAATTAAAGTCACATTTCGTGATTCCGTGTGTGTCTGTATGACCGCGTTGTTCTTTTAAACTACGCAAAGGATTTTGATGCGGTTTTCACTATCATTTTGAGAATTTATCCCAGAAGGTTTATGTAGGTTTACATAATATCTCCCTAGCCCTTTCCCAACTATGTTGGGGTCGGCTTCCAGTCTAACCGGATGCAGCTGAATACCAGGATTTTACATGGAGCGACTGCCTATCTGATCTCCACAACCCACTTATTAGGTAATACGATACCCCTTGGTAAGACTGGTTGTCAGACTTTCGGGCTTCGGACAACCTGTAACGACTGTCAAAGATCTACAAATGACTGTCCGGACCAACGGCTTAACGTGCTTTCCTAGACACGGAAACTTGGACTTGGTATGGAAAGATGGTCACCCATCCACCGCGGCAAGTAGGTTTATATTAATATTAAACTTACACATAACATGCATGTTTTGTCAAGTAATAAAAGCTGTGCGAATCAGGGGCGGGTCTCTAGTTGCTGAATAATGCCGCTAGCTGTTCTATAATGCAGGTTTCCTTTTAACCTACATAACTTTACAAACTTACAACCATTGATTAGGTACAACAGGTACGTAATTTAGGTAAAACATGGCGTATCAAAGTTTAAAATCTTACGGAACTAGTAGTTTAACGTTGTGAGCTTCCTGAGGCGTGTAGCTTGAACATGCTGGTCGGATATAATGCCGGTAACACGGCCTGTGTAATATAATGTAAACTGGGATATACGACGCCATATTTTATTCATATAACCTATGAATTTTGTTTGTATTACTTATGCAGTTTGTTTATAACAACGTAATTTCCTTAGTTCTTTGTGTGCAAACATTTGTGCCATATTTTTCGTTTTAGATAATGGTTCTGTTTTAGTTTTCACTAGACTATTGCATTTCCTCTTGTATTGTTTGGTACTGCGAACTTCTGGTCTATGTTTTATTTGCAGAATTCTCTTGAAGTCAGTTTTTTGCGATGCGACAATTTTTTCTCTTATGTTACTACTTTATTCATTTTAGCAGTTAGATAATGGCTTATTTTATTATCTGCTTAAAACAATTGGCCAAGCAAGCGTTTTTATGACAATCCTGTTGATATGTCTTTACCAAACTTCAGGTTTAAGATATTAATCTTGGAACTACGTACTTATCTACGGATCCATTGAACTATCAACCGATAGGTTCAAGTTTGCGGGTGCCATTACAGTCGTAGGTATTCTGCACTTTATTAATAAACAACTATGTAGTATCAACTTTTATTTATTTAATTATTTTACCATTTATGTACACACATATATAAGCAGACAAGAAAAAAATAGGTGATGCTTATTTCATAAGAAATCTCTTCCAGCACACCCGAGACAGGACAATAGATACAGAGATGTAGACAGCGTGTGAAATAGTAAAGAAGACAAAAAAATAAATACATAAAATCAAAAACAATTCACTTAAAAAACTAAACAAAAATTAAGAGAATATACTAGCATACATGCAAATAAACATACATACATACTTCTAAAATAAATACATATCACTAGAATGATAATAATTATATCATACTCAAAATAATAAATACATGCACAACTATGATGAAGTGGACAGTTAGTGTTATTTTACTCTTCTTATAAAAACTGCAACAGCATGGCAGTCCCTAATTTCAGGCGGTAGTGAATTCCACAACCGCACCGCGTGCACTGTGAAGAAGTAGGAGTAGAAGTCGGTGGAGTGGGGAACTTGAGAAGGTTTTTAAGATGCGACCTGCAAGGTGCATTTGAAAGACGGGCGTAGGAAAAACGCTCCCGCAGATAGGATGGTGTTTTAGGATTGTGAAGGAGATAATCTCCGCGAGATCCTGCGAAGTCGAATGGGGAGCCACTTGAGTATCTTGCGAAAGTTGGAGACGTGATCATACTTATTAAGGTTAAAAACAAAACGAATACAGATATTTTGCAAACGCTCAAGTTTATTTAAATGCTCCTCGGTGGCATCCAAATAACAGGCATCGGCGTAATCAATACTGGGCTGAATGAGGGTTTGAGCAAGAGAGATTTTGGTGTTCAAGGGCAAGAAGCCCTGGAGGCATTTCAAGGAATGGAACGTATAGTGCACTTTGCGACTGACTTGAGCAACATGAGCAGTCACGACAGGTAGGAGTTCATGGTCACCCCCAGGTTTTTAACCGTTTGTGCGTATTCAATCTGAACTCCGTTCAGACAGAGTGGAGACCGCAACGCTACATCGAGCCTATTCCGCATATACCTGCCACCTATAATCATAGCCTGGGATTTCCTAGGGTTGATTTGCAGTCCAAAAGACCGCGACCACTCGCTAATCAAATCCAGGTCACTGTTCATGGCTGAAACAGCGGCTTCCACATCTTCCCTTAGGAAATTATTGAAAAGCTGCAGGTCGTCGGCATACAGATAAAAGTAAGAAGAGATGACTCTGGTGACAGAGTTAATAAAAATAGAAAAAAGAAGAGGAGAGAGAACGCCACCCTGAGGCACACCTGCGGTAAGAGAGCACCAATCCAAAGACGACTCGTTAAGACGAACTCGCTGTGAGCGGCCATTAAGATAAGAGTTAAACCAACCAATAGAGGAAGAGAAGAAATTTAAAGATTTAAGGATCCCTAGAAGGATGTTGAAATCGACAGAATTAAAGGCACTGCTAAAGTCGAGAAGTACAAGTAAAGCAAGAGATTTGTGGTCCATTGCCCAGCGGATGTCATCAGTAACCTTCAAAAGAGCCGTTACTGTGCTATGACAAGGTCGAAAACCAGACTAAAAAGGACTAAGGAGGTCATTCGCAGATAGAAACTCAGATAGTTGTTGATGAACAATATGCCCAAGAACTTTAGAGAGAAATGGGAGGATAGAAATATTTATTCTTTTATTTCTGAATTTGAATAATTTTCAGTAAATTTTAATATACTTAACCAAATTCTGTCGCAAAAACTTATGTTATAATAATAGTTTAGGCACTGATCTAGGCCGCCTAATCGCATGTAGACTAGCAATATTGTAATATCTAATTGTTTGGTCATTACATGGTACCTAAAATAATTTTACGACTTCTGTAACACTGCGTGGGATTTATTTTATGAAATAGTAACGTTAAAAGTTTACGAGTCACGTTACATAATTGTTTTGTAAACAATTACAAAATAGTGACGTAGGTGAACTTATGTAACTTTCAATGTTTTTAAGGTTCAGCCAATGTTTGAGAGCAATGGCGGCCCGGTCCAGTGGTGAAACTGGCTCGTAAGTCGCGGCCAGACAGGTGCTTTCGTTTGTGTAAATTATTTCATCACCATGCACATATACATACATGTCTTGTATGTATATGTCTTCGAATTTTATGGCAACCCGCACTGGGCCTGCGTGGTGAATTACGGCCCACTTCCTCTCACTGAGAGGAGGTGTGTGTCCCAGCAGTGGGAACATTTGTAGGCTTATTATGCCAAGTTTCAGCTGTTAATACATATAAGTAAGTCTATCTTATGCTAGGTGTAGGTAAAGTAACATGAAATGTAACACACGTTGAAACTTGCCTAGTTGTTGTATTACATTTCACCAATCTGTACCTACCCGGAATTGCAGTGAAGAAGAAACTTTGTGCTGAAAATTCTATTTAATACCTAGTCTAAAATGTCTGAAATGACCAACACGTAGTAAGCAAACGTACCTAGTGATAAAAGTAATAGCCTTCTAGTGTGAGAAAATGCCTCTCTGCAACTACAGTGTAGGACGCTGGTTAACAAAAGGGCTGGTTTAATTATTTTACTAAAAGAACGCACCCCTTACTATTTATTTTGCCTCGTTTTTCTTACGCTCATTAGCAAGTAGCTCATTAGTATCATGGCTTGTTCAGTTCAGTTCCGTTTGCCATGATATACAGTTTTTTAAACAAATAGATTTACTTACAACACTAGCGTATAACCTTTGTACAGAAAAAAAAAACTATAAGAAGAATATTAAACGGTATTTAAACACGCATTGTCTCGTAGTATATAGGTATTTCTAAAATAAGCTTTTTTCCTGGGCTTCTCTAAAATATCACAGTTATTGAACTTGCTTATATATAAACAGTGCAGGTTTCTCAAAACTCTGTTTTCCCTACTGGTAGAACGTATTCTTTATGTTTTTCCTTGTGCAGTAATAAAAAAATATACTCAAGTCCATTAAAAGTGTTCCCATAAACATCATCCAACCCATAAAAAAGTCTAAATTATAAATTAAAATTCTCGAGCTTGTATCTGTGACACATTACCATTATTAACGGCTTATTTGTCCAAAAGCTCGCGTGTCGGGGTTGCCCTTTAAAGTTTATTCACAATGGCAACACTGATAGGATTCGGAACTGAATTAGAATTGCTAAACAACTGAATGTGCGGCCTGCCCTTCTATCCTTCGAGCTGCTTTATGTTCAGCATGACACGCTACAAAAGAGCTACTTTAAAAAAATACTCTACTATCTTTCTGGCTTACGAAGCCAAAGTTTTACGAGAACAAGATACTCCGATAAGGCTTTGTTTTTTGTTTAGAACTTTTTTCTTTTGAAGTTTTTATCTGTAGGTATGGGACACGTGAATCGTTATTAGCAAGGACAATTTATTAAAAGAAAACAATATTTGGTGCCCAAAAGTCGCAAAAAAAAAGTAAATAAATGATACAAAATTGTACCACAAAACATTTCCAATTCTTCGATTCCAATCGCGAGACCCCAAAAACTCAATCTGCAAACTAATTTTAAAGTAAAATCTAAACAATTTCCAATATCGGCAGATTGTTTGTTACAGAGTGTCAGGCCAGGGCGGCCGGGTCTCGTAATCGTGGCAACGATCGATCAGCTGGGACGTTCGATGATGAATAGCAAGGCGTCGCCGTGGAAATCTTGATAGTCCTCGTCCGTGGAGTAGGTAGGAAATGGAGTGACAATGTTCGGGTGAATGGGATGATTTGTGATGTGATCGTTTTAATATAAATGTTGTGCTGTTGTTTTGGATTGTATTCTAATGAATACACGGACAAAGGCATCTACTACAACAACTACTATTCATGTATCTAACCCAACAACATGAATGATAAATTATCTATGATAGGGACCAGCGACCAAATACGGCGTGATTTGAGCACATTGTATAGCTGCTCAGCTTACTCTCACTCTATCGATCACTAAGTCCAAATACTTATTTACCTACCCTCCCCCAGTGGCGGCCCTAGGTGAGTTCCTTGCCTCACAAGGGGTGCCCTTAGCGGTTAGTCACTTAGTTTAAAAGTTTATGGCTGGAGGCCGTATTTATGAGACTTCCATATAATAGCCTGATTAAGAAGCCTTTCAACACCTTCGGTCAACCTTCTAGGTTGACATGCGAGATGCCATTCGCAAAAAAGAAACCTATTTACCTGTCTGTTCCACAAGAAATTGCGTCATACTTGCCGTTTCTTACCTCGACTAAATTAAACAACAGGAGTGTGATTCACGCATAGATAATTCAGCAGTGGAAGGGTTAATGACACTCCATTTGATAAGTAATCTACGTCTTCACCCGATAACGTTATTCTATTACCTGAACCCCTTCGAGCCACAGGTCAAGTCGTGGGTGAAGGTTAGATGTACAGATATAGCTCGAAGGATAGATATAGCTCGCCAGTGCTTAGCGTATCAGGCTGATCAGCTGGATAGCTTTCGTGCTGAATTTATTTGTGTCTATAAAGGGAGTAACTGTAAATTTCGAAGTGTTATGGCTTGCTATTTTCGTGCTTGCTTTCATGTATGAGCTAGTTCGGTTTTGCTTCATTTATTTAGGTGCTGTAGTTTATAATAAAGAATCCTACTAATCTTATAAATGTAAAAGTTTGTATGTTTGGACGTTTATTAGTCAATCGCGCAAATATGGCTGAACGGGTTTGGTTGAAATTTGAACCAGGATTAACACATAGGACCCTTTTTATTTTTCTCTTGACCCACTTCTGAAGTCCACGCAGACAAAGTCGCGGCCAGAAGCCAGTTGTGCTATAAATAGCGTAAAGTGCGTTAGATCCCTTAAGCACCAGTCTCTCATAAAAATGTAAACTTATTCTTATGCTAGTTTTAAGCACTACTTGGTACTGTACATTTGTGAAGAGAAAATGAATAAACTTATTATTATCGAAAATTATACGAAAAACAGACGGTAAAGTGTCGATACCTTACACTACAAATAGATTCATTATGTACAAAAGAGAAAGCTATCATGTTGTTATAGATAATCGCTTGAGTCTTTGCTCAACTTCTCAGAGAACACGCGAACCATAACCGTCTCAGCCAGTTTACTCACTTAGGATAAGGTTCACTTATCGTGCCACCTAACTACACAGGAGATGAAGAGCTTCCGGCTACGTTGTGTGCTCCGGATATCGTCTTGATTGCGTAAACACTGCGGCTCAGTTGCGTGCACGCAGCGTCAGCATCGCATGTCCAACACCAACCTTATCGAACAGTAATTAAACTAACTCCTTTATCTCTAAGTAATCTGTTAGCTACCTCCGTCTCGCGTGCCGGCTTTCATTACCCACGTCAGATTTTTTACACTCGCATATCGTAGTCAAAAATAAACCTTTACGTATTCTAGAACACATTACTAGGATATAAAAGTAAGCTTTCATTAAATGGAAGTTTTCTCAGCGCCAATTTATGACAGAAGTCTAATAAAAACTTTGTCAACACGACATCGCATGACCACTTCCTTATTTTGAATAATAAAGTGTGTTATAAAGGGACCCTGATCGTCACGCGTTCGGCCTCGGCATCCGATTAACGTGTGAATTTCGGCGATCGCGACTTACTCGGCTCACGAACTGGCGACTCATTTCCCGATGAAGTTGAGATGGTATTGTGCGAGCTATCTCATTTCCTAAATGCATTCTGTTATGTAAATACCGCTCGTGACGTATTGCGGCGCCAGAGTAGGCCCGAGCCCTTCCATCGTGGTCCGTCGTACTGTATCTTTTGTCCCTTTCTTTACTGTTTTTATGTTTCCTTATGTAGAATATTACGGATCTTTTCTCCTGTAAATCTATGTAAGCAGTAATAATAAGAGTTTGTTTGTTTGAACGCGTTAATCTCTGGAACTTCGAGTCGGATTAGGAAAATTGTTTTTGCATTTGATAGCCCAATTTTCGAGAAAGGCTATAGGATATTTAACACCACGCTAGGACTTTTAGGAGTTGAGCAAAAGGAAAAAAATTAGAAAGAACGCTAAGGGAAAATAAAGTAAAACCGCGGGCAGGCGATGCGATGCGACGGAGTGGGTAGGAAGAGCATGAAATTTCACGCGGATGAAGTAGTGTGCAGTGGAAGAAGTAATTAAAATATAAGTACACATTGTCATGTAAGTATGTCACTGTGCAGATACGGAGAGATTGAAATAGTAATAATAATAATAATAACCCCATCATATCTTTACGTTGACGTCTGTGACGGAAGAGTTTACTTTACCGAATCAGGTCTAGGGTCAGGAGCCAGACCAAAGAGAGATACAGAAACCCGCAGGGCAGCATGTGGCGAGCTGTTGGGCAGTAGCAACCCCCCGGACCCTATCTCCCGGGAGAAGTCTTGTTCCTCACCTCTGGCTTGCCTTTATTGCCCGGCTGGAGTGAATACTGACGAGGAACAGAGCTCCTACCTCATTCTTGCCTTTATTGGCTGGCTTGAGTGGAGATTCGCAAGAGCAAACGTGCTCGGAGGAAGGAAGTATTTCAGTAAGATGCTGGTAGGAATCTTGACCGTACTTCCGGGATTGTCCTGATAGCCGTGGAATACCTCTCCACTCCTCTCAAGCACCTCAGGACATGTTGCCCCTTTGTTGCTACGACACTGTGTGCTAGCGAACGTTTTCGGGGGCCCATTATTGAGTGTGTGCAAGTCACCCCCTGCCATTTTATCTGTGAATTATATTATCATTGGTCGGGCAGGGGACGTAGACCTTCCATAGTTCAAGGTAACCGATCTACTATAGCCACCCACACCCATAGCCCAGTATATTTTGTTTCTATGTTCTGCAATAGTCCTGCACCAACCGGGGGTTGTCCTTGGGTGCACTTGCATAGTGCATACAGAGATAATCGTTGGTTGGTGCCTCCTCATCATTTTAAATTGTCTAAAGGGCCTCTGCGAGTTGGCTTCGGCCCCTGGTACACCTTTCAAAGGTCCGGGACCCCAGCGTCCCGAAATATGTAAATTTCAATAATAATAACCTCGACCAACACCTGAGGAGGCTCTTGTTGGGCAGCTGGAGGGAGCTCAAGGGCTTGATCAGAAAGCGGTACTTCTGGACACGGCTCGCATTGTCAGGAAGTTCCTCTCTCTGGAGCCCTGACCGCCGGTAGCTTGGACCCTGATCCCGATACCGGTGGGCTACTATTTTTTATATTTTTAAATGTTTTTTATCTTTTTGTTTATAAAAATATTTAAAAATATA
Source organism: Apamea anceps (assembly GCA_951799955.1). Taxonomy (NCBI): domain Eukaryota; kingdom Metazoa; phylum Arthropoda; class Insecta; order Lepidoptera; family Noctuidae; genus Apamea; species Apamea anceps. The sequence continues at coordinate 8,620,654 of OX637505.1, read as the reverse complement.
ATTTGTAAGTATTTCAATGAAATAAAGGAAATAATACCGGTGGCCTACTATATTTTATATTTTAAATGTTTTTATACTTTTTATATTCTAATATTTAAAAATATAATTTATATGTTTACATTGAAATAAAAGAGATAATAATAAAATCACTCCTCATACGAGTACCTACTCGTAACACTAATTCTTTTTTAAAAAAAACACCACACACACGCTACATTGACTTGGCTTGTAAATTAGCTAAAGAGCTAAGAAACAAAAAAGTACCAAAAATAATAATAATATTTTTTTATTGATACAATGAATACAATTTGGATTATAGTATTCCCTAGCACCTGCGCAAGTAAAAACTGTGTTGCAGGTGTAATAATCTTACATCGGACAGAATAAATGAAAAGAGTAGAAAAGTTAACAAACATCCTGCCATGTTTGTGTATTTGTGTGTTTGTGTATGTGGGGGTGTGTATAAGGGTGTGTTTGTGTACGTGTGTGTGCGTGTGCTGTGCATGATAGGTTATGTTTTTATGAGGTTTTCTACATCAGTATAGTCCATTAGTAATTGTCTAAACCCCTTCCGAATATGAAGTGGAAATCAAATCAAATCAAATCATTAAGGAAGGTTGAAGAGGGGAAGGAGGGAAGGGATGCCTTTGTGCTGCAGTGGGACAACACAGGCTCATAATAGTAATGAAAAAAGAGAAGACATCTTTTCCTTTAAAGTTAGGGTTACTTCAATTCCACCTCCGTCAATTTTCCAAGTTCGTTAGAAATAATCGTAGCTCGGTCAGCAGAAACACTCAATCAGACCGGTGGTTACTCGGTTTGACACGTTTGATTAAGTTCCTGAGCAAGTTCCTCCGTTTCTCTGATGCATTGCTCTAGTACTTCTTGTCGAAATTAGTTAAGTGTTAACCTCGAAAAAAGTTTTCAGTGTAAGAATCCGTGTGTAAATTAAAAAGTTTGCTCTTTTGTAACTATAATAACTTTAATGCAGAAGTAGCCTTCCAGGAATCGTTGCCTACAGAGCCAATTTTAGTTTTAACTTAGATTTAATTTGAATAATGTTGAGTTATGCAAAATTTCGTGTAAAATCCACCTACAGCCGACAAATGCTTTGTAGTTTGACAGGTGTGGTGAAACTGACTTTGGAATAGTACGGATTAAATAAATAAATATAAAAAAAGTATCAAAATACCATGAGTCCGTATCAGCCTTGCTGCAAACATCGCTGAATGACTAATGTATTCTCTATTGCAAGTCACTATATTACTATGTTATTTTGGGATATTGCTATTAGCTATGTTACTGTAAATGTTTGGAATCACAAGACAGTTTCATACTACATTATCAACAAGCTTCCATAATGATCCATACAACACTGACGACCGTGCTTACACACGGCGAATAAACGGAAGGTTTTTCTCGGCAAGAAAAATATGTGTGTACAAAGAGACCTCGTTTTGATATATGAGAAAAAAGAACCAACGCCAATAGAAAATGGAGACAGTACAGCCTCAGTTTACCACCTAGCTGTAAATTAAACGTTTCTGTTATAAACAACCTGAGTATTGCAGTTTAATACTCCCCGTTAACTCCTCTCAATACAACGAAGTGTGCTTCAAACAGGATTCGGTTCCCCACAATTGTGAAAGCCCGACGTAACAGGATTTTAGCCTGCACACTAACGAGATCGCCAGTCAACTCCATATGCGATAAGCCATCGGTTTGCTATCGAATTTCGTTTCAAGAATTTTATTTATTCAAATAGTGTGTATCGTTTGGTTGGACAAAAGAGAAAGAAAGAAATATTTATTGATTGTTATAGAAATACTTCTCTCTGTTCAAAGCTGCCAAGTACCAGTTCTTACTGAAGGAGTCCAGTTCGTCCTGCCATCTCCATCTGGGCTTTTGAACAGAGAGAAGTGGAAAGACTCTCTACACTCTCCACTCTCTCTCTCTCTGTGCTCTCTTTCCACTTCTCTGCAGCGGGATATCACAGGCTGGTAATTCCCTGCAGTGGAATATCACAGGCTGGTAATAATAATATAGAAACACGTGTATATAAAAAGAAAAGTTTAAGTTTTCCGGACTACAAATAATATATTTGTCGGAGATGGAATGTCTGTCTCTCGTTAGCATCAGGCATATTTTAATTACTGTGGGCGTACTATGGGTAGTGTTGGTTAGAAGCAAAATAGAAAAACGGTTTGCAGTTCAAATCAGATTATAATTTACGAACCAATTAGTCACACTAGCAGATCACACACACACACAACTCAACGATACGGAACGCTGACAGTTCCTGAGCACATGTTGTTCGTACGATGTCCAATGTTTCGATGATCCCGAGAGGTCTGCTCACACCGTTCTTGTAGGTGTAGCTCTCCGTCCACCTCCACGAACTCAGGCTAGATTCTGTCCGGCCACGAGATGGCGCTGGCGTTCCGAATAGTCAAACGAATGACTCCGAGATACTTATCTATTATTTTATGCAGAAGTAAGAAGAGTATGTAGCAGTATCCGAGTTTCTTGCCCGTTCTTATCCATAGGGACCTACTCGTACTATGCTTTAGAATGGGCATTTGCTTCATTTTTGTGACTATCCGATGCCTTGATAATTCAAAAGTGCCTGTAATTGGTTTATTAATGATGATTAGATTTCAGTTTGAGTTTAGTGTGCAGTGTCTTCTAAGAATATCAGCATATTTTGTGCTCCTGCAGGGTCATATTCTGTTGTTAAAAGAGGAGGAACGGCTATTGATCACCACACTTCACTTCATTTCTTCATCTTAATTATTGTTAATTGTGTTAGCAGTTTCATCATTTTCTTCACGTTTTATCACGATGTTTTGCCAAAGCAGTCTCAAATTGCCAATGTTTGCTAGTAAATGTAATTTATAAGGATTCGCATCCCAGTGAACAAATATAAAAAAGATAGATAAAAAGTTACACTTCTTTATTGATTGCATTTTTATCTTTACATTGTTTCTTATTTTGTTAATTTTGTTAATTTCTCGTGTTCTATTTTTTAAGTTATCCTTTGTTAAAGTTTTACTGTACAATGCCTTAGTTTTATTTAAATCCGTTATGTTGTATACGTAAATTGTTTATTATTTATATATAATTTATTGTACACAACTACAAAACATACAATGGCCTTATCCTTTTCTGCGAATAAAAAATAATTTAATGCTATTTAACAGTAAACCAAAATCCCAGGTGTCCAACATTAAATCCCGCATCATTTAATATAGATCCATTTTAAAAATAAACTTTAACAAAAAAGTATCCGTTGAAAATGAAATATAAATCGGTAGTTTGGTCGACTCACCAATTTATTAATTTGTGGAGTTTGCAGGCTTGCGGGTCAATTATTTTGTTGGCCGTGATGCTAACAGGCTAACTATCCCGGGAGTGAATAACGCGATGTTCACATGCGTTTGAGTATGTTATTGTTTCGAAATTGGAGGGTTCGATGTGTTTCAATAATTGGATATGCAGAGATCATAGATGGAGTGTTTAGATTGGTAATGTTTTTGGTTATGACTGTGATATTGACTACTTCGATAGGTATTTGTATTTTGTGATACTTAGTCTTGTTTAGATTAAAATCCAAAACTGACCAGTGCTTAAGTAGCTGCACAAATGTTTACTTAAAATGTGAACTAAAACAAATTATTTAAAGACTAGCTTCTGCCCGCGGCTTCGCCCGCGTGGATGTCGGAAATTATCCCACGGGAACGTGCTAACAGGATAAAATGTACCTATGTGCTTTCCCAGAATGCCATCTATCTCGCGGGCCCTTTGTGGCTAATTACAATAGAAAACCAATTGTGTCTCATTAGTGGTGATTAAGAGGGTACCTATATGATATCTTTACCTAAGTACCTACCTAATTAAAAAAAAAAAAACTCAATAACAGAAAATTAAATACCTACCTACCTAAATAAACCTATTTCTGATGATAACTAATCTAAACTCAAAAAATAAGCAAAATCCCTAAAAACTAATATCTATACGAATAACTAATCCTACCTAACAGTACCTAAGTATTATAAAATAACCTACGGTCACTACGTACACTATCAAATATACTACCTATACTTTAAAATTAAAATCTATACCTACGACTTATATAAAAATAAACCTAAATAACTCTAAAAACTAAAAGGAGTAAATAACCTACGACAAACTTATTATTTGCGGTTGGTGCAGTAATCGGGTCTACGGATCGAACCGCAAAATTAAGTTTGTTTTTTATTGTATATACTTTTCCGGGATAAAAAGTACCCAGTGTGGTGCCCAAGATATTAAAGAATAATTATACCAAGTTTCATCGTAATCGAACCGGTAGTTTTTGCGTGATGCCTGAACAAACAGACAGACAGACAGACAGACAGACAAAAATTTTTTTAATCACATTTTTGGGTTCGGTGTCGGTCTAGTAACACGCTCTGCCATTTTTTTTTTTAAATATTTTCAATGTACAGAATTTTCACTTCTACAGATTTATTATAAGTACTAGCTTCTGCCCGCGGCTTCGCCCGCGTGGATGTCGGAAATTATCCCACGGGAACGTGCTAACAGGATAAAATGTATGTGCTTCCCCAGGATGCCATCTATCTCGCGGGCCCTTTGTGGCTAATTACAATAGAAAACCAATTGTGTCTCATTAGTGGTGATTAAGAGGGTACCTATATGATATCCTTACCTAAGTACCTACATAATAATAAAAAAAAAACTCAATAACAGAAAATAAAATACCTACCTACCTAAATAAACCTATTTCTGATGATAACTAAACTCAATAAATAAGCAAAATCCCTAAAAACTAATATCTATACGAATGACTAATCTTACCTAACAGTATTATAAAATAACCTACGGTCACTACGTACACTATCAAATATACTACCTATACTTTAAAATTAAAATCTTTACCTACGACTTAAAAATAAACCTAAATAACTCTAAAAACTAATAGAAATAAAAAAGGTCGCACTGAAAAACACGGTTTAAAATTGCAAGTAGCAGTTAAAATAAGAACGAACGCTCGCCACTCAACACGTCCGTTCAAATCAAAGTTCAAAAAATATCCTTATATACGGTAGCGATCCGTGGCGGCCGCGCGCCACGCGTATGCTGCGAACGGTGCAAGCCAAATTCAACCTTCAGCACTACATTTAGAGCATAACTTTAGTGAACTGCACTGCGGGTAACGTAACCTACGACAAACTTATTATTTGCGGTTGGTACAGTAATCGGGTCTAGGGATCGAACCGCAAAATTAAGTTTGTTTTTTATTGTATATACTTTTCCGGGATAAAAAGTACCCAGTGTGGTGCCCAGGATATTAAAGAATAATTATACCAAGTTTCATCGTAATCGAACCGGTAGTTTTTGCGTGATGCCTGAACAAACAGACAGACAGACAGACAGACAGACAGACAAAAATTTTTTTAATCACATTTTTGGGTTCGGTGTCGGTCTAGTAACACCCCCTGCCATTTATTTTTTTGATATTTTCAATGTACAGAATTTTCACTTCTACAGATTTATTATAAGTATAGATAAGTATAGATTAAAAAATATTCACTTTAGGATTATCTTCAAAATGTACTCGTAGATACGAAAAACTCTGCCTAGCCTTTTCCCGACTATGTTGAGGTCGGCTTCCAGTCTAACCGGATGCAGATGAATATCAGTATTTTACATGGAGCGACTGCTTTTCTGACCTCTACAACCCAGTTACTGGGTGACACGATACTCCTTGGTAAGACTGGTTGTCTCAGAATTTTAGGCTTCTGACTACCCGAAACGACTGGCAAAGATCTATGAATGACAGTCGGGACCAATGGCTTAACGTGCTTTCCGAGGTCTTTTATACTCAGACAAAAGAATCCATTACTGAATTAAATGTCCTACTGACGGCTGCCGGCAATATTTTATTGTTTTTTTTTTTTACATTTGTGTTATTTTCCCTTGTGTGATAATTTATCGATATTGTTTGGAATTGAGTTATGATTTATACCACGCCGGTATGTGGTCGCGGTGAGTACCTAAACCAATTTCTGTTATATCCAAGTAACGAGTTTGCAGGAACCTGGAATTCTGGCGATAAAGTGTTCTATTAGTTTTGCTATGCACCTCAGTACTTACGTGACACCCACTTGAACAAGATATTTCTGGGGCCTGAAATAGAGAGAAAATCGAAATCTGCAGAGTAGAGATTTATTGACAAGTCCGCATGAGCAACCGCCGCTATAAAGTTTGCTGCCCAGAAACAACTTTGCCAACTTTTCCCGTCGCGATGCTGTATTGGTCTGCTATAATTTAAACAACTTACCTGCACAGTAAAACAAATGAGTTTCGGGTGGCGCAACCGCCGCACGTTTATTAAATCTGAGTCGTAAGTTCGGAAGTTCGACACGGCCGCCGGAGACATTCCTGGTAAAAATTGGCCGCTTTTGAAACTCTACTGGTTTACGATTTAGCCCCAGTATGCCAGATTTTTACGAGTAAACTTTTCTGATATAATACCCCAAAGCTGGGACCGTTCGGGGAGAAGTGATTAAACATGAAATTTGCATTTGCACAAACAGCCGCTCGTAAATGATAGAGATAGGTATTAAGTACTTTGAAAACAATAACAAAGTTTTCAACTCAAATAAAATGTAAGTTTGTACCTCCGTCACGCGTTTTAATGCGGTTTTGAAATCGAATAAGTTTCGCTGCGGGTCGTGGCGGTGTGTTGAAGGAAAGCCCCAACAGTGAGAAACCATCCCGCATCATAATGACGGGGATACAATAGCGGATCTGTTCCGGCCCGGAGTCCCGGAGGACACGATAACTGAAGAGAGAGTTATGTTCCTTGTAAACCGCACTCCGCTGTGTTGTATGAGTAATTGAGCGTAGTGCTCACACATGACACATGTCGGTCTGTACATTGCAAATTGCTTCCTTATGAATAATTCATGGCTGTACATAGTTTTAATTGCAAACCGAGTGTAATTTACAGTAAAATAACTTTGAAAGCAGGGGTCGTGCACGTTTGGGCACCTCTTCAGGCGTCTTAAAATGGAGGTAGAATTTCTTAGCAGCAATTTGATCGCGTCTCACCGGAATATACCTAAAATGAATAGTCGGCTGATTGCTGGATTGCAGTGAAATATGTCGACAAAAGGCTTTGCGTCGTTAAAACAGCCGTGTTGGTTTTCTAAAGGATCGCTGAAGAAATGCGGAGAAAGTCATTACGATCTCCGCGTAGGATTTCGAAGAGGTTAGTGTCGATGTTTATCGTGTGTTACGTATTTAATTAAGGGCTGATTTTTCAATCGACAGATATTTTTTATTCGTGGAATAAATTTGACGTCTGACAGTTTTTGTATGGACGAACTGTCAAAAATTCAAAATTGTTCCTCCGACAAAATTCCTACTGACACCTAGTAAAAAAATTGTGTAGATTTTTGTGTAGGTTCGTACGAGTAGGTGCGTTTACAAAAACTAATCTTGCATACACTAATACATACCCTAATTGTGTAACACAATTTCAATCATAATCCGAGAATTTTGAATGCAATTACTAATTCATTGCTCTATAGGTTTGAAAAACTCGTCTGCTCAACAACGTAAATGACGCAATGAACGTGGGTAAACTGTCAAAATAAAATCCATTGCGATAAATTGTCATTTTATGTGTTAAGCAATTACCCCACTGATGGCATAGACAAGTGGCAATTGGTTACAAATCGTTGCGTATTTCTACAAAGACTTTGAGCAGGATTTACATAAGGTTTTCGGTAGCTTATGTCAGTCCGATATATTTTCCATCGTCGTTATCGCTGTTAGAATGTCATTTTGTCTAAGCCTTCTAGTACAAATGCATACAAAAATATTTATTACACACCAACCAACACACACACCACCACCCATACACACCACCACACACACACACAACACACACACCACACACACACACGCATACTTACCTAATATCTCGTAAAAGAAGCATGATAGCAAAATCAGCCTATAATGTTCCCACTGCTGGGACACAGGTCTTCTGTCGGTCTGAGGGCCCGGGTCGTAATTCACCACGCGGGCCCAGTGCGGGTTAGTAGATGTCACGTGTCGTCGAATTTTCGGTTCTAGAACATGTCGGTTTCCTTACGATTTTTCTTTCTTTCACCGTTTTCATCGTAAACGAAGGAAAGTAATTCCTATTATGATATAGACGGTAAACCTATACCCCTAGTGCACTAGAAGCTTAAAAGCCATCTCGATAATTTTACCATAAGTAAAACGTCGAAGATAGGAGTGTTGCCAGGAACGAGTACCTACTTACAGAGAGGTCTTTGACCTTTAAGAGATATGGGGGATTGCGTAGGAACATACACTACGTTTCATAATATTGAAGATTTATTTAATCCAGTGTCAATCATCATGATAGGAAACATCCGCAAAGATCAACACTGGCTGAAAATAATCATGATTCAAAATATTTCACAGAATCAGCTCGAAAACGTTATTCCTTCAAAAAAAAAAAAGAACTAGCGAAAAAAGTAGGTATCTTTGAAAGCACAATTCGCTTTTGAGTCGCGTTTAGGTGAGAATTTAATTAATTTCAACGTTTCGAGCGCTATTCGTCCTGCGGAGTGGAGCCCATAAAACCTAATGGACTTTCTCTGTCTAGCGAAAGGTAATTTTGCGTGAGAGTGAGACGAGACCACTCCTGTCACGACCGTCCTGCAAATTGCAATCTTGCTTGGATTTGCACAAATTATTGTAGTGTGATTGCGAAGCCACAGTAGTTTAAACACACGTGGCTTGAATGAAAAGGTAAATAACTAAAGAGGACATTTGAGAAACAGCGGGGTAATTGCGTAACACACTAACAAAAGGAATGACTTTCATTTTGACAGTTTAACAACGTTCATTGCGTTATTTACGTTGTTGTGCAGACACATTTTTCGAACATAGGCAACAATGGATTAGCTACATCCTTCAAAATGATACAGATTGTCATTGATAGTATGCTCAGCAGTTAAAGTGCATATTGGGACTAGAATACATAATAATTTTTTTTTTCTAATTACCACAGCTGTGATAAACAAATCACACATAGAGACAAATCTTCTAAAAGTATTAATAATCCTGTATCAGATCGCCTTAACTGCGAAACATCATTCAATTACCTGTACAAAATTAATTTACATTCTGTCGATAACGGGTCTAATTTGCGGGTCAAAAGAAAATTAAATCAGCGCGTCGGTATTCTGAAGGGAAAGTCTAATGCAATGGCGATGTTGCGTCGATAAAGCAGGGGAGGGAAGGACGCCGCAGGCTGCGTCAAAATTTTGTCGATTACGTAATTTCTATTCAAAGTATATTCGAGACCCGAGTGGCTCGAGCAGGGTTGCCAAAACACAGCTCAGGGAGGACTCAGACGCTATCTACTCAGGGCGGATCCCCTAGGAAACATCTTCAGAAATTCGAATGGCAGCGGGCCATCCGACGGGACTAGACGAGCATTACACTAAACATCGGTGTGGTGACCCTATCACCCTAGCTCGCATTTTATTTCCCCTGCGCTGCTCAACACAGACGCAGTAACTTGCAGGGCGATGAACCTTTTACTTTTTGAGTGTCACTTAGGAAAATTCTTGTTGCGTCGCCATGCGTCGCCACAAATGACTCCGGTCGACCGCTGTGTCAGCATTTCTAACAAAGTTACGGTTTTCGTACATACTTGGCTAGGGTAGTAACTTGCTGTCGTCACTGTAAAGGCCGAGGTTACTATGTATTGTCCTCAACGGCGCAATTCTCAATGAAAGTGTCGCCGAAAATAGAGTTCATAAATATTGAAGGCAAATCTTTTCCTGAGGGTTGAGTTTATCTGCGTTTCGTGACGTCATGACGTTAGCGTTGCGTATGGCGTGTGTGTTACGCAACAGTTTGCACTCTCCGTGTAGATTTCATTTTGTGTTTATAAGCATCCCACGTTTATGTAGGTAAGTCTGTAACTTGTTTAATAGATTTAAAAACTTTTGAATGGAGGGCGAAGTTTGGAGGGAAAATGTTCGTGTGAGTAGCACGCGAGGTGAGCCAAATGAAATATTAGTACGTAATACGTATATTTCGCGAGTATGAAGTTATTAATGTTCGGCCAAGTAAATATGAACAATGAACATCAACAGAATGGTATTTGTGGTGTAAATACTGCGCAATATTTGGGTATAAATATTATGATTCAAGGCCGGGTTATGAATGGGCTGTTTCAGAGTTATTCATCAATTTTGATGTACAATGCAGATAATATATATAAATACGTTCTCCTCCACCCTTCGAAGAATTTATGAGAATTCTATAACATTTTCAACTGCAGATTTTTTTATTTACAAACAAGATAATATTTATATAATAAGTACTAGCGGACCCGGCAGACGTCGTCCTGCCCGGAAAAGCAGCGCCACCTAGCGGGTCCAATTGTATTTTCAAACTGTCCAGGAACCCATTGAAATGTACAGACAGAATTTCATCCATATCGGTCCAGCCGTTTAAGAGGAGTTAGGTGACAAACACACGTACAGAAGAATTATATATGTATATATATATATATTAAGAAGATAAGCTAGCAGACTTAAAATAATAAATGATATACATTGTATACACCATTAAATTTTGATCGTTTTAATTCTTAAACGGGGTCATTGTACTCATCATTATGAACAACTTTTACTACGGGACCAACCCTGAAATCGTGAAAAAAAATCAGTTGATCCATAGATTTATGATCGCATAACTCGACATAATGTATGGATCAACTGATTTTTTTGATCAAAATTTAACGGTGTATAAAAAAATAAAAAGGGAAAAGGACCATATCAAAAAATCGTCCGCATCGCTGTCAACAGGAATAGTGCTTAAAAGGCTGGCAGCCTTACCCTGTTGTATGGCGATGCTGATCTATGCCCGCCGTATGATTCTTACCCCCACATTTTTTTTTTAAATACGACATGTCACTGTTAGCGTATATAATGTTAATATTATCTTGTTTGAAAATAAATAATATGAACTCATTGGTACAAAAAAAAAAAACTACAGAATCACTACTAGGTAGTTCTTTGCAATCGTAATTTCATAATTTTTCCGCTGTCGTTAAGATGAAAATCATTAAAAAGCTCGCCATTAAGTTAGATCTCATTACGAGAAGCCATTAAAACCGACATATAACATGACGTTATAATTAACGGTGACGTTCTCTTTTAGGAGATAATAACACAGCACATACAAACCTACATGCGAATCCATAACACACACGCAGGAAAGTGTTGTGTTTATTTACATTAATGTTTTTTTACATTACAAACTTAACTTTTCCTTCGCAAAATCGACTCAACAAACATTTTTCCAAGCGTTTCAGTTTTTGCGGCTGCACAATAGAAAAAGGTTGTATCTAAAAAGGTTTCATGTGTTGCGTGCGTAATCTTAGCCAAGCTGCCTCGTAACTGTCAGCTGGACTGATAATCGAACCTGCTCCTTCAATATATGAGGTAACGACAGCTTTTTACACCCCATACGCGTTCCTCGCGTAATATTTATGATTTGTACACTTTTTTTAGGGAAAAACAAAGTGTTGGGGGCGCCTTAGCTTTGAATAAAGATGAAAGATGGGTACTTTTTTTTTAGTAGAAAGAATTTAGCTTTTCCGGAACAGCAGGTCTTGCGGTGTTTATTGAAATTAAGCATAGGTATTATTGTTAGACGACCAGTAGTATACTTTAGCCCTGGAACAAAACAGCTAGTAGTCATGGGGAGAGGAATTTGCTTAGCAGTGGGATGATGCAGGCTAACCGTAATGGTAACAGTATTATTATTAGAAATCTCTTCAACTATACGAAAGAAACAACAAACAAAAATTGAAGAAAGAAAACGAAAAACAAAAGAATATATTCTTGTACTACTTTAATGGGTTCAGGCGAGAGAGAGGTTGTTAATTCGATTCCCATACGATGCACTCGTATGGGAATCGAATTAACAACCTCTCTCTCGCCAGTCTGCGCCATAACACTTGCACCATTGCCGTATGTCTTTTGTTTCCCGATTTCAATAGCTTTGCAAAGGATACATCAATAACATGAACTGTTAGTTACGATGCTATCTTAAAAATTACTTAACTTATATCGTTTTTAATAGTCGGTCATAAAACTTAATTTATCGAGTAAGACGTTATTTTGCGGAAGTGTATTTACAAAAACAACTAACGAATTAGTAGGGGAAAAGCTCTCGAGTCTCCTCCATCGCCTTGGCTATTGCTACATCCAATCGAATAGGCTAATAAATGCGATATTATGTGACTTTCTATCATTTATTGTGCAGCCGATCTACACAGATACAAATACATAAACCCACGCCTTCTTCCCATGGGGGTAAACATAAACAACAGAACGCCACCTGCTAAGATCCGTACATACAAGGAGTATGTAAGGATCGTAGTCAGGCCTCGCGAGCGTGCCTCGTTTTACGTTCATACATCTCAGGGGCAATTCTCGTAATTTTAAGAATATTCACGGTTTGATCTCAGTCTCTGTCAAAAATACCTGACATTTCCCTACATTTTTGTCAAGTTTCTGACATTGATTGTCGCTGAGATGAGATTGCTACTAGATTTTGAAAGTTTTTAATTACGGAAATTGGCCTCCTGGTGTTACACGCACGTCGCGCGCCGGCAGCGAGTACTACGCGACTGACCTTCCAGAAGAACATTAACAGTGATGAGGTTCACTATAATGCGGTAAAAAATTGCAAATAGCATTTGCACAACGATGGTAGGATCTATTCTGTAAAAATCTCACCGTGTAAACTTATACCCCGTCCTTCAGGTTAACCGTTTATTGAAAGCTGTCTTAGAACGTACATATTCCAGATTACGTAAAAGATAATGCATAGTGAAATAAATATATAAAATGCCTTATCTTATTGAATTATCTTATTTATGGCTTCTTACAGATATTATAATACCGTACGTGTATCAATCAATGTATTGTGATTTGTGTGTTGCTGCAATCACTAGTTCCATCTGTCAAAAAACGGTTTATCTAATGGACAGGATGTAAGGTGAAGTGAGCTGTCAATAGTGTCTGTCTGTAGCATCAAAAAGCTCACTCACTTTTCACGGTGAGATATTTACAGAATAGATCGTACCTTCGTAGTTCAATTGTTTGAGATTTTTTTTCTTTTTTGCTACAAGAAATTCCTATAATTTTATTCGATAGGTACAATGTATATATATGTATTATTATTTACCTACTCCGTGGTTACAATATTTTATTTATGTACTTACAAAATGTGTTCGTTGTTAAAACTGTCACAAGTTCATATTATCGTCAGCTTTTGTAAATTTAGTTTTGTCACAAAATTAAAACGAATTTCGTTTTAATTTTGTGACAAAATTAAATTTTCACTGTAAATAATTTCAAAATAATATACCGCACACTATATGATCATTTTCATTTTCCCAAAAGATACCATCCCATAAAATCACAAGACAAAATAAAGAATGCATTAACTAAAAAATATGTAGATACAACACCAAAATAAAAGTGCACCCGCATGTGTCCGAAGTATTCTTATTTACGAGCTCGAACGTAACACGATTCCCCGAGCTGCTGCCTAAAACTACCCTCAGAAAACAAAGAGAGAATACACTACATTTTGCATATTCCACAACACTACTGAACAATGCTGGCTACGTCCTACATGTGTTTTTAAAATGGAAACTGTGCTAGTGTGTAATCCTCGAAAAGGTGCACTTTCGGTTATCCACTTTTTACCACTTTTCGTCCACCTTATGCAGGAAGCGAATCTTTTGCTATTTAGTCTGAATCCTAAGTTCGTAATAAAAAAAATTTATAATAATATTTATATAATATTTTATTTATTTCATTTTTTTATAATATTACTATTACTTTTGCCCCCTGTTACCTAAATGGAACAGCTACTATGGGTACACTGCTGCCTAACCTTCCTTGGAAACCAGACGTAATGTTAAGTTATTTATTAATTATTAGGCTTTTCAATAATGATTACACTGTTACTCTACAATTTGTGCATTGCATAGTTAAGTCTAAGCACCTCATTACTTATAGAAAAGCACAGCTTGCACTTCATTATGCGCAGATAACACAATTAATTGTGTGTTTTATGATATTTTTCAGATTTGCACATTTTATGACCAGCAGTGCAATTCTGTAACCATCTCACCGTGAAAAGTTAGGTGAAGTGAGCATGAAGTGGGCTGTCATTCTAACTGATGCTAGGGATTGACACTATTGACAGCTCACTCCAAGTTCACTTCACCTAACTTTTCACGGTGAGATTTTTACAGAATCGATCGGCTGTAGCAGGTCTGCCCAGATAAGGCATGGCGTTCCAAGTATCTGGACTGGTAAAATGACGTCGGACAGTATCTCGGTTAAGCCCATGTCTGTATCTGTACGCGCGTATCTGCACAATCTATAAGGCATGTTCACACAAAAGTAGTTTCTTAGTTCAGTTCTAAATCAATAGCATAGCAACATCACAAAGAAAATATAACTACAAGAAGTAGGAGAGCTAACAGAAAACGGGTCTCATCAATAGAAAGAGACGGAAATGAACCGACCCATTACGGACCGGGTCCCGGAATGACGGGCCCGGATTAGAAGAGGTCAACCCATCTTGCAACTCGTTCTTTTTATTAGAACCTTCCACTTGGTTCTTCAAAACGTGGCCTATTATACGCATAGGCTTTGACGTTGCAAGGGGAAGGGTTTTTATCTACATACCTTGTTAAAAAAAACGCTCGTTATTGAAGCAAGTTAAGATGGTCACAGGATTCCGTAAGTACCTGTAACAAATGCAAAAAAAAAGATATCAGTTAACGCTAGAATGAATGTTGATGCAAATGGATGAATTTGCTTTTGACAAATGTACCCTAATTGCATCCTTAATCATACCTTTTTTAATCCAGCCAAAGGTTGTCTTTAAAAGATCGCTCTTAGCGATAAGACCGCCCATTGTGTCACCCTTTGTAAAATTTCTATATTTATGTCTGTAATTTATATGGTATAAAGAGGATTCTATTCTATTCTATTGCATATCACACTATCAATCAAGTTGAAGGATATTGCTAAACTATTGCTTTCTGTGTTCGAAAAAATTGTCAGCTCAACAACGTAAATAACGCAATGATTGTTGTTGAACTGTTAAAATGGCGCACGTGTAATGCAATTACCCGCAGGTATCCAAAAAAAAAAATAATTTTTACAAAAGACACAGCTGGAGGTTCGACTGTATCTAAACATTATTTAGGGTGTTTTTTTATTCGAGACAACCATACTCGTGTTTCCTTAGACAAACTTTGCTCAATCAATGATACTTAGTTTAACTGTTAGTCCCGACGTCCCATCTCTACAATTCACCCCGTGCAAATACCTACATCTTTCTATGAAACATGCATCCCTGCGCATCCCAGTTCCCATTAATCAAGACTATATGGTTACTAATGGAGGCTGCTATCTGCCGTCGCCTGGGACCCGAAACTCGTAATTATTATCACAATACACTTTGTGTTGCTAATTATATCAGCCGGTAACGATCGGAGCCGAAATTATTGGAATCGAAAACTAGTTGAATATTATTGTAGATTTTGCATTGTACATTTTGGATAAAATGGATCATTACCACCTTTCAAAGGGTTAATGATAATTTGTTTATATCGTCAGTTGAGTTTGTCAAGTTAAAACCATGGGTTCAATCACCTTGTTTTTGATGTAATTAAGTATTAAAGTTCTATAGTTAACTTCATATTCATAAAGAGGAAAAATGTTTAACATAAATCAGCAACAGATAAGAATTTTGACGGCGTATCTGTTGATTTTCGTCTTGAGGGGCTTGTGGCTATGTAATAATAGCCGCAATAGGGTCGATCGATCAGGTTAAGCTTCGCTTGCCGCGGTTGGTCCGTGGCTTACACACCAAGAACCCTCCGTACCTCGGAAAGCACGTTAAGCCGTTGGGTTTCGGCTGTCATTCGAGGATCTTTGACAGTCGTTATGGGTCATCAGAACCCTTTTACCCGATTACCCCGTGGTAAGACTGGTTGTCAGTCTGTGATTCTGATGACCCGGACATGGAGCGACCCTGTAAAATACTGGCATTCAGCTGCATCCGGTTAGACTAGAAGCCAACCCCAACATAGTTGGGAAAAGGCTAGGCAGATTATGATCTGTAGATTTTCTTCCCTAGTGATGCATCTTCACCTTTTATTATCACGAAGTCTTATCACGTCTGCGGAGTTTCGCTAGCTAACTTAATTTGACTCTGTATTTCTTATCAACCAAATCCGTACTCAATGAACAAAAAAGTTACACAGCTTAACGAATGAACGGATTTGGATGTGTGGCAGACGGATGGACCAGGTTACTGG
Organism: Apamea anceps; assembly: GCA_951799955.1. Lineage (NCBI taxonomy): Eukaryota > Metazoa > Arthropoda > Insecta > Lepidoptera > Noctuidae > Apamea > Apamea anceps. The sequence goes on along the minus strand of OX637505.1, from coordinate 8,604,192 downwards.
GACATAAGTATATTTTTATCACGGTAATACATTCCCGTGGGATAATTTCCGACCTCAACGGGAGAAGCCGCGGCCAAAAGCTAGTAAATGATGAAATGACGCAAACTTTTCAAAAACTTTCAAATCAAACTGAAAACGTGAAAGGATAATAAATGAAATGAAACGAAACGATTATTAGGATAAATAAAATAAATAATAAATATTTTATTCAGTATTCAAGTTGGTAAAAAATATTTTTATTTACAAGATAACACTAAAGTAACAAAATAATATCCTAACTTAATTAAAATTATTTACAAAATAAAATGTAGCGTCGAAAAGTTCATCCACATCGCTGTCGACTGGTAATGTACCCAAGGCGCTGGCGGCATTGCCACGTTGTATGGCAATGCTTAGCAAAAAAAAAGTAAAAAATCAGCACAAATGACATAAGTATTAGAAATAATTTACAAAGGTATTGTAATGTTAGATGCCTGTACTAGGATAAACCAGCAGAGTAATTGCGTAACATGCTATTAGTAGCAATTTTTCAAATTTCATTTTGACAGTTCAACAACATTCATTGCGTTATTTACGTTATTGAGTGGACATTTTTTCGAACATATGAAGCAATGGATTTGCATTATCGTTCAAATATTCAGATTGAGATAGGTAGATAGTGTTACACAATTAGGATGTTGTATCAGGATAATCTGGATATTGTAGGAATAGATACTAATAATATAAAAGCAGTTTTGCAGCTTCGAAAGACATGTGCTAACGGCGTGGTGTTCATTTTCATTTAATTTATTCATAAAAACAATTTACATTGTGTTGAATATAATATACACATGCAATTTACAAAAAAAGAACTATGAATTATTAATTAACATTCCAAGTGAAATTCAAAAACAGCGGTGCTCAAAAACCTCGAAATTTGCGGACTTCTTTCAGTTTTTGACTTATAACTTGTAAAAGGTGCTCTCTTAAAGGTAAAACGGAAGAAGTCACACTATATATTTTTAGAGTAATACACAATTTACATTGGCATCCTATTTCACATCAGCAAAATAAAGGACAAAATTAAATTATCTTTTGCAAAACTTTGAAATCAAACTGAAAACGAGAAAGGACAATAAACGAAATCTTCAAAAATGTGAATATCACACGGCAAAACGAAGTAATGGGCCAGCTCTCACAAAACATCTTTATTTGGCTGTGAAGAGGCAACTCCGTAAAACTCTCTTGAAGGTTCTCCTTTCAAAGGTTTCATTTCAAGAGTTTCCAACAAGTAACTTTAGCAGTTTATCAATCTTTAAAGCTTGGGCAGTAGATACTTGAAGTACACAATAAAATACAACGGAGCACGGAGCTGATTAAGAGTTTTCTGAACTGTTTTGTATACCGTTGAAGTGTTATTATTTATTTATTTATTGGATCGCCAACAGAGGCTACACCATAGAAATGTAAAAAACAGGGCTTCACAGTTACATTCATATAAACATGAACAAGCGCAAATACAAGTGTGCGCTTCCAATTATAGGCGACCAAATCATTCACTAGGTACAGCAAGTTTGACAAGAACGAACGCATTAAAATAAATCGCAATACAATACACAAAAATTACTTATAGAAGGGAAAACAAAATTAAAAGCTAAAGCAAAAACTGCAAAACAGTACGGGTACAAAATAAAAAAATAATACAAACTAATTTCAAAAAAATTCAAATAAAATAAACTATTCATTAAAGAAATAACCATAGATCAACAGAAAAAACAATATATATTAGTTAGATACTAGGACTTTTAGGTCTTTTTTAGGGTTCCGTACCCAAAGGGTAAAAACGGGACCCTATTACTAGGACTTCCCTGTCTGTCCCTCTGTCTGTCACCAGGCTGTGTCTCAAGAACCGCGATAGCTAGACAGTTGAAATTTTCACAAATTATGTATTTCTGTTGCCGCTATAACAACAAATACTAAAAACAAAATAAAATAAATGTTTAAGGGGGGCTCCCATACAACAGACGTGATTTTTATAGATAATGGTACGGAACACTTCGTGCGCGAGTCCGACTCGCACTTGGCCGGTTTTTTAAACTTTGATGTTGTTTATGTTTCATGGAAAACTTTTGATGTAGGTTCAAATGGGGATTGACGGTACAAAAAGTGACTGACTGTACTGTCAATGGTACTGTAAAGTATTATTGGTTCAGGGCTTGTGACTTGGAAACTCACAAGTTTCCAAGTCACAAGCCCTGAACCAATAAGTTAAATTAAGAATTGACTGACTAGTGGTCGCAAGCGCTACTGCCGAGAATGAGGTTCTGGGTTCGAGTCCCAGGTCGTGCAAAGTGTTATTAGGTTTTTACATCGGGAATTTCTCTGTAGCATCCTGGAGGATGGATTTGTGCCCGGCTGATGGCAATAGACTCGCCCCCACACAACACACGGCACGCCCGCACTACACAGGCCTTAGGCCCCTCGCCCACGGCGACTTTTTGTAGCGATACAGTAGCGATGCTGTCGCGCGTTCGCATCGATACAATCGCGATGCGGTCGCTAGCTGTTTAGGCCGCTTTCATATTAGGACGTTAGCAGCGCGACAGTCGCGCGGCAGAAGCAATCCGCTTAATTGGATTGGCTAAACGGCTTCTGCCGCGTGACTGTCGCGCTGCTAACGTCCTAAAGTGATAGCGGCCTTACCCTCGCCCACACCACGATTCTCAGTCGTGATGCAAACGCGATACTGTTGCGATGCGAGTTGCACTGATGCTCGGTTCTCCACTCACGCGCCACCCTCCCTCCGTTCTCTCCCCGATGTCGTCCGACACGGTCGCGCGTTTGCATCGATACAGTCGCGATGCTGTAGCGCGTTGGCATCGCTTCTGTAGCGCGTTGCAAATGCGACAAACGCGCGTTAGTAGCGATGATGTGGCGCGTTCTACAAAAAGTCGCCGTGGGCGAGGGGCCTTAAACATAACTGGCAAAATGTTGATGTACTTCAGGTAAACCTCTGCCTTACCCTTCGGAAATTACAAGCGTGATGCTATTTAAGAATTGGAACAAGGGGACACTATTAAAAATATTACTACTTACTGAGTTTCTGTCTGATATCTCTAATTTCCACGCATTTTTGACGAGCTTTTGACGTATGTTTGTCGCTGAGATGTGACAGCGACTAGATTTTGAACGTTTTAAATTACAAGAATTGCCCCTTAGACTGTGAACCTTCTTAAAATTACAAGAAATACCCCTCTGCTAAAGGTGAAGATTGTGCCATCAAAGAATTCCTAGTAAGTTTTATTTATTCAGAGATTCCTGGAGCCAGTCACGGAACTGTTTTATATGTAAAGAGAAATCTTCTATAAACATAGATTACCTACACGTCATACGTCACTTTACACGGTACCCTGGAAATGTTCGCGCAAATCAGCATTTCTGTTGTGTGGCATGCTAACTGCGGTCTTCCACACATAAATGTATATCTACGACTACTCGTTTGGGGCCATCCATGAATTATGTCACACGACTTTCATGATTTTTAGAGCCCTTGTCACAGGTGATTTGTGTGACCTGGCGTGACGTCAGATTTTTTGCAATTTTATATTTAACCTTTTATTAGGATGATTCTGGTATTTAGCTGCATTTGGTGAGACTGGAAACCGACCCCAATATAGTTGAGGAAAGGCTAGAAGGAAGGATGAATGCAGTATACTTTAAAGTTTTTCGTTAAAGTTTTTATACTTTAGATTTATGACACCCTTTGTCACACGATGTCACACTTTGTTTACGTGTGACGTAATATAAGGATGGCCCCTTGTGGAGTGACAACAGCTGCTTTTATTAGCTGATATAGTTTGATGAATAAGCCATTGCTTTGGCTGCATTATGACGTCAGAAACCACAATGTTTTAAGCCCCCTATTACAATTTATGAATCAGGGCAGAACTAAATTGTTTCTATTGCCTTCAATTGTTTTTGGATGTTAATTTTAGGCCTTAGGAAGACCAGCGGGGTAACTGATTAACACACATACAATGACAATTGATCTCAATTGTTTTCATTTTGACAGTTCAGCAGCGTTCATTGCGTAATTACGTTGTTGAGCAGATACATTTGCAGAACCTATGAAGCAATGGATTACGAATTTCTTTAAAAATCTTCGGATTGTGATTGAAAGACGCAATTAAGATGCTGGCTGGATAGAAAACCCGGTAATAACTATTAGATTTGGTGATCTGTGTATAAAAGCATGCTCTTGAAGTCTTGGCTCAGGTTTGAAGTTTCAATTTTCCGAGACATCAGTTTTATTACACATGTAGGTACTTTTTGAGATGCCAAGTTATCTTTCTGCCAACAACTACTCGTAAATTGGTACAGTGGTACAGTCATGAATAAGATACAAAGGCGAATTGAGAGACTCACCTTTGCATATTATGGATAATGTTTTTTTTTTGACTGACCTTCTTTTCTGTAGACGTACGCCTACCTACTTCAACTAGCTGTATCCAGGCTATTCCAAACCAAGGTTCAGGACATAACCCATATACCCTCCGTTTCTTCTACTACCACAAGTCGGGGGACCGGGAGATACATGTATGCGTAGCGGGCCCCTTCATCAAGTGCGGCCGATGACATGGTCATGTCCTCGTGTGGTCACACGAAAACATAACCCTAAAAATCAGAATCAGTCGACCAACGACTGACGATTACACTTTGTGTATGACCGACCAAGGGACTAACCACACTTATTCAGCTCTGTTCAGCTTTTGTCCGTAGAAAACAACGATTTTGTATGGAATGCGTACGTTGCGACAAAAGGCTATTAATAATAAAAATGCCTTCTCATCGGACAAGCAAGAAACGATTCAGGAGTAACTTCATCCTAATTACGTAAAAGACTATCAATCTCAATTTGAATCTTTTGAAGGACTCATTAGTAGGACTTAGGAATCCATTGCCTCATATGTTCGAAAAATGTGTCTGCTCAACAACTTAAATAACGCAATGAATGTTGTTGAACTGTCAAAATGAAAGCCATTGCTACTGTTAGTTTGTTACGCAATTACCCCGCAGGTTAGAAAGATAACAACATCCTCCTGAATGTATATACTTACTTAAATTGACAACAGCTACACCATACAGCAAAGGGCTGATTTCCCTAAGGGTCTGAGGGTTTTCTGTAATTGCGGGAAATTCGAAAAACTTCCCATATCATGTCCAATGGAGTGGATCGTACTCATGCGTACTCGAGAGGAGTGCAAAAAACTTTTTTGGCAAAAAAATACAACCGACTTCCAAAAACGACACTACAAAGTGAAAAATAACTTTAATTTCGGAAGTCGGTGTCGTTGGGTTCGCATTTTCGTTGTTTGCCACCGACTTCCGAAATTAAAGTTATTTTTCACTTTGTAGTGTCGTTTTTGGAAGTCGGTTGTATTTTTTTGCAAAAAAAGTTTTTATTTTTCACTTTTAAGTTGTAATTTTTACCAGTAATTTTGGTTTAAAAACCAAACTACTGAACCGTTTTTGATGAAATTTCTATGGGACCATTTGGGAAGTATACCCTTTCCAACAAAAAAGAATTTTTCAAATCGGTTGGCAAGCGACGGAGTTATGCGCGAACAAACATAAAAAAAAAAATACTAACATCCGAATTGAGAACCTCCTCCTTTTTTAGAAGTCGGTTAATAAATCATCATCTGCCTAGCCTTTTCCCAACTATGTTGGGGTCGGCTTCCAGTCTAACCGGATGCAGCTGAATACCAGTATTTTACATGGAGCGACTGCCTATCCGACCTCCACAACCCAGTTCCTGGGTAATACGATACCCCTTGGTAAGACTGGTTGTCAGACTGGTTGTCTGCTGTCTGCTGTCTGGAGTGCAATAAATGCAATGTATTAAAGGAATACAAAGTTTTTTGATGAACACGATTATTTGAGTTTTATGTTTGGTACAGATGCTAACAGAGGGGTAACCAATTAGGGGGGTATTAGGGTAGCGGGATCGTCCGAAAGGGTTACCGCTGCCCTGGAACATAAAGGGTTAAGGAAGAAACACGGGTGGGTTTTAGTCAGTAAGAGTCTGACACTCCCTTCCGCTCCACCCAGAGCGGGAGGGGTCATTTGATGATTTCCCATCCTCAAAAAAAAAGGGTAACCAATTAATACAGACGTTCATATACCAAAGGTAGACCTCCATCTTTGGTATATGAATGCCTGCTTCAGGCTTCAACATCGAGAGGAAGTCTGGTTTCGAATCAAATCGCGAACAAAAATTGAGCCGGCGTGTTGCTTAATGCGTATGCTTTTTAATTTTTGTTATAAGTTTGACGTGTCTGTGTGTGTATGTGTGTGTGTGTGTGTGTGTGTGTGTGTGTGTGTGTGTGTGTGTGTGTATGTCTGTCTGTGGCATCGTAGCTCCCGAATGGATGAACCGATTTTAATTTTGTTTCTTTTGTTTGAAAAGTGAATTTGTTCTTAGCTATGTTTGATGAAAATCGGTCCAAGATGGCCGCCGCTACAAAATGGCGGATTACATATTTTTTCACAACTCCCTCAATATGGGTATCAAATGAAAGGGCTTGACTAGTAGAATACTATACACTATGATAAATTTCAAATCCAAGATGGCCGCCACCACAAAATGGCAAATTACATTTTTTTTTCACAAATCCCTCAATATGGATATCAAACGAAAGGGCTTGACTAGTAGAATACTATACACTATGACAAATTTCAAATCCAAGATGGCCGCCACCACAAAATGGCAAATTACATTTTTTTTTCACAACTCCCAAAATATGGATATCAAACGAAAGGGCTTGACTAGTAGAATACTATACACTATGACAAATTTCAAATCCAAGGTGGTCACCACCACAAAATGGCGAATTACCAAAAGCCTGATTAAATACCAGATTACCTGAATCTTAAAACGCAAGAAAATAAAAGTAAAGAAATAATAAGGAGTCCCTACAAAAAGCATGAAATAAAAAATTAAATTAAAAATTTAAAAAACCCCCGACTACGAGAAACCCTATAAAAAGAAAAAAATAACCTTGAAATTATGACCCTACGTAAGTACGTATGAAATTTTTTGATTAAATATTGTCCTGTCGGGGGACCGCTTCTATTTTAAACTGTAACAGAACGTTAGGCTAATAATTAGAGCGGTCCCCCGACAGGACAACATTTAATCAAAAAATTTCATACGTACTTACGTAGGGTCATAATTTCAAGGTTATTTTTTTCTTTTTATAGGGTTTCTCGTAGTCGGGGGTTTTTTAAATTTTTAATTTAATTTTTTCAGTATGTGAAGAGGACTTTTCCTTGGAGTGGGACATTTCCAGGCCAATATTATCATAAACCGATACGACGCCAGACGAAACATTCTCTCTATTGCATTGACGTATCTTTTATAACAGAATCTCCCAGTTCTCACATATTGCTCAGTCCACATGAGTGAGCAATGTTGACAATACATATTTTATTTTGCTCGGATATAGTTATCTGCCGATCGATTCTGTAAAAAGCTCACCGTGAAAAGTTAAGTGAAGTGAGCTTAGAGTGAGCTGTCAATAGTGTCAATCCCTTAGCATTAGTTGGAAAGACAGCTCACTCCTCGCTCACTTCACCGAAGTTTTCACGGTGAGATGGTTACAGAATCGCACTGCTGTTTGTGCTTCTTCCATAACTGTGTGTTAAGAAACGCAATGTGTCAACTGTCAAGATCATCATCATCTGCCTAACCTTTTCGCAACTGCGGATCTTTGACGGTTATTTATAGATACCTCTGATTTTGCATCTCTGTCAAAATCACAGCGATCTTTATCATTGTTGCAATAAGGTTACTGTTGAGTTGCTGACTTTGACAAGTCTGTCAAAATAACAGTGATCTTTATCATTGTTGCAAAAAGGTTACTGTTGAGTTGCTGACATTGACAAGTCTGTCAAAATAACAGTGATCTTTATTAATTACTTACTATTGTATAGAATCAAGTTCACCTAACTGAAAAGACAGCTGTGCTGCTGTGCTTGTTACCCAAGTGGTGAAAGGTGGGCGCAGGGCTCATGTAATTTTGACGTTCAAAAAGTCTTGAATCTCAGCCTAGTTTGAATAAATTACTATTAATTTGATTATGTTACCAGTATTTTAGCCCATCTGACCTCCACAACCCAGTTACTGGGTAGTAAGATACCCGTCGGTAAGACTGGTTGTCAGACTGTCAGGCTTCTGACAAACTTAAACGACTGTCACAGATCAGTAAATGATAGCCCGGACTAACGGCTGTAGATCTATATCGAAATAATAACGCTATGCTTATCGCATACATAAACCCCGGTTAAGAATAGACCGCGTATTATTGAGTCATTGTTAGTTCGGGCGTGTCTATTAATATATTTATAATATTTACGTCCAATTGTGTCAACAGCCAGAAATATTTCCTAGCTGACGTTTGTTTAGTAACTCGAGATAATCATTCTGTGTTGATTACCGAGTCTATTTATAGGGTGCTAAAATCCTTGTCATCGTCTTTTGTTCAGGGAGTCCTACTGGATTAGCAACGATTACTAAAACGTGACGTAATGATCTACAGATGAAAAATTCCAGCTTCCAAGCCAATAATAATAACGCTGAAATATGGGAAATATGCACTCACAAATAAAGTGTCATACGAGTTAAAATAATATTTACAAGGTAGGGCGTTGATCCTAAAAGCAACTCCAGTCACACATAAACGATGCGTAAAAGATGCGCATGCCTGGTGCGTAGACTACGCGGCAGCGCCAACAGCATCCTTAGCACGATCGCTGGGCGGCTGGACTGTAATTACATCAATCATTGCTGCACCATTTGTCATGGAATGGCGCAGTAGTAATTGTTGACGAGTTTACTTTTTTTTATATGTTTTGTGTTGTGGATAGTTTTAAGTATTACTAACACTAGTCTATAGGAACATTGTTACTAATAAAATGGACACCATGGTCTGAAATAATGTATTTTTGTAGTGAAAACTTCTTTAGCGTCGTTGTGCACTTTTTTGTGGTGGGTAAAAAAATGTTAAACTCGCGTCAGGACACGTGACCTGATCGAAAATTCGTAAGACGGAGCTCGCTTCAGGACACGTGACCTGATCGAAAATTCGTAAGACAGAGCTCGCTTCAGGACACGTAAAATAGTGATCCACCAGAGTCGGGAGCAGGGTCCAAGCTACCGGTGGTTAGGGCTCCAGAGACAGAAACCTCTTCACAATGCGAGCCGTATCGAGGAGCACTGCCTTCTGAATCAGGCCCTTGATCCAACCGCCTAATGAGAGCCTCGATAGATGTTAATCGAGGCTTTCGGCCATCAGGCCATTGGCCGATACGACAATCGGCACAGTGACAGTCGAGCTCACATTCCACATGTCAATAACCTCGTGTGCTAAGTCAAGATATTTGAGACAGAGGGAGAGTTTTTTGTGATGGGTAAAAAATGTTAAACTCACGTCAGGACACGTGACCTGATCGAAAATTCGTAAGACGGAGGGAGAGTAGACCGCATTCCAAAATATCAAAAATGCACAACGTTAATATTCAAGTTTTCACTTCTGCCGGCACTCCCGGAGTGCAACCCGTTTTTTTTTATTATAAACTCACCCTTTTTCCCATCGGGTGGACAGAAACTACAGAACGCCACCTGCTACGATCCTGTACTCCTTTTGCATCGTTTACGGTCATACATTTGAAAGCAATTCTTGTAATTTAAGACGTTCAAAATCTAGTCTCAGTCTCATCTCAGCGACAAACAAATGTCAAAAACTTGTCAAAATGTAGGGAAATTAGAAGTATTTTTTGACAGATTGAGACTGAGATCAGACTGTGAACGGTCTTAAAGTTACGAGAATTGCCCCTCTGGTTATACACGCACGTCTGTTGCGAGTACCAACTACGCACCTGACTTTTCTTAAAAACATCACCAATAAGGTCACTAAATGAAGAAAAATTTCTTTCACGTACAGACGCCAGCAGGTCAAGCTACCCGAAACTGTCAAATTTTCCCAATCAACCCTGAACCTTAATGCTTTAGCGTTAAAGTTGAAAATCTATTAAAGAAATTTGACAGATTGTAGTAACTTGATGTGCTGGCGTCTGTACCATAGTATAATATACTATGTCTGTACGTTCTTAATGAATAGACAATGTACTAGATTTTATGACAAAACAATGTACATTTTTGAGGGTCTATAAAAATTATTCAGCATCACCAAATATCATTATTGACAGTCTTGTTCCACTATTGAGTTTTCTCCCTTTTGTGTCACGCTTTCTGATCTACGCGAGTCTCGTCTAGGTTTAAACCTCAGTATTTTTTAGGTTATTCACCCATCTAGCTTCTTAGTTGATTTGCCAACACACCTCCTTTCGCTTCTTGGTAATCATTCAATTATGGCTCTTTTCCGCCTGCCATCACCACGCCTTGCCAAGCATCCTGCCCACCCGTAGTCCGAGAATTTAATAACTGAAGCGTTTTGCCACATCGCGACACAGGCGTAAAGCTAAATACCGGTTCACACCGGTTTTAACTGCTTTATACTGGTAATAAAGGATTAAAAAGCGGTAAGTGTGCGGCCAGTATCACGTTGCGGCGCGGCGGCAGGTGGCGGGTCTCATTTATCTTGCGCCGCACTGATGAATATTTACTCATGTTAACTAGGTGTACGACGGTCATTAGTTGCAGAGAGTAAGCTTCTAATCATTAATATTAATGAATTGATAAAAATCTTGCGCAAACTAATATAGGTAAGTGTTCCGTCAGGACTTTATCAGTAACAGCCGTAGTCTGGATTCATCCAGTTGATGGCAACAGGCTTGCCTCCTATTCAATCATCATCATCTCATTTCATCCAAAAGACGTCATCTCCTAGAGGTAGGCGTCCCCTAAGCATCGCCACTTCGACCGGTTTTGTGCTTCTCGCATCCAGCGGATTCCTGCAGCCTTCACCAGGTCATCGGTCCATCTTTTGGGAGGCCTTCCAACACTAAGTCTTCCGGTACGCGGTCGCCACTCCAGAACCTTTCGATCCCAGCAGCCATTCGTTCTGCAGGTGAATTATAGGTGTACTCACACCCTACACCTCCGCCTGACTCTTCCAGGAAAACAGACTAGATATTATGTTAAAAAAAAAAAAAAAAATTCACATCAGTAAGATGTTATCTATGATATATGTATACATTTTGTTATCTATGATAGATACATGCCTAAAATACATATTATAACACAGTTCGTGCCAGACATACAGTATACTGATTTTCGTATTCAACTCATGCAATAGTTTACATAATATTTCACCCGAAATCACCCAAATAATCTCCCGGTTTCAATCTGAGAGCCATCCAAATAAATCCTCATTACATTACGGAAGTGAATTAAAATTAATACAATAGTTATATGCATATTTGATGTAACACACCCTTGCACTCTCCTGCAGTTAATTCGAAACCAAAATTATTCGGGGTTTTAAACTGTTATTAAAATTCTGAATTTTAACTGATGTTTAAAGGGAATTTCATAGTTAATAACTGCGGGAACGTAACTAAAAGGCAGTGTGTAATATATATGTAGGTGAGCAGTAGGCAGCTAATTTGCACGACCTTTAAGTGCACGCTTTAATATGCAACAAAGTGTAATTTGATCGCGATAAAAAGCAAGGCTAAACTTAATTAGAGTAACAAGGCTCCTGGAAATTACGGGGCTGGGCCCCTCTATGCAATATTTATGACTTTATACTGCCTCCAAGGCTGCGTGCCGTAAGGAGCTGTTTATCTTCCAGCACCTAAAGCTATTAAGATGCAATCTCATTGTTCAGCATTCTATTAGCCGGTGCACGCAAATAGCTCTTGTTCTAAATTTATCAAGATTTCGCCTCTCCTTTGTGTACAGGTAGTTTGATACAGGAAAAGATTGCTTGATATACGGCTGCATGATTCGAGTAAATTTCCGATTATCCATTACGTTTGAATAGTTTACACGAATACGTTAACTTTTGTTTTTGGAATCAGCTTTATGAACAAACTATGCGCAGCGTGTGAACTAAACTGCAAAACTCAGTCTGGTTTTTATGCTCTTTTTATTATTTTTCCTAGGATCAGCGCACCCGAGAGCAACGACAGATGAGTTTTATGAAAGCACAAAACACATGCAAGACGTGACAAATAAACTTTTTATGCCGCGTACAACAACAATAGGGAATATATTACAATTTGTGTTAAACACGTCTGGGTTTAGTCTTAAATTCTCGGCGAGAAACGCGGGCTTTTCGCTGAAAAATGGAATGTTTCTATTACTTTGTTTGCTCACTGGGAAGCTTCGCACACAGTAGATGTTCGCTCGTCTATTGAAGTGTGAGTGCAATGAGAATCTTTTCTTATTTCTTCAGTGTCTAAATCAATATCGTCTCCTTCCTTTGTCTGATCAAGCAAATATTTTTTCGAAAAATTTTCAATGTTTTTATTGGAAGTTCTGTGTTTTGTCTCTGGTATTTTTCTAGGTACAAATTAGAAATACCTTTTATAATATCTTAAAATCAATGTGTTATCAGTAAGCTGACTCGAACAACATCTGCCATGTTTTGTCTCTGCATCACTCTAAGGTTGACTGGTACAAAATGCCTCAGGGAGTAAGTCCGCCTTTGTACTTTGTACTATTTTTTTACCTGTGTATAAAGTTTTAATAAAGTAATAAATAAACTACAACTCAATGTATTCGTCAGATGCTCTCTGAGACTGATTTTTAAGAAAGCATACACAAACTTTGGCAGTAATTTTCCTACTTACTTACAAAGAACTTCAGGTAATAAATCTGCGCTTCAAAATGCGGTCGCACTTCATCAAGACTAACTACCATTCACCAACATCAAACTTATTTAAATCTTCACCTACCCGCTTATTAAAATACCAAAGTTTGCACCAAGTTTCTTTTCCCAGTCATTGGCGAGACGAGGCGAGTTTGTACAAAACAGATGGAAATTATAAGGTTTGTTATATATATACATACAGATTAATGAAGATAAAATTGCAGGAGTAAGCCGGTTGGATAAACCGCTTTGGGCCCCTGCGTGCCCTGGATTATACCCTCTACTTGTTTGAGGGCCCTTCGCTAACCTACGCAATCACTGTGATTAGAGTGGGTAATGACTTTTCATAGCTTACTTACTTAGGTATATTTTGCCAAATATTAATAGTTGTTTTCTATTTACCAGTAAAAGCGCGGTCGAGTTTATTTGATCTTACGACTTTTAGTCAGACAATTCTTAACCAGTTTACATGCTTAGTTGACTTATCTATTTGTTATAGGAATTCTAATCCACAGTCCACACACACAGACACAGACAGTCCTATCTCAAAAAATTGAGTTGACAGTCCTATCTCAAAAACCCGCCCCTGCTTCGCGAGGTTTTACTGCTTGACAAAACATCGTATTTCTTTATTACATGTAAGTTTAATATGAATGTATTATACGCATAAACCTTCCTGGATAAATTCTCTAAATGAAGGTGGAAACCGCATCGAAATCCGTTGCGTAGTTTAGAAGAACACACACGGTCACCAGGCAAACATAATGTGTAGGACGACTTTTAAGCAGACGTTTCTAAACCAGTCTACATCCTTAGCTGCCTTATTGATTTTGTGTCATGTCTTCCTATGCCGTAACGTGTCTACACCTATGTCCTATACAATCTTGAGTCTCGAGACATAAAATCGTGGAACAACGTATCCGAGTCGGAAGTCAACTGACACAACGTTTCGGTTGACTATATAGTGGTCATAAACTCCTTTGGCAAGTCGGCCATATTTATTTTTATTACTATTTTTAAGTACTATCTAATAAACTACAACTACCCTTGGATATTTAAGAGACTAACAACAAATAAAATGTACTACTGAACATTTATTTCCCATCATAAAATGGTTGATTTGTTTCTTGTAACTGGGATAGTACTCGAAAAGTGTATTCTTCATCACTAATCTCGTTCAGTAAACAATAATGGCTACCAAGCTCCCAGATTTCCATTTTGATAAAACTGTTTTGTTTAAATGGTTAATTCCGAAGCTTTTTCATCAGCTGCCCAGCCTTTTCCCAATAATGTGGGGGTTGGCTTCCAGTCTAACCGGTGCAGCTGAATACCAGTACTTTACATGTGTGTGTGTGACTGCCTATCTGACCTCTACAATCCAGTTATTTTAGGTAATAAAACCCCTTGGTATGACTGGTTGCCAGACTTTCGGGCTTCTGACGACCCATAACGACTGTCAAAGGTCCACGAATGACAGCCGGGACCAACGACTTGACGTCGTTTCCGAGGCGCGAAGGAGTCTATGTAAATAAGGTCACCCATCTACGCACCAACCACGGCAAGCGAAGCTTAACCTGATCTATCGACCCGTGGGGCTGTTATTACTTAGGCACAAGCCCCGAATTCCGAAATTTTGTATTTGATGTAATGAATACTGTATGTTTCTTGCGAATATGAGGTCGTTCAACCTCACCTAAAAATCTATGATTGAAGTAAAAAATCGTGGATTCCACGCGAAGTATGTTTACAAAATAAGTCGCGTAATGGAAAGTACACTGTATGATTACCACAACGCCTGTTATTTATGTTTTTATGCAGTAAAATAGCTAATGGCTGTATTTTAATAGTTTCGTGTAGATTCTAGATCGGTGTTAACTGATACGATTATATGAACAGGTTTTTCGCAGCAAACATGTGCTAATTACTTTGGTGCAAAATAACTTTTTAGAAATATTTTCAGTGGTCAAATTTTTTTCACACTTAGGTAATACTTCGCTGTTATTTTTATAAGCTGCAGATTTTACGATGCCATATTTTTGTAAAAAACAAAGCTGGAACCATATTCCCATATCTAATATGAATTCTAGAGGTACACGTTCATTTATATAATTCTAGCGACCCGCTCCAGCTTCACACGGTTTTTACGACTTGACAAAACATCGAGATTTCTTTATAATACAACGTGTTTTTTTTACATCCCATAACTCTAGGGGGTCGCTCGTCAAAATGTAGGGAACACCAGATTTTTGTTTCGCGATTTCGGGTGTGGTCCCATAGTAAAAGTTGTTCATTGAATAATGATGAGTACAATGACCCCTTTTAAGGATTAAAACGATCAAAATTTAACCGTGTATGTATAGATTTGTCTAAAATCTTGGTTGGTTATTGTTGTAATTCTAGGTCTCATTAATAATCCAAGTTTAACTTAGCTGCTTCTCTAGTCTAAATCAAAATGAGAAAGCGGATACCTACCGACGCTTGTAAATTATATTCAGTATAAATTATAACATAACCCCGCCATCGCCATTATTCTCCACACGGCAGCTACTTACCATTTTCTCATTCAACCATATCCTGAGACCGCAACTTGAGTAACAGATTTAGTAGCATTTCATAGTTTCTCTCTACGTGCCTAAGTTCAAAATTTATGGGGCTAAACTTAGTAAAGGATATGAGCCACGAGCCACGTAGCCTTCCTACATTATACGTACAGGCGTTAATACTCGTTCCCGTCTTAATATTACCCGCCAACTTTAATTACAGGAAGGAGAATTAATGTATTGTAGAATTAAAATTAGCAAGCTCCTCGTACGTGGGAACGGTTTCATTATGCCGCTGCGATGAAGTTATTTGTGTACTTGTAGTACTTAACTGTGTTATACTTAAGTAAACCAGGAGCATGTAAGTAAGTTATTTCTTCTCGAATAATTCTATTATAAAATATACACACCACACTATATCGAGCTCA
This sequence comes from Apamea anceps, assembly GCA_951799955.1. Classification (NCBI taxonomy): domain Eukaryota; kingdom Metazoa; phylum Arthropoda; class Insecta; order Lepidoptera; family Noctuidae; genus Apamea; species Apamea anceps. Next base: position 8,588,406 of record OX637505.1, on the reverse strand, counting down.
GTTGACAAAGCGAATCTATTGCCACGAGGGCACTAAGAATGTGCATAGGTACATTTTACGAAGATTTCGGTTCTAGATCCGAACAAATCGGATTTGCGTTCAATTTTCACAGACTTTCGGAAGCTCCCCGAATTCAGCCGGGCAAAACCCGACCCGAATACGGCGCAAGAAAATTTCTAAATTCCTAACTCGCCTTCGTAACTTAGAATTTGAAGGATTTAAATCTTCGCTGACTTGTCGAGATTGACCCGAATCGCAATCGGTATTTTTTTCAACATTTGCTTACTTTTGAAATGGTATCGTGAACACGACCCTTTTTAATGCAATCCCTCTTTATTTAACATTCAATTTATAAAATACGAAGCGTATTCGGGAAATCATTTTCCGATATGATATATCGTTTTCCGAAAGCACTACAAAATGTGGCAACAAAATTGTGATTTTCGGCATTTGCAGATAAAATATTTTAGTGCTTGAGAAAAGAGAACGTTCAAATATTACAGCTATAGAGAGGCAGGAAGGAAGGAGTCGCGCAGGTGGATATCACCTGTCGTGCCGGGAGGTGGCAGTTCCGCAGCGCGCGAGCTCACACGAGCTCACTCGAGCCGCCGACCCTCCCCGCCAACATTTGTTACCTTTACGGCCAACATTTATTACCGTGCCCGGGAGCTCGGCGTTCGTCTCAGTAAATATACTTAATTAAAATTACCGCACGCGACCCTTGAGAATTCGCACGTGAACATGAAGACGCGTTATGAGATAAAACTTTAGTACAGGTCGAACGGTACTCGCATCTGTCTCACTAAATGAGTAGTTCACTAAAAAATATAAAGTATACATACAAGAGTTTCAGTATCTATCTGAGCAGTAATGCAGCCGCGATCCCCAGGCGAGTTCGGCGAATTTCACGAAAACTAAATATATGTTTGCATTTTAAAGTTATTGCTTTAAAAGCTTTTGGTCTAGTTTGCGGCGTTTTTCAAAACCCGACTACACGTTTCTTTTTTATATCTTTTCATATTCTCGTATATATAAACACTGGTAACTGGGGGCTCTTCAACGTTTAGAAAGAGTGTGCTCGTGTCTAGGGGAGTCGTTTCAAACTTATATTTCGCCAGAACACTCGAGCGCTTGAAAACTTTCGCATGCACTCGCCAGCTCCAAATAGTTAAGGTGAAAATTTTAAGTAATATGTATACTTTATGTGCTCCTCCGTGTACGAGGTGCATGTTACCACGTCTCGCTTCTATGAAGCTGTATTTAACTACAAAATGCGAGTTTCAAAACTGTACGTGATCGCATCAATACGAGTATACCTTATTCACTTAGGGCGTGAAAAACTCAAGTAAGTATGTGTTAGTTAACAGCCTTATCATGACTTTGATTAAAACGAAATAAACGTCAGTAGTGATGATTATCTAACCCATCTCTCTTGATACACCAAGGGTCCTCAGACCCTCGTCTACCCATAGTTCCCGATACGAACGTAACTCGAACTTCGCGCGTTAAGGTTCATATTCCTATAATATTCACATGGCACAAGACTACTGATACAAGTTCGCCAAGTCAATAAAACAGCGAAACTTTGTTACAAACAGCTTCGTTGTCGTACAAATGTCTGTTCAGTATTGGAGACACAAATTCTTCGTTTATTTTGTCACACGTCAGGTTTGCGCGGAGATCGGATAGGGACACAAAAAAAATGTGTACCATTTCCTGTGCTTCGTTTAAATTGTGTCATACTTTAGTGTGATTGTGTGCTGTTTCCTTTTGGCTTTACTTGCGCGTGTTCAAAGGAGAGTAATGGCTTTTACGTGTTGGCTACTGCATGCATCCCGCTAATTGAAACTTCAAAACACTTTAGGATTAATGGGATATCTAATAGATATTGAGGTTCAGTTTTGTTGTTGTAATATATAGCTTTTAATTTTGTTTTTAGTATCCAGCAAAGGACGTCATATGATAAATTGATTTTGTACCTGCATGATATTTTGATTACGGACTGATTTTTAAATAACTTTGAGGAATAAAATATTGCAGTCTGACAGCCGACAGTTTTGTATAGAAAAAAAAATGTCAAACTGTCATAATTATTCTTTGGATTAAAGTTTTCTGATTATTAAAAAATCAGCCCTTAAAATTAAATAAGGTAAAGATACGAAAGAGAAAATCCATAAACAAATTACCTAAGTATTATTTATCTTCAATACTTCGTTAAAATGTTTGTACAATTTCACGCTATTTAGTAGGACTGACTTCTGTTTATATCGTGATGTCCGTGATTCTAGGAAATGCAGAGATCGTGCAGCTGTGTTATTGGCACAGCTGTCCATTGTACGCAAAACTACAGTTCAGTTCAGTTCCGTTGATCGTGCGTCTCATATTGAAACCTGAATTTTTTAACCATTTATGAAAAATATATTCCTTGTGCAAAATTGTTACGAGTGAAAAATGTTGGGTAAAAATTTTTGAAACAAAGAGCTACGCAAAATAGTAAAGTAAAATACAGGGAAAAATTTTGTCTATGAACACTGCAACAAAAATGTACAAGACCAGTAGAACAGTAGGTACTTAAAATTATAATAGAAACTGAAAACCCAGATTCTTCAAAGAAGTGTAAAATATGACATTGACAAACTTTAGAAGTGCCTGCCACCCCGTATAGTCTATACAGGGTGGCAAGGACATAGACGCGCAACCCCTTACCATGGATTCAGTACATGATTCTGAATCCGTTGAAATTTTTTATCGGTTATCAAAAAATAATCTGCTTTTTTATAGTATAGAACAGTGCAATAATTACGCGGTAAAGATCTATGGAACAGAATTTGTTTTTTACCCTCTCAATTTTTACGCCCTACAATCATGTACTGAATTCATAGTTACAGTTTGCGCGTCGATTTCGCTGCCATTCTGTATAGAACGAGCTCCATTAAATATGATTGTTAAGCGTATATTACAGTCGAACCCTTATTACTGCCTACACATTAAAAAACCACAGGTTGTAAAGACCACATAAGTTATGCATTTGTTACACGTAACATAAATAAAACTTCGCTAACAATCCACATTCAATCTTATAATCCGCCATGACAGGCCATTCCCAGTAATATTTCCAAAGACCTACATTTATGATTCATAAGACACATTAAAAAGGCTTATACAGAACGGGGATTATGATGAAAGATCACCGTTCAGAGGTGATTAATGAAACGTAATTAATTACTGATAGTACGCATGTGTTCGGCTGTAGGTATATGAACCGGGGATTAACAAACCACGGTACCCTTGTGTTATTTTTCGTGTGACAGTTTCAAAGGCTGTTGCCCTGTAATATTCAATGGGTAAATGTAATAAAAAGATCGGTAAAATATTTACCAAATTTTCGATGATTGTTTGACTGTCTGAATGTCTTTAAATATATTCAAATATAGGTAAGACAACTTAAACGGGAAGCGCCAAAGTAGCCCGCGAAATTCAAATATAGTTACGTTTTTTTGCAATTTGCAGGCCAGTGACAGGTTGTATAGCATAATCAGCCCTTTTAATGTTCCCACTGCCGGGTAACAGGCCTCCTCTCTTGGAAAGCCAGTGGGCTGTAATCCACCACGCGGGCCCAGTGCGTGTTGGTAGATGGCACATGTCTTCGAATTGTTGGTTCATGCCAGTTTTCTTTCACCGTTTTGAGAGCAGCCGATCGATTCTGTAAAAATCTCACCGTGAAAAGTTAAGTGAAGTGAGCTTAGAGTGAGCTGTCAATAGTGTCAATCCCTTAGCATTCGTTGGAATGACAGCTCACTCCACGCTCACATCACCTAAGTTTTCACGGGGAGATAGTTACAGAATCGCACTGCAGTAGTGATGAAATAATTTACACAAAATAAAGAGCCTGACTGGTTTCGAACCTACGACCTACAACTCGTAAGTCGCGGCCGTTACCACTGGGCTGCCATAGCTCTTGTAATAATACCTACATATGTGCTCAAAAAACATGTGTATTTTTAATAGAATGTCAGATATTTTTACGGTAGACTGTGTGAAGCCAATTTCCAGGAGTTGAAACGATGTGTTTAAATTCATGCATTTTTTTCAGGATTTAGTGTCGATACGGTCTCGCATTCTTTTTTGTGGAACTGAATTTGAATTGTTTTGGCACAAGAGCAATATGGAAGCCTCCTTTGTTTCGACTTTGATTTTATGCCCCGAATAGATTGTAAGCCTTGTAGACTGTAGATTTGTAGACCGTTTTCTATTAGATTAAGTATGTACCTGGTACTTGTTGACCGTGCCTCGGAAAGCACGTTAAACCGTTGGTCCCGGCTGTCATTCGTGGATCTTTGACAGTCGTTACGGGTCGTCAGAAGCCCGAAAGTCTGACAACCACTCTTACCAAGGGGTATCGTATTACTCAGTAACTGGGTTGTGGAGGTCAGATAGGCAGTCGCTCCATGTAAAATACTGGCATTCAGCTGCATCCGGTTAGACTGGAAGCGGACCCCAATATAGTTGGCAAAAGGCTAGGCAGATGATGATGAACTGGTACTTGTTGACAAGCCTACACTGTCCTCCCATACTTATTAACACTGTAATTTGACAACATTCTGAAAACATATTAAAATTATTTTAAAAGAGTATCCGTGGAGTTTCTTCCCGGCTCTTCTCCATAGGAATCGACCAATTGGAACCGTGCACCTAGCTTCTGACGTTTCATAAGTGTCCATGTAGGTTTATGTGAAATAAAATATTTTAATTTCAAATGTAACGAAATACACTCGCGAGCAATGAAAAAGTTCCAGTGACATAGCACCAAATTATTCCTAAACGGGAAAGGCTAGCTTAATGACGCCGTCTGCAATATTGAAGTACAGACGCCAGCACATCAAGCTACTACAATCTGTCAAATTTCTTTAATAGATTTTCAACATTATCGCTATAGCGTTAAGGTTCAAAGTTGATTGGGAAAATTTGACAGTTTCGGGTAGCTTGACCTGCTGGCGTCTGTACATTTAACAGCAAATCAGAATATTACCACCTAAAAATGTAAATATTGTGTTCAAATTTTAAATTATATGTCTTAGGAGATATTAAGGTGTTTGTCGGCATTTTGTGGGTGGAACTTTTTCATTGCTCGGCAGTGTAGTACGATGTAACTTTTAGAGATTGTGTAATTCTGGTCAATAGTACTTACCTACAAGCCTACAACATACTGCAGTGCTTTTCCTCGACGCAGTCAAGGCACCGAGAGTTCATAAAGAAGACACTACGCACTATGTTCATTGCTTATTTCATTTCTTTGATGCAGATAAAGATTGTTATAAGACTGAATATTAAGCAGAAGATGCTATTTTTATACGCTGTAATAGACACAGCGTATAAAAATAGCATCTTCTAAAACATTTTGTACTTGTTTCTCCTGAATAGTCAGGAGAAACAAGTACAAAATATTTTATTGTCTTTACAGATCCGTGAACCACAATCAAAATGCACTATGAAAACAATCAAATAGATACCAACCAAGCAAAAGTAGAGGAAGTCTTTGGGGCAACCTTGGTAGTTAGCCGGGTCCCCCAAAGCCCCCAAGTCTTCCTCACCCAAGCTGGCAAGCGCGCAAGCAACCGCCAGCAAAGGGAATGCCCGTCAATGAAGGTTCCTCTTCACAGATGCCCGAAAGGCTCAGTCCCCAGAGGCCCTCCCTCTGAGCAAATCTTAATCAACGCAAAGCACCTACAGCTTTGGTGTCCCAACACTAGGCTATCCCAGCGCTGATGGCTACCACAGTCCCAGCGCACAACACAACAACCAAATTCAAACCACCAAAAACCAAACAACAACTTCTTGAAAATGCCACTGCGTGCCACTTCAGGAGAGTTTATAAACGGAAATCGCTGGGCGTTCCTTACCTATAATGTAACTCTGGGAAATAAAGTAATCAGTTTTATAGAAATACTTGAAAATCGCTATTTCGCGTGTCTCCCTTTAATACAGGGGTTCATTCAATTAGCCTTCACTGCATGGAATTCTCTGCGTAATTAATAAACGTATGTTATTATGTTGAGTTATTTACGTTAATTAGGAACGTTTTTTTTTTTTTTTTTTTTTTTTTTATGTTAATTCTATTACCGCGGACATGGGCGTCTGCGCCTTTGTTTACATAGTTTTATTATTTATAGATTTTACATTTTAATTTTTCACGTTAACAGTGCTCCTACGTCGGACACGTTATTTTATTGTTACTTAACTAACTTAAGTCTACGTGAGTCCATCTTTTTTTTTTTTTTTTTTTTTTTTTTGTTTTTTTTTTGTTTTTTTTTTTTATTATATATATATATATTTTTTTTTTATTGTTATTATTATATCCACATGTTTTCGTTTTTTTTTTTTTTTTTTTTTTTTTTGTTTTGGTTTGATTTGCTATTTAAATTACTACATTATACATTTTAAATCTTAGTCTAAGTATAAGTGCATGCAGAGAAACAACATGGCAGGACGAGCCGACCAGCCCCGATTGACGGCATCCGTTCACGGATATGACTTACATATTCGCATCGTTCAGTTCAACCATTTTGTAGGGAACCCAACGACCGGACATGCAACGCCACCATCGACAGGACAGTTACGTGAGTATGACAGACTCGCACTGCCATGCAGTTTTACAATGAAAATTTTTTTTTTTTTTTTTTTTATAGGTTACAGGTTGGGTTCGGTTTGTTTAGGATTGGGTTAGGAGTTTGGATTAGGACTTGTTAGGTGGTGTTCAGATGTTATGTGGGTCTGCTGACCAGGGACTTCGCTAGCCTGAGCAAAGCTTCCATAACGACTACGTCTCGATGCTGCATGGCCGTCTTCAAGTTGTACTCGACGACCGTCTTAGTTGGCGCATCCATCGCTCTCTTTGCAAAGCGGCCCGTGGCGTCGTCGGCGTCGTCGGAGTAATAGACGCAACTGGCTGTATGCCTCGACACCGCCACTACCGCGTGGGAGATGCTGTCGTGAATTTGGAGCCTCCTGGACTTTGTGTTGATGATGATTACGCTATCGCAGGTCAACCCCTGAGCCTCGTGTATGGTTAACATGCGCGACCCTTCGCCGGACCCATATCCCTGGCTCATAAGAGAAGCTTTCTCCTCCTGCGTATGAACAAGGAACAGGGTGTTTTGGGCAGTGCTTGGTATTTGCGCTCCTGTGTAACCTTTCACCTTCAGGGAATGGACCTGCGACAGCGACGACTTGGAGGAGTATATACCGGAGTATATCTCGCTCAGTGCAAACGCCACGTCCATCGGATTGCGGTGCGTGCAAAGCAGCTCCTGTGTGATGCCAGCCACCAGGTTTGGACGGGTATACCTTAACTCGAATAGGTTCTCTCTGTCCAAGAATGGAAGCTGGTTTACGTCTCCGATGAGGACAATCTCGCTTGCTCCAGACAACTTTACTGCCATGACTATGGCCCCAAAATGGTTCATAAGAGCCTCGTCTACGGTGAGACGGTAGCATTTCTCTTGTTGCTTGAACCCGTTGGCTAAGATTGAGGCCATAGTGCGCACCTTTGTCTTTACTCGGTCTCCTAAGCGGTGCGCAAGCTTCTCCCTGAGATCTTTGGCAGCCTCGGTCGTCGTGGTGGCTACGACGTCCTTCTCCTCATCGAAGTGCTTCACCACCCAGGTTGTCTTGCCGCAACCCGGAACTCCGTTTACCCACCTGATATTGGGTACCGCCCAATTTTCCTGCGATGCTGGGATGTCTGAACTCCCCAAAATGGACTGTGCCATTTCAAGGATCTTATCGTCCAGCATGATCTTGGTACATTTGGCGGTAACCACTATCGGGTCGTCATTAGGTGCTCTGAACTTGATTTTGCCCGAGCGCTCCGTTTCCTCCTCATCCAGGGCCACGAACCCGCTCTCCGCGCTGAAAGCTGCCATGTACGACCCCGTCATTTCCCCTTTGATGACTTGAGATCTGACGTTGTCGTACACTGCTGCCCCTGCTTCCTCGAGCAGTACCTTTAGCAGTCCTTCTGAGTCTCTCTGGAAGGTCTGCAGGATCTTCCTGCATGTCATGAGATTGACCTCTCTGGTCGCTCTCACGATTGCTACGTACTCGAGGAAAGCGCTCTTCACGTGGTCCGTGGTGTCAGAGTTCACTGCGAGGGTCGGCGGGCTGACCTGCCCTTTGTCGGCTCTTGTTGGTGTGGGCTTCTGCTGTGTAGGTTCTTTTGGCCGTTTTCTGAAGAACCTTTCCACTGCTGCTTCCTGCTTTTGAGATGGTGATGCGCGGCTGGTGCTCGGGAGCAGTGCACTGAGGAAGGTGCCGATGGCTTTCAGGCGACTCCTCGACCGGGTCTGTTCCTCCGGGCTCGCGGTCTCGCTCTGCTCCTTTGCAGCTTTTTCGGCGGCTGCCTTCTGCTGGGCCCTCTCTGAACCGCTTTGAATGGTCGGGGCTGTTTTGGGGCTCGTCGCACTGGCTGTTGGGTGTCTGGGGGCTTTGAGGAAACTCAGAGTTTCCCCTCTGTCCTCATAGACTACTACCTCATGATGTTCTGAGGCTTTTAAACAGCCGAAGCGGTCTGCGACGTCTCCTCTCTCCCCTCCGACCATCATCGCGTCAACACTTATGGTGCGTGCTGAGACTGCCATATGTTCTCCTGCCTCCCTGATCTTTTGAAGCAATGAGCTTGCCTGAACGAATGGTGTCTCCTCTCTCCACTCGAATAGTGCAATCGTCTTTCCTTTTGATCGCACTAGACGGCATCGGTGAGTGGCTACTTCCACTTGAGGCAGTGCAGCATACTTGCTGCCTTTCATGCTCGTTTTGGTGGTGCTTCCGTTGATCAAAGCAGCAAGGCCTGGCGATATGGGTATACGGGCTCTAGCTCGGCTTGAGCCTATGCAGAAGCTTATGCCTAACTTTTCTCCTTCCCTGTTCATGAAAAGGGCGACGCCTCGCAGTCTGACGCCTGGGACACCGACTCCTCCGCATGCCAGGAACTGCGTGATGGGCATGGTGCTAGGGGCTGGTTGTAGGCGGGCTTCTGCTGCTGCTGCTGCTACCGCTGGTGCTGCTGGCTGTTGGTTGGTGTTTGTGTGTGGTAATTGTATTGTGGTGAATGTTGTGTTTTGTGTTGTTATTGTTTGTGTGGTGATTGTTGTGGTTGTTGGTGTGGTCGTGACTGTTTGAGTAGATGGTAGTCGGTTTCGACTTTGCAAGGTTGTGTCCGTTTTGTTTGCCCCTGCTGCAACTATGGCGACTTTGCTCGCGAATGCCAGGAATGGTTTTCTGGTAGCCGGTCTCTCCATGATGGTGTGGAGTGTGGACTGGCTTAGCTGGGTTTCAATTTTTACTTCCAGCTCCATTCTGTCGTGACTGAATCTTGGGCATTCGAAGAGTAGGTGCCAGACTGTTTCATCGCAGCTGGGGTCACAGACACACGAGGGGCTGTCTTTAAGGTGAAAGCGGTGGAGATACGCTGAGAATCCTCCGTGTCCTGTTAAGATTTGTACATGGACCGGTGTGAGAACAGCGTCTCTGAGTGTTCTTTTCGCCGCTAGGACGTCTGGGAAGAACACTTTTGTGACCGCTCCTGTACTCGAGGACTCGTACCGCGCTTGCCACTTCTTTATAGTCCCCTCCCGTATCTTTCTTCTCACGAACGATATAGGAACCTTGTTGTAGTCCGCTGTTTCTGTCGTTAGAGCTGCCTCCTTGGCCAGCTCATCCGCTCTCTCATTCCCGGCGGTTCCCACGTGGGCCTTGAGCCAGAAGAGTCTCACTTCTCTACCCTCCTCTCGGGTCTCTCGGACGTATCTCTTTATCTGGAGTGCCAGGTGGTGAGTGACAGACGGTCTCCTCAGCAGGTCGAGTGACGATCTTGAGTCACTTAAAATGCTTACGGAGGCCGCCCTTGATTCTCTTGCCATCCTGACAGCTCTGAAGAGAGCGTACATTTCCGATTGGAAGACTGTGTTGTGAGGCGCCAGGCCAAAAGTACTGAACTTGGACTCCTTTCCGTTTTCCCACCAAGTTAGGGCAGCGCCGACTTTCCCCTCTATCTTACTGCCATCGGTGTATATTTGGGGACCGATTACTTGATGGGTTTCCAGGGTTTCGGGAGTCAAGTCCTCTAGGCGTGCATACTCTGTTGTTATGAGTAGCGCTGGGTGGGGATTTTGGGAGTGGTGCACGTTGCACTCCAGCTCGCAACCCGGCGGTATGAACTCTTGGGAATGGCCCTTTTTGATCTTGAAAAGGGTTGCGGCCTCGATTACCCGGAGATCTAGGGGAAGTTGGCCTGACAGGATAAGTGCCGATGTCAGAGACACCGTGCGGTATGCTTTGCAGATCTTCTGCGCGAAGCCTCTCTGCAGTGAGTCAAACTGATTCCTTGTCATCAGTTTCTCAGCTGCGGGGGCCCACGCACTCGCTGCATACATCACGATGGGCTCTATCACCGACACATATATCGTCCTTATAATCTCTCTGTTGAGACCCCAAGTCACCTTTGCCGCGCATGCCAGCTGCTTGTAGATGTCTGCGGCCTTTTTACAGGTCGCAGACACGTGCGCGTTGAAGGTGAGTTTGGAGTCTATTGTGAGACCTAGCAGCTTGACCTCTTGGACTAGGTTCAGCCGCATGCCCGACATGTGGAGTACCGGAACATCGTATTTAAGCTTCCTCGTTAACACCATCGCATTGGTTTTGTGCGCGGCGAAACGTAGCTTATTATTGACGCCCCATTCCGATACTATGTCTAGCGTGTCGTTGGCTGATTGCTGCAGGGGACCGGCTGTGAAGTCCGAGAAGACTAGGACAACGTCGTCTGCAAAGGCCTGGCAGTATACCCCCATTCTAGCCATCTTGTGTAGGAGTGAGTCTAGGATAAGGTTCCAAAACGTCGGTCCGGCAATTGAGCCCTGGACGCATCCTTTCGTGGTACCCTTCTCGCTAGTCGCTCTGGCATAGTTGACCCTGATGTTTCGGTCTTCCAGGTATGAGGTGACGAGAGCGTAGATGTTTTTGGGACAGTTCTTGACTACCATCTGTCTTTTGAGTGCTGGCCACCACGCGTTATCGAAGGCCCCCTCTATGTCCAATGATATCAAAAGCACGATCTTTTTGGCTTTGATTTCGGCTCGAATGTGTCCCATTAGAGCATAGAGGGCGTCCTCGGTTCCGCGCTGCGGCATGAAACCGTATTGGTTCGTGTTGAGCGTTGGGATGAAGTGCCACTGGAGTCTGCCTACTAGGAGCTTCTCGACGATTTTTCCTAGGACCGAGAGCAGACCTATTGGCCTGTACGACTTTGGGTTGGTGTAGTCGTCCTTTCCTGGCTTGCGGAGAATGCATACGTGGGCGACCTTCCACTGCTTCGGGAAGTATGACAGCGACAGGCATCGGTTGGCTATCGCTAAGAACACTTCCCTATCGCAGTTTATTGCCGCTGTGCAGATGTCCGCCGTTAATCCATCGGGACCGGGGGCTTTTTTCGGATTTTGGTTTTGGAGAACCATTTCCAGCTCCGCAGTCGTGAAGGGTGGATCGTCGGCGGACAGTCCTCGGGGGTTTCTCTGCTCCGCTAGCCTCCTCAGAGCGGTGTGGTAAGGCTGTTCGGCATCCGTTGAGTCATCGGGGTAGAAGGTTTTTGCTAGAAGATCCGCTGATTGGTCTGGGCTGAGCGTCTCGCCCGCGGTGTTTCTCAGGAGCGTATCGTCCTGTCTTCTGGCTGTCTTCCTTAGTACCCTGTAGATGCCGTCCCACATGCTCTCTCGGTCCTGCTTCGAGCAGAACTCCTTCCAACTGGCTGTGGCTGCTTCCGTCGCTGCTGTGGTGTAGGTGTTTTTAGCCAGCACGTATTCTTGGATGGTGAAGTGTCTCCGGCTTGCGGCTGCATTTCGGATCCTTCTCTTCTTCGTCGTTGCGTCTTTTTTGAGACGGTCTAGAGAAGGGGTCCACCATGGGGGCTTGGCGTTGTGTTTCGGTGACCCCAGTTTTGGGATCGCTACCTCGCATGAGCGGTGGATGTTACTTGTGTACAGTGTGATTAGTGACTCCAGATCCTCTGGGTTCGAGACGTCCAAGACTCTGACTGATGTGATGTCGTTTTCCGCCAGGCTGGTCTTGAAGTGCGAGCTGAAGTCAGACCACTTTGCCTTCTTGGTGTTGTAGATGCGCGTCGAGATTGGCCTTAAGGGTTCCAAGGCCTTTTCTAAGCGCATCGAGAAGGTTATTGCGTTATGGTCTGATGTTGTTAGACTCCTTTCCACCCGCCACTCCTCGACCTTGCCTAGCAGCGACAGGCTGCATACCGTCACATCGACGATACTTGTGCACCACCTGTCTCCTCTTTTATGATGAAAGATCACCGTTCAGATTACGGTTTTTTTCAATTTGCCAGTGACAGGTTGTATAGCATAATCAGCCCTTTTAATGTTCCCACTGCCGGGAAACAGGCCTCCTCTCTTGGAAAGGCAGTGGGCTGTAATCCACCACGCGGGCCCAGTGCGTGTTGGTAGATGTCACATGTCTTCGAATTGTTGGTTCATGCCAGTTTTCTTTCACCGTTTTGAGAGCAGCCGATCGATTCTGTAAAAATCTCACCGTGAAAAGTTAAGTGAAGTGAGCTTAGAGTGAGCTGTCAATAGTGTCAATCCCTTAGCATTCGTTGGAATGACAGCTCACTCCACGCTCACATCACCTAAGTTTTCACGGGGAGATAGTTACAGAATCGCACTGCAGTAGTGATGAAATAATTTACACAAAATAAAGAGCCTGACTGGTTTCGAACCTACGACCTACAACTCGTAAGTCGCGGCCGTTACCACTGGGCTGCCATAGCTCTTGTAATAATACCTACATATGTGCTCAAAAAACATGTGTATTTTTAATAGAATGTCAGATATTTTTACGGTAGACTGTGTGAAGCCAATTTCCAGGAGTTGAAACGATGTGTTTAAATTCATGCATTTTTTTCAGGATTTAGTGTCGATACGGTCTCGCATTCTTTTTTGTGGAACTGAATTTGAATTGTTTTGGCACAAGAGCAATATGGAAGCCTCCTTTGTTTCGACTTTGATTTTATGCCCCGAATAGATTGTAAGCCTTGTAGACTGTAGATTTGTAGACCGTTTTCTATTAGATTAAGTATGTACCTGGTACTTGTTGACCGTGCCTCGGAAAGCACGTTAAACCGTTGGTCCCGGCTGTCATTCGTGGATCTTTGACAGTCGTTACGGGTCGTCAGAAGCCCGAAAGTCTGACAACCACTCTTACCAAGGGGTATCGTATTACTCAGTAACTGGGTTGTGGAGGTCAGATAGGCAGTCGCTCCATGTAAAATACTGGCATTCAGCTGCATCCGGTTAGACTGGAAGCGGACCCCAATATAGTTGGCAAAAGGCTAGGCAGATGATGATGAACTGGTACTTGTTGACAAGCCTACACTGTCCTCCCATACTTATTAACACTGTAATTTGACAACATTCTGAAAACATATTAAAATTATTTTAAAAGAGTATCCGTGGAGTTTCTTCCCGGCTCTTCTCCATAGGAATCGACCAATTGGAACCGTGCACCTAGCTTCTGACGTTTCATAAGTGTCCATGTAGGTTTATGTGAAATAAAATATTTTAATTTCAAATGTAACGAAATACACTCGCGAGCAATGAAAAAGTTCCAGTGACATAGCACCAAATTATTCCTAAACGGGAAAGGCTAGCTTAATGACGCCGTCTGCAATATTGAAGTACAGACGCCAGCACATCAAGCTACTACAATCTGTCAAATTTCTTTAATAGATTTTCAACATTATCGCTATAGCGTTAAGGTTCAAAGTTGATTGGGAAAATTTGACAGTTTCGGGTAGCTTGACCTGCTGGCGTCTGTACATTTAACAGCAAATCAGAATATTACCACCTAAAAATGTAAATATTGTGTTCAAATTTTAAATTATATGTCTTAGGAGATATTAAGGTGTTTGTCGGCATTTTGTGGGTGGAACTTTTTCATTGCTCGGCAGTGTAGTACGATGTAACTTTTAGAGATTGTGTAATTCTGGTCAATAGTACTTACCTACAAGCCTACAACATACTGCAGTGCTTTTCCTCGACGCAGTCAAGGCACCGAGAGTTCATAAAGAAGACACTACGCACTATGTTCATTGCTTATTTCATTTCTTTGATGCAGATAAAGATTGTTATAAGACTGAATATTAAGCAGAAGATGCTATTTTTATACGCTGTAATAGACACAGCGTATAAAAATAGCATCTTCTAAAACATTTTGTACTTGTTTCTCCTGAATAGTCAGGAGAAACAAGTACAAAATATTTTATTGTCTTTACAGATCCGTGAACCACAATCAAAATGCACTATGAAAACAATCAAATAGATACCAACCAAGCAAAAGTAGAGGAAGTCTTTGGGGCAACCTTGGTAGTTAGCCGGGTCCCCCAAAGCCCCCAAGTCTTCCTCACCCAAGCTGGCAAGCGCGCAAGCAACCGCCAGCAAAGGGAATGCCCGTCAATGAAGGTTCCTCTTCACAGATGCCCGAAAGGCTCAGTCCCGAGAGGCCCTCCCTCTGAGCAAATCTTAATCAACGCAAAGCACCTACAGCTTTGGTGTCCCAACACTAGGCTATCCCAGCGCTGATGGCTACCACAGTCCCAGCGCACAACACAACAACCAAATTCAAACCACCAAAAACCAAACAACAACTTCTTGAAAATGCCACTGCGTGCCACTTCAGGAGAGTTTATAAACGGAAATCGCTGGGCGTTCCTTACCTATAATGTAACTCTGGGAAATAAAGTAATCAGTTTTATAGAAATACTTGAAAATCGCTATTTCGCGTGTCTCCCTTTAATACAGGGGTTCATTCAATTAGCCTTCACTGCATGGAATTCTCTGCGTAATTAATAAACGTATGTTATTATGTTGAGTTATTTACGTTAATTAGGAACGTTAACCGGTATTGGGTTACGTTGTTATTTTCAACTAAATCAGTTTTGAGTTGATAACGTTACGCGTTATCGCGCGTACAACACTAGTACAGCCAACATTATAAGTATATAACACCACGCCTGTTTTCTCCGGGAGAGCAGGCAGAAGTGTATTATTTAACCCGAATTTCATCAGTTACACAACGTGTTTTTTTTATATCCCATAACTCTAGGGGTCATTGTACTCATCATTATGAACAACTTTTATTACAGTTGATTTTTTTTTACGCTTTCAGGTTTGGCACCAAACCTGCTGAAAAAAATCTGCTGTTCCCTACATTTTATGTTCGTATAACTCGTCAAAATGTAGGGAACACCAGATTTTTGTTTCGCGATTTAAGCTTTGGTCCCATAGTAAAAGTTGTTCATAATGATGAGTACAATGACCCCCTAGAGTTATGGGATATCAAAAAAACACGTTGTATAGTTGGTCTAGTGGTCGTAAGACCTTCTCACAGAGAGGGGTCCTGTGTCCCAGCAGTGCAGTGGGAATTTTATAGACTGGTATAGGATAGGATAGCGGTCGCAAGTGCCACTGCTAAGCATGTTCTAAGTTCTTATCGGGTTTTTCCATCAGGAATTTCTCAGTACCTAGCACACCGGGGTCTGCATCTGTGCCCGGTTGATGGCAATAGGCCGACCCCCTATTACATAGGACCTAAACATTAGAGGCGAAATTTGGGTGTAGGTATATAGGTACACCCCTTTTTTTTTTTTTTTGAGGTTGGGATATCATCAAATGACCCCTCCCGCTCTGGGTGGAGCAGAAGGGAGTGTCAGACTCTTACTGACTAAAACCCACCCGTGTTCCTTCCTTAGCCCTTTATGTTCCAGGGCAGCAGTAACCCTTTCGGACGATCCCGCTACCCTGGCAGGCTTCGGGCCCCGATAGGTACACCCCTGCCTTACCATTCGGGGAATACAGTGATGTTATGTGTCACTTTCACATAACTCCAAGCCTTTATTCCTCAATGGGTTAGACAGAGAGATTTTTTTTTTGTTTTTAATCTTATATTAATGTAGGTAATTTTTATTTATTTTTAAATTATTTAACTTCGTATTTTTTTTTTATTTATCTTATGGTCTTCTGACCTAATTTGTACAGCCATGGTCAAACATGTTGTGCCAAAGAATATCCTGTAACACCTCTAATAAACATCATAAAATTTATATTATGTACACATGTTTTTGCAAATAAATTAATCTGAATCTGAAGAGGTGTACACTACCCCCACTTTAAATTGTTAATTTACAATATTAAATCGGTAATAACACCCACTTTTTTATTTGTATTTAGTACCTACTATAAGTAGGATATTATTATAAAAAAAAATAACTAAATATGGGATGGCCTGAAACACTGGTTTTTATTAGCCTAGCTCAGGCAGGTCGCCACAAGTTATAATGCAGTACCAACGCACCTTTCATAGGTAATTAAAAACGTATAAATTAAACTAGCTTTATATTAGTATTTAAGCCAATCTGTTAAGAACTTGGTACTACTAAGTATTTATAAGTTGGTAAATTACTTTGTAAAAGGACCTAAATAAAATTTATTTATTTTATTCATTTACTTATAAGTTATATTTAGTAAGGGTCGCCCCTTATTACATCGGACTCAAATCCTATTGCCTTGATCTATGTTATGGGTTTGGTTTCCGCACTTAGTCCTTTAAGTGGACCATTGTGCGTGTCCAGCTGTTGCCATTATCCGGGCACAAATTCACACTTCTGTCTGCTTTTGGAAATTAATTATTTGTGGCAGAATATTCATTTCAATCACAGCATTTCATAATTATTTTAATGTAATTCCAGACATCGCGAGTTCTCTTCAATATATTATTCTCTGTACATACTCGTGTTATAAATTAAAATCGATTTTCGTATCTGTGACTGCCATTTTTTTTATATTGCGCAAAGGATTTTGTTTGATGCAGTTTTCATCTTGAATTAGAATTAAAATGATGATCAAATAGAAAGGGGATTATAGATTTTTATATGGAGTCGGGCATTTTGTTGTTTTTTTTTTTTACGAAATTACGTCTACGCATATAACTATATAAATTGATAGCTGAAATCAATGCAAACTGAAAATATTATAGGACCAAACCCCGTAAAGCGTCATGTTTCCGAGATATTAACGTTCAAAGTTGATCACGTGACATCCATATTTTTGAACTTCCTTAGATTTTCTTGCATATTAGACGTTTAATTACTTTAAGCTTTCATTGTGATTATTTGGATTGATTTAGATCAACAGGATGTAAGCAAATTAAAAAAAATGGATGTCACGTGATCAGCTACCTATCGATTTAGGTATAAACATTTGGATTTCATGCGTGGCCACCATTTTGAAAAAAAAAAATCAAAATGGCGGACAGATAGGTATGCCACGGATTTTCAAATCCCATTATTCCAGATGGTCTATGTGTATAATAAATTAATATTAAAATTACATATAATACAGAAATCTCAATAATATTTCAAGTGGTAATAACTGTGAAGCAGGGACGAGACCCTAGTTACATATAAAAATTACAAATATTACACAATGTATTATCGCCAAAATCTATAATTATCTGACCACCGCCGTAAGGACTATTCCTAGCGCATATTATTAGTCGACCTAAAAAGGATCCTCCTTTGCTTTACTTACGGACGCAGCTGTGGTCATCATGTGCATGTTATTTTGTTTTCAAAATGGTTAGATATATGTTTTGCCGATAGTAGACTTTTCGTCCATTCAAATAATGACTATTGATGCTACCCGCACTAGGGTAGGGGTGTATCGATAGATCAGCGGTTTCGCAACACGCCTCTGTGGTCGGTTAATGGCCATTGACGAATTTAAATTGCACGCGAAAATTATAGCTGGACCCGCCTACATGGGTTTCACGAATTTGCAGGCCATTTTGATGATTATTGGGGGAGAATTTTATCAAAATGATGAATATTAACGTTATTAGAAATATTTGTTGTTCTGGAGACTTTTAGCAGAATGCACTATGTGATTATATACAGGGTCAAATTAAATTAGCTGGCGAAACTCCGCAATGTTATGGGTAACCTTATTTTATCATGTTTAGATATCGATTATCTAAACATGATAATATAAGGTTAAGGTTGTCTTACAAAGATCGCTTTTAGCGATAAGACCGCCCATTGTGTCACTTCTACACTCATATCTGTAATATTTATGGTGTACATAATAAAGAATATTCTATTCTATAATATATAACTATTTCTGAACGTAGGTATACGGCGAACTGTCTAGTAAAAATAAATCCGTTTCATCGAATCTAAAACAAGGCTTACATTTACAAAATCAGCAAGTTGCCATCGTTTTCGTAAACATCTCTGACAGATTTGACGATGATATTCCTTTTTATTTGAAAACAAATAACACATTTCTCTGGGAACGGTTGCGAAAATATCGCATCGTTTATCTTCATCATTATTTTAGCATGTCGGTAAGATTTCCCGGTTTTGTATAATCAACTTACTACAGCTAGCAATTTCAGAAACAACCATAATGTTCCGTTCTGTATGATTAGTGACGAATGCCTTTGGGACTCGATTAAAGTTCAAGAATCGTTCATAAAGAAATTATGGAAAACAAAAATGTCATACATTACATACTCTTTAGAGATTATTTACGAAAAATTATGTTTTCGCTAAATGGTTTTGGGCAGCTACCTTAACCGTTGTAGATAAGAAACTCGGATTCATAGATTTAAAAAAAAATGTACAGTCGGCAGAAAAGTGGGTTGGGTCAGTTGGGTGGGGTTTCACAAAAACTTTTTTATCCCAATCGATCCTGTTTCTTATAAGGATCAAAAACCTCTACTGGATCAACTGAGGTTTCAGTACTAGAAAAGTCAGAAATCCTTAAAAAAAACCATACAGTTCGTTGGAAATGAGACTAAAACTTTTTTTACTTTTTTATGAGCATGATAGACACACCCCTACAATGAAGACTGGCCGAAAATAAACAAGCTGCCCAACTGAAAAAACCAGCCTGTATAGATGTCCATGGTATCACTTATAAACCCATCCACTTAAAAATAATCTCTTAATCCTCTAACACGGCATTTGCGCTACGTCACAATAGGTTCCCATACATACAACTACACATATGTATTTGTATGACGTAAACTCGACGCCACGTGCTCCGGTCCGTACATACCGCCCGTTTCTTCCACATTCATGCATCTTTTCATATATGCGGCTGCGGGTTTCTCCAGATTGTAAAATGTGTGTCACGCATTCTCGAAAAGGGTTGGCAGAGAACGAGGAGAGAGTTGTATAACCACATTTTTCAATGACGGTATTCTGTCCCAATGCATTAGGGGTCGAGCCTTATGTCTGAAATCGGCCGAATATGCTAGCATTCAGAATGTTCAAATGGAAGACCACTGCAAAAAAAGTAGAAGCGAAATTAGGCGTATCATACGCTTGGAAAACGAAGAAAAATGGCGAATTGGAACGTGTTCGTAGCGACGGTTTTGATTCTTTACTTATGTAGCCCCAATTTATTTGGGGCTTGCGTAACATGTCGTTCTCATCCATAATAACAATAGTCCTCGTGACCGTATATCGGCCATGGCGAGCAATCTCAACGGAGACTTGACTTAGGCGTGGGAGATATTATAGTGCACAAGTGGTGTGCGCAGACACACTTGGGCACTTCCATACTTCTTTATTTATTTATTTAAACTTTTCGCACAAAAAGGTACAAAGGCGGACTTAATGCCTTAGGCATTCTCTACCAGTCAACCAAGGGTGGTGAAGAGATTAGATGGCAGGTGCTTTGGTTGAGAGAGACAATAATAATTTAAAAAAAAAAACTCTTAAAACTAGGTACACAAATACATAAATAGGTTACATACACATACATATTATTACTATAATATATACTTATAATATATATATTCTTTTCTTTATTAGTTTAAAGAAAAGAATATATATATTATATGTTATATGTGTATTCTTTTCTTTATTAGTCGTCATCTCGGTAGTCACCATCATTTTCCACACAGTCCTTTCATCGTTTCTTTGGTCTTCCCCCACTCCTGTAGCCAAATTCATACTCAAAACTCACCTCACGATATCCACGACATTATGTACGTAGTCATACTACCGTAGTTTTATTTCTTTTCTGTACCAAATAGTTAAAATGTTAAAGTAAAAACATCAATCTTTCTATGAGGCTGATAAAAGATCATTTTAGATAGCAGAAAAATATAGATATAAATATACCCGTCGCCGCGCCGGGTCTGTTCGTCGTGTTTGTTGTACTAACTTTTAATTGGGTAAACAATTTACTGTTAACGAAGCAGGCAAGGGTCTCGCTAAAAATGGTGCTGATAGATTCTTATTGAGCTCAGTTTATTGGAAATATTGTCAATGTTTTAGTATTGAGATTTATTTTTAGCATACTGATTTATGGTGTTAGAAATGGTAGCTCGTTAATTTATACTTTTATATTTGTAATTCATATGGTGTACGTATAAGTATACTATATAGTATTCTATTTATTATTATTTATTTATGCACACCAATATGTGTTACAGTATTCGAAGACGATGTTATACACACTTATTAAACTTTCTATATCTCATAAAATATACTTAAACATAAAATTCACAATAATAATAAAACTAAAATAATAAAATTTGCTTTATTTTTTTCAAATTTGTATGCCTCCTTCAATGCAACTTTGTGCTCTTGATACAATCTATAATAGTAATCGATTGTGATAACACTTATTTTCGTCTTTCTTATTTTTATCAGTATATTCTTCCCGGAATCTTGATGAACCGTTGGTCACCTATACATAACTCTGGATTGCTGAGGTCTTGTCGATTTTAGATATATTACAAACTCGAAAAGTCTCAAATGCTTTTGCTGTATTTCAAAAACACGCAATGATTATAGTCACTTAAGGTACCCGGGTTTTCCCATGTCTTGACGACCTTAGAGATAAAATAGAAAAGGCTCAAATGCCAGCACTATTTACGTTTATTTATATCCTACGAATATATAATGAAGACATATACTTATTCGTGTCATAAAAGATCAAACACTGATCGCATAAATAAACGTTTGTCTTTTTGCATATCCATGCAAACACACAAACAAGATGTAAATATACTCAAAACATTAATAAAATCTGAAGTACAAACATCCTAAATATTAACGCAGAGTTAAATTAAGCACTAAACCGAATCAGTGTTTACGGTATGTAGCTATTTACTCAAATCGTTAGGAATGTGTAAATACACTCGAGAGCAATGAATCCGGGTCACTTGAAGAATCCTAAAAATCTCGGAAACTAAAAATGCTAGGTTAATGCAATAAATTGTATTTAATAGACAATGTAATACTCCTTAAATGAAGGTATTAAAACTTCTTAGTTATTGTAAAGTTATATCATAAAAAAATCAAATTTGAAAAAGGGCCACTTTCGAAGATGGAACTACGAAATTACAGCATTTGGTTTTGCTTTTGTTTGTAATCTGTCATTTATGTGGGTACATAAACCATGTTGATAGTGCTCTATATTCATTATTCAAGCTGAAATTATTTCGCTTACGCCTGAAGAATGCACCAGAATACTTACAATGCTGGAAACCGGCCGGAGTCAGCGCGATACAGCCAGGACTGTCGGTGTGTCGCTGTCAACAGTACAAAGAGTTCTCCGACGTTACGAAGAAACTGGTTCTAACCTACGCAGACCAGGAACGGGCAGAACCAGGTGTACCACAGCATGAGAAGACCGATACTTGGTGAACACCATGCTTCGAAATCGCTTTCTCACAGGAACTGAACTCACAAATCAGTCAAACTCAAACTCAAACTCAAATCATTTATTTCAATTAAACCCTTTCAGGCACTTTTGAATTGTCAAAATTAAATTGTCGGTCAGTTAGTCAGAAAATTGAAGCTAGTTGCCCATTCCAAAACGTAGATCTCTGTGGAGAAGAACGGGCAAGAAACTCCACGGACACTCTTTTAAATCAAGATATTATTACAAAATCCTGGGTACATTATTTTTATTGCTTCTATATGTGAGAACAATGTAAAAAAAACTAAACAATTTAAAATATAAAATTCAAAAATAAGCCCTGGCAGTTAAGAGATGACCAGTCTCAACCGACGGCGCCCGTTCACGAACATGACGCGTGGATCAGCACCATCCAGCTCAACCATTTCGTAGGGAACCGAATGATCCAACACACGCGCCACCACCAGTGAGACATTTAAGTGAGCATGACATATTCTTAACTGCCGAGCTCTGTCAAGTCAACATCAAAATATCGTAAAAAAAAAGAAACGAATCCATGGTTCTTACATTTACAAAATTTAAAAAAATGCTTCTAAATTATACAAAACTATAGTTTGCAATTTATTTAAATATGAGAAAAAAGAAAAAAATACTACCAATCGGGAAGAGGTATATAATATTGAAGTATATTTAGAATTAAAACTTGAATGAATAAAGTATACATTAAGTTCGTAATGTCAAAAATATTTTAAAAAAATAAAACAAAAAGGGGAAGCATCTCTTCCAAATATTGAAATTGCAATCAACTAGCGTACCCAAGTGCCTGTGGAGCAGGACCAGCATTAAGCCAAGCATTTTTATCAACGATATACTCATCCAATTTATAATATGCTTGTCTACATAGTGTGCGTTTAATGCATGTTTTAAATTTCTTCTCATTTAGTTGAAGAATATCGAGTGGTATTTTATTATAACATTTTACACAGTACCCCATAAAAGAAGTTTTTACTTTAGACAATCTGAAACGCGGTTGATCTAGCTTGTTCCTATTCCTAGTGTTAAAATTATGCCTGTCACTTATCTTACTAAAAAGATGTAGATTTTTCCGAACGTACATAATGTTTTCGTATATATATTGACAAGGAACCGTCATGATGTTAATTTTTTTAAACAGTTCCCTTAGAGATTCGCGTCTGCTGAGATTGTAGATGGCTCTGATAGCCCTCTTTTGCAGGATGAAAATAGACTCAATATCTGCAGCCCGTCCCCACAGCAAAATACCGTAAGACATGATGCTATGGAAGTAACTAAAATAGACCAGTCTCGCGGTATCCACGTCTGTTAATTGACGGATTTTCCAAACAGCGTAAGCGGCTGAACTTAGCCGCCCTGCAAGTGATGTTAGGTGAGGACCCCACTGCAGCTTTGAGTCAAGCGTGATCCCCAAGAAAACCGTATTTTCGACGAATTCAAGTATCTCCCTATTCAATACAACGTGACATTCACTACTTCTAACATTCGGTAAAGCGAATCTAATGCATTTAGTTTTTTTCTCATTTAATACTAAATTATTTACAGTAAACCAATTATGGACCATAAGCATAGCGTTATTTACGTCGTCAAGCTCCTGTGCACGTCTGCTTACTTTAAAAATCAGTGATGTGTCATCAGCAAATAACACCATTTGTGGCCGGGTTTTTAGTAAATGAGGTAAATCATTTATATATACTAAAAATAGGAACGGCCCCAATATTGAGCCCTGCGGTACACCCATTTTGACTTTTAAGCCCAATGAGTTCACACCGTTTATTTGAACTTGCTGAAATCTATCGTTTAAATATGATTTTAATAAGCTAAGAGCTAGTTTACCCAGTCCGTAATGCTCAAGTTTCAACAGCTTGCTCAAGTTTCAGCAGCAGTTTCGACGCCTCGGAGGAAGTAACCCAAGTGCATGGACAGTAAGACGTCGGCTTGCTGAATCTAACTTAAAACCCCTTAGACCTGCAAACGGCCCTAAACTGGAGCGTGGGCATCGTATTTCAAGACTAAGATATGCCCAGAGCCACGTAAATTGGAGTATTGAAGATTGGTCAAAAGTTATGTTCTCCGACGAATCAAAATTTATGCTCTACAAGCACGATGGAAGACACAGAGTGTATCGAAGACCAGGGGAAAGATTCAAGCAAGCATGCATCGAAGAAAAAGTAGCCTACGGTGGTGGGTCTGTACTTGTGTGGGCCGGAATTTCTTCTGAAAGTCGCACAGAGCTGGTGATCATAGAAAACGGCTCTTTAACTAGCGTAAGATATGTGGAAGAAATCCTCAATGATCACGTTG
Source organism: Apamea anceps (assembly GCA_951799955.1). Classification (NCBI taxonomy): domain Eukaryota; kingdom Metazoa; phylum Arthropoda; class Insecta; order Lepidoptera; family Noctuidae; genus Apamea; species Apamea anceps. The sequence continues at coordinate 8,564,290 of OX637505.1, read as the reverse complement.
GTCCATTTATGGTCAATTTAGGTGAGGATGCTATATTTATGCATGACAATGCCCGACCTCATACAGGTAGGATTGTGAATGACTACCTTCAAGAGATGAACATTACTCGTATGGAGTGGCCAGCGCGCAGCCCGGATATCAACCCGATCGAGCATGCTTGGGACGAGCTAGGCAGATGCGTAAAACAACGAAACCCTCCCCCAATCATGCTTCGTGAGCTCAAAATTGCTCTCACAGAGGAATGGGAGAATATTCCCCAAAATCGTATAAGGAACTTGGTGTACAGCATGCCAAACCGCGTAAACGCAGTAATGGAAGCACGAGGAGGCAATACGAAGTATTAAAATTCAAGAAAATCGTAATAAAGTTCAAAAATTTCATGTTTCCTATTTTTGTTTTAAGGAGAGATCAGCAGTTTTTTTCTTTATGTAATTTTGTGTTAATAAAATGTATGGTGACTCATATTTTTTTTACTTTCATTTAAAGAGTATTACATTGTCTATTAAATACAATTTATTGCATTAACCTATCATTTTTAGTTTCCGAGATTTTTAACATTCTATAAGTGACCCGGATTCATTGCTCTCGAGTGTATTTCGTGCGGGTCACCCCATTTTGACGTGCGTGACCGTATGCCATGCTCTTTGTTAATTTTTTATGACGTATATGAGTCTGTACAGTAGTACTATTAACAGATTTGTGAGTAATCCTACTAATATTATAAACGTGAAAGTTTGTGTGGATGGATGGATGGATGAATGGATGTTTGTTACTGAACGGATTTGGATGAAATTTGGTACAGACGCCAGCACATCAAGCTACTACAATCTGTCGAATTTCTTTAATAGATTTTCAACTTTATCTCTGAAGTATTAAGGTTCAAGGTTGATTGGAAAAATTTGACAGTTTCGGGTAGCTTGACCTGCTGGCGTCTGTACATAGACAGTTTATAACCAGAATTAACACATAGGATACTTTTTATCCTGATATTCCTACGGGATCGCGACTTATGCGGGTGAAACCGTGGGGCGCAGCTAGTATTACTATAATTTAATGTTTGTTTACTCCAGGGATCATGCCTGAAAAAACTCGTAAATCAGTGTGCCGGTTGCGATTTCCGTGGATGGGCAACCATTCTTTACACATTGGAATATACTGGGTGGCAAAGACATCGACGCTCAACCATGGATTCAGTACATGATTCTGAGCTCGAGGCGTTGAAATTTTTCATTGGTTATTAAACAAAAAAATGTTGGTAGGTATTGCACTTTCCACTGTTAAACAGCTGATATTTTTATTGATCTCTGCCTAGCCTTTTCCCAACTACGTTGGGGTCGGCTTCCAGTCTAACCGGATGCAGCTGAATACCAGTATTTTACATGGAGCGACTGCCTATCTGACCTCCACAACCCAGTTACTGGGTAATACGATACCAATTGGTAAGACTGGTTGTCAGACTTTCGGGCTTCTGATTACCCGTAACGACTGTCAAAGATCCACGAATGGCAGCCGGGACCAACGGCTTAACGTGCTTTCCGAGGCACTGAGGGGTCTTGGTATATAAAGATGGTCACCCATACACAGACCAACCGCGGCAAGCGTAGCTTGACCTGACCGATCGACCTGTGCGGCTGTTATTATTTAGCCACTGTTGTTATTATTTAACCGACGAAAAATTTCTACACTAGGGGGTTTTGATGTGCTCGATTCATGGTTTCAGTCTGCGCGTCAATGTCCCTCTCACCCTGTATACCATGTTTTGGAAGACGCATTACGTGTCGTCAGAAGAATAAAAATAAATTAGGGTTACTGACATACTATGTGTGCACTGACAGGACAGCCGGTCGATTCTATAAAAATCTCACCGTGAAAACTCAAGTGAAGTGAGCTTGATGTGAGTTATCACTTGTGTCAATCCCTAGCATTATTTGGAATGACAGCTCACTCCACGCTCACTTCACCTAAGTTTTCACGGTGAGATGGTTACAGAATCGCACTGCAGGTCCATTCAAATATATGTGGCTCTTTCCTCAAACAACAATGGTCCTCACAAGATCTGGACCAGGACTAGCACCCTAATTGCGTAACACACAATCAATCGGAATCGGTTTCATTTTGACAGTTCAACAACATTCATTGCGTTATTTACGTGTTGAGCAGACAAATTTTTCGAATTTATGAAGCAATGGATTAGCAATTTGCTTCAAAATGATTCAGATTCCGATTGATCGTGTGTTACGCAATTAGGGTGCAGGACCATAACCAGAGTAATGTCTAGACTTTAAAAGAGACTGTGACCTCTGAGTTCGTTTCGGTTTTTCTTCTCAGAGTACCTAGTCGGATAGGAAACAGCGGCTTATCAAGTTTTTTAAATTTTTTTTTTTTTTCACTTGTACATATGTATTATTATTTTAGACTTAATTTGATTCTTGCTTATATTATTGTTCGTAATTATGCAATAAATATTTAATTGGATATATTACTGTTCAGCAGAGTAGCAAATGATGATGTTATTCATTTTAATAAAAAAAAATTAACATGTAAAACCAATTTACAAAATGTTTCAATAAAATTTGAAACAGAACTCGAAAATTTCTGCTGGGGAGTTTGTTGCGCCACTTCTTCTTCCCAGCGATAACACTAGGAAGTGATGAAGGGCGGGCGTTTTTGGTGGAATGTCTTTTGTAATTTTGACGTTCGAAAAGTGCTGATTCTCAGCCTAATTTGTATAAATGACTTTTGATTTTGATTTTGAACAGAAATAATCATGCAAAAATGCCTCATTAGCACATTTTTTTTTAATTTAGGTAAATGAGCCTGATTGAGACAGTTAAAAAGTTCTGATTTCCTCCCACCTGTAGGGAAAAGTACATGAAAGGCAGAAATTTGACATTCAGAACATTTTTCGACAATTTCATCGTTCAGCGTGATAGGTGGCAGCTCGATCGTGTTCCGAATATCTTCTATATAAAGAACCAATGCAAAAATATCTCTCTCTGGCCTCATTTTTCATCTACTAACTATGCTTTTATTGAAATCATACGGCTTAAACCGCAACGACTACGATTGTGGTGCACTCTTATACCATCCACCTATAGATATATTTAGTTGAGTAATGGATATTGCTTGCATTCTACATGGTAGAACTACCGTTTTGAAACGACCTCTTAACTTGATTTGATTCCGGGTTTAATATTCCATAGCAGTGCAAAATATAAGGGGGACTGTTTTATGGCCTGAAAATGTGCTGCCTCATCTGAAAGAATCTCGTTTCAACTTATGATAAAGTAAAAATAGCTCAGCATCAGCTAAAGGGTATATGGGATATTTGATTGCTACGCCGTAGCTCGTTCGTAGCCTTCGTAGCTCGTAGCGCGTAGCATTGGATTTGTGACGACACGCGTGACGTAACCGCCGCACCCCCGCCCGGGCGTGCGTCACTCCCCCCATCCCTCCTCTCGACACGCAAATCATTGGCCAAAATCAACAGCGATTTAATGCCGCCATTAACTACCGGAAGGTGGATAAATGTACGGTGCATGTGTTCGCTCAACCGACTTACAATGCAGGCGATTTATAACAGGCGACACGATTTACCGGGTAAATTAATTAGGCGCGACTGTCACGGTATGTATTTACTGTTTACTTAATATTTTGTGTTTGCACGACGTTTTGGGGTACGAGGGCGGGTCTACGGCTGAAAAGGAAAGTCAAATGTCTCCAAGTCGGTGTAACGCGAACATTTACATAAATATAACAACCAGCCTTAAGGACTTTGATGGAATGGGGTTAAAGTACAGTTTTGGAGCGAGTGAGCCATTGTCTTTGGGCTCGAGCGTCAAATATGTCGTTAAAGTGAAATGTTGATGAAATAAGGATAATCTGTGATTTTGTTTGGGTATTTTTATTAAAGATGTGAATACAAATAGAAAGCATTTGTCCTCATTAGGTTCCATTTAAGAACCCTTTTGTCTTTGTTGTCACTGACAATTTTGTCTGGTTTATTATTGATTAAATTATAATACCGATGCAGCCAACCTTTTTACTAAACAATAGCTTTTTTATTAAATGTTTAGGTTATGATCGTACCTATTTCTCAGTATTCCAGTTAGACGAAGTATAATTATTATTACAACTAATTTAGAGATCATAAAGAACAAATCCACATTCATTTTATTAATAGACGCCACAATTTTTGGTAGGCCTAATCGCCGAACAGAAAAACCGATCTCCTTTAAACCAACCTGTAGAATTTGCAAGTGTTATGCAAAATGAGGAATCTGCATTCAAGGAAACGGCTTTTGAAGTGGCTTTTAGTCTCCGAATATGGTGAGTATAAATGTGTTCAAACAACGGGAAACAACTATCGGTTAGCTACATACGGGCTTCGGTATTTCGGTAGATCGTTACTGTTTGTTCGTGTACGTAGCACCCGTATGTAATATTCCGCGAATAGAGAACGCCAGTTACCGTTATCCTAACAAAAAATCTGTAGTTATTTTCAAACGGCTGTGGTTTTAAAAGAACTAGATTACCGTTTATTAATTAACAGACGAATGCTTTGCTCGATTTTTTCATGTCGATTTTTCCGAATGTGAATCGAAAAACTTCCCGAAATCCGATTGAGTCGGAATTTTGCACACCTGTGTAATTTAGAAGATATTATAATGACGTGTAACAGAAGGAAATAAAAATGCATTCTATAAAAAACACCACTAAAAAATGTTTTTAAACAATATTTTTATTTGCCTTCATTCAACAATACATTCAAAAGATTATAGACAGTTGACAACAACAACAACAATAGTTTTATCATAATTATCAAACACGTACAGTCAACCACAGTCAAACACAAATTAGTAGCGACTTGCACTACGAAAATCGCCCTTATTGCTACGACAAAAGGCGCTCTCAATCTCAAATTATTACCACTGATGAGCTATTAACTGTGCAAAAAACACATAGCTTCCCCTCTCATTTATCTAACATATTACAAACCACACTCTGCTTTGAGCACTGAGCTTTTTGATGAAAGTAAATACATAATGTTGTTCCGTCACCGCACAGAGCCGCGGCGTGTCAAAGCCAGTTGTTTTGAGCCCGCAGGAAATTATCACAGATTGTTTAAACGTCAGCTGCGAGCGACCCAGTTCAGGTGCGTTTAGACCGGACGCATACGTGAATATTTCATTGGCAGGTAGTGTTACTAGATTAGAGATTTTAACACGGGGGATGAAAACAGGATATAAAACGTATTGGTTCGTTTACAAATATTCATTATCTTTATCATTGGGAGCGGAGTTCCACGGTAGATTGAATATAGGTCTTCTTCCTTCTATGCCATGCTGCCCTAGTCTGTGCGAATCTCATACAACCGTGAGTCGATCTATACTCTAAAAGACTCACCGTGAAAATTTAAGTGAAGTGAGCTGGCAGTAAGTAACATGAGGTCGAATGACAGTGAACTGTCATTCTGTAAAAATTTCACCGTGAAAACTTAGGTGAAGCTCCCTTCACCTAAGTTGATCACAGAAGTGCTATTCTGTAAAAATCTCACCATAAGAACTTGGTGAAGTGAGCGTAAAGTGAGCTGCATTGCGATTCTGTAACCATCTCACCGTGAAAACTCAGGTGAAGTGAGCTGTCATTCCAACAAATGCTAGGGATTGACACTATTGACAGCTCACTCTAAGCTCACTTTACCTAACTTTTCACGGTGGGCTGTCATTCCCCAATGCTAGGGATTAACACTTTTGACTGCTCACTCCAAGCTCGCTTCACCTATGATTTCACGGCGAGATTTTTACAGGTGTTTTGATCTGCTGTCTTTCAAATCAAAGTCAGAAAAAGCTTGTGCTAACTTCTTTCTTGAAAGTTTCTGTGATCTAAACGCAGCTTCACGCCTTCCCAATTCCCATCCGTGTTAAGGAATAATTTCATACGTAACATTCGAATTGCAAATATTATTTTGACGTCCCCGTTATTACGTAACTAAGGAATGTGACGTCATAAATAACATCGTATGAGTTATTGCGGCAGATGTCTTTATGTTAAACATTTACATAAATATTCGTAATATTAATTTAATTTGCATTAAAGTAAGTATCAAAGTTAAGCCGATGTGATATGTCATTTTTTAAATTAAATTATTGCTTCCCAAGTGTAATTTATTTAAGTATTCATTTTCATACGTGAAATGTCGTCTGTACATAGTTTGCATAGGTGAACAGAATTAAATGTACAGTCTGCAACATCATAATTATAATTCTCCTGCTCTTAACTCAATGTATTTAGGGTGCTACCATCCAGAATGTTCATACGGAAACTGCAAAACAGTATAATCGTACAATTAAAACTAGGCGTTTATTATCACACCTGGAAACTGTAAAAAAAACGGCCAAGTGCGCGTCGGACTCGCCCATGAAGGGTTCCGTTGAGTTGATTGAATGAAAGGTAAATGGCGGTTTACGATTTATGACGTATTAAAAAAACTACTTACTAGATCTCGTTCAAACCAATTTTCGGCGGAAGTTTACATGGTAATGTACATCAAATATTTTTTTTAGTTTTATCATTTTCTATTTTATAAGTTACAGGGGGGGGGGGGATACATTTTATTACTTTCGAAGTGTCTCTCGCGCAAACTATTCAGTTTAGAAAAAAATGATATTAGAAATCTCAATATCATATTTTTGAAGACCTATCCATAAATACCCCACACGTATGGGTTTGATGAAAAAACATTTTTGAGTTTCAGTTCTAAGTATGGGGGAACCCCCAAAATGTCTTGTTTTTTTTTTCTATTTTTGTGTGAAAATCTTAATGCGGTTCACAAAATACATCTACTAACCAAGTTTCAACAGTAACTATAGTTCTTATAGTTTCGGAAAAATGTGGCTGTGACATACGGACGGACAGACAGAAAGACATGACGAATCCTTAAGGGTACCGTTTTTTGCCATTTGGCTACGGAACCCCAAAAATTGCGAATTTAACGTGTTCTTAGCGACTGTTTGGTTCTTCATATAGGTAGTCATCATCATCACTCTCCTGCCTGTATCCCAATTCATTTAGGGTCAGCGCAACATGTCCCTTTTTTCCATACTTCACCATTAGTCGTCATCTAGGCATATCATCTTTAACAAAGTCCATATATCGTTTCTTTGATCTTCCCTTACGCTCATAAAACCACCCTTACGTTTAACCTCTTTAAACTTAACAGTTTTAACTTTCTTTTTTTATTTTATTTTTTATTGTTTGTATTTTCTGTGCGTGTCCCATACTCGTATAAAATATTTCTCCTTTTTTCTTTCCCTCCGAATTCATACTCAAAACTTTCCTTACGGCATTAAGGTGAATTAACAAATTAATAAAACACTACCTACACTACATCTACTCATGATCTAACTGATCTACTGGCCCGATTATTTTAACAAAGCTCCCTGAACAAGCCTGCTTAGTAAAGTACTTTACTAAGTATTTGTCAGGGAGCTTTGTTGCTGTCTGTACTGGGTGGGTACCCACGTCTCAATTCTCAAAGCTTTCAACTCGATTACAGAGGTGGCACCTCCAAGTGAATTGTCACGTGGAGTAAGTGCATTATACAGGATGTGTACACGTTCAGTTATACAGACTGACTTGGAATTCATGGGCAATCTTTCAGTGGGTGAAAGTACTTCTGAATTGGAACAACGTTTACTACGGCACCAACTCTTAAATATTACAATAGTTACGGCTACAATTGAAACACTCTAAATATATTACAATAAATTGTCACGTGTCAGTTAGGTTGGGTAAAGTTAAGTTATGTCTATAATGAGCATTATTGTTGGTATTAAAAAAGGCCATTTGCACTTTGATAAGACGAAGGCCGTCCAGTTTATCCTGCCCGTTATGACATACGGTGCCGAAACGTGGACACTTACAATCGGGCTGGTCCAGAAAATTAAGGTCGCTCAGCGCACTATAGGCTATGCACGGAGTTTCTTTGAAGGATATAATCAGTGCTATCGTCATAGCGTGCAGAGTAAGTAAGCTGAAGTGGGAATGGACTGGCTATGTTTTTCGAAGGACCGATGGCCGGTAGAGCAGATGAGCCCTGAAGTGGAGACTCCGTATCGGCAAGCGTAGTTTACGGTGCCCCCCAGCAAAAAAAAGCTGGCTGGGACAGACTGGATGCGGAAGGCGGAAGTTAGGGTGTTGTGGCGCAGCCTGGGAAAAGCCTATGTCCAACAGTGGACCACGATAGGCTGAATTGATTGTTGATAGATTTTCATTTTCGGATCAGTCTACCGTAAATGTTCACTAAAGGAGAGATTTTTCAGGGAAAGTCCGTATTAGATTACCTATGAATTCAAAGTCAGCCTGTACACGTTAATGGCTGCGGGCTGCATGTGAAATTTAAGATAGAGGCTTGCAGCGCTTTGCAGCGATGTTTGCTCACCGGTTGAGCACATAACGCATACGGGTCGAGTATGCATGCACTTATTTAAGTACAGCAGTGCGATTCTGTAACCATCTCACCGTGAAAACTTAGGTGAAGTGAGCGTGGAATGAGCTGTCATTCCAACTAATAGGGATTAGTTTTTTCCGGATTTTGTATTATTTAGGCACTACTACGGCTTAGTAAGTTAAATTTATAATTGATACGTTCAACGTGTGAATTTAAGTAAGTACATTGCATTTTACATTATATTTTTTCTGGTATTCAGCTGGTATGCATCAAATTAGACTGGAAGCCGACACCAACATAGTTAGGAAAAGAATCAGAATCGGAAATATTTATTTGCTAACAATGTAGGTACAGATTTGAAATGGTGTAAGAATACAATGTTTCCGCTACATTCTACCTTACGGCGTGCAAAAACATTAGTTAACATTACACTGACCTGAAAAGCTAGGCAGATGACGAGAGACTTCATTTTCCACACTTTTATTAAAAACTCTGCTGTCAAAGAGGGTATGATGATATGTTTCTAGTAGAATATTCATCTCTTTAGCAACTGTCAACTTAATTTTATGCAGTTTAAGAAAAAAAAAAAAGTAATTATTGCGTCTCGTCGATCACAAACTAAACTCAGTCGAAAATAAAAAACCTTTTTTTTTTAGTTAACAAAGAGAGTTTAATGATCCATCACCAACAACAAATTTATACAGTTACCTACTTCATATTTAATTCTTTACCAAATACAAACAGACGTATTATCACTCAAACGTATTCCTTTTGTTTCTCTCCTCGTATTAGTGCAGTATCGTATTCTATTGTGTTGTAAACAGAGCCCTCACGATCGAACTCATCGCGCTCTCAACGCCATTCCGTTACTTTACGCGATAATGTTGCCTTCCGCGTAACGCTTTCGGATATTTGAGACTCCACTTGATCGAGATTATTTTCAGCGCTGAGATGAATAAAAAGAGTAATAGAGTATATAATATGTATGTTTATGAGTATCATGAATAAGGATATCGACAGATTTGGTTCATTTGGTTGGCAATTTTCAGAAATTGACATGGATCCATGGAATGGAATGGATAGCTTACATTTTTTTTTCATTTTTTAATTTCTATATCGTTTTTTTTTTAAGTGTTCTGTTTGAATGGCTACAGGGGACCTACTACCGTTACTAGAGTTTATATTTTGTGCTCAAAGGTAACTTTGTACTTGTAAAATTTTTCTCCATACATCAATATATATTACGGTCAATTCTCTAACTGCAAATGTAAGTTTGCAATCGCAATTTTTTTTATGTGACAAAATCAAAATCAAAAGTCATTTATTCAAATTAGGCTGAGAATCAGCACTTTTCGAACGTCAAAATTAAAAAAGACTGTCCCCCAAAAAACGCACGCCCTTGACAGAACTACAAATTAACGATTTTCGGACTTTTTCCTTTACTTGTGCTATAAAACCTTGCTTCTTGCCAAATTTCATGATTCTATCTCAACGGGAAGTCCCCTTTTAGGTTTTGATTTATTTGCGAGTATCAAAATAATAATAATATGCCTGGACATTAAAAATAATGTCGCATACAAAGCCGTATTTTTTTGTTGCGTTGACTTCCCAGCTTGATTTCTTTAGAGCTCCAAGGGACCGTAGCCCTATGTATTTGATATTAATTTCTTGATACCTCCACGCGTTCCTGAGAAAAAGGGTCTTGGCAAACAAAAACGAAAACGAAGTGATATTTAATACCTACTTAGGTTGTGTTTATGAAAATTGAGAAGAAGAAAGTTGAGGTTTGCTGGTTACTTATCCTTGAATACACAAATGCCCATTCCTCTAATAACTCTATCGATGAAGGTCACAAGTCGTATCTTGGTTGTCGGTACACTACTGTATCTTATATCAAGCTTATCCCAACAAGGAAAAAGCACGAACAATATATTTGATCGCAATCATGAGATGAAATAAAACGATATTTGGCAAGACTCCGGCCGCGAGGAGATACACAGCTTCCATTTGATATCTTTAGATACTTAATATTCACAAGTATATAACGTATACTTGTGTAGTAGCAGTCTTTTGTGTATCGACATCTTCACTGAGTTATTTTTGTTAAATATTCTTTTTTTGTACTCTGCTTATCGTTTAGATTTTAGTAGGTATTTTGAGATGTTTGACGACTCAATTGGTGATTTTTTTATTTAGTCCACTAGTTACCACTGCTGGGTAAAGGCCTCCTTACTCTCTTCTCTCTCTGTCCAGAGCTGCCAAGGACCAATCTTTATGAGAGGAGTCCAGCCCCCCATCTCCGTCTGGGCCTGCCGCGATGTCGTTTGCCATTAAGTGGGATAATCGGTGATATTATGATATGATAATATTTATCACAACATAATCTCTAAATCCAAACATGAAACTCATCGCCTACAAGTCTCCAGTTTGACTTCCGGGTGCGTCAAATATCAAGGTGACTAACAGATGGATAGTTGTTCCGGTCTAGGTTCTAGTGTAGAGCAACGTTACCAATAATGAAGAACGTTATAGTCTAGAAATCTAATTTATCCACAGTTAAACCTATTTATACCCTCTTTGCCCCACTTATTACAAAACAACCCTAAATTGAACTTAACTAACTAAAGACAACATTAATCATTAACCTTTATCAATTCCAAAGCAACACAAAGGTCGCAGCCATTAAAATTAAACAGTTAAACGCGAGATAAAGCCAGAAACGTACCGAATGCTCGCTCTTTTGTCAGGCTGAGGCAACGTTCTCCGCTTTTATTGGGGTAACAACCCAAAGGAGAGCTGTAGAAAGTGTACACTGTCACTGCGACACTCCGGACACTAAAGGCTCGTTTACACGAGGTGAGTTTCACATCTGTCAAATGGCGAGAATTTCCATGCGAGTCTTGTAAGCGAGACTCGCCAGGCACTGAAAACTGCTCGCCTACGATTATGTTACACGAGAGTAGTCTGTCTTTCTTGAAAATTAAATGTGATTCGGAAAAGGCAAGTCGAGCTTCGACTTTTGACATGCAGGTATTGTACTTACATTTTCACAGTTTACACGATTTTTATATTATCTTCTTTCAAAAATCGCCTATTTGATGCGAGAAATTCCACGTAAATGAGCCTTTACTGGCTGATACATTACAACAATACTCTCTGGAGTTGCGTAGCGTAGAGTACAACAATGGATTAGCGAACACTGCTCATTGTTCAATGGAGTACACATCGGGGAATATTTCGGCTATTTACCCATCGATATTGAGTGTCATTTGACATATTGACGTCGTTTAACTTTCTGTAATTGCCTTTTTTTGTGGGTTTTACGTGCATGTTGGTTTTTGTTTTGGACCGCAATTTATTTAGGAGTATTGCTCCTGAAATAGGTACAAATTCAAATTCAAACTTGACGCATTTATTTTAATAAATCCAATTACAGGTACATTACAGGTTTACAGGCTGTAAATGGATTTATTAAAATAAATACATTTGAATTGTCAAAGGAGTTGGTCATTCAGAGAGATGAAGCTAGTTGCCCATTTCAAAGTGTAGGTAGTTCCTATAAAGTAGGATGGGCAATAAACTCCATGGACACTCTTTTAAATTATATTTGCTGCAAAATATTAGTAATATCATTAATGTGTAAATGTCACCAGAGACCAGACCACCTATTATATTCGATCCAAATTGCATAAGAAGAAAGAAGAGTATTCATGAGTGTCGTCCGGTTAAGCCTGGGCATTCAGACATGCTACAACCCTCTTAACTACCTTATATTTTGACCCCAGCTTACATATCCTCGAAAACATCGTGAGGAAACCAGCATGCCTAAGAACCAAAAATTCGAAGACATGTGACATCTACATCATGTGGGTTGCGTGCGCTTGCCGCGTTGTGGATTCTGGCCCACTCCTTCTTATAGAGAGGAGCCCTGTGTCCCAGCAGTGGGAAAATTGTAGGCTGATTATTGTCGTGTAGAGCATGTAACACACGAGGAACGAAGAAAAAGAGGATATTAATTGTCATAATTGCCTTTCTATATGATATTAGTGACTGAAACATTGCCAGTAGCACCAAGTTGATTCCATAAAAATTCATAGCCATTAAGACGATATAAGGAAACAATGACAATAAAGAAGTCGAGACCACGTGGCGCTATAACTCATCAAAGCAGCATTTACTGCACAATATAATGACCTCATTCTAGGACGCCCTCAGGCTAGGTGAAGCGACGATCTTCGCAGGATGGCTGGTAGCAACTAGATGAGAGTTGCCGAACATCGAGTTGAATGGCGTGCAAAAAACTCAAACTCAAATCATTTATTTCAATTAAACTATTTACAGGCACTTTTGAATTGTCAAAATTAAATAGTCGGTCTGTTAGTCAGAAAGCTGAAGCTAGTCAATAAGAGAGGCCTATGTCCAGCAATGGACTGCTATAGGCTGATGATTATGATGATAATGACCTCTGCCTCGCTCGCTTGGACTGCCTCGTCTGTTTAGTGGTCGCAAGCGCTACTGCTGTGGGTTCGATTCCCAGGTCGGGCAGTGTTTTCGGGGTTTTCCGTCAAAAATTTCTCAGCTCGGAGTCTGGATATATACCCGACTGTTGGCAATAGGCTCGCCCCCTTTTATATGGGACGTAAACATAACTGGTTAAATGTTTTTATTTATTTATTTATGTGAGTGTATTATATGGTATCAGTATCAATGATCGACTCTGATTACCACAACTAACCAACTTCATAGATATAGAAGGTAACTACAGATTAACCAATGATCATAATCTGTTTGATATTCGATTTGTTGCGAAGGGCCTGAAGCAACATATTGAATTGGGGCTTAAATTAGGTTAAACTGCGCTGTTGTGGTTTCCGGGAAAGAGCGAAGGTGTGATAAGTTTAATGAATGAAAGTGATTTGTGAAAATTGCAGCATAATGCAATTATGGATAGATAACATTACTGCAAAGCATCTTCTATACTATAAGTATATCTAAATAGTATAGAACAATGTCGGTTTTAGTGTCTGTTTGTATGACCGCTTAGTTCTTGTAAATTACACAATGGATTGAATTTATTCCGGAAGGTTTATGCTTATAAAACATTATATTTAACGTTGATAAAGCACAGCAATTTCAATGTTTTGACATGTTACCACATTAGATCGGACCCGTGCATATCTATTACAAATAAATAAAATTTAAATGTGTTGTAATGTATGTACGTACGTGTTATGTATTGATGTTGTATTTATATTGTATTTATTTATTGATGTGTGATGTTTTGTTTTTATTAATTTGTAATAATTTTGAATTATTTTAATTTAAAGATGTTTTCTAATATGGGTTATGTGGTACCTGAAATATATGTATATTTTTTTAGTTTAATGTCAGAATAACAGCTTTTTACTAAATGCATACGATATCTTAGTCGATTTCATATGATTTTAGTAAACAGCTGTAGACAAAACATTTTTAAATTGTTTTTTTTTTTGTTACATTTAGTAAAAACCTTTGTCACTCGAAACAGACAGTTAGATTTAATTTATTTTTAATAATAGTACTAAATAGTATAGTATAGTTGGGAAAAGGTTAGGCAGATGATGAATAGTACTAAATGTAAAAAAAAGCAATTTTTCAAATCTTTGTCTCTGTTGGTCCGGCTAATTTCCGAAACGGCTGTACCGATTTTGACGGGACTTTCACTGGCAGATAGCTAATGTTTTATGGAGAAACTTCAGCTACCTGGTAAAGAAAGAAAGAAAATTAGTTTATTTGACCCAGGTAAAGAAATCGCACCTAAAATAAGATATCGTATGGTTTCAAACTCATGAATCGCTCTTGATATCGGTAAAAGCTGCGGTCAAGGCAATTGGCAAGCAGTACTTATATCTTGGCTCCAACTGCATCCTACTTGGGAAAAGCTAATAGGCATAACCATATTATAGCCTATTTGGGTTACCTTGAGTACCTGCTTACTAAAATAGCTCTGTATCTATACATATAGGGTGGCAGGGACATCGACGCGCAACCTGTTAGGTACCAGGTTAAGCACTAGGAAGTGGTGAAGGACGGACGTTTTGGGGGACTATCTTTTGTAAGTTTGACGTTCGAAAAGTGCTGATTCTCAGCTCAATTTGTATAAATGACTTTTGATTTTGACCATGAATTTAGTACATGATTTTGAACTCTCTTCGTCGGACAAACGTTTCTACGCTGCCTGGGGGAAAATCCTGATGGGCTAGAATCATGTACTGAATTCACAGTTTACGTGTCGATGTCCCTGCCACCCTGTATGCAAACAGTGCTATTTTGTTGTGCAATATGTTTTTTTATTTCCCATAACTCAAAATAAAAACACTACAAAGTGAAAAATAAACTCATTTTTGAAATTTGGAGTCTTGGTTTTGTATTTACGTTTTTTGAAGGCGGTTAAAAATAATTCCGCTCCATACACTGTCGTGTTTATACGCGAACTAAATAGTACGAGTAGCTTTAAAATTATTATTTCGATTTGACTCAACGTGAAGAGTTTTTATTATGCTACAAATTAAAACGAAGTGTTAATTGATTTATTTACACTTTCGCAGACTATATAATAATATTCAAAGTGCATATTTTCGACATGTGATACATTTCTATATTTAGCTTGTATCTGATTTAATAAGACGCGACTGTTGATGTCATTTAGGAAACGGTCTAATATTAAATTTATCAGTGCCAAAATGAAATGCGCATCACTTGACATCTCCAATTTGTCGCCGAAGTGTGCTAAGGTTTGTAATTCAAGGTTTTCCCTATTAATAACATGCCTTTCTCATAATTTTCTAGATTTACATATTTTTTTTCGATTAATTGGTAGAACTGTGGTAAATAATATAGGCCCCTGATTTATTTTTTGGTCTTGCCTTGTTTTAACAACCGAAATGTAGATTGACGAAGAAATTAGGTACTGTGTCTGAAAAATACCAAATACTTTTCGAATGGAAACGGATGCAGTCACACGCAACCTGGCAAGAGTCGTTAGATGCGTTTTCCCTTTCTTTAACTTTCTTCTAAACAGACATTGCTTGCGCAAGTTTTCGTAATATAAATTTTTACTATAATATTTCCGAACGCATCTCACATTTTAAAATGCAGAATTCCTATTTGACCGCAGTTTTGAGCTAGCTATATTTCCTTTCCTCCTATCCGTTCCCATCCAATTACCATTTTTCGTTGCACTAAGGGCCGGTTTTTTGATCCGTAGTTAAACTCAGCCAATTGTTAAAAATAGTAACTAATTATAAATTTGACCATTAGCAATGATATTATATCATAAGATAAACTAAAAATTTATCAAAATACACAATTTGTTTTTCTTTTTTTTTTAATCTTTGTAAACGCACCCACGATACGGCAGAAATTCAAAATGTGGGGCTATGTTTTTTTAAAAAAGAAAGAGAAGAAGAAGAGTTTTAAATATAAAACTTGTAAAATTTATTTATAAATATTTATAAAATCGATTTAATAAATTCCTCTGACAGAACGAAATCCTGAAAATTTTACAATACAACACAACTGAAGGATCGTCGAATGCTCAACTCAGACATAAAAGCGATATGTCTGTACATACCTACATAGAAAGGTACCTACTTCGTATCGGATACATCAACGCAATCGAACGTCTGTCTTTGAAGACAAGAACGTTTGTCTTTGTTCTAAGTTAAGTAGTCTGACTGTCTGAGCATTGTGATGAAGATTCCTACCGATTGTTACAACGTTTCTACTTACTCTCCTGAAAGAACCTTACATTCTGCTTTTACAGAACCACGATTGTTATAATAAGACTATCTTATCTAGCTTGAACGGAATAGAAATAGCTTTTGTGAGCTTGAAAGTGCTTTTACTCATAGAAGGACCTATGGTACATAATTAGCTTGACTGTATCTAATCATTTCTATTTTTTGGCAGAATCAGCACTGTCATATAACATGGAAATGCTGCCAGCTTTTTCGGCAGTTTTCTTGTTGAAAGCGATGCGGACGAATTTTTTGATGGCCTGTGCTTCTTTTATATAAATATGATTATTTTAAGGTTATTAGATTTTAAGTTATGTAAATACTAGTAGAGATCGTCTAATTTAAAATGGCACGCCCCTCCACTGCTTCTTGCATACACATTTCAAATGTTTGTATAGAAATTTTAGTGGAGGGGCGTGCCATTTTAAATTAGACGATCTCTAGCGCCTCGCGGTTCAACCCACATAAGTGTCGATCCCGTGGGGATATTGGGATAAAAAGTATCCTTTATGTTTTTCTAATTATGTATACACTACGAGTATATTAGGTACTGTAAAGTTTCATCAAAATCCATTTAGTAGTTTTATGCGTGAAAGAGTAAGAAACATCCATCGATCCATCCTCACAAACTTTCGCGTTTATAATATTAGTAGGAAGTAGGATTATCTTGGGAATCAGCTCTGAATTTTAAAATGAATTACCACAAAGAGATCTAATTGATTTTTTGGAGGGGCCCGTGGCTAAATAATAACAGCCGCACAGGTCGATCGGTCAGGTTAAGCTACGCTTGCCGCGGTTGGTTTGTGGATGGGTGACCATCTTTACATACCGAAACCCCTCCGTGCCTCGGAAAGCACGTTAAGCCGTTGGTACCGGCTGTCATTCGTGATCTTCATCTTTGACAGTCGTTACGGGTAGTCAGAAGCCCGAAAGTCTGACAACCAGTCTTACCAAGGGGTATCGTATTACCCAGTAACTGGGTTGTGGAGGTCAGATAGGCAGTCGCTCCATGTAATATACTGGTATTTAGCTGCATCCGGTTAGACTGGAAGCCGACCCCAACATAGTTGGGTAAAGGCTAGGCAGATGATGATGATGATGAGATCTAATTGATTAAAATAACAAATCATACTCATCATCACATCTCCTTTTTTTTGGGTTGGAAATCATCAAATGACCTCTCCCGCTCTGGGCTGAGCGAAAGGGCGTGTCAGACTTTTACTGACTAAAACCCACCCGTGTTCCTTCGCCAGTGCCAGGGGCCACGGTATCTCTTTCGAATCATCACATCTCCTAAGTATTTATTCTCTGAAGTACGTATTTGTTTCCAACCAACTTCATTAAACAAGTTTCTATACCAAAATCAACTAAATTGTAATATACTACACGGTCTACAGCACCCTAATTGCGTAACACACTATCAATCACAATCCGAATCATTTTGAAAGATATTGCTAATCCATTGCTTCATATGTTCGAAAAATGTGTCTGCTCAACAATGTAAATAACGCAATAAATGTAGTTGAACTCTCAAAATCAAAGCCATTGCTACTCTTAGTGTGTTACGCAATTACCCCTCTGGCATCATTTACTTTGAAGCTGACCGTACGCGAGGTATTTCAGATGCCATAACAGGCATTACTGCTCATTTCCCGCCTCTGATTGAAATCTAGGGGTGTGCCAGGCCTCTAACTTACAATCGGAACATTACGTGTTGCTCAACACTACAATTTGAAACCAGTGATTGATAACATTTCGCATTATGTAGCGTTTGTTACACGAAATACTATTACTTAACAAATATAGGCGTTGCACGCGAGCAAAGGTATAAGTAGCAAGAATGTTTAATCTGTGTAATCTACACAACTCATAAATGACTAGGGATGTATATGATGTAGATTAAAATCGTGGGTTAACTTTTGTAATGAAATTGGACGGCGAAGTAAAAGTTCGCTCAGAGTCTGTCGAGTTGTCAGGGAGTTTACATACGCGCCTTTTAAAATGGACAGTTAATTTTTTCTCGTGACACTGGCGGAAAACGAGCTTTTTGTTTTTTTTTTTCTCCTGCTGATAATTTGTTGCATTTGTTGAAATTTGAACCTGAGAAGTTTAATGATCATTTTGTGGTATGTTGTTATACATATGTATGTAAGTTCAAAAAGATGGTATTGAATATTTAAAATAGCCATCTAATACCAATTATTCCAAAAATTCTCGCTTCTTACTTTTTCTGTACCTATAATTAACACACGCAATAAACTATTTGTATACCATTATTTCGCGAACATTGGTGAGAATTACACGTTTAAGTAGTTTTTAACATATCTGTCACTCTTAAATTGTAATGTGTACAACTGTTTTATCCTACCAATATTATAAACGCGAAAGTTTCTAAGACTGCATGGATCGATGGATGGATGTTTGTTACTCTTTCACGCAAAAACTACCAAACAAATTTTGAAAATGAAATATAGTAATATAGCTTATACATTAGAATAACACATAGGGTACTTTTTATCTGGATATTTCCACGGGATCGACACTTATGCGGGTGAAACCGCGGGGCGCTGCTAGTGTCTCAATAAAGTTAAATAAAATAATGTTGGAAATCTTGTTTTAATGCAGAGCTTTGTTAGTAGTTAAGCAGTAGAGCTAGAGAACATGAAATTTAACCTACAAAAGAATACATTGCGACTCCCGTGCTACAGTGATAACTTATAGCTTTGCTCACAAAGTGACTGCGTAAGAGCCGCTCCTGCATAGCATCATGAAAATTAAATATTTAGTTTTGAACCAGCTTGCGTCGCACCCGACCTCCATTAAAGAGATTACTATAACGCAAGGAAGAGAAACCAAAAATAACTAGCATTCCACCTTTCCTTTAGACTTCTGCTACTCAGAATAGAAAATAATGGAATCCCTACGGACATTTTCCGTTCATCTGAACATTCGTTTTTTCCATATTCTATTGGATTCCTTCAACTCTGTATGAGTCTAGCCACTGTATATGCATACAAACTTAAACATAACTGCCAAAATATGGGTGTTGTATTTCACCTCTGCCAACCCTTTCGGGGAATACAGCGTCATGTTATCAGGCCGTGTAGTGTATGTCATCGAGGAGCCAATACCAAACATATATCACTTTGAGCAAACTGACCGTGTTTACTCAAACACTGACAAATTACGTGCGACTCCTGGCGAGCCGTTTTATTTGCTTTCAGTGCATTCAGTTACTAACTAGCAATCATTACGCCGAGTTAGGTACCTAGTTAGTAGTTACCTACTTTGTACTGTTAGTATCTAGTACGCAGTTGTATGTTTTGTGATGTTCAGTGTGATGAAAAGTTTTGTTGCAGGTGTATATCTACGGGTAAATTACACCTCAAATATGCCTCACTGCGATAAGTACCTCGCGATCGCAGTTTAGCTCGCTCCCTCGATGCCACCTCCATGTAAAACAAATGCATGCACGCACATGCCGAAGAATACCTCACTGTGATACATCGCGGCTGCCTGGGGGTTTACCTCCATGCCTAGCATAAAAGATATATTAACCTAATCGATAAAAGAACAAAATAATTTTCAATGCAAGTTTTCAAATCTATTCGATTTCGATACGATTCGATACAAACGTCATCAATGCACTGACACAATACATTAGGTTTTACATCCACCCGCATTCGAATGCCTATGGTATTCCGTCTAACGAACAAAATGCAAAACGACGTTGAGTATCTTTGCACTTGTTCGACCAGCTTCATCGTTCAGACACAATTTCAAAGCTGCGGACTCCGGACACACGTCACGTTATTTACATAGGGAGTCCGAATTCAACGTCATTTGAATTTCCCGAATGCGGGCAAACGGACACGTGATACTGTCCCTTTACACTCAACGAATCCTATCCTAATAAAACCATCCGTATCTTCTAATATTATAAATTCAAAAGTAACTTTGTTAACAACAACGAGCTCACACAGATAGACACGAAAAGCGCAACAACCGACTTCCAAAAAAAAACACTACTAAGTGAAAGATAACTTTAATTTAGGCTTCTGTGGCTCTTAGTATATAAAAATTTAAACTCTGCTTAGTATAAAAAAAAATTAAAAATTTCGGAAGTCGGTGTCGTTGGTTCCGCATTTACGTTTTTAGACACCGACTTCCGGAATTAAAGTTATTTTTCACTTTGTATTGTTTTTTTTGGAAGTCGGTTGTTTTTTTTTTTTGGAAGCCGGTTGTTTTTTTTTTTGTAAAAAAGTTTTTATTTTCCACTTTTTAGTTGTCTGCCCCACACAAATTTATAATATTACCTATATACATGCAAGATTAGAGGTAGGTACCCCAATAACAACTTTGACAGAAATGAGGGTGTACCGTGGTATACTGAACACATCTGCGTACCCCTTTAGAGTGTACAGGCGCGGGCGTGATGTTATGTTATGTATTTGCGTAAACAATACATACATATGCGATAGCAGCAATCGCGGTTGATTTGCTGGCATTTATTGAAGAGTTCAGTTGTCTGTCTCCGAAACTCATCATCAGATCTTTATGAAATTTAAATGGGACTATTTCGGAATACACCTTTTTCTAACAAAAAAAGAATTTTGCAAAGCCGTCTATATTATTATATGACGGAGTTATGCCCGAACAAACATAAAATATGTTGTTGATGTTAAGTAGCCTATAGCCTTCCTCAAGAATTGGGCTATCAATTGCAGAAAAAAAAAATTAATCCGTCCGGTAGTACCAGAGATTAGCGCGTTTAAACAAACAAATAAACTCTTTAGCTTTATTATTAGTATAGATAGATGATGAAATACAAAATACATGCAGACGAAATCGCGGCAACAGCTTAGTATCGTAATAAATCAAACAGTAACAGAGCTACAGAAACTATTTTTAGCTCCAAAACAATAGGTCAATTAATAATTAAAATGTTTTCAAAATGGTGGACGAGTCGCGCAAACAAATCTATTTTAAGGTCTTATGTGATGGTGTAAACGGGAATACGGTTTCCTTTGTATCATTTTCCGGTTAATTAAGCTTTCTGGGCAAGTGTGGCTGCGGTATAATAGTCGATTCGCACGAATTTACTCGCCCAAAAATGGCGAATCGACACTTTTAAATATTTTTTTTATTTAAAGTAGGTACAGAAACAGAAGTGATAAGAGTAAAATATTTTGAAACGTGTACGTGTTTCTTAACCTTATTGCATGAATTTAAAAATGTGCCAATTGCCTAATACATATTTCTGAAGTTATTAATTCGCCCACAAATAAATTAACTTCGTGCGAGTCGCATGCACCGTTAAATTTTGATAGTTTAATCTTAAAAGGGGTCATTGTACTCATCATTATTGACAACTCACTATGAACAACTTTTACTACGGGACCAACCCTGAAATCGTGAAAAAAAATCAGTTAATACATAGATTTATGTTCGCATAACTCGATATAATGAATGGATCAACTGATTTTTTTAAGCGCGAGCGAGCGATTATAACGATCAAATTTAACGGTGTAGAAAAAATAATCCTACTAATAATATAAACGAGAAAGTTTGTATGAATGGATGGATGGATGTTTGTTACTCTTTCACGCAAAAACTACTGAACGGATTTGGATAAAATTTGGCACACAGATGGTTTATAACCAGGATTAACATATAGGATACTTTGTATCTCGATAATCCCACGGGATCGAAACTAATGCGGGTGAAACCGCGGGCGCAGCTAGTATTATTTAAAAGTGTCGATTCGCCCTTCTGGGGCGAGCAAATTCGTGCGAATCAACTAATAAGCCGTGGCTGCTCGCTAAATTATTGGGAAACGGATTACCTAGTGAGCTGGGAAATGCTTGGTTTGTGGGTAGTGTCGCGGGTGGGTTAAATACAAGTATGTATGTACTTCTATTGCGAAGCAATGATGTCGCATTCTGGAATAAGTGACCGTTGTTTTAACATTTATTACTCTTTCAAGTGAGAGTAGTTATGGTAGGTTCGACCCCAGACAGCCCTTTACTTTGTGTAAATTATTTCATGACCACTGCTCTCAAAATGGTGAAGGAAATCATCAAATTACCTCATCGTGAGGAAATCGGCATGTCCTAGAACTAAAAATTCAAAGACATGTGACATCTACCATCCCGCACTGGGTCCGCGTGATAGATTACGGCCCACTCCCTCTCTAATAGAGAGGAGGCCTGTGTCCCAGCAGTGGGAACTTTATAGGCTGATTATACTACGCTCTTTGAAGTGTCTGTAAGTAATGACGTACAATTTCCAACGTAAGAAGAAAATTTAACTTATATCAGCGTTGCACACGTCATCGACTGTGAACATGGCTGTAATAATATAATTATGTTATAGTTTAGCAGGGTCAATAATTCCTGGTTCTGATGCTAGGGATATTAGGCTAAGCACACACTGTAATGCGATTTTTTAAATTGTATGTTCAAATCGCAAACGCATATAATTTTTCAAGCAAATTCTCCTACGATTTTTTTCCGCAGTGCGCGGACTCTACAATATTATATTGTTCACAGATTAGCGATTATTATCCGCAACGATTAAAATTCGAAGTCCTTAGCCTTAAGGTCGTACAGGTTTTAACGAATATATCAATGATCTTAGAATATTATTGATTCTTTGTTGTTTCGCAGTGATCAGCAACCAACCTCGAAAAGGCTTTTCAACTACAACATTAAAAAAAATGTGCTATGCCCATTTTTTTTTGACAACAACCCAGTCTTAGTAACAGCCCGGAGATAAATTCGCTGGGATACTTTTAACATTCATCACCATCTGCCTAGCCATTTCCCAACTATGTTGAGGTTGGCTTCCAGTCTAACCGGATGCAGCTGAGTACCAGTATTTTACATGGAGCGACTGCCTATCTGACCTCCAGAACGTGACACTTTTAACATTACTAGTGAAATATGCCTGTTTATTATACCAATTTGCCTACCCCGCTGGGGAATGCATCTGTTATAAAGTTGCAGCAAAAGAGATGAAGGAACAAAGCTCAAAACCGTCAGCTCCGTTACCGCAAACAATAAACAAAACACATAAACAGTAATGAGTATTAATAATCCAGTAGTTTACTTCGATTTAATCGAATCAGATTTCCATATTCGATTCAATCGAACGCATTGACAGTTGCAACTCGATTCAGAAAGCCGCGGTACATTCGAAGAATTACTTCATTAATGACGATTTTTTGTTGCGATTTTGCGGCACATGAAAATTGTTTATTGAATACCTAGCTTTTAATTAAATGAAAAGGTGTGATTTTCTTAGAATATCTCTAGGTACCTACATAATCTTAATTAATAAAAACGGGCTAAGTCGGACTCGCATACAAAGGGTTCCGTGCCAGATGGCAAAAAACGCCGAAAAAAACATGTTTCTTGTATGGACACCCTCTTTTATTTTTACTATTTGTTGTTATAGCGGCAATAAAAATACACACTCTGTTAAAATTTCAACTTTCTACCTCTTACGATACATGAGATACAGCCCGCTGACAGAGAGACGGACGCACACAGTGGAGGCTTAGTAATAGGGTTCCATTGGCACCCTTTGGGCACTAAACCCTAAAAGCGATGATGATTTTCATGGAAAGTACTTTTCATTTGAATATGTTTAAACACCGTTTCCGACTATCGTATCGTGAGATGAAAAGTCAAACATTTTCAACTTCCTGCTTACAGTTAACAAACTTGCAAAACTTCAGCACACAAGTGCACAGGTGTTAAATTTATGGCACATAATCAGTTATTAGTAAATGTGTGTTAAATACCCGAAGTGGACGAGACCATAAAATATGTGGTTAGTAATAACCAGTAACAACGCTTCGACCATCTGAATCCATTAAGAGATCGGTGTTAAGGGGGATGCTCTCTTGTTATCTACTTCTTCTTCTCTATCATTACAAGCTTTTATTTAACTTGCACTGTTCGTATATATATATGTTTTCAAGTTGTCCGTTAAGATTCGCAAACCATTTTTCGACCAATTTTTTTAAGTTGTTTGATATTTTGGCTTCGTACAGGACCTTCATGTTTTTTTAATGTTTTATACACTGTGGTTATTTTCTTCTGTTTGTGTTTTAATATTTAGTCTGTGTTCTTCTTGTGAGTCACAATAAATCGTTCTTCTTACTTCCTTTTATTTTAATTTTAATATTCCTTTGAATTGTCGTTGTTTTATAAGAACGATATTTTGACATGATTGTGATTATCCAATTTATTTAGCTACGAATTGTTTTTATTTATTTGTTTCTGTTTGATTATTATTTGGCTTATGTTTAAACTACTTATGACTTTTGTTTATTTAATGTAGGTACTTGATGTTTCTTGTGATGTGACTTGTAAGCATCTCTAAAAATCAATAATTGACTATGACTAATTTATTGTTAAAACATCAAAAATGTTATGGTTTGTTGAACAGGCATTGACTAACTGTATCAAATTATTATCATTTTAGGATAAACATTTATACTTATTACTAGTATAAGGTTTTCATTACACCCTTAATATTACCTTTTTATTCAGAGGTAAGAATATTTATATTGGTATTTCATTTAAAGCGCCTTAAGCGCTGGTATTAGGAGCAAAGTATAAGGATTAGTTCGGCTGCAGGTCGCAGGTGGTACTTCGATGGCTGATGGCCTCTCGGCCTTACCCAGACAACCTCCCAGCCGGTATTGGGGACATAAACCCGATATTTGGACTTTAATTATTACGACGTTTAGAAGTAAGGTTGGTTATGTTTAAAACAATGACACAGATGCACTTAAAATTCAGGGAGGTGTTAAAATATGAAGAGTTTACGTTTTGCAAGAAAACATTTAAGTTTGTGAAAGAAACTTTGAAATTTTATTCCCATAGTAAATAGTCAGGTCATAGAAAAGCGTTTTTCTTCAACGCTAATAGAGATAGACTATACAGGGTGGCAGGGATATCGACGCGCAAACTGAACCTATGAATTAAGCACATGGTTCTAGAGCCAAGGAAAAAATTCTTCTGTTTCATAGAAAGAATCCATGGTACTTAACAGGTAGCGCGTCGATGTCCCTGCCGCCCTGTATTATTATATAAAACGGAGAGAAGGGGGAGGAAAGAGGGCAGAATAAACAGAATTATTTGAGACTAGCTGCGCCCCGCGGTTTCACCCGCATAAGTTTCGATCCCGTTGGAATATCGGGATAAAAAGTATCCTATGTGTTGGGTATTAT
The DNA here is from genome assembly GCA_951799955.1 of Apamea anceps. Taxonomy (NCBI): domain Eukaryota; kingdom Metazoa; phylum Arthropoda; class Insecta; order Lepidoptera; family Noctuidae; genus Apamea; species Apamea anceps. Next base: position 8,538,816 of record OX637505.1, on the reverse strand, counting down.
AAATTTCATCCAAATCCGTTCAGTACTTTATGCGTGAAAGAGTAACAAATATTCATCCATCCATCCATCCATACAAACTTTCGCATTTATAATATTAATAGGATTATACAGCGTGTATCAGAAAAAGTATGGCAATATTTGAGGATGTGGTACAGATCATAAAACTGAACAACTTTCTCCATGAGACCAACATCGTAATTAGGAAAAAAATATCAACTGTCCCATAAAAAACCTTAAATACCTGCTCGACCCAAATGTATATGACGGCTGATTATTTATAATGAGAACATATATACTTTACTTTTGGTTTATACTAACTATTTAATGCCATTAGGTCCAAAAAGCACGAATACTGCATTTACGTATCAGTAAAACTTCCATACCACTTAGTGAAGTTTCAAATTCACGAGAATATTATAAAGGGAGGTATGCACATTAAGTAAGTGAAGTATTTACACAGCGGTGTACGACATAGCACACAGCGCTTTAATCCGATTACAGCAGTTAATAGCGCTTTAACATGCTTGCTACCTGCAGTAAGGAGGTTGACAGTATTTCCTACTAAAGACATATAAGCATTAATACATAAATAAAGTTTCCTATTTGTTTAGGACACTTTACCCAATAGGTACTATCAAGAACAAAGCCTAAGGTACCTTTATATGTGTCAGTCTGTCTGTCACAAGACGTTAGCTCAGTAACACTAAATAAGATTACTGACAACGCTGTAAGGCTAGCGTCCAAATAATTCAAATCAAATCATTTTAATCAAATCCAAATGATTTTAAGTATTTCTAGAGTTTTGGAGCTTCTGGTCTTAAGTTTGGACCCAGGGTAGATAGTCTGTGAGAATTCTCTTCCTATTGTCTATGTGACAGAGAATTTCATACAAATTCGTTGCCATTTTCGGATGGTAACGAATTTCTGTGTATCTAGTGCCTCCCAGGAGGCTATGAAAAAGACCCATGAGAGAGATTAGATCTTAGATTTATCCCAGACAAAATAATACTAATGATGATGTCCTAGAATCATGCTAATATATAGATACCGTCACCTGGAGCAGGCCAAACACAATTTCCTACTACGATAAGGACATTGAACGATACAAACAGTAATAATTACAACAGCTTACACTATGTTTAGATTAATACGAGCAACCTCTAGTAAGGCCATGGCGAGTGTCGCAGAGTGTTGGAGCACAGCCAATGTTATAATAGTTTATAGTAGTAGGTAAGTATCTGATCTGATTCTATTATAGATAGCGAGGAAATTAATGCTATTTTAAATTTTATAGACAAAACATTTTTATTGAAATAAAGTTTGAGGACTTGAGGACACTTGTGTGAAGGGCTCTTTACACACCATGCTTATTTTTAGCGCACTGACTTCCGATTTTAAAATAAAAGAAACATAAGGGAAAATGAGGAATCATTCCCCATTTTGGGGTTTATTTATAAATGTTACTTAAAGTTAAGTAATGATTAGCGACTGTTTAACCATACATTTTTGACGACAAACGTCTCTTAACTTTAAGCAACGTTTATAAATAAAAACCTTTATTTTTATTTTTAAACATTATTTTTATACTTTTTGCTGTATCCTAGAGGGTTCGTCATTGTACCTTAGCTTTAAACTATTGCAAGATCTTTAAATATTATGAAACGCAAATAAAGATATGAATATGAAAGTCTAAAATAAAGCGTACCCTAGATCTACAATGCAAATTAATGCTTTATATTATTAATTAACAACTAGCATGAAGTACCTAGGTACCCAAACATTTTTGGATGCATTTACTATTGCACTCAAAAAGTATTCTAATTAAGATGGAAAAGTTGGATATAGGCTAGATAGAGCCTTTGTGAATACTCAAAACTCAGATAAAAAATATGTTTTGCAACAGCCGGAGGAATATTTCGTAAGTATATGTAAATATGAATACGGTTGCCAATAAGCGCTGTTTATAGTAAACAGAGTTGTGACCGAGTTTTTGTTTTAATTTATGGGTAACTGTATTACACAGATGAGGCTCCTGCGCCACATAAATAATGTTCAGTTACGGTGTTATGATAAATTGCTCCAGCTCTCATTCATCAAAATCTTTGCCTCGCAAAATCATTGAACGAAGGCAATAACACTGATGGAGGTTCCGTAGATTACCAGGAAGCAACGTTTGCTAAAATGCCTCTAAAATTGGTTGGAGTATTCGAAAGTCGCACTGTCGCACGATATCGCAAAAGTTGAAAGTTGTTCCCGAATTTTAAAACCGAAAATTTGATCGACGAAAATGAGAAGAACATAATCGCAGTCAAAACCTGTAGAATCACAGTTTGTACAAAGACATTTTAATATCTACCAACTTCTCCATTCTTGTGGAAATGGAAAAAGCAAACTGTTGAAGCAAAAAAATAACTTACCTTTATATCATAATCGGTAAACACAGAAGCGGTTTGAGGATAAAAAAAACTCACTATCTTCCACCTTCAATACAAGTTCATGAGAAAATTCAGCACAGAAGTTTAAGTTCACTACACTACACCGTCTCTTTGTTCATGAATGTACTAACAGATGTAACTTAGGCACTTTAAATATGACTGACGGAAAACTAAGCACTAACACTACTGATCGTCTCACCTACACCAATGTTCGTGGAACTGACGCACCTGAAACAAAAAGTAAAGATTAGGATTATGTTTCAGAGGATGTGAAAGTCAGTGATGTATACAATGTGGTGAAAATTTCATGATCAATTAGCTTCCGCCTTTGGCCTCGCCCGAGTGGTATGTCGGTAAAAAGTAGCAAGCCTATGTCCTTCCCTTCCCTTCAAAGTATCCCCAAACCAATTTTTGAAGAAAGACAAAAAAAAATGTTTTTTAGTTATATAGTACCGTATATACTTTCAAATGCATTTAGTTAAAATCTATTATTTTGAAATTACAAACAGACTATTATTACTCTATGGTTTTATGCCAGCGAAATGAATGTGTCGATTTTGGGACCTAAATCTAAGATTACTTTCCAAACGTTCGTCTATTCCCAGAAACATTGATATATTTATTTTTAGACAGTAAAAATGATAAAGGGCAGATTTCAGTCACGCAACGTTTCCCATTCGAACAACCTAATCATGTAACTTCTACTGAAATCCAAATCAATTTTGTTTGACATTTCTTACGTTCCGAGAATAGTATGAGGTTTCGATTAACATAAAAATGACGCGATTACGCAGCAAGTCATGATATATTATGAAGAAGTGATCAATACGAAACACCTATCGATATACAATTGGGGTGTATATGTCATTGTTTACCGCTCAAGCCTGCCGGCTCTGCGGACGTGACTAAGCCAGTTTTCAACTGGAACATATCTCGTCTCTGCAATCACATCGCCCGCTCCCTCGGACCGTATTATCATTCGTACAAAAGCCCTCTCTGCGTAATAGCCGACGATCAACATCTAGAGGAATTTTTGCAAAAATTTCGACATCAATCTTCCCCGTGCAAAAAGCCGGCAGGACTAGACACTTGATTTATCTATTTGAATATTAGCTCGCCATCGTTGGGGGCTCTGCGATAATACGCATTCCAGTCGCAAACTATTTTCATAACGCGTTATGTATTGTTTTTATTATTGGCAGCCATTAGTAAAAATTCAGGTCACAACAGCGACAAACGTATGTGGAGTGAGTTTGTGATAAATTGGATTCGGAAAATGATGGGGGATTTTTCCTGAAAAAATACGTTCACTGTGACTAACGAGATAAAATGTATGTTAACTACGTAGGTGTAGGTAACAGATCGCTGTCTAAATTAGCGTTGTGATCGAGTAGCGCCGAGGCCCGAGTGGAGCCGAGTGGTGCCGACGAGTCTAGTGGTGATGCAGTGCCGTCCGTAATAGGGACGAATAGTTAAATGATACAGCAACATTGCTTTAATGGGATATACGAGTAGATTGATTATGTTGACTGTATACCGATCACAAATTCGAGTCGGTATGAACTAGAATAGGTAGGCAAGTAATAGGTAATACGGGCTGGGGCCCGCGACTCCAACGTCAAAGCGCGTATTTTATAGGTAGGTAAGTATCTACATATTTGAATAAACTTGCCAATATTGATTACTTACTCTATACAAATTAGCTGGACTGTTGGTAAAAACAGCCTTAATTAAATAAAATACAACTTCCTTAATATTTTAAGAATAGTATACTCAACATCACTGTGGGTGGAATCAGTGCATTTTCACGCAGCAAAATCAAAATATATTGTAGAAACCTATTTTAGGAGGGAAACCCAGTAACCGCTATAATTTCACCCATTTCCGACCACGCATTCAGCGGAGCAGACACTCTTACATCACTGCCTCATAGTTCCTTTAATTTAACACAGATTTTAATTAAATTCTGCAGGAATTCAATACCTAAAGGCAATGCCTAAAGGCGAAAGAGAAATTAAAAAAGAAAGGCTTCGACTCCGTTACACACTGTGCTAAATGGTTTTCGAATTCCTTTAGAACGACCAGTAGGTATATTTTAATTAAACTATATTTTATATCTCAGGCCTACATGTTTTCACTTTACTGTGTCTTATTTGAAAACAGAGAGTTATGAAACCTGTCATTGAGATTTGGAAATTATCCATTTGGTAGCGTCATCAATACCTATTAAGATCCCCGGTCTTTTCTGCAATAATCTTTCCGTGAAAACTTAGGTTAAAAATTATAAACTCAAACTCAAAGTATTTATTTCAATTAAACCATTTACGGGCACTTTTGAAATGTCAAAAAGACGGTCATTTAGTCAGAAAGCAGAAGCTAGTAGCCCATTCCAAAAAGTAGATCTCTATGAAGAAGAATGGGCAAAAAACTCCAAGGACACTCTTTTAAATCAAATCATACAAAATCCTGGGTACAATCGTATTTTTTTACTGACCAACTCCTTGACAATTCAAAAGTGCCTGTATATGGTATAGTTTGAGTTTGTTAAAACAAAAACGATCTCAAGGATTTCAGCAAGACTTATATTGTCAAGGAAGATATAGCAGTTAAATGAACTGCCCAAAGAGTTCTCAATGATCTTGAAGAAAGTAAGTAAGACTAATGACTTCATTACGCAAAGGACAAGGCCGTACCTAATCAGAATAAAGTCAAAGACAAATCATATAATTCAAATACGCAAAAGCACTTTTGAACGTCAAAATTTACAAAAAATAGAATTTGTTCTAGTCACCCCTTCCAAAAAGTAGTTTCGTCTGGAGAAGAATGGGCATGAAACTTTTTTTAAATATTTTACATTATTGTGAAACCATAACTATATAATTATATGTGAAGACGATGCACCAAGAATAAAATTAATACACCACAAAAGATATAAAGAATTAAAAATAAAGCAATGACAGGTAAATTAATTATGTGATAGGTGCTCACATATTTCTTATATTCCAATGACAAGCTATATAAAACGTTTAAGGTTTCATGAAACCTGAACGCGTCGGCCATAAGTAGCTTATACTATTAACATTGCTTATTGACACATTTATTCTGTCTTTTGAACATTTAAGCCACTAACTATGAATGGGAACTAATAGTTTTATTTCCGCTTAATCAAAATACCAATAGGTTTGCACAAAGTTTAATTATGTGTATTGATAACGGCGTGCTTAACACTGTAACAATAATGTATTTATATAATTGCTATTTGTGTGAGCACACGCGATTACCAATGTTTTTGTGCCGAGTGCGACTATTTTAGTCCAATTTCCGATCATTTCTGTTCGCATTTAATTATATGACACTATTCAGGAAGCATGTGTAAGCCATTCATTGTTGTGTCTGGCACGACGCACAGTCATCGTCACTATGTCGTTTACTGAAAGTTATTCGTCTAAAGAATCCGTGTGCGATTCATCGGTGTAAAATATGAGGTCGCATTTTGCAGCACGTGTTCGCTATCCACGTTAGAACGATATTTCACACATTACATGCCCAATTAGAAGCAGAAATGCATTAACCGCGCTACGAAATAAATACAAAGTGAATTCCAAAGGAATTTAATCAAAAGTGAATGTTTTAAAGGTTGATTGAAGCCGGCAAGCACCACAATAAAGTAACATACCAATGTCAAAGGGGTAGGTGTGCGGTGAGTGCGGTGAGATGAATCTCACCGTGACATTGTCACAGCGTCGGTCATACCGGGCACGGTGGGCAAACTGGGCACAGTGGGCACATAATTGATTGGGGTCGAGGCGACACAAGTGGTCCGAGAGGCAGTTTCCTAACTAGCTTTGTAGTAGCAAGCCTCGGGAGCAATTAGGCGGAAGGGGGAAATTGCATCTCTTGGGGATAGCTCACAAATTGCCCCAAACGTCAGCAACTCCCCAACTGAAATGACAATTTGCCTTTGACTATTAGTTTTCCGGAATTCGCAAGTGGGCATTTCTGAGTGTTAAAGGCTTACGAACTACGGCCGAAGTCGGAAACTTAAATGTTTACTTATACGCCCAACTAGTAAGCTCAGAGAAAACTCAGTGGGGGGCTCTCATATGCATTTGCAAAATATGTTATGTCAGCAGTGCTACAAATTAGATTCCTAATAAACGTACAGTAACTGTTTGCTGTTTTATGATTTATGGTACAGTAAACACATTTTATGTTGCTGTGAATATTTATATGGCTGTATGCACAATACGGATGAAATCATGTTTGTATTGAAGTAAATGTAACTACAACCAAATAATTGTAACCAAGTCTTTCCCTTAAACTTTTACTGCGCTCTCTGCAGTTTGAAAAGCAACCAAAACAAACAGCAGTTCATTCCGAATGAGTTAATTGGGATCGCGTAACGAGCACACGACCAGCCCCTTTAATCAAGAGAACAACACAAAAATAAAGTAACATCGTAAGCGACTTTATAAATAATAATCCTTCTTGCATCCTGTTTATATTTGGTATAGGATATTTATATTAATTTCGAAACCAAAATGGTTTTTGTTTGTTCTTCTATCTCCATCTAAAAGTTGACTGATAGTCTAGTTACTGGTCCGCCGATGCCACTAGCCACTATTGTACATGAAATTCAAATAAATAAACCCTGTTTATCATATTTGTATTTGTTCAATAAGAAGAGTTAGCACTCAAGCAAAGTGGATGGAAGGCTGTAGATACCCGCAACATGGCATATTGTCACACCGCGTGCCAAATATTCACCGTGACAGACTTGACCCTCGATCTTCAGCAAAACCTTCACATATATCTTAGATATTTATGTATATCGGGTATTTGATATAATTAAGGTATAGTTAGATTAGGTTTCGTGTAATAGAGGGCCAGCCTATGGCCATCAACCGAAATGTGGGTGTAATACACCTCTGCATAACTCTTAGTGGGATACAGGTGTGATGTTTTGTTATGTGTTAAGTTATACTAATTTTACAATTATTTATGTCCCGCCCTATTTGTAAATAAACCATATTGATCGTAGCCGCAAAGCAATCAGAAAAAAATTAAAATTTGAAGGAAAATAATATGAAAATCCTAAAGACAATTGTCGAAATGTCGAGTCTGTTATCTCCATGTTTGTCATCAAACACGTTATCATAATTTTGGGCGTGAAGACCGAGCATGTCACGCCGAAAAATATTCATGAAAGAAAATCAACTGAAATGAAAACGAACGTTCGGAGAAAATATTAAAATTGCGCTGAGGTGGCCATTTTAAAGATTTATTCTTCCGTTATTAGAATCATTTTGCGAAAATGTGTGAAGTATCAAGATTTTTAAAGATAAGTACGAAGAATAGGCTAATATTTTCAGTTTAAGTGGAAAATATTTTCATATTGAAACTAGTCACAGATCACTGGGAGAGCCAACTGTTCTAATTAGTTATCTAAGGTAGGCTACGTGTTGGTCCCCGGCACGTTCATTTATCAAACGAACAAACGATGACAGAGCTCATCTTCTCGAGAGCGTACATTTTCAGTCCACTACCGACATTTAAATGTTCAGACATTATATCTCTGATATTTCTAAAATATTTTGTTACTGAAAGATGTGTGCCGCGGTCGACATTTGGCATCAGGCCAGTGCTTTTGCTGTTTTCTCCCTCATGACATCTTCTATAAGATAAAACGAAGTCTTTGCGTCTCGAAAACCATTATAACATTAATGACATCCATAATAATTCCCTTTTTTTTTACAAATAACAAAGAAAATTTAAATTTCCAACACGTTTTCATATTCTCTTAGGTTCGCATTATATTTCGGCTGCCATTAGAGAGCTTACGCATGCCTGTTTCTATTTCGTTACAACCTTAAGGAAGACGCAGAAAATATTTAGTAAGTTTTACTTACCCGAGCAATTTTTTTTTATTACCATCTAACGTGATTTTCAAAATCTAACCGAATTTTGAATATAATTCAAGGCATTATGCGCGCGCCAGAGAGGTTTTTACGCGGATTGGGATACGGCAGATAGTAAAGCAAAAAAACTACGAAGTGATGAATGAAAAATGCACGAGTGTGATGTGGAACGTGTGCAGCGTGCGGTGTGGTGTCGCGGCGCGTACCTTGTCGCGAGTTCGCGAGCGCAGCGATGCAGCGGTGCAGCGAGAGAGCGCAGGGCGACGCGAGCCGCCGCCTGCCTCCGAGCGACTGCCGCCCGGGCCGCCGCGCGCGCCCCGCCCGCGCCACGCGCGCGCCACGCACCGCCTGCACCGGCACACACGGCCGCGCCACCGCTCGCCGCGCGCTGAGCTACCTACCCTCGTCCGAGCCCGCAGCGGGCTCACGCACCACGCGATTATCGATGTGTTCTGTGAGATGTGTCGCGCGGAGCAGGGACCGCGGGGCGCGGCACGCACCGCCGGCGGGGCCCGGCGGGGGGAGGGGGGGCGGTCCTGCGCGCTGCGTCACGCATCTGTCTCGACGCTTTCTTGCGTGCTCCCGCAGCCCGCCATCTGCAGAGACGTGCTGGCCGGGCTCGCTCGGAGCGGCTCGGGCGCGCGCCGCCCTCTCATTGCGACGGAGTTAATGCCCTCCGCGAAACTCTTCGCATTACATCCGTAAAGCTCAATAGAGCCGAATTATCAGATATTTGCCGTTCAACGCTGGCAAGGTCATATTTTTACTTGGTTTCTTGGAAAATGTTCATGTTCTGTTTTCCAAGAAGCGCGGGCAGTTTACGTTGTTTCCGGCTGCTGTTATTACTTTTATTAGGGCCTGCTTTGAGTTCCGAAGACAGAAGCTAGGTTTAATTACAACATAAATTAATATTCTCTTGATAATTTTGATATAGGTAATTTTCCGCTACTCTCTTGCTTGTTTCTGAAACCACGTGTTACCAAACCATCACACAGGTTTAAGTTCTAATTTGACTTGCTCAAGGCTCATAATTGGTGCTTGACAGAACTAGCGTCCACATTAGCAAATAATAATTATACAAATACCGAATAAGCCACTGAAGAGAACTCGATAAAGCGAATTCTGTTTTTCTAGACCCTATTGATTGTGTTGAGTAAAGTGACGTGGAATCAAAAGGCTCTTCAAGCGAGCGTTTGTAGCCAGAAGAACAGCGAACATCAATCACTGCGGAATCAATTCGTAGGAATCGCCGATGTATTTGTTATTCAGGCGATGTTTTCCTCGAGGCAGGAATACACTAAGGTGGATTATAAAATAATTGCATGCGTAGGTGGTGGAACACTTAATATTTCATAGCATTACACTAAGAAGACGATTATGAATGAGTGATACCTTGGTGGGTTACGAAAATTTCCATAATTTCTAAATAATATTTTAACCACGACAGTTGCTAGCTCGAATTTATCAGGTGAATCACGAAAACAATACATACAGGTCATGGGGCTCAAACACCTTTCACTTGCCATTCCGCGTCTTAACTGTTGGGCTATACCTTGCAGTTTTTTACTTTTGGATATTGAAGGAAAGACAGTCCCAAACCAAAATCATGAAGTACTAACACAAATAAGCTGGACGGTGTGACATCGTCGCCACCACATTATAAGCCATTAAACGTCTACTACCGAACCTAGACCTAATTAACAACTCTCTAATGAACGGTCACCAGACACTAAAGCCATAATCACTAGCTTAGCAAATAGATCAAATCTTATGGATGACCCCACTTACACTGTAGCCTGTACTAACTGTTTAACAGGAAACTTTATTGAAATTAATGTTGCACTCCGGTATTCAGCAGCTGATCTGATGAAAAATGTCTGTAGATAAAATTGCACATACGAAGCTGCGATCGCACCGTATGGAAGCTCCCTCTATCGTGAAATAATTGAGTTATATTCCCGAAGAATTCCAGTTAGTGAGATTACTGTGTAACTCACCTGACAAAATGAACATTCCACTTTGTGTTAAGATTGTTTCACACGTGTTTATAAGCTGGTTTCTGGAATCAGTTTTGATTAAATTGGTCTGTTATTTTTAGATGTTCTTGTGTTTTTTTTATGAATTGTAGACCGTTTCCGATGTTTCCGATGGGGGGATCGAATAATTCGTGACTGATAAATGTACCTTTTTAACACAAGGACAATGCTAACCTCTACACTCTACTGGGAGCAGTAAGTAGTGGCCCAGTGATAAGGTCCCCGACTTACTAATTGTACGTCGTGGGTTCCAACCCAGGCAGGGTTATTTACTTTGTATAAATAATTTCATCACCACTGCTCTCAAAATGGTGCAGGAAAACATCGTGAAGAAACCGGTATGACCTAGAACCAAAAATTCGTAGACATGTGACATTTACAACCCGCACTGGGCCCACGTGGTGAATTCCCAGCAATGGGACCTTTATAGGCTGATTATAATTATGAACCTCTACTAAACTCCCACGTCAAAATTATTCAACTTTTGCAGATAATATGCTTGAACCAGAAGTAGGTTCACGGCATTTGTGCAACGGGTGGTGATGGGGGCGAAGCGATTTTGATACAGTTAAGTAGATTGTAACTGATAAAACTTTAGATGTGAAACAACACGTCAAAACAAACTATGATAACGTCGTAACAAAATCCCAAGTTTGGGGAGGGCAAATTCCGCGCTGATGGGACAAAGGGACGGAATTTATTCTTCCGGATACTAATGTGCGCAAAGTATTGTATGGGGACGGAATCCGCAGCCGCTCGTAATAATGTCCTCAACCGTAGATTCTACCGGCTTCAAACAATTCATTTTCTTGAAACAAAAATATGGCGAAACTCGTCACGGTTCAAAGGAGTTTTTTTTTTTTTACTTTGATCTAATTCTCCTGTACTTTCGGATTTGTAAATAAATCTGCCATTTTCTGATGTATATTGTATCTTATTCTAGCGTGTCTTTTTGTGGCAAAGTCATTACCCTATCCCAATACAAATAGCCTTTAAAAAGCCCCAGAAGTGTTCTGCTAAAAAAACAAATCCAGGACATCAGTCAGTATTTCACTGCCTTGAACAGGTTGAATGCCGTAAATACAGGAACAATTCTAGCATAAGAAGATACATGGCACAACCTCTGGAAGTCGTAAAGCCTCTCCTCATCCGCATTAAATCTTGATGTGCAAACATGGTGAACAATAGCTCAATCAGCCGCATACTCCGCCATTATGTTTAGGAGACCTATGCAAATTGTTTGAGTACAGACCGTTTTACCAATACCAGATTTAGTATGTTGTTCAAAATTATGTGGGTAACGTTTGTGGTAACGTGTGGGTATGGGATCAAGTTTGAGTTTAATTTTTGGAGCTGTTTATGTCTGTAGTCGGTACAGTGGTGGCCCAGTGGTAAAAGACGCGACTTACGAGTTGTGGGTCGTAGGTTCGAATCCAGATAGACGCTTTACTTTGTGTAAATTATTTCATCACCGCTGCTATTGAAACGGTGAAGGAAAACATCGTGAGGAAACCGGCATGTCGTAGAACCAAAAATTCGAAGACATGTGACATCTACCAACACGGACTGGTGATGAATTAGCCCACTCCCTCGCACCGAGAGGAGGCCTGTGTCCCAGCAGTGGGAACATCATAGGCTGATTATGCTATGTCTGTATTTGATTGTACTACCTACCGACGGTTGTAATATCTGTGCAACAATTCTAATATATATAAATAAAAAAGCGGTCAAGTGCGTGTCGGGCCACGCGCAGTGTAGGGTTCCTTAGTTTTTATAACAGCCAAGTGCGGGTCGTATTCGCTGACTGATAGTTTCGTACCATGCTCTAACTAAAAGCCAAACATGACTACCTACCTAATTTGTCTTCCTATACATATCCTCGATCCGACAATTTTGCACGGAAAGTTTTAATTTTTTTTTTTAGATTTGGATAAGACTTGTCAAAGCCGGTGTAGCAACTGTTTTTTTTTTTATAAAACTTATTTGGGAATGAAACAATAGCGCGATACAACTGACGCTTAGCGCCATCTATCGACATTTCAATGGAGTTGTTCGAAATTTTCGAGTCTAATACAATTGGTCGACTATTACTCGTAAACTTGTAAAGCCCACTTAAGTGTGATAGTTTTCCTTTAAACTTGGTTATATATAGGTACTACTGCCGTGACATTTGAATTTCTAACTACAACCGTTTAGTAGGTAGAGGGGGAGGGGACACTTGACTCTAACGGAAATTGGTACTTAAAAAGCTTGATAAGTCACGAACGGTTTATTTAATCAAAAAACGGTTTTTTATATTTATTTTACCACTTTTTCGGCGCCATTAACGTGTATACTCATGCTAAATTACAATTTTCTAGTACCAATAGTTTTTGAGCAAAACCGCGGGCAGACAGATAGACAGACAGACGACATGGCGAAACTATAAGGGTTCCTTGTTGACTACGGAACCCTAAAAACGGATCTTCGAAATAACTTTCGAACGACTGCACCAGATTGGCTAATACTTTTTTTTGTTCGTTATCGTCAGGACAAGGTTTGTATACATAATTGGACCCGGTAGGTGGCGCTGCTTTTTCGGGTGGGATGACGTCAGCCGGGTCCGCTAGGTTCTAACAATCAATCAGCGTTTTACTTATAGGAGTAGGGTAGGAGTAGGTTAGGAGTAGGTTAGGAGTAGAGTAGGAGTAGGGTAGGAGTAGGTTAGGAGTAGGGTAGGAGTAGGGTAGGGGGTAGGACACCACGCGAACGAAGTAGCGCCGGGCAGCTAGAAAGAATTTATATGGCAAAACAACGTTTGCCGGGTCAGCTAGTAGCTAATAAAGATCTAATTAGCAAAACACGTATTCGTTTGTATGACACTGACAGGTGTCGAGAACGCATTCTCCCGTCGACCGCACTGTAGTGACCAATATTTTTACTAACACAGCATGACTACTTTATAGTACCATAATAGTAAAGACATGCTGCTATGTGTAAATTTTTTTCACAAGATACTTTGTATGAAAGAACATTTAATACTTTCAGCGCAGGCCACCGAACAAAATAAGATAAGATGAGACATCAAATAAGTTGAGTATCATTCTAGTTTCAAAACTAACAACACCAGCAAGTCCCGCAAAGTTGTCACAGATAAGTTAGCAGCTACGTAGACATGAGTTCCGGGTGAAAATATTAAAGGAAAAAATATTAAACACAAGCGTAACGCGAAACTTGACATATATTTCTCACTTTCTGAAGTCCCTTTGCCCCTTGCAAAGGGACTTCAAAAAATTACCCTGCTTTTTTAGCTTGCTTTTTTTTCTGGTGTGGCTTTTTCTCAACCACGGGCAAAGGCGGTCCTTTGTATCGCAGAGTTAACTGCAGCACTCTCTCAGCCTCTCGCACGCCACTCAGCCGAGCACCAGACACGGTGGCGTAGTGTCCCGGCACCGTGGCCTCGCCAGCAAACAACAATATAGGGGGGATAGGCTCAGTAGGCCCCGGCAGCGGACACGCTAACGACCGCTGTAGGTTCCCGTCAGATCCGTATTTGTCATAAGAATATGCCCCGCAGAAGAAGGGATCAGAAGTCCAATGCGATCGTAAAATTGTCATTGGATAAGGTATAGTGGGGTTCCCCGTAGAGATACGTAGTATTTCGGTCAAGCCTTCAGCTATGTCTCTGTCGCAAAGCCCTTCCATCATGTACGCTTCTTGGCCTACCACCCAAGCACACATGACATGCTTACTATTTGGCACAACTTCTATTGAAGTTATTCCTCGCGTCCAATCAGAACGATCACAAAGCTCGTTGCAACAGTATCTGAAGTTCAAGTTTCCTTTATGCCAAAACCAAAACGGGCGACAATATTCCATATAAATTTTATTGCAAAATCCAAATCCGAGGCAGCGCATGGCATCTATTTTCGATGCTGGGAGCGTAGGACAAAACATTTTGACAGCATTATTGTACAAAACTCCGAGAGACACCGTTACGATGACGTAGTCACATGGAAATTCATCACCATCCGTAGTACATACGCAGGCTCGAAAACCTTCTTTCTGTGATGTTCCCCAGTAGATACAGTTTACCGGCTTACAATAACGAATAGCTCCTTCTGGTATTTGACGTAACAACGGAGCCAGTATACCTACTAACCCCAAAGGCACACGTACCTCACCGCCGGGCATGTTCATGTAGCAGCCGACATGATCGGCGCACAGCATCGCCGTGTCATCCCCGCAGCGCGCGCTCAGCATGTGACACAGACCGAACATTATTCTAGCTGCATCATGTTGTTGATCCTCGGGATACTCGTGCAGTTCTTGTTGAATTCGCAGACTCATAAAATTGATTAGGGAACCTGCCTGTTTACTACCGCCGAGGCAGTATATTTGAGCCGCTTCTTGTTCTATCTGACGAAATTTATGGTATGCAGCTAATGTGGGTGGAAACGCCATTTTTCCCGTTACTATTCGGTTGAAGAGGCCACGAGTATGTTCAGAGCCGGGCACACCGGGACGGGGAGGATCTTCGGTGGCGGACATCGTATAAACGGGATGTGTGAAGCTGTTATCTGGCTTCCAATGTGATCCTAATTCAGCAACGATGTCTCCAAGCCAGCACGAGTGTATCCGACCACCGGGTCTGGAAAGAGTCGGCATTTTTATAGTGGGTCTAACATACTAAAGTATCAAGTACATTTTTCTTTTCTATACGAACCTCTCGTAGGCTTCAAGCACCACTATGTTGTTGATGCCGCGCTGCGAGAGCCGCGCTGCTGCTGACAGGCCCGCCATGCCTGCGCCTATGATAACGACGCGGGGCTCCGGGTAACATTTTTCGACGTCGCAAGGGTCTATGGCGCATAAAGCGCGGTCCTCTAAATTTGGCCCACAGTCAGTAATTGCGAAGGGGCTTTTGATGGTCGGCGCCCTGGGACATTGAATCGCATCCGATGCCGGCGCCGACTTCGACTTCCTAAAAATGGTATTGAAAAACTAGGTATATTTCATTGACTATGCGGAGAACTGGGTGATGTGACGCCACTTAGTGAAGGCCTCTCTTATTCAACAGACAACAGACTACGAGAATAAGTAGCAGGTTTTTGACTCGGTACTAAGCAGATGAGAAAAAACGAGTGCCCATGTAGTCTTATGAGAATCTATATTATTATTGTGTTGTAGTGTTTGTGGTTTTGTAATTGTGTATTATTGTTTATCGTAAGATAGGATACATAATATTCTCTGGGTTTCCTACTGCTCCCCTGAAAGTCTCAAACGCCAAAGAGGGTAGAGGGGGGGGGGGGCGTTATCGCCCAAGTTGAGAACCTATGGCCTAAGCAAACATAAGTATAAGTAGATTTCTGCAGTCAGTAAGTACCAAGCCGACATAGTCCACTTAAGCAGCAGACTATGTCGACTGCACTTCACCTTAACCGATGAGCATCAGCATACTCTTATGAAATGATGTTAATATTATCGTACACCATTTTTTTCTGCCAATCTGTTTTTAAGTTCGTGTGCTTTTAAATGAAAATTCTGAGGAAAATTGCCGCAGTGAATGCCAACCCGATGTTGACTCATCATGTTGAGTACACATACTCGTACCTTCGAATCAAAGTCTTCGGCCATAGCTTTCTTCCTAAAAGTAGTTTACTGAAATTTTTCATATGTACAAGCGAAATTTAAGAGTTTGTAAATTCACGTTACATGCCTAAAATTAATGCGGTACGGAGTTTATTGGATGGAGCACTGACGTCTGAAATGCCAGAGAAACGTCTGATATGACCGTTTTGTCATAGAGTATTTGTTTAGTTTATTTTTGTCGTTGTCAAAATAGTTTCAGATGCAGCATTTAAGTTTATGCCAGCTGTCGGGCACCGGGCCATGTCTTGCAGAATAAAGCCCCATTTACACGATGCAAGTTTCTGGCCTATTGGCACACAATAAAATACAGGTCAAGTGTGAGTCAGACTCGTGCACCGAGGGTTCCGTACAAATTTGTAGGTATGTAACTACCTGTTTTCGGATTTTTTCCTTTACTTATGCTACATGACGTTGCTTGCCTTTCATGATTTTATGTCAACGGAAAGTACCCTATAGAGATTCCCTTGCGAGTGTCAAAATATGCGGCATAAACGGAACATAAACGCCCGTATCTTTTGACTGCGTTGATTTAGAAGTTTACTGCTTCAAGGGTTTGTAGCCTTGAGTATTCTATATTAATTTCAACTTGATAACTCCACGCGTTCCTGAGAAAAAGGGTCTTGACAGACGGACAGACAGATGGACAACAAAGTGATCTTATAAGGGTTCCGTTTTTCCGAGGTACGGAACCCTAAAAAGCAGCAATAAAGGTTGCATCGTCTAAAGTAAACATTGCTTAGACAATGCAGCTATTGTTGTTACTTCAACTTGCCTACTTGTAATAAAATATCAATATTATAAAATATCAGGCGCAGATCTAGGTTTTCGCTCAAGGCGGGCAAATGTTTCTTTCTGGGAGGATGGGGGACGGGGGAGGTGAATGTCTCAAGCCAAGAAAGCTTTAAAAAAAAAACCATCCGGCCTCTTTTTTCTGTAAATTCAACAATGTGCCCCCTTTTCGAGGATGACTACGACTTATATTATCTTAGGGCTGATTTTTCAATCGACAGATAATTTTTAATCGTGGAATAAAGTTGACGTTCGACATTGACGACGGCGAAATTGACGACGACGAAGACATTGAACAGGAACCTATAACACAGCAGAGCACGGATATAGAAAAGAGCTGAGAAAGCCGTTGAAACCCCGCCAAAAGATTCACGGGTGAAGCTTGACCTGTGCGAATCTTGGGGTTCATTCGATTAATCGAGTCTGGTTTAACTACGCTGGGATCGGTGCATTTCATTCATTCATTCGTGGAATAAAATTGACGTTTGACAGATTTTGTATGGAAGAACTGTCAAAAATTCAAAATTATTCCTCAGATAAAATTATGTCGCGTTGGATAAATCAGCCCTTAGTAATTGTCAGCGATAATTATTGCTTTGTGTTTATATTTTTATAAAATGTTTGTCGTAGTCCAGGGAAGGTTTAAACGGTGAGAAAATATGGAAAAATTGCGACTACATAAAGTCAAAATACCGGTTATAAAGCTACGTATGTCCAATTTAGAGTTTTAGACTCGGTTTGGTCGAAGCCCAGGGGGGGTAACTGTACCAGTTGGCTCTCCCGTGTGCTTACAGGTTTGATATATGATTATATATTTATCCTTTATCTATGTATCAAACATAATGCAAATAAATCAAAATCAAAAGTCTATTATTCAAATTAGGCTGAGAATCAGCACTTTTCGAACGTCAAAATTACAAAAGACAGTCCCCCAAAAACGCCCGCCCTTCACCACTTCCTAGTACTATCGCTGGGAAGAAGAAGTGGCGCAACAAACTCCCCAGCAGCACAGCTGTCTGTCTGAAATAGGTTTTACATACCAATAAAAGTATTAGCCTTTTTATAGAAAACTTTTCTAGAGACCTTAAAAGAACTCTTTGTCTTCACTCTAGGTCATAGAGTATCGTAACTAAAAAGGAAGTCTCAGATATCCAAGTTTGAACGCTGCTGTGGTTGACGAGTTTAGTCTTCCCGAGCTCAAGACTTCGGTACAGTTACCAACAACAATAAAAACCTTTGTTCAAAACTTGACCGCAGAATATTAATCTACGAAACACACACAAGTAATGTGTAAAGTAACACGTTCTTTGTAGAAGACCAAGTGAAACGGTTAATGTTTTATTTGGCAGGGTAACAGAAGCGTTCTGGCGCCTCTGTGATTTTTCCACTTTGTTTTTGCGGCGCACTAATTGCTAGACTTCTCCCAAGTTTGCTAACTGTACACTGAGTAATTGTTTTTACCATTTGTATAAAGTATATTTTCTTTACGGCTCAGTTTTCTTTGTTAGCAGAATAAAGGAACGATCTCTACCTGCAGTAAGGTAAAGTTTCCTTTAAATAAATATTAATGTCTCGCTCTGCAGACGATATCAGTTTAAAAAAGAAATAAAACGACAGTTTTTCTTAAACGTACGGACCTTTATAAATATCACTAAAATAAAGCTTACATCGAATTCTAAAATATTAGCTAGACTTACAATCTAAAATTCATTTCTTCGACGGTAACGAGATCACAATATGACAACGTGTCTCGTGACACGAGCACAAGTAGTAGTCATTGAACACAACACTGAGTGACGTCACACATTCACGCTTCGAAACATTTAGTCCAGAAGCGATCCAACATGTGGTAAAAATGTCGACTAACACCCAGCAGCGAGTGCTTCTCGTCCGCGTAGCTCTGTAAATAAAATCATTGATACAATAAAGTTGTGGATACTAAAAAAAGAGTTACAAGCTTTTCCCAGCGGATTTGTCTGTGGACTTTTAGAGTATTTGCAAACCTTCTTTTTTGGGTTAATACCTAGTCTATCCTATCCTATAATCCAGGTCAATTTATACCTAAGTGTCAAACCTTCATTTAAGATTTAAAGGCTCCACAAAAAAGCCATTTGCTAAAGTTATTAAATACGAAGTAAAGGTAGTCCCAAACGAGTAGATCTCTCTACTTTTACAAGACTGTGTGATTCTTTTCACAGCTTTTCCCGTGCAGTCCTTTCATAGTTATTTTACCTCTGATTTTGCATCACTGTCCAAATCATAGATGATCTTTATTCTCATTCAAATAAGATTGCTGTTGGATTGCTGCCACTGACAGGTCTGTTAAAATCATTGTGATCTTTATTCACGTCACAGTAAGGTATCTGTTGGGTTGCTGCTGTCAGAAATAAAATACCTGTGACGGACTGTACACTATGCATGCTACCAAGCAGGCTAGAAAATAGAGACTAACATTATAGACAAATTTGTTTTGTCTTCTTGGCCACTAACATACTACCAACGACCACCGTATTTACTGGTTTCAATATCGAATCAGTAAATCTGCCTAGCATTTTCCCAACTATGGTTGAGTTGTCTTCCAGTCTAACCGAATGCAGCTGAATTAAACATGGAGCGACTGTTGATCTGACTTCCACAACCCAGCTATTGGGTAATACTCCTTAGTAAGACTGGTTGTCAAACTTTCTTGGGATATAATTTCACGAAAACATTATAACGCTGTTCCTTACCATCTGTTGAAAGTCAATATCATTATGCTGCAGCTGCTTCGCCAACATCATGCTATGTTGATAATGCACATTGTCGTCGTCAGTGCCGTGCACTAACAGGTACCGGCGCCCGCGCAGCTTCTGCGCCTTTCGGATGAGGTCAGAGCGCTCGTAGCCCAGCGGGTTCGCTTGCGGCGTGTCCATGTAGCGCTCTGTGTACATTGTGTCTGAAAACGGAAGGAGATAGTGGTAAATTTATTAGCCTTTTTTTGGTAGGCAATAGAAACTGCATGCCCTTAATGGTTTGATAACCAGGCTTAGTACAGGACTACTCCATTATATGGCCAAGAACCAGATCCATCAGTTTGCCTCGGACCTTTGGTTCACGTTCCATCTAGTAGCTTTTCGAAATAGTATTTCCGCCGCAGCAGCCGTCTAGACCAATGGTGGTCCAGTGGTACAAGTTGTAGGTGGTGTGTTCGAACCCAGGAAGGCGCTTTACTTTGTTTAAATAACTTCGTCACCACTGCTCTCAAAACGGTGTAGAAAAACATCGTGAGGAAACCGGCATGTCCTAGAACCAAAAATTCGAAGACATCTATCAACCCGCACTGGGCCTGCGTGATAGATTACAGCCCACTCCCTCTTGAAGAAACAGTGGAAACATTAAGTATATGCTGATTGTGATTGTGAGGAAGAGGTTTCTATCTGGACCTCTTTCCAGACAGACCTATTTAGTTTTGACTGCAGACTCTTAACTGCAATAGATGCTGTTGAACTCTTCTATCCATTCACCTTATCGCAATCCATTGGTGGACTCTGGCCTCTCTCAAGCTACGACACTACACCCGGTTCTTCGTGTGACCCAGCCACCTTGACTCTTCCAACCTAGGTAGAAAGCGTCCTACGCAACGCTTGCCAAACACGCGTAAATAATATCTCAAATTTCGCTGTTGAAATCTAAAGGAACTCAAATTGTAATAAGCACTTCAATAAGTTCGATAGAAGAAAAACATCTTACCATAATACATCCAAGAAGTGACAGGCGCGACGGCTGCAGCACAGCTGAGCGTTAGCGCATCGTCTTGAATCAGCATCATGGTTGACACAAACCCGCCGTAGCTCCAGCCCCACACGCCGATGCGGTCAGGGTCGATGAACGAGTATACGTTTAGTAAACCCCTGAAGAAATAGAATGGTACTCTTTATAGTATGGCTACCAGCCGATCGATTCTGTAAAAATCTCACCGTGAAAAGTTAGGTGAAGTGAGCTTAGAGTGAGCTGTCAACGGTGTCAATCCCTAGCATTAGTTGGAATGACAGCTCACTCCACGCTCACTTCACGTAAGTTTTCACGGTGAGATGGTTCCAGAATCGCACTGCTGGAAGGTATGAACAAAGTATTCTTAAATTTTATAGCGTCGAGAGGGCAGTGGTGGCCCAGCGGTAACGGCTGCGACTTGCGAGTTGTAGGCAGATACCCAGATAGGCGCTTTACTTTGTATAAATTATTTCATCGCCACTGCTCTCAAAACGGTGAAGGAAAACATCGTGAGGGAACCGGCATATCTTAGAATCAAAACTTCGAAGACATGTGACATCGACCAATCCGCAGTGGACCCGAGTGGATTATGGCCCAGTCCCTCTCACAGAGAGGAGGCCTGTGTCCCAGCAGTGGGAACATTATAGGCTGATCATGCTATGGCGTCGCTTATGACGTAGGAACGCTTCAACGAAGTTATGTTTATACCTATACCCAACCCTATGATAGTCACACTTTTTGAGCAAGAATATAAATACATGAGTTGATAGCTGAGTAGGTGCGGCATGATGAGAGAACACCGAAAATATATTTGAAAAGTTTCAGATAGGAGTCCCGTGGTCAGGAGACCACATTCAGATTTCTAAAATGAACCAAAAAATAAAGTGATCTTCAGAGCTGTTGGTTTTTGTATGACCGAGTGCGGCCACTATGTTTATGCTTAATCCCCTAAATCCATCCATAGGTTGTCTGTTAAAGGCTTTAGCGATAAGGCCGCCCATTTAAAACCAAAACCAGCGCAGTCGCTGAAAATCTGCGCTGGGGCTCTGTCTCATATAGGGTCTTAGCATTATGCTGAGCGATGGCCGTTTTGCGTAGATGTGACGCATGTTTACCCCCAACTTGTTATTTTTTTATGCGTCATGTTTGCCGCAAATAAATGTATATTCTTTCTTCCTGTCTTATTTGTATCTGTAATTTTTATTGTGTACATAACAAAGAATATTCTATCTATCCATCTTTGAGGCCTCAGAAAGTTCAAATAAACTGTGCTCGTGAAAAACTAGGAAAAAACAATAGAATTCGAATGTTACAGCACAAACACGAGATTGAGTTAAATGGGCACTGTCACACGTTGTTTCATATTCACGGCAGTTATGCAAATTGATTTAACGCCATAGCCAACAGCGTAGTTTTTAAAGTAATCTAATTTTTGTTCGGGGCGCTCCTAACAAGTTTTGTTCGAAAAAGTATGAAAAAATCTGGATGGCACCGGATTTCACCGGAAATATTATGTTTAGCCTGTGTCGTCTCACGGCAAGGCAAAGAGAGGACACAGAGAGGAGTAGAAAAGAGAAAGGGAGGCCCCCTTTCTCTTTTCTACTCCTCTCTGTGTTGAGCTAGTGATGTGGACGCATCTTTTCTGTAGGCGTTAAGCTCGCCTCGCCATCTTCTCCTGGGTCTGCCTCGATGTCGACGGACGTTTTATGGAACCCAAATGGTGGTAGATTTGGCCAACGACTCGTTCGACATACGGCAAACGTGTTCGGCCCAGTCCCGCTAAAACTTGGCTGCTTTTTGGGTGACGTCGGTGATTTTGTGTTTTTGTGTGTTGTTAATATTCTTGTTAACTATGTTTTCTAATGTATGTTCCTCTGTTTGTAACAGTTGGCTATAGCATAATTAGCCTGCAACGTTCCCACTGCTGGGACACAGACCTTCTTCAAAGGGACTGGGCCATAATCCACCACGCGACGAGCCCAGTGCGGGTTGACTATGTTCTCTACTATTTTATGCAATAAGAATTAGCATTACTGATACAAGAGGCGATGCCTTTATCGTACCTGTCATCGTGTACACTGAACATAGTAAACCGATTGGCCGATAAACCATAAAAAGGTTAGACATGCTAGTACATCCAGTTTGTACGTCAGTATCGTAATCCCTCTCTACAGTCTGTTGTTATTAGATCCATAGAGGACGCTACCTTTCGTCTCTTTATGCGATAAGAAAGTAAATAAAAAAGAGGTCGTATACTTAATTCACCTGTAAAGGTGTCAAAAGGACAAATAGTCTGGAACTAAGGTTTCCTACTTTATTTCAAAGACGCAGTGCGACGTAAACGTAAAGTAGTGTTAAGAAGAGGTCAGTTAATTGGCTTTTTAGGTCATTAGGTTGAATGGCTTCGAATTATACACTTAAAAGGAAGTAAGGATTCTCGGGAAATTCTATTTCAACTGACATTATAGCTGTGGATTACCATTGTTTTATTTAACTACTTTTTCCGTCAATTACCATGGTTATGCATATGACAAACAATTGCTTTTTTATTTAATGGCTCCAATTTATATGCATACAGGCCTTTATGCCACGTTTACGACGCCTATTTATTATGAAAAAATACATTACCTTATAACAAGTTAATAAAAGTTAAATATCATCAAAAGTTGAATACCAACACAACCAACGTGCATAGAGAGTTGAATTCGAGGCCAAGAGCAGGCTCTTTAGGAAATAAAAAAAGTTTTATTCCAAGACGCGAATTAGGTAAAAAATGGAATAAAAATATTGCATATATAGCATAACACTAAATCATACAATTTGAGAAAGATATAGAAATCATAACGGCATGGTTGCTGTAAGACGGTAGAAGAAGTATTGGCAGATCAGCAGCCAGATGGTGGGACTTCCTACAAAAGATCCCGGGGAAGAGCAGCTAAGCTATTCTATTAAAATCTCACCATAAAAACTTCAGTGAAGTGAGTTGTCAATAATGTCAAACCCTAGCATCTAGCATGGTGGGGTGACACTGACAGCTCCACGCTCACTTCACCTAAGTTTTCACGGTGAGATGGTTACAGAATAGCACTGCTGGATGAGACTCGCACAATACAGGGAAGCATATACTCTGCAGTGGGTGGAACAGGCTTTTTTTTTTTTGAGGTTGGGAAATCATCAAATGACCCCTCCCGCTCTGGGTGGAGCGGAAGGGAGTGTCAGACTCTTACTGACTAAAATCCACCCGTGTTCCTTCCTTAGCCCTTTATGTTCCAGGGCAGCGGTAACCCTTTCGGACGATCCCGCTACCCTGCGCCTATCCCTTGTCCTACAATTTTGTGGTAGTGTGGTAGTGGAACAAGGCTGACAGTGATGATGATAGTGATGATATATGTACAACTATCTTTTAATAATGAGCCATGTTATTACTAATTATTACGTTCAAGATGTCAAAACGTCAAATCTATGTATAGCATTGTGACAGCTGCGAACGTGCACAGATTACTTATACCCGGCCGGCGCGGCGGCGCGAGATTCGTTGCCCGAAATGTTACCACATCATTATATTTCATGTTTCACCGTCTTTTTTTTATGTATGTTTATCTTATTTTATTTCATGTTTTGATTGTTTGTTTGTTTGTGTCGAATCATATGTTGCAATGGTTTATTTTATTTCTTGTTTTGATTGTTGTTTTTAATTATTTATGTATAACGTCATCACGTCAACCCCGGCTGCCGCTGAAAACCAGCGCTGGGGCTCTGTCTCGTATAGGATCTTAGCATTATGCTGAGCTACGGCCGTTTCGCGTGAATGTGACGCTTGTTTACCCCAACTGGTTTTTTATTTTGTGTGTTTATGTCCTTTTCTATGCGTCATGTTTGCCGCAAATAAATGCATTTTCTTTTTTTCTCTCTTCTTTTTTTCTTTTCTTTTAATTTCAAACAAATAGCCACCTTTCTATCTTACCTGATGGTAGCCAAAGTATCGGAAACTTCAACAGTTCCAAGCGCGTTGTTGACGGCATGCATAGCTTCCACGCCCATGACACCAGAGCCGCGCACATCGATGGACGCCACGATGTAACTCCTGTTCGTTGTTAAGTACGTATTGTAGTATTCTGTAATAGCAGAAAAAAATATTATTCTAAGCTTTCTAAGCCTCTAAAACTAAATGAAATGGAGTGGCACAAACGAAGTTGTGAAGCTCTGTACGAGTTCTACCTATGATTCTAAACTAAGCACTGAAAAATACTTACTCCACTTCAACGAGCTACAACTGACTTCAAAAAGCACGCTATGTTATGGCTTTGGTTTCCGCACTTAGAACTTCAAGTGGACCATTGTGCGTGGTGAAGCTCTGTATCCAGTATTTTGTTTGGGCAACGAGTAAACAGGCGCACTTTTTTTCGCATGGAGTAGGCAGAATTAAACTACAGGAAGTCTACTCCGAAGTAGTATCGGCCGAATGTTCGGCCGTTTCCTGCTACGAAGTTACTATTTGGTTTGGTCGGGTCCGATCCTACACTCCTACACTCTTTCGAATATTGACTATGGTCCCGACCCAACTGAGCCATCCGAACTTTTTTCAAATTTTTCAATAATATTCGGTTCGGCTATGTGTCGCCATGTCGGTCCGATCCGAACATTCGCACTTTGCACTTCGGAGTAGGCCCCCAGATCTATTTACCGCAATGTAATTATTTTGCCTCTTTAAGAAATGTAATAGAGTGGCACAAACAATGTATATGACGCCCTGTATTTTGTTCGTACAACATGTAAACAGAAGGACTTTATCTATTGCAGCCGCGGTAGATGCAGAATCAGATGGTATTTTACGCATACATACATAAACTTATGCTATTTCCCATGGGTAATCCGATCAAGAAACACTTGAATTTTTTTTGGTGTTTTTAAAAAAGTATGCCTGCCTTTTGGGCACTTACACCGTTGTAAGCGATACGGACGATTTGACGCCAATTATCTCCTCCCTTTTTCTTTTATTTTTTATTATATGTAAACTTGTGCATGATATTGTATATATTTTAGAGTTAGCTTGTATATTGTATTTAAGGCTTTTAGTGTTTTCTGTCTTTAGTCAAAATCTGAAGCACTTTAAAAAGCCTTCATCAATAAACAAGTGCACCACAATGTAATATTACTCTATCTGCAGAAACAACGTACGAAGAAAGATGAAGTCTTGTGCAGCACGGAAACTTTTGAAATAACTTTTGAAGTTGCGGCCTCGTCATCAACTCGAACTGCATGTGTCCTCATTTCAACCAATGTTTAACTTTCAGACATCGAACAATCAACTTTGTATGTAGGTAGTGTCATAGGTTAGGCAGAAGTGTAGTACTTTTTTATGTTTTAAGCCTTATAAAAAGATAAATGTGGTATAATAGGACATATTTTTGGTTGAAACTAGGTGCTCTAGACTATGAACGAGCAGATGTAGGTACCTACCTACGTTCATCATCAGTTCACTGTATAAATAATGTTCAAAACTATTCGCTTTAAATATGAACACTACCACAGTGTAGTGTTTAGTTATTTTGAATGTATACATACGAACCTAGGACCTTTAAAAAGACTTTTTGGCGATAACTCTTAAACCCATTTGGGCCAACTTTACATTCAATTATTTGTCCAGCCCAAAATCTAGATAAATAAAAGTAATAAATAAAAACTTACCTAAATCAAAATTATCCTTAACCCTGCTGGTCCCTGGACCCGCGTAAACCCTGACTATCATGGGGTATTTCACTCCTGACTGCATGTTGGGCGGCAGCAGAAGTTTGACGTGTCCCAGAGGATTCTCTCCGACTGACACCACGTTGAACAGTATCATTGGCAACTTGTACTGCTTCAGTTTATCCTTCAATCTTATATTATCTTTGATCAGTTTGAAGCCGTCGGTCTGCAATAAAGAAAATAACATTATAGACAGGTTGACGGGTACTTAATTAAAATTTATTTACACATTTTAGAGTCCCGTAACCAAAGGGTGCCAACGGGACCCTATTATTACTAAACCTCCGCTGTCCGTTCGTCTGTCAGCGGACTGTATCTCATGAACCGTAATAGGTAGACGGTTGAAATTTTCAGTGTGTATTTCTATTGCCGTTATGTATAACAAGAAATAATAAAAATAAAATAAAGTTGAAATTAAAGGGGGTTTCCATACAAAAAACGTGTTTCTTTTTTTGTAAGCTATTTTTTGATTCCCTGAAAGTTGCAATACGGTTTGATAAGGGTAAAAGGGCAGAGTATTAGCATTAATTTCATTTTCGAGAAAATTTGCTGTGCTAAGCAAAATTTTCTCGAAACCAAAATTGGAATAACAATTTTCTCGAAATCTATTTTATACTTAAACTACCTACGCCCTGCAGTTTCACCCGCATTTGTCTCAATCCCGTGGGAGTATCGGGGTAATACTTAAGTATCCTTTGTCCTAATCGAGGTCATCCGTTCAGCCGTTTTAGCGTCAAAGCGTATCAAACAAACATAAAAAAAAATTCAAATCTTTTCTCTTTTTATAATTATTACTTTAGATAAAAAAAACGCTGTAGGTAGACCAAAACTTACCGCACTATTATATAAGAAGATCTTCGGTGGGCTGTAAGCAGAGCTGCACGTCACAATAGCATAGCTGGCACCAGGCGAGAAGGAGGCCGACACGTGGTGACACGATGGCTCCCTGCACGACGCACATCGCACAACTCCCCCAGAGGTAGCCCACATCTGCCTCAACCACGGCACATTGCCCGGAGACACCACGTAGTAAACAGTATCAGTGTCTTGGTTCCAACCTAATATCGACGTCACTGACGAGTTCCCAGGACTCAAGTCCTCAGTAGTCAGAGATAAGAAGTTAAATCGACCCGCATGAGGGAATCTTTGGTCACCGTGGTACAAGTTTTGTATCTCCAGCATCTTGTTTCCCGATCTGTCGAAGAATGGCTTCCTGACATCGATCCAACCGTTGGATTCGGAGTGCTCCTTTACGATACTGCACTTATCTTTTTCTAAGTCACAGTTGACTAGTACGCTGACGTTTTGTCGTCTGTTGAGCCATAATACTACAAGGTTTTGTTCTGATGCCCAGTTTACCCTTCCCAGGTAGTGGTCTAATCCGACTATGTCAACGGGTGCTGGAATGTTCCACGGTTCTCCATGAGGGTCGTCGAGTTTGAAGACGCGTAACCCTACTATTGGATTGGTTCGACCTGCCTGACAATAAAATTGGTATTGTTAGAGATTACCATGTTAGAAAATAAAGGTCAGAATGTGCAAATTATGACATTCGTTTAAACATCAAGTTTTTTGGAAGTTTCTCGCCTAAATTTTCAATATAGGAAAAAAAATCAACTAGTTTGCAAACTGTCACCATGAATACAGCATAATTATGATTCTAGACCCCTAGACGAAAGATTTCGGTCTAGAACCATATGCTGAATTCATGGTTACAGTTTCATAATGAGCCTATAATGTTCCCACTGCTGGGACACAGGCCTCCTCTTTGGGAGCCGTAATCCACCACGTGGGCCCAGTGCGGGTTGGTGGATGTCACATGCATTTGAATTTGAATTTATGGTTCTAGTACATGCCAGTTTCCTCACGATGTTTACCTTCACCGTTTTGAGAGCAGTGGTGATTAAATAATTTATACAAAGTAAAGCGCCTGTCTGGGTTCGAACTTCCGACCTACAACTCGTAAATCGCGGTCGTTACCACTAGGCCACCTCTGCTCTGCGGCGCGGTTACAATTTGCGCACTGGATAAAAAAAAAGCTGTATAGTTTTTGGACACGTGCTTAACAATTTATATTTTTGGTAAGCAGTAAATCCATCTCATTATAACTTGTGTTAATTTACCTTTGGATACTTGAAGTGTACAATTTCAGGATACTGGTTGTTTACGTCGAAGGGCTGCCCGTAGTAGGGGTACGTAGCTGTCGCGACGTTGCTATCGTTGAACGAAGCCACAGCTAAATAGCTACCTCTGGGAGAGAACCACATGGCTTCGGCTGCGTTGAACATCTCCTCTGAAAATAAACATAAGGAAATTAGTTGTTAAATAAACTTTTTTTTTATAGTTGGTACTGCAGCACGCTTTGGTCAGCAGAGGCTTCACTGGCTTTGTGTGCATTTCATTGACAGTCTTTTCAACTTCTATTATTATTATGATTATTTTAAAATGCAACGCCATGACACCTAGGCATTATGGTGCCGAAGACAGCCGTCACGCAAAGTTTACAAAAAATCTGTTTCGGGAGTTCAAACATGGCGGGACTACATTTTTTCCAGCAATGATTCTAAGTTCTCTACATAACCATCATCTGTCGGATGATCGTAGGAATGAATGAATGAATGAATTGCACCGACCCCAGCGTGGTTTGACCAGACTCGATTAATCGAATGAACCCCAAGATTCGCACTAGCTTCTGTAGCCTCATGTTCATGGTGCTACAGCGACCATTGCATATCAAGAAGTAGACCGGGGGGCGCGGTTTTTGTAAGGAGGACGTGCCCGTAGGAAAGGGTAGGATTTAAGCGCCTACCGGATATGCATCCTAGAGTAAGCCTTGGATTAGTGGAGAGATGGGTGATATTTGTCTATGGATGGGCATCTTTTAAAGACTACGCGGCCAGGTGCTTCAGTTCGAGCTTCACCCGTGAATCTTTTGGCGAGATTCCACTGCTTTCTCGGTTCTTTTGTATGTCCTTGCTCTGCTGTGTTATGTTGTGTTAGATGTTTCTGTTTTCGATGTCGTCGTCGGAGTTCTCGCTACTATCCGTTTCCAGTTTTTTGTATATTTCACTAGCAGTGATCTTGATCTTGTTTTTGTCTTCAGCCATATCCATCCAGAAATCGATTCCCTTGTCGAAGTACTTCATGTCCTGTTTTAAGTTGTCCTTCCACGTGTAGATAGGTCGACCGACCTTCATCTGTCGGATGATCGTAGGATATACAAATTCACCGTACGAATAAGAAGACCCCTACAGCTCACCTTCATAAATCCAGTCAGCGACACCATGGTATATTTCCCCTGGCTTGCCATCCTGAGTGAGAGCCACAGCATTGTCAGTGTCCACATCATGGACATAATACACGTTGTTCTCTCTGACGTATGCCAGCGAACGTCCACTGCCCCAAACCACCACGTCCAGGGAGTTCCGGCCCAGTCTTATGATCGATCTGGATAAAGGAGGGAAAGAAGTTTTTTAAAACACTGAATAAATACCGTGTTCATTACAAAAAAAGATTTATCTTAAAGCCCATGTTTGAATTTCAAACTTTATTCCTGCAGTATTAAAGTTCTAACTACAAAAACTAATTCTAAGGCCCGCTTGCACCACAAATCACTAAATACGTTTAGCTCTTAACGAATTTAAAACATCGTTCAGTTTCTGTCAATCGTTTGAAGATGACAGAGATAGAATGTTGTTTTAAATTACAGGATACATTTTTAAGCACTGAGCAAACTGATACCGTCAATTCAGTAAATGATTCTGAAACCACCTGCGTTGAAAGGATGATGAGACATTTTGGTACCCGGTCCAATAACAATAATTATCATATTATTTAATTGGTCTAACCTATAGGAGTAAAAAATTGTATAGCGACGAAACCTGAATGTTAGTATCTTCAGAGATATTGATATATGAATATGTTTCATTTGTTCAACATAACAATATAAGTATCATATTAAAAACTTAAGCGATACAACTGAAAACTTGATTTACTGATACCAACCAACCTAGGAGGCACCACGGGATATATCGGGTGCGGAGTGGGGGGTGCAGTGCACGTGATCGGCTGATACATCTCCATCTATCAGTCACAGTCAGTCAGTCGCTCGTTCATTCCGTTCGTGAGACTACGGTACGCTACTTTCTAATACTTAATTTTATCTTTCATATTGACCCGTGCTTTTCTTTTAGACTCCGTTACCCGCTAAAATCGTTGACTTCGGCTTGTTTTATAGAATCGATTTTCTACCAAAACAGTTTTTCTCGTATTTACTGCGTCGTGTTATTTAAAAAAAAAAAAAATTTGCTCTGTCAAAATGTATGGCATTTTGACTGCGTCGGTAAAAAAAAAAAACAACTGTATCGTAGAAAAGTTTGCACTTTTCTACGATACAGTTGTTTTTTTTTTTTGATAACCGACTGAATTATTCTGCGCTATGTCTAAAATCATGTACTGAATTCATGGTTACAGTTTGCGCACTGATTAAAAAAATATCCTGTATTTAGGAATTTAGCGATTTGTTGTGTAAGCGGCCTAAGTGATCAATTTTAGCTTAGCTTTAGCTTAATAAGGTTAGTAATACAAAAACTCGTTTCGTATTGGGGCGGTAATTTAAAAAAATAGTAATATTGCGATTACTCGGAAGAAGTTACAATAAACTTAACATCTGGCATATAATGCCACTATCAAAATCATGTGTAGGTAGTGTTCCCGTATGCACAGTGTGAAACCCTTAGTGTAACCCGTGTGACCATTAAAGTCAATATTCGACTTTTTTATTTGAACATATTCATTTATTTAAACAATATCCGTGCATTGAGTATTCTATTGAATTCCACATATTCCACTTGCTAACCAACTGTTAAGTACCTACCTATAAGGAAGAATAATGAATTGCCTATATGTAGGTACAGTCAATAGCAAAAGTAGATGATCAAAATCAGAAATTCAATACGAACGGAGTGCGTCGAAGTGATTCAAAAGTATGTAATTCTAAATTATACCAAACATTTACTACTGGTACGTACGTCACACAGTTCTGACGCGAACTCCGTTCATTAGTATTGAATTTCTGATTTTGATCATCTACTTTTGCTGTTGAATGTACCTAATTGAAAGGGAAACAGGTGTTTATTCATTAATAGGTAGGTATGTAATTAACTGTGTAAATGGTCATGTTTTCAGGAGGAAGGCTATGCTAACAATAGGCTATTTAACATCACGCTAGAAGCAAACAGAAAAAGTCAGAAAGAACGCTAAGCGAGTACGGAGTAGTGGCGCGGGCAGGCGATGCGATGCGATGGGGGGACAAGAAATTTCACGCGGACGAAGGCGCAGGCAGAAGAAACTAGTCATAAAATAACCAGAGAAAACCTATTGTATAGGTACAAACACATAAAGTGTTTCTCTCGTATTTAAGTATATCTTTGGTATGAAAAACATTGAATGTGTAACAAGTACAGTCACGCCAATACAGTTTCCGTATTGGAAAAAACTATATTTCCCATAGAAAACTGTATGTAACAAAGGGAATAAGTACATTGTCGACAAACCATTCGTTCAATCTGTACGTGTACATAGTATAAAACAACGTTGATTTTTGCGTCTCTCTGTGTAACCGTGTTGTTTTTAATCTACGCAACAAGTTTTGAACACTAGTAGTAATTTTCCCACCGCTGGGACTTAGGCCCCTCTCTGTGAGAGGGAGTGGGCCGTAATCCAACACGCGGGCCTATTGCGGGTTGGTAGATGTCACATGTCTTCTAATTTTTGGTTCTAGGACATGCCAGTTTCCTCACGATGTTTTCCTTCGCCGGTTTTTGAGAGCAGTGGTGATTAAATAATTTACACAAACTAAAGCGCCCGTCTAGGTTCGAACCTACGACCTATTACTGGTAAGTCGTGACCGATATTTTTTTTTTGTATGGTTGTTTTGTATTTTTAATTTTATAAATGTAAGAACCATGGATCCGTTTTTTATAATATTTTCATGTTGACTTGAAAGAGCATGGCAGTTGAGAGTATGTCATGCTCACTTAAATATCTCACTAGTGGTGGCGCGTGTGTTGGATCATTCGGTTCCCTACGAAATGGTTGAGCTGGGTGGTGCTGATCCACGCGTCATGTCCGCGCCGTCGGTTGAGACTGGTCATCTCTTAACTGCCAGGGCTTATTTTATATTTTAAATTGTTTCTTTTTTATATTGTTCTCACATATAGAAGCAACAAGAATAATGTACCCAGGATTTTTTAATAATATCTTGATTTAAAAGAGTGTCCGTGGAGTTTCTTGCCCGTTCTTCTCCATAGAGATCTACGTTTTGGAATGGGCAACTAGCTTCAACTTTCTGACTAACTGACCGCCTATTTAATTTTGACAATTCAAAAGTGCCTGTAAATGGTTTAATTGAAATAAATGATTTGAGTTTGATACCTCTGCTCAAAAAAAAGATATCTGACTTTGATTAAATCAGGCCACAGTCAGCCAGCCTTTTGTAAAGCCACAGAATAACTAATAGTACTAACGTGTAAAGCCTAAAAACGCACAGGAATAACGAATAGATAAAATCTAGTTAAGAAAATCTCAGAAATCGAACAATACCTATAGTGAACAAAATTGAAAGAAAGGAAGAAGAAATAAGCATGATAATTTGTAATTAAAAAGTTATGTTATACTTAGGGACGGACAACACCCTAAGCGGATGTAGTATTTCTACAATTATATTAATTACCTACCTACATATACTATTGTTCATAAAACAATACTGAATGACATGTTTCATGAGAATTGGAAACATAATAATTAATGGAATTAATGTTATAAAATGTAAGTTGGAGGTACGATTGTTTCACCCTCACAAACGGTTTAAACAAAGTATGTTAATAAACGATGTGTGAGTAATAATAAGTATTATAACCATTGTAATATATGTAGTTATTTTTTTTGAAAACAATGTTAAATAGCCTTACAAAGGAAGGAAGGAATTTGTAGTAACTTACTAACTGCCTACTTACGGTTCTCCGATAACGATTAGGTCATATTATGTGACTAGGGTTGCCAACCCTATACAATATCCTAATTTATCAGAGGCCTAAATTCTATATTTCTAAGAAAAATATATAGTAGGCGAAACTACTATAGCATTTAAAGAAAGAAAGAAAAAGTATTTATTGCGACTCGTAAGTACAGGAAGAACCGCTGATTCGTCTTCGCTCGTGGATTTCAGTGCAAAATGGCAAGATGACTGCAATAGGGCCAGTATTAATCTCAATGGTATTTTGTAACCTTAATTTAGTGTTATATTAATAGTAACGATACATCAAAAAAAAATTGTTGAGTAGTATGCATTAAAAAAATGTTATTGTTTAAACTCCTACATACAGGGTGGCAAGGACATCGACGCGCAAACTGTAACCATGGATTCAGCACATAAGCTTAGACCCCACAGCGCAGAAATTTTTAATCGGTTGTCAAAAAAAAAAATCTTCTTTTTCATAGAAAAGTGCAATACCTACGCGGTCAAAACGTATGGAACAGCAATATTTTTTTTAATAACCGACGAAAAATTTCGACGCTATGGAGTCTAAACTCATGTGCTGAATCCATGGTTACAGTTTGCGCGTCGATGTCCTTGCCACCCTGTATTTGATATAAAAAAGCTGATAACCCTATTTGTGGTGACAGTTAGCAATAGGTGTAACTAAGTACTTATTTTATCACCTTTTACCGGGTGGTATTTTAAACCACAGAGCGTTACTGTACGGTAAAATCAGGCACACTTCGCTTGTCCTAAGTAATGTTTGCATGTCCTAGAACCAAAAATTCGAAGACATGTGACAACCGCCAACCCGCACTTGGCCCGCGTGGTGGATTATAGTCTACTCCTTCTCATAGAGATAAGGCCTGTGTCCCAGCAGTGGGAACATAGCTTGCTTGCAGCATACCTAAATATACTATGGTGGATGTTTATTATACCCTATACCGGCTAGCCTGTATTGTCATAAGAGCAAAGGCCTCTTCTCACACCGATTTCGAATTGTCATATACATCATCATCTGCCTAGCCTTTCCCCAACTATGTTGAGGTCGGCTTCCAGTCTAACCGGATGCAGCTAAATACCAGTATTTTTTTAGTCTCGTCAGAATACAGGTAGATACACTGCATACACAAGTATGAAGTCCTATATGAAAATGGGTCCATCGGCAGCTAAATGGCCAGACCAAAGCCACACATGTGCGTTCTACTTAATACATAAGTTATTTGCTTTGATTACTTACTTGGTCTCAAGGTCGTATATCCAGTACTCGGCGGTGCTCGAGTGCCTGTATTTCTGAAATAGAAAGTTGTATTGTAAAGTCACGTACACATAACCTATATGTTACATTATGAACTAGCTCAGCTAGACTGATACAGTCAGCCACGAAAGCTGATAAACAATTTAGTTTTTAAGTTGGTCGGTCCAAAATCCACTTTTCTGTAGTGTGCAATCTGCCAAGAAGGAAATCGCGCTTTGGTTTGGTGGATTGGATGAAAAGTTGGTAGAAGGATGGTGTCAGATGACATCAGCTGCCGAAAATTGGGTTAACGGGTAATCTTTAGCTACTGTTATTATTACCTTATAACCTTTCACATGACGAGCTGGATAGGTTCCGCCAAAACTGGAAGGAGGATGCTAGCGGGCTAGTGAAAGATAGAAGGAGTGGAGGGGGGCTTTGGCTAGGAGGGAGACAGCGCAGACTAATAAAAAAAAAACCTTTCACAACGTGTTATGTATGCAATGTTTTTAAGTACAATCCGTGATATAACAACATCCTGATTATTGAACACATATTAAAATCGGTAGATCCCTATACGTAGACGTAACTTGAGCAACTGCACACACTCGTGAGTTTAAAAAAAAAAAAATATAATTTAAGATAATTAACCATCATCTGCCCTGCCTTTTCCCAACTATGTTTGGGTCGGCTTCCAGTCTTACCAGATGCAGCTGAATACCAGGATTTTACATGGAGCGACTGCCAATCTGACCTCTACACATACATGTTATCTGACGATAAGACAATGCGCGTTAGTAAGGCTGGATTAAATGATAATTAACCATCATCTGCCCTGCCTTTTCCCAACTATGTTAGGGTCGGCTTCCAGTCTTACCAGATGCAGCTGGATAGCAGTATTTTACATGGAGCGACTACCTATCTGACCTCCACAACCCAGTAACTAGGTAACATGATACCCGCTGGTAAGGCTGGATTAAATGATAATTAATATGAAGGTAAAAGTAAGAGTGTCAACGATTCTCGTTGCGGACCGTACTACGTTCGAATAACTAATTAATTTTATAGTGATAATTAGATATTGTATGCGTTTTGTGGTAACTAACGGTTGGCCGAATATAGAATAACAACTAGACTTCCATTTATGTAGGTATTTACATATTATTCCTTTTATAACGAATGTTTATCAATTTAGGTTTGTATTATTGTTTTGGAGGATGGGAAATCATCAAATGACCCCTCCCGCTCTGGGTGAAGCGGAAGGGAGTGTCAGACTCTTACTGACTAAAACCCACCCGTGTTCCTTCCTTAGCCCTTTATGTTCCAGGGCAGCGGTAACCCTTCCGGACGATCCCGCTACCCTGGCAGGCTTCGGCCCTATCGGGCCCCGTCACTCGTGCTGACATCTCTTTGAGGCGCGCATGGAACACATACACGCCGTCTGCCGATCGGACGGTGAGTTACCCATTACTGTCCGCCCGCAGGCCCGCGCCTACGATGGCCGGGAGTCGTCACGCGGCTCCCGACGTCCGGAGCGTCTCCCGCGGCGGCTGAGGCGTGAGGTTCTCTCCCTCGTCCACCCCGCCACCTCCTTCGCTATCATAACTGCTTCGCAGAAG
Source organism: Apamea anceps (assembly GCA_951799955.1). Classification (NCBI taxonomy): domain Eukaryota; kingdom Metazoa; phylum Arthropoda; class Insecta; order Lepidoptera; family Noctuidae; genus Apamea; species Apamea anceps. Next base: position 8,502,614 of record OX637505.1, on the reverse strand, counting down.
GAGGTGACTGCCTCCCACTCCCTCTCGCTCCGGACCATGGCTTGAACCAGGGCCGGGCGCGAGAGGTCGCCGCCGCTGCCGATCGCCTCTACGAGGACACAGCAGTGCTCTGCCCAAGCGGGGCAGACCTCCACCGTATGCTCCACCGTGTCCTCTGGGCGATCCTGACAGTGGTGACACCTGGGCGTCTCCTCCCGCCTGATGATATGCAGGAACCTCCCGAAACATCCGTGTCCGGAGAGGACCTGCGTCAGGCGGTAGGTGAGAACGCCGTGACGCCTCTCTAGCCACTCGTTAAAGAGGGGTCTTACCGCCGCTATCGTGGCGTGCCCTGCGCTGGGTTGCGATAGTCGCTCCTTCCATGCCACCATGAGATCGCGCCGGAGGTTCGTCCGCTCCGCCGCGGTTTGCTTAAAGGGGTTAAGGGGTTTGTTTGTGGGGGGGGGGGGGTTACTTAAAGTACAGTTATAAGATAAAACCATAATTATTTAATAGAATTTATATGCTACCGCTAAGTAAATATTATAAATAATATTATTCTAACTAAACCAAAGTCAACGCATTTGTATTCAAATAGGCACATAAAAGGGCACTTTCACACGACAATATTTACAATAAAATAGAATAAATAAGTTTATTCTAGTCGCCCTTTCCAAAAGGTAGTTTGATATGGAGCAGAACGGGCAAGAAACACCACCAATAATAAACTGGCTCTAGGTGTTTATTTAATACGCAAAAGCATGTGTTATAATTTCCTTTTTATATGCCAATTAATAACAATTTAATGGGATCAAATGCTAATACTTATAATGATTATTGTTAACACGTGGTCTCCATAAGATCAAATACGCAGTTCTCATGTTAATTACTTGTAATTAAAAAATAGACTAGATTGGTGTTATTTAATCAAGCGCAATTCATAAATAAAATACTTTTTAAATGTCTTCGACTGTTACGTTTCTTATTATACAACTCTGTCATTTTATAAACACATTTTTATTTCTTTTTTTATTGCTCAATTGGCCTGCTCTTGGCCTCGATCACGCCTGGTGGAAAGCGATTGATGAGGTCTATGACGGAACGAGCGTGCCCAGGAGATGCCTGGCTTTGAAGACAGACGGGTTAAAGGTGGGTTAAACTTCCGTTATAGCTTGTCTTATATAAAAGTTCCTTCAAAAAAATATACCCTATTTCCTATATCTGCCTCAACGTTCAACTTCATGAAAATCGGAACAATAGTTTATACGTAAACATGTCCGAAACACACAGAAAAACACACTTACATACAGATTTTTACATTTTATGTAAGAATACATCGCGAGATCGCGAGGTCGTGAACCAAGCGTGTCTAAACAACAAACAAAATCATGCTTGTCTGTATGTATTTATGTATGTATGCTTCGTAATACTAAATCTAAGAATTAGGCACGCCTTGACCTGAACTATTAGATAACATGTGTCGCAAGTGTTGAGAGAAGGGAGTCCGGGCAGTAGCCGGTGAATGTTTGTAGGTATTATATTACTAGTACCTAGCATGTAGTAGTCGCGGATATAACACGATTCTGATAACAAAACGACGTGAATTTTAATTAAAATTTGACGTATGTTATTATGACATCAAACTGTTTTATGTAAAACTAAAAATGTATGCGTAGCGTACCTACGTGTTTTTGACATTTTAACATACTTTTTTGCCAATACAATGTATATGTACACATGCACCCAATCATGATCGTAACAAACTGACATTTTTATCCTTCCTGCAATTTTGGTAGTTTGTGAAGTACGCTTTCCACAATTTGAACGTTCATATTGACACACTAACTTATTTTTTATTTATTAAATCAATTACAAAGGAATTTTATTGTATGTATAGATAACTAACTATTTACACTAGGTACTAAATTAAATGGCTAACTAATTATTAACTTTATTATTGTTTATCGAGTACCTACAAAGTTTTCTACATTGACTTATAGAAAACTAGACTTTAAAAGAAATGCTCTATCCGCACGCATTACCGATTAACATATTCTTACAGAAAACAATTTCTCTATTTGCATACTTGGTCGACGGAGCTGAAACGTCTAATGAGGGTACTATTAGCCATAAATACTTCATTCGTCTGACTCAAACAGCGTCTGTAACACTTTAGTACGTATCAGTATTGTTTTAACAGCGGGCATTCACTTTCAGACACGAATATCGACTAATTATTATAGTAAATGGTCAGCGGAATAAGTCGATTAACACCTTCGTTTTTTTAAATCAGAACTCATTTCAATAAGCCAAAAAACATATCGAAGTTAGTAAATATAAGTGAACAAACTCGTGACTATTAGATTGAAATGTGGGGTAATTGAGTAACACGCACTAAGTATAAAGTAGAAATGTTCAACAACATTCATTGCGTTATTTACGTTGTTGAGCAGACAAATTTTTCTAACGTATGAAGTAATAAATTTGCAATATCCTTCAAATGATTCACATTATGATGAATAGTGTGTTACGCAATTAGGGTGTTGATTACATGATAAGCTGAGAAGCAGTGTACCTATTGAAAAAAAATTGTGACCATACTTTCGTAATATTAAAAAAAAAAATATATCACGCTTTTATTCCCCGAAGGGTTAGGCAGAAGTGCACCTGTTTCATTTTTCTTTATGCTTTTTTTTAAATATAATTTGTTTTTTTTTTATTTTTGACTGTGTTAAGGGGTATCGTATTACCCAGTAACTGGGTTGTGGAGGTCAGATAGGCAGTCGCTCCATGTAAAATACTGGTATTCAGCTGCATCCGGTTCGACTGGAAGCCGACCCCAACATATTTGGGGAAAGGCTAGGCAGATGATGAATGATGATGACTGTGTTTAGTTTAGTTTAGTATTTTCCTGTGCGAGTCGCAATAAATACTTTTACTTTCTTTCAGGGTGGTAGGGACATCGACGCGCAAACTGTAACCATAGATTCAGCACATGAGTTTAGACCCCATAGCGTCGAAATTTTTCGTCGGTTATTAAAAATAGTAGATTATTAACCAAGGGGATAAAGCAGTGTCTTCTGTCGCGGGTGATGATTTAAATCGCGAGCGTAACGAAGGACTCGAGGTTTACTCCCGAGCGTAGCGAGGGTGTTAAAAACTTAAAGCACGAGCGAAGCGAGGGATTTAAGACGAGTCCTGAGTGTAGCGAGGGATTTAAGTTCACCCAAGACTAAGACAGCTTTATCACCGAGGAAAATACTCTACTTTTCGTACCATTTGCGAAAAAATTAACACAATAATAATATGAGATAAGCGTTTATTAAAAATAATGACAATTAAAAGTAAAAGTTAACATTCGAAACATTGGTCCAATTATTGATAGAGAGTGTTACATTTTTGTTTGGTACATTTATTGTTGATGAGTTGATTTGAGTATTTCTCTGTTCTTGCGTCTGAGGAACTTGCGTTTCATTGTAGATAGTATACGTCGGAGATAGTGGTGGTGGTGCATCGTGAGTTACGGACGAAGATAAGATGCCGGAAGTTGATGGTTGTGGCTCTGATGGATTAAGTTTTATATTTTTGTTAATTTGACTGCTTAATATGGATTTATTCGCCATTGAGCTTTCGATATAACCCTCAGCTACTCTATCAGAGCTCCAACCACCGTGTCTTTTTATTGACGTAATATCCGCCCCTGAATCCGCCAAGAAAGTCGCCGAAGTTCTTCTAAAGCAGTGACCGGTGTAGAGTTCAACATCTTTAAGTTTTAAATATTTAGCAATTTCCTTTGGCATATTGCTAATTTTATTTTTGCCGATGGCTTGTCGAGTACATTTCCCATTCCGATAGTTTATAAAAAATCGATTGTTTTCCATGTTGGTGGGACGTAATGCTTGGTATTTATGAATGATTTTAGTATATTGTCCTTGTACAATGAATGACCGATTTTTCTTTGTCTTAGTTTCCTTTACATTAATCAACAGTAACTCATTGGAATGATTTTCAACGTCCTCCACCTTTAAGTTCACAAGTTCACATCCGCGGCAAGCACCATTGAGTCCAAAAATTAAGGCCACCTATAACAAAGATAAAAAACAGGTAAATATATAGAATAATTACCATTACTAAGATACGAAATATTCATAGTTAAATCATGTATACTTACTTTTGTGGCTAGAAAAATTTCGTCAGGAGCTTCATTAAGAAATTTTTCCACATTTTGAGTCGTAAAAATTTTAGACTTCTTTGCGCAATGCCCTTCTGATTTTCTTTTTAGAAAAGCCAGTAATTTTGTGAATCTATTTATTTCAATGCTGTGTTTGATGCTTAATGTAGCTTTCAGTTTTGAGTATATGCACCAAAGTGTATTCGGATTCTTTGTCTTGGATAAATAATCAAAATAGACAAGAAGTACTGATTCTGAAATTGATAGGCCTTTCGCACTTCTCCACGTTGAAAATTCTTCATAAGTTTTTAAATAATTTTCCTTGGATTTTGTTGGAAGCAAATTATTTATAATTGCGGCAGCATTTGCACTGATGGAATCCGACAATTCACTGTCACTGTCGCTTTGATTTAACATCGTAATGTATTTTTAGAACATTAACTTATTTGAAGTGGTTCGAGTTTCATGCGGTATGTTCTCCATGTTCAGGTAGGCGTGGATTATCGGGTAGGAAGGCAGTATTTCAATGAAATAACGCTTGTTACGGTCACTTCACTTATAATTCTCGATAGTTCAATCAACCACTACACAAAATAATTATAGATCACTGAGATCAAGAGAGATGCACTCAAAATATAACGTCCACCGAGCACGTGGCTGCATGCGCACTTCCTCGTGATCTGAAGTAAACTGCTCGTTTTCCAAGATGGCTGCCTCACCAGAGCTCGGTGTTCGTTCTTGACACTTGACATTTATAAAAGAAGTCAATTGACAGTCCAGAAAAGCGGAGGCGCCGACACGGCCAACCCTGACAATCGCACGACCTCGTGCGCATGGTGTCGTGCATCCGTGGGCTGCGACGTTACTCCTCGCGACCTGTTCGATGAGTAAAGATACACGTTTACATGCGTTCGGCTCTTCCTGACCAATAGGAAATTCATTGCCATTGCAGAGTAACATGGACCGGGCGTGCTAGGCCCCTTCATCCAGATACTCAATCAGGTTCGGGCGTACTAGTCCCCTTCGACCCTCTTGCGTAGCGTGGCCCGGGCGTGCGAGGCCCCTTCAACCAGCTACTACCTTGTGGTCCGGGCGTACTAGTCCCCTCGACCCTCTTGCGTAGCATGGCCCGGGCGTGCGAGGCCCCTTCAACCAGCTACTACCTTGTGGCCCGGGCGTACCAGGCCCTTTCAGCCAATTACCAAAGCGTGGCCCGGGCGTACGAGGCCCCTTCAACCAGCTTAACACTACAACAATGCAATAGACTACGCGTGAGTTAAACGAAGACTACTCACTTCGATGTATCTGAGCCCGTTCTACAACGCTACTAGAGCGGTCTTCTGAGGCCGAAAGCGTGTCAGAACCAGCAGTCAAGGTATCTTCACTAGCAACGGAAACTGTCTCACTATCGGTGTCCGAAGACTCTATTTGGCCAATGTCATTTTCATCGAACGCCGACACGTCATCCTCGTCATTGATCAAGATTGTAGATATTTCTACTAGTCCCTCAAACCCTCTAGGTACCGCACGCAAGTTTTCGTGAGAGTACTTATAAACGCGGCTAGATCTATTAATGCTTTTTAGTTCATAGCGGTCGTTATCTAAAACTTTAGTTATGACGAATGGTCCCTTAAATTTTTTAGCTAGCTTGATCTTGTTGCGCTCACTACACTTAATGAAAACATAATCCCCCAGTTCAAATGGTTTTATTGTAGCCTTGCCTCTATTGAAAAGTTGTTCTTGTGAGCTGGCCGCCTTAAGAATATTTGCTGATGCTTGACTTCTTATGACGTCCAGGTCAGCCCGCGAAGGAGAACTAACGTTGTAAGCTATTTGGGATATTCCTAAGGACTGTGCGCGTATGCCGAACATCAGTTCTGTTGGCGTGAAACCTGTGATCCTAGATTTAGTGCTATTTAATGCTAATTGTACTTCGTCTAGCTCGTCTCTCCAAACCTTGTTTGAGTCATTCTCGATAATAGTGAGTAGGTTTTTCAAGGTGCGCATTACCCTTTCTACCTGACCGTTGGCTCTAGCAGAGCCGGTTGCTATGGTATGTAGTTCTATGTTATGATCAGTGCAAAACTCTTTAAATTCTGCACTAATATAACACCTACCTTGATCTGCTATTATTCTCTTAGGGGAACCGAAGAGGCACACTGCTTTCTTTAACGCTTTTACAGCACAGGCTGCATCTAATGAAAGGGTATACTCTAAAACGACATATTTTGTGAAAGCATCAATGATGACAGAGGCATATTCTTTTCTATCACTCTTGCCGCTAAGTTTTCCAGTAATATCTATGTGGATGGTATGCCATGGTACAGAAACTTTAGGGATAGGATGTAATCTTACCTGTTGTGCACCTGAGGTGCCTTTGGAAGCTTTGCATACTATGCAAGAGTCGATAAATTTGTGAACATTTTTTGACATCTGGGGAAACCAGTACTGCTCGTATAGTTTGTCGAGGGTTCTATCGTAACCTAGATGTTTGATCTCTGTATGTACATGATTTATAAGTGTCCACACCAGAGAACGTGGGACTATGGGAAGCCAGCTGCTTACCTTGTTCCTTTCAACTTTACGGTAGAGGATACCATCCCGAACATCGTAAGAGTGGGCAATTGCTTCAGGTAGTTCGCCGTTCTCGTGCTGCCTAATAAGGGTCTGGATTTCTGGATCTCTTTTCTGCTCTACCTGCATCCAGGTATTGTGTAACTCGACAAAATTTACGAATTTACGAAAGTCAATGGAGTTAGTCAAATGAGTATCTGTTTCTTTAGTATCTGAAGGAGCAGGTAACGGGTTTCGAGATAGAAAGTCGGCATGTGCCATACTGCGCCCCTCCTTATAAATGATGTCGAAATCATATGCTTGGAGAAACGCCCACCATCTGTGGACGCGAGGTGATAAATCGGTCTTAGCTTTGGAAGCTTTTAGGGAATTACAGTCAGTGTAGACTGTGAAGTGTTGACCGTAAAGATAGTGACGGAAACTTTCAACTGCCCGTACTACCGCTAGAGTTTCCAACTCATATGAGTGGTACCTAGATTCTACCTCGGTTGTACGACGACTGAAATACGCGACAACATGAGGTACGTTTTGCTCTCTTTGAATTAGTACGGCGCCATAGCCGTCTGAGCTGGCATCAGTATGGAGCTCAACGGGTTTGTCGGGATTGAAGATTATCAATACTGGTTCGGATGATAGAATATTGACAATTTTCTTATGTGCTTCCGAATGTTCTCGTTTCCAAATTATGCGGCCTTTGAGTTTGGTCAAGGGGTATAAGGGACTAGCGATGTTTGCGAAGTTAGGTATAAAACGTCGGAAGTAAGAAGCCAATCCTAGAAATTGCCTCACTTGCCTTGCTGTTTTAGGAAATGGGACCTCGAGAAGGGCTTTGACTTTTCCGGGGTTGGGTCTCACTTCTCCCGCCCGTATAAGATATCCTAAATAATTGACTTCAGTTTTCATGAATTTACATTTAGCCATTTTGAAAGAGAACCCTGATTCGGTCAGAGTCCTGAGTACAGCGTCAAGGCGTTGTAATCCTTCGTCCACACTGGACGAATACGATAGGATGTCATCCATATAGGCTAGAGCTTCAGTATCTTTACACGATTTGAGGGCTTTATTGATACATCGCTGGTAAACGGATGCAGCATTTCGTAAACCAAATGGCATAGTGAGGTATTCGAACTGGCCCTCAGGGGTTACAAAGGCTGTACGCTCAATTGACTCAGAACTGACCTTTATCTGATGGTAGCCGGCAGCCATGTCCAGCGAACTGAAGAAATGAGCACCATTTAAACGATCCACCTGCTCTTCTATCCTAGGAAGTGGGTAGTGTTCGGGTCGTGTGTTGGCATTCAATTCTCTATAGTCAACACATAGCCTGTCTGTGCCGTCTTTCTTCTTCACCAGTACGATAGGGCTAGCAAAAGGAGATGAACTCTCACGAATGATATTCGCATCTAAAAGTGATTGTATCTTTTCTCTTACGATTACCTTTTCGGCTGATGACATCTGATGAGGACGCCTTTGCACGGTTTTATGCGGATCGATAAGATCGATTTTCATCTCGCCAGTAGTAACCCTACGTGTGGGCATGCCCTCTATAAAATACTCACTGTACTTACGTAGGATGTTGAATAGTCGCTCCTTCTCATTGCCTTTCAAATCGGTGTCGATTGAGCTAAAATCTAAATGATCAGAGGTTCGGCAAGTATTAATGTGTTTACGCGATGAAAATCTAATTGAATCACTGTTAATCTCGACGTGTATCCCTTGTTCTAAGATGTCCCTACCAATAATGACAGGATCTACCAAAGCATCATCTGGGACCACATGAAACAATATGCTAATTTGAATACCCTGAATTTGAACTGAACTAAAAATTTGGGTCAAACATTTTATGTCTTCACCACCTAGGCCTGTCAAATAAACAGTCTCCTTGCGTACGGAACCAGGCACTTGGTCAACTAAACTATTTTTGATCAATGAACATGCCGAACCACTATCGAATAGAAATGACATTGACTTACCAGCCGATGTGGATAGAGTACCTTTGACCAGTCTGCGCTCACAGATATTTACGTCCTTCTTGGCTGGATGTTCTTTGTCTGCCTTGTTATTGGGACAAGCTGTACTGATGTGTCCGGGTTTTTGACATGTAAAACAAGTGACTATCTTTTCTCTTTCTATCTTCGCGGCTGTGACACTATCTCGACGTTTGCGACACTCTTCGATCTTATGCCCACGGTAACCGCAGTAGTGACAGGATCCTCCGAATTTCGTATCAGCAACAGTACGTGGTTTCTTTGAGTTGGAATTATGCTCTTCGTTATCATCAAGGCGCCGCTTCAACGATATTCCACTAAGAGCGCGGCATAATTGGGCTCTCGTTGTGATGGTGTACGAATTGAGCTCTCTACGGATTAAAGAGTTTCTTTGACTGAGGACTGATATGACGAATCCGGTAATTACCTCTTCTGTCATTTCTACTTTTGGAATGCGTTCAATGAGACTCCACAAACGCAAAGCTGCTTCGGAAGCTGCCTCTTGAGGTCCAATCTCAAATCTCATCACACTGTCAAAGTAGTCCTGCATTAACATAGGTTTTCCAAATCTCGCGAGTAACAACTCCTTAATCTGCGGCCATTCTATTTCCGAACTTCTTAATTTAGTCAGACAAGATGCAGCACGACCCTTCAGTGAGTTTATTAAGGCAAGCAACAACTCGGTCCCGGAAAGATTTCGGCTAGTGACTATAATGTCGGTAATTCTACACCAACCTTCGATATCGGCCTCCGCATCGTCGGGATCAAATTTAACCAACTGGGTCGGATTAAGTAGCGGCTGTAGTGGCTTAGTGCTGCTAGTGGTTGCAGCTAGCAATCTTGTCAAAATCGACTCCATTCCGGTGAGCAAATCATGGGTATTCGCACTAGGGTCTTTATTTCCGGCGTTGGATACTGCCTCCGATTGATTTGACCCTTCGAATCCCACTTCTGATGAAGTGGTTCGAGTTTCATGCGGTATGTTCTCCATGTTCAGGTAGGCGTGGATTAGTATACAGACCTCCTAGTTACCAGAATCTATCCGTGTTTGATTCTGTAATGGAAGATGTGTTAAAGAAACTTAGTACTAGTAGTAAGTCAATAGTCGTATGTGGAGATTTTAATATTAATTTATTGGAAAATAACTCGAATACTGTCAGATTATTGAGTCTTTTTGGGTCATTTGATTTGTCAAATGTGTTTATGGAACCAACCCGAGTGACAGCTTCTTCTGCCACCTGTATAGATAATATTTTTTGTAATTGCGATTACTTACACAAACAAATTGTAAATAAGTTGCCATCTGATCACAGTGGACAAATAATAACATTTAGTGCCTACATGCCTATACAAAAAATTGAAATAAGGTTTAGGCCAATTACATGTAAAAATTTAGAGAAATTAAACAATTCTTTGGCCAGTAAATTATGTGATCACAGTTTTAATAATATAGATGACACCAATGAGTTCTACGCCGAGTTCTTTTCACTATTAAACGCGCAATTTTATGACACTTTTCCACTGAAAACAAAAAGTATTTACACGAAGTTTTTATTCAGTGACTGGGCTACTCCAGGTATTCGTAAAAGCAGGGAAAAACTTTTTGAACTTTATGGTTTAAAGCAACATATGAAAAATACAAACTTTCATCAGTATGTTGCAAAATATTCAAAAACTTTTAAAAGGGTGTGCCAAAGAGCTAAAGCTCTTTATATAAGCAATAAAATAAAATCAGCTGATGATAAAATAAAAACTACCTGGCAAATAATAAATAATGAAACAGGTAGGAAAAAACAGCGAAATAGTGAATTTAATTTAGAGACTGCACATGGCCCCATCAATTCAGATGTAGAAATAGCTCAGGAATTTGAAAACTTCTTTGCTAATATTCCCCTTAAGACTACTGAAGCATTAAATTCTTCCCCCACGCTTTCTGCTGCCTTACTTAAAAGGAATGTAAAGGCATGCCCTTTGGAGCTTAGGTTTCAGCATACAAACCCCCAGGCTGTTATAAGAGCTTTTAAAGATCTTAAAATTAAATCAACAGAAGATCTCTGGGGTATGTCGGTAAAAGTATGTAGATCTCTCATCGAAACCATTGCGCCCTATTTAGCTTTCATATTTAACACCAGTGTTGACCAAGGAGTCTTTCCGGATCTAATGAAACATAGTAAAGTAGTACCATTGTTCAAATCCGGTGATAGTAAAGAACCAAACAATTATAGACCTGTGTCAATTCTGCCAGTTCTCAGTAAGGTGTTTGAAAAGTTGATGCTCAATCAAATGTTACGTCACTTTAATAAAAATAACATCTTTCATGATCACCAGTACGGCTTCACCAAAGGGCGTTGTACCACTGACGCCGGTGTCACCCTAATGAAGAACATTTTTAACGCCTGGGAGGAAGCACAAGATGCTATTGGAATCTTTTGCGACCTCTCTAAAGCGTTCGATTGCGTAAACCATGAAACACTTCTGATGAAACTCGAGCACTATGGGATTAGGAAAACAGCACTTGACTTGTTAAGATCATACCTGAAAGATAGAAAGGTTAAAGTCCAAGTAAATGGCGTAAACTCATTGGGGTCTGAAATGACAATGGGCGTTCCTCAAGGTTCGATATTGGGTCCATTCCTCTTTTTAGTTTATATTAATGATTTACCCCAATTACTTCAAAATCAACCGAAGATGGTGTTATTTGCAGATGACACATCATTGATCTTTAAAATAGACCGAAGGTCACAAAATCTTGACGACGTGAATAACTCTATTCTTCAGGTCCAAGATTGGTTTACGGTAAATAATTTAGTACTTAATGAAAAAAAAACCAAATGCATTAGATTTAAATTACCTAATGTTAGAAGTAGCGAATGTGACATCATATTGAATGGCCAAAAACTAGAATTTGTGAATCAAACAGTTTTCCTGGGAATCACGCTAGACGAGAAATTACAATGGGGACCTCATATAACATCTATTGCGGGGCGGTTAAGCTCGGCGGCTTATGCTGTTAGAAAGATAAGACAGCTAACAGATGAAGAAACCGCGCGTTTGGTCTATTTTAGTTACTTCCACAGTATTATGTCATATGGCATTTTACTGTGGGGTCGGGCTGCTGACATTGAATCCATTTTTATTTTGCAAAAAAGAGCTGTCAGAGCCATTTACAATCTACGTCGCCGCGAATCTCTTAGGGAACTATTTAAAAGGGTTAATATTATGACGGTACCTTGCCAATTCATTTATGAAAATATTATGTATGTAAGAAAAAATCAACATCTTTTTAATAAAATAAGTGATAGACATAATTTTAATACTAGAAATAAAGATAAATTAGATCAACCTTTTTTCAGATTATCTAAAGTACATACATCTTTTATGGGGTACTGTGTTAAATGTTACAACAAAATACCTTGTGAAATATTGCAATTAAATGAAAGAAAATTTAAAACTTACATTAAAATTACACTTTGTAAGCAAGGATATTACAAATTAGAGGATTATATCCAAGATAAGAATGCTTGGAAACATGCTGGTCCTGCTCCATAGGACAATCTCTAGAGTCTAGACAAAATCAAACTGGTTGCTAATGTAATTGTATAATTTATTCTTTTTTTTTATTCTCTTTGACATTGATTTACATTCTGTAATTACTTAAGGTCACCCGGACTTATTACTCCTTATTATTTATTTATGAAAATAGTCTACTTTTGGAATGTTTGTAAATATGTGAGCACCATGTACCTATCACATAGTCAATTTATATGTCATGGTTTCATTAATTCATTTTAATTTTTTTTTTTTTTTTTTACCTATTGTGGTATAGTAATTTTATGTTTAGGTGCATCGTCTTCACATATAATTATATAATTAATGTATGCAAAATATTGTAAAACATTTTAAAAGAGTAACGGTGGAGTTTCTTGCCCATTCTTCTCCATACGAAAACTACCTTTTGGAAGGGGCGACTAGAATCAATTTAATTTTAATTTTGACGTTCAAAAGTGCCTTTTATGTGCCTATTTGAATTAAATGATTTGACTTTGACTTTGACTTTGACTTTGACTTTATCGGGTAGGAAGGCAGTATTTCAATGAAATAACGCTTGTTACGGTCACTTCACTTATAATTCTCGATAGTTCAATCAACCACTACACAAAATAATTATAGATCACTGAGATCAAGAGAGATGCACTCAAAATATAACGTCCACCGAGCACGTGGCTGCATGCGCACTTCCTCGTGATCTGAAGTAAACTGCTCGTTTTCCAAGATGGCTGCCTCACCAGAGCTCGGTGTTCGTTCTTGACACTTGACATTTATAAAAGAAGTCAATTGACAGTCCAGAAAAGCGGAGGCGCCGACATATTTATAAAAATAAATTAAAATAAACTTAACGTTTATGTATTTGAAGAAAACAAAAACGCGGCAAATTTCTACACTAATATTTTTTTGTCGGAAAAGCAAAGGCATCAAGCTCATACGGCCCCGTCGGTTTTCGTAATTTTATTTAATAATCATAACTGCATAATAAATGCGTATTCGTTTTTCAAAAAGATGTATATTGCTTTATAATGCTATACAAACTCAATGGTGTAAACACAGATGTAGTTCAGTATAAATTTCGGTAAGTATTCCAAATTTAAATCACATTCTCCCCCTAGAGGATGAATGAAATTCAGTACAATTTTCTTTCCCTGTTTTTAACAGATTAAAAATGACTATTGTTATGTTCGCTTTTTGTGGCATAGAATGTCACTTTTTTGAGCAAGTGGTATGAAAAATATATTGCTGTTCCATTCATTTTGACCGCGTAGTTATTGCACTTTTTCTGTGAAACAGAAGATTTTTTTTTTTTATATAACCGACGCAACATTTCGACGCTATGGGGTCTAAACTCCTGTGCTGAATCCATGGTTACAGTTTGCGTGCTAACCGTACCGACCATCTTGTGATACGTTTTTACGTTTCACGCTATACCTACGTAACAAATACGTGAAACTACCTATATACGTACCTACCTACTTGGCGTAATATTACGCCAATGACGAATATTAAAACAGTTTCCAACTAAAGTACAGGATTTCATAATTTTAATCGTAGTTCTTACGCTGTCGCTAATGACTTGCAAAGAAAATTGTAAACTAAAATGAATGAAAATCTTTCAGCGTGAAAATTGAAAATTCATTTAGGCATGCTTGATTAGCCTACACTGAAAATTGCCCATGAAAGTGATATCGTAAATGTCTGCATTCAGTCAGAATGTATAAATAACAAGTTATCACGCATAGTAACAGCGGGGTAGTTGCGGTTTCATTTTGACAGTTCAATAACATTCATTGCGTTATTTACGTTGTTTAGCAGACACATTTTTTGAACATATAAAGCAATGAATCAGCAATATCCTTCAAAATTATTCAGATTCAGATCGACAGTGTTTTAGGTACGCAATTAGGGTGCTGGATAATAGGAAGCATCCGAATCTTCTTCTTTTCTCTCCTGTCAACTGTCACGCTATGATTCACTCCCTTTTCTTTCATAACATTCCTCACACAATTCATCCATCTTTTAATTAACCTTCCTCTCATATTGCAAGTAATTTAATTTTATGTTCTGTGCCTTGTAATGTTAATTACTTAACACCTTGTATACAATCAAGTATCAAGTATTTTCTAACTGAACAGACAGCTGTGCTGCTGGGGAGTTTGTTGCGCCACTTCTTCTTCCCAGCGATAGCACTAGGAAGTGGTGAAGGGCGGGCGTTTTTGGGGGACTGTCTTTTGTAATTTTGACGTTCGAAAAGTGCTGATTCTCAGCCTAATTTGAATAAATGACTTTTGATTTTGATCTCCTTCTTCCATCAACATTTATATTCATCACACTTTTAATCACATGAGTTTCCTCTCTCCTCACCACATGCCCATAGCAAGCCAAACGATTTCTTGCCAACTTTTCTGGCACTGGCGCCGAATTCAAACTTCCCCTTATTTACTATTTTTTTCTTAATTTATTTTATCTCGTCCCTCCACACATTCATCTCAACATTCTCATCTGCTCGTCATCAACATCCGAATCGAAAGCTAGCGAAACTCCGCAGACGTGATAGGACTCGATATCTAAACACAAAAAAACTGATTTTCTCAATTAAACTTCATGACACAAGAACAAACAGCCAGCGGTCGTTGACCCCAAAATTAGTTATCATCAAGTAATTTTTTTTAGCTTTATAATGTTTAGATATAGATTCCCCATCACGTCTCCGCAGACGTGATGGGGAATCTATATCTAAACATTATAAAGCTAAAAAAAATTAAATTAGCTACCTAGCGAAACTCCGCAGTTTCGCTAGCTATTAATTTGACCCTGTATATTATGTAAAGGGTGATAATCTATGTTATATCACCTTGTGAGCATTCCCTAATGTTATTGCAAAAACGACAGGAATGTACCAAGGCAACATAATGGTGCAAGAATTCCCTCGCTGTGAATTCCAGATGGCAGCGACGCGACGGTGTGGCGCGAAAGTAAGAGATGAAGCAATCCAGTTTCAAGAAAGTGAAAGAACCTCTTTTGTCTCGTCAGTAAACGCATTGTTAAAGGAGTTCACGTAATAACCTTGCTTAATCAATTGGTCAAGATGACAAACCGATTACGAACACCTATTGTCTCATCTTTTTTTTTATTTGATCAATCAAATAAAAAAAAGATCAGACAATAGGTGTTCGTAATTCACAATTCGAACACAGATTGTCAACAATTTGTGTTCGGATTGTGTGATTCGATTCGAATCATCGTTTATAAATAAATCCTGAAATGGTTGGTCCATTTCAGGATTTATTTATAAACGATGATTAAAGTTAAGTAAAGTTCAAACGTCAAAAATGTATGGTTTTAAATAGTCGCTAATCACAACGTTTATGAATAAAGGGGTATATGTTTATATGTTGTTTTTTTCCCAACTATGTATCAAGATACATAGTTATACATAGGAAAAGACTGGATAGGTAGATGATGGTATCATCATCTACAAAGTTAAATCAGAACTAAAACATTAAAAATATTCCATACTGGAACTATACCATACCATACCATTCCATACCATATAATATTTCATACTGGAAGCCGACCCGTTGGGATCGGCTTCCAGTCTAACCAGATGCAGCTGAATACCAGTATTTATTAAACTTCGTAGGTAGGTACCTGTTTATGTAAATAAACTGAGGTATGTTTTTTCTAAATTTTCATATGCAAAATACCGATCTAATAAGCTACCTGGGGTATATTTAAATTTCCGTATGATAAAACTAGCTCTAGCGACTACGACTGTTATTTTTTTCCTTGAATTTAACATGCCACCAGAATATTTTTGAGTTAAATTGAAAACAAGGAAAATCTACATATACTTATGTACAATACGTAAAGTAATTAAATAACGGTGTTCTTTAATAATTAAGTAGTGGCTTTAGTTTCAACCGTTTGAAATGCAATCAAATCAACAAGAAACTCACCTTCTGTTTGTTCGTCATTAGCAGCAAATATTTCATGTCCTGGGAAAACGTCGACATTGTGAAGTTGCGAATCTTAGTCTGTAAACAGAAATAATCAATATTTAAAACAAAACAAAACTTAGAACAGCTTCAATAACCATCCACACTATAGGTTATCCAAATGTCCACGTGGGCGATAACGCCCTCTCGTGGGCATTTGAGACTTTCAGGGGGGCAGTAGAAGACCCAGAGAAAATGATACACCCTATGTTACGACTATATAAAATTACACGTTTAAATATAATCGTGGCAATAACTATTTCAGCACTCTAATTGCACACTATCAATCTCATTCTGAATCATTTTGAATGATATTGCTAATCCATTGCTTCATATGTTCGAAAAATTTATCTGCTCAACAACGTAAATAATGCAATGAATGAAATTGTTGAGTTATCAAAATGCTACTGATAGTGTGTCACGCAACTACCGCGCAGATTCTCGACAGACGGTAAGTAAGAACAAATATTCTCAAAGTGAGTTGTGAGCAGAATAAGGTTGAGAACCTATGATGAACCACACTTTTATGAACATATACGTTGAAGTTATGCGGTGCTGGTTCAAAACGTCATTAATCACAATAACCAATGCAACTACCAAAAGAAAAAATCGATGAAATTAGAACACTGATGCTATGGTTTCCTTTAAGAGCGGAGGCCTCAGTGACGGCTGTCATGAAAATGATGGCAGTGGGGTTTGACTTTACGGTGTCGAAAAAACGCTCTATAAAGCTACGGTTTTTAGAAGAGCGGTGACCGTCACATGCGGCCGTAATGTTCAGATACAGAGCGTTTTGTGACACCTTAATGTCAAATACAAGTGAAAATGACAGATTTTCATGACGTCCGTTTAAGTATGACGGAAACGCTCTTCTAGGAAACTGTAGGTTTCATCATCATTTCAGCCGAAAGACGTCCACTGTTGGACATAGGCCTCCCCCAAGCTCCTCAACTTCGACCCGTTTTGTGTTTCTCGCATCCAACGGGTTCCTGCGGCCTTCGCAAGGTCGTCGGTCCACCTTGTGGGAGGCCTTGCAACGTCTTCCGGTACGCGGTTGCCACTCCAGAACCTATCGGCCCCATCGGCCACCTGTTCTGCGAGCAATGTCAGCAATGCCCATTGCCACTTTTTGACTATTCTTCGGGCCAAAACACTACTTTCCTGTAGGTTTAGAAACCACAGAAACTTACTTTCATAAATAAGTTTCAGTGACGTCATACGCGATCGCCTCGCTTTTAGGAAACCGTAGCTTTACCGTGTTTGAATTAAGGATTTGAAGTTGAGAACTTGTCAAACTCTTCTTTAGCATAACTTAAGGTGATTTCTCCAATGTACCCTTTTTTATTTTTTTGGGGAGGTGCTCATGGGTACCCTCCGTCTGGGAAGAACGGAGGGTTATGTTGGACTCCTACCGACTAAAACCCCACTGTACCTTCTAGTATCATGAGTTGGGGGCCCGGGATATACTTGTACATTCGCCACAACCCCGACTGGCTGCAATGTACCCTGTGAAATTCACTTACGTTGTTTGCAAAAGAAACCGGCATGTCCTAGGACCAAAAATTCAAAGACAGGGGCCCGCGTAAGGGATTACGGCCCATTCCCTTTCACCTAGAGGAGGCCTGTGTCCCAGAGCAGTGGAAACGTTATAGGCTAATTATGGGTGAGTGTGTTTGCAAAGAAAATTTAACATTATGTTTCACCTTAAGTAATGCTAAAGAATTTTTTTTTTTTTTAAACCCATGCACTATCGTCACAAGCTTACCTAATACAATAGTGCTTACAATTAGACTTACAATTATATATATACAATTATTACATATTAACCAAAAGTAATTTTACAAAATGCGGCCCGTGTGAATTCACTCAGAGTACAGTTGAAACAGTCAATCTGTTGTGACACCGTATTGAGTGTACGCAGCGCGCGCGTCAGCGGCGCTTGCTGCAGCAGGTTGGTGCGAAAAGTATAGCATGAACTTTTATATAGCTTTAATGGCTCAACAATAAAAACACTTCAACCATCGATGAAACGCAATTCAATACAGCGACAAAGATTTCTTGAGAACTTCTAACGTCCAGCATAAAAGAAATACAAAACAAGCCACAATTATGAAAATTATGTCAAAGGAAAAATCGTTTAGTATTAAAATCTGCAGTTCCTCAGTTCCTCTTACCAGGTCATGTTCATCTAGTACTGCAGAGTAGCTCTCTTCAGGCACATTGAATTTCCAGACCCCGAGACCCGGTTCTTTGTAAATGTATTCTGTATCTGAAATGAACATAATCATTAATACATATTGTTTAGTTACGAAAGGTTAGTTAAGTTAGTGGACGGGTAGTTAATAGTCACAGGGTCCGTGTGGTGCATTACAGTCCGCTCTATTGCACAGAGAGGAGGCATGTGTCCCAGCAGTGGGAACATTATAGACTGATATTGTGCTATGCTAAGTAAGTTAGTAGGGTGAGATAGTATCAACTGCCCAGCAGTGCGATTCTGTAACCATCTCACCGTGAAAACTTAGGTGAAGTGAGCGTGGAGTGAGCTGTCATTCCAACTAATGCTAGGGATAGACACAATTGACAGCTGACTCTAAGCTCACTTAACCTATCTTTTCACGGTGAGATTTTTACAGAATCGATGGGCTGTTGTTCTAGTGGTCGCAAACACTACTGCTGAGCTAAAGGTCCTGGGTTCGATTCCCGGGTCGGGCAAAGTGTAATTGGGTTTTGCCATTAGAAATTTCTCAGCAGCATTCCGGAGTCTGGATTTGTGCCTATTTGATGGCAACCTATTACATGACGGCACGGTTGGCGCAGTGGTTAAGCGATTGACTGCTGCGCTGCGTGTCGCGGGTTCGATTCCCGCACGGAACAAATATTTGTATGACCTACATGTATTTGTTCTGAGTCTGGGTGTTTTTCTATCTATAATATGTATGTATTTACAAAAAAAAAAAAATGTATATAAGTAGTTTATCAGCCATCTTGTTACCATAACACAAGCATTAGGTTGCTTAGCTTGGGACTAGATGGCGCTGTGTGAACTGTCCAGGGATATTATTATTATTACATAGTACAGGTGAAATGTGGGTAACTGAGTGCTATAGGTACACCCCTGCCTAACCTTTCGAGGTATTCAGGCCTGATGTTATTACATTACAGATTGTTTAATTACAAAAGCATAGGTAAGTAGGGTGAGATAGTCTCGTTAATGAAGCTCATTGAGATGCCATTAATGTGAAGCGTTCTCATGATGTTGATGTTTAGGAGCTAGTTAAACAAAGATTGTAAGAGTGTCTTAAGAACCTTAATCATCACGTAATATCTTCAAACCACGCCATATTCCCAGAGACAGATAGTAACTCATACAGACATTTCGACGATTGTGATTTGCGATATTTTATCTAAAACATCTTGAACTAGAGGCCATACATCCAGACGCAGTGTTACGAATAACATTTTTTCTAACGGAAAACCCAGTAATTAACCCAATCCGCGAATCGAAGTCAGAACTCCACGCCCAACGGTCGTGATTGCGACCATTATACTATCAATGTAGTTAACCATCATACAAATTGGACTAGTATAAGTACCAACCATGCCCAATTTCTTATATGAAAATGTATAAAATATACAAGGTGTAAGGGATATCGACGCGCAACAAAAAAATTTACGGTTTCATACATTTTGGCCGTGAAGACCTGTCACTTTTGAATGAAACAGCAGATTTTTTTTAAAAAATCGACGAATAATTTCTACGCTGTGAGGTCTAGAATCATGTGCTAAATTCATGGTAACAGTTTGCACGTCGATGTCCCTTAAACCCTGTATAACTCCTGTTTTTTGAAATAGACAAATACCTGAGATCCATTGTATAGTGAGTTGTTCTGGAAAGAAGCTGATGGTCAGTGGCACTACTTCCTCGAGTGTAAACGTCCTCAAGCCACCTGTTAAGTACGGCGATGACTCCGTGTGGCTGCTCAGTAGCGCCAGGACCAAGCTGATGATCGTTTTCAGCGACTGTTAACAAACAAAGAAATCTTTAGAAAATATATAGGTAGAGGATGTTTATAAAGAAAATATTTATGGTCTGTTCCAAACACATGGGATGAAATTGTAAACAAATGGATCAGAAAACGTAGGTGCCAATTTGTAGCTCCACGTACGAATGCTTTGATTTGATTATTTAAATAGACCAGAAATTCTAATTTAAAATACAGTAAAACGTGGGAATAGGAATGCAGGGGTGAATCGGGACGAAACTTTAAAATGGATTTGTACTTTAAAATAATATAGTTTGTTGCTAACAAGGACACTTAATCTTTAATTAAAAAGCTGTAAACCCATTAGAGTATTTTCTGGCAACGAACTATATTATTTCACCGTTAAAACTCATTTTGAAGTTTCGTCCCGATTTACCCCTGCATCCCTATTCACCTCGTTTTACGGTAACCATAAACATATAACCTCAACTTCCATCGATGATTTTTAGTAATATTGAAACAATAATTGTTGGAAAAACGTGGTGAGATGTGAAGTTGAAACTTTCTAAATACAGATCAGATGAAAGTGTTCCGAATTCAGTGTAAGAATTTAACTTAAACAGGGTATGTTTACACTTTCATCAGATTCTTTTGAAACAGACTTTAGGTTATTTAGTGAATACTATAAGATAATTTAATTCAATAGTTTAGCAAGTTATCCTCATCATCAGAACCGTCCTGAAAATTCCATAGCTGAAACTTGGTTTCCTTATACCTTCTGAACCCTAAAGTAGTTACACTATGTAAAAAAGGATAGTTTTCGCTCATACAAACAAAACAACTGCAACAACTTAGGTACCTACTATTGAATTGGATGGGACATGTCTTTATATGGCAAATAAATATCCTCACTCGCATAAAAACAAAAGAATAGCCATCATTTCAATAGCTAGGTACATCTTTATCGGTAATAAGCGTAAAACGATAAAGCGACATGATATAGAAAATCGATTTACTCTGATTTCCCTTATAAATATCGAGATATTTCGATAAATAATGATGTTTCTATTTTCAGTAGACCTTATAAACAATAATATATGGCAATAAGCAATAAAACAGTTAAGTAGGTATTTGAAATTTTCATATTTCCAAGGGGTTATACACAACAATTTTTTCACGCACCGTCGACGCGCTTTTTCCTACGCGCTCCAAATGCAACAACAGTCCTTTCATAGTCAGAAATTTTACCTCCGATTTTGCATCACTGGCAAAATCACATTAATCCTTATGTTCGTTGTAATAAGGTTGCTGTTGGGTTGCTGCCACTGACAAGTCTGACAAAATCACAGTGATCTTTATAGTCGTTACAGGTTGCTATTGGGTTGCTGTAGTCAGAGGTAATAAACGAAAGGACTGTGGTGGGACGCACGTGTGCATAGGCCGTAAGTACTGCACAAGCACAAGTAATCCAGTGAGACCTTCTAGTTTCATACCTAATTCTGACAAATTTCTGGTCGAAGGCGACAACGAGCAGGCAGAGACCGCGAAACCACAATAAATAAACTATTTAGGTATTTAGAATAGTTTATACTCATTGCCTGGAGCCAATTATTTTATAATAAATAATGATTTACCTTATACACAGATGGTAGCCAAATAACAAATAACAGTTTTAACTATGTTGAAAGATCGCGTTAAACGCCCCTTGTGCAATATCATGACAATAGAATTACTTAATAAGCAACAAAATAATTATAGTAATAACAAATTTTTTTTATAATCACATAACACATCTGTCGCATATCAGACGCTCAGTGAGTCAAACTTACGACCCAGTGGATCCCGCTTAATGACAAACGACATCGCGGCAGGCCCAGACGGAGATGGCGGGATGAGCTGGACACCTTTGATAAAGATTGATCCTTGCTCTGGATAGAGAGTAGAGAGGATTTGAGCGTTCGCAGACAGCATACAATAGATGGCTGATTTTTTACTTCAATATTAATTTAAAAAAATAGTAAGTTTGCTTTTGCTTTGTACAAACTAAAGAAAGTAGTTAATCAAGCAGCGGCAGTCACTGCATACTATGGATATGTCGATTCTACACTACGCTACGGAGTCATGTTTTGGGGTAACTCCCGCAATAGGGACATGGTTTTCAAATCACAAAAAAGATGCATTAGAGCTATTACCGGTATAAAATAAACTGATAGTTGCAAACCTTATTTTGTATTGTTAAAAATAATGACTTTACCTTGCTTGTACATATTTGAGACTGCTTTATTTGTTAAAAATAACATGCATCTATTCAGAAAAGCATCTGAACATCGCTATAAAATGATTAGACAAGAATATAGACATGAATTATACCTTCGACAATCAAAGACCGCCTTGATGCACAAAAGCATACTTTGCATGGCTCCAAAAATATTTAATAAATTACCTAATGGAATCAAGGACTTAAATAATATTCAATTTAAAAACAAATTAAGACATCTATTATTGGAAAAATGTTATTATACTATTGACGAATTCCTTAATGATAAATTGTAAGTTATTTGACTTTGATATTTATTTAATTTTGACATTGTATTATTATTATCTTTATTTCCATTAATTATGTTATGTTGTGTTTTGTTGTAATAATTTTATTTTAATATGTTGATTGTTCTTTTTTTTATAATAATACGAATTGTGTGAAAGTGAAAGAGTGTACATCTTTAAGGTAGATTTTTGAGGAACTGATTTTTTATTATTAAGATCTCATGTAAAATGTAGGTACCAAAAATCACACCAATAAATTAATTTGAATTTGAATTTATGGGAGCTAAATGAAACAGTAGAGATCAAGTGTACACACGGCTACACATCAAGCTATGCATTTCCAGTTTTAGCTGACCTCGCTTTGTATAGGTTTTTCGTACAATCACAAGCCAGCTTATACTGGTTATGTATAGCTTGATGTGTAGCCGTGCGTACTCGTATCAACGCACACGTCCGACAAAACGTAGGTCATACAAAATGACCGATTGTAGGACAGCTACAAAACGTACTTATGCCGTGTGCGGCCCCGCTCAAACGGTATTTATGACCTCCATGGTACGGTAAGGTATTGTAAATTCAGAGACCGCGATAAGACAACGTATATGTCGAAGCCAACTAGCTTAATTACCCTTTCAGTCTGTAATTTTTAAGTTTTCCAAAACTACACTAAACAATGCCGCTTTAAATCAATTAACAATCAATCAATCGCCAATTTAAATGTCGACATTAGCGATCCAAGTCGTTTGCCTAGCTGTTTGATTGAATGGCTGAATATCATTCAGGCCGCTAGTTGAACGGCGCCGTTTAATTAAAAGGCTAGGCAGTTAACTGAACGGCCAATTAGTCTTATCTCTATAAAGTTATAACTTCAATTCGGTATAGACATACGTAAAAAAATAAGTATAGGCACAGGTAAAATGAACAATGTATATTTATAAGAAAACAACTAAGGAAAATTACCTCGAAAGAGGATAATTTACTTATTGCAGAAATAAGTAAACATACTGTAAAACTTGATTATGCATAGGTACACACGGCTACACATCAAGCTAAACATTTCCAGTTTTAGCTGACCTCACATTGTATAGGTGATTCGTACAATCAGAAGTCAGCTTAAACTGGTTATGTATAGCTTGATGTGTACCCGTGCGTACAGTCAACCGCAAAAGTAGATGATCAAAATCAGAAATTCAATACTAATGAACGTAGTTCGCAGCTATATTGTAGCTGTAAATTATACCAAACATTTACTACTAGAGTAAATGTTTGGTATAATTTACAATCACATACTTTTGAATCACTTCGACTCCACACAGTTCTGACGCGAACTCAGTTCATTAGTATTGAATTTCTGATTTTGATCATCTACTTTTGCTGTTGACTGTACACCTAAAGTAAAAATATTATCAGTCATTCAATGGTGTCATGGAACAGCGTATACCTTCAGTCTACTCAGAAGCACTTACGGAATTAATATTTTCCTACTTACTTTAAAGTCAGTAACTAGTTATCAATTTTGGTAGGTTTTTTTTTTATTTTACCAACCTAACAAACTATAAAATACTTACTGAAAACTCGAGCCGAAAGTTTTTTTTTATGTCAAAAATCCACTGGGAAAAATACTATACAGCCAGAGTAAGCCAGCCAGTATTGTTAAATAATAAAATGCAACCTTTTTGGTTCTCCGTTTTTATCTTCTGTTACACATTTATTTTTGCAATATGCATGAAATACATTTTGAACAGAGCACAAAAATACGAAAGGTTTTATTCCTTTTTTTCTGTTTCCTGAAGTAGAAACATAGGTAACATACACATCACACCTGTATTCTCCGAAGCGGTAGGCAGACATATGACATATAGTCCCGTACAGTAACGTAGTCACAAATGCGACTACTGAGCGCGGGGTCCTGGGTTGGATACCCAGTCCGGGCAAGGTGTTACTGAGTTTTTCCATTAGAAATTTATCAGTAACAGCCAAGAGTTCAGAAGTTGGCAGTGTGATACCCCCGTGTCGGAAAGAACGTTTAGCCGTTGGTCTTGTACCATCTCCCTCCGGTCGTGTCGGATCATACCATCGGACTATAAGAGTGAGGTGCACCTGTGCCTGCGCGTACATTTGTGCACTATAATAGCTGTCTCTATTGGAGATGGCTAGTCTTCGCTGACTTCCGAAACCGACTGGCCGAAATTCTGTCTAGAGGATTATTATTATAGTAGGCACACACATTTCGCCAATTATATTCAGCATTAATAATCAGCCTGTATCGTTCCCACTGCTGGGACACCGGCCTCCTCTCGGTGAGACGGAGCGGTCCGTAATCCACCACGCTGGTCGAGTGCAGGTTCATATATGTCATATGTCTTCGAATTTTTGGTTCTAAGACATATGCACTATTTTCTTCACAGTTATGTTTAAGTTCCATGTAAAAAAACTGATACATATCTAAGCTTCTAATCAAAACGGTGAAGGAAAACAGCATGAGGAAACCGGCGCGTCCTAGAACCAAAAATTCGAAGACATGTGACATCTACCAACCCGTAATGGGCCCGCGTATATGTATGTGCCACCATCTTCTATCTCAATCACTCTGTACCGTTCATGGCAATGTAAATGATCTTGCAGACCATCATTACTCAATCTGTTTGAACATCCGAAACTACTTTGACGTCCTAGCCTAGAGCAAGTGTAACTAAGTGCAATCAATCTTTGGAAAATGTAGTCTAGCTAGTCAGTTCCATTTGCAATGTTTGTTGATCAGCGTTAACTACAGGGCATAGCAAAAATGCTGAAAGGAACCATGAGCTGAATTTTAAACAAAACAAAAATAAATTAACATTCTTTGAAACGGTGTATTTTACAAGATAATTAAGTACTTTTATAATTTTCAATCTCTTCAGCACATTACCATGTAACAATCATTGGTGTAAAGTTGCTAGAAGTTTTCTTTATTTTGAATCATGGTCGTATAAACTGCTCGAAGTGACCACCATTTCATGTTTTTTTTTAACACGTTCTTTATAATTGAGTAGTTCACCCAGTATATACCACCATGTACTCATGGGCGTAGCTAGGGAGGGCAAGGGTGGGCAATGCGCACTCTAGAAACTTCTTTGCCCACCCTAGAAATATTGACAATATTGAAGTAAGTACTTACTGATTAATCGCTTTTTATTAGGGTTCCGTACCTCAAAAGGAAAAGACGGAACCCTTATAGCTCGTACATTTTGAACAAGATGTACGGTTTGTAGAGTTGGGCTCTCATTAATTAGATTAGCAAGATGGCTTCCCCCTTAGACAAAGTCCCTAACTTCGCCAATGCATGTACTTATGTTACGAGCATTCCTTTGCTTCCACAAGGTTACGGTGATGATATTCCACACAAAGAACGTCCTTTAGGTCCTTTATATTAAGATTTATTTGACCTTGGACATTATTGATATGACCAGTAATGACCATGCGTTATACGTGAGCCAGCAAACACATCCTCTCATTTAAAAAACATCAAACTCTCACGGGGCATATTTTAAAGATTTTTTTTTTTAAACGTTGCCCTAGGAATTTCTCACATTAGGAATTTCTCCTGTATCGTATGTGCGTTTACAAACATTTAAACTCACATACACAAACAGCCAGACCTGGAACAACTACTTGTAGGCCATACAAATATTTGTTCCGTGCGGGAATCGAACCCGCGACACGCAGCGCAGCAGTCAACCGTGCCGCCAAACTTAACCAAATTTTGAACTGAATTTGTTTGAAAACATAGTTTTTTTTTACGGTAAATAACCCTCCCTTTTTCTACAGGCATTACTAGGCCTAGCAGGGCAGTTAAGTTTAAATCGAGTATATTTAGGATAGGGGTAAAATTTTATGAGTACCGAGTCGTGTCAAAAATATTGTAACTAACCTTAAATATTTTTTTAATTGTGTTCAAATAATTCTTGATAAGCAAAGCGGCATATTATTCACTCAATGATTTTTTATTGACAAAAATACCTACTGCCTATACAGGATAAATCTTAACCAGTGCGTAAACTGAAACCATGAATTCAGTACATAATAGTGAACCCACGAAATGAAACTTTTCGACAATTATTAAAAACAAATTAGCTCTGCCATACAGTTAGACCGCGTCGGTATTGAACTTTTCTATGAAACAGTTGTTTTTTTTTATAATAACCACCAAATATTTCTACGCTAGTAATATTTTGTATAACCATAAATTCAGCACATGATTCTAGACCTGGAACCATATTTATGCTGAATTCATGGTTACAGTTTGCGCACTGGTTAAAAATGTATCCTGTATAAATGACAAAATTAATAATTTCTAGTAATAGTGACTAAATTGAATATATTGAATAGTTAATATTATAAGTAGGCTTAGCTATCGCATTAGGTTTCTAAACCTGTAATGATAGTTTAAGAGTTTTAAATAAATAAATAAATAATAATATTATATGAATAATTTATAAAATAAATTTGGAATTGGACTATGTGACTCAATTATACTAACGCATGATAATGGACAATGACCACCTACTATCAATATTTAATAATTTTATAATAAGGTTAAATTAAATTAATACTTAAATTATATAGATGTAAAAGTTTGCTTGTTTGTATGTAGGAGATTAGAAAAAAAAAATTGCATTTGATAGCTCAGTTCTTGAGGAAGGCTATATAACATCACGCTATGACCCTATGGAGCCGAACAAAAAGAAAAAATGTCACAAAGAACGATTAGCGAAAATAAAGTATCAGCACGGGCAGACGATACGATGCGATGGGGTGGGACGGGGAACAACAAATTTCACGCAGACGAAGTTGCAGGCAGAACTTAGTGTGTAAATAACTTTTTTTATAGGGGCTTTTACGGCTTGACTAATCCCCCCTTCCCCTAAAGAGAAACATTTGCCCCTCTTGAGCGAAAACCTAGATTCGCGCCTGAACAAAGATCAGTTATTTATTTTGATTGAAAAATAATCTTCATTGTTTCGTTGAATAACCAATATCATGATCGTCATAACGGCATTTAAATTGAATAAGGCATTGTTACGTTTGTGACGATTCTCAATGGCGGACGCCAAGGATTATTTACCGGTGATAATCGGGTCTGGCCCTAAATGCATAAGTTGTGAAGAAAATTCGTGAGAATAAAAAACTTATGTACCGTATGTAGTTTTGAACGATACTAAATAACTGCTGCGCTGCGTCGCAGGTTCGATTCCCGCACGGAACAAATATTCGTATGACCTACAGGTAGTTGTTCCGGATCTGGCTGTTTGTGTATGTGAGTTTAAATGTTTGTAAGCGCACTGCTCGCAGAACAGACGGCCGATGGGGCCGAAAGGTTCTGGAGTGGCGACCGCGTGTCGGAAGACGTAGCATTTTAAGGCCTCCCACAAGGTGGACCGACGACCTTGTGAAGGCCGCAGGAACCCGTTTGACGTGAGAAGCACAGAACCGGTCGAAGTGGAGGTGCTTGGGGAAGGCCTATGTCCAGCAGTGGACATCTTTCGGCTGAAATGATGATGAAGATTATCTATGGTACGAACAGACTAATGCCATTGGTACTTTCATGTGCATTATGTGAATATTATCTACATTCAGGAAAATTAATTGTTAATCAAATTGACATCCTTCGTCAATTTGCCGTGTTCATATCTACAACTGTCAAGTTGTGATTAGAATATACGGATAATTAAAGCTGGTAATCAATTTGCTTAGCAATAATTTCCCTGACAATGCAAAAAACTAAGACTAGCGGTGTCAATGACTTGGCATTTAGAATAGAATGACACATGCGGAACCGTTTCCATTGTGCACTTCTAAACATTTCGAAGTACACCTGTCATGCAATTTGCTTGAAAACAAGACTTCCAAACAGACCACTAATTACCAGATAATTCTAAGGGATCGTGCACATCTGACCAATGCGTAAGTCGAACCTCGTAAAGTCCCTACCTCGACGGAACGACAGTAGCCGCAGCAGGGTGTGGATGTGTAGCTGTGTCACAAACTATGCTCCACCTCCCATCCTGCCCTCTGTGCCCCAAAACATGCAGCGAAGCAGCACGCAAAGTGACCTCTACGCTGCCACAGATAACGCCGTGGAAGTGGCCAAGTTTTGGACCAACATTTGAATAACTGTCGTGCCGGCGACACGAAGAAGATCGGTTATCCGTAGAAACAAAGTGGATTGTGATCCTTCTTTAGCTTTTAACACTTTACTGTTATATGAGCCGCACAATTGTCCGTTTTCCCTAATAGAATAAAACACAACATAACCCTGTCCTTGCTGTCACGCAGTCAGGTAATACAAAATGCACCGCAAATTATGCGAGCCTTACGAATTACGTGAGCTGTTAGCTGACGCACCAAACAGTTACCTACTCGTGGTACGCATGCGCCACATATATACGCACCTTAACATTTAATTGTTTGTCTTTTGAATTCCAGATGCACTGTGCAACTACAGTCAAACGGTAAAAGCATAAACTATAACTCTTTCATATACGAGTAAGTGACAGTCACTTCTAATTGCTTGGTGACAGAGGTTCATCGAGTAGAAAATTGCAATGAAGGTCTGCACTGACTGTTCGTCAGTGATGTGTGGAGTTGTGTGAGAGTACAGACGAAGAAGAAACGTCTACAGGAAAATGACCGGAATCTTAATATTTTTTTAAAGATTCTGTCTATAGATCAGCAAAGACTATAGGTTATCAAACTCATAGCATTTATTTAAATTTTACCATTTAGAAGCACTTTTAATTTATAGGCGCATATAGAGCTGAAGTGGCAGTGGAAGGACCGATGGCCGGTGCAGCTGACGGGTCCTGGAGTGGAGACCACTCTTTTATCGTCAAGCGTAGTGTGGGACGCCCCCTAGCTAGATGGACCGCCATCTCAAAAGGGTGGCTGGGATAAATTGGATGCAGAAGGTGGAGGACAGGGTGTTGTGGCGCAGCATGGGAGAGGCCTAGGGTCAGCAATGGACTGCGATAGGATGAGTTGATAGACGAAAATTCCGAGAAGGAACTTCAAGAAGCCATACTTTCCACTCGTGCAATGATTTTCTTCTTCAAAATAACAATCGTGCACATATAAACAACACTACACGTGCAGCAAATGAATGAGAGTGATAGAGAAACTGTTTGCATTGGCCTAATCATAAACAATAGCAACAATAAGGACTGTTTATTCTGCATAGAATACCTACCTGTCACTATTATATTCAAAGACTTGTGAATCGCCTCACACGGCTTCTACGACTTGACAAAACCTCGAAGTCTTTGTTTTCTTTTAAGTATCTTAAGTGTAATTTTGGCTGGACACATCTGTCGCATGTTAGACGATTTATTCCCGATTAATGGCAAACGATATCGCGGCAGGCCTAGGCGGAGATGGCGGGATGAGCTGGACTCCTATAATAAAGATTGGTCCTTGGCAGCTCTGGACAGAGGAAGTGGAAGAGAAGTAGGAAGGCGTTTGCCCAGCAGTGGGACATTCATCATCTCCCTGCCCATAACCCATGTCACTTGGGGTCGGCGCAACACGTTTTCTTCTTCCATTCTCCTCTGTTAACCGTCACTCTATCACTCACTCCCTTCTCTTTCATATCATTCCTCACACAATCCATCCATCTTTTCTTCGGCCTTCCTCTCCCTCTCCATCCATCAACATGTATATTCATCACTCTTTTAGTCACATGCGTTTCGTCCCTTCTCATCACATGCATTAATGGCTGATAAAAAAAAGAATGTGTAATTTTAATGTATGATACCATAAAGTTTCCGGAATAAATTCTCTAAATAATGGTGAAAACCGCATCAAAGTCCGTTGCGTAGTTTAGAAGAACAACGCGGTCACACAGACAGACATGAAAAGCGACTTTATTTTATAAAAAATAAACTGTACAAAATTTTCTTTGCTACAATCACTATTGGCATTGTTTACGTGAATGTCTTACTTATATGATTTTTTTTCTTACGTATGCGTGTGCGCAACTACATAAATGTTAACTCCAATGATTGATGGAACAAATTTGACAAATAGTGTATTGAATGTTGGTGTATTGGTGTATTGACATTTGTGAAGGTTTTCCACGCTTTCATGTCATATTCAAATATTCACTTAAATGACAACTTTTTTTTTGTTATCTGTTTAAGATATTACACAAAAGCCACTTCGTCCACGGCATTGTTTTAAATACTCAGTTTTTTTTTCACTAATTAGCCACATTTATGTTATTTAAATCACTTGGTGACGGTTTCAGTAATTTAAAATTAATGTTCGTCCATGTATTACAAAAGGCAATTAATTGTTTTAGTCGGTTCTTTAAAACTTTACATTTTATGACGGTATGCCGCAATAAACCTGGTACACTCGAGAAAACCAAACCCTGTCAATAAAATTACGAATTTTATGAGCCTTTCGAGTCAACGAACAGATTTGGATTTAAAAACCAAATTCATATAAATTACCCACAAAGGAAATGAAGCATTTTCACTTATAAAACCACTATTCAAGTTTTTTTTTCCGCTATCACACAACAAAAATATCCTTCTAAAATTCAATGACCGTGGTAGTATAAATAAATAAACAGAAGGAAATACTCACCATTTCACATGCGTATACGCAAGTACCGCAGGATGCGAGGTCGGGACCTCCTCAATGAATGCTAATGGTCCAATCAGTGGTCATCACTCACACACCGCACCGTTCGTTGTATGCGCACGAGTTGACGCGGAGGCGCGCGATTACCGACTGGAGGAGCCGCGAAGCTGACTAGCTGACGAGCCTCCCTATCTCCACCAGTTACCACGCTCATCCTAAAGTGCGAAATATGGGCACAATTGTTTTGTTTTTTATGTTTTCTCTTACTTAGACCTAATTCGATAGTGTAGCAATCAACTATTATTAATAGTTTGTCATCTAAATACATGTTAAACAGCAATACTCAATTAAAATTAAACGAAAAACTAACCTACTTAATTAGATATCTAACTAACAACAGGTACCTGCATCATCAGTCTACCAAAGTTACATATAACTTAACAAAAAATAAAAATCCAAACTGTAACTTAAATAATAGGTAAGATCCTATAAAATTTGCTTGCGAATTATTAGTATTGGAGTGCGTACTTGCACTAGGAGGATATTTCACACTACGTACACAATAAATAACGAATTACCATATATGTACAGACGCCAGCAGGTCAAGCTACCCCAAACTGTCAAATTTTCCCAATCAACCTTGAACCTTATTGCTTTAGTGATAAAGTTGATAATCTATTAAAGAAATTTGACAGACTGTAGTAGCTTGATGTGCTGGCGTCTGTACTTTTAAAACAATACCTTAATATGAATTTTGCTTTCAATATACGTCATTAAAAATAATTGATTGCACAAAGAAACTCTAACTTTCCCTATCATTGATTCTATCTATTAATCATTTACACAACGTTTTGTATCCCAGTTAAACTGAGTTTATAGCATTTAGAAACATGAATTTAAAGTAAGCCACAGCTAAGCACTTGATAAACTTGGTATCGGTGGCGGTGACGCAAGCGTGCAACGACCGGAGATCTCGTCACATGCAGTTATGTGAGCTCTTATACAAGATCCTTTCCAATATCAGAAGTAAACCCAAACAAAACAAGAAGACCGACCCAAATAACGAGAATGACGCTTCGTTGTGTACCAACACAGGTGATGAAACATA
Source organism: Apamea anceps (assembly GCA_951799955.1). Taxonomy (NCBI): domain Eukaryota; kingdom Metazoa; phylum Arthropoda; class Insecta; order Lepidoptera; family Noctuidae; genus Apamea; species Apamea anceps. The sequence continues at coordinate 8,470,098 of OX637505.1, read as the reverse complement.
GATCAAGTTTACACAACATTCGGTTAGATAAAGACTAACATAACAATAGGGATGCATCTGTCCGAAACGTCAACCTCAGGGACCCTGTCTGACTGCCGACGAGGAAGTGACTAGCGTTCAACAATTTTCTCGCTGAAGAGACGTACAAAAGATTGTAGGTCCCGTAGTAAAAGTGATACATAATCCGACTGTCCATACCACCAGAAAGTACCCGTTTGTTGCAGGTGCAGTGATAAGACCTATCAAATAGAGTACTCGCTCAACAACGCTCGCAAGACGGGCAGAACACTCGCTGAGAGACGAACGTTTGGCACATATCTAATTATCCAGCCTCTCCCTTGCTGACCTCTCCCAGCGAGGCCCTAAGCCGAGGTCAGCACCCCACAGGGGGTGCCCTTAGAGCGTGTAGTCGCTTAGTTTTTAAGTTTTTTAAGCCCTGCCTGGAGGCCTTAATTTATTGAGGCATCCACAGGCAAGCCCCGGTTTAAGCAGACGACAACCTCATATGTTGAACTGCGAGAAGCCATTCATAAAAAAAGAGTAATCTCTCGTCACCGTCGCGCTCTTGCTGTTCGTTGTTCGCCAACACGAATTTCGTTAATCGCTGGGCTGGCCATAGAATAGGTGCCCAGTAAAGCTTGCCAATGACATCAACATTTTACCGGATTGGTAATTGGTAACACGGCTATCAATACTTTGATTTGGGTTTGTGGCATACAAACCCCAAACATGATGGTATAGTCGTCATAACATACGTCTAGGTCTCTAGGTTATTAATTACCCTTCACAATCTAGCTTTGCTTCACGTTTGACTGCTACTGACTCTCCTGATGTTAAACAGTGATGCAGGAGGTGGATAAGGCATGGTGCACGCTTGTTCAGACGTAGTTTACTCGAGACTTGAAGATTTCCGAATTAACCCGGTAAGGCTATGAGGAAACACAGATTCCTTTACAATGTTAAGAAAATACTTCCCATCTCAAAGTATTAGCATTGCCATAAACGTGGCAACGCTGCTAAGTCTTCTGGGTACGTTTCCATGACAGCGATGCGGACGATTGCTTCAACGCCTAAGGGTCATTTTATTTTTGTGTTTATTTGTATAGTGAGTGAGTTAGTCATTTAATTTAGTACCTAGTGTAAATAGTTAGTTATGTTATATATTGTAGTACTTCTCATCTTAAGTGCAGCTGTAATTCTAATACTTTCTTGTATCGTAACTTTAATTTTCGCCGAAACATTACCAACCTTCAGGTTATTAAAACCAAAAGGTCTCCATTTCTTTGTGAATCCGTCCTCATCTTCAAAGATATATTTTCTGACTATAAAAGTTAATTGGATGCCTGGGATATGCAGATTTGGTATTTTTATTTGTGTTTTGTCAAGATGCCTGGGATATGCAGATTTGGTATTTTTATTTGTGTTTTGTCAAGTCAGGGTCTGGACAGGTTCAACGACTGTGGTTTTGTGGTCAGTGTTTAAAACGATTGTGATGACCAGACCCAGTTTACAATAACATTGTTAGATTTAATTCCTAATAGGGTAGGTAACTTATGCCCTAATGACTTCGTATTTTTGGTAGGTAGAAGGTATCTATTGGTAAATAGGCACATACTCGTAAAAGGCACTATGAATATCAAAATTTACAAAAAAATAGAACTGATTCCAGTTGCCCCTTCCAAAAGGTATAGTTTCTTATTGGGAAGAATGGGCAAGATACACTTTACCTACTTAACTGTGATCTGGGAACACGAGGTTCTCTAAAATTCCTAAGTAATGGAAATGCAACTAGAAAAAACACCTATCATCCACCTTGGCAAAGAGATTGGGGGTCATAATAAAACCACCTACTTACGATTTTTTTTTCTTTGGTAATTGATCCGATGTCGACTATTCTGCCAGCGTCAACTTATGATATTTTTATAAAAGGAGAATGCGACTACACACCTCCTTGACATTTCAACCTTTTACGAAATGAACGGTATAAAAGCCGTTAGTCTATTTTGATAGTTTAGATGAATGATATTATTAACTAAGTATAAGTATCTACAGACAGTACATTATAGACCATCTAGAACTTTTTTCCTGTTATAATCTAGTCGTAGAATTTATGAATTCTGAGAGAAATTATGTAAAAGAGTAGTAAATGATAGCGTGACGGTTGACAGGGGAGTATGGAAGAAGAAAACATGTTCGGACAACTTAGAACAAGAGCTGCGGGGTAACTTCGTAACATACTAACAGTAGCAATGACTTTCATTTCGACAGTTCAACAACATTCATTGCGTTATTTACGTTGTTGACCAGACAATTTTTTCGAACATATGAAGCTATAGATTAGCAATAGCATTCAAAAAGATTCAAATTTAGTGTGTTCGCAATTAGGATGCAGGAATATGGTGATGATCAATCGATCACGTACGTACGTAAGTAGGTAAGTAGGTAAATACTGCATTCTTCTATATAAGAGCATATGGTGATGATCAATCGATCAAGTACGTACGTAGGTAAGTAGGTACATACTGCATTCTTCTATATTCTTCTATATATTTAATATTGAGGTATAAGTTGTTACGTGCACAGTTCATTTTAATTCTGAGTAAACATAATATGATATTGAGGTAATCTTTTGAAACATACTACTTCGTTAGGTATTCCTGACCGCAGGAATTGTAGTCTATCTACCACAATTCGAACGTGAAGATATCAACGGATTACTGAGTATTCACCTATCATAATATTCCTGTAAATAGTATCGTACCTACACTGCAATAAATCTGCCTAGCTTTTATCCAACTATGTTGGTGTTCCAGTCTAACCGAATGTAGCTTGATACCAATATTTTACAACGAGCGACTGCCTATCTAACCTCCACAACCCAATTACTGGGTAACACAACACGATACCCCTGACTGATTATATTCAGATTTTTTGGGCTCCTGACTACCCGTAACAACAGTCATTTCAATCAATTTAATTGAACATATTTTTATTCATTACATTCCTTTGTTATAATAAGTAAATCAATTTAAAATGCACGTATGTGGAACTGCAGGCAAAAGCTTGAAATAAAATAAATTTGTTTTATTTAATTTTAATTATGGACGCATTCAAAGTAGGTAATGTAAATATTATAAGCGGGTTAATATGCGTAACTTATGTAAAATATTATGTAGCAGTAGTAATATAAGGAGCAATGGTGGCCCAGTGGTAATAGACCCGGCTCACGAGTTGTAGGTCGTGAGTTCGAACCCAGGCAGGCACTTTACTTTGTGGAAATTATTTCATCACCACTGCTCTCAAAACGGTGAAGGAAAACATCGTGAGGAAACCGGCATGTCCCAGAACCATAAATTCGAAGACATGTGACATCCACCAACCCGCACTGTGCCCGCGTGGTGGATTATGGCCCACTCCCTCTTACAGAGAGAAAGCCAGCAGTGGTAACATTATATGTGTGGAATGGGGATTGTGGGGCAAGTAAAATGATAGAAAACAGTTTATATATATATCTTCTTAATTATATTTATTAAATCTTCGTCTTTACTCTCCATCCAACAATGACAACCGTTCCCTTCAAGTGCTGATCCGCCATTCCTCACTCTCTCCCTCTCACTGTCGTTCCTTCTCTCTCTCATGCGTTACGTTCCATTCATCATAGACTTAAATTAAAATACTTATCCTACATATGTATGTAAAATATTTAAAATAATAGTTAAACTAACTTCTAGCCCTGGTTTGGATATCAATTTTGAAAACATTTAAATTGGATGTAGGTTGGAACATAGTGAGAGCCTTCCGCCTGGGCACGCGTTACCGTGGCTGACTTGGAAATCTCTAAATAGACTTCGAACCCAAGTCAGCCGGAGCAAAGACTATCTCCACAGATGGAGGTTCACGGACGGCTCAATCTCCAGTGTGTATGCGGCACCTCCCCACAGACAATGGCCTGCCTTCCACCCTACTTATAGCTACATAAGGTCATTGATTTATTTTGCCCTCAGTCTTCCTACGATCCATCAGCTCCGTGACTTCATTCTCAGCCTCCATTCTATTAGCCTAGATATCAAAATGACACCGTCATTATGTATTTGAGTCGAGCATAGATTTAAAATACAAGCCTGAATCAGCAATGGCTTCTGGGTGAGTAGAGTTAACTGTTACTGTTGCTTATAGATATTATGAACATAGTAATTTGTTATTATTAATTTGTTTATTTGACCGAGATGCTGGCTACCTTAGTTTGAAGCAATAAAAACAATCCTATTAATAACATTATAATGTGAAAGTTTCTATGTTTGTTACTCAATCAAAAAACGGCTAATCGGATTTGGATGATATTTACCACACAAATAGTTGTATAGTTTACAACCTGATACACATGTGATATCGATATAATAAATACTACAAATAAATACTACAAAACAAAAGACAACAGCCGATCGATTCTGTAAAAACCTCACCGTGAAAAGTTAGGTGAAGTGAGCTTAGAGTGAGCTGTCAATAGTCTCAATCCCTAATATTAGTTGGAATTACAGCTCACTCCACGCTCACTTCACCTGAGTTTTCACGGTGAGATGATTACAGAATCGCACTGCTAATTTTCTCAATTCATACTTCTAGTAAAAATATTACCAGCGGTCGTAGACCCCAAAAAATACACTAAATATTTTTTTATTTTATCGTGTTTATATATCGATACCCCTCATGTCTGCGAAGTTTCGCTAGCTAATTTAATCTGACCCTGTATATGCAACCAAAGCAATCATTCATACAATTATGAAAAAAAAGAACTGTATTTCAGCAACGTTAGATCAATCATCTATACTTATAATAAATCTGTAGAAGTGAAAATTCTGTACATTGAAAATATCAAAAAAATAAATGGCAGGGGGTGTTACTAGACCGACACCGAACCCAAAAATGTGATTAAAAAAATTTTTGTCTGTCTGTCTGTCTGTCTGTCTGTTTGTTCAGGCATCACGCAAAAACTACCGGTTCGATTACGATGAAACTTGGTATAATTATTCTTTAATATCCTGGGCACCACACTGGGTACTTTTTATCCCGGAAAAGTATCTATACTTATAATAAATCTGTAGAAGTGAAAATTCTGTACATTGAAAATATCAAAAAAATAAATGGCAGGGGGTGTTACTAGACCGACACCGAACCCAAAAATGTGATTAAAAAAATTTTTGTCTGTCTGTCTGTCTGTCTGTCTGTCGGTCGGTCGGTCTGTCTGTCTGTCTGTCTGTCTGTCTGTTTGTTCAGGCATCACGCAAAAACTACCGGTTCGATTACGATGAAACTTGGTATAATTATTCTTTAATATCCTGGGCACCACACTGGGTACTTTTTATCCCGGAAAAGTATATACAATAAAAAACAAACTTAATTTTGCGGTTCGATCCCTAGATCCGATTACTGTACCAACCGCAAATAATAAGTTTGTCGTAGGTTAGGTCACACGCAGTGGAGTTCATTTTTATTCCTTTTACTTTTTAGAGTTATTTAGGTTTATTTTTATATAAGTCGTAGGTATAGATTTTAATTTTAAAGTATAGGTAGTATATTTGATAGTGTACGTAGTGACCGTAGGTTATTTTATAATACTGTTAGGTAGGATAGTCATTCGTATAGATAAGGTGGATCGGGGCAACATCGAACGAGATTTTGATGAGATGAGGTATATCTTTTTTAAGCATCTATATGGATCCGAAACACATAATGTAGCAGCAAATTAGAAAACTTTCAATAGAGCCAACAGATTGTACTTTACTTTACACCAGGCTGAGAATCATTATTCTTATATATTAATATAAATATTATTAAAAATATACACACAAACGAAAATAATGAAAACGGGTAAAGATCGTAATGTAGGGGGGAAGACCGGCAATTGGTGGTATTTTTTAAAATTTTCGTTTTAGATCCCTGGATTCACTGACAAATTGTGTAAAGCATGTAAATGTATACGTGTTTCTTCATCGAAGTATTTTAAAGTAAAAAGAAGTGTGAAATATTGTAAAATAATGAATTTCATATTCCGGTCTTTCCCCACTTCTACCAAATTCAGACAGAGGTTCTCAACTGTTTTAATATCATAATAGTTGTGTAAGTACATTACTATCCATTGTCCCTTGTCGATGATCTACGTTTGAATGTTGACGTAGTAGTTATCATAACTAGGAAATAAATGGAAACAAAATTTGTCAATACAAATTATATTTTTAACAATCAAACAATAATTGCACAATACACTTACACAAAGATACGACATTACAAAAATATTATAAACGGCTCATGTTAATAACGTAACAATCAAAAGGAACAAGCGAACGTTTTTGTTTGGTATTAAAAATAAAAACAATGTTAAGGAGAACTAAAAATGTTATACTTAAATCAGTCTTATTCTGAACACACCATAAAACCTGTCATTCAGGCACTAGGTACTACTTATATCAAAAATTATAACGAGTTTTTTCATAGCTTATTACTCATTTAGCATCTTATAATAACAGCTAAATATTAATAAATTAATAAAAATATTAATAAATTGAAATATAGCTGTTTAGGTAAATCGTGCATTCAAAACATAAACGGCCGTTTTTGTTACAAATGCACGATTTAGCTAAACAGCTATATTTCAAGTGTTGAGAATGTGTTATAAAATTACGTTATTGCCTTTTCCACAGTAATAATAGAACATATTTTGTACTTTTTATTCTATTTACGAGTTATGACATTTTTTCGATTGGCGACGCTAGTGGACTGTAAGAGGGCTCTTAAGTAAAAAAACAAAAATGAAATTCCGGACATTCTAAAGAAAAGAGCATATTTAGGAATTGGTCATATGTGTAAGAACTACACCACTTTCCCCAAGGAATATAATCATTCATCATCATCATTATCATCTTAAAAAGGAAAATCTGCATTGCACACAAAACGACTTTTCTATGAACCTGATTACTTCCTAAAATATGCACAGTCCTTTTAATATTACATAAACAGAAATATACCTCAACAATATTCATGTTTTATCATTTTAATTTGTTATGACAAACTTAAAACGATATAATATGACCCAAGTTGAGAACCCCTGCCTATTGTATGAGCTTTTGAAACGGGGCAAGATCGAATGAATAGTATTCCGAACTTACCTCTTATCAAAACAATTGGTGAAGATCGAAAATACAAAAATGTCCGAAATGGCACTATTTACGAACTATCTACTGCTTTGTTATCACTAATAACGTAATAATAAACAATTACAAGTATAAAACATATAAATATCTCACCTGAGAGGAAAGTTATAGATGATGGGTAAAGATCGAAAATCTTCAAAACTTCGTCGAAAATGACAGTTGGCAAAAAATGCATTTCGCACACAACCATACGGTTAGAGCGCTCTAGGCAGACTGAGGTGGGGGACGGCATGAGTTGTCCTTCGCCGCTAGGTTGCCATAAGTAAAATTATTTGCCTAAATCTCAGGTAAATGAGAATTTTCGTACTTTACCCTTTTACGATGTTACCCCGACTTACCTTATTAGTTTTTAGAGATTTTGCTTATTTATTGAGTTTAGATTGAGGGGCCCGTGGCTAAATAATAACAGCCGCACAGGTCGATCGGTCAGGTTAAGCTACGCTTGCCGCGGTCGGTCTGTGGATGGGTGACCATCTTTACATACCGAGACACCTCCGTGCCTCGGAAAGCACGTTAAGCCGTTGGTCCCGGCTGTCATTCGTGGATCTTTGACAGTCGTTACGGGTAGTCAGTATTACCCAATAACTGGGTTGTGGAGGTCAGATAGGCAGTCGCTCCATGTAAAATACTGGTATTCAGCTGCATCCGGTTAGACTGGAAGCCGGCCCTGAACATAGTTGGGAAAAGGCTAGGCAGATGATGATTGAGTTTAGATTAGTTATCGTCATAAATAGGTTTATTTAGGTAGGTAGGTATTTTATTTTCTGTTATTGAGTTTATTTATTTTTTTAATTAGGTAGGTACTTAGGTAAAGATATCATATAGGTACCCTCTTAATCACCATTAATGAGACACAATTGGTTTTCTATTGTAATTAGCCACAAAGGGCCCGCGAGATAGATGGCATCCTGGTGCACATACATTTTATCCTGTTAGCACGTTCCCGTGGGATAATTTCCGACATCCACGCGGGCGAAGCCGCGGGCAGAAGCTAGTATACAATAAAAAACAAACTTAATTTTGCGGTTCGATCCCTAGATCCGATTACTGTCCAACCGCAAATAATAAGTTTGTCGTAGGTTAGGTCACACGCAGTGGAGTTCATTTTTATTCCTTTTACTTTTTAGAGTTATTTAGGTTTATTTTTATATAAGTCGTAGGTATAGATTTTAATTTTAAAGTATAGGTAGTATATTTGATAGTGTACGTAGTGACCGTAGGTTATTTTATAATACTGTTAGGTAGGATAGTCATTCGTATAGATATTAGTTTTTAGAGATTTTGCTTATTTATTGAGTTTAGATTGAGGGGCCCGTGGCTAAATAATAACAGCCGCACAGGTCGATCGGTCAGGTTAAGCTACGCTTGCCGCGGTCGGTCTGTGGATAGGTGACCATCTTTACATACCGAGACACCTTCGTGCCTCGGAAAGCACGTTAAGCCGTTGGTCCCGGCTGTCATTCGTGGATCTTTGACAGTCGTTACGGGTAGTCAGAAGCCCGAAAGTCTGACAACCAGTCGTACCAAGGGTATCGTATTACCCAATAACTGGGTTGTGGAGGTCAGATAGGCAGTCGCTCCATGTAAAATACTGGTATTCAGCTGCATCCGGTTAGACTGGAAGCCGGCCCTGAACATAGTTGGGAAAAGGCTAGGCAGATGATGATTGAGTTTAGATTAGTTATCGTCATAAATAGGTTTATTTAGGTAGGTAGGTATTTTATTTTCTGTTATTGAGTTTATTTATTTTTTTAATTAGGTAGGTACTTAGGTAAAGATATCATATAGGTACCCTCTTAATCACCATTAATGAGACACAATTGGTTTTCTATTGTAACTAGCCACAAAGGGCCCGCGAGATAGATGGCATCCTGGTGCACATACATTTTATCCTGTTAGCACGTTCCCGTGGGATAATTTCCGACATCCACGCGGGCGAAGCCGCGGGCAGAAGCTAGTCAAATAATAAAAACGCTAACAAATTAAAACATGCACGTTTCTCTTGTACAATTACACGCACAGTTTGCAGTTTGATTTCGTATAGAACTACACAAAACATAAACTTAACTAGAAATGAATGGTTGTTAAATATTTACTACAAACTGTTACTAGAAACATATTTGTTATTTCGTGTCTAACAGTATAATTCACTGTAAATAGCAAGTAATTTTGGTTGCACAATACACACTGGTGTTCGTAAAACTCTCTGTTGTTAACTAAGTTAATTATATGCTTCTAATAGTGAGTTCACGTTTGCAGTGTAGGATGCGAGGTTCGGACTCATGACTTCTCGCTTTTACCTATTCAACGCCATTAGTCTTTGAGCTATTGCTGGTTCTTTACTTTTGGAATAACAAACAACTCGGCCTATCGCAGACTCATGTCCAGCAGTGGGCTGGATGTAGGTCTCTTCCGATTTTCACCTTCTGCATTCAGTTTCTTGCAGCCACCTTTTAGGTAAGATCGTCTTCGGCACAACTAGCTATGTATTATATATAATTTTTTCTCACGAAGTATCGCGCGCTTTGCTTGTGGCAACCAAATGTATAAACACGCTGTGAATGTGTGCGTGAAGACGGGTAGCGTCAGCACATAACATACTGTGTGGGTATGTTTTGTGCTGACGCTACCCATCTTCCGACTTCGCCAGTGGCTCGGACGGTACAGTCAACAGCAAAAGTAGATGATCAAAATCAGAAATTCAATACTAATGAACGGAGTTCGCAGCTATATGGCAGCTGTACTAGTAGTAAATGTTTGGTATAATTTACAATCACATACTTTTGAATCACTTCGACGCCACACAGTTCTGACGCGAACTCCGTTCATTAGTATTGAATTTCTGATTTTGATCATCTACTTTTGCTGTTGACTGTACCTACCGAAAGCTCCTGCGCTTATACACATATTCACAGCGAGTTTGTACACTTGGTAACCACAAGTAACGCGCGCATCGCTTCGTGAGATTAAAATAAGTACTGTACACTACGCCTCCTTATTAAGTAACCCCATTTCGCAGTCTCGACTCAAGAACGCGGCTCCAACGCCCATACATAGGTCATCGGTCATCGGTCCGTGTTAAGCAATAGTTACCTACTTATTATTTAAAACGTGGACTAGAACTTTTAATTCGGAGATTCCGGTTCCTATAAACAAAAAAGAATCGTTTTGCTTTTCAATGGTAGCATTTTTTATTGCCAAACTGGGTATATAGATTCGTAAGCAAATTTTACCTGTGATAGCTACTCCATCTGGGAATTGTCTATGCAAAGCTATGCTTCATTATTGGTATAGATACAAAGAGTCTTAATTTTAATCAATAACAATCCGTAAATTATAAGAATCGGCCAATAGACAGAACAAATCGTAGTTTTTCATTTTTGGAAAATGGATTAAAAAATAAATTTCGTCACGAGAAGATCTGCTTGGTCAACAAGTGTACAGAAAGGTAGTGATTAAGTGAAAGGAGGCGAGAAGGGCCATCTCCGTTACGCAATAGAACACAACAGTGCAGCATGACTGGCGCAGTCGCAACCGCTATGAAAACGTACTTAACCAATAATTACTAGGCGTATTTCTATGTCGTGTTATTTTGGAGTGGGGCTGTGGGGCTTATGGTGTCTGATTTTGTTACTTGTATGGCTTTGTACCGACAAAATATTTGGATCACACACTTTTTAGTAATAATCTATATTAGTACTAAAAAGTGTGTGATCCAAATATTTTGGATCAGGTACCTACTACATTCGTTACGTTGTAGTAGAGTACCTATGTACTCTACTACAACGTAACGAATGTAGTAGGTACCTACCTTATCGGCAATAACACTAGTTTACAAAAAAAAAACTTTTTGTCGAACGCAAAGATTACATTAATTGTTTTTGATACATTACTACATTTGTTCCCACTAGTACAACCGAACTGTACCACCAGTGGTACTAGCGGGAAATTGTGTTCTCTATAGTACCACTATTTACTTAGTGGTACTAGTGAGACTGTTTGTTCTCCACCTTTGTTCCCACTAGTACCTCCGAACTGAACCACCTGTGATACCAGCCTGAAATCTCGTTCTCTATAGTACCACCATTTATATTAATTAGTATTAGTGGTACAGTGAGACTGTTTGTTCCATAGATATCCGAGATATATATATACCAACGTAGTTTATGGGGAAGTGTTGTAAGGTATGATACCTTTGTACGTATTTTTACTCTTTTGTGTCCTGGAATGTATTCCTTCATTATTTTCTCTATTTCTCTGAACTCAGCAGGATTCCTATAAAACTCTCTTCACTTGCTTCGCTTGCAAAAAAAACTTATATTTTAATGCTATTTTAAAAGTTGTTTACTTATAATGCTATAGTGACGCTGGCATCTTAGGTATTTTTGGTGCTGTAGAGCCTTCACGCAGACGACGTCGCGGGCAGCAGCTAGTTTGTAATATAGGTATGTTGAAACATATCAATTGTGACAAAACAACAATGACAACTTACTTTGATTAACGATTTGTCTGTGGTTTTATACGGAGTTTGTAAGTGGATATCTTTCGGACATCGATCTATGGAACACGCAGTCTCACTAGTACCACTAATTAATATAAATGGTGGTACTATAGAGAACGAGATTTCATGCTGGTTCAGTTGGGAGGTACTAGTGGGAACAAAGGTGGAGAACAAACAGTCTCACTAGTACCACTAAGTAAATAGTGGTACTATAGAGAACACATTTTCCCGCTAGTACCACCGGTGGTACAGTTCGGTGGTACTAGTGGGAACGAACGCATTACTACCCTACATAAATAAATTTAGTATTCATAAATTTCTATCACGTCAAACTTTTTAGTTAAACATTAAAACATTTTACGACTACCCGCGCATAAGTTGGATTGTGTAAAAAGTGAAATAATTTGTTAAAAAGTGTCTTAATAATAATTTTGTGTTCTAAAATGTCATCGAGGGTTTGTAAAACTAATCCAGACCATTTTTGTTACATTTGTGGCAAGATTGTGTTGTCAAAAGACAGAAGAAACATCAGTGAAAAGAGCTTATTTTCATTATTTTGGTTTTTCGATTGGAAACCTGGACAAACCATGGGTCCCTCATGTAGTTTGTGTGAGCTGTCAAAGCATTTTAACCAACTGGGAAGCAGGCAAAAATAAATATTTGCAGTTTGGAGTACCAATGATGTGGAGAATGCCAACAAATCACCATACAGATTGCTATTTTTGTTTAACAAAATCATTTGGTTTCAACCGCAAAAACAAAAGTAAGGTTCGATATCCTGAAGTTTCTTCTGTGACAATGCCTATTTTACACACTGATGGCATTCCATTCCCATCACCACCAGGCTCATCTTCTGGTGTAACTGAAGAAAGCAGGCTAATAAGTCAGAGTGACTTGCAGATTGAAAACACCAAAGAGGAGATCAGTTCTGATGAAGACGAGACTGACAACAAGGAACCACAACTTATAACACAGTCAAGGTTGAATGACCTTGTACGAGACCTACAACTGTCAAAGAGCAAAGCAGAGTTATTAGGTTCACGATTACAGCAATGGAATTTGTTAGCATCTGAGACTAGAGTCAGTATTTATCGCAGCAGAAGTGAACGTTTCTCAAAATATTTTCAGCGGCATGATAAATTTGTGTACTGTTCGGACATTAATGGCTTATTCGTGTGTATGGAACAGGTCTATGATTCCAACGAATGGCGTTTATTTATTGATTCATCCAAAGCAAGTTTGAAAGCTGTGCTTCTACATAACGGAAATCTCAAACCGTCTATTCCTATTGGCCACGCTGTAAATACAAAGGAATCTTACGAAACGATGTCAACGTTAATCAAACTTATAAAGTATCATGAGCATAACTGGAAAGTATGTGGCGATTTAAAAGTGGTAGGCTTACTCTTAGGTATGCAAAGCGGTTACACTAAGCATTGTTGCTTTTTGTGTCTTTGGGACTCGAGAGCAAAGGATCAACATTATGTTGTGAAGGAATGGCCTAAAAGATACGAATATTTGCCAGGTACCAAGAATATAAAATACAATCCGTTAATTAATCCGAATAATGTTATTTTGCCACCCCTCCACATCAAACTAGGTTTGATAAAAAATTTCATTAAAGCCCTTGACAAGAATGGTCCTGCTTTTACATACTTAAAAGCTATTTTTCCTGCTCTTTCTGAAGCAAAATTGAAGGAAGGCATCTTCATAGGCCCTCAAATACGAAAATTGTTAAAGGACGATACATTTTCGTCACATTTGACTCAAATTGAAAATGCTGCCTGGATATCTTTTAAAACAGTGGTTCAGAAATTCCTCGGAAATAAGAAAAGTGTTAACTACGAAAGTATTGTTGCTGAATTATTACAGAATTACCAAAAAATGGGAGTAAACATGTCTTTAAAAATACATTTTCTTCACTCGCACCTAGATTTCTTCCCTGAAAACCTAGGGCAATTTAGTGATGAACATGGTGAACGTTTTCACCAGGATCTGAAAATGTTTGAAGAAAGATACCAAGGATACTGGGACCAAAACATGTTGGCAGACTATTGCTGGTCAATTATAAGGGAAACTGAGCAGTCTGATTACAAAAAAAAGGCGAAAATAAGTCACTTTTAATTTTTTTGTCGACAATTTTCTATAGAAGTGAAGTATTTTTGTAAATTTCAATTTTATTAAATATTTTTGAAACTAGACGTGCTACATTTTTTTAAGTCACAGATTCGTAACCAGCATAAAAAATTCTATTTAGGCACATGTATCTCATCTCTGCGTTTTTTTCTTGTAAACTAGTGTAATCTACCAAATTATAATTGCTACCTTACTAAGAAATATGTATTAGTTACGCGACCAATCGGAAGTTACACAGAAGCTATTATTTTACGAGCTGACAGCAATCGTTTAACTACATTTCGGAATCTGACGTTTAAAGAGTAATGATATTAATTTAAATGTTATGTTTATTAATGTTTTATGATTTACGATATCGAAGCACGTACAATGTTACCTATTTTCTATCTCGTCTTGTATTCCAGTTCAGAACTAAATCGATTGAAATAAATCTAGTCGGTAGAGTACCACAGTGACATTTTTGGGTCGAGTTATGATGAATGGCTTCAAAGTCGCGTTGAAAAAAACTTGAAACAATGCGGATCAACTGGCCAGGTTTTATGGTAACAAAAATCTAGATTGTGACAACATTAACAGCGGCCAGACTGGACTGGTTTTAATTGCAGTGCCTGTACAGTGTACATGCTTGATAAACAATACAAATGAACCATGAAGACTTATTGCCGCTTTGGTTTAGCTGCACGGCACTGTAAAACTTTTGAAAATGCAGTGCTAGGATTTTTACTCTCTGAATTACCTGACTGGCAGTCATCTCAGCCAAAATAATATGACCATTGCTGAACGTCTCAAAAAGGTAACTGCATATTTCATCAACTTTTTGGCATAGGTAACTTAATAGCTCAACCGAACATCCAACTTTAGCACTCGGAGTAGCATTTTGACTCCCGCATCTGTTTCAACTATTTTACTATCAGCATATAGGTATTACTTATCTAGATACTCCGCATACGATGCCATAACTTCACACTCCAGCCGCGATAAAAAAATAAATAATCTTAATATTATGATGCGGGATAGTGTGGGATACACCGTTTATAAATGATCTCAGTCTATAAGTGGGTAGTCCTCAATAAACCTCAAGTGTCAAGGTATAACTAATGTAACTGTAGATAGCGGCGGTAAGACCCCTCTTTGAGGAGTGGCTAGAGAGACGTCACGGCGTTCTCACCTACCGCCTGACGCAGGTCCTCTCCGGACACGGATGTTTCGGGAGGTTCCTGCACATAATCAGGCGGGAGGAGACGCCCGGGTGTCACCACTGTCAGGATCGCCCAGAGGACACGGTGGAGCATACGGTGGAGGTCTGCCCTGCTTGGGCAGAGCACCGCCGTGTCCTCGTAGAGGCGATCGGCAGCGGCGGCGACCTCTCGCGTCCGGCCCTGGTTCAAGCCATGGTCCGGGGCGAGAGGGAGTGGGAGGCAGTCACCTCCTTCTGCGAAGCAGTCATGCTAGCGAAGGAGGTGGCGGGGTGGGCGAGAGAACGCGCCTTGCGCACCTCACGCCTCAGCCGCCGCGGGAGACGCTCCGGGCGTCGGGAGCCGCGTGACGACTCCCGGCCACCGTAGGCGCGGGCCTGCGGGCGGTGAGTAATGGGTAACTCACCGTCCGATCAGGACCAGGCCCGTGCCGGACGGCGTGTTGTGTTCCACGCGCGCCTCAAAGAGATGTCAGCATGAGAGACGGGGCCCCATAGGGCCGTAGCCTGCCAGGGTAGCGGGATTGTCCGAAAGGGTTACCGCTGCCCTGGAACATAAAGGGCTAAGGAAGGAACACGGGTGGGTTTTAGTCAGTAAGAGTCTGACACTCCCTCCTGCTCCACCCAGAGCGGGAGGAGTCATTTGATGATTTCCCATCCTCAAAAAAAAAAAAAAAAAAAGGGCCTGCGCCCACTGGCGAAACGGCACGGCTGGGGATCCTACGTCATACATGCAAGCGCATACTGACGGAAACAATGCCGCGGTATCCTAAGGCATGCCGCGACGGCCTTTTTCAATATCATTAAAATTACAATTATATTGTCATACTAGTAAGTTGACAGTGGAGGCCCAGTGGTGACGGCTCGACTTACATGTTGTGGGTCATGGGTTCGAACCCAGCCAGGCGCTTTACTTTATGTTAGTAATTTCATCACCAGTGCTCTCAAAACGGTGAAGAAAAACATCGTGAGGAAAGCGGCATGTCCTAGAAACGAAAATTCTAAGACATGTGACATCTATCAACCTGCACTGGGCCCGCGTGGTGGATTACGTATGTTATGTATACTATTAATGTATGTTATTATGTATACTTTTAAGTTAGAGGTGCATTAAAATATCACTTACCGTGCCGTGCTGCCAGTGGGCGCAGGCCCTAAAGTGTGACCATTGATAGTTGGCAGGCAGTAGTTGGTATTGTCTGATCCAGTACGATACCTTCCTACACTACACACAAATTGTAGCTAGAGTCCGCGCAAACTAATTCTGCACGCTCTCAAAATCAGAAATTATCGTTTGCGCGCAAACTAAGCAGTGCGATTCTGTAACCAACTCACCGTGAAAACTCAGGTGAAGTGAGCTGTCATTCCAACTAATGCTAAGGATAAACACTATTGACAGCCCACACTAAGCTCACTTCACCTAACTTTTCACGGTGAGATTTTTACAGAATCGATCGGCAGAAATAATCGTTTGCCACCTCGACGTTTATATCAAGTGTCAAGAGAGTGTGCTGTATTCCGTGTTTTCCAAAGTAAATATTCGCCATCATTATGCCGAATGTGACTACAAGTGCTGGCAGTGCTGGATCTAGTCTCGAATTTCAAACGCACGCAGACTTAGCTTGCGCGCACTCTACGAACTTTTACTCTTTCAAGCTAATCTTCTCGAAACTCTCACTGACGTGTAAAAGTCCTTAGTTGCACTGCACAGGACCAAGCATAGCTATTGCAAAATTAATGAAGCAGTCCCCATATTAACACGCTTAGTCATCTAACAAACGCCATGCTTCATGAAGCTGCTTTTGCGCATTGCAGTGCTGATTACGATTGGTGCTTGACAACACCAGTCCGTCGATGTGTCTACTGTGCTGAGGGGCAATTCCTGTATTTTTAAGAACGTTCACATTCTTATCTCAGTCCCAATCTGTGAAAAATACCTAATTTTCATACTAATTTTGATTGTCGCTAAGATTGCAACTAGATTTTGAACGTTTTTTTTTTTTTATTACGGGAATTGGTCTTCTGATTGTATAAAGGCATATACAGACAGCTGAAATAATCCAAATAAACATTAATCACTGTGATTTGACCTAACATTTCTTTTAGATAAATACTAGCTGCGCCTTGCGGTTTCACCCGCATATATTTCGATTCCATATAATATCGTCATAGGAATATCGGGATAAAAAGTATCCTATATATTAATCGTAGTTATAAACCATCACTGTGCTAAATTTCATCCAAATCCGTTCAGTAGGTTTTGTGTGAAAGCGTAACAAACATCCATCCATCCATACAATTTTCACGTTTATAATATTAGTGGATAGTAGAATATAACTTACCGTACGTTTGACCGCGAAGGAACTTCTAAACATGCTATTCCAGTATTCAGTAAACGGAAGAATCATAAAAAATCAATAATAATCTATAATAAAGACACACACTAATCGTGAAGAAGACCGGCGATCTCGGAAGTGGCAGCCGGACACAATAGATGTTTATGTGTTGTGGTTCATTATGTTATGCTGCTCCGTTGATCTCCTGACCTAGTACCGTTAGTTTATAAGCGTTATGAGAAGGAGTTATGTAAGATATTGAATACGGAAGTAGCAGAATAAATGAGTCTGATAGTAAGTTCGGCGTTCTGTGTGTTACTAGGTGAAGTTACGCCTATACAAGGACATTATAAATATTTATCGCTTTCCATCAGGCGTCCTCGAGATCAAGAGCAGACCGATTCAGCAATAAAAAATAAATAAATAAACGTAACACATATCTAACATAACGCATGTATTCCCCGAAGTAAGTAGTACAACCACATTTTTTTTTAATTTATATATCCTAGACACTGCGTCGGGCCTTTTAAAAGACCTAGGTACATATCAACGCATACGTACGACGTGCATATGACCCCTATATTACAACGGGCCTTTTAAAAGGCCGCCTTTTCCTGGCTTTCCTGGATAAAAATAGTTTCAGTAACATCTGGGCTGAACTTGGCCAATATTTATCAAAAAGGGGGCATGTGTAGTGTCACGCTATTTTAAACTATTTGCGGTGTGCGTTGCGACTATTATCGAACTGCACCGCGCTTAAACTGCTCTGCAAACATTTGAGGTACGGGGCCAATTTCGTTCCTATTTACTTCAAAGCATTCTTTTGCAAAGCACGACTTTGTGGCAGGATGCAATGACGAGACGGCAAAGGTCAGTTTGGGATGTCAATTCTATATGAACCTAGAAATGAAAGTAACATGTTTAGAGAAAGTTGAACTAAGAAACTGGTAACACAGGAAGGTAACCAAAAGTCGTTTAGTACCAGATAATTGAAATCCCTCAGTTTCCGATACTAGCCTTTCCACATAAGAAAGTAATAATCTTATTTATAAAATCAAAATTGCCGTTCGTTAGTCTCGGAAAAACTCGAAAATGGCTCGACCTCCCTGTTTTTGAAGTCGGTTAAAAAAAGACATAGCAACGCATACTAGCATATATAGTATATACAGCATCTTTTTAATCTTTCTTTTTTTTATTCTATTCATTAGCATATAGATTCAGATTAGATTAGATCAGATTAGATTTTTTATTTGGATTATTAGATTTAGCTTTAGATTTTTTTTTTCTGGTATTCAGCTGCATCCGGTTAGACTGGAAGTCGACCCCAACATAGTTGGGAAAAGGCTAGGCAGATGATGATGATTAGCATATAGATACGGGCACCTATTAGCTAGTTAAGAATAAAAATCTCAACTTTACGAAATATTTTATTGGAAACATCTACAAACTTAAACTTAGGTGCCTAATATGTATATGAACATCATAAATAGTTGGGTAAAACATCTTTGCTAACAGCATATCTTATTGGAATGTTATTAACAATAAATCTTTGTTTACTTACAGGAATACGTCTCAAATTGGAAAATATGTGACAAAAACAACTGTTTCATTATGTAAAATTGAGCTGGTTTAGTGCAGTACCTACCTATTATTACATCTTATTTTTTCTTTGACTATGATCTACGGGGTAATTACGTACACACTAACAGTAGGAATGGCTTTCATTTGACAGTTCAACAACATTCATTGCGTCGTTCACGTTTCGAACAGACTAAAATTTCTGTAATAAAGCAATGGATTAGCAAATTTCTTCAAAATTATAAGATTTTGGTTGAAAATATTCAAGTGTGTTACGCAATTAGGGCGCTGCGCTGGTCCAGATATTCAAAGCGTACAATCGGAGTATTTTCTATTACGTAAACCTACAATAAGTACATTATTATGTAAGTAGGTGTTAGAAGCCCCAATCCTCCAGCTTGAGACAACGCGTCCAGTAGTGATCCATCGCGGTGTATCTGTGTAGGTTTACTCCAGCCAAACTGTGAGCCTCATCTGGGTACGACTGCGAACAAAACAGATTGTTACAAATTTTTTAAATTTATAATATCGTTTGCAATGGCTTAAAAACTGGTCAAGTTATCATCATCTGGACATAGGCCTCTCCTAATGCACTCCTTTCAGCTCGATTTTCCGCAACTCTCATCCAGCTGCTACCAGCCATCCTGCGAAGATCGTCGCTCCACCTAGCCTGAGAGCGTCCCACCTTACGTTTACCGATTCGCCGTTTCCACTCAAGAACATGTCAACATGTTTATAACCAATGACGACATCATTGGTTATAAACGTTTTAAAATAACAGCTAGCCAAAGACGGTATCACAGAAGTGACGTCACGACTCTGTAACTTCATACTATTGAGCGCCATACATTGTCCGTATCGCGCTCACTTCGCCTAGAAGCCAGCTAGTTTGGTGGTCACCGTGGTCCTACTTACTCGCTTTCCCAGCCCGATAAGACGGTGAAACGAGTGTTCTTCTATACAGGGTGACAGGGACATCGACGCGCAAACTGTAACCCTGGATTGAGCACATGAGTTTAAACCCCATAGCGTCGAAATTTTTCGTCAATTATTTTAAATAAAAATTGCTGTTCCATACATTTTGACCGCGTAGGTCAATACCTACGCGGTCAAAATATATGGAACAGCAATTTTTTAGAAGAAGATTTTTTTTTTTTTTAATCTTGTGTTTCGTAGAAAAGTGCAATCACTTTTCTACATATGAATGGTTACAGTTAGCGCGTCGATGTCCCTGCCACCCTGTATGTTACTGTACAAGTATTTTGCTTCACGAACATGGTAAGTTATAATTTTGGACAGAGCTATACCTAAAGTAGACCATTGGTACTCACCATCTGTTCAAACGGAATATCAGCCTGCTGAAGCGCTGTCATCAACTTAGCCGCGTTCTGGAAGTGCACGTTGTCATCAGCATTGCCGTGGATGAGGAAGAAATCATGACCGCGGAGTTTCTCAGCAAGGAGAGTGACATCCCCATCTTGGTAACCCTTCAGGTTGTCCTCAGGGGTAGGGAGGCCCATGTAGCGCTCAGTGTACATTGTGTCTGGGGGAAAAGAGATTGGCAGAATTTTAGACCTATCTTTTTTTATTTGTTTAATCATTCTAGTGCGAAAAAGTCTTCAGGAAAAATTAACATTAGGGGAAGAAATAGTGATGTTGCAGGTTTGGGCGAAGATGGCGAGATGAACTAAACTGCTCAATGAAAGATTGGACTAAACTAGCCAACGTCATTGGCCCAGCAATGGAAAAGTATGAGCTAGTGTAATTATAATATCGAATCGAAACGAGATGAGTTGTAGTAGATTCTGAACTGATAATCTCAGAGAAAGGCAGTAGACTGATCATACCGTAGATTTATGAGTAAAAAGTAGTTACCGTATTGTAAATTGATACTTTTAATATAGATCTTATTTATCTCAGATTGCCAAATTTAATTTAATGCACTGTTATGCAAAATTATCAAGTTTTGCATTCTTATATTAGCAGTGAAACACTTTCGAACATGTATGCTAATATCAAGCGAAAGTATTATCTGATTATTACTCGAATTAGCTGTGAAAGTATATTTTAATAAATCATAAATTAAATATTAATTGGTTTTAATAACAAAAAGTTCATTTTCTATTAAATGTAACAAAAGCAATCAAAACAAAATATTTTTTAAGTTTATTTCTATTATAAGTCTACTAACCCGCACTGGGCCCGCGTGGTAGATTACAGCTCACTCCCTCTCGAAGAGAGGAGGCCTGTGTCCCAGCAGTGGGAACATTATAGGATGATTATGCTATTATAAGTAACACATATCTAAGCTGATTATTTTACCAACTAGGTAACAGTTGGCCTGCAGTCGAACCAAATACAGCTAAATATGTTATTTTATATGGAACGACGGCTATCTGTCCTCGACAACTCAATAATAGGGCATTACCGATATTCTAAAATGTTGTAGATACATAAATGTACGTCAGGCTCTTGGCAGTTGGCCCTGTTACAACGTTGCTAACTGGTTAATATTTTTACCACGGCGTGAGCTGTTCTTTTATAGTTCGTTTGTGCGAAAATGCTAGACAAAGTAGACCTGTCTTGGCCTTCTGACTCGCTGTGGCCCAAAAAAATACAATGGCTGTCCAAACCAGGTGCCAACCCCAAAACATCCCTTGACATCAACTCTTAGGAAAGACATTCACGATCGACGTAAAACCATCATCAGTCATTGCAATTTAACTCTTATCTCGGTAAGGTAACGTATGAATTAGAATGACTGCCGAGAATTTTACTTAAAAAACTCAATCATTTTAAATAATACTTTATAACAATGAGAGAAGTTACATTGCAATTACTTACTAACGTATTTACGCCAATCATATTTTATTGTGAATGCGCTGCTTTTAACTTACTATAGTAAAGCCAGGAGGTGACAGGGGCTGCGGATACACCACATTGGAACATCTTTTCGTCATCCTTCAGCATTGTTAGTAGAGTCGCGTAGCCGCCGTAACTGTGGCCCCAGATACCGACCCTGGTGCGGTCCATGAACGGGTACCGTTCCAGCACTTGTCTGTGAACAATGAACAAGATGAAGACCGTGCAGAAGACCAATTCTCGTAATTTAAAAACGTTCAATTAAAGTCGCAAATTTTGTAATATTGGAGTCAAATTTCATTTTAACGCAAATCAATTTCAAAGTCTTGTCAAAAGTGTAGATAAATTAGAGATTTCTTTAGCAGATTCAGACTGAGTGAGGTTAGAACGTTCGAAACGTGAATGTTCTTAAAAATACGGGAATAGCCCCTCAGACCTAACCATATGCGCAAGTACAGTTAGGTACTGGATTATTTTAAATGGATCAATATCAAAAAGACTAAAACACATGAATATGATTTGTCGAATCGCCGTAGTGGAGGGGGAGGGAAATGTTATGAAATTAGGCGGATATAGTTTTTGGTGAAATTAAAACTAAATATTGAAATTGCATAAGGAGGAGTGGGTTAATAACCATCATGTGGCACTAAGATATTCCACCGTTAACCCTAGAATGTAACCTCATGATCAAAAATGTAGAGTTGTTATTGGCTAATCCAATTCTAGAGTTGAAGTTAAAGTATCATATACCCAAGATTATCACCTTTTTTAGGAAAATAGGTATAAATAAAATTCAAATATAAATAGCAATTTTTGGCATAAGCATCATAGAGATTGCAGCCGGCCTCGTGTTTATAATAAAACTTTTATGACTTGGTTTGCCTGATAGGTTTATTGAACTCTGTTGCATCAATCGTTATGAAACGTTCGACGTACACAGAAGTGTTGCAAAAAACACTGTCATAGGAGAAGTAGATATTGTTCTAATGTTATATAATGATCATTAGAACAATATCTACTTATCCTATTACAGTTTTTTTTTGTAACCATGCAATGCGTCATTCCTGACAAAGGTGACCAAACAAAGATTTAAATCGTTAGATTCGTCCGAACGAGTCAAAAGATGTCCATATTTTTGTTTTGTTGACATTTGAATAGTATTTTCTCGCTCACTTATTAAATAGTATCTATCTATTATTATGCGGGATATGTGAGCTTACTCTTTTCAGTATTCACACTTTTTCGCGCGACCTAAGTACGGTGAGGGCGAATCTAACGATTTAAATCTTTTTCGTCATTTCAAGCCTTGTTTACTGCAATTTACTCTTAGAAAATTTACTGTGGCGGTTAGTGGGAATATTGATAGAAAACCTTTTTAAACATCTAGATAGAGTGACCCTGAATACGTTATCTAGGTACGTATCTACCTATTCCATTGGGTTTCTCCTAATTAATAGTACAAACAATTAAGCAAACACCAATTTAGTACACGAAAAAAATATCGATAATTTTACATATAGGATGTCCCGAAACTCAACGATGACCTGGTACCGGGCGACAGGCCAAGGTATACCAGTTACGAAAACAATAAAAAAAAAAATCCAACATGGAGTGTCAAAGTTTACTGACAATAATTTTGTAAACCATAACTCGTCAAAACTTAATTTATTTTACTTAGTTACCAATGTACCTATATTTCTTTGATTTGTGGTTGCGATTAATAGCATTGTTATTTGAGATTAGATTATTTAAAAAAATTCTGTAAAATTATAAAAAATTGAGATCACAGTACTTAAAAATATCTATTATCGCTTGACTAAGTGAAATGGACTTTTTTCTTTTTTTTTTATAGCTGGTATACCTTGGCTTCTCGCCCGGTACCAGGTTATCGTTGAATTTCGGGACAACCTGTATAGTTCTAGGTAATAGGAGCGTTAGCTAAATTGGAGATTCGACAAACAACAGCCGTTCAAATATCGATTCATTCATCTCCACGTAACATAATTTTTGAAATGTGGGTGTACTAAACACCTTTGCCTATTTGTCTACTTATAGTTGTATCATCATCCACCGCACCATTCCATCAGGCGTGATCGAGGTCACGAGCAGGACCATTTAGCAATATAAAAAAATATATAACTGTTTAATTAACACACCTACTTTATCTTCTAAATATTTGCATGCCGTCACTAAATGATGGAAATGTGTCTTTGCACTGAATTTTATACGTAACATCTCTTACACACCACATTCAAAGCAAAAAAAATAATTTTGATTTGATTTTTGATTCTTCGAGAAAACAGCACCCTAATTGCGTAACACACAAATCAATCGGAATCTGAATCATTTTGAAGCAAATTGCTAATCCATTGCTTCATAAGTTCGAAAAATTTGTCTGCTCAACACCTAAATAACGCAATGAATGTTGTTGAACTGTCAAAATGAAACCGATTCCGATTGATCGTGTGTTACGCAATTAGGGTATAGGTTCATAATGTCATTTTGTTAATCTATATCATCTCGTGTAGCTGTCGTGTGCCGATAGTGAGAAAGAAAGAGTTTCCTGTATTATCAAACAACGCGACGTAATCAAGCCTGAGAAAATTTCTTTCTTCTACTAATAAATGAGCGAATATATTACATAAAACCGCTAATTGCGGAAGAAATTATAAAATACTTATGTAAATAAAAACAGATCTTACATTAATTTATTCATTTAGGTCAATGGAGGACACTCGATTGTTAATCGAACCAGTTTTTTGGTAAGTACCAATTATATAAGATTTAAAAAAAAATAATGACGTAATCGATTTTCCAATAAAAATATCTCTACGGTGTTTCTAGTTGGTTCTTCTCTACAGAAAATTAAGAATTAGTGAACCTTACACCTAATTTATTCTGAGACAAACCATGACGAAATACCATACAAACTTTCATCCCCTATTTAACCCCTTTAGGGTATGAATTTTCGAAATTACTTCCTTAAACTCTGTGCAGTAGGTTAACCGTTTTTTGACAGCTGCCTTATAATGAAACTATTCCAGATTACGTAAAAGTTAACTTTAAAATGCGTAATAAAATAAATATATAAACTGCCTACTCTTATAGGATTATTTTATTTATGACTTCTTACAGACAAAATACAGTAGGTGTATTAGTTTTGGCAAAAAAAATATATAATAGGCTATTTTCCTAAAAAAAATTCTAATTAGTCCGTCAGTTAGATTATCAAAAAAAATTTTTTTTTTTTTTATAAAAACGTTTCCCCACACTAGGAATTACTCCTGTATCGTGGGTGCGTTTACAAATATTTAAACTCACATACACAAACAGCCAGACCCGGAACAACTACCTGTAGGCAATACAAATATTTGTTCCGTGTGGGAATCGAACCCGCGACACGCAGCGCAGCAGTCGATCGCTCAGCCACTGCGCCAACCGTGTCGTCAAAAATAATGGACCCGTATTTTTTCTTTTGTCAATTATATAAAAAATGATGAAGATATCGCTCGTTAAAGTTCCGCGTGACGTCACTTGCTTGCGACACTTTTGCAAGCAAGTGACGTAACGAGCCCCCACTCCCAAATTTTGACGCGCTTTATCTTTGTCATTTTTCGTTTGATTGACAAAAGAAAAAAACGTGTCCATTATTTTTCGATAATCTAACTGACGGATTAATTATACTTAATTATTATTTTTTTACCCAGGCAACTACCCTATTGCTCACTAGTTCGATCTGTCAAAAAACGTTTAACCTAGTGGTCAGAGTATAGATCCCACTATCGCTACTTACACTAATTCTTGTGTTGTGCGTGTCTGTCAGTAATTGAATGAAAAGATTTTATTAATATGTACCTAGATAACATCCACAGATGCTAGAAATGAGAAGCACAGAACCGGGAGATGTGTCATGCATTTTTCCAGCAATGGACATCGTTTGGCTTTAGTTTTTGACTTTCTTTACTAATATTAGTTTCTAATAAGTATTTTTGTGTTTCCATCAACTGTATGAAACAATATTATAAATGATGATGAGGATTACCTTAGGATAACGAAGTGGTCTTCCACCTCTACAGTTCCCAGCGCGTTGTTGAGAGAGTACAAGATCTCTTGCCCCTTGAGGCCGGAGCCGCGACCGTCGGCCAACATGTAGATGATGTTGCGGTGCGTCGTCAGGTAAGCGTGGTAGCCTGGTAGTGTTAGAACTTCATTAGATAGTGTACTTAAAGCCTTATCTTTTTAAAACTCTTTTTACTTTAGAGCTTCTTAATTACTCAATTTCCTTTACCAATACTATTTTCGAGTTTCAAAAATCTTTTGTGTAACTCAACATTCATTTGACGATGTGTGTCCAATCTTTAGCTCCTTGAGCTACTCTTAAGACCTATGCCCAGAAATCTAGAAATTATTATCAAAATCGATAATTATTTACTCAAGTCCATTTTTCGGGTTTAAGAGTCGTCATTCGCCAGTAATAACCGGATTACACGAAGCTAGTTTTTGAAGCTAGTATAGCAAGATAGTGCTAGTAAGCTAGTCACTCTAGCCTCGTGTATACGGAACTATGCTCATTTTTAGACTACTTAGTAAGCTCGTGGGAAAGATAGTAAGCTAGTGATATAGTTTAATAGGATAGGCTTCTATTTTTTAGCTAGTAGCGTCCCCATCCACTGATTTAGCATTTTACTAGCATTACTGACTATCATTTTACTATCCTGGCTTGTGTACTAACACAAGCCAGAATAGTAAAATGCTAGTACCTCATGTAGCCGGCGAAACTAGCACCTCATTGGATCCTTTTACTCCACGGTGTCAGTCACCGCAATGCGATTAGCTTAAAATTTAATAGCATCGTGTAAACAGCTCTAGCATGTGCCAATTTAGGATAGTTGACCAGGGCATTGCTTGCTTGCTAGCCTAATTTAAAAATACTAGCGTCGTGTACAGTCACCAAAGGAGATAAGTAACCAGGGCCGGTCGGATATAGTTGAAGTTTAGTAAGAAACCGATGGTTGTTTTTTGACTAACAAAGTGTAACAGAATTAATGAAAGTAGTTTGTTCAGAATCGTTTACTACACCAATTTCTGTCATTTTCAATATACCTAGGTAATGTTTTATCCCAAAAAATATTACGTACATTACAGTCACAATTCCGTGCAGTCAAAACAAACCAAAATGTACGAAGTGCGTTCTACGCTAGACACGCTACGTGTGCGACTGTGTGCAGATTTATAAAGTGACCACAATTTTCTCCTACAATCAGTTTAACTAATTTAATATATATAAACAATGTTTTATACGTAAAAGTAAAAATTCAGTGTACATAATGTACATTGATTAAAACATAATATTCTAATTGGGGTTTTTGGTGGTGTGCGTTAATTCCGGAACATGTTGTATAAGTATAGAAACAAGAAGGACATTTCCCGTATTTTTATGAATTAATCATTTTTTTTAAAGAATTATTTTTTTTAAGCATTCTAATCTCAGTTGCAATCTATCAAAAATGTATGTAATTTACATATATTTTTGACATAGATTGTCGCTGAGATGAGATTTGAATTGGCCTTAAGGACGGTTTCCTGAAAAACAATTGAACGAGTCATAAAATAAATAGCAAATAAAAAGTTACTTACCAACAGTGAAAGTATTCATCACCGTATGGGTATTAGGTCCGGAATACACGTAGAACACTACAGGATACTTCGTGGTGGCATCTTCCATGTTCAAGCCAGGAGGCAAGAGAAGCCTCACAGGGGCAGGCAAGCCGTTCTGCAGGGGAACTGTCGTGATGATGCTTGTCCAGCGAGCCTTGCCGACCAAGCGCTGGCGGACGATCATGTTGTCTTCCCAGATCGTGAGGGTCACGTTTGTCTGGGTAATATAGGAAACACGGTTTGAAGAAAGAGGCAAGCATATTTTTCGTAAAGGTGATAGAAAGAGATAGTTGATAGAGTTCTGTTTTCCTTTAGAGAATGTAAAATGTTTGTATCTACATCGCCCAACGGTTGACTGGTTGAAAATATCTATAGTACTAACTCTGCCTCTGTTCAGTGCTCTCTGTATTTAATACTCAAGTATTAAAAAATAATAATAGCTGCGCCGGCGCAGTTAAGCCCCATACTAGTGACTATGGGGCTTTTCACTAGAACCCACATTGTGTGACCGAAAGGCGAATAAAATTGTTTGCATGACCTTAGTCAAAGCATTGTCAAAGGACATAGAAAAGTCAAGCGACAACGTGGTCATAGTGGAACTTTGTCACGCTGACTTTGGTCTCGGATATCGGTTCTGCGTTGCAATACATTCACAATATTATCATAATTTAGACGCACCGTACGCACATTCTTACGTACTACGTGAACCGAAACCGTCACGACCATCAATACATTTACTCGTCATTTTTATTGTTACGCTTGACGACCAACGTTCGCCCTACGTTTAATTTAAAAAGTGTATTCATATAATCGTTCAACGATAAGGCTGCTTTTCCACCAGAGATGTGCGATGCAGCTATGCTGCGAGGATGTGAAAGCTAAGCTACGAAACTGTGCGACCGTTTCCACTAATGCTAAGCTGTGTAGCGGAGCGAGTAAGATGTGCTTGAAGATGTTTCGAAAGATGCTCAACTCGAGCAATGCGATGCATCGATAGTAGGGAAAGCAAGGGGAGTACTCTGGTCTGAACATAGCTACACCACTCGCGCATCCATAGCTCCCATCCATAGCACGCATCCTTCAGTATAAAAACATAGCTTAGTTCAATCCGTTTCCACCAGTGATATGCTATGTGGACCAATAATAATAATATAATATCCCTGGACATTTCACACAGCGCCATCTAGTCCCAAGCTAAGCAACCTAATGCTTGTGTTATGGTAACAAGATGGCTGATAAACTACTTACTTATATACATTTTTTTTTTTTTTTTGTAAATACATACATATTATAGATAGAAAAACACCCAGACTCGGAACAAATACATGTAGGACTTACAAATATTTGTTCTGTGCGGGAATCGAATCCGCGACACGCAGCGCAGCAGTCCGATCGCTCAGCCACTGCGCTAACCGTGTTGTCAGCACCAATCAGTCACCAATGAATATGATTGGTGGATAACAAACGCATCCAGAGCAACGTAGCATAGCATATCTCTGGTGGAAAAGTAGCCTAAAAATCGTTCCGATGTAGTCGGAACAAACAGTTTCTTAAGTGAAGACCACAACAGTAACTACTCTGGGCCTTCACTAGATCATCAGTCCACCTAATGAGTGGCTTCCCAACGGTGACCCTTTATAATTCGTGCATGGGTTCGTTTTACCTTCAATGGCACTAAAGTCTATTCAAATCATTGTTTCCAATTCACGTTATTTCCACTTCAAAGAATATCAACTATGAGAAATAGTAAATTAAGTTGACTTTAGAATGACTATTGTAACATTCATAAAAATGTTTGAAATTGTAGTGCGATCTAAACTTTAAGTGTGGGTTTTAAAGCTGTCTTTAAAAACACGTCTCTTGTACAGACGCCAGCAGGTCAAGCTACCCGAAACTGTCAAATTTTCCCAATCAACCCTAAACCTTAATGCTTTAGCGATAAAGTTGAAAATCTATTAAAGAAATCTGACAGATTGTAGTAGCTTGATGTGCTGGCGTCTGTACATACATGTTTGGAAACTAAATCGCAAACGCAGTATTATTTTAAAATGAACGTGTTTGACACATTTTCGCGATGGAACCTTAGTGAACACCCAAGTACTCACCCTAGGGTTTACGATGAAGGTAGCCGAGGGTTCCTCGGGCGAGGAGCAGGTGATGGTCATGAATGAGCCGCCAGTGCTGACGGTGGCCGTGGCCCAGGCGCAGCGGCCGCCGTCGGGCAGGCGCAGGCCGCAGCTCAGGCAGCCGGCGCCGGCGCCCGCGCGGTGCACCTGCGTCTCCCACGGCGCGCCCTGCACCGTGCGCGTGTAGTAGCTGCACGGAGGTTATCGTGATTTTTTTAATATTGCATAAAACTCGTTACAGTTTAACCAGAAAAGGTAAGCGCTTCGGTAATCTTCGTATTTTCGAATTAGCACGGACGTCGTGCCACAGAGTAACAAGTTTTGTACTGCCGCGCTTTATAGTAGTGCAAATATCATTGCGCGTATGTATGAAGTTTTCCCTCTGTCGAATTATCTACTCCGGTCGCAGATCGTCATCAGCCAAAAGATTTGGAATTGTATTGAGTTGTTAATCTATTTTTTTTTTAAACCATGTTAATACAAAATAAGCAAGCCTTCTATGGATATAACAGCTCTATAATATTAGATCTTATCATCGCGCGTTCGTATTTCCGAAGATAGACAATAAAAAGCTGATTTAAAGCGCATACTTTGCTTGGGATATGTTTACCTTCCATTTTTCAATTCATTTGTAATTTCTAAGTTTATATGGGACATAATTACTGAAGATATTTTAGTTATGTTGATGTATAGTGTTCGATTTCTATACGGTGCACGTACATGGGTTTTAAAATATTATTGCAATTAGTTAGCCAGTAGGCTCGCGTACTTGCACTTTGAACGCGACCTACAACATTTGGCAGTGCATTGACACTGACACATTGCAGTATTCTATGCATTTTATGTCCTATATTACATTTAGTGTTCAATTAGACGTGGTTTGAGTCGGACAACTTGCGTTTTTATTTAGATTCATCCCGTTGAGCATTCACTGACATTTTATGCATTTAAGTTTAATTTGACATTCTGCATTACATTGACATTTTACATTTGCATACAGTACTTATGTTAGGGATGCACCCTACAATAACGAAGAGATATTTTAGAAAAAACCTCTATTGTCATTATTCATGCCAAATCGCAACAATTATATTCACTATACTCACTAAGCCAGGTTGGTTTCGTCCATGCCGATGAAGCTATTGACGGTGAAGGCTCCAGGAGTGACGGAACTGGACACGATCTTCCCACCGACGCGAAAGCTGACGTACAGGTGTTGCCAGATGCTGCCGTCAGCCTGTTCCAGAGACCAGCGCAGAGACACGAAGAAATCTCCCTTGCTGCTAAAGCGTGGCATCGCGATGGGCACCCAGCCGTTGGGCTGTTCACGAGGCTCTTCCTAAAAACCAGATAAAAAATGCTTTTACCCGCGACTTACTCAATATACAGGGTGGTAATATTCAGTACATAATTCCCACTAATGTATTTATTGCATTCAACAATGTGAACTCAGGTAGGTTTACAAAGACATGATCATTGTGGGGCCTATCGGGCTCAACAAATTCGGAAATAGGAAGACGGCTTTAAGTTGACAACTTAGTTTTTACAACTAATGATGTTATGTAACATTTGGAAAAGTAAAGACTATGTCAATTCCCGGCTATAAGAAAATAGTCACTTCGTCGATATAAAGTCAATATTGACAACCGGAGTGGCGAAGCGACCTAATCGACATTAAAGCCTTAGTACACCTCCGCCACGATAATAATTATGGGAAACCGCTTAACAAATTTCGCTAAGAAACTACTACATTATGTCACGATTCGAGTAGCGGAACCTCATGAGAGTCAGTTGAATTGTAGCAATCGGAGCAAAATGTCATCACTTTCAAATTAATAAATGCAGTACTTATATGTCTAATTCGGACCTCTTAGATTAGTTTTTCCGTAAAATCAACACCCATTTTAATAAAAAAAAAAAATAGTTTCGCTTTATAAACTTCTCGACTGCTACCGATACGTGCGAAACAAACGCGGCACCGCAACCAAATAGCTAGAATCTTAGTCAAATCTGTGCGTTAGAACAGGCAGTTTCGCTTCTGTTTCACTTGTCATACAACGACAACACGAAACAGAAGCAAGTCATGGCAGGACTATTGCGGTTTCGCTGTTATGGTTTCGCAGCGGAGATGTGATACCCGCCTTAAACTCAACTTTAGTTCCTTTCGCTTACGGTTCAACTTGGTATGACTAAATAAGAATAATGAGCCTTACAGGGCCTACCATCATTTCTTATAGCAGCATTATTTTTAATCGTACTTCACGTGGGAAGAGATGGAACTATACGTCCTGTATAGCAAACATATGGTGTAGCACTTACCTCACAATTCCCAGTGACAATATTACAGATTCTGAGCACAGAGTAGTTTTGTCTCCTATTCAACCAGTGCACCGCGATGTCAGTGTCTGTGATCCATATCACGCCTCCCAGGATGTGGTTTGAAGTAACAGTGTCCGGCCAGGGCATTGTTATGAAAGTCGGCGTGTTGGTTGCTACCAGGGAGGCCAGGTCCACCACGCGAAGTATAGCCGTTGGATTCTCGCGGCCGACCTGAAATATTGGTGTTTAATAGTTTACGTTCAAAGGATCAATGTTCAGTTTCTCAAATCTTTAAGAGAAAATGCGGGTGGTGTTTTTCTATAGAGACGCTCTCGCCTGTTTTCTTTCTGGTTAATGACCATATGGCTATGATTTTTTACAGAATAATAAATGTTAGTTACTTGTATGTACCTATGTTTTCCTTTTTGATAATACATTATTTTTATAAGCACTAGAACCCTCAAAAAATGCTCAAAATTGCCTATTTAGACCGCTGTTAACAGAGGCTTAGGGTAGAAATTTGAAAACTATTAATGAAAAGGGAAAACATGGCGACACAGTATATATCCTTCTTATCCAGTTTATGAAATATATTTTAAATTGGTTCAATATTGGTGGAGAAAATAGGCGAGAGCCAAACCTCGAAAATGTGACTTTTTACTTAGGCTATTCAGTCAGATCTGCAGTTGTCCTTATCGCACGAATAGACGAGAGATAGCGAGACAGAGCGACAGCGATAGTTTCTTCAAATACCTAATTTTCTAAAGTCTTTCCGCACGCATTTCCTCTTAATTATGGTAAAGAAGTGAAGCTTCCAAAGGCACCATAGATTGCTACAGAGTAATTACAAGGGTATAGACTCTTCAAACTGGACACAGCAAAGCTATTTGGTGGTATATTAGGTATGGTGGTCGTATTTCTTGGTCAAGTTTCTTCACAAACACGGTTTTTTTTTGCGGAAATATTTGATTAGTGAAGGAGAGTAAGGAGGCCTTTGCCCAGCAGTAGGACAGTAAAGGCTAATAAAAAAAAATTGTCCTTTAAAAACACCTTGATGATGATTGGTGGTTTTTTTTTTTTCGTAATTTAATTTCGTTTTTAAAGGACAACAAAATGGGAATTATATACAGCTCACCAAGGCACATTTATTAGTATCTATTAACATTTCTATGAAAACAAAATGGTAATTATTTGGGGTTGAATTAAATACATGTAATTTTATTCAATTTCAAAAGAATATCCTCGTACCTTGGGATACTTCAGATCAACGAGCTCAGGGTAGGGATCATCCCTGTCCGTCTTCTCGTCATAGTAGTAGTAGGAATAGCTCTCAACTTTAGTGTCATCATAAGTCGCAAACGCCAGGTATGACCCTTCCGTGGAGAACCACGTCGCTTGACCGGTGTACATGACATCCTCTGAAATGGAAGTTTGATGATGTAGTTATGCTATGTAGTATCTTGATAAGTATCTACTGATGTATATTTACGTAGGCTAGTTAGTAGTTTTTTTCGCGCTATGAAGCAAGCTATGCTCGGAGTCTAGTTGAAGGATAAAATCAGGAATTAAATTATCCGGAAAAGAACCGGAGTTACCGACATAGCTTGCAAAGTAAGCAAACTGAAGTGGCAGTGGGTTGGCCATGTTTGTCGAAGGACCGATGGCCGAGCAGACGAGTCCTGGAGTGGAGACCGCGTATCGGCAAGCGTAGTGTGGGACGCCCCCCAGCTAGATGGACGGATGTGCTTAAGAAGGTGGCTGGGACAGACTGGATGCGGAAGGCGGAGGACAGGGTGTCGTGATGCAGCCTGGGAGAGGCCTATGTCCAGCAGTGGACTGCTTATGTTGAGTTTTGATTGATTGATTGAGTTAGTAGTTTTAGTTATTTAAGTTCAGTCACGAGCATACATATATGTATTAGTAAGGAGAGCTCGGCAATTACATCAGATTTCATGATTAATCATGTCATTTACTCTAATACGGCTGAGAATCGGCACTTTCAAACGTCAAAATTACATAAGACAGTCCTCCAAAACACCCGCCCTTCACCACTTCCTAGTGCTTTCGCTGGGAAGAAGTGGCGCAACAAACTCCCCAGCAGGACATTATACAATAAATACGTAGGTTCTGAACCTAACACTAACTAATCCGATCCGCAATGGCAAGGTGGATCTCTGAGATCCACCTTGCCATTGCGGATCGGATTAGTCATCAATGACGATAACTCATCATAATAGAATAATGATGATCTTGAATCGTAATTAACAATGTAAAGTCTCTTTTTCTGTTCACCGTACCTTCATACACCCAGTCAGCGTGTCCATTATAAATAACGCCTTCAATGCCGTTTTCGGTGATCTGTATAGGCTCGGCGGTGCTCGAAGGGAGATAGAACAGATTGTTTTTAAGCACGTAGGCCAAAGCGTGTGTGTCGCCGCTGCTGAAGATGCAAAGCTGCAGGCGCTCTCCGTTCGCGACTTTAGTGATGGTTCTGAAAATAAATAATGTTCAGTTTAGTATTTATGTTTTAAAGCAATAGGCAAGTATTCTTACTATTTTAAAGGCAGTAGTCATACCAAAGTCTACGATTAAGATCAGAGCCGCTCTGTATTTACGCTGTTTTTTTAAGTGGCGCTCAAATGACAACTGAACCAGAAATCAACATTGACATCGTAATATAATTTAAGATGATTTTATAGAGGTACTAGCTGACCCGACAAACGTTGTTTTGCCATATAAATTATTTCTAGCTGCCCGGCGCTACTTCGTTCGCGTGGTGTCCTACCCCCTACCCTACTCCTACCCTACTTCTACCCTACTCCTACCCTACACCTACCCTACTCCTACCCTACTCCTAACCTACTCCTACACTACTCCTACCCTACTCCTACCCTACTTCTACCCTACTCCTAACCTACTTCTACCCTACTCCTATCCTACTCCTAACCTAACCTAACCTACTCCTACACTACTCCTACCCTACTCCTAACCTACTCCTACACTACTCCTACCCTACTTCAAATGACGATTGATCAGTTTTCGACCGGAGAGGAAAAATGATTAAATTACTAAAATGGCTATTAAAAAATAAGGGTTGATCGTAGAAGGGTGAAAATTGAGGATTGTATGTATTTTTGTATTTTGTATCATAAAAAAATAGAAATTAAAAATTTTGTCTAAAAAATAAAAAATAAAATTTAGGGGTGGACTACCCCTAACATTTAGGGGGATGAAAAATAGATGTTGGCTGATTCTCACAGATACCGGATAAGCACAAAAAATTTCATCAAAATCGGTCAAGCCGTTTCGGAGGAGTATGGCAACGAAAACTGTGACACGAGAATTTTATATATTAGAAGAAGATGAGGAACAGACACCTTGTTCACTCATCTTTCATAGAAAAGGGAGGATCCTCAAAACAATAAAATTGATGGCTGGACGTTGTATAATATACAACGTCCCGCCATCAATTTTATTGTTTATTGCTATTATTATATGCTAGTCGCGCGGTAAGCTCTGCTTGCGTGATGCAGGATTTTGATGACGTTAGTGAGATGCGTACTTCGCATGTGGCGATGTAGATGCCGCCACAAGTTATTTTTTAACCCCCGACGCAAAAACGACGGGGTGTTATAAGTTTGACGTGTCTGTGTGTGTGTATGTGTGAGAGGGTGTGTCGTGTGTGAATGTCTGTCTGCGGCATCGTAGCTCCCGAACGGATGAACCGATTTTGATTTTGTTTTTATTGTATGAAAGGTGAATTTGTCGGGAGTGTTCTTAGCTATGTTTGATGAAAATCGGTCCAAGGTGGCCGCCGCCACAAAATGGCGGATTACATACTTTTTCACAACTCCCTCAATAAGGGTATCAAATGAAAGGGCTTGAGAATACTATACACAATGATAAATTTCAAATCCAAGATGGCCGCCACAACAAAATGGCGAATTACAAAATACCTGACTAAACACCAAATTACCTGAACCTTAATACGCAAGAAAATAAAAGAAATTAAATAATAAGGAGTTCCTACAAAAAGCATGAAACAAAAAATTAAATTTAAAAAACCCCCGACATAAAATAATAATAAAAATAGTATGAATGTAAAAAGCCTAAAACATTTTTTTTAAACTGTTGAAAACATAGCCACAAATAGAACAAAAAAAACCGGCCAAGTGCGAGTCGGACTCGCCCATGAAGGGTTCCGTTACGTTACGATTTATGACGTATTAAAAAAAAACTACTCACTAGATCTCGTTCAAACCAATTTTCGGTGGAAGTTTATATGGTAATGTACATCATATATTTTTTTTAGTTTTATCATTCTCTTATTTTAGAAGTTACAGGGGGGGGGACACACATTTTACCACTTTGGAAGTGTCTCTCGCGCAAACTATTCAGTTTAGAAAAAAATGATATTAGAAACCTCAATATCATTTTTGAAGACCTATCCATAGATACCCCACACGTATGGGTTTGATGAAAAAAAAAATTTTGAGTTTCAGTTCTAAGTATGGGGACCCCCAAAATTTATTGTTTTTTTTCTATTTTTGTGTGAAAATCTTAATGCGGTTCACAGAATACATCTACTTACCAAGTTTCAACAGTATAGCTCTTATAGTTTCGGAAAAAAGCGGCTGTGACATACGGACGGACAGACAGACAGACAGACAGACAGACAGACATGGCGAATCCATAAGGGTTCCGTTGCCATTTGGCTACGGAACCCTAAAAAGGTATAAACGTGAAACCCTATAAAAAGAAAAAAGATTAAATGTTGTCCCGTCGGAGGACCGCTATTTTAAACGTTAACAGAACGTTAGGCTAATAATTAGAGCGGCCGGCCCCCCGACGGGACAACATTTAATCAAAATATTTCATACGTACTTACGTAGGGTCATAATTTCAAGGCTATTTTTTTCTTTTGATAGGGTTTCACGTTTATACCTTTTTTGTTCTATTTGTGGCTATTTTTTCAATCGTTTTTTTTTTTATTTTTTTTAGGCTTTTTACATTCATACTATATTTATTATTATTTTGTATCGGGGTTTTTTTACATTTTTAATTTTTTACAGGAGCTATAAGCCCTTCATATCTTAAAATATACTGGCAATTAAACAAATTATAAATTACTTACCGTGTGGCAATATTATAGAGGGAATATTCAGCAGTAGTCGAATATCTGTAAACCTGAAAGACAGGTGTTATTAAAAAATCATAAATAAATATCATTATTATTTTTATTTTTTTTTTTGATATTTCTCGGGACCCTGGGGTCCCGGACATTTGAAAGGCGTAAAAATGTAACGGGCAGCAGCCAACTCGCAGAGGCCCGTTACATTTTTAATGAAATGAGACACCAACCGCCGATTACCCCTGTTCGCACTATGCAAGTCCACCCAAGGACAACCCACGGTTAGTGTAGGACTATTGCAGGACATGGAAACAAAGATATTGGATTATGGGTTTCGGTGGCTAAAGTGAACTGGTTATTGAGGACTATGGAAAGTCTATAGCCCCTGCCTGACCAATGTTCTATATAAATTACACAGACAAAATGGCAGGGGCATTGTTATTATTATTTAAGTACTAAGCAAATATTTCGATATTACAATACATAATTACGGTATTTGAAGGGATTAACGATTTCAATATCTATAGATATGTTTATCATTATAATTTTATATTCTCACCATAAAGATAGGCTAATCTAATTTGTTGTTATAGGGCGCGCGTTTTGAGTAACTTACCGATCGCACTTCACTTGAAGCCAGGATGAAGTTTCCGTCTGGCGAAAGTATGGGGTTGGTAGTGTTCAGCAACTCCTGGAAAGTAAGGTCACGGTCATCAGCTCGGAAATGTATTAAAACTAATATTTCTTACACACAACATAAGATCACGCCTTATTTCCCAGAACCACCAACATTAACCACATGATTGATATTTATTATCGATAATTAACTCGCACGAAGTATTAACTTTATGCTAGTGTAAATTAAGTTGATTTTAGATTGATTAACACGATTAAAAGAGTCGTATATTTTGTTGAAATTGTAACTTGTAACGCAAACTGAACCTTATGTGTAGTTATTACAGTTATAATTTCAAATACATTTTTTATTTACATTTTTCTAAACTAAGTCACTGA
This sequence comes from Apamea anceps, assembly GCA_951799955.1. Lineage (NCBI taxonomy): Eukaryota > Metazoa > Arthropoda > Insecta > Lepidoptera > Noctuidae > Apamea > Apamea anceps. The sequence goes on along the minus strand of OX637505.1, from coordinate 8,432,034 downwards.
CGCCGAATTTTTGCCAACAATGTGGTAGGTACAGAGTGCTCATACTCTGCTATGCAAACGACACCAGTGTAAGATACCTTCAATTTTTTCATCAAACTCAAAACTCAACTCAAACGCATCATCATACATAATCAACCTTTAATATTTCCACTGCTGGGACACAGGCCTCCTCTGCGAGAGGGAGTGGGCTGTAATCCGCCAAGCGGGCCCAGTCCGTGTTGGTAGATGTCACATGTCTTCGATTTTTTGGTTGTAGGACATGCCGGTTTCCTCACGATGTTTTCCTTCACCGTTTCGAGAGCAGTGATGAAATAAATTAACACAAGAAAACGCCTGCCTGTACGAGCACACGACCTACAAGTCGCGGCCGTTACCATTAGGCACCGCTGCTCCCACTCCAGTGGCGGACTAACAGGGGGGCGGAAGGGGCGGCCCGCCCCAGGCCTCCGCTCTTAGGGGGCCCCCAAATGCTTTCGCGTTCCCCTGATCAAATCCTAAACAAAACTTTAAAAAAATGTGCTTAGACTTTAAACATAGGCTTTCTATACTGGGAGAAGTATTGAAGGCACGAAAACACATATAACACGCTACAAAAAAAAAAAACTATCTTTAATTTATTTATCAATTTTTTTTTTGTCGATCGTTTCGTATTTTATTTTCATCACCCATATCTATTCCATATTGTAGGTAGGTATGTATGTTTATTTAGTCTAAATAAATAATTTAATTCGAATTTCAATTTCAATTGCCAGATTTTAACGAAATACTTATATATACATACAAATGTGAACTTGTAAAAAACAAGCTTGTAAAACTATTTTTTTTTTAAAGCGGGGGGGCCTCATTCGACTTTGTCGCCCCGGGCCTCTGACGGGCTTAGTCCGCCACTGTCCCACTCAGACCCGATCTGTTAATAAGTTTTTAGATGATACACACCATAAGCTCTCCAGACACGAGGACGTCTTCTTGTAGAGTGTTAACATCGTACACATAGATACCAGGCTCGCCAGCGCGAGTGAAAGTGAACTGGTAGTCTGGAAGGAAAATATTAATGTATAACTACTAATATTGTAAAGATAGAGAAGTTTGTGAGTTTTTGTATAATTATGTGGAGGGTAACCGGAACCTCAGCTCCTATTTGAAAAAATATTTCATCATTTGAAAGGTACATTAAGTATTCCTGATGGACATAGGCTAAGTACCTAATATGTACCTAAAAGGCGCGGCCTAAGGGGGGACCTAAAGGGTGGCAGGCACATCGACGCGCCAACTGTAACTAGTACCTACCTAACCATAAATTCACCACATGATTCTAGACCCCATATAGTAGTAATTTATCGTCGATTATCAAAATAAAAATCTGCTGTTTCATAGAAAACTGCAATACCAACGCGGTCAAAATGTATGGAACAGCAGTTTTTTTTTTTTTAATAACCGACCAAATTTAGAATCATGTACCGAATCCATGGTAACAGGATGCGCGTCGATGTCCCTGCCACCCTGTATGTACCAGATAATTTCAACCTTAGCGACCTTAGTGAAGCTTCAATTTACTAAAATGCGAAGTTACAGTTAGCAGGCCAGGCTCAGGCTACGCCAGGCAAGTGCTGTTTTGCTAGAGCTCGTACCACCATAGGTAGGTACAGTCACCAAAGGAGATAAGTAATCAGGGTCGTCGGATATAGTTGTAAATAAACGTTGGATGTTTTCGAATTAAAATTTAGTTTGATAAATTAACTGTTTGTTTACTAATGATTAAATTTAAAAAAAAAATCCGGAAACATCAATCCATTTCTCACTAAACTTCAATTATATCCGACGACCCTGGTTACTTATCTCCTTTGGTGACCGTATATACACGACCAACTAACTGTCTAACTGTTGTGATAGACTAGCAATATTTGATGTTTTAATTAGAGGTACGTACTTCAGCTTTCGTACAAGGGGTGTTTAAATATTTACACTTGCATGACACCTTTTATATTTAAACTCACGACTGTCCATAAGGGGCTAGGTAAAAACTACATATAATATACCTACAGACGTGAAAAATACACAACGCAACAAAATAATTGAGCAATTATTTTGTTGGGTTGTGTATTTTCATCTGTGGATGATCCGATGATCTGAACAGTCTAACAATGACCAGGCTGATTGAAAGCTGTCTTCTGGTAGGTAGGTATATAAGCATACCGACTTTAGCCCACGCGCAGGCAGCTGCCTACACCCTCACTTCTTATAGCAGAAAGTCTTATTTACGACACCCATCTGGGTTTAACCTTCAACGACAGGTTTTTTCTAAGTTATTCTTTCCTGATAGTTGCCCAATTAAATATCTACCTACTTAGTAACGTAGTAGGAACTTACCCGAAATCCATCTTCCATTAAATCCTCTCTGGCCGAACTGTCCACTCACAAAATCTTGAAGAGTGAAGTTCTGTTGTGCAGTAGCAGACACCACCAGCACGGCAAGTATGCACCACCACGAAGCCTGCGCCTTTTCGAATTGTGACGAAATAAATTATAGGTTGCCATTTCTTTTATTTTTATTCATTTAATTTTCGGGCCTTCGGGGGCTAGGCCACCTATCAATGTGGAGACGTTGTTGATTGTACGTTAACCCACTTTAGGTATTGTATACTTAGATGTAAGGCAAAAATGTACAATTGTTTGTTTTCCCTAATAAAATAAAATAAAAAATCACGAATTGAAAATGCACTGAACTGGCCTAGAAACCGTATCAACCAAGGTAAAGAATTATCTTTTCGAGCAACTCATCAAACATTATCTAAGTAGGTGCGTATATAATGTTTAAATGTTCTTTCTTACTTTTTGTTTATTTACATCTATTTTATTCAACTATAATAAGAATAGACTACACTTACCATGCTGGATCCTCTTTCCTCCGAATTTAGTGGTTGGCGCTTGTAATCGCCAACTCAACTGCCTCAGAATTATCATACGAATTTACTACTTAGGTACTCATATCCCTTTGACAAAGATATCGGCTGATAAGTGCAGATTGTTAACCAAATATTTAAGATATGATTTTTAATAGGTCGATTAGAATGTCTTACAATATTTGTATAGGTAAATAGCTGCGTCATGTACGTCCTAACAAAGATATCTACTTGCGTCATTAGCACTTTATTTACGAGTTAATTACTCAATATTCTTCTAAAAAAACAATTGTTTTTTTTTCTAGTTCTATCACTGAACGTTTGATTTTTTGATTTACAAATGAATAATATATACTTCTGCCAGTAGGTGATGCTGTGTATTTGTGCGCTATAATTCTAATGCTCATACCGCGCCTGTAGGAACGCAGACGGGAGCGCTTGCGCAGGCTGTTTATCAGAACCGGCCAAGTGAGTGCGTGTCGGACAACGCACAGTGAAGGGTTCCTCAGTAGGGATAAATATATATATACAGGATAATTTTTTATTCAGTGCGTAAATTTTTACAGGGTGTTCTACCCATGAATATGAACAACATTCACTATGGGACCATCTCTGAAATCACGAAAAAAAAATCAGCAGATTCATACATTTTGGTCGAGTAGGTATTGAACTTTTATAAGAAACAGCTGATTTTTTTTTTGTGATTTCAGAGATGGTCCCATAGTGAAAGTTGTTCATATTCATGGGTAGAACACCCTGTGAAAATTTACGCACTGAATAAAAAATTATCCTGTATATTTTTATATATAAAGCGTTGCCCCACACTAGGAATTACTCCTGTATCGTGGGTGAGTTTACAAACATTTAAAGTCACATACACAAACAGCCAGAACCGGAACAACTACCTGTATGCAATACAAATATTTGTTCCGTGCGGGAATCGAACCCGCGACACGCACCGCACCAGTCGATCGCTCAGCCACTGCGCCAACCGTGTCGTCAATTTACGCGACCATAGTATTGATTTTACAAGCCACAAAAATAAGTTTAGTTATTTCTCTGCGGTTGTAACTTGATAACTGTAAATATTCCATAGCTATCTAAAAAACTAATTACTTTAATAGCAAAGTTACTTATCATAATCTAGTGAATTACGGGATCACCCAAAATGCTTACGTGCATTGTTTTTATTTTGTCATCCGTCCGGTTTACACATATATGGGAAGGGCCATCCTTAATTTTTTTTTTTTTTGTTTACCTGGACTGTCCCACTGCTGGGCAAGCCTCCCCAGGAACTCCTTTCCCACGCCACCTCGAACTAACCCTCGCGGTACGCGTCATCATCTCGTCACCGCTTTCTGGGCCGATCTCGGCGGCGCCGTCCATCTTCAGGCACCCATTGTGTGGAAACTTTTGCCTAGCAGTCATCCTTCCACCCTTAATTATAGTTTCGTAATTTCACTACACCAACGTATATCAGATTTTCATCGACTTAGTGCAGTCTCGAGTAACATGGCTGTGGGATCCGAACGGAGTCTGACAGACGAACATGACATTTGGCTACGAAACCCAAAAACAGAGTTGTAATAAAAACATAATTATGTGCGTTCTCCATTTCATTACTCAAACAGTAGAAGAACTACTTACATACTCACACAATCCACTATAAAATTACTTTTAGATATTAGTATCATCAATGAGAATTGAATGAATTTGGTAGGTCTGTATGTCTAGAAGAGAGGATCAGGTCCCTAAGAAATGGATCAGGGAAAGCTTAAAAAAAAACAGCAAAGCATTTCAGATAGGAAATTATTTATTCAACATCAAATGAACCGAATATACTCAGACATAAACATAGAAACAGTACGACGATTACCTAACTCGCAATATACTTTTGCGCTACGTGTCTATCTATCGAGACGACGATGCTGGCTACATTCCCGAACCAAATATGTCCATTTCCATCAATTGAGGTACCATCATCAGCTGATCCTCTGCTATTAAAAATTCTTTATTCGCGTTCTTTAAATCTTCTGTCGAAATCATGATATTTTTCATCTAGTTGATCATAATTAGGAATCTTCAATATTTTCATTCTCCAGAATACAATATTACTTTTTGTACTCTGAATGTTTGTTTTGTTGGTTCCGTTGATTGTAGTCTTGTCATTATACAGATAATTTCGCAACTGTATCACCAAACGCGCCATGCGCACACGTCTGGCCGAAAGGCGCATATCGACGCAAAGTCAAGTGGAATCGACGTCAATCGTAGAGCATCTGTTTCCCACAGCGGACGTCCCCTGCTCGTTTTGATCAAGTGACTGCATTACGCCGACGACGAATTAAATCATAGGCTTTCCTCCGAGCGTGCCTTTCTATAACATTTTGTATAAAATCAATTCATAATGTCCATGTTTCAGAAATCCTGCCAAGACTATCTTGAATTTATCGCCCTTAAACCTAAATTGCAATATGACTAACATGTAACAAAATTATTCCTCAAATAAACAAAATTAAAATTACTGTCACTGAAGACAGTACTACCTGAAAAGGAATGTCGACTGAGCGACAAATATTAATATGAGTATGAGTTAATGAGGTGTGAGTTCGTGTGAACGATCGTGACTGCATGAGTGTCTGTGTAGTAGTGTTAAGATGAGGTGTGTGAGTGAGTGAGATGTAATGATGCGGGTGTGTATGAGACGGACCATGCTAGTGACGGCGGTGCGTCCGGCGCAGCTCCTGCAGGCGCCGCTCGTGCTCGGCCATGTGCTGGCGCCGCTGTTCCTCCTTTATTGCTATCTGGATAACAGAAAATTGCTAATCAATAAATATACAAATTCTTTTGCTGTCTCAGCCAATGCCGAACAAAAAATAATCACACCAAAATGGCCCAAGTTATGATTACTAATGTTTTCCCTCCCTATTTCGACTAAACACATTGGTGGCGGGAAAGAAAAGAATATTCAGAGGCCCCGTGATTTTGTTGCGCATAACACATGCGGCGACTTTTAACCTTTTGGACGCCATTCACATGTATGTGACCAACCAAAGATTACCCTGTACGCCAACGTCATAGATGTGTGACAAAAAATATGGTGTACTAGAAATAAACAATTAAACCATGCATTTTTAAGGTATATAAATAAACACATACAAATATGTGTTTATTTATATACCTTAAAAATGTAAGCTCGTATTTATGCATAAAACGAATTAAATTATACCATGTATATCGAGAGATTTGATGACAAAAAAGGAGAGGAGGTGGGAAGTAGTGCGAGGCTAAGTAAAATTTTAATGCCATGAGTAGGTAGGGTTTATTCGAAAATTACAGACAAAAGTAAAACTACAGTTGTTTATCGATAAAGTTTAGGAATTCTATTTTTTTTTATAAGTTATTTCACTGAATTTGTTGCGTGGGGGGTACACCAATGCGTTTATGCTCTGGCGTTCAAAAAGTTAAAGCGTCATTCACGTCACATGCGTGCAATGCGTGTGTTGTAAGAAAAATATGGCATAGGTGTGAGGATGACACGATTAGCTGTGGCGGTCAATGAGTTAAGGCATAAAGACTCCAAGAGGTGAAACTTATACCTACTACTAATGATCAAAATTAAAAAAAAACCGCAGTAAAGCTTGAAAATGTTTATAAAAAATGTTTTTACTTTAATTTACCGTTTCAGCTGAGAGCGGCAACCAGTATATGCATGGAGTTGTCTTAGTCTTCCTAAACAAATCATCCAACAGCTTGGCAGGTGCTTCTTCCTCTTTCTTCTTGAATTTTCTTGCTGTAATCAAAGACATTTCGTTTTAAAAAAACTAGAATAAACAGCAAATAGAGAGTTACCAGCAGGCCACATTATTACTCTCACATTTTAGGGAATAGTATAATCAGCCTACAATGTTCCCACTGCTGGGACACAGGCGTCTTCTCTTCGAGAGTGAGTGGCCTGTAATCTACCACGTGAGCGCAGCGCGAATTTTTGGTTCTAAGACATGCCGGTTTCCTCACAATGTTTTCCTTAACTGTTTTGAGAGCAGTGGTGATGAAATTATTTACACAAAGTAAAGCGTCTGCCTGGGTTCGAACGCACGACCTACAACTCGTTGGGGCGGCTACCACTGGATCACCAGCGCTTATGTGTAGGTTGATCAGCAAATAAAACATCTTTTAGCATACAAAATTGGTGAATATTCCTTGTAACTTAATGAAGCAGCAAAACCTAACAAAATAAGCTATTCAAAGTGTTTTCAATTACATTTGTGGCTAAAACCTACCGTTACATTGTAAGATTAAGACAGTCAATCAGTCAACCCAACATACCATGACGAAAGCGAACCATGGCTAAATGTGATAGTAAAATGTTTACTGGCTAGCCAGTAAGCAGTAGAGTTCAATCTGAATTCAGAATATTATTTAAAAAAGTGTCTGTAACATGCCTAATATAGAAAATATCTAGTCTCCACCTATGCAATGAAGCAACTGTCAGTCTTCGAAAGCTGACAGTTAAATGAGTGTAGTGAGGGGCAGTTATTTTTTTTTTATTTAAGATCTAATACCACCAACTGCAACAGTCTGTTTGAAAAGTTTTTCTGAACTTTTACTCTCTCGTCAAAAACGTCAAATCCGCCATTTTGATTTATTAAAAAGAAAACCTAGCCTATAACGAACGCGCGACCTAGACGAATCGATAGACACATTAAAATCCATCTGGCTGTTGACACATGAAAAACATAACCCTGTCTTTGTTGTCTTGTCGCGCAGTCGGGTAAAAAAAATGTTGAAAGTATAAATAAGTATGATAATTTTATACCTGGCTCAGGACTTTTCTCTGGGGTTCGATGCCTTCTCTTATCCATGGGCCGTTCATCACGCCTGAGCTTATTATTATCTTTGTTGTCCTTGTCTTTATCATTCTTGCCGAGGTCCCATTCCCGCGTCACCGCCTTCCGCTCCCATGGTTTCTCCTAATAAACCAATTACAAAAAAATTTATCATTACAGTTGAAAAATCTGAATAAAATTAAGCTAGGGTGCTTTTATAATAAAGCTGAAATTCAGCCAATTATTTTCTACTCAAGTTCAAACAAAGTTACTGTTTTAGTAACTAATTGTTTATGTACTTTACAAAAGTGATAATGCAATGACAAAACCTGGGGGTCTATTCCGAAGTAGTATCGGCCGAATGTTCGGCCGTTTCCCGCTACGAAGTTACTGTTTGGTTCGCTCGGTTCCGATCCTACACTCCTGCACTCTTTCGAATATCGACTATGGTCCCGACCCAACTGAGCCGATCCGAACTTTTTTCGCATTTTTCAATAATATTCGGTTCGGCCATGTGTCGGTCCGATCCGAACATTCGCACTTTGCACTTCAGAGTAGGCTCCTGGTATGGGTATCAATAGTGTTTCAATGAAACAACATGTTGAAATCTTACCAATTCCCCCCGTTCCCTTTTCATGTCTTGCTCCCGAAGCCAGTCCTCCACAGTTCCAGGAATAGTCGAAACTGGTGTGGTGTCTGTCGCTTCATTTAACTTTGCCTTATCAAAGGCTTCTTGGGTTGAAAAGTCCACTTGAAGCGTTTTAGGGTTTGAGACAGGCCATGTGACACCATGCAAGGCATGCCTTGTCTCTACTGCTTGGCTGAAAAATAATTTACATCATAAGTATTAAACGGCACGGTTGGCGCAGTGGTTAAGCGATTGACTGCTGCGCTGCGTGTCGCGGGTTCGATTCCCGCACGGAACAAATATTTGTATGACCTACATGTATTTGTTCCGAGTCTGGGTGTTTTTCTATCTATAATATGTATGTATTTACAAAAAAAAAAAAAATGTATATAAGTAGTTTATCAGCCATCTTGTTACCATAACAAAAGCATTAGGTTGCTTAGCTTGGGACTAGATGGCGCTGTGTGAAATGTCCAGGGATATTTATTTATTTATTCAATTTCAACAAAATGGAAATTATGTCAGAAGAAATATACATAGATATATTACAATAAGAGGAAATATTATCCAAAACTAGTAAATATATAATTTCACATAGAGAAACTGCCTATCTCACTTTCACAACCGCGTTACTGGGGTAACACAATACCCCTTGGTAAGATAGGTTATTAGACTATTGGGCTTCTGACTAACCGTAAAAACCGTCAAAGATCTATGAATGACAGTCAGGACTATAAGTTTAACATCCATTCTGAGCCGTGGTTGAGACTCGAATGTAATGGATAACGTAGCATAGATTAACCTTCAACTAATACCAAATAGCAAAATTGGAAAAATGAATATAATGAAAGAAAATGTAGTAATATTAATAAAAGTACTCACTCCTCAGTCTCATATTGAACAAAGCATTTAGACTTAATTCTGTCTATCCAAAACCCATTCTCCGTAATTCTTCCAGTTCTTTGTAATAAATTCTTCAACTGTGGCAATGTGAATGGTCTCACCAAGTTTGTGATATACAATATACACGACTGTTTATTTCTGGGTGGGCTTGGTGGTCTAGTTATTATACTATCATTATCCTTAATTATTGATATTTTTCTATTGGAAGCTAAATCTCTTGGTTTTGGAATATGAGGATCTTTGTTATTCTCTTCAAGTTCCTTTTTCAATTCCACATTTTCTGTATTATCAATAATAATCTTTGGAAGCACAGGTCTTTCAATTCTTTCCTGATTTTCTGATCTTCTGTGTTTCTTCTCTTCTATAACTTCATCAAACTCGACAGGTTTTACATCAGGTATAATGTCCTTCAAAATGTCAGTTGAAATTGTTATTGACCTCTGGGTTGTGATCTTAGAGCTCCTAGAGCCCCATCTTCTCTTCCTGCCCACTACAACTGGAGTCGATTGACCATTAGCAACTGGTTCTTCTGTAATCGATTTCACAGATTCTGGGCGTTGTAACTCTTTAGTCTTGTTTGGTTCTTGGTCAGATTTCTCTCTTGCTGTCTCCGCAGGTTGGTCGCCAGGCTCAGTTGACTTTTTCTGTTCATTTGTTTCTATAACTACTTTTTCAGAACTCTCTAGAACATCAGTTTTATTAGTAGCCTTTTCGCCTTCTGATTCATCTTTGTCAGTTTCCTTACAAATTTTTTCTTCATTATTTTTACTTACCTCTTGTTCTTCTGATGCAGGTTTTCCTTCTTGGGGCACGGTTGGTTCCTTTTTTGGTTCCTCCTTAACTTCTTCCTTAGATTCCACTTTCGATTGGCTTGCTTCATTGTCCGATTCACATTTGCTATCCTCTGCATGAAGCTCTAGAACTTCTGACTTCTCAACAGATTGGCTTCTCTTCCGTTTTGGGCTTTCCTTTTCTTCTGTGTGCTCAGGACTTTTGCTCTCAGTTATATTAGATGGTTGTACTTCTTGGTTGTCCGAGTTAGATTCAGTATTTGCTTCTACTGGTGGTGATGCAACTCTAGTTTCATCTTTAGGTGAAACAACAGTTGTATCAGCATCAGAAGTTTTGTCTGTGTCATGTGACTCAGTTTTCTTCGAATCTTTACTTTCAGGTGCTTCTTGATTGGCATCTTCACTGGATTGGATCAAGTTTTCACTTTCATTCACCTTTAAGTCCTCATTAGTTGTTGACACAGGAGCCTCAGATTCTTCAACTGTTTCACTTTGTGTTACTTCATCACTAGATTTATCTTGATCTTGTTGAGACTCCGATTCATGATCAGGTTCTTCTCCCTGACTGTCAATGTTTTTATCAGTTTCTTCTTTTGAATCCCCCCGAGGTGCTCGTTTGGAACGATGTTTGGTTTTCTTTTTTTCGTCGGCTCCCTCTACACTAGGCGTATCGCTGGAACTGGTCGCACGCGAATGCTTTCTTTTGCTTCGTGGAGATCTATCGACTCTTTCCGGAGTGGATGGCGGTCGTGTCAAACATATTTTTAGTTTCTTAATATCTCCGGGTGTCTCAGTAGTTTTCACGCGCCACACCTGATCCAGAGCTTCTTCGGGGCTGTCCTCTTTGGCGGGCGTTGTTGGTGGTATTTTTTCAGGTTCAACGACGCTTTCCACTTCTCGCACAGGACTTGCTTCATCGGCAGATTCATTGTCAGTAGACGAAGACTGCTTTCTGCGTCTACTAGTTCTAGTACGTTTTACCTTTTCAACCTTCTTTTCTGGCGAAGCCTTCCCTTTTTTACTTGCGGTACGCTCACTTTTGCGACGCATTGCAGCCTAAAATAAGCACAGAAACCAAAATGAAATATGATCACTACTTTACTAGTTACATACAAACACAATTTCAAACTGTAAATACCAGTAATTAATTATTTGTTGGCTAAAAATTAACTTCCAAATAATTTCATCAGCGAGCTCTACAACAGAACAGAAGCGAATAATGGCCGCGTGCCATTTTATACGGTGTTGCTATATTAAAAAAAAAAAACAATAAATATGATATTCTAATGTTGAACCATTGTTACATACTAGTTGCGAATCCATGGAATTAGTATATACTCTATCATTCAAATTCGAGTTCGTCGCACGAGAGAAGTCCCACAGCAATATTTGAAACTAAGCAACATTTCCATAATTAAACCCTCCTATTTCAGACAATTTTCTGTTGAGACGAGAGCTTAGACAAAAATATAAAGATTTTTTTTTCTTCACTCTCATATCGCGAAATGTGTCTAAACCTGACGCAAACTTAAAATTTCACTCACAATTTCTCGGTATATCGAATCACCGCCTAAGAAGTATCGCTTTAAAAACAAGCAACAGCCTGTAATTATTATAATATTTAACTAAAAAATTCATATTCATAATCTGTGAATGATATGCTAATGCTAAGGAGGAAGATTGATCAAGGTTGACCTGCTGAATTCTATTTTGCACAGCATAATCTATCAAATTCAATTCAACGCTATTCTGTCTGTGCATTCTACTGTCAAAAAAGTAATATGAAATCTTCTCGATCTTCTTGGGGTTGCTTTATGTTCTAGTGAAATGTGTGATTATTCTAGGAACCGAAGATGTTAGGGTATGATATTTTACAACACAATGTCCTTAGAAACCTATTTTTATTCAATGCTAATGTTGGCATTCATTAATAGAATATTCATGTAGCACCTTTTGTTTCAGATACTATGGGCCTTTTATGTCATTCCTATATATCGGCACACTATTTACGCATGTCTAGAGGTGAGGCAGTGCTTGTAGAATGATAACAATTAATCTCTAATACAGTTCTAAGTGATACAAAATGGGTAACCAAAGCAGTTGCTGTTGTTACCGAAGTCCGTCGCCGATCAGAAAGGACATCGTCAAACTAGAAGACTACCTTCCGGAAGGAGAAGTAAGCTCTAATAATATACAGCACATCAGCGAGAGAGAGCCTGATGATGGCGACATTGATCCTTCGCAAGATCCCATTGCTGGAACCATTTTTATGGAGCGCTCTAAAGCTTCCATAGAAAATGGAATGACCAGGAAGCGCAGTCAACACCAAATCGCTGATAATAAGCTCAAAAAAAGCAGTTCCTGTTCAACTATTTATTTAGATGATAGCACAGTATCTCAGCCTAATCTGAAGAACACGGTCAAGTGTGTAGCCCTTGCTATTTACTATCATATTAAAAATAGAACATCAGAGCGCAGGTTAGACATATTTGATGAGAAGCTCCATCCCCTCAGTAAAGAAGGAGTGAGTGATGATTATGATAAGTATAACCCTGAGCACAAACAGATATACAAGTTTGTAAGAACATTGTTTAATGCTGCTCAATTAACAGCAGAATGTGCTATTATCACTTTGGTGTACTTGGAGCGCCTCTTAATATGTGCCGAACTGGATATTGCTCCATCCAACTGGAAAAGAATAGTTTTGGGCGCTATTTTACTGGCAAGCAAAGTGTGGGACGATCAAGCTGTTTGGAATGTTGATTACTGCCAGATCTTAAAAGACATCACTGTGGAAGACATGAATGAGCTTGAGAGGCAATTTTTAGAAATGTTACAATTTAATATCAATGTACCATCTAGTGTGTATGCTAAATACTATTTTGATCTTCGTACCCTTGCAGAAGCCAATGATTTGGCTTTCCCCAGTGAACCTTTAAGTAAAGAGAGAGCACAAAAATTAGAGGCAATGTCTAGATTTATGGAAGATAAAATAGCCGCTGAAGTGGTAAAGAATGGAATTAAGAAATGGTCAAGCTTAGACAATGTCAATTCAGGTGCTGGCGTGAGGCGGAGTGTAGCCATATTGTCGTAAATTGATTAGTCATGAGCCAAAATTGAGATCCAAAATGAATCACAAATCTACAGATAATATTTGTGTATTTTATAAGAATGTATTTAGAATTTTTGCACCCGATTGAATGTTAATTTTACTATTTGGCAATCATTTACAATATTTAAGTATTAATATTTAACATCAACTGCCAACTATTGCCTTGTGAATAAAGGCCTAATAATGTATCTTCAAGAAACTGTGATAATTATAGGTTTTATTTGACATTTTATATTTTATCAAGTGACAAATGCAAGTTTCCACTGATTTTGGTGATACATCATTAGGTCAAAGGTAGTGAAATCAATAGCGTGTGGTATTCATACCATTGTAATAATTAACTTGTGTAAGTCTTAAAGATTACATTGAACAATGTGAAAATATTTAATTTTGTATGTGCACAAATGCTTTATATTGGCAGTGCTATATTATTTGTATGCTCATAAATTTACTAATTACGTAGTAGTCACTAAAATGAAAGACTTGTTGGTGGTCCAAACGTTTTTTTTTTATGAATTATTATAATTGCTAATTTGCTACACAAAATATGTTACAGTCTGTATTACTGATTGGCTTCCACTATATTTTATCCTTATACATAGTTAATTTTAACTCATAAAGCACTAATGTTAGGTTGCTTTCAAAACTATGCTACTTAGTGTATACTTAGACTTACTAGTATGTGCAACTGCATTTTGACTGAACTAAGAATCTTGTGATTGTGGCATGAATGTATTAGTCAACCGCTGTTCTTTTTGTATAATTTTACATTGTCATATTACTGCATTTAAAATTCTGAGCTAGTTATAAATTATGCCAAATTGTTATTTTGTATATCAAATTATATTAGTATTGATCTTGATAGACAGACATATTATTACAGCAATTATAATGGATAATAAATTTTCGTATTACAATATTGAAATATTATGATATTTGTTTTTATTTAATTTAAATACTTGAATTCAATGTTTCATAATTATTTAGATTGTGAATTGTGATTGAATTATACAATCCATATGTATCTTTAATGTAATTAAGCAGAAATAAACATTTTATATGAGACTTTTAAAAGGCTTTTAATTCATATTACAAGTTATAATCATTTTGGGTAGTAACAAAACTATGTACATGTACAATCTAAAGATATTATTTAATAGCTTTTATTGCAAGGGTTTGAGGTCTTTCAAATAGTCACTATAGTTCTCGAACATGTCTACAACTTCACTCTTCTTGTTGATCAGGTCATCATACTCAGGGCCAACAGACCACAGCGTCTCCAAATCATATGCTTTTCTTGCTTTATCTGTGAATACGTGTAATGCTATGTTACCTGCAAATGAATTGATAAATAACAGGTAAGTGGTGTTACAAATTAAAACAGGTAAATTTAAAGGGATGCTTTGCAGTCAAATGTACTGCTGATTTATAATGATAAGTTAGATAAAAAATTAATTCTCGTTACCCAAATCTAATGCCATCCATTCATCAGACTCTTTGCCCTCAATTCTAGGAATAAGGTCTGATTTATGACATTTCTTCTTGAACACCTTTCGGACAAATTCTGATATACCCAAGATATGTCTCTTGTTCCTACCACTGACAACACATATGTAATCTACATAACGGATATCTTTAGGAACAGTAGCAACAAATATATCTTTGGAGTTTTCTCTTTGTAGTAATTCCACTAGATCTTGTATTTCAAAAACACCAGTCTGGCCTCCTAAAATGTTAAAAATACAATTTAAGTCTTGTCTTTTCTTTTAGAAAATAAATTAAATGAACATATAGGCAGACTACTTACTTTCTAAATTAATGCCATCATATTCATCAGTTAGTAAAGTATATTTCTGTTCAGTGGGTATTTCTTCTGCAGTGTTTTCTATGATCGTAGGATTTACATCTGTAATCACTTGGTACTTGCTGGCTAAAGCTGGTGAGGTTCTGTTTGCCTTGGATGTATACCTAGGATTCCTTAAACAAACTCCGCAGTGTATTTGCCTATTGATATCAACACTATCAGCACACCGCACTAATGAACTCCTTGGGCGGTGAGTTAGTGTTCTTGAGAAAATTTTCCTCAACATCTTGTGTTTCAATGCCAATTATAATCTATTTATGGAATATTAAATGACCTTAGGCTGTATTAATCCGTTATTACACTAACAAAATAAATATAACCTAAAAAACTACTTTTCAAATTGTCGATCTGTCAATGTCAAGAATGACATTATACATCTTGTTTTTTTTTGCTTGTTTACAATACAACGCTGTTATTCCGTTAGCTGGTTTGTAAATGCAAAACATTTTTCGGTGTAATTTTGAAAAACAAGATGCGTTTTTTAAATACTACATATTTTCAAAATTTTTTGCTGTTTATTTATACGACCAGATCATAGACAACCCTCATAAAATAGGAAGGCTTTACTTTACTGGAATTCGTGGCAATCAATCAACTCAGCCTATTGCAGTCCACTGCTGGACATAGGCCTCCAATTCAATTTCAATTACTGGAATTCGTGTAATTTCATCATGTGATTAGCGGGAACCATATTGTAAATTGCAGTTCCTCTGTGCCAGGTGCCCAGTATGTACCTTTTTACAAGCTGGTTGTAAAGAGGGTGCATCGGTCAGTGGCAGCCGTGGCAAGACCTACTTTATATTCATTACAGGTTCCACAAATACAGCTACTATTTGATACTAAAACGAAAATATAATTTCACACCTGATTAGAAACTATGTCACCCAAGTTATCTATTTGACTCAACCATGCTATCTTATCTTTATCAATGGGCGTGGGGAATACGAATACAACACATTATGCTTTTTGTACAATTGTTTCAACGAAAACAGTTCTAATTTCTTTGGTCCGGATACCATAATAATGCGAATGAAAAGTGCAGTTTTTGGGGACAATGACGTCGTGATGTGTCAAGTGAAATAAAACCAATCATTATAAACAAAACAGTTATTATGATGTTACAAAGATAATATAAAATGGTGACTTGTGAATTGGATAAAGATGTGTCAGGAGAGGTGCTTGGCTGGAAGATCCCAGCATGGCAAGCACTCCTGCTGCATCGAGTGCTGCCCTCCTGCGGGGGTCTTATAGTCTACATCGTTCTTATATGCTATGATTTTACACTTATTTGCGAACATTTCATTAACGGCGATGAAGGGTACGTAGATATCTGTTTGTAACCTCGTTTTGGTACCTAAGTAGTACCAAAGTAACTACTACTTTGGTGCATTAGATGGAAGTGCTTTTCAAGTAGGTACCTACCTATAACCTACCTACAAATTGATATAGGGTAAGAGTTAGGGCACTTTTCATATTCTACTATAATGAAAGAGTAGATTCATTCGGTGCCACTATACTTTTTCATTTCTGATAGTTTGGTAGAGGATTGAATTTTGTTAGCAGAGTGTACAGACGCTAGCACATCAAGCTACTACAATCTGTCAAATTTCTTTAATAGATTTTCAACTTTATCGCTAAAGCATTAGGTTCAAAGTTGATTGGGAAAATTTGACAGTTTCGGGTAGCTTGATGTGCTGACGTCTGTACAGACGCCAGCAGGTGAAGCTACCTGAAACTGTCAAATTTTCCCAATCTACCTTGAACCTTAATGCTTTAGCAATAAAGTTGAAAATCTATTAAAGAAATTTGACAGATTGTAGTAGCTTGATGTGCTGGCGTCTGTACAATCAATCAGATTTGTGCTAACCAGAGAAAAAAAATCAGTGTACCTACTGTACCCACAGAGAGAGCTTGAGAGCTTCTGCTTCATCTCTAGCCCAGAGGGTTTACCTACATGACGCTTGAAGAAACGCAAATGCCGCAATTCAGTATTGGTGTGATTCATTTGAACTAAGTACCTATAAATGAAATTTACACTTTATTGCACTCAATTAAAATATCACTGTGGAGTGGCGAAAACAGAAAGCTTTACAAAAGACGACAACCATGACTGTGATCATTCTAATTACGCTTAATGCCCTACCTGCCGGTCGATTCTGTAAAAATCTCACCGTGAAAACTCAAGTGAAGTGAGCTTGATGTGAGTTGTCAGGTAGTGTCAATCCCTAGCATTATTTGGAATGACAGCTCACTCCACGCTCACTTCACCTAAGTTTTCACGGTGAGGTGAGATGGTTACAGAATCGCACTGCTGGTACTTCAAAAGACACCACGGTAGATACGCGTCTGTATAAGTACATTTCCACTTTTCAGGTAGATACCACACACACAAGCATTTAACATGCAAATCGCACTAAGAATTCTTAAGATGACTTTCTCTAATTTGAATAATTCGTTTTCTCTTGTTTACAGAATAGGAGTATTTTGCACAATCCTCATCGTATTACCATCATTGACATCGTTAGTATTCACACTGGCGTCGCCTCCACCAGGATTTCAGACGGATTTATCAGCGTGTTCTTTGACCATAGAAAAGCATGACGTACGATGGTTTGTCATGCAGTTTGTAAACGCTGTCTTCTTTCCTATTGCTGCGATCGGCAGGTTTGTATATTTGTGTTCTTCTACTATAAATAAATTAATAAAATCATTTTATTTCGGACAACTGAAAGATCCATAAAATCCATAGATAGATCCATAGATCCATAGTTTTGCACTTAAAATACTATTGTTAGTAGGTAACTTAAACTAAAGACGAATGAATGCGAAGACCACCCAACAACTAGACACCAGAAACTATGGAACAAGTCTTCACACAAATTACCTAATTATGGCGGAGGTATCTGTATTGATGATTTTGTGAATGCCAAACTTTGATGTCCTAAGTTACTACATATTATCTGTAATCCATCAGTTCCATCACACGCAATGGGTATGATTTGGGACTGTTATGTATAGATAAATAACTACAGTAACGTGTCGTAACGTTGTCAGAGCCCACAACTCGTTAATACGATTAGGAAGTAACAGATTCTTTGACCACAATAGATGGAAATGAACTGTTAAGCCGTATTCACACGAGTCCCTGTGGAGTCCGGAACAGAAGTCAACGATCCGATATTAAATTACATTCGTCCGGACATTATTTACTTATTCTAGGTCGTTAACTTATTATTATGAGTCGACACACTGACAAATAACGTCACAATATATCACGACTGTTCTTCCTCCCCCAGGGGGTAGGCAGAGTTGAAAAGTACTGGGAGATTCCGGCAGTTGTGTTTGAATCAGTTTTAAAAAAGGGTGAGCATATTGGTATTATTTAGGCACAAATTTATACCGGTCTGCTATTGAAGAGTCCCTAACGGTAAAAAATGGAGCGGTGGTGGCCCGGTGGTAACGGCCGCTACTTACGAGTTGTAGTAGGTCGTGGGTTCGTACTCAGGCAGGCACTCTACTTTGTGTAAATTATTTCAACATACACTACTCTTAAAACGGTGAAGGAAAACATCTTGAAGAAACCGGCATGTCCTAGAACCAAAAATTCGACGACTTGTGACATCCACCAACCCGTACTGGGCCCGCATGGCGGATTACGGCCCACTCCCTCTCACAGAGAGGATGCCTGTGTCCCAGCAGTAGGAACGTTGTAGGCTGATTATGCTAATGAAGAAACCCAAATAAAACTGCCCAACCCGTAAATCGAACCTATGAACCCGAGTTCGCTCGACAGCATACTGATAAATATAACAAAATAACTGCTTCCACAGATACTGCTACTTAATATTCTGGTGGGTGGAGGCTGTTTGTGCATCTCGCAGTGAAGACAAGGAACGGACGCAGGAGGCCATAGAGACAGCTCGAGCACCTTCACCTATTGAACTGTACCTGTTCCTACAGGCCTTCATCCATGCGGCTCCACATGCCATAGTCAATATCCTGGACTTGATGGCGAGATACTCAGACATGACTTTTGACAAAGGTAAGTTAAGGTAATGAATATGTATTGCCAGTAGATATTATACAAAAGAAATCATTTTCATATTGAAAGCAGAGCTAAACCCCATTTTATGATTATTTTCCTTTGTTTTTCATAGTTTTACAACGACTTTAGCTTTTACTCACTTTTGTCCCTTTCTTGTAAAATCGTACCTTAGTTTTAACCCATTGTTTTCATCAGTTTCAGTTCAAGCTGTGAGCATTATCGCATCGTCTCTTCGAATGGCTAGCACAGCCACAATGTACAGAAGATTTGAAAGAGAAAAGCTAAATGGGCGAAAATACCCGTGGGGCAAACAGACTGATCCACTATTGACAAATGACGACGATAATGACGAGGATATGGTTGATGATGTGGATGGTGATACAACGAAGGTTGCAAACGAAGAACCGATTTATGAAACAGTCATGAAGAAAGACTCGATCATTTCAGATTATAATGACGGCACCAAATATTATCGTGATACGAATAGTGATTTAATTAGGTTTTCTCCAAGAAATACTGCCGAGATGCCTTCCGCGTTCTTCGATAACGAAATGTTGAGTGATTCAGATACCAGCTCGAACTATTTGCCTCAGAAAAGAGAACATATAAACGAATTGGCTGAAGAATTCAGTAGTGATGAGGAGTATGTTAGACCAATAACTATAATAGATAAAGTAGCACCGTTGAGACGGCAGACAGGCTATACAGTTGAAAAAGTGGAAATAGTCCCACCACCCGTCATGTTAGCACCGAGACCGCTATCGTTAGCCGGATGGGCAGAGAAGATGGTTGAAAATGCAGAGTCTATTCCTGCTTGGCTGTCCGCACCACCAAGAAGAAAGTATTGCGACGAAGTAGTCCAAGAAGAGCCAGACATTCCGCGTCGTGTACCCAGATCCTTCATGCGAGGTTTAGAACCTCAAGACGCTACAGCAGCGTTAGTGCATTTTTTGGGCTGGTACGGGTTTTTTGTAAGTCGCCTGCTCTCAATAGCATGTTTCATAAACTTTTTTCCGTTCGTCGCGGTTATAATTCTGTTTTCACACTACCAAGCGATGTTGTTGTTCCTCATAGTGCCCCAAGCGAGCACCGTGAAGAGAGCATTCTACGTATTCCTTGCATTCATATACATATTTTGCCTGATGGAGTTTAAGATACGTTTCCGGCACGTGCGCGTGTGGCATGTGTTCTGGATTATAGTGTGTACTATAGAGACCATTGTGTTTACTGGCCTGTGGGCCGGCATAGACAATAATATGCACGAGTGGTGGAAGCTTTTCATAGTAAAGGTGATTGGGACTAGTCTGTGCTTGAGCTACATATGTTTCCTTTTTTATTTTGTATTGTTACAGCCACGAGAAACGATTGTTTATATAAAAGATAATAAAAATAATGTTAAAAAATAGCACTCGCAATTATGTGTAATGATCTGTCTAAATATATCTAAGTGTATGTATCCCGCCACTGATGCCCCTGTAATATTTCAATGCAACAGACAGGATATTATGGGCCATATTGAAGCGCCAGCCGGTCACATCCGTGTTCATTTCATTTACATAAACAAATATTTTTAAGAAATTATTACAATCATCATTGCCTTTTGTTTTGATAACTTTAATTTTATTGTTAAACCCCCTGTTGTACACATTTCTCGCTTCTTTACTGGAAATTGGAATGAAATCATTTGTACTTAGGTGGTGAGTACTCGTTTATCAATATTGTTTCCTGTTTCTATTTCCGCCTTCATTATATACGTTGCTGCAAAAAGTAGCTAGGTTTTTTTCATAATATTCTAATAAATATTTTGATTTCGACTGTTCGAAATCTGATATATTGAGAATCTGATATTCTGAGATGAAAGGTAATATTTAGGTAGCCTCGTAGTTCATTTAATAAGTACCTATCGATCCTTTCTGAGGTATGAATAACAAAATAAGTGGTCTTTAGTGTCAACGTTTATCTGTCCCTAACGATTGGGAATGTCCGCAGTACAACAATCATGATTCACGTTGCTCCACGTCTTTCCTCAAAGGCCTTTCTTTATTTGGGTTGGAATTTTGGATGCACTTTACAAAATGTGGAACACCGTTTCAACTTAAACGCTGTTCAATAAAAGTTGTAAATAAAACTAAAGTTTTGTGTTATCATTAGGTATCCAGATTCTGGGATGATATGGTATCCAAAACACTAGGCTAGTGGTCTTCAGTATGATAATTATAATTAGTAGCTAGGTGGAAGTTACTTAATATCCCAGTCAACTCCCACGAACTGCGTCAGTGGAACAAAGGTGATCTATTCGTAGACAAGAGTAGACGTTAATGTAACTCGAGCACACTCACGATAGTTGGGCTTGCACGGTAATCCACACTCATCCGTAAAAATAATACATATGGATTGCGGAAGTGTGTTGTGTTTATGCCTTATGTACTTATGTCTCAGATTATCGAAGATTATCATAGTTTGCATGGGGTTAGTTGACGTCCAATTTGACTCACTCCCCTTACTTAATGTCACTTTCTCCATATAGTGTCCATCCGTGGTCAATCTTATAGGAAACCAAAAGAATCAGTGCACCTGGGGCTATCCTGCCTAACCTGAAAGTCAAAGTGTGCTTGAATATAATCTGCGAATCGTGTATTTATTGTACTCTAAATGAAATCTTACCCAACACCATCTGGCTGCTTCGTGATAACAATAAACCGTCGACGAAAAATGTTCGCGCTCCAGAATTGAAAAATAGAAACTACTGTTTTCCACGAACTTCCAGCGAAGCTTGCCGATGACGAACATACGTTAGGTTTTAACCTATTCTTCTTCGGCTGAGCTGATATTCCGTAGAGGTGCCGCAACCAATACCAATAAACAAAGCTTTGTCTCACTTCAAAGAGCGATGCTATGCTTCAAGTTGTGATTGAAGTATCCCTTCTGGTGAACAACTGGCGATTTTTTAACACCCAAGACGTTAGTTATTTATGTTTATCAAAACAGATTCATTTACTGATTTACGTTTTGTTTCTGTAACTGTTATTTCACTTCTCGTGTGTTGACACGCTTTAATGACCTCTTTTAAATCTTTATTTGGCTTTCAATCACTTTGAAATTCGATTTAAGATATAAATCTTTGGAAAGAAAAATGTATAAAATTTTACTGAGACGCGGAATGCGTTCAACAAGTAATGTTTGTGGAACAAAAAAATATTAATGCTGTTCTATTTTGCCGACCTCCCGAGTCCCGACACGGTACATATCTACAATACAGTGTTCCGTGTGTGCAATAAGTTGTGATTTGCGTATTTTTTGCACTCATCATGGTTGGATCGTAGTATGTTCGTGTTAATGTGGTGTAGAGGCGGCTTAGGTCAGCAGCCTTGCCACATGATGCGCAGTGTATCATAACGCTTATAATATTCACACAGTGCACCATTGATAACGGACGCGATGACTTATAAACTTTTTTTGAAGAGGTCAGAGATATGAGACCTGATGATATGCAATTCCCGCTAACAATTGGTAGACTGTCACAACAGGAAAACTACTTCATAATGCGCAATTTTTTTTAAGAACCTTAATTGGGCACCTAAATATAGGTAACTTCAATTCGAGATGACGACATTTTATTCAGGTAGAAGTGGTATCTACTGGTAGGTATCATAGGGAAGAAAACATCGCTGCAACAATATTGTACGACAGTATTTATTGGACTTTTTATAAATATTTGTGACTGTCGTTAAAATAAAATAAATGGGAATGTAATGTTCAAGGAAATTAATAAACAGAAAATGTTATGCGATCTCCTGGAGCTTTTATCCTTATTGATTTTGTTGATTCTTGGACGCAGTAACAAATCTTTAAACCGTTATTTTTTATATCAAAATGCAGTATTCCACAATATCGCATTTTTTTTTTTCAATTACTGAATTGAGAAAACTTTCATGATCGCAATAATACCTAATTGTGATTTAAAACCCTTTTAAAACAAAAATAAATTAGTTATTCACATTTTCATGACGACTTTTTTGTTAGCCTACATTGTATCTCACTCTAGAGTGAGATACAATGTAGGCTAACAAAAAAGTCATTCAATAAGGAAGGAAAAGGCTAGGCTTTTGCTCAGGCAAAGGCCTAGCCTTTTTATTGAATTATTATATACAAAAACTGGCTGTGCCCCGCGGTTTCACCCGCATAAGTTTCGATCCCGTGGTTAATCCTGGTTATAAACCATCTGTGTGCCAAATTTCATCCAAATACGTCTAGTAGTTTTTGCGTGAAAGAGTAACAAACATCCATTCATACAAACTTTCACGTAGTAGGATAATTAAAAAATGGCAAATGACCAGCAACTTCTGTCGCTGACCGTACTTACCTACAGTAGCCATTTTATTTTGATAGATAGCATTTTATAAGCGCCTATTGTTTACCACATTACACACGCTAGTGTAAACAGTCAGTATCGTAACAGATTACTAAAGGTAGCAACACGGGGTGTCAGCATCGTCACGTGTACCAACGACAGAGGTTTTAAGATTATCAGTGGCGCTGGCGCACATATTTTACAACAGATAGCTAGACGACCTCCTTTAACCCGTTTAAAACTGAAGTCATAATAAACAACATTAACACTGAGTTACGTTTTAATAATTATTAATACTTACCTATTGGTGGAGGCTTCGGGCGTTGCACGTCGGTGGCCAGTACTTAGTTCCTGATCTGAGCACTTCAGGAGTCTACATTTTTATGGACCTTTAGCAGCATCGGAAAACATCATTGTAAGCCAGACACTACTACTATTTTACATAAAATAACATAACGCAGGTTTTCCCGAAGAGTTGGGAGGTAGAGGGCAGAGGTGTCCTGTAGGTACACTTCTGCCTTCCTCATTTCGCCAGTTATGCAAACGAGGCGTACCTATGGCCATCAACCAGGCACAGATCCAGACTTCAGGAAATTCCTGATGAAAAGTAACGCTTCGCCGAACTGGGAATCGATCCCAAGAGTAGCATTTGTGACCACTCTCATCAACGAAGCAGAAACAGCAGGTAGCTGATATTTTAGGAGTGGATTTTTTTTCACTACTGACCACACTTTCCAAACTTTGTTCCTTTATCCCATTACTAGCTGCGACCCGCGGTTTCACCCGCATCAGTTTCGATCCCGTGGGAATATCGGGATAAAAAGTATCTTATGTATTAATCCTGGTTATAAACTATCTGTGTGCCAAATTTTATCCAAATCCGCTCTGTCGTTTTTGCGTGAAAGAGTAACAAACATCCATCCATCCATGCATCTTTGGAGGCATGAGGAACAGGGTGTAAAGTTCACTCAACCTCCATTGAAAAGGGAGGATCCTCCGACCAGACGGGTGTTATGTCTGGCGGGCATTTGCCCAACGATTGATGTTAGGAAATTGTATCTATGCTAACTGCGCGGTAAACTCTGCTTGCGAGATGCAGGATTTGCGTGACGTCAGTGTGACGCGTTGTTCGCATGTGGCGTTGTAGATACCGCTACATCACTCCCCTCCGGAGACCGGAGGTCGATAGTGGGCTGAGTCTTGTGATGCTTTGCCAGGCCAGCTGAGGTTCCAGTGAGTCGGAACCGGTTGTCGCATAGTTCACGGTGAGTCGGAACTGTCTGCGGAGATGTCCCCAGTGAGTCGGGGTGGCGCTGCGTTATACTCCAGTGCGTCGGATGTCGTACAGCGCCGGGTTGAGGCTGGCTGCTGCGTCGACCAGGAGAGGGTGCTCTGCTTGTTGACCGGCCGAAGGTGCAGTGTGCTGTGCCAAGGTTGCTGATGAGGCTGAGGGTGATGACCAGGTATGCGCGGACGCTGCATGCTGGTGGTCAGGATACCCGTTGAAGCCGTGGATGCTGGCTGGCTGGGTGACTCACTGCTGAAGCTTGCGGGAGTGATGATGATGACGTCACGCTGAAGTGTTTGCACGAAGGCTGCGCTGACGTTCATACTCGGGGTCACCAGTTTGGAGGCATGAGGAACAGGGTGTAAAGTTCACTCATCCTCCATAGAAAAGGGAGGATCCTCCGACCAGACGGGTGTTGTGTCTGGCGGGCAATTGCCCAACGATTGATGTTAGGAAATTGTATCTATGCTAACTGCGCGGTAAACTCTGCTTGCGAGATGCAGGATTTGCGTGACGTCAGTGTGACGCGTTGTTCGCATGTGGCGTTGTAGATACCGCTACATCCATACAAACTTTCGCGTTCATAATATTAGTAGGATTTTAAGTTTTGCATTAACTTCGCTTCTCAGCCTGCATTATTTTCCCGTTTGTATGCAGTGAGACGCAGCAATAAACACAGCTACATTGCTCCATTATAAATTACACATCATCAACATACAGCATACATAGTCCATTATAATCCAAGTCTTTACATCTAAGGGGCCGCTTACGGGGAATGCAGCCGAGCGGTGTTGAAAAAGGGCCGACAGGCGATGGCACGCGCAGACATCGGCATTGCGATTATTTTTCGCTAATTTACCATACGCTTACATATCGATGGGGAGCGGAGATGAGATTACCAGGAACGGTAATTGCAAGCCAGGGAGGTTGAACATTGTGTTTTGTGTAGAAAACTTACTGTAAAAGCACATTATGTACACGATGAAGGGGAAGCCGATTTAAACTCTAATACACATAATTATGAAAACCAAAAATGTTATTAGCCTAGGGTAGTTTAGGAACAGCGTCGTGTAGATAGGTAGGTACTTACAACCCGCACCCTAAAATGTGTAACACACTATCAAACACTCAAACACAATCAGTAATAATTTTGAAGGATATAGATAATCCATTGCTTCATATGTTCGAAAAACTTGTCTGCTCAACAACGCAAATAACGCAATGAATGTTGTTGAACCGTCAAAATTAAAGCAAATCCTGCTGTTAGTGTGTTATGCTATTAGGTACCCCGCTGGTCTCTGAAACCCTGATTTAGGTATTGAAACAAAAAAAGGAGCTGACAGATTGTCATATTTAAAATGATTGATTATTATTGATTACAAATGATTTGATATTTCAGCAAATCATAGCTGTTAGAACGAGTTTTGAAATCCATCAGCAAATCGTGTTAATTTAAGAAGCCTTTAAGAAGCTTCGATGCAAAGTTAAGACAAACTTACTTTGTTTGTTATCTGCACACACTGGCCTCAAAAGTTAATAAATTCAGTTATCCTGCAAGCAACACCTGTGCTGTTTAGATTCTTAGATCAGATTTTAGCACTAGGGATAGATTAAACCTAGGCACCTACCTACCAAGATTATGCATTAAATTGCACGCGGGTAATTTGCTGAAAGCTTTAATAAATATTTCAATTTGCATACAATCAAAATGAGATTAAAATTAATACCTAGAAAACGCAATCCAATTTTGACAGGATGCCTGGTTTGATTAAATGGCCTAAACGGTTTCCATATCGTGCACTACATCAGAATTTACGTGGATATTATTATTTTAAATCCCGTCAATTTTAGTATCTACTTTAGTTTTTGCTGAAGTTAAAAAAAACAAGGTCAAATTAAAGCTAGAAAAATCTAAAGCCTCATTATCTGGGAAGTGCCGTTACTTCCCAGATAATGAGGTTTTATCACCATAAAATATCCATTCCGTCATGGTTTCGCTAGCTATTTTATTTTGTAGTTTTATATTTTTCTCATTATAGTATTCTGATTCAATCAACAAATCAATCAACTCCGCCTATCGCAGTCCACTGCTGGACACAGGCCTCTCCCAGAACCTAACCTCTGCAATTTGATTACGTCAGATTAATGTCATCATCACCATTTCAGCCGAAAGACGTCCCCAACTGGAAATCCAGGCCTCCCCCGATAAATAGGTTTATGTTTCCTCTAATTATTTTCATCTGCACAAATACTCCCAAGAGATCTGTCCCGAAGATTGCTGTGGGCAATTGTCCACTTATATACCTAAGTACTTATGTCCTAGAACATTATTAGCTGTTCTGTCAGAATAAATAAGCTCTTAACTTTACTGTTAGTGCCTTTAAAGGGGTCGGGGGTCTGTAGCTATCTGACTGTACTTTATGTCATAATTATATAAGTTAAATAATTTATTCAATAATTTTGTCCAATTTTATTTCTATCCGCAGGGTAAACGTCAGGTAGGTACCTACCTAATTATTTTCATCTCTACAAATATTCCCAGGAGACCAGTCCCCAAGATTGCTGTAGGCAGCTGTTTACCTATACCTATCTATATCCTATTAAATCTTCGCTATCTATTTAGGATAATCAGACAAAACCAATTCCACAAATGGCGCCACATTTCAAGCGTTGTTTGAAATAACGAAAGCTGATGAATAATTGCAAAACAATTTATTGTAAACTGGACACTTCCTTATTCCTGTTTTGAGATTCATGACTTACATTATTAGCAGTCCTGTTAAACTAAATAAGCACTTAACTTTATAACTTACCTGTTAGAGCATAACGTATTTTCCTCAAAAGTTGGCAGGGTTTTGGATTCAATTGTATTTTACGAGTATACCTATAGGTAGATTAGCTGCACCCCGCAGTTAGACCCGCATAAATCTCGATTCCGTGGGAATATCGGAATAAAAAGTATCCTATGTCCTAATCCAGGTCATGGACTACCTATGTGTCAAATTTCATCCAAATCCGTCCAGCCATTTTAGCGTGGAAGCGTAACATACAAAAAATCAAATCTTTATAAGTAATGTTAGTTTAGTTAGCTATGCCTATCCGGTCCATCTATAGATATCGGATTTACATTTCTATGGGTCCACCAGTCGATGGACGGACTGTGTGAATGATGATATGGTTAGAAAGGCGGGTGACTAATACCGAGATGTCAACTAATGGAAGAGTCAATCAATCAATCAACTCAGCCTATCGCAGTCCACTGTTGGACATAGGCCTCTCCCAGGCTGCGCCACAACCAGTCCTCCGCCCCGTCGGTCCTCCGCCTTCCGCATCCAGTCCGTCCCAGCAACCTTCTTTAGGTCATCCGTCCATCTAGCTGGGGGGCGTCCCATACTACGCTTGCCGATAGGTGGTCTCACTCCAGGACTCGTCTGCTCCACCGGCCATCGGTCCTTCGACAAACATGGCCAGCCCACTGCCACTTCAGTTTGCTTACTCTGCGCGCTATGTCGGTAACTCCAGTTCTTTTCCGGATAATTTCATTCCTGATTTAATCCTTCAAAGAGACTCCGAGCATAGCTCGCTCCATAGCGGCGAACAATGGGCAGCTCGCCGCCCGGTAGGACCAGGCCCGGGTCAACGGCGCGTTGTGTTCCACGCGCGCCTCAAAGAGATGTCAGTACGAATTGACGGGGTCCGCTAGGGCCGATGCCTGCCAGGGCCGCGGGTTGTTCGATAGAGATAGATAAACCATTTATTTGGCGCACACAAAAAAGACAGCACAACACACAAAAGTACATTATTAGATGATAACCAAACTACCCACATGATTAATAAAAGAAATACTGTGGCCCCTGACACAGGCAACTGTAGGAACACGGGTGGGTTTTAGTCAGTAAAAGTCTGACACGCCCTTTCGCCCAGCCCAGAGCGGGAGAGGTCATTTGATGATTTCGCATCCAAAAAAAAAAAACTTATCCTTACATAAGTACCTTTTTTTTACCCAGCTTAAATATAATCTTCAAATCAGATTTCTACAGTCAAGAAAATAGACACAATACCTTCTAACAACAACAAACTTAGAACCTAAATAACTCGAACAGGATATAAATAGCAGCCTCGCGTTAGAAATGAGATACATCTTAGAGATTGTAACAGTTAATCGATAAATGAATGCTGTCTGATAGTTAATAATACGCTACATTGTCGAGGAGATAGTATAAAGCTTCTTATGGCTAGCGTCGGAGGCTGGGCCAAGGCCCTCAGCCGCTGTAACCCGACACCTCATGTATTCAATCTTCTCTACTAATTTGCGATTCGTACACCAGGGCTGGCACGAAGAGATAAAACCTTTTTGGTCAGTAATTGAGCATTAAAAATTACTTTACTGTAAGATAAACCGTACCTAATGATTTTGACCTAGGAACGGAACAAAGTATTAAAAATGGCGTTGAATTTTCTGAAGCGGAAATAAAAATCTCAGCGATATTACCTTATTGGCAAGCTTATTATAAAATTGGGAAAACTTTTATTTCCCAATCTCATTCGGAGTGATTTTTACTTTATTAAATTTCCCTCATCATTATCCTCCATATCGAATGAGAAACGGAAATGGGACAGTCCCATTTCCTTCTATCCATTAGGTACTATGGATAATCATGTTTTGAGTTTGATACGCTAACTATCTTTTGTCAGGGGTAGTCTAAACATTAAACATGACCTAAGTATATAAGGTATCAGTAGTAAAACAAAAGGAAACATGTCACATCACAGTTCAACAACACGAAACAACGACAGGACCTAATTACTTGTACATAGCCAACAAACTGATAACTGTCACTCAGAGGCATCGAGTACTGCTATACTGCGTACTGGAAACACAACAATTGAATCTAGATGTGCAGTAATAGAGGTGTCAATAAGATTTTATAGGCAAGTGAACGAGTTCGTTAGCGGAGGCAGCGATATCGCGTGCAGATAGCCCTGCCAGGGCAGCCGGCCTGGGCTGAGGTTCGACTAAAGAGGCGGAACCACACAACGGCTGGCGTTGTGCCGGAGGGACGATAAATCGAATCCCCGACGACAGCGCCGTGTCCGCAGAGATCGAAGCACACGATTACTGAACTTACGATTATATTCACTAAAGAATCTCTCGCGTTCTCGGCCCCGTCCCCTACCCTATGGTAATTTGTTGCAGCATTTCGCCTCCAGGCAAACCTTGCCAACTTCCCGACGGTGCCGCCATAAATTCAACTAGATATAAATAGAGAGTAATATGTTAGGTCTTATCAATGCAGTTTCTATTGTAGTCGCGTCTGGTCTGTTAGTTCGTAAGTTATACAAGGATAATTGTAATTACACACTTAGTACGCATAGCGATTGGTCGTGCTCGTATGTTAGAAGTAGACGATAGTCTACCATTTTACGTATTGAGCAAAATAACTGGAATTTAATATTCAACATAGATTTCTTGACAGCTAAATATGTTCGGCTATTTATATGAAAAGCTTTACAAGTTTTTCGGTGGTATGGAAAATGTATGTCAGCAATGAATAGAGTCGATAGACAGGAAAATGCGATCATTTTAAAAATGGGCAATGATGAAAGACTCCCGCTTATTGTGACAAGACTTACACTTATGGCCACTTACTGATACGGAGAATTTTCATCTTAATACAGAGGGAATTTTGAAGCACCTGCCATCTAATCTCTTCACCACCCTTGGTTGACTGGTAGAGAATGCCTAAGGCATTAAGTCCGCCTTTGTACCTTTTTGTGCGAAAAGTTTAAATAAATAAATAATAAATAAATTTTAATGTTTTGGCAAATGCTCTATCATAAGTTGTGGATGAGACTGTAAAGCAACAAGTTTTGGGATTCATAACATCTGCTACCATTAGAAAGAGTCAAGAAAAAGAGCTTGCAGACGTCATCATCACTGCCTAGCCTTTCCCAACTACGTTGGGGTCGACTTCCAGTCTAACCGGATGCAGCAGAATACCAGTATTTTACATGAAGCGACTACCTATCTGATCTCCACAAGTCCACATACCCCTTGGTAAGACTGGTTGTCAGACTTTCGGACGTCTGACGACCCGTTACAACTTGTCAAAGACCCACGAATCCCACCACAGCGAGACCAACGGCTTAACGTTCTTTCCGAATTAAGGAGGGGTCTTGATATGTAAAGGTGGTCACCCATCTATAGGCAAGCGTAGCTCTCAGACACAAACAATTAAGTGGCTCAATCTTACTCAAAGCAGAACAAAAGCAAACAATCAAAACCGAACTTCCTTCCACAATGACAAAGAGACACATGTTTACGTGCCTAAGTTCAAAAATGTTTATTGATTACAGCATACGGACGAAGCTTGGCAGTCGGTGATAAGGCCGGGTAGTTGTGTCCTCGATGTTGCATCGCATCCATTTCTCCGCGACACGCATCTAGTAGTGATAACGTAATGACTTTCGAGATTGACTCATGTTCGTATTGTGTTGTGTGGAGTAAATAAACTCGTAGGTATTGTGAGGAGAGGCGACGGTGGCTGCGGAAGCGGATTTAAGATATTTTTGTTGAGAGGGTGAATGAAAAATATTTATAAAGCAGATAGGAATGGAAACACCGGCTTGCATGTATGACTATATATGTATGAAAGAAAGAAAGAAAATACGTTTATTTGCGGCAAACATAACGCAGAGAAAGACACAAAAAAGAACAAGTTGGGGGAAAACATGCGTCACATCCACGCAAAAGGGCCATCGCTCAGCATAACGTAAATGAAGCAAAAGGAGTATGAAAGCGTTCTGTAGTTTTTTCCTACCCCCACAGGAAAAAGGTGTGAGTTTATGAATGCATGTACATATGTAAGTATGTTTGATCTTTTCATCTTGGTCCGTCTGAAACTAGGAATTGCTAAATTGGTTGTCGTAGTTAAGCTGTTTTTAACAGTTTCGTAAACATCTGACATCACATTATTATTTAAATCTGCAACCAGAGGGGCGATTCTCGTAATTTAATAACGTTCACAGTCATCTCAGTCTCAATCTGTCAAAAATACTTCTAAATGTCCCTAGATTTTGACAAGATTTTGACATTTGTTTGTCGCCGAGATGAGACTGCGACTAGATTTTGAACATTTTAAATTACGAGAATTGGCTTTCAGGTATATCCGCGACTAGTGGAGATCGTCTACCGGTTCCTAGTCTTAGGGCTGATTGTATAGTCAGATAACTTTTATCTGCGAAATAAATATTACGGTATGACAGCACTGGAAAATATGACAAACTGCCATTTATGCTCTTCAGTTAAAAGTACTACTATTAAAAGATCAACCCATATTAGATTAGTCAGTTACATATATTTTTGGCACAATTTTTTCATTGGCAGTAGGTACCAACGTTGCGGCTTCTCCGAATGAATTTCATTAAACAGAGCGTCTGCCATTTTGCCCTCAAAATCCAATTATTAGATAAGCCGATATTCTAAGATAGATGAAATTCAAAACCAATTTCTCCAGCTGGTATAAATTTGACAAAAATAGTGAGTATTCAAGAAGGGTTCACCACGCAGGTTATTACATAGCCATTTAGCCATAGGCCTGTAGCGGTATCTACAACGCCACATGCGAACAACGCGTCATACTGACGTCACGCAAATCCTGCATCTCGCAAGCAGAGTTTACCTCGCAATTAGCATAGATACAATTTCCCAACATCAATCGTTGGGCAATTGCCCGCCAGACACAACACCCGTCTGGTCGGAGGATCCTCCCTTTTCTATGGAGGTTGAGTGAACTTTACACCCTGTTCCTCATACCTCCAAAGGCCCATTAACCTAATAAAACTATTGACAATAAATTATGTTATACACAAGTTAGCTAAACTTATGTTTACTTAAGTGTGCATACACACAAATGACACGCGTCAATGGTGGAGGCACCTGCAGCATGTCGCTCGTGTGTATGAGCACTAAGGGCCGACATACACGAACTGCTTGGAGCAGTCAGGATAGATCGCTTCAAGCTGCGACTGCATAGTGAACTACAGTCTTCTACGTAAGTACACACATAAACGAAACCACTCGAGCAGTTGCAACTGCTTCGGGCGGTCGTGCGATCAAGCAGTCGCCAGGCATACGCTATCTGCTCGAGCTGTCGACTGCTCTCGCGCAGTTACCTCCGCCCGCGAGTGCTTGATCCTCAAAATCCATGTTGCTACTGATTTGAATGACGAGCTGTTGGTATCAACTGCTCCAGCAGTTATCAATGGCAGCTTCAAGCTGTTGACTGTGACTGCAAGAGCGGTCCGTCTATGTTGATCAATCGCTAACTGCTCGAGCAGTCCGTATATGTCGGCACTAAGCTTTACTTCGAAATTTCTAAGTATAGTAAAAAACTCTACTCTAGTTAGGAATTTTACATAATTTCGAGTTATGTTGAATATCACTTGTAAGTTCATCATAGCGTATTATGTACAACCTTTTTCCTTTATAATGTTATGTATGTATTTACAAAAAAAAAAATGTGTATAAGTAGTTTATCAGCCATCTTGTTACCATAACACAAGCATTAGGTTGCTTAGCTTGGGACTAGATGGCGCTGTGTGAAATGTCCAGGGATATTATATTATATTATATTACGTTCAGAAGAGTTCCACTTTGAATTGCAAAACAACAATGATGAGCTGCTATATGTAGCACAACGCTAAAAAGACTAATACATATTAAAATTTAATTTAGATCATCAGATAACTTGAAGCTCAAAATGCCAATGCATTCCACAACTTTCCTTGATAAATCCTTTACTGTCCAGGCCGCTCGTTTGTGGAATGCATTGCCAGTTGAAATAAAACGCGCGCAGTCGTTACAGGTGTTCAAAACACTTGTAAAGGAGCACTACTTGTCGTTGTGATCTTATTGTCCTAACTGCAATCATCTACAGTCTTCTTTTATTTTTCGTTGCTTGTATATATGGTATGTATGTATTTATGTATCTATAATTTTGGATATGTATATATTTGTGTATCTATTTTAGTAAATTGTATACATTATGTTTGCACCAACGACAGTCCCATTTTATGTCTAGGAAAATCACTGTCCATTCTAAGGTTTTACTGCGATCTCTTCCAGGCATGGAAGAGATCGCAGTAATGCGATAAGGCCGCCCATTGTATATTTTGTAGTGTTTATGTATTTTTTATGCTATGTATTTTTGTGGTGTACAATAAAGTATATATAAATAAATAATAAATAAATAAAATTTAGTAGAAAAGCTCTTCTATTTACCTCAAAGGAAAAATCTTTTCTATTTTGCCATTGAATATTATAATTTCCCAGAATACTCATCAAACCGCATACTTCTTCGGTTTAACATCCCAGAGAACCTCTGAAATAAAGTACTAGAGTTAAGTAAATTCAGGGAAATTAATTGTAAAGCAAATTGAGAAAGAGCAGTGAGAATAGAGCAGTGGTGGCTTACGAGTTGTAGGTCGTAGGTTCGAACTCAGGCAGGTGCTATATTTTGTGTAATTTTTTTATCACCACTGCTCTCAAAACGGTGAAAGAGAACATCGTGAGGGCAGTTTCCTCACAATGTTTTCCTTTACCGTTTTGTCCGCCTGTTCCAAAACCAAAAAATCAAAGACACGTATACCCACGTAGCCCGCGTGGTAGACAATATCCCGCTCCCTCCTCCCTCTCGAAGAGAGGCCTGTGACCCAGCAGCGATAACGTTATAGGCTGATTATGAAGTAAATTGACTCCCAACTTAAATTGGCTGTACAGACGCCAGCAGGTGAAGCTACCCGAAACTGTTAAATTTTCCCAATCAACCTTGAACCTGAATTCTTCAAAGATAAAGTTGAAAATCTATTACAAAAATTTTACAGATTGTAGTACCTAGCTTGATGTGCTGGCGTCCGTACATTCATATCACAACTGTCATTCTTTTGATATAGAGTAGATAAACAATGAATTACCCTGACCGTATATTTTTTTAATTAAAGTGACGTTTTCACCCGTAATTTTCCGCCAGACCTGTCACATTTCCGCTTCCGTATCGCTGTCGCTGCGCATGCGACCATGGCCTTAGCCACCTAGCGTAAGTTCTATGAACTGCAAGCAAGACGATACTGAATTTATGTCACAAGTTATCACGGAGTGAATTTTGTAATGGCACGCGTTTCCCGGAGCCATCTTCAAGTCAGACTGTTATCACACACTTACTGCGGGATAGATTATTGATATAAGCATTCAATTAGTATTAGGTCACACATTGGTGTCAATATGTGTAGATAAATGATCTCAAGAGTAAATCGCTTGATAAGAATAAGTCCATCAAGTAATATTATTGTTAACCCAGCGTCTGCGCAATAATGTCAAACTGACAAATATTTGGTTCAAACTGTCACATACGAAACTAATTATAATATGTTTAGTAGGTACCTACAGTACAGTAGCACGTTTTGTTTTGGTACCGCTTAATTGAATTCATAATTAGTATAATTACATAATGTTGTCATTAAAATTAATTAATCATTAGCAAAATACACAGATTCAATAAGATTACCAACCCGCACTGGTAGATTAGATACAGCCCACTCGCTCTCGAAGAGAGGAGGCCTGTGTGATTTTGCTCCTGAGATTACCTAAGCTTTAATGATTTTTTACAATATACTTACATGACGAAGGATAAATTCACGCTAAAATCCTGAGCATCCCGATGGTAACCCAATCTATTATATTCTTTATTCCTTACCAGCAACTGGCATGTCCTAGAAACAAAAATTTGAAGACATGTGACATCTACCAACCCGCACTGGGCCCGCGTGTTAGATTACAGCCCACTCCCTCTGCACGAGAGGAAGCCTGTGTTCCAGAAGTGGCAACGTTATAGGCTGATTATGAAGAAAATTGACACCCAACGTGGTGGATTACGGCCCACTCCCTCTCACTGAGAGAAGGCCTGTTTCCCGGCAGTGGGAACATTATAGGGTGGTTATGTACGTATTCCTTTTGTGAACCTTCACCTGCAGTACATCTTCCTCATTACTTTTTGTTCATGACGTAAATGCAAAGGTACATCGTATGTAAGTGTCAGATCGTCGTGTGTGGCACCCAATGATTAGTCGCCCGCCACGATAAAATATCATAATGTTTACCGAAAATGGAAGCGGGGTTTATTTCTGTCATCATTCGCGTCATAGTGCCAAAACAGTATATCTAAATAGTGTTCAGTTAAATATATTTTTGTTGATTTTATGAGTTGAGTTCTGAATTCTTGATCCGGTACCCGAGGTGTGTCAACAGGGTCACTTGTATTATTTTTGTTCTATTAATAAATAATCTGTACTAAGTAATTAACTAACATTATAATAAAAAAGCGGCCAAGTGTGAGTCGGATATTATTTTTTGTCTGCCTATTACGGTTCATGAGATATAGCCCGCTGATAGACAGACGGACATACTGACGGACGGACAGCGGAGGCTTTGTAATAGGGTATTTGGGTACGAAACTCTAAAAATGGTAGTTATTCTGTGTGTCCGTTACCTTACCACGTCAAAACTATCGAACCGATTTAGATGGTACTTACAGAGACGTTACGGCTCTCTGATATTAGGCTGTTAAAGTTTTTAATAGTAAAATACGAAATCCAAGCTTACGAAGTGGCAAGCAAAAGCTAGTCTAAACTAATATTATAAAGAGAAAATATTTGTTTTTTTTTGTTTGTTCGTTACGTTTTCACGCTTAAACTACTGAACGGATTTTAATGAAATTTCGCACATGACCTGGATTAGGACATAGAAAGAAAGAAAGAAAGAAAAAATATTTATTGAGACTCGCACAGGAAGATCATAAAACTAAACATAGAATACTTTTTATCCCAGTATTTCCACGGGATCCAGACTTATCCGGGTGAAACCGCGGGGCACAGCTAGTCTACCTATGACAGGACCATAGATAGAATTCAACTGTATTTTGTCCTGTCCAAAATACAGGACACAACAAACACAACACAAAACACAGTTACACAAAACAAAACACAGGACAAAACACAGTGACAGGACAAAATACAGTTGAATTCAGAACCTTGCCATCTTTTGAAGAAAATACGTTATGTTGTAACATGTAAGTTATAATGTTAAATGCTTATTTAGTTTGACAGAACAGCTAATAATATACTAAGTCATGAATCTCTAAGCAGGTATAAGCAAGCGTCTTGTTTACAACAAATTCCAGCTATAGTGCTGAATAAAATTGGCTAACCTTTTACAAAAGCGTCCATTATTACTGCCTTTACTTTACAATTCTGCTGATTAGAGTGGTACTATGGAGTGCACATCCTCGCTAACGATTTAGATATCAGGAGGCTGAGCGCAAATGGCCGCCATCCTTGTATAATCTTAATCATGTAATAACAATATTTGTTCGTTTCTTTGGTTGCGATCCGGTTCTGAGGAGTCTGTGTTTATTTGATTTTCTGTTTCTTTGTGTATTACTACATAAAACATACTAGGATGGAAACTGGCTAGATGGATTTTGAAATGAACCACGTTATTAAGTGTATGTAAAGTCTAAGCTAGATTCTATTGAATGAACTCAGAATATTGATATCTATGTAGGTACTTATATCATACAGGGTGGCAGGGACATCGACGCGCAAACTGTAACTATGGATTCAGCACATGAGCTTAGACCCCATAGCGTCGAAATTTTTTGTCGGTTATCAAAAAAAAAAAATCTTCTGGTTCATAGAAAAGTGCAATACCTACGCGGTCAAAATGTATGGAACAGCAATATTTTTTTTTAATAACCGACGAAAAATTTCGTCGCTATGGGGTCTAAACTCATGTGCTGAATCCATGGTTACAGTTTGCGCGTCGATATCCCTGCCACCCTGTATAATGTCGAAAATGCTATACAGGGTTATTGGTAAAACATTAACAACCTCTCAGGACTATGTATATTACTCAGGACTGTGCAAATAATTCAAGTTTCTTGTAATGTTAATTACTGAACATAGGTTCCTAGTATTGTATACATGCAACTATATTCTAACTGAACAGAAAGCTGTGCTGCTGGGGAGTTTGTTGCGCCACTTCTTCTTCCCAGCGATAGCACTAGGAAGTGGTGAAGGGCGAGCGTTTTTGGGGGACTGTCTTTTGTAATTTTGACGTTCGAAAAGTGCTGATTCTCAGCCTAATTTGAATAAATGACTTTTGCTTTTGATTTAATTTTTGATTTTACTAACATCATAAACAATAACTTTTGTTCTATGACTTTTATTAATTCACTAGCTTCTGCCCGCGGCTTCGCCCGCGTGGATGTCGTAAATTATCCCACGGGAACGTGCTAACAGGATAAAATGTACCTATGTGCTTCCCCAGAATGCCATCTATCTCGCGGGCCCTTTGTGGCTAATTACAATAGAAAACCAATTGTGTCTCATTAGTGGTGATTAAGAGGGTACCTATATGATATCTTTACCTCAATAACAGAAAATTAAATACCTACCTACCTAAATAAACCTATTTCTGATGATAACTAATCTAAACTCAATAAATAAGCAAAATCCCTAAAAACTAATATCTATACGAATGACTAATCCTACCTAACAGTATTATGAAATAACCTACGGTAGTATATTTGATAGTGTACGTAGTGACGTACACTATCAAATATACTACCTATACTTTAAAATTAAAATCTATACCTACGACTTATATAAAAATAAACCTAAATAACTCTAAAAACTAAAAGGAATAAAAATGAACTCCATTGCGGGTGACTTAACCTACGACAAACTTATTATTTGCGGTTGGTGCAGTAATCGGGTATAGGGATCGAACCGCAAAATTAAGTTTGTTTTTTATTGTATATACTTTTCCGGGATAAAAAGTACCCAGTATGGTGCCCAGGATATTAAAGAATAATTATACCAAGTTTCAGCGTAATCGAACCGGTAGTTTTTGCGTGATGCCTGAACAAACAGACAGACAGACAGACAGACCGACAGACAGACAGACAAAAATTTTTTTAATCACATTTTTGGGTTCGGTGTCGGTTTAGTAACACCCCCTGCCATTTATTTTTTTGATATTTTCAATGTACAGAATTTTCACTTCTACAGATTTATTATAAGTATAGATATAGATAGATTAGATTATAATTCATCAGACATTCATACAAAAAAAAATATTTCTATTCAACGAATTGAAATATTCGATTTTTTGTTACGAACTCTACCCGAAGCAAAAGAAAGCGCTAGTTGGGTGGACAAACTGCCGTGTGTAGTACAAAATGCACCGGAGGGGAGCGGAGGTTAAATAGACCAACGAAATCGTAAAGGTTTGTTTTTGTAAATGTATTACGTTTTGTAAAAAGTCATAGAACAAAAGTTGTGGTATATGATGTTAGTAATCCAGTCCAGCAAGGTTGCTAGTGTTGTACTAATAACCTTGTATACGGTGTAAGGTAAGAGGCATGGACGCTTATTCTTTTTTTTAATTGACGAAAAATTTCAACGCTTGTTGGTCTACAATCATTTACCTACTGAATTCATGAGAAAGGATCCCGCAGACAGGCGCAACGCGACGGTACGACGCGATTCTGATAGAACGATTTCCATGAAGCTTTCATAGATTGTTCTACTAGACTCGCGTAGCGCTTATCTGCGTGTGCCTTTTCAGTTTTCGCTCAATGTTCCCTTCCTATAAACAATGGTCCTTTTGTTTTATAAAGTTGTGTCTTTGATAGCCAGTCAGGGGGTAACAAAACACCCTTTCAGGAGCCCAGAGTGGTCATCAACCCTGCCCTAATATGTCTTTGTGTCTATTCGTTTAAAGTAGAGTACACAAAACACATTGTCCTAGTGAACCACATCAATATTTTTAGTTCTTTAGCACTGTAAAGAAAAATATTTGTTGAGAACCATGTTTCGGTGGTAAATATTTGAAAATAACTAACACTCGATATCCAAGTGTTAAATAAACTTTTGAAATCTATGAGAAGTAGGATGTTGGTGGAAATTGCCGCTCCAAAGTGATCTAAAGTGTATTTATTATCGATTATCTTGTCTTTCAGTAAATCCAGGTTGGGTTAGAAGTGGGATTCTCTGCTGCCGACCCACGTATGTTATCTATTGCCGAATTCTATGCGTGACCTATATCTAACAATGAGGTGCTGTCTGCAAATGAAACAGACTGTTTTGATTATCCGTAATCTGTTCCATCTCCAAAGTGTATCTTGTTTTGTTTTAAAAATAAAATGAGGGTATTTGTCTAAGTTTATTTTTCATTAACTAATCTGTTTTTCTTGTATTTTACGGATTTTGCAGCTTTCTGCGGAATGTATTTTTCCTTTAGGGCTGTTTTTTCCCAACGCCAGATAATTTTATCCGAGGAATAATTTTGAATTTTTGACAGTTCTTCCATACAAAATCTGTCAGACGTCAATTTTATTCCACGAATAAAAAATATCTGATCTAACTAGCCTGTATTGTCCCACTACAGGGCAAAGCCCTCCTTCGCCCTTTTTCCACACAATTCTGTCTTTTGCGAGTTTCGGCCAGTCCGTACGGTAGGTCAAGCTACTCCCGCAATCTTCGTCTTGAAAAATCAGCCCTTAATTCATTACCTTTGTTTTCCAAATAGCATAGGTTCGACATTATACCTATTGGGTTTGCTTGTCCAATGAACAATTAGAGAGCGGACGTATAATTCAATTCTGAATTTATGTCGATACTTAATAGTGCAGTGTTGTAGTTTATTTAATAAACAAGACAAGTACTGTACTTATCAAATTGTGCCTTTAGGCTACAATTTGGTATCTATTACAAAATATATCTATTTAGTTCAATCAATATTTTTAAAACTTTTAACAAGTTTTCTCTTAAACTAGGTACAAACTACGGTATTTGCGCAACAGTTCAGTAGCAATGGCTTTCATTTTGATAGTTCTATAACGTCCATTGCGTTATTTAGCAGGCCAATTCTTCGAACATCTATGAAGCAATGGATTAGCAATATCTTTCAAAATTATTCATATTGTGATTGTGGGTGGTTTACACAATGAGCGGCTGTTTAGTTTTATAGTGTATTTTGTTCCTACCTAAATTAGAACAATGTCCTTGTAATTCATCCCAATCTTATCTCCCACTAAATGCTGTCCTGGGTTAATTATGGTTTCGCTAACATATTAGGTTAATGAATGATATTAAAACTTTTGCCGAACATTAGCTTGGGGGCAAAACCTTTTATCTAAATTACCTAGTAACTGGTAAGTGTAAGCATATTGAGTTAATAGCATATTTGTTCGACATTCCTTTTACTTATTTACTTCACACTAATGGCTTCTTAGTGTCCTGTTCAGAGTTCCTTTGTAACCTGCTGTTTTAATACAATATCTGGGAGAAATATTACGAACCGAATAATAATGGCTCAGTAAGGATTTCATGGAAAGTATATACCTACTCGCGTTTGTTATGAAATTGTCTACTTCATTTTCATTTAATATATTTTCTTCTAAATAAACATAGGCGAGTATTGTAGAGAACAAAGACTTGTTAAATGTACAGACGCCAGCACATCAAGCTACTACAATCTGTCAAATTTCTTTATTACATTTTCAACTGTATCGCTAAAGCATTAAGGTTCAAGGTTGATTGGAATTTGACAGTTTCGGGTAGCTTGACCTGCTGGCGTCTGTACATTGTTCTCTGTCCATCCATAAAATCAAGTACCAGGAAAGGATTAAACGACAGAAGCGCGTCGCTACATCACTTACCTACAAATTATCCGAGAGAGAGCCTATACCGTCATTCAAGAGGCCCGAAGGCTAAGGAGTCTATTAGAACGAAGTAAATAAAGGGTCGCCGAACAATAGTAACAGACCGTGTCTTTCGAGTGAAGAGTAGCGATATGGAAGCATTTACAGGCGTGCGTGCGTGACGGAGGCGACCTACATCGTAAGCCAAACGGCCGGCTGCCACTTGAGTATTCACACCGCGGATAGTTCGGAATCTAATTACCATTATTTACCTACTTGATGCTGCACCGGGATGCCTCGGGCTTGTGACGGAATCTTTATTACTCAAGCAGAGCTACCGATAATTGGGTTGCTATAATTGCCATGAATGGAAAGGCCACAGCGGAAATCGAATTTCGTAGAACATCATAACGATTTACAGAATATAAAAGCTTTATACCAAAGTTACCTTTGAAGCAGAAATATATAGTATGATAAAAAAAATCATCTAGTTTCAAGAAGCCAAGGTCAACATAGTTGGGAAAAAGGCAAGGCAGATGATGATGATTCGAGTTGATAAGAACACAACATATGTAGGTATGTACATTTTTATCAGGGTGGCAGGACATTGACGCGCAACCTGTTACTATGGATTCAGTACATGATACTGGACCCTCGTACGTTAAAATGTTTCTTCGGTAATAAAAAAAAAATCTATTATTATACAAATTACCGCGCAATCAACGCAGTCAAAACGTATGGAACAACGAATCCTTTTTTTAAACTACTGACAAAAATAAATCGGGCGGGCGATGCGATGCGCCAAGGTGGGTCAGGGGAACAAGAAATTTCATGCGGACAAAGTCGCATGCAGAAGCTAGTAATGTAGTAATACTTACTTATCGCTTATTTTGCTTAAATGGCATATTCTGTGAAATTGAATGATGAATTGACTATTATTGATTGTGATGAATTGTTACGTATTTTTAACCGACTTCTAAAAAGGAGGAGGTTATAGGAGGTTATGTTACATTAAAAAAAAACAAACATCCGAATTGAGAATTCGGATGTTTGTTTTTTATGTTTGTTCGCGCATAACTCCGTCGCTTGCCAACCGATTTGAAAAATACTTTTTTGTTGGAAAGGGTACACTTTTCAAATGGTCCCATAAAAATTTCATTAAAAACGGTTCAGTAGTTTGGTTTTTAAACCAAAATTACTGGTAAAAATTACAACTTAAAAGTGAAAAATAAAAACCTTTTTGAAAAAAAAACAA
This sequence comes from Apamea anceps, assembly GCA_951799955.1. NCBI lineage: Eukaryota > Metazoa > Arthropoda > Insecta > Lepidoptera > Noctuidae > Apamea > Apamea anceps. Next base: position 8,389,305 of record OX637505.1, on the reverse strand, counting down.
CCGATTTCCAAAAACGACACTACAAACTGAAAAATAACTTTAATTTCGGAAGTCGGTGGCAAACAACGAAAATGCGAACCCAACGACGCCGACTTCCGAAAGACGGTTGTTTTTTTTTTTTTTAAAAAAAGTTTTTATTTTTCATCTGGTGTAGGTACAATAAAGTGTATATAAATATGAATAAATATACAGCCAAGTAGTGCTTTAATCAGGCCACACTGACACTCAAGTCTGGTGCAGTTAGTTACTCTGCTGTTGAGTTCCCCCTAACCGCAAAAGTACTCTCTGCTCAACTAAGTAATAACTGACATCAAATACAAACAAAGGAAATAAGATAACAAAAGGAAATTGCAAAAGCTTACGGTTTTTCTACATAGTAAAATAACCCATTAGATAAGACAACGTCTACGTAATAAAGTCGAAATCTTTTGAAATTAAAATGAATTTTCTGAACATAAATTCAATAAAGACCGTGAAATGAAAGAAACCGAGTGCTGAATAAAAAAATGAGGAAACTGATCGTATGAACTTTCCCAAAATGAAGAAAAATTGAAACAATTAATGAATAACCGACAAAACAATTTCATACCACAACCGAGCGAAAAATGTTAGGAGGAAAATTGAAACGCCTGAACACGGAGGTGAACATGGTCTCTTAGTGGAAGGACATTTTGTTTTATTTGCTTTAGCCTGTATTGTTCCCACTGCTGGGACACAGGCCTCGTCTCTGTGCGAGAGAGTGGGTTGTAAATCTGCGACGCGGGCCAGTGCGGGTTGGAAGATATCACATGTCTCCGAATTTTTGGTTCTAGGACATGCCGGCGGTTCCCTCACTATGTTTTTCTTCACAGTTTTGAGAGCCGTGGTGATGAAGATTATTTGCACAAAATAAAGTGCCTGCCTGGGTTCAAACCCACGACCTACAACTCGTAAGCCGGGGCCGTTACCACTGCTCTCCTTTCTTTATTTGTTTGAAAAAAACAAAGATGTTTAAGGGCTGATTTTTCAAACGACAAATAATTTTTATTCGTGGAATAAAATTGACCTCTGAGAGTTTTTGTATGGTAGAGCTGTCAAAAATTTAAAATTATTCTTCCCATAAAAATTATCTGGCGTTGGACAAATCAGCCCTAAAACCTATTATAATTAAAATACATTTACTTGAAAGAACATTCTCCTAAGTGATCTATCTGACCGAAGTGATATCACCATTAACGTTTGCAAGGATAGGATACCAATTCGTTGCGCTCGCGACGTGCCTGAATTTGAACTTCTGGTCAGGTAAAAAGTTTTACAGTGAAGACATAAAATATCTGATATAATCTTATGGGCAAAGTTCCATGTAATAACACTAAACGGCACTGCTTCAATCCAGTCACGCAAATTTGGAGACAGAACCTCGATCAAGCTCACATGATCGCGATGCACCTTATCGCTAATCCAGTTTTAAGATTTGAGAAAGGTCAGCTAGAAGCACGGGTTAAATTAGTGCACTCAATCGCATAATATTAAGTATGTAGATAATTTCAGCTAACTGATTATGGCTTCAAAGAGACGGTTATGTCCATGCATAATCAGCCTATAATGTTCCCACTGCTGGGACACAGGACTCCTCTCGGTGAGAGGAAGTGGACCGTAATCCACCACGCGGGCCTAGTGCGGGTTGGTAGGAACAGTGCGGATTGGTTTTGTCCATGCAGGACCCCGACCCTATTGATTTCCGCCTGCTCTGAAAACCTAGATAGATATCTAGTACCGTATACATACAAAAACTAACTTTAAGACGACTAACAAAAAGTATCAACACAGAGTGTGTGGAAACGCTGGGAGGGGAAAGTCCTATAAGAGGAAATTTAGTGACCTTATTGGTGATATTCTTCAGAAAGGTCAGGTGCGTAGTTCTCGCAACCGACGTGCGTGTAATATCAGAGGGGCAATTCTCGTAATTTTAAAACCGTTCACAGTCTGGGCCCGTATTCCCGTAATTTAAAACGTTCAAAATCTAGTCGCAGTCTCATCTCGGTGAAATTAGAAGTATTTTTTGACAGATTGAGACTGAGATCAGAGGGGTAATTCTCGTAATTTTAAGATTTTTCACAGTCTGATCTCAGTCTCAATCTGTCAAAAAATACTTCTAATTTCCCTACATTTTGACAAGTTTTTGACATTTGTTTGTCGCTGAGATGAGACTGCGACTAGATTTTGAACGTTTTAAATTACGAGAATTGGCCTTCAGATGTATGAACGTAATCGAGGCAAAAGGAATATTAAGGATCGTAGCAGGTGACGTTCTGTTGTTTTTGCCTACCCCCATGGGAAGACAGCGTGAGTTTATGTACCGTATATAAAGGGGTATCCAATTGCCGCCAGTAACCGTACCCGTACCTGTACCCGTACCCACCTATAGAGAAGTGTTATCAACGGCCTGTGATAGAAATATAGTCGGGCATTGCCTCTCACAAGAGGTTCATGCCAAACAGCGCACTACATGAGAGTAGACTTGGTAATGAGGATGAGAACTAAGATAATTTGACAAACACAAATACATATAGGAAAATTAGAAGTTGACATATTTATGTATAGCAGTAAATCTATGTTTAATGTTTGTATGAAGTTTTATTTGTTAAATGTTATGTTGTTGGCTTGTTGCGCGCTTTGTCAACTGTAAGGGCAGCAAGCAAAAGTTATATAAATAATAAAGACAGATTTAACCCAATAAAAAAAAACTGAACTTATAAAAGAAATGTTTCGTCATATCAGTGCAAATTGGATTGATGAATGCACAGACAAAACCGCAAGTAAATTAATTGATATTTTCCGAACCCTAATTACGTAACATACTTTCAATCATAACCTAAATAATTTTGAAGGATATTGCTAATCCATTGCTTCATATATTCATATTTTCTACTCAACTACGTAAATAAAGCAATGAATGTTGTTGATCTGTCAAAATTAAACCCATTGCTACGTGATAGTGTGTTATGCAATTACCCCGCTGTAAAAACGATGTCATACACACAGGCTCTATATCTACCTATAACCATCCACATGTTGCACATTGTGTCTAGGTTACAACACAAGCTGATTGCATGTGTTGTTATAATTTAGTACTTATAATGTTTAGAATATAGACCACCTGCAGGAATGTTAAAATGCTGACATAACATACATTGTCCTCCCTTCTCCATTATATTATCCGTCGAATGAATCCTACAAAGTAGAGACGCTTTATCTTCATGCTCCATTTCGAAGAGGGGAAATGAACAGTAAACCTTTCGCAATTGTCGACGCAGCACGTGTAACCCCGTGTAACCCTTAGTTTTGCTATTTATTATTCGCAAGTTAACGACGCACTTCCAAAAATTGTTTAATTTACTGCTCAGAGCCTTCTCATTCCTTATAAAATTGTATAGAAAAGCGAGCTGTACATACCAAATACCAACATATTTAAACAAAGGCACGATGTACTCGAATTCTAATAGCACCACATCTGAACGATCAACACGTAGAAAGTATAATTTAAACATAATAAAACGGCCTAAGTCGCATTGTTTACACTTGTACTCAATCTGTTTTCCTGATACGTACTGGCATAAACACTGTCGTATAAATCAGTTTGAATAATCGCCGAAAGTAAGCGTTGTTAAAACGTATGTACTTGAACTATGTAGCTGGTATTTTACTAGGCAGTGCATTGCATACTTAACAGATGCACCGTAATATTTTAATTTGTGACACGAAGCAACACACGTCGTTAAAGCCTGTGGGAAACTAGCTAAAGTCAGTGTCACGATGCTTGGCAAGCAATGTAAATTGGTTTGTGTTACTGAAGGAGTGTAATTAAATTAGCGCATTAATTCATCACTTACAATTTCTATGAAATGTAGTCGTATGAGTCTCGCCTGGGTTTGATTAATACATAATTGCTTGTTAAATTATACCTCTGATTGAGGTATTAAATTCTGTAAGCACAATATTTTTGGTTTTTTCATGAAAGCTGCAATCCAAGACAGCGATTACGCTGTTGGTCCCATGGAGAAAGTTGTTCAGTTTTATGGTCTGTACTCTGTACCTATGACCACATAGGGATGGCGATCTGAGATCGATTAATCGAAGAATCGATTTTTCGAGCAGAAAATATCGATTTTTTAAATCGATATGAAGTACTGTGTCGATTCACTGAATCGATATATCACCCTTGAAAATCGACATTCGATTTTTTCTGTTTTGGTATAAACCATACAATTATTTACATTTAGTTGAATGTGCCTGAATTATAAGAGTGCTGCCGGTTAAAGAGTTAACTACTCATAAACTCGCGAGATGGCTGTATGTTTAGTATCCTTTACTCGCCTGTCTTTAATAAAAAAGTTACGTTTGTAGTCTTTGACTTTATGTATCTATAATCTGTCAATTTTTTACTTTTTTGCAATCAATAAAAACATTCAGTAGGTATATAAATACTTATTTTTTTTTTATAGTTGATCTTATAGTTTGATACGGTAATAAAAATAATTGTTATTTATGAATTCCCTGATTTTATTGATAAGATATCGTTAATTGCAATATTAATCTTGTTTTTAGTAAAATTGATACAAATTTACATTGTAAACGCAAACTTGAAAAAAAGATCGATTTTTTAAGAATCGATTTTGTAGGCCTCGATTTTTTCGTGAATCGATTCATTAGACTACGATTCGAATCGATTTAAAAATCGATCTTTTTCGTAAAGAATCGCCATCCCTATGACCACACCTTTTTGATACATGCTGTATTCGTTCAAGAAACGCCTTGCCCAGTAGTGGGACAATAATAGTCCGTAAATACCTATTTTAAGTACTTACATAATTATGATTTTTTTACAAGAGAAATCGCTTATTAAAAATAGAATAACTTTAAGTATAAAGTTTTAGAAATATTCCGACTATCCTAATTAAGTATGTATGTAAAAAACTAAGAACAGTATCTGTGGAGCAATAAATCACTAAAGGCGTGGATATTTATTTCTGTAGTAAACCACACGTGTCTTTCTAGCACAAACGACAGGTTGTATTCATTCATGTGAGAAAAACAAGAAGTATACACGTAGCTCTAGTAGCGTATTTTAATTTCGAATTTATCATAAAATAAAATAATGTATGTTACAAAAACCAAAGTTGTCGACATAGCTCACAGATTAAGCAAGCTAAAGTGGCAATGAGCCATATTAGCAGTAGCACCGATGACCGCTGGGGTAGAAGTGTTCTTGAGTGGAGACCGCGAATTGGCAAACGTAATGTAGGACGCCCACAGGGTACGTGGAGCGACGATCGTCCCAGGGTGGCGGGTAGCACCGGGCTGAGAGTTTCCGAAAATCGAGTTGAATAGCGTGCAATAGGAGAGGCTTATGGTCATTGGACTGCTGTAGGCTGATGGTGATGACAAAAAGAACATACACATTTACATGTTCATGTCGTGCATTTTTTGTAACATACATTATTCAGGCTATGTTTCCGCAGGTACGTGTTTGCGGCCTGAAATATTAAACTTGGTTTCTCTTTACAAACAAATGATATGGGCAATAAGGCGACACCACACAAATTATTGATAAAGCACGTTCTAATTTATAATCATCCCACAATCTACAATCAACATCACTTATTATGTAAATGGAATTAATCCATTTCATTTTTGATAGCCCTATTGACCGTAATTTCTGTGTGAATACCATTTGTTCAGGAACTCAGGACACAGCAATAATAGCGGTATCTGACACAGATACTCGGCACAAGTCGTCATTATGATGATAAATCTATATACTAATAAATATAGCTGAAGAGTTTGTTTGTTTGACCGCGCTAATCTGTGGGACTGCAGGTCGGATTTTAAAAATTCCGTTTGCAATTGATAGCCCAATTCTTGAGACAGGCTATAGGCTATTTAACATCTCGCTAGAACCCTTAAGAGCCGAGCAAAAAGGTCGCTAAGAGAAAACAAAGTAATAGCGCGGGCAGGTGATGCGATGCGGCGTGTGGGTCGAGGAAACAAGAAAGCTTACGTGGACAAAGTCGCGGCCCGAAGCTAGTGCTGCATATCGATTCGTTCGCAGTCATTGGCGGTCGTAACTAGCTAATAGGTACTTGCAGCCTCGGTGGCCACTACTCAACCGATTTATGATCAAAACGTATTGTACGCGGCGTTTACAGTAAGTAATTCTAACAAATGACACCTAACTGGCCTTTGCATAATTGATTAAATATCTCTACAAGGAGGCTTCGTATTCAAACGATGTTTTTCGTAATTCCTGTGGCTATAAAAGTCTGCAGTCAAAGATGGATTGTAACGTCTCTGCCGCATATCTCCGAGCGGGTGATTACTCGATTCGCACGAATTTACTCGCCCGAAACGTGCGCAACTCCAGAAATATGTATAAGGCATTTTTTTTAAATATAATATTATGTGAAAAAGTATAGAAAAGAGGACGCTGACGCAAAGAAATGATAAGAGTAAAGTTGTACATACCTTTTTCTTAACTCATTCACAACTCATAAAATTTAAAATTTGCCGATACATATTTCTGGAGTTGTCGACTCGCCCACAAATAAATTAACTTCGTGCGGTTGCCTATACAAAAAATAATAATATGTAAAAGTGCCGATTTGCACATTTCGAGCGAGTAAATTCGTGCGAGTCGACTAATAAGCCCTCCGGACGCTTCTTCGGTATTTGAGGCACCAAATGGAATCGCAATATTTTTATGAGTCGAATAACTTATGTATACTGTGGTATTCAAATGATAATTTCACTTAGTAATGTGTCGTTAAAATATGCAAAAGCAATTCAAATCTGTAGGCAGTCTTTTAAATTCAGCTCACGACTCTAATTAGCTTATTTAGCTATCCCAGTCTGGATGTAGGGATGCATGCGAACTGCATAATGTAAACATTTAGCAGGAGCCCAATACTACGCGGAATAGTTAGCCGCCAAGTTTATACAAGTAAACCAGCCGTTGAAATGAAACAGATATGCGAGAATAACGCACCTCCATCTCGTTAGGACAAAATACTACGCACTAAACTGCAGATATACCTATTACTTGATTCAATTTAAAATCTGCGGGTATCTCTGCGGGCTTGCTCTTGAGTTCTGGGTTAAATCGAAATTGATTCGAATATCTACACTGTACAGTATACAGCTCAGCTCTGAGTACAGTTGAATGTAGTAGCTTGTTCTTCTTGGCCAGGTTGGAAGATACTGTGCCTAAGAAAGGTGGCCTGGGAAATAATTTCTTGAAATTCGATGGGTCTTAGGATCCCGCAGACGATCGGGCCTGTGTACAAGAACAAAGGGCCAAAAGTGCAATCTAATTACGGAGGCCTACTTCACTGTCGAAGATATTTTAGGAAGTTCAGAAGTTAGGACAATTTGTAAACAACGACGTATTCATTTTGACATTAGTTAAAATCTAATTCTATTTTGATTAAGCCTTGAAAAGTCAGTAGTCAGCCTGCCAACCAGATTTTCCCAATTAGGAATGAATTATTTGGCACAAATTCTTAATGACACATTTAAGTATCACGTAATTTTCTCATTAGGAAAATAAAAATTATGTAAGTAATGATATTATGTTTTCAATATTCCGATGCGGCGTCCATTCTTCATTTAGTACAATACGGAAGTATGGAATTCTGGAATCTTTAGTTATGCTTCTGCAGAGTAGAAAATGGGAGAGAGATAGAATATGTTAACTTTATGAAAGCTGTGTAGCTTGAATGTATTCAGGCTAAACAACTTAGAATTCGTATCAGTGAAATATCAAATCGTAATAATTCACAAAATACATTGTATGACTCGGTCGCATGTAGCATTTTATTGAATAAAACTTTTTTGCAAAAAAAAACAACCGACTTCCAAAAACGACACTACAAAGTGAAAAATAACTTTAATTTCGGAAGTCGGTGTCGTCGGGTTCGCATTTTCGTTGTTTGCCACCGACTATATATAGGTATACCTAATACAATGCTTTTAAGTGTAATATTTATTTTCATAATCTCTTAACTAACTATTTACACTAGGTACTAAATCAAATAAGACTAAATAAAATTTAAAAGAGTGTCCATGGAGTTTCTTACTCGTTCTTCTCCATGGGTACTACGCTTTGGAATGGGCAACGCTTCACATTTTTTGACAGACCGACTTCTTGACAATTCAAAAGTGCCTGTGAATGGTTTAATGGAAATAAATGCTTTGAGTTTGAGTTTGAGGCAAACAATGGGAAAACATTAACGTAGTTGACGTAACTGTAAACAAAAGTCTATTAATTTCGAAAGTTTCAGGGTACCAAATGAAAAGAAGGGTACCAGAAGAAAAGCAATTTACCAGCTAGGTGCCAGTTTCGCTAAGAGATTTTTTAAAGATATTGGTATTCTCACGGTTGCATCACACAATTCATCTTCGCCAACATCTTATATATTAGGCAAAATATGCACTTTTTTTTTATTGACAATGGGCTCACTCTTGACCTCAATCCAGCCCAGAGGCAGGGATGAGATCTAAGGTGGAACGAGCTTGCCCAGAAGAAGCCTATTCACTCTCGCCTTGAAGAGATTCGGGATTTATTGTACACTAAAAACAGTGATATTCACAGTGTTATCACTAGAAATAAGGACAAACTACGTGCCCCCTTTCACCGGCTTCATAAGGTTCATAACTCATTTGTTGGGCTTGGTATAACCTTTTATAACAAGATACCCTCTTCTTTGCTAGACTTGCCTTTTAATGCGTTTAAAGCTCAAGTAAAATCCAACCTTTGTTCAAAGGCTTACTATTCCATCAACGATTACTTACATGATAAGAATAGTTGGTCGCCCTAATTAACTCAAGACAATGTTCATGTTCTTTCTCCAGAATTAGCTTACTGACAGGTTATTGTTACTAGTATTAACTTATTTATTTATTTTACTTCGATGGTCCTAGTTTTTCATCTGTCAACCCAGCAATGCATAAATATGTAAGCTGTCACGCCCTTTATGCCTGGAGGCTTTTATTTAGGTAGTAAGTTTTATTTTAATTAATTATTTTTCAGCTTGAGTACGTATAGTTTTTATTATATTTGTTGGTATATTGGCGTGGCTAGCTGACTTATTGCAAGTAATTTAATTTTTTATGTTATGTGCCTTGTAATGTTAATTACTTAACGCCTTATTGTATACAATCAAGTATCAAGTATTTTCTAACTGAACAGACAGCTGTGCTGCTGGGGAGTTTGTTGCGCCACTTCTTCTTCCCAGCGATAGCACTAGGAAGTGGTGAAGGGCGGGCGTTTTTGGGGGACTGTCTTTTGTAATTTTGACGTTCGAAAAGTGCTGATTCTCAGCCTAATTTGAATAAATGACTTTTGATTGTAAAAACTAATTGAGTTTCAGAGTACCGCTGCAGGTAGTCGATGAAAAGTCGATGTTTCACCAATTTTTTTATTGAAGTCGGTATGAAAGCTTTTAAAAGCTTTTTATTCAAGTAATTTATTCTTCGTAGTGCTCTCTGTCGCTTACTAAGGTCGAGTTTCGAGAAAATATTTATAAGTAGGTATAGGTATATTTATACCTACCTACTCCATGTTTCAAAATTGTGTAGTAAATATTTTTTACATAGTGACTTAATGAAGTGTCAATTACTATTAAAAACTATAGCATAATCACAAAACCAACCCGCACTAGGCCCGCATGGTGGATTACAGCCCACTCCCTCTCACCGAGAGGAGTTCTGTGTTCCAGCAGTGGGAAAATTATATGCCATAATGTTCCCACTGCTGGGACACAGGCCTCCTCTCTGTTTGAGAGGGAGGGGGCCTTAATTCACCACGCGGGCCCGGTGGGGATAGGTTGATGTCACATGTCTTCGAATTTTTGGTTCTAGGACGTGCCGGTTTCCTCACGATTTTTTCCATTTACTTGCTTTTCATCTCGATTGGACAAAAAGTACTGTCATTTAATTTTTTTTTTTGGAAATTATTTTAGTATTTTGAAAAATGTTGTTGATTTCCAAGATCTTATTGGATGAATGTTGAAATATGTACCTATACGTAGGTATTGCAGTTTCAGCCCATGTGGCTTGAAGAAAAAAAAAACAAAGCAAATAGGATGTTAAAACTTTTCACCCCGAAAGGATATTATAAGTAATCCTTTCAACGTTATTTTTTACCTCTGAATTTGCATCACTATCTAAATCACAGATGATCTTTATTCTCATTCTAATAAGGTTGCTGTTGGGTTGCTGCCATTGACAAACCTGTCAAAATCATAGCGACCTTAATTTTCGTCACAATAAAGGCTCCCCAGACAGGCGCGACGCGACTCTAGTAGAACAATTTCTATGAAAACTTCAAGGAAATTGATTTACCAGAATCGCGTCGCACCGTCGCGTCACGCCTGTCTACAGGAGCCTTAAGGGTTAAGGGTGCTGTTAGGTTGCTGCTGTCAAAGATAAAATAACTTGTGAACGGACTACAATGATTGTATTGTAATTCATATTTTCATATTTCGTACCGCTCACATTCTCACACCAATTTATAAAGGCTGCCCGTGCGGTAAAACCTGATCAGTATAATCAAATTGATCAGATTTTGTTATAGAACCTAGCCCTGATAATCCTTCCGCGCCTCACATAATGTGTTAATAAGGCACCGTCATGCTGGGATCGACAAGTATTTTAACACTGACCGCGTATTTGACGTACAAACCACTCAATCTGTCGAGCTTTGCGTCAGAGCTGACATCACACATTTTTCCGTAGGCTTTCAGCGCTAAAACGAGAAATGTGAGCAATTCTTCGCTTTCATCCCATTCTTGTTATGATTAAAACTGTGTATTTCCGTAATGTTTCGTCAATGATACGTGACCTTTGTGTCAGTTGTGTCAGATAACACGTAGCTTACTCATGGCGTTAAAATGTAGGTAAGTCAAAGCAAATAGCCATAAAATGACTTTTCAACTTTATGCGCTAAGAGCTTGGATAATTTGTATGCGATGTAGATGCAAGCCGACGTTTATTGCAATCTTGCAGCGGGATCATTAGCTCCTTGCGAGCGCGCCGCGTGCGACACTCAAACTCAACTCACTCAAACGGTTATAGCCAGCCTTACTTTCATTATTAATAATTAACATCTAAATCCTCTAATTCAGTTGTATATAGGGTACACTCCGGCAAATATGCGAGAGTGGAAAATAAAATTATAACTCTATTTACATAGTTAGTAGGATATATGGATTCAATAGTGACTCGGAATGTATGTGATAAGTAAATTAAAGTGATTTCTGTTTACTACTCTATAATTTAATGACTTTATGTCGGCTATAATTTGTGTAAGATTTCGTAATTAAAAACTTGTTCGGGCCTAATCCTTGACGGTCGTTATCTTAAGTTTTAATTAGGGGTGAGTTGTTACTTATGACGGGTTAACTATATCGTTATCTGTCAAAGAATTTTGTGTTTACTTATCTGTTTGGAGCTGTGCGGGGTGAGTGGGCGGCGGGACGCGGCCGCGTGTCGGAGCCCGGAGGCGGGAGCGTACGCGGAGGATCCCACTCCACGTCAAGTTGGAAGCGTAGCGCGACGCCTCACGCACCGCCGCACCGACGCGCCGCACCGTAGCGCGGGAAACTACGCACACGCATTTTCAGAACATTCTGAAAACTTCCGCACTCAGTGAAAACTCCGGATTCCTCAATTCTCCTTGGATTTGACAATGTTTAGTGTTTGTGACGTTTCTATCAACAGACGAACAAATTAAAGCGTTTGATAAGGATGTGTGTTGGGGACACTATAGTGTTAATAAGTGAAAGTAATTTGCACAATCGTACAATAAGATGCTAGTTTAATCATGAGGGAAGTAAAAGTTGGCAATATGAAGAAGAGGAACCACAGTCAGTCGTCGGAAAAGCCGAAGGGAAAACGAAGGGTGAGTTTGCACAGCCGACCCGCTGGGACTTTGTTGATAATAGATATCAGTGTCCCAGTAGCAATTTATTTAAAGCATTATAAAGTTAAGTATAGGATTCACTAACGAACTAAGAGATAAACCTCCTCAATTAATTCTTTATTTAACCTTCGACTTTAAGCCGTAATAAATAAGGAAAAGAAACAAACTTTTTGCCACGCTATAAAAAGTTTAAATCTTCTTGTTTTATTTTCTCGCCATTTGTCCGTAGTTACAATGAAAGCTTCGCTTCACTTTATAGCCCTGGTAATGTAAATCTAGGAAATAAGTAGCTGTCCGTACTATTCCGAACACGAATGCGTTTGGCATCGGGGCCATAATAAAATGTTAAAGCTATTTCATGATACTTAATTAAACTTAAGTGCGCACCTAATGTACGAGTAGGAAGCGAATTTACCTATCTATAAAATGGCGTAGGTAAAGACCGGGAAGGGATATAAAAAGATTATAATCCATATTTCATACCAATATTATAAACGCAAAAGCAACTGTTTGTCTGTTACCTTTTCAAGTCTAAACCACAAAAATTGTGAAATTTGATTGATAGGTAACTTTGATAACAAGAAATCCACCAACCCGCACAGGGCCTGCGTGGTAAACTACGGCCCACTCCCTCTCACAAAGAGGAGACCTGTGTCCCACAAGAAAACTCGATACGAACTCAAAGACAAAACACAAAAATCAAAATGTTTGCTGTTCATGTCTCTGAAAATACTGAATGAAATAGGTAAAGGTCTTGAGGAAAATGGATAGGTTAGTTGCACCTACTACATTTTAGGCAGGCAGGGCCAATACCTTTGGAAATGTTAGACTAATGCAATACTGTTACTTCTACTGTTAGCCTGGCCCTGCATCATGTCACTGCTGGGCAAATGCCTCTCCCCATGACTTCCAGTTTTTTCGATCCAAGCCTAAAGTGGACCACCTCAATGCAATAAATAGGCTTATTGAAAATATGACAAAATAGAAGGCTTTTAAGGCTTAAAGAGTCCTTTGTTCGACAAGGATATCATAAATGTTCACTATATTAAATAAACGCTCGGAAAACGTTTCACGGAAAAACTCAATTCTCAACAAGATCATATTTATTTTGACTGTTGCTATTATAAAAAAACGTTTTACAGTGACTTTCCCACTATTGGGTTTTTGAAAAATAATTCCCATAGGAACTGGATTTCGTTACAGCGCAACTTACATAACTTAGAGATTGAACACGAAGATACGAATTTTTTTTATTCTTTCCGTTTGTATTATTTAGATATAAAAACACTTTTTTTATCGATACTTCAAGTAACCAGAGGGCTGGGTCGTTCGTTGGCCAAAGAATTAAGCATTGCCATTCAAGGTGGCAATGCTGCCAGTCTTCTGGGCAAGTTTCCAGTTTTTCCCATTTGAATTTCACAGCTTCAGCGAACCTTACAAAAGTAGATAACTTGTTGATTTGTTTGTTCTATTGTTTGAACTCCCCAAATATCTATCTATGTATGAGAAAAGTTTTGATAAGTTTGTCAAAACATACCGAACTTCAATTTATACGCTACGATAGTATGAATTGAATTTCTAATATTTGACTATTTAAGTTTTTTTTTTGTCCGTCTCTGTCTGTTACCTTTTCACGCACGGCGGGGTTTCATTTTGACAGTTCAACAACATACATTGCGTTATTTACATTGTTGAGCAGGCACGTTTTTTGAACATATGAAGCAATTGATTAGCAATATTCATCAAAATGATTCAGATTGAGATTGATGGTGTATTACACAGTTAGGGTGCGGATTTGGATATGGCAAGAGGTAGTCCATTACCGGGGTTAGGACATAACATTATTTTTATCCCGTTACGACGTTCCCGTGAGATAATTTCAGACTTTCACTCGGGCGAAGCCGCAGGCAAAAGCTAGTCTTCCATACATAAAAGCTTTCATCATTTTATAAAACGGTAAAACACAGTTCGCTAACCAAAGCTTGTTAACACACAATTTAAACATACAACGATGTCTGTTTTACATAATTTAATGCGACAATATATTTTAAAAACATACGGAACATGTATCTTCACTTACACGGGTCTCGTGTTGTTTCCGACATACCGCATAACTGTGTATTGTAGGTAACTTTTATAAATATGGCTGTAGGTATATATGACATAACATCACGACTATATTCCACGAAGGGGTATGCAGAGGTGAATAGTAGGCACACCCACAATTCTTTCGTTATACTTACGTACCTACATGGAACACTCCCAACTTCGACCTACCTTGAGGCATTTGCTCAGGTATTTGAGGCTTAAAGCATTTGTTTCAATTAAACCATTTACAGGCACTTTTGAATTGTCAAGGAGTCCTACAAAAAAATCCAATAACACTGCCGAACTGTCCTGCCCTGCCCTGAACTGCCCGAACTGGGACTGATGAAGATAAACCTAATACCCACCAGACCAACGAGGTAGAGCAAAAACAGTCTACTGTGATGTAACTTGTATAAAATATGGATAGTGGACGTGTTAAATGTTGTAACTACATTAATAAAAGGACTTATTGGTCGACTAGCACGAATTTACACGCCCGGAACGGGCGAATCGAAACTTTAATTTAATATGATTTTTATTGTACTAGTGGGCGTATGTCAATTCCAGCGGGGTAATTGCGTAACAGACTATCAGTAGCAATGGGTTTTCATTTTGACAGTTCAACAACATTCATTGCGTTATATACATTGTTGAGCAGACACATTTTTGGAATATATGAAGCAATGGATTAGCAATATCCTTCAAAATGATTCAGATTGAGGTTGATAATGTGTTACGCAATTAGGGTGCTGTAATATGTAAAAAAAAATACAATAAAGTTAAGAAAAAGGAACACGTTTGTAAATATTTTTCACTTATCACTTCCGTGCGAACTAGTGTTCTTTATTCTCTACCTACTTAATTGCATAAAATTCATAATGTACCAATTGCCTAATATACATTTCTGGAGTTAATGATTCGCCCACAAATAATTTAACTTCGTGTGAGTCGCCTACAGAAAAATAATATTGTTTAAAAGTGTCGATTCGCCCGTATCGGGCGAGTAAATTCGTTCGAATCTACCAATGAGCCAATAAAAGATACATTTCGATTCTCAGTAACGCAAATTGTGTAAAATAAATACATCAAAGGCTTAAATGAGGTCCACAATAATTGTAGTTTATCACGTAATTATTACGTTGAAGCAGACACAATATCCAACGGATTTATAATTCGCGTGGGCTTCCAACTTGATGAAACTGTTGTTATGTACTCAGAATAAGCTAGCTTTCAGTAGTTATAATTAAATGTACAGACGCCAGCACATCAAGCTACTACAATCTGTCAAATTTCTTTAATAGATTTTCATCTTTATCACTAAAACATTAGGTTCAAGGTTGTTTGGGAAAATTTGACAGTTTCGGATAGCTTGACCTGCTGGCGTCTGTATATTGTTTTTCATTGCAGGGATTTTCTTTTATCAATGTTTCAATGGCAGAGACAATCTTACTCTACCTTCTACTTATGTGGGTATACCCGTAGATCTTTAAGTAGGTACTAATTAGAAGGATCTATCTATACATACATATTCTTATAGGTAGTCGCTTTTCATAGTGGTTTCTATGTCCGCGTTGTTCTTCTAAACTACGCAACGGATTTTGATGCGGTTTTCTCCATCATTTAGATTTTTCCGAAGGGTGTACAGACGCCAGCACATCAAGCTACACGAAACTGACAAATTTTCCCAATCAACCTTGAACCTAACGGTTTAGTGATAAAGTTGAAAATGTATTATAGAAATTTGACAGATTGCAGTAACTTGATGTGCTGGAGTCTGTGCCTATGTGTATGATACATTGATATTAAACTTAAATATTATAAAGAAATCTCGATGTTTTGTCAAGTCTTAAAACCGTGCGAGGCAGGGGTGGGTCGCTAGTCTATACATTTATGTACATTACATACATACGTTCACACAAATAAATAAAATTGAAGTGTCTGTTTGGTATTGTCAAAATAACAGCTTTTTTATGAAATGCAAAATAAATTATATACAGTAGTAAAAAAAAACATTTATTAAATTTTATCTGTCTGTCTGTTCGAATAATCTCCAAAACGGCTGGACTGATTTTGATAAAATTTGGTAGGGGATATTTACTTTTTATCGCTATACCACGCAAGCGAGTCCGGGCAGAAGCTAGTTAATATTACAGAATCGATCTGCTGAAATTGTGTTCAATCAAAAGCTTTAAATAATGTTCTAATTGTTACATTACATTCACTTTCTCCTGTTTAGAATACACAGTTTAAAGTTACTATTAGTTATTCTCGATTAATAGCTGTTATTTATAATATTTATGTTCTTTGTAGCTCCTATCGTGGTAGGTAAGTTCCTATTTAGCTTTTAATCATATAACTTAAAACATAAATTCGCAATAAACTGTGGGCATCCTAATACCAATGACGAACCCCAATTTACTGCTTTGAGGAACCTTTTCAGGCATTATAGTTATGTGTGTAGTTAGGTATAAAGAAGAAAAGCTCTAATTTCAATAAATAATCGTTCGTCGTGAGTTCGATCCCAGGCAGGCATTTAACTTTGTGTACCTATATTTAATTTCATTACCACTGCTCTCAAACGGTGAAGGCAAACATAGTGAGGAAACCGACATGTCCTAAAAATAAAAATTCGAAGACATGTAACATCCACCGCACTGGGCCCGCATGGTGGATTATGGCCCACTCCCTCTCACAGAGAGGGCCTTTGTCCCTGCAATGGGAACTTTATAGGCTGATATGCTATCTACTTGTGTTCAATTCAAATTTCGTAGTGTTTCTATTCTCTATGATAAGCAGTGTAGGCTACTGTAGAGACACCATTTACCAAGTTCCCTATATCTATTCATGTGGTCTTATTTAAAATATATTATGTGGTGGAAATGTGGAATATTCTACGAAACATAACGAGGACAAACAGCCTTTCGAACCCCAAACAAACAAATTACCCAATTATTTTAAATAGGTAATGTAACACCAAACTCTCACATTTTAATGAGTAGGTATACACTGTACACAAATGTAACGATAATACTACCATTCAAAATAAACTAACATTAATAACAATCGCCATTCAAGTTTAGTTGAAATTACTAACAATATGGACGACCTACGACCTTTGTTTTTGATATCGGCTAAACTTAACGAATTCAACTGAGCTGGAGTAGTTTGCAATCGTCACATGACGTAACTCAGCGAGTTCAAACAACGCCGACACTACATGAACTACATCTCACTTATAATAATACCTAAGAACTATTTCCGCTCATTTCCTGTTCTCTACAACTTTATTAAAGACAATTTTCATTTGACCATAAGTTCATGTTTTAAGTGGCCTCTACAATCTATAAGTAGGTTGAGGTAGTCATTGATATTTAGCATTTACATAAAAACGAAATTTTAAGCTGACTTAGGACTTGGTAATGATTGTAAGTGCTGTATAATGTGACAGTACTTGTCACTCAAGTTCTTCTTAAATTCCACGAAGCGCAACCAGTGAGCCAAGAGAGACATTTAATATTATAATCGTGCTCAGTGCCCGGTCAGAAGCAATGAGCTGCGCTACCCTGTAGCCTGTACCGACTCAGTTACACTTCGTAATGGAAACCTTAATGAAAGCATTAAATAAAACAAAAAACGTTCGTTCATGTCTTTTGACCCGTGGAGTTTCTTATAAGTTGGCTCTTCTCCGTAGGATTTCCTCACAATACCTTCTAATGTGCTTGTAGATAACATATTGCAACCGTGCACCTACGCACTTGATGTTTCTTGAGTGCTTGTAATGCGGTCCATTTGAAGTAAACAATATTGAGTTCCTAGTTTGTTTCTCAATCGGAAAACTCACATGCACTATACATGAGTTTGTTTAAGCCAAAGAAAAATTATGACCATCTTAACGTAATCCTTCCGACATTTTCCTTGTGAAGATGTTTGCTTGGCTGTTTGGCTCGCAACAGGTGGTGCGAGATTCTCAACGACTTGTTGAATATCGCTCGGCAGGAACATTCGTAAAGAGTGTAAGGTATGGGCACAAGTCCGACCGTGCGACACGACGACTGAGATGAGCGACCGATGTGCGGGGCCGGGCCCCTGTCGAGCACGCGATGATGCGTCAGGCGGCACTCGGCAGGCCCCTCGTGTCACTATGTCCGGTGACCACGCGGCACTTGGCTGCCACTCGATTTATTTTTAGATCAAGTTCCTGTTGTAATATCCAACCAAAATAATCGGCACCGTGTAATTTTTAAGGAAAGAAAATCGAACCGTGTAATCGTTAACTGCAAAGCTTATCGTACGATCAATTAATAACACGGACAAGGTGGTCCGACTCGATGATCATAAACAATCGTACGACAGATCGACATTTCTAAATTATTGGCTTTCGTAAAATACTCGGCTGATATTTATTTGCGTTGGGCTTCGAGAAGAACTGTCCGGGTGAGATGGGCGGGCGGCGGCGGCGTGCACGCAGATAGTGGGGCTGCGGGGTCACGTTCCCGAGATAAAACCAGAGATAACGCCGACGTCTTCTGTACGCGATTGTCTCTGCACCGTGTATCGACACGCATTCTTATTCTTCGTTATTGAGTACGCAGGCTTACGCCAGCCGTAACGATATTGATAAATGGCTTAAATATTTGCTAATAACATAAATCGAGGAACATATGACCGTCAGTGTAAACACGAGACCCTACTGCGTAGGCTTAAGTTTAAGAGAGCTGTTGTTATAATATCAGTTATAAACAAAGCAAGTCTCAAGTATCGTGAAATTGCAAATTAAAACAAATGTTTCACGATATTTTAATTATACAGTGTTACGCATATTTTTTGTCGGGTTTTGTAAGCGTTGTTATTTTACGGGATGAATAAATTTTACTGTCTAGTACAATCTGAGGAAGAGTTATCCAAACAAATACTAGTATGTAATATGCTATAATAAGAACGTTACAATGTGTAAAGAAACGCGAACTTTGTAAAGAACGTTTTCGTAGCGTAGGATGTGAAGCTTTTAAGATTTGCGATTTTTTGCCTTTCATGTATCCTCTCGTTAGTATTTTTCTTGTATTATGATTATCACATCCGCTTTTGAATACAAGCAACTAGACATAAAAAGGTTTATATTTTTAGTTACATAACATAACACGCCTTCTTTCCCCGAAGGGTTGGGCAGAGGTGTACCTACCTCAGTACTCCCAAACTTCGCCCATTATGACTTAGTCTCATGTAATAAATAGGTGGCGAGCCTATTGCCATCAACCCGACTGAGAAAATCCCGATACAAAAACCCAGTAACAATTTTCCCGATCTGGGAATCGAACCCTGGACATCATGCTCAGTAGTGGCGCTTGTGACCACTAGCCCAACGAGGCAGTATTTTTAGTTTTCTTGTGTTATAAAACTCGAAATCTTTCCGTTTTATAATACATTCAGTTATCCCCCTTCCGTAATCGTAAAAAGCGTTTCAACTTCATCTACGTAGCGACGGTTACGGTTCTTTCCCAACAAGGAGATAAGTTGCATAATCCGTTAATTTATCAAATAAAAACATTTATTTATAAGAAGCGTTTGTCGAAGTGTCTATAGCCGGTGCATTCACGTTTTTCAAAGAGAATGTATTGAATTATTTTGACCCCGGGGTCAATGTTATTTATTGGAGGTAGACAATACGACCTTTGAACTGAGAGAACAATATTTCTGATATTAATGATTAGTGTGTCTTGTTAACGTAATCTTTGTATAAGCTGAGATTAGGTTTACCGGTGGGTTTGCTAGTGTTAAAGCTAATTAATTACTCGTCCCTTCTCTGTATATTCCACAATCTTTTACTAGATTCCACTTATCGCTCTAAGGGGGACTTTCAGGGGGTATTTGTGGAATAAGCCAATCTTTTAGTATTATGATTCTATAATGTAATTATTCCGCTGCGGGATAATTGCGCAACACACTAACATAACACTAGCAATGGGTTTCAATATGACAGTTCAACAACATTCATTGCGTTACTTACGTTGTTGATCAGACGAATTATTCGAACATATGAAGCAATAGATTAGCATTATCCTTCAAAATGATACAGATTGTGGTTTTCAGTGTGTTACGCAAGTTAGGGTGTTGGAAAAAGACTACACAGCTTTGCGCCATTTTTGGCAACCTGTGCATAGTAAACAGAAAATAATTATTTGCTTCATAAGTTTAGTAATCATACACTACGATCAGTTACACATTTAATAATTAACTGTCGAAATTCAGTATTTTTTTAAGGTTCTTAGTAATGGATTACAATCTAGCCTAACAGACTAATCAATTAACTCTAACTTAATATTTTACGAGATAGATTATGTTATAACTAAGCTATTCTTAGTTATAACATAATCTATCTCGTTGTCAATTTGCACTTTTACACAGTTTCGTAGCACTTTCTTAGGGTCTGATAATTGATAAAACACTTTGTTCATGTGTTACATGTATAGCACCATCACCATTACCACCGCACTATTATTCATTCACTATATAAATACTACACTAACTTCAGTATGACACTCGTTTCGAAACGTTCGTTCTCGTAACGAAATTCAGTATGACACTCGTTTTCAGCGATAGTTTTCAATGAATTTAGCTATCATAATTAAGTTCACGAGTTGCCAAAAAAGCGTCAACTGTGCCCGTAGCCGAATTAATTCTAAAAACTTTAAATGTACAGACATGGCATGCGTTTAAATTTATAATAGGCATAGTCCATAGCCATGTAGGGTGTTGAATCGTTATAAATCATGTCGGTAGATTGGACTGATGACGTAAATGATGCCTCTCTAATAAATCTTCGCGAGGTGTTGTCGTTGGTGCGCTGTCATTAAAATTCTACCGCTGACACACATTTTTGTTCGATACTGATTTTCATTAAGTACTTTGGTAACTTGGTGTTATTCCACACTTTTAGGTGTTTATAATTATTTAACTGACGTACTAACACTTCTGAGGGGCAATTCTCGTAATTTTAAGAACGTTCACAGCCAGTAGGTCAATTCCCGTAGTTAAAAACGTTCAAAATCTAGTCGCAATCTCATCTCAGCGACAATCAATGTCAAGAACTTGTCAAAAATGTAGGGAAATTTGAGGTATTTTTGACAGATTGTGACTGAGATCAGACTAAATAAAAGAGAGAAAAAGTATTTATTGGGACTCGCACAGGAATATCACAAACACACACACGTATATTCTTTCACGCAATCCATCCATTCTTCGATCTGCCTCATTTCTAGTCATACGCTTTCATACGATTTTCCTTGTCTTTTTCAAATCAATTTGCAATTAACTCCTGATATCCTTGACCCACTGATCTAAATCAATGTCTGTAATACGGTACTTAGTTTACCAAGAAACAGGAAAATGTAAGGACTTCTCATCCCACCATGATTACGTATATTTATTGCTTACACTTTTATTTCCATGAATTGGAAACTTGAACCCGCTCCAAGAACTTTAAATCCACTTTTATGTTATACAAAGGTATGCAGCACATTTCTACTTCCTTGAAATGAAGAAAAAAGAAAAAGTCATAAGTCAGTACGAGATAGTACCATGACATGAATAAACAAGAAGAAGTCTCCATACTAAGGTACATTGGTAAGGGTTTCATTGCTTTGCAAATCCTGAGAACCACAGGTTCAGATATCACATTCCTGAAACCCGGTAAAGTCCTATCGGATAATAAACCACGTTGAGCACATTTAATCCTAACTGATATTATAAATGCTAAAGTGAATTTCAATTTCATACTGGATCGCAGACAAAGTCGCGGGCAACAGTTCATCATCTGCCTAGCCTTTTCCCAACTATGTTGGGGGCGGCATCCAGTCTAACCGGATGCAGCTGACTACCAGTACCTACTTTACATGAAGCGACTAACCTAACCTAACTAAAACATCGAAACAAACACATACACATTGGATTTAGACCTGTCAGCTGTGGGTTACGAAAAACATTGTTACTTACAAGGACTTAGTAGCTAAACAATCCGTGTTCACATTTCGTAAGCTCTCTGTAATCAGACACTATCAATCAGCATGACAATATACTTGAATTCACCGCAGAGATTGATGACATCATTATAATCGAAGATATTCATCCTAAAGCTGATTCATTATATTACCAACAGGGAATTACCAAGACGTTAGCACAAAATATTTGTCTGTTCTTAATAATAAACGTGCATCATTGCCAACAAACGTTATTAAGTATATAGGTGATAATGATTCTGGATGAAAACGAATATGAAGTCCAAACTAAACGAACGGCTAGTCGATTCATTGTGTCGCCAAGTATAAACGTAACATACAGCCATAGAAACTACAATGAAAATTACACCCCCACACAAAGTAAAAATACCCGTGGGCCCCCAACCAAGCCACAGCCTGTATCTTGGTGGCTCAACATAAGCCTAAAGTTTTAACCTGATAATCCAAGAGGCATGTTGAACATTTGTCCATCGCAAGAATTCATGTTCAGCATACTTACCTGTAGAGCAATGGTGACCCAGTGGTGGGTTCGAATCCAGCCAGGCGCTTTAAATCACTTTGTGTAGGTAACTAATTTCATCACCACCTCTCAAAACGGTGGATGTAAACATCATGAGGAAACCGGCATGTCCTAGAACCAAATATTCGAAAACATGTGACATCTACCAACCCGCAATGGCACCGCGCGGTAAATTACAGGCCACTTCCTCTCGAAGAGCAGAGTTCTGGGTCCCAGCAGTGGAAACATTATAAGCTGATATAATAATAATAATAATATCCCTGGACCCCCCTGATATGTTATATCCCTGATATGTTTTACTTATCTACTAAAAAGTGAAGCTGAACAAAAGCTTGTGATAACAAAGACAAGAATTCTTGTCTTTGGTCTATTAAAAGTTATACAGCCTGCCCTTAAGACAAAAATCTTTCCTATAGGAAAGGAGTCCTGATCAGCCTTTAGCCGGAACCAGTAAATCCAAAACGGTCAATACAGTAAATACTTGGCACCCAATACACGCAGACCATCACCAAGTGAAGGAAATATCAAGTAAGAAAAAGTTGCCTTTACATATTTGTAAGAAGTCTCAGGGCTAAACAAACGTATACGGACAGAGCTGTTCCCCCAAAGGTAACTGGATACCCCACTAATCTACTAACTGTCAAACATGTATAGAAAAATGGTGCCAAATAAGCTCTTAACGACCAGATATAATTTGTACCAGTCAACACAGACCATTTTTAGCGATCATTAAAACGTTCGATAATTTATAGCACTACGTTACAACTTAACTGGATTTCGAAGGAAATTGACTATCACTGATATAATTGATAACCAATAATGCCAAAGTACTTTTTAGTTTTGCTTGATAACGTAATTAATTAAAGATATTAAATTGTTATAAATTCCTAATCGACCAATTCGGACAAAGTAGTAAGAATGAAGGTAGTCAAATGCAGTCCTTTCACAGTTATTAAAGCTTTGACAGCTGCAACCCAACAGCAATCTTATAACAACAACAATAAAGATCACTGTGATTTTGACAGACTTGACAGTGGCAGCAACCCAACAGCAACCTAATTGTCACGAGATTAATTAATATCACTGTGATATTGACAGTGATGCAAAATCGAAGGTAAAACAACCATAAATGGACTGTAAGCAACATGGTCTATCAAAACTAAACTAAAAAACTTTGGTAACAATGGTAACCAGCCAGACAGAAAACCAGAACATAATGGTATGCCTAATAAATAAAGGAGGTTAGTTTGTCTCCTGAGACCTTCCCCGTTTGGATCTCGTCTACACAGAGTAATGTTTTACCTAAGACTACCAGTTTTAGAACAGGAGGCTCATAAATTAAGTCGAGCCTGAGTGCCTGACCATTTGGCCACTGGGGATGTATAGTTAGAAACTATATAGCCTATATAAATATAGAATATATATAAATATAGCCTCGAAATTATCTTTCAGTAAGTTTTTACTACACAAAAATGGTAAATCTGACGTTTTTTTAGTTTGTTTTAGTTTGACTTGTTTTTTGAAATCAAACTTTTTTAGTCGTGAATTTGATGCACATGAAGGCTTTTTTGTCAAAATGTGTTTAATTACCAGAGAGCCGGATACGACAGAGGCAAATCAATAAGTAAAAAAATACTTATTGATTTTGCCTCCATCTTATCAATAGTATCTTTTAGGTAGGTATAAGCTACCTGGGTCCTGGCCTCGACGGCTCTCGGGCCTCGACTGGAGGCGCTCTTAAGCGCATGTATGGAGAGAGGCCAGTTTCCGCTCCGTTGGAAGACGGGGAAGCTGGTCCTCATTCAGAAGCCGGGGCGCCCTGCGGACTCTCCGTCCGCATACCGGCCCATAGTGCTGCTCGACGAGGTCGGCAAGCTCTTTGAGAGAGTAATTGCGGGCCGCCTCGTCGGGCACCTGGTGAGGACTGGGCCGGATCTTGCGGATTGCCAGTTTGGCTTCCGCAAGGGGCGCTCTACGGTGGACGCCATCATGCGCGTGAGAGCCCTCACGACGGGGGACGCGGTGTCCCGGGGTGGGGTGGTCGTGGCGGTGTCACTCGACATCGCCAACGCGTTCAACACCCTGCCCTGGAGCTGCATTGGGGAGGCACTCCGGTATCACCGGGTGCCGACCTACCTCCGTCGAGTAGTCGGGGCGTATTTGACGGACAGAGCCGTCATCTACCCCGGTCGCGACGGGAACTGGAACCGGCGAGAGATGTCGTGCGGTGTCCCACAGGGATCGGTTCTGGGGCCGCTTCTGTGGGACATCGGTTACGACTGGGTGCTGCGGGCCGACCTCCCTGAAGGCGTCAGCGTAGTTTGCTACGCTGACGACACGCTGGTCCTAGCGCAGGGGAGGTCGCATCAGGCGGCGGCTGACGCGATGACACGCGGGGTTGCGATAGTCGTGGAAAGGATCCGGCGGTTGGGTCTCGAGGTGGCACTGCACAAGTCCGAGGCCATGTCCTTTCATGGGCCTCGGTACGGGCCACCTCCCGGATCCCAACTAGTGGTAGGAGGGGTTCACATCGGCGTCGAGACCACGATGAGGTACCTGGGTCTCGTCCTCGACAGCCGATGGAACTTCGTCGAGCACTTCCGACGTTTGGCCCCCAAACTGGAACGGGCCGGGGCCGCCCTAAAGCGGCTCTTGCCCAACCTGAGGGGGCCAAACGCCTCCTGCCGGAGGCTTTACGCGGGGGTCGTGCGGTCCATGGCCCTATATGGGGCCCCGGTATGGGCGCGTTCACTGCGGCTACGAGCCGCACACTACCTGAACGCGCCCCAAAAGGTGGTAGCCATAAGGCTAATCCGGGGCTACCGCACGATCTCGGGCGAGGCAGCAAGCCTCCTTGCCGGACTGCCGCCTTGGGATCTGGAGGCGATAGTGCTCGCGCGCCTGTATGATTGGCGCGCGGAGGCACTACGCCGGGGGGAAACTCCGCATCCGCGGCAGACTGCGGCGGAGCGGACGAACCTCCGGCGCGATCTCATGGCGGCATGGAAGGAGCGACTATCGCAACCCAGCGCAGGGCACGCCACGATAGCGGCGGTAAGACCCCTCTTTGAGGAGTGGCTAGAGAGACGTCACGGCGTTCTCACCTACCGCCTGACGCAGGTCCTCTCCGGACACGGATGTTTCGGGAGGTTCCTGCACATAATCAGGCGGGAGGAGACGCCCGGGTGTCACCACTGTCAGGATCGCCCAGAGGACACGGTGGAGCATACGGTGGAGGTCTGCCCTGCTTGGGCAGAGCACCGCCGTGTCCTCGTAGAGGCGATCGGCAGCGGCGGCGACCTCTCGCGTCCGGCCCTGGTTCAAGCCATGGTCCGGGGCGAGAGGGAGTGGGAGGCAGTCACCTCCTTCTGCGAAGCAGTCATGCTAGCGAAGGAGGTGGCGGGGTGGGCGAGAGAACGCGCCTTGCGCACCTCACGCCTCAGCCGCCGCGGGAGACGCTCCGGGCGTCGGGAGCCGCGTGACGACTCCCGGCCACCGTAGGCGCGGGCCTGCGGGCGGTGAGTAATGGGTAACTCACCGTCCGATCAGGACCAGGCCCGTGCCGGACGGCGTGTTGTGTTCCACGCGCGCCTCAAAGAGATGTCAGCATGAGAGACGGGGCCCCATAGGGCCGTAGCCTGCCAGGGTAGCGGGATTGTCCGAAAGGGTTACCGCTGCCCTGGAACATAAAGGGCTAAGGAAGGAACACGGGTGGGTTTTAGTCAGTAAGAGTCTGACACTCCCTCCTGCTCCACCCAGAGCGGGAGGAGTCATTTGATGATTTCCCATCCTCAAAAAAAAAAAAAAACCTATAATGTTCAAGTATCAATCCGTCTGCCTCGTTGGTTTAGTGTCGCGCGCTACTGCCGAGTTCGGGCTCAGTAGTAGCAGTTTTGCTCGACCTGGGAATCGAGGCTGGGGCTTCGATTCCCAGGAACTTCGCAATAGCAGCCCGGACTCTGGCTTAGTCTTGTGGTCGCAAGCGCTACTGCTGAACATGAGGTCCTAAGTTCAATTCAAAGTTTTATTGGGTTTTTCCATCGGAACTTCTCATCATCAGCCCGGAGTCGGGATATGTGCCCGATTGATGGCAATAGGCTCTTCCCCTGTAACATGGAACTGAAACATAACTGGCGAAATGTGAGTGTACTATAGGTACAACTCTGCCAAACCCTGGAAACAACGCGTGATGTTATGTTATGTACGTATGTTATCAATCCGCAAAACCACGCACTTGTCGGCAACCAGAAAGTGGATTCAGGCAAAAAATGGCGACAAAAACAAAACCAGGAAGAACATAAATCTTTTTACACATATCATGGAACCGGTTTGTTTATTTATATGCTGGACACGATCACTTGCGTTTAAAGACCGTAAAATTATAATTATTTATAACGATAATTGTCACATAAAAGAAACCTATATTTATGTTTGAGCCTGCCCATCAATTTGCAATTATGTACGTACCTTGTTATGCAAGACGAATAAAAGCTATGTTTAGTGGCGCCAGCGTTTTAAGAACCATATAACGACATGACTCAGAACAGCTGATACCCAATTCTTTGGCTTTTTGACCTTTATTAGTTTTTCAAGGCAATCTCAGGAAATACATAGCCTAACAGACGTGACAAGGGTTGCCAATTTTTTTATGTCAAATATAGTACCGATGACGAAAATATCAAAAAACTTAGTAGGTTAAAAAAAAATAACAGGTTTATACCTTTAATAACAGTTTTTTTTAAATGTCTCATAAAATAATTACCTATTCATGCACTTTAAATTAAGGTTACATATTTCCATTCATTACTTACATGTTTGAAAAATTCGTCTGATTAATTAATTGCATTTTTATTTATATTGAAGTACTCGTAAATAACGCAATTCTAACTAATATTATAAATGAGAAGTAAGTTTGTTTGTTACGCTTCCACGCTAAAACGGCTGAACGGATTTGGGTGAAATTTGGCACATGGGTAGATCACGACCTGCAGAAGGACATAGCTCTTTTTTAATCCTGGATTGCAAACGAAGATGCGGGCAACATCTAGTACTAAAATATTGTTGAATTGTCAAATGTTGACAATGTTGTTGTTTGTTGTTGTATTGTTGTGTTGTTAGTATGTTACGCAATTAGGCTGCTAACCAGAAAAAAAGACATCAATATGTACCTAACTTGTTACACCTGCGACTTTTTTCCAAATAAATAATCTTTTAACCTAATACTAATATCAGGGTAAAATATTATTTATTAGGTAGGACCTGATTTATTGTCCGTCCTATAATAGTAACAAACATCATTAAGTATTATCAACGGCATAATCATAAGAGTTGCCCGTATCCAGGGATTATACTGAGATGATAAGCAACATACACATGTGTATCGGATTGGTATGTAATCGTTAACAGAACGGTCCATTGTGCGAGTCTATTAGTAAAGAAGCTGGAACAGGAAGATATCTTATATCCATTTAATAGGTAATCGATAGTTTATTTATATCAGCTTTCTGGCCTTTATTAGGTACACACAGCTACATATCAGTTTTTAGTTGGCCTCGCATTGTACAGGTTTTTCGTACAATCAGAAGTCAGCTTATACTGGTTGTGTATAGCTTCATATGTCGCCGTGTGTACTTAGTTTTGCCCGAAGCTTCGCTCGCGTGGGTTCGGATAAATATAATAAACCCTAAAAGTACCCTATGTGTTAATCCAAGTTATAAACTATCTGTGTACCAAATTTCATCCATTTCCAAACAAACAAACGAAAAAACCCTAAAATAAAAACTATATTTTTGTCATCAAGCATGTTTTCTTTTTTTTTAATATTAAATGATCATCTAATAATAATAAACGATAATCTTGACTTAGTTACTTACTATTTTATTATATGTACCTACCAATGTAATAGATTTAGCAAGAAAACTGTCGAGTAAGTAGGTACGGTTACAATTTTTTGATTAAGCCAGGGAAAATTATACTTATTATAAGTAATCATATTTAACTTTACTCAAATAGCTACTTAAATTCATCGTTCTCTAATATTAAATTCTCAAGAGAGAAAGGAAAATTTTCACTCAATAAGCGCTTTATCGTTAGTAGTTAATACTAACATAAATGGAAAATTAAAAATTTTGATCTGGGGTAAGTATGTGTGGGTGTGTGTCGGTGAGTGAGGGTGAGTTTGAGTGAGTATGTGTCGGTGAGGGTGAGTATATGTGGGTGTGTGTTGATGAGGGTGAGAGTGGTGGTGTGACGGGTACGTGTATGTGAACTGTAAACCCATATCTAATGAACGTTACCGTAAGGGTTTTAATAAACGTTCTGTTGCGTTGTACTTAATCAATACCTTGAAGCCACGAACTAACTTTTTTCTTGCACTCTGCCCTAGAAAGAGGATAAATTGACAGCTGCTTGTTCATATTATTATACAAATATGGGCCCAGGAAACCGTAAAAATTATGTGCTAGACTGAATTTATATCTATTTGTTGTGCAGACATCGGTGGTTCTTCTCTTGCCTGAGATTGTTTTAAGGTCATATGAAAATTCCGAGTGCTTCTTGATAACTGTCAGTAGAATAAAAAGGTGTCTACCGGTGAGTACCTTACAGCGTTGATATAGATCAACCATAGGGTATCCTATCGGAAGGAAAGAACAAACTTTTAATATGGCTCTTTGGGCTCTCTCCAGTTTCAATACAAGTCTACATTTACGGGTTAAGAATACAACAATCCGTTCCATCACTAAAATAACTGATGTCACTCGGAAAGCTGCCACGCTTAGATGGAATTGGGCTGGACACATCTGCCGCATGTCAGACGATCAATGGGTCAAATATACGACCCAGTGGGTCCCGCTTATTGGCAAATGACATCGCGACAGGCCCAGACGGAGATGGCGGGATGAGCTGGACTCCTTTGATCAAGATTGATCCTTGGCAGCTCTGGACAAAGAGAGGTGGAAAGAGATTAAGGAGGCCTTTGCCCAGCAGTGGGACAATAACAGCTAATAAAAAAAAGACTACATTACCTTGTATATATTCCTAACTTCTGCTCGCAACTTCGTCCGCGTGAAATGTCCATACATTACCTATGTCGAGTTATGCGAACATAAATGTATGGATCAACTGTTTTTTTTTTTCAGGGTTGCAGGTCCCGTAGTAAAAGTTGTTCATAATGATGAGTACAATGACCCCTTTTAAGGATTAAAAGGATCAAAATTTAACGGTGTATATGTATGTACATAGATAGATAAAAGTGTACATTACCTTTAATTAAGTATAATCTTCAAGAGTAAATGGGACGTCGTCGACTGTAAGCTCCACTCAAGAATCGTTCCAATTACAAATTGAATCGTTTAAAAGCTACTAAATTGGTAGCTTTTAAAAAACAATCATTCATTTTCTTTTGCTATTTTTTTTCTTTTAGCTTTTTCATACTCGATACTAAAACTACTAAATTGGTTGCTTTAAGAAAACAATTTCATTTTCTTTTAGTTTTTTCATGCTCGATGCTGAAAAAAGTATGAATTACTTATTCAGTCTTTTCTGCTCAAAGAAGATTGAGTTTATTTTCTGTCTTTCGAACTAGTACCTTAGAGAATAATAAATACCAACATAGAGAAAATAAGTTGAATTCTTAGAATGCAGAGCTCACTTTCTTAGACAACATGGTATTTATAATGATAAATGATTTTATTTTGTAAGTAGGTTTGTGCAAACACTTTTACACGTCAATCATATTTTAAAACTAGATGAGGTCGGCGTTTCCTATCTGACTAGTCTGAAAAGAAAGGCCTGTTAATGAGATTAGGAGGGATAATATTTATCCTACTTCCTACATTTCCTGAGGGAGACCTTAGTTTTGAATTTTGTTCTTGTGGTATTAACGACAATAGGTGAAGCAGACGATAAATTATATAACGGTGTTTAAAAATATACTTAACTACTGTCGAAGTTTTTCTTCATTCTTGGCAGAGCTGGTTTTCGCTAATGCGGGTATTCAGCAACTACCTGAAAACTACCTGAATAATAGATAAAATAAGTGAGCAACTAGAGCTCACTAATTTTATTTTTTATGAATTTCATGACTGTTTATTAATTTTATTAATCCATCAATGTCTAGGGATTAGGGCCAGCTTCCTTTAGAAGTCAGTAAACACAGTTTTTATTCCGACTAATGGTTTAAATGATTGTAATTAAATTGTGTGCATAGTGTAACGGTTA
This sequence comes from Apamea anceps, assembly GCA_951799955.1. Lineage (NCBI taxonomy): Eukaryota > Metazoa > Arthropoda > Insecta > Lepidoptera > Noctuidae > Apamea > Apamea anceps. The sequence continues at coordinate 8,358,506 of OX637505.1, read as the reverse complement.
ATGTACTTAAAGTTTTTTTTTAATTGAACAAGTTGACTTAATGTAGAGGGCGACTCTACATTAAGTTTACTTGTCATTTAGTTTATTGGTTCAATATAACATATAGGTATAAGTAGTGAAGTTATATCCAATCGTTTGGACCCGGTTCGTCAAAGTTGCTCTTATTTAGTTTGTTTAAATTACGTATTACATTTTTTTATATTACAAAATTCAACGTACAGTGTGGCTTACGAGATATATAGGTCGTAGGTTCGAGCCCTGACGAACACTTTACTTTGTGTAAATTATTTCATCACCACTGCTCTCAAAACGGTGAAGGAAAACATCGTGAGGAAACCGGCATATCCTGGAACCAAAAATTCGAAGACATGTGACATCTACCAACCCGCACTGGGCCCGCGTGGTGGATTACGGCCCACTCCCTCTCGCCTAAAGATGACCTGAGTCCCAGCAGTTGGAACATTATAGGCTGATTGTGCTTGTGAGGGTGGTATACATCAACGCGCAGCCTGTTATCACGGATTCAGCACATGATTAGATCCCCCCATTTTTTTTTTGTCAGGATGTTAAATCATCAAATGACCCCTCCCGCTCTGGGTGGAGCCGAAGGGAGTGTCAGACTCTTACTGACTAAAACCCACCCGTGTTCCTTCCTTAGCCCTTTATGTTCCAGGGCAGCGGTAACCCTTTCGGACGATCCCGCTACCCAGGGCGTCCTACCTTACGTTTGCCGATTCGCGATCTCCACTCATTCAGTTTCCATTCATGTGCTATTTAAACAATGTAAAACTGTTGTTCCTTGGAAAAGTGCAATATCTACGCGGTGAAAATGTATAGAACGGCGATTTTTTTTTAATATTTTTTTTTTTGTTGAAAATAAGATTTCAGTTTTTTTTTTTCAGAATCATGTCTTGAATCCATTGCTATGACTAACAGGTTGCGCGTCCCGGCCACCCAAAAACAGCTTGAGACCCACAGGGTAAAATTAGTTTTCTCATTAAAATTTATGTACGAGTACCTAGTGTAATACATTGATTGCTCCATTGAATTCTATACATATTTGACCCAATAAAAAGGTTTGACAGCTGAATGACTACAGTAATTCCTTTCCTAATTTAGATAACTTCGCGATTGAAAATCACTTAAATGATGTATTTTGATGAAATGAAATTGCTAAATTATTCTAATATTTCCATGAAATTGTACGATTAATTGAATCTTATGGTACCTACTTATCTATAGGTAACTTGTGAACAAGTCGGCTATTGAGAACGTACGAGAGTTTATATTCTTTTCAATTAAACAACAAAGTTTTCAACTTAATGAAAATGAATTTCTAATCATCTAATCTTAATATCTATTTATGCCCTTATTTTACTGTTAAATATTCATTTTAAAACTAGTTCTTATTTATATTGGTATTTTTACCTTTTATCATTACCTTTTGCAGGGTCCTTATTTTTGAACCTAGCTTTAAGCCTTTTGTAACATCTTTTTTACAATATGGATTGCGATAAATGAATATGATTAATTGATTATGAAATATGAAACTTACCTATCTATGTATATCCATCATTCGTAGATCTTTGAAAGTCGTTACGGGTAGCCAGAAGCCCTAAAGTCTGAAAACCAGTCTTACTAAGGGGTAGGTATCGTGTTACCCAATAACTGGGTTGTATACGACAGATAGGCAGTCGCTCCATGTAAAATACTGGTATTCAGCTATATCCATAGCCTGGAAACCGAATCCTATGTAGTTGGAAAAAGGCTGGCAGATTGACTTAGGAAAGGCTGATTTTTCCAACGCCAGATAATTTTATCAGAGGGATCATTTTGAATTGTTGACAGTGTTCATCCATACAAAAACTGTCAGACGTCAATTTTATTCTACGAATAACAATTATCTGTCGATTGAAAAATCAGCCCTTATTGAACCTATGAACCTAACTTCTTTAAAAACTAATTTTTAATCCACTTTTTTTTAATCGTACCAGGTATGCCTAGGTACAGTCAGCCTCAAAAATAAGTACCTATAAGAACATCATTAATAATTAATTTAATTGTCGACAATCTTTGTTACATAATATTGTATCAATGTTTCCCCCAATTGAGAAGGTACCTAATTGTACAATACTTGATACATACATGGTAGTGTGATAAACAAATTCTTGTCGATGCAAATATAATCTACGTAATATTTACAACTTTTTGAAGCTGACCCTACCTAGTACTTAAGTATGGGTTCTTGTAAGCCTCAGGGAGGGATATTAAACACAAAACATCTTTTGTTTCATATTTCTTCGTACCGAAATTGGAATGGACACAAGCTATCTTAAGCATCAGAAAAATCCAATTTAACATCTCTAATTTTATTCTCGCGTAAACCGATTCTAAGAAGTAATTAGAATTGTTCTTGAAAATTCTCAGTACCGTAGTGTCTACGTGCTTACTGAAAAAGTTCCAGTAGTACTATTATATAGGCACGAGTTGATATAAGCTGCTATCAAGTCGTACCTACATTTAATTGAAGTTTCATTAATGTTTGTGCTTGTTTTAAGCACAACCTAAGTTCCTAAGTGAGAGACGGATTTAGATTTTCGTTTTAGGGCTGATTTCTCCATCACCAGATTCGAGGAATAAAACTTACGTTTGACAATTTTCTTATGAAATAACTGTCAATATTTCAAAATTATTCCACAAACAGATGATATCAGAGGGGCACTTCTCGTAATTTTAAGAACGTTCACAGTCTGATCTCAGTCTCAATCTGTCAAAAATATCTCTAATTTCCCTACATTTTGACAAGTTTTTGACATTTGTTTGTCGCCGAGATGAGACTGAGACTAGATTTTGAACGTTTTAAATTACGAGAATTGGCCTTCAGATGATTGAAAAATCAGCCCTTAGTCAGGCGTGGCCGCAGCCCAAGAAGGCAAGTAAATCATGCACACTCTCGACAGCTTGAATGATTTTCGGGGGGGTCATGACCCCTTCCCCACGCCCTTCGGACTGCGCCTGCTCTTAGTATTATTTACTTATATTCAAAATCTAAGATGGTCACCATAAAGGCCAAATAGCTAAACGTACCTTTGTAAGCTGTGAGCTAATTTCGTAACACACTATCAGTAGCAATGGCTTTCATTTTGACAGTACAAGCACATTCATTGCAATATTTACGTTGTTGAGCAGACTATTTTTCGAACATATGAAGCAATGGATTAGCAATATCTTTCAAATTGTTTCAGGTTGAGATTGATAGTATGTTACGCAATCAGGGTGCTGGAACGTCTCACTGCAAACAAAACTCTGAAACTCCTGACAGTTTCCAGCAAGATTTTTAACAAAAAATCTCTCACTAGGCATGGAAATGGCTTATAATTTTCCACAGAACGGATTTTTGCTGTTGTATCGTGCAAAAATAGCAAATATCGACGTTGGCGTTAAGTGCTAGACGACAGTCGAATAAACAGAGCGGCGTGCTCAAGGGCGAGCGCGTTTTTGTATTGAGATCGAATGCAGCATCCCACGCGCCCGCGCTGGTAATTCGTCCACGCCTGGCCGCCCCGCGCGCGCCCCTGCTCATGTGTCTATGTCTCACAAAATTTCCATTGATAAAAACCTTAAATACATTCATTCATTCACTCACTGATAGTACACGCACAGCCTACACCGCTGGGTCTAGAAAGAAATTCTGCACAAGAGTCACATACATATATACAAGTGAGCACTAGTTTTTGAAAATTCGTTTCCTAAAGGTGTTAAACAGGGGATGAAAGTTTGTATGGAAGTTCATTCGTGCTCCTCATTCCTTATTCCAGGAGTCATTTAACGTTTAAAGAGCGTATTACCTCGTAGAGGTATAAGAATTTGGTGAAATTCGCTCTTAAAACGTCTTAAGTCTTATCCTGAGAATATTTTTTTTTTAATTTTTGACAGACGTCATTTTTATTCCACGGATAAAAAAAAATAGATATCTGACTTTGATAAAATCAACCCTTATTCAAATTAAATTAAGCAAGGTCATATTTTTACCATCATATAAAATCTGTGCTGTTTATCCACAGACTTGATTGATTCACAAATAATTAGTATAAGAAATAACTTACTCCTAAATGGTTATCTGAGTAATCGAATAACATCTTTCCGTTCACGTAAAATATTACAACGTTCGAGTAGGTAATCAATCGAAGGGATTTTACTTCAGATTGAAACCCGCCTTCTGATGTAAATACATCGTTTCATAAAAAAATGGCTTATTGAAAAGTAATTCTACCCATAAAACAATAACGTAATGACCAATTTAGATTTTCATTATAAATACCTAAGTAAGTAAGACCTTTTCAAAATAGCAACATGATCTTGATTGTAATAATTACTTGTTCCATGCAAGCTAATATTGTTTTATAAACATTATATTATTAACTCATTAGTAATCGATCAGAACTAAATATAGAATTGTTGGGAACCGAATCAAATACACTCGAGCAACCCCTGCGGCTACATGCACAAACCAGAGAAAGAACGAAGTTTCACTTTACTCTGTACGTATTAATAGGTGTGAATGTTGTGACTTTGGCTCGTATTGAATGGTTCAATGTTGTTGATGTTCAAAGAAACTAACTTTAAAGTGAGCTTATACAAATCTCAGAAAGTTTGAACGCTATTCGTACCCAACAAATAGCATTTAAGCTTCTGAAACTTCAACGTGCCGAAACGTTCTGGAACTAACCAAAATTACTAAGTGTTCAGCGTGTCTGGATTATATGTTCTGTTTCCATTCGTTATAGACAGTCAACGATTGTGAGCGCTAAACAGGTGCGTCTATAAACTCAAACTGAAACAGAGCATTGCGTAAATGAGCTATGCAACATTAGAGCCGGTGCAACGTCTAATTAAAGGATCATTGTTCGGAGAATGTGTGTCGGGCCGGTCTTGCAACTGGGACGTAGTTCCGAACGCACCGTGGCCAACAATTCGCGTGCCGGTGCCCCAAATGCACATTTCCGCATTAAGACCCTGTGACACTGTGAGTCTGTGACAGGTGACAACAACCGACGCGATCAAAATGTAATCACATTACAATCTCTGCATGACGTCATTAAGTAGTTGTGAACCCGACAACAGCACGCTTGAAGAGATTTTTCATATCAACGCGCTGTGGGAATTCTGTCATAAAAGCAATGAGATTGTGGATTGCATTCCTGTGCATCCTCTCACCTCATCGCTTTCACTCGAATGGCGAGAAAGCAGAACCCTTATAAGTACTATACGCGTTGGCACTCGTGCATTTTCTCTTCATATGAGCAGTCATTGCTATTGAATTACCTTTTCGCTGATTTACGATGGCTCATTACTGCTTACATTGCAGGGATTATACATTACACGCTCTACCATTATGGCAATGGTTCTCGAAGTACTGATAGATCTCTCCGTCTATTTTAGACACGCTTGACCTAGCTTTGATTAGGTGTACCTACCGCTTACGTTAGATACGTAGTAAGTATAAACAATCTGTACAAAATTGAGAACACCTCTAAAGAATTAATTACTTTGTTTTATTGTAACAGTAACTCGTATCCATAAACTAAGGATAAACAAAACTTTGTAACTATATCGTACATCCAATTCTCAAATCACATCAGAATTACATCGTATTTATATAATATATGATAGATAGATTAACAAAGTGCTTCGGGAGATCAAAGACTCATCGACCTTCGCGGAAGATTTATTAAAAATAAACACAGGATTGAGGGGTTTTACGGGCTGATGGTGTCATAAAAAGAGTGTTCTTTTTGACACCAATCTGGAGTTTATTATTTGGGACAAATGTGATCCGCCGGCCGTAACCCGACACCGCGCCGTCTGTCGACCGACACCACTCGTCTTGTTTGATCTACTGAGAGCTTTTTAAACTTTTTATGTCATAGTTTAGTGCGCTTTAGGCGCCTTTATTGCTGAGTAAACATTTCAGGATTATACGTCGCAGCCGCAGCACGAGCTTAATGAACTTTCCCATTTCGACATTTTCAGTCGCCGAGTGACCGTTGTGTAAACTCAGAGATAGAAAACGTTGGAGATCCCTCAGGCTACTCTATCTAAAATAACACAAACGTATGGTGCTCATTTATTCCTCGAAGAGCCTCATAGTTTACGACGATTATTTAGACAAGGCAATATTTTTATTGCGTAACGCCCCTTAGCACTCTAAATAAAAATTATCCTTGGAATTTCTGAAACGTAATCAGTATCCGTTGAAAGTTACAATAATAACACAAATAAATAGAATAAAGAGCTTTGTATTCGTTTATATCTGGTACTGATATGTTGTTGATGCTTCAGGAAGAGTCTTGTTTTGTTAAAAAGCGTCCAATCGGTGGAGAGGCCTGCCTGCGCCCGCGCCGGCTCATTAGGAAAATAGACAGACCGTTTGTAGACATTGGAAATGGTTATGCAGTATGTGTATTCACCTACGCGAACTCTTAAACACTATGATTTATGTTTTAAACATGCAAAATTCTTTTACGTAGGTTGCTATTGTTGCACACAAGTTCAAAGACTGCTCTATATTTAACAGTCTAGTTTATCATGAAATATGGTTCATGTTATTCTAGTAATTATATGTAACGTAGTTTATACCCCTAGATAGAATTTTATATCAATGCCATTATTAGATCATGCCTAATTAGCTATTAATTGATTGCATTAATGATAACTCCATCAATTATTGTTTATGAATAAGTAAGTATGCGTAGCATGTTTACAAATTACAACAGCGTAGCATTAATTATATAACGTCATAATAAACACGTTGGGCTTTAACCGAAATGGTTCACTTTTGTGGAGTGTCGGCCGGCGTTAAGCGGTCGGATTTTTAAATAAACATTTTTAATGATCGCGTGCGCCTGCGCTGCCAGGTGTACGCAGACGGTGCGCGTCTCCTCCCCTAATCGTAATACTTCTTTTGTTCCAAAAACAGTAACCCATTTATTTGAAAAAGTTGTATTTCCTTCAGTAACGCTTTGTACAACAAGAAGTACTCGTAGCTCCGGAACTAAATAAAAACCCCCTACTAATGAATGTCGGTATGATATGTGATATAAACATTTAAATCCTAATTGTTTTAATTCCTACGAATAAATTTATTTTTAGACGAGGATCCTTCCTCCCACGACAGCTGGGAAACAACAACAGAGACTATTTCCATCATCACTATTTCGATCATTCGATCGGACATCCTTTTTTTCTGTCACGGGATTCAGGAGCTGTGGGTACTTTGTTTAAATTTTAAATAATACATACCTACGTACGGAATATTCCTCCATACAGCATCATTATCTATGCCCAATGGGGTACTTTTGGAAGCCATGTTCTTTTTTTGTATTTTTCTATTACTTACTATTTCTTTTATTACCTACATTTGTATAGAATCAAATAATAAAACAAGTAAATAATACTTTCATAATAAGTAGATATGGAAGAACGGGGCTTGTGGCTATGTAATAACAGCCGCACGGGTTGATCGATCAGGTTAAGCTACGCTGGCCGTGGTTGGTCCGTGGATGGGTGACCATCTTCACATACCAATACCCCTCCGTGCCTCGGAAAGCACGTCAAGCCTTTGGTCCCGGCTGTCATTTTTGAGAGTCGTTACGAGTCGTCAGTAGCCCGAAAATCTGACAACCAGTCTTACCAAGGGGTATCGCATGACCCAATAACTGGCTCGGTTGTGGAGGTCAGATAGGCAGTCGCTCAATTGTAAAATACTGGTATTCAGCTGCATCGGGTTAGACTGGAAGCCGACCCCAACATAGTTGAGAAAAGGCTAGGCAAAATGATATGGAAAACCGAAGTTTTCTTTTTTTATTTGCTTAAAAGGATAGGATATTCACTTGTTATATTAAGAGGGTGCACACAGGTCCACTAGCGCCACTCCTTTAAAAAAATATTATCTCGTGACTGAGAAGGAATTATGAAAATCTGTTCAATCAGCGACCTCGGTAAATGTGTCTAGAATTTTCTAATACCTTTTATAAAATTTCATATTGAGACACGAAGCAACAAAATTCGATCTAAAGAAAAGCGGCCACATTCCTATATGTCGTATTTAGTTGCTTCGTGTCTTAAAAAATAAAACGAAATTAAATGAAAGTGTTTATAGTGTAAATAGGACATCGGAATCACTTACACGTCATATAAACAAAATACCTATATATAATGTATGAACATATTGTGAGATGTACGGTTTACTTATATAAGTACCTAATCACATAGGTATGTATCCAGGATTAATTCACGAGGATACGATACTCCAGAATTTAAAATTAGGTTTGAATGAAGTGCCCTATTCTTGTACCGAACGATTCTGAGAACGTAAACGTGGTTACAAAAAGATTGCATGTTTTTCTGACGATTGGCCAATTTGTTTGAATGACCAGCTTCTCTCGGGGTTTTATTGGGATGACCGGATGGACGGAAATCAACCCATGTGTCTCTGAAACCATTTGTATCTTATTGAGTTTGTTCATTTGTAAGCCGACCGACAGATAAATTGACGCATTACATTTAGAACAGATCATTTTCACTATAAAAAGATACAACAGACAATTATAACTCGTATTGTTTTATCTAAAGTCGAAACTGCTTTGTATTTGCTCCGTGAGAAACTGTTCCTAAATCAAACAATACCGGCCGTTTACCAACCATTTTTCATAGACAATTTATTTTTTAAATAAATCACTTCCAGAGAGAAACAATAGTTCAAATTCGAAATTCGACCGCGTCTAGCGCCTACATACATTGTACGTAGGTGTGGGTGATGTAAGAAGTTAACAATAGTGTTGGTAATTTGTTGTATTGTTTTGCCATCAGCGGGACGAGTCGAGCGTGGCTCTAAGCTACGACTTGTCCGGCGGTTATTTATACCGTAATCTATCAACGAAACTGTCACGTGGGTGCTTGGTCCACTAACAAACCGAACGATCATGTGAAACTTGAAATACAGAAGTTCTACCAACGATTGTTTGATTTTCTATTGCGGGAGTTCCGCGAAAGGGTGGCAGTAAACATCTATCTATGACTGATACGTACGTTTGGGGGTTGCTCGTGAATCGACTTTGGAAAGGTCAAAAGATATCTGTCTGATCTCAGAATTCCAATAAACGCTGCAATATTACTTAGGGCTGATGTTTCAATCGACAGAAAATTTCTATTCGTGGAATAAAATTGACGTCTGACAGATTTTGTATGGAAGAACTGTCAAAAATTCAAAATTATTCCTCGCCGAAAAATCAGCTCTTATTGGACTTCAACTTTATTATTGAATGTGTTCGAGAGCGGCACGATCTGCTAGATTACTGCCTTATAACTGTTCTGTCGATATTGCTTACCTACATTGTACGGTAATGAATATTATTGTTAAGGGCACACGTAAAACTGACTGCGCCGGCATGGTGTCGTGATTATCGTTATCTCAACAGTTCAATAAAGTACATTTTATCGTTTTGACATTTCTGAATTTCTCATTCGCGTTTAAACATTGAAAACCAACACGATCGCGAGATAATGATAGCCGTGAGCCATCGATATAACTGATGTAAAATATTGTTGATATTTTTGCGGTAAACGACCACACGAGTTAAGTGAATGAGCTAGGAGTGGTCGTAGAATGAACCTTAGATGCAAAGTGCTGGTAGTCAGTAAAACCTATTTAATGCTTTATTGAAACGGAAAAGATTTTGCAGAGAAATAAAGTAATATTTTTAGTATTGTATTCTCTACTTATTTCATAAAATATTAATACTAATTTTCATTTATAGGATATGGAGGATCCTTATAGGTTCTTTACCTTATTTTGCCTACCGTCCACTTTGCAAATACATTTTTTTCTCAAACCTTCAATTAATTTTACTTATCGCGTATCTGAAACAGCTATTGCCACGATTATATTTAAACGTGTTATATTATACAGTCGTAAGATAGAGTATATAATTTTCTCTGTGTCTTCTACTGCCCCCTGAAAGTCTCTAACGCCCACGTAGGGCCATTATCGCCCACAGTGAGTAATCATGCTGAACCTAAATTAAGAAGAGGATGAAAAGCATGGTAACAATGCTATCATGTTTACCTAATTAATTCTCATTTACTAACTTCACATTCCTAATCATCGTAGTTAACAATAACGCCTTCTACGGCTACAAATTTAACAAGATGAACGTCTGAAACACCTCGTGAATCGACGTGTCAAAACATTCTAAAGACGGAAATAATGGAAGCTTGAATATTCTCACGAACACGGGAATCCTTCGAGGTAATAAATTTTCAGCTTCGGGAGTTGAAGCCACAAGTATTTGGGTCAGAAATGTTCAACAGCTATTGTGATTTTATTGTTGTGATCGGGCAATTAATTACCTACACGCACTACAAATTATTTTGGTAGAGAAATGTACCTTTTTATGGTGATTCGGAGAGATGATCCGTTTAGAATAACCATTCCGTTTCATTCCAATCCGTTTAGGATAAACTAAAAATTTATCAAAAACCCATTTTGCAAAAATTTAATCTTTAGTTACTATTTTTAACAATTAGTTGAGTTTAACTACGGATCAAAAAATCGACCCTTACATTAGCAATAGCTTTCTTTTTGACAGCTGAACAACAATCATTGCGATATTTATGTTGTTGAGCAGACAATTTTTCGAACATAATGAAGCAATGGATTAGCAATATCTTTCAAAATGATTCAGATTGTAATTGAAAGTATATTACGCAATTAGGGTGCGTACTCTGTGAGCAAGAGCGTAATTCACAACCCGAACCCTTGGTGTCTTCGAAATGATGGTTCTAGAATATTCAAGTTTCCTCACCCTGTTTGGCTCTCTGTGTAATGTTTCGTAAAAACAAACGACTTCCAAAAACAAAGTGAAAAACAACTTTAATTTCGGAAGTCGGTGGTCGCCACCAACTTCCGAAATTAAAGTTGTTTTTCACTTTGTAGTGTCGACCACCGACTTCCGAAATTAAAGCTGTTTTTCACTTTGTAGTGTCGTTTTTGGAAGTCAGTTGTTTTTCTTTTTGCAAAAAAGTTTTTATTTTTCACTTTTAAGTTGTAATTTTTACCAGTAATTTTGGTTTAAAAACCAAACTACTGAACCGTTTTGGATGAAATTTCTATGGGATCATTTGGGAAGTATACCCTTTCAAAAACAAAAAAAGAATTTTTCAAATCGGTTGGTAAGCGACGGAGTTATGCGCGAACAAACAAAAAAAAAACATCCGAATTGAGAACCTCCTACTTTTTTAGAAGTCGGTTAAAAATTGCTGTATATCCTACTAATATTATAAACGCGAAAGGATGGATGGATGGATGGCTGGAAGGATGTTTGTTACGCTTTCCCGCAAAAAGTCCTGAACGGATTTGGATGTAATTTGGCACACAGATAGTTTATTACCAGGAATAACACATAGGATACTTTTTACCCCGATGTTCTCACGGGATTTAAACTTATGCGGGTGAAACCGCGGGGCGCAGCTAGTATAAAATAATATAAAAAATGTAGGTAACTATCTGATACTTACAGAATGGCCCTTAAACCTTATTGGTACATCTTATGTAGGATGAAGGTAGGATAGAGAAGTAGGATTACTATCTCCCTACTATCTATACAGGGTGGGCAGGGACATCGACGCGCAAACTGTAACCATGGATTCAGCACATGAATTTTGACCCCATAGGGTCGAAATTTTGCATCGGTTATCAAAAAAAAAAATCTTCTGTTCCATTAATAGAAAAGTGCAATACCTACGCGGTCAAAATGTATGGAACAGCAATATTATTTTTTTAATAACCGACGATAAATTCGACGCTATGGGGTCTAAGCTCATGTGTTGAATCCATGGTTACAGTTTGCGCGTCCGTCGATGTCCCTGCCACCCTGTATTTACTAGTTTGTTAGTATTAGTATTACAATATCTTTGATCATGTTAACAAGATCAAAACTTCGAAATCTACCTGGTATTGTAATTTACTTTGTTACAAATACAGTCATATTAATTAAACCCTTTAGGATTTCGTTTATTTGTTCGTAAATCAAAGAACCTAATTAGCGTTATAATCTTAATGTTAGAAACTTGATTCCATAGACATTGTTTGCTTAATTTTCTCATTAAATTAAAATTAAACCCGCCGCGCTTGTCACGAACCTAGTTTGTCCAATACATTTGACTAAATAATTTCCTGTCACATGCCGAAATGCTCGCACTTCGAAGTAGCAATTTATTACAAAAGAACATAACTATTCAATATTTATACAACCTAGAGTTCAATGCTTGTATAACTTTTCCGAAGATAATTATATTATTATTACCACTTCGTACTCAATCAATTAATTTATTATCTTGTCGCAACCTACCTGGATTGTTGGAACTACGAAACATGGGTTTAGAGTTTCGCGTGACCGTCCATTGCGCTATGTCTACATGAGTTTGTCTTTAGAGCTATAGAAACTACGTGATGGAACGTTAAAAGATTATGAAACTTTGTTCACACTTCCGTAGAAAGACAAGAACATACAAAATACAATGAAACAGCTCGTTAGATGAACGAATGTCCAATGATTGTGCAACGTACGCACGACGTGGATAGTGTTATAACTAAGGACATTACAAATTGATGATCGTAAATCCATATTAACGCATGCTCGTGTTACTATGAAAGATGTCTGTGTCGGTTTAAATAATTTGTCATGTATAAATAACCAAGCACCTCACGACACGTTGCCCCCTTGTCGCTACGACACTATGTGCTACCGACCGTTTTCGGGGGCCCATTATTGGGTGTGCAAGTCATCCCCTGCCATTTCATCTGTGAATATCATAATTATCATTGGTCAGGCAGGGGACATAGACCTTCCATAGTTCAAAGTAACCGATCCACTATAGCCACCCAAACCCATAGCCCAGTATACTTTGTTTCCATGTTCTGCAATAGTCCTGCACCAACCAGGGGTTGTCCTTGGGTGCACTTGCGTGGTGCATACAGGGATAATCGACGGTTGGTGCCTCCTCATCATTTAGAATTGTGTAAAGGGCCTCTGCGAGTTGGCTTTGGCCCCTAGTACGCCTTTCAAAGGTCAATGGTGCTTGCTTCACCTGGTATTCAGCTGCATTTGGTTAAACTAGAAGCCGACCCCAACATAGTTGAGAAAAGGCTAGGCAGATGATGATGTATGTAACCAACAAGTTTTAAAGAATGATATCAGTAGATAGGTACCTACTTATAACAACACGATGTAACAACAGATGCGTATTATTAGGAAAATAACCGTATCTTTGTGGTATCTTTCGATATAAAAATAGTTACATTCTGAACTGATGCTGATTATATTTGTTAGAGACATATTTAATGTTGTAGAGGGGCTGGTGGCTAAAAAATAACAGCCACACGGGTCGTGCTGCGGTTCGTGGATGGGTGACCATCCATTACTTATCGAGACCCCTCCGTGCCTCAGACGTTGGCCCCTGCTCTCATTTGTAGATCTTCGACAGTCATTACTGGTAGTCAGAAGCCCAAGTCTGACAACCAATCTTACTAGGGGATATCTAGTTACCCAGTTACTTCATGTAAAATACAAGTATTCGGCTGCATCCGGTTAGACTGGAAGCCGACCCCCACATATGTAGTTGGGAAAGAAGGCAGATTGATATAACAATAGATGCGTATGATGAAAATAATCATATCTGTCAATATAAAAGTAGTTACATTCTGTACTGACAATATGAACATTAACTATCTAATAGCTTTATTTAAACTTGTTATCAGCCGCACAGGTCGATCGGTCAGGTTAAGCTACGCTTGCCGCGGTTGATCTGTGGATGGGTGACCATCTTTACATACAGAAAACCCCTCCGTGCCTCGGAAAGCACGTTAAGCCGTTGGTCTCGGCTGTCATTCGTGGATCTTTGACAGTCGTTACGGGTAGTCAGAAGCCCGAAAGTCTGACAACCAGTCTTACCAAGGGGTATCGTATTACCCAGTAACTGGGTTGTGGAGGTCAGATAGGCAGTCGCTCCATGTAAAATACTGGTATTCAGCTGCATCCGGTTAGACTGGAAGCCGACCCCAACATAGTTGGGAAAAGGCTAGGCAGATGATGATTCGCATGACAGCATCTATGAATAAAAGCCTGAATATACAATGTACCTAAGTGTATCTTATCGGATCCACGAATTGTTTTATCTCTTACAAGAGTTTTATAAACTCGTAGCAAATCTAGATAGTAGAATGGTTTCCAATCTGAGATAAGTATGGTAATATCTTCAACATATTCTCTGCGGCCGTAGTTACAATGTAGTGTAGGTACAATGTCGGCATTTGTCTACGGATCTCGAACCTGACCGTCTGCAGGCGAATAGAAAAATATGTAAATGTAAAATGAAAACAAGAACCACGCAAAATTGTAGAGACAATCGTATTTCTTTTTTCCGCGGTACACCCGAGTTTCGATCCCGTGGGAATATCGGGATAAAAAATATCCTATATGTTAATCCTGATTATAAACCATCTGTGTGCTAAATTTCATCCAAATCCGTTCGGTAGTTTTTTCGTGAAAGAGAAACATTCATCCATCCATCCATCCATCCATGCAAACTTTCACGTTTATAATATTAGTAGGATTTATAGCGTAGCGAGTAGGTATGATAGATGTAAAGGGACTATATAAAAAACTGTTACTATTGTTATAAAACGAAATAACGTTGGTATCGGTAAGAATTTCAAGAAATTCTACCTCTAAGGGCTGGTTTTTCCAACGCCAGATACTTAATTTTATCGGAGGAATACCTACTTTTGAATTTTTGACAGTTCTTCCAGATACAAAATCTGTCAGACGTCAATTTTATTCCACGAATAATAAATATCTGTCGAATGAAAAATCAACCCTAAAGGAGGTAAAATAGGGGATTGAAGTTTGTATTTGTAATGGTACGGGTAAAATATGAAATAGGTAAGTACATGTATCAGGAATTAAAAAAAATACCCCAAAGGGGGTGAAATAAGGGATGACAGTTTCAAGTCCACGAAGACGAAGTCGCTGTCTAAGAGCCCGGTGTATGATTACACTAATGATATTCGCTCTGTTGATATCTGATATCCTAAAAGCTTCCTATTTATACCTATCCCAGAACTTTATTACCCATACGTTCACGTGTAGCTAACGGTGAAAATTGAATAGCAATGATTACTTCGATACAGCTACCAGCTACATGAACGCGCCATCCCAGAATTGGCAATGGAATTATGATTTAATTTCCAATTCACGTCGTTTGTGTACCTCTCTCCAGCATTACACGTGTCACACTCAAGGACCGATATACTGACACGTGTATTCTTTGACAAGCGTAACAATCATGCTGGGACAGGTAACCTTTAGGATTAGGTTAATGAAAAAGGTTAAAGAAAATTCCCAAAGAAGTAATTGCGTAAAACACTAACAGTACGAGTAGCAATGGCTTTTATTTTGACATTTCGACAACATTAATTGTGTTATTTACTTCGTTCAGCAGACAAATTTTCGAAAATATGAAGCAATGCATTAGCAATAAATATCTTTCAAATTGATTCAGATTGTGATTAATAGTGTGTTATGCAATTAGGGTGCCGCACCCTAATTGCGTAACACACAATCAATCAGAATCGGTTTCATTTTGACAGTTCAACAACATTCATTGCGTTATTTAAGTGTTGTGCAGACAAATTTTTCGAACTTATGAAGCAATGGATTAGCAATTTGCTTCAAAATGATTCAGATTACGATTGATCGTGTGTTACGCAATTAGGGTGCAAGTCGGGTAAAGTAAAGAAAGAAAATGGTAAGTAATATGTGACACAAAGAAAAAACACAAAAAATAAAGAGTTGAGGGTTGTCACACCGCCGCCGCGCTGGTTTTCACCTACAGCGCGCGTTGGCGTTATGACGTCTACGTGCAGCATAAAATGAGATACGAAATAAAAATAAATCTCTCTTTTTTTCTTTTCTTTTTTCATTAGAATTTTTCTCAAGCAGCGTTCGGTCTCTCTATTTATTTAGATCTCAGTTGATGGCAAGTATATTTTGATCGAAGATGGCAATGATAGTTCACCTCTATTACACGTGACTTACTGGCGAAACGTGGGTGTACAAAAGCTACACTTCTACCAAACCTATCCGGGGTAAACAGGCATAATGGAACGTTTACAACAACAACAAAAAAATGCGTACAACCTGCAAGAACTAACTTGAGACTTCTTTTGGATGAGGTAAACGCGCGGTATTGTGACGTCGACAATGACGTCACAATAACATACTATCCATCTCAATGTGAATCATTTTGAAGGATACTGCTAATCCATTGCTCCATAATTCGAAAAATGTGTCTGCTAACAACGTAAACAACGCAATGAATGTTGTTGAACTGTCAAAATGGAACCCATTGTGAAAACACACTACAGTAGTGTGTTTGTTACGCAATTAGGTACACCGCGGGGGTCAGGATCCGCTAAACTCTTGCGAGTTGTAAGTATCGTTATTTTTTTGAGGTAACCCCTACTAGTTGGTTACCTATCTATGCTAATATTATATATTGGAAAGATTTGTATTTTTGTGTGTATGTTTGTAATGAATAAAAAACTTTTTTTGCAAAAAAATACAACCGACTTCCAAAAACTACACTACAAAGTGAAAAATAACTTTAATTTCGGAAGTCGGTGTCGTTGGGTTCGCATTTTCGTTGTTTGCCACCGACTTCCGAAATTAAAGTTATTTTTCACTTTGTAGTGTAGTTTTTGGAAGTCGGTTGTATTTTTTTGCAAAAAAAGTTTTTATTTTTCACTTTTATGTTGTAATTTTTACCAGTAATTTTGGTTTAAAAACCAAACTACTGAACCGTTTTTGATGAAATTTCTATGGGACCATTTGGGAAGCATACCCTTTCCAACAAAAAAAGAATTTTTCAAATCGGTTGGCAAGCGACGGAGTTATGCGCGAACAAACATAAAAAAAAAAAAAAAAAAAAATTCAAACATCCGAATTGAGAACCTCCTCCTTTTTTAGAAGTCGGTTAAAAATCAAAAACTACTGTGCCGATTTCAAAAATTCTTTCACCATTGGAAAGCTATACTTTCACCCTGAGTGACATAGGATATATTTATTGTAAAAATATTTAAAAAATCTTATGTCCACCCGTGCGAAGTCAGGACGGGCCGCTAGTTACAAAATAAAATATAACGGCACATGGAGTAGAGATATAAATTTTATATGAGAATGATTTTCCCAAGCAAGCGAATAGCGAAAGGTTTTATGCCCCAAAGGAATTCGGATTAATTCTCCCAAAATGAGATAAATGCTTGAATAATCTGAAGCAACGAGTAGTTACCTACGTTACGTTGTTCACTTAATTAAGTGAACAACATTTAGTAGGTACTCATCGTGAATAACAATAATAAATGCTTTATTTTCCAACAAAGGAAAAGCTAATGAAGTCAAATAATATTAACGATAATAATAGTAAATAATAACGGGATTAGATAAATGTAGGTAAACTAAGCTTAAGTAAAAACAAATTATGTTTTTAGCAAAAACAGCCAGGTAAGTACAGACGCCAGCACATCAAGCTACCCGAAACTGTCAAATTTTCCCAATCATTCTTGAACCTTAAAGTTTTTGCGTTAAAGTTGACATTTTATTAAAGAAATTTGACAGAATGTAGTAGCTTGATGTGCTGGCGTCTGTACTTACATAAATATTCTCGTAAATTTTATATCCCCGAGCTCTTAAAAAATATGAGTATAACAAATCTTCTTTTAATAAACTTCTACCCTGACTCTGACAGTGATTGAATTAAGTAGGTACATACTCCTTTTTCTTTTGAACGGTCGGTTTTGCTTTGGTATCTTTCTAACTACTTTTGTAAGGAAAAACTGTCAACAATTTATAAGTAATTTATTCCTTGGTTAAAGATAATAAGTACCTATCTGGCGTTGGCAAAATCAATACTACCTAGCTTATCTGACGAAAAGATAATCAAAACCAATGACAGCCATCGTCATTATATCGAGCGGAGTATTGCGTGCATCACCTATTAATATTTACAGCCTACCCTGTTACAGTTACGACTACTTAGAATCCCCTAGAGATTTATTTCCAATGCGATACAGCAGAGAATGTCAAATGACTGATTCCTAAAGTATGCTGCCATTGAAGGAGTACGTGATTACGCCGCAGGACAGACAAACAGCCTAGCCTAGAGGTAATTGCGCAGTGCGATCGTTAAGTTCGTTCCTATTAACGATAACAAATAGGCATAAAATGTAAAATATCGATAATTCACTTAGGTACACGATATTATTGATTTATCGTAACCCGAGGGCAAGTCGGAGTGCAGCCACTCTCCACGATAACGTGGCCAAAATAACTCCGCGTCGAGCATCTCAAACGTTCCACAGATAACATAACGCAGCCCGATCGTCTTATGTTTTTATTATATACTTATAACCGGTAATACGCCCAATTTAAAGTGCAAAATGGCCGTCAATACACTACGCGATATTCACGGACCCAGTGTAATATGGGTTCCTATTAAAAACACATCAGCTAAATACATACATACATAATGAGCCTAGATAATGTTAGGAACTACTGGAACAGAGGCCTCCTCTCTTCGAGAGGGAGTGAGGTGTAATCTAACCCGCGAGCCAGGTGCGAATTGTTATATGTCACATGTCTTCGAATTCTTGGTTCTAGGACATGCCGATTTCCTCACGATGTTTTCCTTCACCGTTTTGAAAGCAGTTGTGATGAAATTATTTACACAAAGTAAAGCGCCTGTCTGGTTGCGAACCCACGGCCTACAACTCGTAAGTCAGGGCCCTTACCACAGGGTCACCACTGCTCTATCACCTACATATCAAGCCCTAAATAGCGTGTAGTTAGTAGTACCTAATAGGGGTTTTAGCAATTGTAGCTGGCACTAAATGTGGACGCAGAGCAGCTTCGACTATCGATCTTAAGACATTGCGAGATCGTGTCTTGATTACCATGGCCAGGGTATGAATGCATCCCGATGGTAATTAGCAACCTTATGTATTCTGCACAGTACTCAATTAACGTGAAAACGCATTCTAATTTGTGTTAATTATTTAATTATGAGCTGATTGACATGAGGGTCGTATTGCGAGAGATCCAAGAATCCATGTTTGTAACTGTTGCTTTTAGAATTTCATTGTTATTGTGGCTTCGTTCGTACTCTTCCCAAGTTCGAACACCTACATGTATAGCTAGAAGGCGCAAAGTACTGATGAAAATACACTCGAGAGCAATGAATCCGGGTCACTTGAAGAATCCTAAAAATCTCGGAAACTAAAAATGCTAGGTTAATGCAATAAATTGTATTTAATAGACAATGTAATACTCCTTAAATGAAGGTATTAAAACTTCTTAGTTATTGTAAAGTTATATCATAAAAAAATCAAATTTGAAAAAGGGCCACTTTCGAAGATGGAACTACGAAATTACAGCATTTGGTTTTGCTTTTGTTTGTAATCTGTCATTTATGTGGGTACATAAACCATGTTGATAGTGCTCTATATTCATTATTCAAGCTGAAATTATGTCGCTTACGCCTGAAGAATGCACCAGAATACTTACAATGCTGCAAACCGGCCGGAGTCAGCGCGATACAGCCAGGACTGTCGGTGTGTCGCTGTCAACAGTACAAAGAGTTCTCCGACGTTACGAAGAAACTGGTTCTAACCTACGCAGACCAGGAACGGGCAGAACCAGGTGTACCACAGCACGAGAAGACCGATACTTGGTGAACACCATGCTTCGAAATCGCTTTCTCACAGGAACTGAACTCACAAATCAGTTTCGACGCCTCGGAGGAAGTAACCCAAGTGCATGGACAGTAAGACGTCGGCTTGCTGAATCTAACTTAAAACCCCTTAGACCTGCAAACGGCCCTAAACTGGAGCGTGGGCATCGTATTTCAAGACTAAGATATGCCCAGAGCCACGTAAATTGGAGTATTGAAGATTGGTCAAAAGTTATGTTCTCCGACGAATCAAAATTTATGCTCTACAAGCACGATGGAAGACACAGAGTGTATCGAAGACCAGGGGAAAGATTCAAGCAAGCATGCATCGAAGAAAAAGTAGCCTACGGTGGTGGGTCTGTACTTGTGTGGGCCGGAATTTCTTCTGAAAGTCGCACAGAGCTGGTGATCATAGAAAACGGCTCTTTAACTAGCGTAAGATATGTGGAAGAAATCCTCAATGATCACGTTGGTCCATTTATGGTCAATTTAAGTGAGGATGCTATATTTATGCATGACAATGCCCGACCTTATACAGGTAGGATTGTGAATGACTACCTTCAAGAGATGAACATTACTCGTATGGAGTGGCCAGCGCGCAGCCCGGATATCAACCCGATCGAGCATGCTTGGGACGAGCTAGGCAGATGCGTAAAACAACGAAACCCTCCCCCAATCACGCTTCGTGAGCTCAAAATTGCTCTCACAGAGGAATGGGAGAATATTCCCCAAAATCGTATAAGGAACTTGGTGTACAGCATGCCAAACCGCGTAAACGCAGTAATGGAAGCACGAGGAGGCAATACGAAGTATTAAAATTCAAGAAAATCGTAATAAAGTTCAAAAATTTCATGTTTCCTATTTTTGTTGTAAGGAGAGATCAGCAGTTTTTTTCTTTATGTAATTTTGTGTTAATAAAATGTATGGTGACTCATATTTTTTTTACTTTCATTTAAGGAGTATTACATTGTCTATTAAATACAATTTATTGCATTAACCTATCATTTTTAGTTTCCGAGATTTTTAACATTCTTTAAGTGACCCGGATTCATTGCTCTCGAGTGTATATAGAAAAAGATCAAGATCGCCATAATAAAATGAATACGTGGTAAGTATTTATTTTCTACGTCGTAGCACTTTTCCGACAACTGTATCCTTGCCGCTGATAGACGTATAAAAAGCGGGGAGTTCGAACTAGAGATGATAATTCTGATCCAGCCTGTCCCTCGTTGCCCTCTCCCAGCGACGCCCTATACCGAGTACCGTACCCCACAGGGGGTGCCCTTAGCATGTGGTGGCTTAGTTTTTAAGTTTTTAAGCCCTGGCTGGAGGCCTTAATTTATTGAGGCATCCACAGGCAAGCCCGGTAAAGCAGACGACAGCCTCATAGGTTGAACTGCGAGATGCCATACATAAAAAAAGAACTAAGGATGAGTATGAACGAAGCCGTTATTGTGCATTGTTTGTTACTCTGTTGTGTAATTTACGTAACAAGATTGTGATGGATCGGTAGTTATCTGTACCTAAATTATGATGTTCAGTTCAAACTGTTCAACAAGTGGTTTCGGTCGGCGCCAGACCGTCAGAATCTGGTCTTTCTATCAGATCCAATTAATATGAAAATGAGTTTTGATTGATTCCAATCAATAGTGCATGGAGGGTGCGTTTAAATTTGATTTATTTAGTAAAGCACTCGTAATCAAATAGTCTGGGCGAGGCTGCGCGGTCTGCGTGATGGCAATCGGATAGTGCCTCATATTTATTTGCACAGCGGTGGGACAGGAATAAGAAAGTCAAATACTTAAATTAGGTACTCTCTAGGTCTAGGTATACTTATAATAAGTACATTCAAGCATATAGGACGACCTTTGAAGTTTGAACATGGTAAGTAATACTGAAGGATCTCAAGAGTATTGGTGTTTCGAAAAGTATCCAAATCTCTTCATCCATATTATATCCATACTTAATAAATACAGGGTGGCAGGGACATCTACGCGCAAACTGTAACCATGGATTCAGCACATGAGTTTAGAAAAGAATAGAATAGAATAGAAAAGAATACTCTTTATTGTACACCATACAAATTACAGAACATAGATATATAAAATTTTATAAAGGGTGACACAATGGGCGGTCTTATCGCTAAGAGCGATCTTTTAAAGACAACCTTTGGATGGATTAAAAATTAAGGAGAGACAAATATAGTAGGTAGTCTGTGGTGTACCATAACGTAGAAAACGTAGAAAAACGTAGAAATTTCTCGTCAGTTATTAAAAAAAAAAACCTGTTTCATAGTAAAGTGCAATACCTACGCGGTCAAAACGTATGGAACAGCAATATTTTACATGGCTTCTTTTTGTCACGGTAGCACGTTCCCGTAGGATATTTTCCGACATCCAGGCAGGCGAAGCCTCGGGCAGAAGTTAGTTATGAATGAATGCGATTCTACATAATTCATCTGGGCGAGGCTCAGTTGAAAAATTAATCATTTGTAACGTTAAGCAAGCTTAACCTTACAAAATAATTAAATCTGTTTATTCTACTAAAGGCATATCTGTGCTTGTCTTTACGTAGTCTACACAATAAAAGAACAACAGACTCTTTCTACACTAACAAATACAATAATGAATATTAATTAACTATCATCTGCTTGTACCTACACTGTTTCAACAAAATAATCTAATTGTTTCAGCGGTTCCGGGATTACGCGGAAAAGCTGGCGAGGGTCGCGAGAGAGGAGGCGAGGCCCGAGCAATCACAGGAACCACCGATAAGTAAATAGAAACACTTTATTTTATATTCTACCTCTAACGACCCCTGGTTCCCACGGTTTTTAGTATGTAACAAAACATGGAGATTGTTTAATTCTATTATGTAACTTTAATATGAATGTATTATCCACATAAACCTTTCGGAATAAATTCTCTAAATTTTGGTGAAAACCGCATCAAAATCCGTTGCGAAGTTTAGAAGAAGCTTTTCTTATAAACTTCGCAACGGATTTTGGCGGTCACAGACAGGCACGAAACGCGACTTCAACTTACAATATGAACATATTCAAATAGGTAGGTATTTATACAGTATGTATTTGGCGTTTTCCGATACAAATCTAATTTGCAAAAGACCTGTACGCTCCTGTCACCTGTACACCTGGACCATAGACATAACATATTTGTTTCATTTAGTTCTGCCTCTAGGCTAATGGGCCCGTCATTTATTTAATTTACAGTTTATTTATTTAAATATTTATATCACTCAAGTTGATCAGAAAACTTAGGTCCACTATTTAACACTGTGCTGTGATTAATCAATCACTTGGCAAGCCAGTGATTATGGTAATCACTCCGTCCTACCATTCGCTTATAATGGAAAGGCCGATGTTCTGTGGTGGCCATTTATTGGCACAGATGTGATTGAGATGTCTTATTTTAATTTACGTGGTATAATTACTGTTTGTTATTTATTATATGACAAAGTTTTAAGTTACTGTAGAATATACACACAAGTCACAATCACAAAAACGGGGTAATTGCGTAACACACTACTAGTAGGAATGGATTTATTATTTTGACAGTTCAACAACATCCATTGTGTTATAAATTTACGTTGTTAAGCAGACTTTTCCGAACATATGAAGCAATGGATTACCTAGCAATACTTATCCTTCAAAATCGCCGGCAAGAACATGCAAAATCAAAAAGTCAATTTTTATTTCATGGTTTTACGAGTATATGATCAAACTAGCTTCTGCCCGCGGCTTCGCCCGCGTGGATGTCGGAAATTATCCCACGGGAACGTGCTAACAGGATAAAATGTACCTATGTGCTTCCCCAGACTGCCATCTATCTCACGGGCCCTTTGTGGCTAATTACAATATAAAACCAATTGTGTCTCATTAGTGGTGATTAAGAGGGTACCTATATGATATCCTTACCTAAGTACCTACATAATAAAAAAAAAAAAACTCAATAACAGAAAATAAAATACCTACCTACCTAAATAAACCTATTTCTGATGATAACTAAACTCAATAAATAAGCAAAATCCCTAAAAACTAATATCTATACGAATGACTAATCTTACCTAACAGTATTATAAAATAACCTACGGTCACTACGTACACTATCAAATATACTACCTATACTTTAAAATTAAAATCTATACCTACGACTTATAAAAATAAACCTAAATAACTCTAAAAACTAATAGAAATAAAAAAGGTCGCACTGAAAAACACGGTTTAGAATTGCAAGTAGCAGTTAAAATAAGAACGAACGCTCGCCACTCAACACGTCCGTTCAAATCAAAGTTCAAAAAATATCCTTATATACGGTAGCGATCCGTGGCGGCCGCGCGCCACGCGTGTGCTGCGAACGGTGCAAGCCAAATTCAACCTTCAGCACTACATTTAGAGCATAACTTTAGTGAACTTCACTGCGGTTAACGTAACCTACGACAAACTTATTATTTGCGGTTGGTACAGTAATCGGGTCTAGGGATCGAACCGCAAAATTAAGTTTGTTTTTTATTGTATATACTTTTCCGGGATAAAAAGTACCCAGTGTGGTGCCCAGGATATTAAAGAATAATTATACCAAGTTTCATCGTAATCGAACCGGTAGTTTTTGCGTGATGCCTGAACAAACAGACAGACAGACAGACAGACAGACAGACAGACAGACAGACAGACAGACAGACAAAAATTTTTTTAATCACATTTTTGGGTTCGGTGTCGGTCTAGTAACACCCCCTGCCATTTATTTTTTTGATATTTTCAATGTACAGAATTTTCACTTCTACAGATTTATTATAAGTATAGATAGAAATGAGTTTTAAGTATAAGAATAAATTATTGTGATCATTGAAATGTAAACTCTCGATAATCACAATTTACATACTATTAATAATCGTGCTATAAATAGTTTTAATTACCCGGTTCCACGCTCTACAAATAAGAGAAAACATTTAATTTAACTTTACAATTAAAGCGGTTCGGATTTAAATTGCAAGTATCGTGGGACAGCGTTTGACGTGAATTTCTATTAGCGTGCTCAGTTCCAAGTTCCAACTGATGGACATTGGACATTGATTACAAGCTACAATGATTACACACTCATTGTGTGAATAGCTGGCTAATTTCAAAATATATCTATGTACAATCATGAGCACAAAGCAGAAATAGTCGTCGGCTGCACGGTATGAGTGTGCCAAGAAGGCTTCCACTCAGCATGATGCTGTGCTGATTTTCAGTGGTAAATGACACTTTTCTATACATCTATCTATCTATACATACAAATAATTAAAATTGAACTGTCTGTTTGTAATGTCAAAATACTTAGCAGCTTTTTACTTACGAAAGTAAATACGGTTTTCATAATCAAAAAAATCTTTTTTTTGTTCTGTCTGTCTGCTCGTTTCGGCTAATATCTGAAACGGCTCGACCGATTTTGACGCGATTTTCACTGGCAGATAGCTGATGTTACAAGGGGTAACTTAGGCTTTTATTTTATAAAAAGAACTCTATTTCTTTTTCTAATACGAAAGCCTAATTTACCCCTTCAAACTTCCGCGCAAAAAAGAAATAAACCCATGAAATCCAATTTGTTATCCGACCTGCACGCGAACAAAGTCGCGGGCACAGCGAAAAAAATTGTTTATAAATTAACAAAAGTCAGACCATGCCCAATAAACTATGTACCTTATGGTTATATTAATATTATCTACTGTTAAGGTTTGTGAATTTTGATTTTGCTGATCAATTATTTTAATTGATATTCATCTTAATATTTTTACACTGGCCACTTTACCCTTTTACTATATCCATGGTTGCTCTGTGATTGGTTGCCGCAAATCACGGGAACCAATCGGAGAATTCGCTACTTCCCGCAAAAAATGAAAAACGCGGGTTTAGAAGGAACGCTTGGCGGTCGCACGGTTTGGGGATTAGAGACTAGACACGATACCGATAGGTTATAAGAGAATTAATAGGTACCTAGTGCTAAGTATTGATTTTTGTATGTGCAGTTCAACTGAAATATAAGTCAGTTACGTATAATCGTTGTATCATTATTTGACTACGTCCCGTTCCTGTTGGTGTTGTTCTACACTACATTTACAATAAGGATTAGGTGCTAACTTGTTAATTAATATTAATGGGCTCCCTCCCGTCAAGCTACCAATTCGTCCGTCTGTAATATTTCGTACCCAATTTTTGTCCATTTATGCTCGGGTCATACTCGTATAAACAAAAACAAATCGTTTTACTTAATAATGGTAGCATTTTTTATTGCCAAACGGGACATATCAATAGATTCGCAAGCTAATTTTACCTGTGGTAGCTACTTCCATATGGAAGGGTCCCTATGCAAAGCTATGAGGTATTTGCTTCATTATTAGTAAAGGACCGATTAGTAAGACGATTAGTAAGACCGTTATTGGTTCAAATTAAGACTCTTGCAGAGTCTTAATTTGAACCAATAACGGTCCATAAATTATAGGAATCAGCCATTACCAACCATGACTAATGAACCTTCTACTAAATGTGGGTAGGTACCTAGATAGAAAAACTTTCAAGCAGGATACCAACAAATATTCCATGTTTCCAGCAAGATACTTTCCCGGGACTTGCGGCCTGCTGTCTTGCGGCAAGGAAGCGGCGTGCATGCCGTACAATAGCACTATGCACTACTGCCGGTGCACTTCCAACGGACTGCCAGTCACTGAAGACTTCAGATGCCCCAGAAGCACAGGTGATCTTACATCTATTTATAACTCCCACAATGCTTGATTGATCATAATTTGTTACACTGAGTTTATTGAACTTTTGTTGTGTTGTTTTGATGCTGCGTCGTTTTACTGTTTTGTAATCGTCACTTCTATGATAGCGGTTTTATTGCTTACACGAGTATGTAGCTATTGATTGTTTGTTTTTAAAGTGGAGTTTTAAGTATAATTTTCTTATAATTGTTTACTTGTAAGAAAATTATAGACACCTACATAAAACTCCACTTTTATTTTAAGTACTTAGGGCTGATTTCACCAAAGTCTAGGTATATCTATTATCCAGGGAAAACAATTGACGTCTGATAGTTCTAATATGGAAAAACTGTCTAAAATTCAAAATGATTCTCAGAGGCTGCAGTTCGACATTCATAGCGATCGCTTTACGACCGAATTCAGTCGCAAAGTCCTGTCACTCCAGACATGTCATTACATCCGGGACTTTGCGACTGAATTCGGTCGCAAAGTCCTGTCACTCCAGACATTACATCCGGGACTTTGCGACTGAATTCGGTCGTAAAGCGATCGCTATGAATGTCGAGACTGCAGCCCCAGCCCCAGCAGTCTTGACATTCATAGCGATCGCTTTACGACCGAATTCGGTCGTAAAGTCCTGTCACTCCATACATTTCACCTGTCAATTCGGGACTTTGCGACCGAATTCGGTCGGAAAGCGATCGCTATGAATGTCGAGACTGCTGGGGCAGGACTTATTCAAGGTACCTATAAAGGTTTGGTGGAATGGTTTGTCTTGATATTACACCCCCAAGAGTAGGTACTTACGCCCGAAATATTAATGAATCTCAATATTAATCTTGATCCCAATCTTTGTCTGTAACCAATCAACGGACGAGTTTGCCAATCTGAATCTTTGAGAGGTGAATCACAAACCGCCGTCGCAGACCGCGAAACCAAATTGCAATTGAGATATTATCTACATTATTAATTTTTGGGCGTTAGATATTAGAAAGCCTCTTTAGTTAGCTACTCCTTACAGTTACTAACACCAAGTAAACTTTTAGCTTACAAAATATCAGCCTAAACTTGCAATGACTCACCGACTTCCAGCCAAACGTCAGCAAACTGGGTGGAACATAGCAATACCACGCAATGCCTTCACCACGGTTTGCATATCCATCTAACATTTGTGTCAGTGAAGGTCTAACAGTAAACTGTATTCATTAATTCCAGTTCCCGTGACTTTGAAGCCCATATACAACGTGATCCCGCCGAGAACCTCGAACGCCTCAGACAGCCGATACGCGCTGTCACCGCCCACCTCACAAGTGAGACCATCCATCTTAATTAGAACCCCTTTTATCGTCTTATCATTCTGTCCTACTACACAGATTGCCAGTTTGATTAAAAAATATTAGGTTAGAGATAAATGTTTGTGAAAAGTCAACTAAAACCCCGTTCGACGAACTACCTACCTTTATTTCGGTTCGGTTAATTAATTCGTTTCGTTTCTACCTACGTGATCTGATACAGCGAGTCAAAATTCGACCTAAAAAGTTGAAGTGTTTTGCCCTGCAAAGTAATTTAGTAGAGGACAATGAACACAATGAAAAAAACAACGATGAACTTTATCAATGGAAGTAGATATTGATTTTGGTTAGTCACGCTAAAATACATGGGATGGAAAATGAAATCAGTGTTTTTCCATGGTTACTGATAAATATTCATGATAGGGTCAGTCGTGATAATGTAGATGTCACCCAAATTGTGGTAGTACTTTGTTGACGTAGTGACTTTTATATTTGTCTAGCTATAAGCCTAGAATCAGAGGTTTTATTCCTTTATTTACTTGTGCTCATATTTGATTAGTTTCTTATTAACTATTACGTTTTGTCTGCCCTAATCTTTGTCTACATAAACATCGCCCACAGCCCATAGAATTCGATATAATTACCCGGTTCTGTTGCGTTTTTTTTTTTATCTTCCAAAGACACAATTACTTATCTGGAGCCAAACTAAAAATTTAAAAAAAAACTTTTTAAAAACAAGCTTTTATTACTTATTAATAAAAAGGACTAAAAAGTTAAAAATAATTTAAACCTGATAT
Source organism: Apamea anceps (assembly GCA_951799955.1). Lineage (NCBI taxonomy): Eukaryota > Metazoa > Arthropoda > Insecta > Lepidoptera > Noctuidae > Apamea > Apamea anceps. The sequence goes on along the minus strand of OX637505.1, from coordinate 8,329,816 downwards.
GAAATAAATAAAAGCGTGTTACATTGTGTTCTAAATGTTCTTTAATGTTCCATCAAAATTTAACACGCTTTTATTTATTTCTTATCAGGTTTAAATTATTTTTAACGTTTTAGTATTTTTGACGCGAGATTGACTACGGCGTAGTTCGTAGCGCATAGCAGTGTTTTTTTCGTTATATGCGTTTACTGCACTTAAGCTACCTGTTTATCTTTAGTCCCTGGTTACCATCTAGCAAAAAAATAGGTACTCGTCAAGACTAATCAAACGAGCCCAAACTCGATAGGGTTGTGTCGTTTAACTACCGAGTTCCTATGGCCACCTTCCGCTTCCATCATGAGATCAGCTCCATGTCATAATAATTTTGCATTGCCATCCGAATTCCAATCCTGCTTCAAAATTGAGTTGCAAGAGTCCACCCGAACATACATACCTACATACATACATACATCGCAAGTTAAATAAAAGCTTGTAAAATCTAACATTGTTATTTTGTTTTTTTCTAGGTTTTATCGAGTGCAGAGATCTTCGCTGAATCCACGACTGGGAACGGCTCGTTAATAGAAAACGGTATGACTGCCAGTGTGGGTACCCTAATAGCCGTCACCGTTTCAGGGGCTGTAGCGTTAATACTAATCGTCTCGATTATCCTGCTGTACCTCAAAAAACGTATGTGTCGTGTTGACGGGAAAGCGCAGCCTGTAAGTATATTTTTGTTTGATAATATGAGAAAATTAAGAAATTATCTATGAAGAATTTATATCCCCATAACAAGAACTCTATAAAAAATTTGCATGTAAAAAAAATTAAGAAATAACAACATACTTTACTGATGATATGTCGCTCTCTGATTGCTTTATTACTCCAACTGTCCTGTTGCACACAATCACTCCAATTAGATGCAAATAAGATTGAACAGCTTGGTTTTTTATAGCGTGTGCGACCGGGAGAACCTCTACTTGCTGAAAGGTATATAACGAACCCGCAGTACGGAGTGTACGGGGCAGGCAACGTGCCGGTACCAGGGACCCCGGGGGCTATGGACGCTGATGACACCAACAAGTCACAGGTACAGCTCCTGGACAGAAACGCACTCACATTCCTTGAAGAGGTCGGGGAAGGATGCTTTGGCAAAGTCCATAAAGGTAAATACTACACCTCTTTACAAAAATCAGCCCTATTTCCAAAAAATCCTCACCGAACTAGATACTTAGCCAAATTTTTATTTCAGGGCTTCTTAGAACCACTGCTGAGGAACAAGTAGTAGCTATCAAAGTACTAAAAGAAAGTGCAGGTCGCAATGCGGAGGAAGACTTCGTGAGGGAAGTCTCCATTATGTCTGCGTTTAGACATCCCAATATTCTTGCATTAGTTGGAGTCGTATACAGAGGTAAATAACTATGTATTATTGAACGTTGACAACATTTTGATTATATTCTATTTCGTACATTTCAGTCAGGGATATAATTTAACTTGCAGATGATATCAACGCGAGTCCCTGGATGGTGTTTGAATACATGGAGTGGGGTGATCTAGCGGGTGTGCTGCGAGGGTCCCGTGGTGGCGGCAGACCGGGACCTCTGCTAGACGAGCCTGCTTTACTACATGTAGCCCTGCAAATAGCCCGAGGCATGCAATACCTAGCTTCAAGAAGATTTGTTCATCGAGATCTTGCAGCGAGGAATTGTCTCGTCGGTGCCAATCTTACAGTGAAAATTGCAGACTTCGGTATGTCACGAGATGTTTACACGTGTGACTATTACAAAATGGGAGGCGAAAGGCCCATGCCGGTACGGTGGATGTCACCAGAGAGCATCGTATACGCTCGGTTCACGCACGAATCAGACGTGTGGTCGTACGGTGTCGTACTGTGGGAGATATACAGCAGAGGCAAGCAGCCATTCTATGGACAGAATAACGATGGCGCTACAAAGTTGATCCTACGGGGTATAGTGCTGGTGCCTCCCGAAGACTGCCCCCGCTTCGCTGGCGATTTGATGCGTGCATGTTGGAAGGCTGATCCTCGCGATAGAATAGGCTTTGATGAAATATGTAGAAAATTAGAAGATGCAGCTGCGGGAGGTGGTCAAGCCATGCAAATGCGCCTGCCACGACCCCCGCCACCGCCACAAGATTCGACAGGGTATTTGATTCCGAAGGAGCAGTTGCCAGTTGATTACTTGAAGCTGTCACTACCGACACCCGAAGATCATGTTGATATGGAGGCTGCTTTTGACTCGAGTGAGGACGAGGATGAGGACGAGGAGTACACCTGACAGCCGGCGCTGGTGCCGGCCTCGCAGTACGTGCCGCGCTCCTCGCCCTCGGCTACCGCCACCACTATGGCTCTCGCCTGCACATTCCGTTCACAGAGTAGCGTCTTCTCCCAATTTCAGTGTTAATGATGTTCAGACGATCGATTACGACTTCTACTAGGAAACAAGGAATGTAATTTCGAAAATGTAGAGTCAATACTCAATTACCTACCTAAGTGTGATATTTATCATAATAATAAATAAAAATATTCTATACGAGAACTTTACTTGTAGCTGTGTATATCTCTATGATATTTAAAAGTGTGTTGTGTATTTAAAGGATATCTTAGTACATAATTTTATTAAGTAATCTGTGTGCCATATGCCAAAAATAAAAGTACCTAAAATGTAAGACGATAGAACAATTTACACCATAATAATTTTTATAAAATAAAAACTTAAGAAAGTAAATACGTATGTGTTCCAAACTGTAAGTAAGTGCGTAGATATGTGTTGCAAAACAAACAATCCTACATCCTTATGTAAATGATTTTCACTTGTTTGTAAAATGTAGGTAAGTATTGACTGAACTTTGTATCTGTTGATAAGATGTATGCTTACAATAAATTGTATAAAATTATACAATTAAGCATGTAGTACATATAGTTAGACATTTATCCTAGTCCTAGGCTATGTTTTTAGAGTTGTGAGCGTCTAATGAAGCCCCATTTTGGATTGTGTTCAGACTCTTCAGAGTTTCAGAGCAACAGTCAACTTAGTTCAAAGTCGAATCGAATCCTTTATTTTTTGCTCCCTTTCAGGGAAAATTATGTGTGAATATTTTTTTAACAAAAGTACCTACCTATCCATGCTTGTCATCAGTCCTAATGATTGTCCCTGATACATAGATAGCACCTACTTTTGTATGTTTTTTCAGAAGTAAGTATGTACTTACACAACTTACTATCATTTATACTGATTTTGATTTTTCCACCAACCCGCACTGGGCCCACGCGGTGGATTACGCCCCTTCCCTCTCACAGAGAGGAGGCCTGTGTTCCAGCAGTGCAAGTGGGAACATGATGGGCTGATTATGTATGCCCTACTAAATTTCGTTTTACAAACGCGAACTCCCTGTGGTATACATGCCCTTTACAAATTAAAAATATTTTGAGAAAACACAGTTTTATTCACCAAAATTAATCGACTTTAAAAGTCCACTGTGTACGGTATCTACTAAAACGTGTCCCTAAAATACCTACAATGTACATATTTAAATGCATTTCTGTATACCTACCTGTGTTAATTTAAAGTTAAATAAATAATAAGAAAAATAAATTTAATGTGCACATACTTGATTATTAAGTAGGCATTCAAAAGAATTAAAATAACCTAAATTAAAATGAATGATGAAATCTCGATGTACCTTAATTTAGGTATGTTTTGAAAATGTGTGAAAATAAAGTGTACAAAGACCGTGATTTTCTTTATTTTAACAATAATATGCCTAAGGAGCCTGCGCATCTGAGGAATCGTAAAAAAAAATACTGAAATGTCTCAATTTTTTGTGCTTTCGAAGACACGGGGGTTTCACACCACGAACTTCCAAACTCCGGACTGTTACACTCAATAACACTTAAGGTGGATGCTCCAAGGTAGCCCGCGAAATTTAAATTTTCTTACGTTTTTTGCAATTTGCTGGTCAGTATTAAGTTGTACAATTTATTGATTAAAATATGATTCGCGGCCATAACAAATATGTATTTACAGAATTATAATCATTAGAATCAGTAATACAACTTGTTAAGTTAGTATAATCCTAAAATGTCATGATTTCATGAAATTGTCATTCAGTAGGATTACTTGATCTTAGAGAGTTGTGTTGGTGACTTTAATGATTATAATTCTGTAAATACATATTTGTTACGGCCGCGAATCATATTGTAATCAACGTACAACTTAGTACTGACCAGCAAATTGCAAAAAACGTAAGAAAATTTGAATTTCACGGGCTACCTTGGAGCATCCACCTTAAATCCAAGGCGGAGCTTGAGCGGAGCTCAACAGTTGCGCTTGCGACCACGACGCCAACGAGGTATCAAACATAACTTGTTGATAAACATGTTGATTATAAATTATTTCCAAGCTTATTAGTTAGTTTGTAAATCTAGACACATGGTTAAGGCCGTAGGCAGAGTGGCGGTTTTAGGGGTTCAAATCTCGAAATGCCTTGGCCAACAAAGTTATCTATTTAAATTATTTTCGAAACCTTTTCTTTAAATCTATGACAGTGGTGTTACTGTGTAGGTACTCTATGGTTACGGTACTACCATGAAGATATGGTACTACTAAGGTGCAAAGTGGCCCTGGTACCCCAACCACTCAGTGTCTGGGCCGGAAGCTCTGCCAAACCAACCGGTGACAAAACGAAGCATTTGTGATTTTCACCATTTTAGCGCTGATGGCAAAGTGAGCGTCCATGGAACTAAAATTTTTGATAGCGAATTTTACAAAACTTGCATACCCTTATGATAAAAATGTTCTAAATATCTTGCAGTAACCACAAAAAAAGTCTTATTCCATGATTTAGACCTAAATCATCAGAGAGGTAACAAAGTAACACGATGGCCATTGGTATCAACACAACGTATCAATTTATCAATGTATCAATTTTAGTTCCTGAGACGCTCGAGCGGGGCGCTTTGCTTTCATTTCGTATATTTCCAGCGTACTTGTTTATTATTGGTCAGGGCCCTCGCCAAGTAGAGCAAAAGCATAATACTTACTAAAACCATGCGACTTGACGACTTATCATTATCACTTAACTGACAGTGTGACGACCTCCATATTATTATTATACTCTTTGGTGACGACTACTTTGTCTGTGGTGTGACGTTATGTCAATGTCAATATCTGAATGTCAGTGTTTTTGTTTGTTGTGATTTCGGATTTCGTAATTGTTTTGCTCGACTTCGAGTTTATTATAATAAACATCCAGTGCGCGTTGCTTCATTAATAAGCAATTAGCAACGTACTTCGCACGTCAACAAGAAAAGTATGTCGGATAATGACAACCCGGATTTATCAACAAGAAATTGGTTACCTCACCAAAGGAATTTGATTTATCTAGTAAAAAAATATCCTATTACTTACCACCCATCGCCTAATAGAAGGCATTCAAAATTAGCCAAAACTAAGTGGGACACTGCCTGGAAAGAAATTGGAACGCAATTATGTCAGCCAAGTTAGTGCGCATTATTTGCTATTTTTTAGAATAGAATACTCTTTATTATGTACACCATATAAATTACAGACATAAACATAGAAATTTTACAACGGGTGACACAATGGACGATTTTGTCGAGCTTATTTTTTAGTACAGACGCCAGCACATCAAGCTACTACAATCTGTCAAATTTCTTTAATAGATTTTCAACTTTATCGCAAAAGCATTAAGGTTCAAGATTGATTGGGAAAATTTGACAGTTTCGGGTAGGTTGACCTGCTGGCGTCGGTACAAAAAAAGTAAAGAAATAACTAGGATTAATTTGAATCTTATTTATTCCACTACTAAAACTATCTTAAGGGGCACCATTTCACATCATAGTTGTTTTCATTATAACTTTATCTATAATTAATTTTATGAACAATACTTGATATTTACATGTTCATCTTTTTCTTCTAGCTCAAACATGTAAAAAGCTGTGGTCAAATATAAAATTGAACTATGCAAAGATAATGATCTTAATAAACACTGGAAAAATAACAAAGGAGGCTGCAATTTCCCATCCAGAAACAAGCAGATTTTTTGATGGGCTGCTTATTTTTATGGATCCATTTATAAGTAAAATAACTGACGAGAAGATACCTTTCCGCATACACAAGTCAATAAATGACATATTCTGTTTAAAAACCATTCGAGCTTATCGTGATGCAAGTAAAGAAAGCTACACTCAATTTGTTACACATGCACAAGTTAAAGCCTTGCTAAGAGAACGACTATCAACTGAAGAGCAAAATTTGGATATTACTGAACCGGAATATCTACAAATTGTTGTTGACAGTGTTGTAAGTCGTAAATTAGGGGAACTACTAAAAAAGGATGACCTGTTGAACCCAAGTCATGACACTATCACTAATTTAAATGTTCCTAGAGCGCCAAGTAAAGACTTAGGAAATGTGCGTAAAAGAATGCCTAATTTTACTTTGGTTCCAAGTAAAAACAGTTTTAATAATGATGAAGAAAACACAACTGAAACTGTTAATTTGGGATTAGCAACTGAACTTATTATTGAGGATGATATAAAGAGGGAAGCTAAAGAAGATTACAACAAGATGGAAGATGTTGATGATATAAACTTAACATTAAATAAGAAAATACTTTTAAATAATGCAACTGACGAAACATGTGATCTAGAAAATATTTTGCCAAGCACAAAAATCATTGTACCTGCCGTTCATGACACCATGACAAATATTATAAGTAGTTTGAATAATGATGTGACAGCGGACAATACTGAATCTGTAAGTGACGATTACATCAGAAACTTTTTCAATGAATTAGGTGAAGTAATGAGCTTGGAATTGTCAATCAGTAAACAAAAGACATTAAAATCACAAATAAATGAATTAGTAAAAGAAATATTATTGAAAGAGAAGGGTTAGAGGGTCATAAAGGTGGATTTGTCACAGCCAACTGGTATAATTAGCCGTTTAGTTGACCGCCTAGCCTTTTAACTTAACGGCCTGAATGATATTCAATAAATAAAATTATGGTTTAGGTTCGAACTGTAACCAATCATGTGCGAGCCGAATTTATCGCAGTAAGTAAGCCAGGGCACCCTGCCCAAATGGGTTAGGTTAGAAACTGTGATCAACCGCGTCAGAGCCGAGAGAGCGAAGCGAGGCGAGCACTAGTTCCAAAGGCCAGGCGGTTGACTAAACGGCTAATTTAACCAGTTGATTGCAACAGATTCACTAGCATAAATGAAGATCAAGTAAAGTCTGAAGCAGAGTAGAAGATTGATTATAGGAGTAAATAGCATAAGATATGTTTTAAGTTTAATCATTTCTTGCTGGCTCTTCTCTGTAGAAAACAACCAATTGGAACCGTGCACCTAGCTTCTGACGTTTCATAAGTGCCCATGTTGGTTTATGTGAAATAAAATATTTTGATTTGATTTGAATATTATATTATTTAGCTATCATTTTCTTTCATTATGACGAAAAATACAGTTCAGTACCTAACTATGTAGCAACCTATTATAGAGGTGTACCTCTGCAAACCCCTCCCTATAAGAAATACTAGTGTGATGACACGTCATATTGATTACACACTGAACACTTCCCGCGGTCTCATTAGCGATAACATCGATGTTGCTGAGGAATTTACAACTCTCTTTACCAATATCCCAATTAAAACTACAGAAACTTTAAATTCCTCGCCCGCACTAGCTATAGAATTATTATGAGCGAATGCCTGTACTGTGGAATTTAAATTTAAACATATTAACCCCATAGTCATTTTAAAGGCATTTACGCAACTTATGATCAAAATTACTGAAGATCTGTGGGGCATGTCTACTAAAGTTTGTCAATCCATTATTGAGACGATTGCACCCTACTTAGCGTTAATATTTAATTTGTGCGTAGATCAAGGGGTATTCCCGGATTTAATGAAGTTCAGTAAAGTTATTCCACTTTTCAAATCTGAGGACTGCAAAGACACAAATAATTATAGACCCGTATCGGTTTTGTCGGTTTTCAGCAAGGTGTTTGAAAAAGTAATGTTAAATCAAATGCTCAATCATTTTAATCGTAACAACATCCTACACGATCAACAGTATGGTTTCACCAGGGGGGAGACAGTTAGAACATGCACAACTTCAGTAAAGATAGAGTCGCCATCTACTTTTGTTAACGAAGAAGCTATTAGTTTAATAATCATCGATAGATGTCTCTGTGATACCAACTTAAATGCAAATAAGAAAATCAAATACAAGAGTTCTCTATAATTTAAAACAATAATTATAACATTTTACATCAAGATTATTACATTATTATATGTATTTCATTTCTGACCGGCATCATCAATTATTGCAACCGTGTCACGGAAATCCTTATTGTGTGACATATTCTGGCAACATCACACAATATGGTCGCCAGTCTCAGTTTATAAGTGTATAGTCTATGGTCGCCGGTACCGTATATTAATAATAATATACTCTAAGCCGTTACACGGTTACAAATTACAATAAATTAAAGCAAAATGGTTCATTATTGTGTTACTGCCAATTCTGGCGAAATTTAGCGTTTGATGTATGTGATCATTCAAATTTTCTTTGCTGTTGTTGCGTTATATGTTGATCAATATGCGGTCAATTTATATTAGGACACTTTTACTTCTGAATCACCATCATTCAAATTTTAATTATTGTAATTTAGTAAATGTATCATTATTATTATTCGCCAGTCGCATATTGATCAACATATGACTACAACAGCTAGAAAAATTTGAATGATCACTTATAAACCAAACTTACTGATCTATACGTACGTAGGTACACAAACATTCATGCCTATCTATAGCCACCTATAGAGCCTTAGTTCCAGTTAAGAAATGCAGATGGCGTTTCGAAACTGGATGCTTCGAAATGGCACAAGAGGGCTCTCTTCTCCCGTATTATTATTATAGCGTACTCTTTGGGTGAAACCCAAAGAGTATAATAATACGTATTATTATTATACCGTAATAATACGGGATAATAATACGGGAGAAGAGAGCCCTCTTGTGCCATTTCGAAGCATCCAGATTCGAAACGCCATCTGCATTTCTTAACTGGAACTAAGGCTCTATAGGTGGCTTTAAATAGGCATGAATGTATGTGTACAGACGTACGTATAGATCAGTAAGTTTGGTTTATAAGTGATCATTCAAATTTTTTTAGCTGTTGTAGTCATATGTTGATCAATATGTGACTGGCGAATAATAATAATGATACATTTACTAAATTACAATAATTAAAATATGAATGATGGTGATTTAGAAGTGAGTGTCCTAATATAAATTGACCGCATATTGATCAACATATAACGCAACAACAGCTAAGAAAATTTGAATGATCACATACATCAAACGCTAAATTTCGCCAGAATTGGCAGTAACACAATAATGAACCATTTTGCTTTAATTTATTGTAATTTGTAACCGTGTAACGGCTAAGAGTATATTAATAAACGGTACCGGCGACCATAGACTATACACTCATAAACTGAGACCGGCGACCATATTGTGTGATGTTGCCAGAATATGTCACACAATAAGGATTTCCGTGACACGGTTGCAATAATTGATGATGCCGGTCTGAAATGAAATACATATAATAATGTGTAATCTTGATGTAAAATGTTATAATTATTGTTTTAAATTATAGAGAACTCTTGTATTTGATTTTCTTATTTGCATTTAGTTGGTATCACAGAGACATCTATCGATGATTATTAAACTAATAGCTTCTTCGTTAACAAAAGTAGATGGCGACTCTATCTTTACTAAAGTTATGCATGTTCTAACTGTCTCCCCCCGGGCTTGATATTTCTCAACAATCGTTACGTATTCCTTGCGAATGACGAAGTTGCGGTCTCTTTTTGTCTTTGTATTAGGTAAATTAATTAATAGTAAGTCATCTGAATGTTTCTCAATGTTTTTGACATTAAGTTGTGTTAGTTCATTAGTTCGACATGCTCCGTTTATTCCAATAATAAGAACAACCTGTAACGTAAAGAGTATTGTAGTAGATAAATGAATAAAATTGATATGAACGCATAATTATGCCTATCAACATCTATTAGGTATACTATTTAATTGAGATTAATATACTTAAGTAGATACTGAATGTGCAACTGACTTACTTTTGCCGCCAAATATACGGAATCGGGTGCTTCTCTATGAAACTTTTCAATATCAGATACTGTGAAAACCTTCGATTTTTTTGGTTGAAGACCAGATGAGGCTCTTTTTAAAAATGCCACTAATTTAGGATAGGTATCGATATGTTTGTCTTTTTTCATCTTTATTGTTGCTTTTAGCATCGAATACGTACTCCATAGAGTGCTTGCTTTCTTGTTCTCGACTAATTCTATAAAATATGCCAGCAAAACGTTTTCTGAGAAAGTTTTGGCTCCTTTTGCTAGTCGCCACGTGTTGAACATATCGTACTGTTTTAAATACTTCTCGCGTGTAGGGTTGCCAGGTCGCCAAACCTAATAGCCGGACAGACCAGCCAGTTTGGCCGGACATTTGGGTAGAAAGGCCGGACACCCTACATTATTGAGGATTTTGTGTCTCAGTACGTAGTGTATTAATAAGTACGACAAAAAAATTGTATGTAAAATCAAGCTTTTTTAGGGTTCCGTAGCCAAATGGCAACGGAACCCTTATGGATTCGTCATGTCTGTCTGTCTGTCCGTCCGTATGTCACAGCCGCTTTTTCTGAAACTGAAACTGAAACTCAAAATTTTTTTTTTCATCAAACCCATACGTGTGGGGTATCTATGGATAGGTCTTCAAAAATGATATTGAGGTTTCTAATATCATTTTTTTCTAAACTGAATAGTTTGCGCGAGAGACACTTCCAAAGTGGTAAAATGTGTGTGTCCCCCCCCCCCCTGTAACTTCTAAAATAAGAGAATGATAAAACAAAAAAATATTTGATGTACATTACCATATAAACTTCCACCGAAAATTGGTTTGAACGAGATCTAGTGAGTAGTTTTTTTTTAATACGTCATAAATCGTAACGTAACGGAACCCTTCATGGGCGAGTCCGACTCGCACTTGGCCGGTTTTTGATTATTGTCATAATCAGTCATCGGCGCTCGCTCGTTTGCGAAATGTAAAAAGCCTAACAAAAGCCGGACAAGCCAGACACCGTTTATTTTGGCCGGACACGCAATCAAAAAGCCTACCTATGTCCGGCTTTATCCGGACGCCTGGCAACGCAGTTTCAGTCAATTCTGTTGGCGTCAAGCAAACTTCCTCGTCGCTAGAATCACTCATTTTAGTTTGTTCACTTGTTTTCAAGTTTCTTGTTTTTAATATAAGGTTTAACAGTGACGTGAAAAAATGCCGCGTAAAGAACCGCGTACAAAGCAAATTGAAAAAAGAACACCAAGAAGGTTCCGAGTCTGAGTTTTTAACAAATTAAAAAAAAAGTTGTATGATATATTCGGCACCTTAAAGGTAGCAGTAAATAGGTGTAATGTTTTTTTTAATTCACAAACTTAGTGCACACGATGTTCTAAATTCAATTTACTTTATCTTCTAGAGAATAAAAACGGCTTTTCCACTCAGATAGTTTTTTAGTGTGTTTGTTATATGGCCAAGTCACGTTATTTGGGTTCAAGGATTAAAACCAGCAATAATGTAATTAAAACGACTTGGAATATTATTAATAGTGAAACGGGAAGGTCTAGTAATCGAAATACTAACTACAGCTTGTCGATTAATGACAACATAATAAAATCAGACTCACAAGTCGCAGAGGCGTTTGAAAATTTCTTTTCAGATATTCCCGTTTCTACTACTAAATCCCTAAACTCATCACCTTCTGTTGCTGAGTCTTTGCTTATGGAAAATGTTAATGGTTGCGATTCGGAATTTCATTTTGAACATGTTACCTGTAGAGATATAATTAAAACCTTTCACACATTAAATGTTAAAAAGACTGCAGATCTGTGGGGTAATTCTGTAGAAGTTGCTAAGTCTATTATTGACATTGTAGCACCTACTCTAGCTCTTATCTTTAATAGTTGTATTGACAGTGGGGAGTTTCCTGACCTCATGAAAAATAGTAAAATAATACCTTTGTTTAAATCAGGTAGTACATCAGACCCTACAAATTATAGACCTATTTCTGTACTACCTACCTTTAGTAAAATTTTTGAGAAATTAATTTTAGAACAATTGCAAAGATTTTTTAATAAACACAAATTATTACATAGCAAACAGTTCGGTTTTACAAGGGGTCGTTCAACTACTGATGCCGGTGTTGAACTTATAGGACATATTTATAATGCATGGGAAGACAAATGCGATGCCTTGGGCATCTTTTGTGATTTGTCCAAGGCATTCGATTGCGTTCTTCACGAAACTTTAATCAGGAAACTCCGCCACTACGGGATCCGGAACGCTGCTCTGGATCTTCTTATTTCATACTTGAGTAAGAGGATTCAGAGCGTTGATGTTAATGGAAAAAGATCTCCCGGATCTTTAGTAACAATGGGAGTCCCACAGGGCTCAATTCTTGGTCCTTTCTTATTTCTTATTTATATTAATGACTTGCCGTACCTCATAAAGGATAATCATGACATAGTGTTGTTTGCAGATGACACTTCACTTTTGTTTAAACTTAAACGTCAGCAGCAGGTTACTGACGATGTAAATAGCGCGATCTCTAAAGTAGTCCACTGGTTCAATGTTAATAATTTACTTCTAAACGAGAAAAAAACCAAATGCATTAAATTTACGTTACCTCACGTTAGACAGGTGAAAACTAATGTGTTGATAAAGGGCGAAGAATTGAATCCTGAAGACAGCACAGTATTCTTGGGCATAACTTTGGATGCTAAGCTACAGTGGGGTCCACATATAGACAAATTGTCAAAAAAGCTAAGTTCCGCAGCATACGCTGTTAGAAAAATTCGTAATTTAACTGATATAGAGACAGCCCGTTTAGTGTACTTTAGCTATTTTCATAGTGTAATGTCGTACGGTATCCTATTGTGGGGAAATGCCGCTGATATTCAGACTATCTTTGTTTTGCAGAAGCGAGCTGTTCGATCAATTTATAAATTAAGTCCGAGACACTCGCTCAGAGACAAATTTAAAGAAATTAATGTTATGACTGTGCCTTCTCAGTATATTTATGAAAATCTTTTATATGCCCATAAAAATATAAAATTGTTTAAAAAATACAGTGATATCCATGATATAAATACTAGGAACAAACACAAATTTGTTGTACCTACAACAAGGCTCAAGAAAATAGGTGGCTCGTTCAGATGCCAATGTATACGCTTTTACAATAAAGTTCCAAGCCTCGTTCAAGATCTAAGCCTTAATAAATTCAAATCATTCATTAAACGTAAGTTGTGCCAGAAGGCCTTTTATACCGTTAAGGCTTATATCGAGGACAAAAAGGCTTGGGATTAAGCTGCTTCCAATTTTTACATATTGAATGTTTTTTTTTTTTTGTGGTTGTTGTTTGTTTTTTTTTTTTTTTTTTTTTATATATACAATTTGACATTAATGAATTTGATCTATGACATTTACTTACTTTGTAAAGTATTCTATTATTTTAATTATTGTGAATGTGAAGACTATGTGGGTCATTTTATTTTTTATTTTTACTTTCTGTTCTGTTAGTTTTTGTCATGGTCTGGCAGTTTGAGTAATTATTGTGGCCTACCCAAATGTCCTTTCTTTGGTATTGTTCGTCGAATCGTTGAGCTCCTTAAGTTTTGAGTTGAGCTGCACGATTTCTGACATATGCGTGCACTGACTGGACAGGTCCTCTCAATCTGTGTGGTTCTTTCCTCAAAAGACCATCTCAGACATCGACCTACATGGTCTTCATATGATCTGACCAAGATTATGTCTGGACTTTAAAAGAGACTGTGACGTCTGAGTTTGTTTCGGCCTTTCTTCTCAGGCTAGTCAGATAGGAAACGCCGGCCTCATCTAGTTTTAAAATATGATTGACGTGTAAAAGTGTTTGTACAAACCTACTTACAAAATAAAATCATTTATCATTTATCATTTATCATTTGATATTGAAGATTAAAAATACTCTTTCCGAGATGGTGGGATGAAAATTATATTTTCTGTTCTAGTGCATTTTATTTGCTAAGGGATAATGGGCACCGTACTAGGTATGGGTTTCTGCCCTGAAACCCAATAGCCATAACATATATACCAATAGAAAAAGCTTTTCAAACCTTTGCTTTTAACACGACTTTTGCCAATTGTAAGTCACTTCGAAATTATTAATGACCTAAATATGTAACAACTTGGGCACCGAAGTTAAGGAATTCTTGGCGTCCAATAACCATAATATATACTTACACCAATGGAAAGAGCTTTTCAAGGTGAACCTTTACCTACTACAAACGTGATTTTTGCCAATTTGTTAGTCAGTTCGGAGTTAACGACCTAAATAGGTTACATTTTTCCTGGGAACCTTCTTAAGGCTATTAGGCATCAACACCCTAATTGCGCAACACACTATCAATCACAATCTGAATCATTTTGAGAGCTATTGCTGATCCATTGCTTCATAAGTTCGAAAAATATTGTTGAACTGTCAAAATCAAAGCCATTGCTACTGATAGTGTGTTATGCAATTACCCCGTAGGAATTCTCTCTTGGTGAGGATTCAGGGGCTGCAGTCTCGACATTAATAGCGATCGCTTTACGACCGAATTCGGTCGCAAAGTCCCAAATTGACAGGTGAAATGTATGGAGTGACAGGACTTTGCGACCGAATTCGGTCGTAAAGCGATCGCTATGAATGTCGAAACTGCTGGGGCAGGGATCCGTTTATGAAATGTTACGCTTTATAGTGGTCATTTTTGTTAGAGCCACATGTTTCAAGACAACTATTATTATTTTTTAGCTTTAATTGTAACTTAAAAGACGTATACCTCGAGTGGGTAGGATAGCAAAAAACTAGATTACTTATGTTTTTTCTTTATACTGGCAACACCACAAATAAAGCAAAATTGCCAATGCCAATAATGTCTTCGCTGCTGCTGTTTGGTTGCTGTCGCCTGTCATTTTCGTTCGTGTTTCGCTTCTTCGTTCGCGTTGCGGTATTCGGCGTTTTGTAAATGAAAAATGATTGATTTTTTTCAAAATGTAAACATTTGTGTTATTGAACGTAAATAGATGTGATTGCTCGAAGATATTCTGTGTTAGAAGATTTTCCACGATGCCTCCAGTCAATTCTAAGGTGAAAAAGAACGGCGCAGAATATGAGGTAAATATAACAAGCATAACATGAATTGTAAGGATCATTTACAGCGAAAATAAGCATGACGATATATTAAATAGTTCTCAACCCATTAATATAAATACGCCAATATGATGTTCTCGATCTATAACAGAAAAGTTTTTGTGTTCCTAATTGGAAAATTTCCTTTACTTACTTTCTATTTGCATTAGAAATTTCTAATTCCATGCATGCTATACTTACATCACTCTATTCCATGCCAGAAATATTATAAGTTCCATTAGTCCATTACATTTTCATTCAAAGGCCTAATTATCATATCAATAACTGCTGTAATATTATTATATATTTTTACCTTGTCTGTCTGTCTGCTGTACAATATTTACATAACATAAGCTGTCGGATATTGTAAACATCGTAAGAACGACATTGAGCTCACATTTACCAAACAGTCTTTAAAGCACTACATAGACTTTCCTGTTTAATATAATAACAACTTAAATAAGAAAAAAAAAACCATATCATGAGCATACTATCATTCTCCATCAGTTAACAACAATGTCATAGTAAATAGTAAACAAATTCACATCAATTTATCATTATAGTTATGTTTACTCGGAACACCCAAAGCCTGTGTTTGATAACTGTAAACAAAGTAATATATTCAATTTAGTTCCTAGGTTTAACCTGATCTCAATAAAATTTGAAAGTATTATCAAAATAAGCAATGAGCTAGAAGATGTGTAGATTATAGATCCGGATTGTTTTTCTGCAGACTATAATATGTAGAAGGGGTTTAAACAAAACCATCCACAAAATTAAAAAATTGTTATAAGTCTACATTTAACGACTGTCATACTGAATTTCGACACGGTCCCAATTTCGAAAAACAATAGTTCGACTACTCATTGCTTCGACAGAACTAATATTCGATTAGCATTAGTCCGACAGAACACACTTCGACAACACACACCTTCGAAAAACACTACTTAGACAGAACCCTTCTTCGATATGCACTTGTTTGGCAGATCTCCATTTCGACAGAACATACCTATTACATTCGACATAATACTGCTCTGAAACGTGACATTAATAATAAAATTGAAATTCGCTTTATGATTTTAGGTACAAAATAAAAACATAAATAATCATTAATTATATTGTTTAATTAACAGTAACAGTTTTATATATGCAGAGTTTATTTGTTTTTTTTTTTCAGTTTTCATGCTGTTGCCTCTTAAAATGAGAAATCTGTTATGGTCAGTCACCCAAGTTACGATTTAAGTTGTCTGAAGAAATGGTTAAACTGTACAAAGATTTGTTACTGGTTAATTAAGCAATATAATTAATTATTATTTATGCTTTTATTTTGTACCTAAAATCATAAAGCGAATTTCAATTTTATTATTAATGTCACGTTTCAGAGCAGTATTACGTCGAATGTAATAGGCACTACTACTACTAGCTGTGCCCGCAAATTCATTCACATGCATGTTGGATTTCATGGGTATTATTTTTTTGTGCAGAACCCATACTTTTTTTCTAAAATAAAAGTAGCCTGAGTATCTTCTTATACCATCAGCTATCGGCCAGAAAAAGTCCCATCAAAATCGATCCAGCCATTTCCGAGATAACAGACAGACATAATTTAAAAAAATTGTTTTTTGTTATAATTTACTTATAATCATACTTTCATAAGCATTTAGAAAAAAGCTGTTATTTTGATAATACAAACAGCCACTTCAATTTCATTTATTTGTATGTATTTGTGTGGATTACCTACCCCTTTTGTTACAGAATATCATTGCCAAAAAATGTACAGCACTGGATTTTGAACAGTACATCCAAGATAACAAGACTCTTTTGCTGAATGATCCACTTAGGGACATTCTACTGTACCCAACTGATGATGTATCTGTAAGTTATTTTTTAAATTCATTTACACACTTGCCTTTGGTAAGCCTTACACTTAGCTTTCTCATTCAGTTAACTTATGCCAAGCTGTAAATGAATTACTCTATTTTTTTAAGCATGTTAAGCCGTTGGTCCCGGCTGTCAATCTTTGACAGTTGTTACGGAAAGAAGCCTGAAAGTCTGGCAAACAGTCTTACCAAGGGGTTTCGTATTGCCCAGTAACTGGGTTGTAGAGCTCAGATAGGCAGTTGCTCCATGTAGAACACTGGTATTCAGCTGCATCCGATTAGACTAGAAGCCGACCCATAGTTGGGAAAAGGCTAGGCAGATGATGATGACTTTAGTGCAGTTGCAGTACTCTTTTAGAGTTTATGTGTTAACATATGTTTTACTAGCTTCTGCCCGCGGCTTCGCCCGCGTGGATGTCGGAAATTATCCCACGGGATCGTGCTAACAGGATAAAATGTATGTGCTTCCCCAGGATGCCATCTATCTCTATGCCAAATCAGAAGTTCAGTGGTTTAGGTGTGAAAATGTAACATACAATTTCAAGTTCAAATTATTATTATTATATTATTCATAACTTGACTCAAAGATTATTTATACTAATTTTCGAGTTAATCAAGCCATGCAGTAAAATCCTCCCCTGAAAAATTGACTACCCCATTTCAGCCCGTCAGGGGTAGATTTTCAAAAAACTTTGATACAGATTATTCTTTACTTTCAATATTAGGTATAAATACTGAGTTTCGAGTAAATCGGACTGCGCGCTAAAATTCTTCCATACAAACTTTGAAACCCCCAATCCCTTATTAGGGGGTAGTTTAGAAGAAAAAAAAAACTGACAATCTTCATAATTTATTTAGATAAGTATTCGTGCCAAGTTTCAAGTTTATTAACCCAAGGAATAAGTTTTTTCATACAAACGAATTCCACCCTTTTCACCCTCTTAGGGGTGGAATTTCGAAAAATCCTTTCTTAGTGGATGCCTACTCTTCACGAAGAACACACCCTCCAAATTTCATGTTTCTAGGACCAGCGGTTTAGGCTGTGCGTTGATCTGTCAGTCAGTCAGTCAGGACTTTGAATTTTATATGTATAGATTATATTGTTTAAATAAATTTAAATGCCTACTTACTACTAACTAGTATATAATGTAGGTATGTTCCTATATGAAAGCAAACAAATAATATTAAAAATCCAGACAGTTGCAGACTGCAACAATCCTAGTGCTTATTGAGGTTTTATTAAGTACAGGAAAACCTAAATGGGAATCCCCATACATACTATAGCTATTTTATATTGAACCTATAGCATAGAAGGGACTTTTAGTGTCTTAGAGTCAGTGACCCCAGTCAATAAAAGCCCCTTTTAATAAATTTTGTAATCATTTTATATCTACTTTCAGTGTGCAATATCAACGGCTGTCTTTTTATAATCTATAAAGGCAATCAGGCAAGCATTAATTTTGCAGGGGCTTTCTTATAATCTATAAACTAATCCCTATTAAGTAAGGATTAATTTTGCAGGGGCCTTTTTATAATTTATAAACTAACCCCTATCTATCATCCAAACATTTATTTTGCAGGGGATTCCCTGCAAAGTGAATGCTTGTATAATAATGCAAAGACATTGCCATTGATATTGCACACTTAAAGTAGATATAAAATGATTATTTATTTTTAGTAAGTATTGAAAGCTGAGTTCTAGCTTTTTCCCTGACAAACTTAGGAAAATTAGAGGTATATTTGACAGATTAAGACTGAGATCAGACTGAATGTTCTTAAAATTACGAGAATGGCCCCCCTGGCTACTTAAACAAAACTTGAAATACTTTGCAAATGTTAAATGTATTGTCTGGCAGAGTGTTGTATTGCCTCGTCGCTGGAGGACAGTTACCACGGCAGTGCCCGACGTTAGGACTGCGGCCTCCTGCCCCCTGCTCACGAGACAGGCGCTGCTCAGCTATGCCTCCAGTTGGAACCTCATACATTACAAGTTCAGTAACTACTCCGGCACTTATCTCAATTTACCAAGGTAAGTAATTTAATCAAATTAATATATTCAAATTTGTTATGAGGAAATGTTTATATTGCAATTATTATCTGTGGCATTTCTTATGATCTCATAAGAAATGCTGATGTGCATCAGCACATCCGTCATCCTTCTCTTGTTCCGCACATGTAGATGTAGTCTATATTACCAAATAAAGATTTGTGTGTAGTTATGAAATGCATATTCATAGAGATTTTTTTTTTATGGTGACATATTATAATTTAGTAAGTTTAAAAGTCAAGATTAGAAAACGAAATGAATAAATAACAACTACTTAAATATATGTTAGATTCCAAACATAATATGTTAAATAAATGGTGGATTCACCAAAATACCGAATATAAGCAAAATGGTAATAATATTCATGAGATAAAAACTACATTTGAATATCATGGTTGAAAATGCATTGATTATCGACTTCCCATCTGAAACTAATGAAAGGCGGTTGCATGCAATGTGCTAAAATTGTAACAATCAGTAGGGGGCTCATTAGTAGGTATAATTAACATACTTTACATGGCAATGAACATTGTATGGGCAACAAAAAGTTATGTGCTGTATCCCCAAGGCCAGGGCATTATGCTCTCATATCTGATGCATGAGTCATATCCTACTGATTGCATAACGTGGGATGAAAGGATTTCATACCAAATTTAGTAATAAGTCACATAATATGCTAATAGGATAGTCGCGACTGACGCTTTCACTGATTGTTGTTATATATTATATCTTCCAATTAATTTCTATGGGACTAGTTTTTTATTTTCGTTACATAAATTAACACGCTTGAGTATAAGCTAATCTTAAAAGTCGTGACCTCTATCAAAACTTAAGAGGTATTCTTAAACTTATGAAAGCTCTCTTGTGTGTTCGTTTTTTATTCCATCATTCCTTTACTCAGCTCAGCCTATCGCAGTCCACTGCTGGGCATAGGCCTCCCATGCTGCGCCACAACACCCTGTCCTCCGCCTTCCGCATCCACTCTCTCCCAGCCACGTTTTTGAGGTCGTCTTTCGATCTAGCTAGGCGGCGTCCCACACTACGTACACACGGCTACACGTCAAGCTATACAAAACCAGTTTGTCTTGGCCTCACTTTGTATGATATTTTCTCACAATGAACGGTCAGCCAATACTGGTTTTGCATAGCTTGATGTGTAGCCGTGTGTACCATTCCAATTTGCGTGAAATTATTTCTATCCATATTCAAATTAATATTTGACGATGACGATAAGACATAATCGTAACAAAATTCTCCTTAAAAACTGATAATAACATGATATGGCAAGGATTTCACGTAATCAGTATTTCAGAGAACCACTTTTTAAAATGCGTACCTATGAGTAACTAAAAACACACCACTTACTAATTGATACTGCTTATCACTTCCATGACCACAATCTTTTCTTACACAGGCCAATAGAGAACAAATTTCCGGAAGAGGTTTACGATATTGACGCCGAAACTGAGAGTGATAATGAAACACAGGCCGCCAAGTTGGACCTTGGTACCAAAGAGGGCCACTTGCTCAAAGGACCCGAAATCGGCTCAGATAGGATATTCAGTAACCTTGCTTCAAAGTCGTTTAAGAAACGTTATTGCTCAATGCTACGGGAGGCCGATGGCACGTACATACTCGAAGTGTACAAGGATGATAAGAAAACGGATACGAAGCTCACTATCGTTATGGACTTTTGTTCTGACGTTGTCAGGGTAAGGCTTTATCAACTATTGCGTAGCACGTCCAGCTTATACTTCCGGATATAGAAGTTTAAAAATAGTATAATCTAATAATAATAATCTGTCGGGCATGCCACCGGCCGGGAGAATCAATCAGGCATATTATCTCCGGATGTACTCGTCTAGCTAATGAAGAGTACTTGCATAGACACATCCTTGTAGCCAGGATAATCCATCAGCAACTTGCTCTGGTATACAGCCTTGTGGAATCTGAGGTGCCGTACTACAGGTGTCCGACCCAGTTCTCGAAAATGGAAATATCACATTGTACTGGGATCGATCCATCATCACTATTGTTGCCAATAAGCCTGATATAATGGTGATGGATCGATCAGAGCGGCGCGCAATGATTGTTGACATAACCGTCCCGCATGATAAGAACCTCGTGAAAGCCGAAAAAGATAAACAAATCAAGTATCCTTACTTGGCTCGCGAGGTTGTCGACTTGTGGGATGTGGACTCAGCGATCATTGTGCCGATAGTCGTGACAGCCAATGGCTTAATAGTTAAGAGCCTCGACCAACACCTGAGGAGGCTCTCGTTGGGCAGCTGGATCAAGGGCTTGATTCAGAAAGCGGTACTCCAGGACACGGCTCGCATTTTCAGGAGGTTCGGATCCTCTTTCTGGAGCCCTGACCACCGGTAGCTTGGACCCTGTTCCCGATACCGGTGGGCTACTATTTTTTATATTTTTAAATGTTTTTATACTTTTTATATTCTAATATTTAAAAATATAATTTATATGTTTACATTGAAATAAAGGATATAATAATAATAATTGTAATGATTTATAATATCGGCTTTGCCTTTGTCTGAACAATTTACTATGAGTAAAAACTATACTTACTCGCCTGTTTCGGTACTGCCTGACGAGTTCCAGCTTCAAAATCGAGAATATCCTTCTGAGTCCGAAACTAATCGCGAAATAGGTCATAGACGTTTATGCCTCACAAAAGTAATAGAGCTAATCAGTAAGCTATTGCATTTACCTGGTCAAAAAACCATATGTAGGTATATTTTGTGGATATTATTATCGTAAGTTTATTACTGCGTGTGGTTACAGAATCCGAAAAGGGGAAGGTTTTCTTTCGAATTGCGGATGTCCGGTGGCAAAGGCTATACTTTTGCAGCTGAAAACGAGGAAGACGCGAACGATTGGATCAATGCTTTTAAAGCAGCCCTGAAGAAGAACCAGGATAGCCAGGAAACTCACCAAAGTGATGAAGCATTAGACAAAGGTAGGATAAACGTAACTTTTTCATCATTCGTGTCATTAGACATGAATCCTATGCCGAACAAAAAAGTTTTGAAACTTATTCTTCTCCGGTATCGTTACGAAATTTAAACAGGCAGCTTATGTATGGTTAAAATATTAGCACTTAAGCAGGACGCTAGCATAACTAACTGCGTTGTATGTATTGGCGCCGATTTGTCTATCACAACCTGTTTAGAGAATTTTAATGGGGTGCATTTACCCAGTCACCTTTTAAATTAGAAAGACTATCTTTTATGGGGTACAAAAATATTAAAACCTACCTTCTTATTTCATGACAAAAATGAAACTTTAAACTATACCATACCTACTATTGACATCCTTGTTCAGATGCCGACGTGTCCCTAACAGCGGAGCCTCCGCCCCCTACGTACGGCACCCTAAAGGGTCTGGAGCACAGCATGAACCCTCTCCTGATGCGGTACTCCCGCGAGACAGACATGTCCATAGCGGCTGCGCGCAACGAGTGCCGATACAATATCTTCAACATGCCGTACAAGCGCGCACCCTCGCCTGAACCTCAGCTCGAACCATTCAAGTACATGAACTCGATATTTAGAATCTCGGATAATATTGTCTTGTTTTGAATCGAAACTCAAAATTCGAATTCCATTGCTACCAACATTTTTTTAAACTTTTTATCCCAAATGGTCAAGGTCATTCAAAAATTAATTTTGATGGCATAACCCTAAAGTAGCAATAAATGCAAATTATCTGAGATTCTAAATTGAACCTTTTAACTAAATGTTTTTCTTTTGTTTTGTCAATTTCTCGTATGTCAGTGTGACAGTGAAAGCGACTTTGCCTACGCAGGTCTTAACAGTTTGTTGTGACTTTTTTCGACTTCACTCGGTCGTAACAATAAAACTATTTCAGCAAGACTGACATGCTTCAAGCTATAAATGGTTTTTATTTTCTAGTTTTGTTTTTTTTTTTTTTTGTCAGAGTTACTATCACGAACATATCGTTTACACGGTCTAGCTTCAACGGTATTTTTTATTGTTTCAGAGAACACTTTGGCCAAAGAATTTTGCTCAAATGCGAAAGCTTAAAGTTTAGGTTACAAGCGCCTATAGACGGCGATAAAGAACTATTGTGTCAAGTAGAGCCTTATTACACATACTTAGCGTTGTATGACGCGAGGAGTGGGAAGAAACTCTCGGAGAACTTCCACTTTGACCTGAACCATGATGCCGTCAGAGAACTAGTCAAGGACACGGAGTGCACAAAGTCATTAGTTGAAAATTTTAGTTACGATGTTAAGTTAGACGTTAATCAGATACCGGAAGAGTGGTTTCGATCGAAGAGACAGGTATTTAAATTAATTTACATAAGAAAATAAGTGAAACTGAGCTGTGTTTATGGTAATTTATAGTCGTTTGTAAAGCTTTAACTTACTTATGTTCATTCTCAGGCGATGCTGTCTGTGAACAATCCCCACCCAGACTTGTTTCTGGTGGTGAAAATCGACAAAATCCTACAAGGTCATGTGAGTCAAGTTATGGAGCCTTACCTCAAGGCTACTAAAGACCCGAGACTTGGACTCAAAGTCCACAAAAATGTTCAGGCTTACTCAAACCGCGTCGGAACCTACAGGATGCCCTTTGCTTGGGCGGCAAAACCTTTATACAAGTAAGACTTAGGGCCGAAATACGCGGACTGCTCGAGCAGTTAGCGATTGATCAACATAGACGGACCGCTCTTGCAATCATAGTAAACAGCTTGAAGCTTCCATTGATAACTGCTGGAGCAGTTGATACCAACTGCTCGTCATTCAAATCAGGTAACTGCGCGAGAGCATTCGACAGCTCGAGCAGTCAGTGTATGCCTGGCGACTGCTTGACCGCACGACCGCCCGAAGCAGTTGCAACTGCACGAGCGGTTTCGTGTATGTGTGTACGTAGAAGACTGTAGTTCACTATGAAGTCGCAGCTTGAAGCAGTCCATCCTGACTGCTTCAAGCAGTCTGGTATGTCGACCCTTACAATTACTTTAGTAATATTTAATCCAGTGCATCGTTTATCTGCACGTTCTGCTGTTTATCGAACATCCAAACATCTCACAATATTACAACACAATATAACAACTTTCACAATATCAATAACTAACTTTTGCCCATGGTTTCGCCCGTGACGTGAATTATTAACACGTGAAGTTTCGCCAAATAATTTAAGAAGCTCTGTATCTCTGTATCTTAATCATTTTGTTACAGAATGTACAGCAATGACTTGGATTTGACACCTGAATTCCCTTCGATATATCGTCAGGAGCCAAACAAAATGTCAGACGATGATCTGTTAAAAATATTGTCGGACTATCGCAAGTCTGAGAAAATGGCTAAGCTTACTGTGATACCTGGGTGGCTCAGTATTAATATACATCAAAGTAACGAACAAGTACCAAGTAAGATTCTCTTTTGTAATATTCCTCAATTAGATAATTGCCTCTTTGCCGAATAAGTCATCAAGAATAAAGTCTACTGATAGATGATACTTTTACTAATACGTCACACGTTGCATTACAGATTGTATGTCAAACTCCTACGCTGCATTAAAACCTTTTCCACTTCCGCCTACGTCGCCACTCACATTAGAACTGGCAACACTAAACGTGGAACCCGAACAACCTTATGCAGCCTTCATACATCATTTGTACGTCCGGCCGTTGGCTTTGAATTTCGAATCGCAGAAAATGTTCGCCAGAGCCAGGAATATTGCCTGTTCTATTGAGTTGAGGGATAATGATACTGGAGAACCCAAGTCACTACAGGTGAGAACAAAATTTCTTCAGAACTGTGTTGTATAATTGCCAAAAGTATAATTGTAAAAAGATAGCAAATTACTTCGGTCTAACCTTGATACGAACTTTTTTCCCATTCATATCCAATTAACTAACATTTCCTGTTTTATTATTATCGTGTAATTTTGAATACATGTATTTAATATATGGTTTTTCACTTCATAAAGTTTTGCAGTGAGAAACAATAAAAGAGAACAAAGGCACCTTCCAATTTCAATAGCAATTTCTGTCAGCATAATGCATAGCATACCGGCATCATACACAAAATACTTATTACCCACTGAACCTAACAAACATGACATATTAATAATTTCACTCTGTTGCCATATTATGACAGCTTAATGCCATCATGATTCCAGTGTAAGAGAGAGACAAAGCTATATATATACATGACCGATACCACCATCCCCTTTTCGCACTGGAATCATGATGGCATTAATACTTTGTAGTACGGCCCCTATAACTTCCTACTGCTGTGCAAAGGTCCTCATACAAAGACATAATAGCTGAAATCAATTCAGTTGAAGTCACTATTGAGTTTATTACTGGTTCATCACAAAAGGAAATGACCAATTCAGATCCGCGCACCTAAGTTCCGGCGTTTCATAAGTGCCCATAAATATAAAATATTTTAAATTTCTAGGCGGTCTATGGAAGATTCGGAATGACATCACAATACCGCTGTTCGGTGTTACATCACAATGCGAACCCAACATGGAGTGACGAAGCTAAAATCCGACTGCCAGCCACAATAACTTCCCAGCATCATCTACTGTTCACTTTCCATCACATTTCGTGTGACCTTGCGAAGAAAAACGATGCAAACGTTGAAACATGTATTGGGTAAATATTATCATATATCAGGGTGTCCGGTAATTAATGGATAACCTCTTAAGGGGTCATTGTACTCATCATTATGAACAATTATTACTATGGGACCAAATCAGAAATCGAGAAAATAGAATCAGCTGTTTCCTACATTTTGACGAATTATGCGAATATAAATGTAGGGAACAGCTGATTTTTTTTTTCGCGCTTTCAGGTTTGGTCTCATAGTAAAAGTTGTTCATAATGATGAGTACAATGACCCCCTAGAGTTATGGTATATAAAAAAAAAACACGTATACGAAATATATGTCCAGTATTACAATTTATCGGTAATTTTTTCCTAACATTACGAGAGGCAAAAATCGTTAGTTCATAATAAAACACTGACCTTCAAACAAAGTCTCGGAGAACTGATTAATATAAGTCTCGGAGAAGCGATTTCGTGTTTGTTCCCGTAGTAAAAGTTGTTCATAATGATAAGTACAATGACCCCTTAGGAGGTTTGAGAGGTTAATTACTAGACAACCTGTATATTTTTTCAATTTAGGAAATGTTATACCAATGGCTAGAAAAGGGGGGAATGTTGAGATGACACCTAATAGACTTGTATGGAAGTAAAAGACATGCTGCACCAAACCCATTTTTTTAAATCTACATAAGATCTTTGATTGCTTTGGGATCGTTTGACTTTTGACTACCGTAATCATATATTTCTTACTTCCAGCTAAGCTTTTTGCTGGACATGGGACCATATTCCACTACAATTGCCAAATTTCCGCCTTATCCATCCAGATTATTAATTTCATTCCCACTTTCTCTTATTCTTCAGAGGTATTATCAACATCAATTGGTTTGCTAATAATAATAACGATATAACGATATCCTCCCCT
Organism: Apamea anceps; assembly: GCA_951799955.1. Taxonomy (NCBI): domain Eukaryota; kingdom Metazoa; phylum Arthropoda; class Insecta; order Lepidoptera; family Noctuidae; genus Apamea; species Apamea anceps. The sequence goes on along the minus strand of OX637505.1, from coordinate 8,303,056 downwards.
ATTGTTCCTAGCAAACAATACATCATAGGGCTGACCCATATTTAGAACTATTCATTGACTAGTTAATAGTATTATATTAATGAACAATTCGAAATGAATTGTTCGTTATTATAATAATGAATTCGCTTTCCTTTCAGATATGCCTGGATACCGTTGTTGAAAAACGATAAGTTGGTCGATGAAGTTGTAAACTTGCCTATAGCAACACACTTGCCGTCCGGCTACTTGTCTATTCAGCCACTAGGGCTTGGGAAAGGGGTATGTCCTATTTATATAATTTCTAGCTGAATGTCTACAGCTGTGCTGCTGGGGAGATTGTTGCGCCACTTCTTCTTCCCAGCGAAAACGCTAGGAAGTGGTGAAGGGCGGGCGTTTTGGGGGACTGTCTTATGTCATTTTGACCTTCGAAAAGTGCTAATTCTCAGCCTAATTTGAATAAATGACTTTTGATCGTTAATACATATTGTTCGTCATTCGTACCGGCACAAGGAAAACAAGAATGACTCGTGCTAGTTAAAAGATGTATTAGCCAGTATGTTTGGTAGCAAGGCTACTCACGAAGCTTACTGGTTATAACATAGAGGTTGTAAACCTCTACTCACTTATTTTTGCTGGAAGTATCGCGTCATAATAATTATGTGAAACATAACACGCTATTGAGCGCATAACAATACTGGGAAATGCATTCCAAAGTCATAATTTTGTTTTAACTTTGTCTTTAAAAACATTAATATTTTTATACAGAACACGGGCCCAGAAGTTGTATGGGTGGAAGGCGAGAAGCAGCTCTTCCGCTGTCAACTGGTCCTGGATTCCACAGTAGCTACCAGAGACTCTCACTTGCACAACTTGTTCAATCAAGCGGAAAGACTGATCAAGTCCAGTTCGCCCCCCACCTCGCCGTCCCCCCCGCCGTGGAATGACGTATGCAACGCGCTCAAAGCTGCGCACGCGATCAAATTGAGCTCGCTCGTCGCTTTCCTTCCGACTATTATGAATCAACTTTTTGAATTGATGGTAAATATTTTATCAAAGGTCCATTCATTCTATGAACATAACATCTTGCCTGTTTTCATGAAAGAGGTAGGCAGAGCCACCATGAATCTTTAAAATGTGAATGTGAAAATAACAAGTTATAACGTTATCTTACGTCACAAAAGGGAGGATACCTACACTCAGCAGTATGTGGAACAAGGCTGCCTCATGGATATCAGCTTATAACCCTTTTTTTCTATTTTCAGACAGTTGAAAAAAGCTACACTCAAGATATGGGTTACCAGATTGTTAAATTGATAGTACATTTTGTTCATATGATACACGACTACGGTCGGAAAGACTTATTGGATAGTTACGTTAAGGTAAGCTTAAAGTATTTCATTAGGTTAATCCTGCAAACTCGTTAATAATATGAATGATTGTATATGCTCGTCTGTTTTCCTTAGTAATTGTTATAGCCTTGCTCAATATTTTATTCCCATTAATATCTAGAATGTTGATTATCTAGTTCCGCTATAAGTTCTATAGGCCAACCGCTTAACTATGACGTTGCCTGAGGTAGCAGTGCGGTGCGGGAGAGCTGTGGTGACGTGATGCGAGAGCTCAGTGATCCGTCAACTTGTGACAACTGTCACCCCTCCCGCACGCGCAGCTACCTCAGGCAACGCCTCAGTCAATCGGTCGGCCTATAATCTGTATCTGAATTTAAAAAACCAACACATTTTGCTTTTTTTGTCGACAGTACGTATTCAACTGCGTCGAATTTAAACTACACACAATGTTGACGGCTCCACTTCACATGTTTGTGGACCCCAACCAGCCGGACTTTCTATTGGGAAATAAATTCATGCAATATTCCGGTTTTTTCTTCGATATAATCACTAAAAGCATGGCCCAGTATCTAATCAACACAGGAAGGATTAAAGTAAGTACCTACCTCGTATTAAAATAGTACAAGGAAAACCACAACGTACATTTATAATAATAATGTTAATTAATTTAATGAAAACTGTTCCGATATTATTTTGTTTTTATTCATATTTCCCTTGCAATTATTTAACCAATTCGTTACCTGTTTTAGATGTCACGTAATGAAAGATTTCATGCGGATCTCTTAGAAAATATTGACAAATTAGTATCGACTGTGGAGCCGTCTTACATATTACAGCAGCCGATGCAAACTCATATTTTCAACAAGAATCTTGCCACGTTTTTAAAGGTAGTTTCATATTATTATTTATAGAATGGGAAGTACTACATGTTTCTACGAGCTGCGCCCCGCTTTTTCACAGAATATCGGGATAAAAAGTATCCTATGTCCTTATTTAGGACTCCTAATCCAGGTCATGGTCTACCGATGTGCCAAATTTCATCAAAATCCGTTCAGCAGTGTTAGGGTGAAAGCGTAACAAACAAACAAAAAATCAAATCTTTTTTCTAATATTAGTTTAGATGTACATTATGTTAGTTTTGTTATAAGTATATCTAAAACATTTGTAAAACTTTATTTTACAGTCTTGCCTATCTTTCATGGACAGAGGTTTCGTGTTCCGACAAATAAAGAAATATCTAGACAAGTTTAAAGTCTGCGATCCGAAAGCACTATTCGACTTTAAATTCACGTTTCTGCAAACAATTTGTTCTCATGAGCACTTTGTGCCTTTCAATCTGCCGTTACACGCGAATAAATTGTCAAGAGATGGCGACGAAGGTAAGAATTCAGTATCATTGACTTACTTTATAAGCACAGTGTAACTACATATATCGGCTATACCAAATATATTGGTGTAGTTTATTAATTTTTATCACATGTCACGCAATATTCATAAAGCGATGGGGACACATGTCCCGCGACATGTTGCCAGACTTCACACTGTCTGGCAACATCGCGTTTCTTTTATCTTGTAGCCGCATCGCTTTCAGTAGTGAGATAAAAGTCAGTTGCATGAACCACAGTAAATAACAATAATTAGTATAAATGTGGACGGAGAAGGGCTGACTGAACGAAATGAGAACGTGAGGCATAACATATTTTTGCCCTGTGACCACTGCATGCATAAACAAAGATGTAGTTACACTATGCTTTAACACAAAATTGATTTGTCACTATCCGTTAGTGCGTACCTGAATATCTGTTACTTTTACACAGATCCTGGCAGGCTGAGACTCACTGAAGATTTTATAATGAGACACTTTCTTGCTGGAACCCTACTAAAACAAGTATTCCCTTGTTTTCCAAATATGTACATTGCTAGCATACTTAAAGCATGACTCATGCTTGAATAAATTTATTTTAAATTTCCTTGCAAATTTTTCATATGCGTTTATTTCTTCAGGTGGAGCAGTCATTGCGAGAGGCGCCGTTAAAACGTAGGTCTGCGTTAAGTGTGTTGCGGGCTTTATTGACTAAACATGAACATGATGACCGTTATAGAAGTCGACAGTGCCGAGCTAGGCTAGCGTACTTGTATTCGCCGTGGCTTACTATCGTTCTTGGTACGTATTTTCGGTAAAATCAGCACATTATACCCAAAAAGTTTTTCATATTTCTTTGATCGTTTGAAAATATTATTTGTTGACTTGCCTCACTGGCATTCAGCTGCATCAGGTTAGACTGGACATCGGCCCCATAGTTGGAAAAAATTAGGCGGAGGATCTGTAGACACACAACCCCACTTCGCCTTTGGCACAAGCTTTTGTAGACTTTCGATTTGCTGGCTTTCTCGACTAAATGAGATGCCACCCATATCTACTGTAACATGATTTGTTTTTAATGTATAATGTATCATTATTTGTATGCTCTTTTCAACAGAAAACGCCCACCGTCTGATAACAAAAACCTTAGCGAGTCCAGTCGAGAATGGTCACGATAAAGTTGATGGAGATGCAACAGTGAACCCAGTGCTCAGCAGTACGCAGAATCCAGCAGCGTCAGCCAATAGCACTCCTAGAAGGAACCGACTCACTCTGCACTTCGATCATACGCCAGTCAGGAACTCCGCACATTTCAAGGAACCACTTACTATACCGAGCAATCATATGTATGGGAAAGGTAAGTGTGGCGTTTTTAAAAACGATAGGAATGATAAGGTGATGGCTGGCAGAGGGGAATAGAGCTCAGCTGCTCCCTACATTTATGTTCGTATAACTCGTCAAAATTTAGGGAACAGCTGATTTTTTTTCGCGATTTCAGGTTTGATCCCTTAATAAAAGTTGTTCATAATGATGAGTGCAATGAACTCTTAAGAGGTTGTTGGTGTTTTTCCAATAACCCTGTATAGTCACACTCATACAAACATTGTCAAATATTTCAGTACTATCCATGCTCACAATATGATTTTAAAACAAGTCGTAGTTAACAGCTTGGTTATTTATGTGTTGTTGACTGTGCACACAATAATTTAAATGCCTATTTATTTATTTAGATCACGCCAACAACATGTCACAAAGCTCTTTAGAATCGGTATCTACAATGTCCGGTGGAGATTCGCTACCTAGAAACGTTGGACGACTCGACTTGAGCGAAATTGGAGATCAGGTCAATAGGTAAATATCTCACTTATACCATCATGTTAAATTGAACTTTAATCATATGGGACTAACGGTTATTTTTGTATGCGTTGTTCGATGTGATCATTTATATCATCATGTGATATTTAACCTTATTCATATGACACTAACGATTATTTTTGTATGTGTAGGTTCGGTGTGATGTCTGCAGAGGAGGTGCGGGATGTGCTTTTGTGTTTCCTGTTCGTTTTGAAGTATTTGGATGATGAAAGACTTGTGGATTGGTGGAAGACACAATCGCAAGCACAGCAGCAATCGTTCTTTAATGTTTTAGAGTAAGTTTTCGTTCGAATTATTTGTTTAGCTATCAAATTATCGAAGAGCTTAATGAAACATTCTGCGTATTGGTTAGTTTCTTCACTGTCCTTTATGTCAATTTAGAAGTTTAGTACAAGAGCATTTTTTTTATAAGCCTTGGTTTTCTCACTGAAGGGCAAAGGCCTCCCTTCCCTCTTTCCTCTTTTCCCAGTCTACTGCGACTGTGGGTCAATCCTTTAAGAAGGAGTCCAGCTCATCCCGCCAAATAATTAAAAAAAAAACAAATTGGCATCTAAATATAAGGCATGTTTAAATACCAATTTGACATATATATATTTTTTTTATATATTCTTCAACACTGATTTATTATCTATTTCAGAATATGCGCCGAACAATTCCAATATGTTGGACGAAAGAAGATCCTATCAGAAATGAAAGCAACCACGCCAGACTGCAACGGTAAACCGAAGCCCTTAAAAGCAAGGACCCTGCCCGCTAGGATGAGTCCGCCTGACTTCTCGAAGGAACCCCCTATTGTTGTAGAGAAAAACAACACTGTTAACAGGGAAAACCTTGTTAACCCTACGGTTACTACTGGTAAGTTTAACATAAATGCATTTGAGACTATCCGTTGGTCTATAGGTTAGACTTTCACCCAGCAGTGGGAAAGATGAGATGTCTTTATAAAAGACATTCATTGTTTTTATTTATACTCTATTGCTTCTAATCCTATCGTAAAGAGAGAATAATGCTGATTATCGAAATACCTTAGTGCTCATACACACGAGCGGCACGCGTCAACAGCAAAGGCAACTGCAGCCGTCAACGTGCCGCTCGTGTGTATGAGCACTTAATTAACAAGCGTCACGGTTACTGTTGATCACCATCCGATCACATACCTTGCAGCTTCGTACAGTTGACGAAACTCATCGAACATTTACCGGCAAAAAGTTGATCCTTCTAATCATAATTTTTCTGTTAATAGAATTGGAAGCGATAGCAGAACACACAGTGCTATCCGCAAGCTGCTTAGCAACAGAAGTGGGCCTCACCATAATAGACCGTGCGTGTCTATTCATGAAGAACCTGGGAGCAGCTGACGGTGTTGCAGCGAAGCCCTATCTCAAGCTTTTGCTGTACCCACAGAGCGAGACTTTGTATAAACATCTGTTTTCTGCTTTGAGAGCTTATATTAATCAGTTCTCCGAGACTTTGTTTGAAGGTCAGTGTTTTATTATGAACAAACGATATTTGCCTCTCCTCTAATGTTTGGAAAAAAATGCCGATAAATTGTAATACTGGACATATATTTCGTATACGTGTTTTTTTTTTTTTATATCCCATAACTCTAGGGGGTCATTGTACTCATCATTATGAACAGCTTTTACTAAGGACCAAACTTGAAGGCGCGAAAAAAAAATCAGCTGTTCTCTACATTTATGTTCGTATAACTCGTCAAAATGTAGGGAACACCAGATTTTTTTTCGCGAGTTCGTGTTTGGTCTAATAGTAAAATAAAAGTTGTTCATAATGATGCGTACAATGACCCCCTAGAGTTATGGGATATAAAAAAAAAACACGTTGTAGAAGCGAGTCTCTCGCCCCAAAAGATTTTCAAGGTTGCACCTTACATTTTGAGGCGTGTTTCGCTTCCATAACTATTATTTTCTTTTGCTATAGTTCTTAGGACAAATCAAACGTCAAATTAATAAGTTTAAATCCAATTCTGGGGTTTGATTCGTTATACCTACCTCCTATCGAAGTTCCAGTATAATCTTATAATGTAAAACACACAGGTGGCAGTACAGTATGTTCGGGCGTAGTAGCTGCGGTGGTTCGCCTATGTGAGGCGCGCGCGGCGTGGTTGCGGCGTGAGGCTGCGGCTGCGCTGTACTTACTGATGCGGGCCAACTTCCAACACGGGACTGGTGGAGACCTTACTAGAGTGCATCTGCAGGTTCGTATTGATAAATATGTACCTGCAGTGTTTCCCAAAAATGAGTTAAGAGCAGTGATGGCCGAGGTTTAAACCCAGGCTGGCCTTTACTTTGTTTAAATTATTTCATCACCACTGCTCTCAAAAATCATCCTGAAGGAAAACATCCATTTCCATTAAGGAAACCGTCATGGCCTCATCACCATCTGCCTTTTCCCAACTATGTTGGGGTCGGCTTCCAGTCTGACCGGATGCAGCAATAATTCGAAGACATGTGACATCCAGTACCCGCACCGACTTTGACAGAGAGGAGGCCGGTGTCCCAGCGGTGCTTATGGATTGACACAGTTTTTCGTATTTGTATTATATGATAACCCTTTGAATACGACTTTAATCTATCAATGTTGCAAGCGATAAGTTACAATATGGCACTGTCTCACAAAATAACTAACACGAGAACGAAATAGCAAGAAGAAAACGCGTAGCATTAGTTTCACAGATTTTTGAACTATAGTAGAAAAAAAAACTGTTTTGTAATAGCGATTTCAGGGCTTCATTAATGGTACAGGTTATCATGGCTGTGTCAAAGCTGCTCGACAACTCAACCGCGCTCAACTGCAAACGTTTCCAAGAATCTCTCTCTGTCATCAACTGTTTTGCGACTGGTGATAAAGCTATGAAAGGAACTGGTAAGAAAAAAAACATTATTTATATCGTACAAAATAAATTGTTTTTGATGCATGATTGCGTTCGTAATCGACGACTGAATGAACAAGATCATTCAATCGTTGACTGTAAGAAATTGCTTTTAGCAACAAAAAAAGTTAACCGCCTCTAGTAATTTTCAAATTGACGGTAGGTTTTTCTCCTATTTACTGAGTTATCATTGGTTGATTTATTAGCTACTTTTTTTCTGTTGCTCAACCATATCGAGTATGTTGAAGAATCACTCTTATTATGCTTTGGTTTCATAACCGTTCCGTCATTAACCATTATTTGACATTAAGGTGTCAAGAATCGTCTATCGTATCCTCTGTACTTGGACAGCCGTCTGTATTGTGTGACCGTTCACCACTTTCTTAGGAAAACAAAGCTTTAGAGCGTGAAACGTGGAAGAAAACGTTAGTTTTCTACTGCTGTGAATTAACCCATTCCCTGTCCCATGAATCACATAGGTATGATTCAGGTTGATTGTTTAACTATGGTGTCTAATTTGGGGACATTGAAAATGTTAAAACTACTGACTTATTGTTTTGTATGTATCAGGTTTGTCTAGCGAAGTGGCGGAATTGATGCGTCGCGTGCGCACTGTTGTTGGAGCAAGGGCGCGCCTCGCTGGAGTGGGAGGAGTTGGTGCATCAGGTAAATTTTATGACGAAAACTTTGAAATGGAGCTAAAAGCTATATCGCTGGCTGTGTATAATAGGTGCAGTAGGGCTCACGTCACTAGTAACAGATTGTCCTTGAACCGGCCTAGCGTAGTACGGAGTTCCAGTAGAATGCGAGGCCACTGTACTACGACGCAAATGATTTTCAACCTAAATTATTTATAACCTCTTTATGGCTGAATTCACACTGCATGTACTATCGCCAAAATCTATATCTGACCACCGTAAGGACAAATTAGACGACACGGTTGGCACAGTGGTTAAGCGATTGACTGCTGCGCTGCGTGTCGCGGGTTCGATTCCCGCACGGAACAAATATTTGTATGGCCTGCAACTAGTTGCTCCGGGTCTGGCTGTTTGTGTATGTGAGTTTAAATGTTTGTAAACGCACCCACGATACAGGAGAAATTCCTAGTGTGGGGCAACGTTTTATAAAAATAAAAAAAATCCTGCTTGCAGCGCATATTATTAGTCGACCTAAAAAGGATCCTCTTTTGTTTTACTTACGGACGCAGCTGTGGTCATCATGTGCACGCGATTTTGTTTTCGAAATAGCCAGATATAGGTTTTGGCGATAGTACAACTACTGCCCGATTTAACTTTATGGCAGCTCGAGACATAGGTGAGTCGCTGCGCAGTAACAAATTCCCCTGTCAGTGGGGGGGAGGGGGGAGGTACTACGCAGCGAGTAGCGCACTTCAGAGTCGCCATAAAGTTTAAAGCAGGCTGTATCTGCTACTGTAACTACTCGTAGTTAAACTGACGGCGTCATCCAATGCCCCCTAAATTTCACAATTTTGTTTGACGTTTTATTGTTTACGAATTACGGATAGTAAAATAACTTGAACTACGTTAAAATCTACCATAAAAAAGCTACATATATGATACTAGATCAAACCAAAATATGATTTAATCATATAGGTGCAGGCAGTGTCCACTTAGCAGAGTTGCAACACGCGTTAGCAGCATCTTGCCGGGCAACGCCACGGTTGAGACACGCCTGGCTCTCAAACCTAGCAGAACATAATGCAAGACAAGGAGACCATGATGAGGTACACAGAATATTACGATGGATTAGATTCCCCTAATAAAACTACAAATAGATCAAATATTTTGATTGCTTGTCTATGACAAGCAATCAAAATATTTAACAAATATTGTTTTTTATTTATTTTATAAAACAAGAAGAATTATGTGTGCATTGTGCGTGATATTACGAGTAATCACGCCCAAATTCTCAATTCAGAAACCAGACCCTCATACTTTTATTTTAGTTTAAATACCTGGGGGGTCTACTCCGAAGTAGTATCGGCCGAATGTTCGGCCGTTTCCTGCTACGAAGTTACTATTTGGTTCGGTCGGTTCCGATCCTATACTCCTACACTCTTTCGAATATTGACTATGGTCCCAACGCAACTGAGCCGATCCGAACGTTTTTTCGCATTTTTCAATAATATTCGGTTCGGCCATGTGTCGGTCCGATCCGAACATTCGCACTTTGCACTTTGGATTAGGCCCCCTGGTTTTCAGAATTATTTGATTTTTATTCTATTTGTATCCTTGTAAACTTTCTGTCTTGCTTGCGATAATGAAAACTTAAATATCTTAACAGGCTATGTGCTGCCAACTACACATCGCAGCCCTCATAGCAGAGTACCTAAAACTACGAGGAACACAACAATGGGGTGCGGATGAATTCGCCGAGATATCCCGCAATATACCCCGGGACGAGACCGGCCTCAAAATCGACGAGGGTAAGTCAAACACCAATAACACAATACCAATAATATATTTTATGTTCTGCGTCATGCGTCATAAAGTCCAATTTTAAATACCACAGCCTAATCGATTGTTGTGGTCGAATTTCACCAATGAAGCTGAGCAGTATCAGCACATCTAAACCGCGTTCAAGACCTGTCAGTGTCTTTATTATGGTGGAATATTGACTCTCATAGCTTTTGAACGCGATGGCGTTCAGTTTTATTGGTGAAATCCACCCTGATAGCACTAAATAACGTTTCTATGGTTAACTATGTATTAGGAACTATTGTGCAGTCTTTGTTATAGTTATGTGACACTATGTATTTGGTTAGCTCTTTGAATGTCTCGAGGGGACAGAATGCGTTGCAGCCTGGTACTTCCATGAGGCGGGGTTCCGCCGAGTCATCGTCCCAGTAGTATATCTGAAATTAAAGTTTTTGTAAAAGTATAAAGGCTCTAACAGCCAGCAATATTTATTATAATTACCATAGAGAAAGACAACCTTCTTTGTCTAATACCTGAAGTGACTGCCTGCAACGTTAAAACAAAACATGCGTCGAATTCAAAAGTCAGTTTAAAAGAATGAGGAAAACAATAACAAACTGAACCATTTCTAATTGGTCAACTAAAAGGTATAAATAAAATAAAAAATAGCTTTTCAGGGAAGGCCTTCGATTTGTTAAACAGGCGTTTCTAATTAGCGTTGCGGTTACGATGTCAAAGTTCACGGTCGACTTTCTAACTAAATGTTTTACAAAAACCATTAATTAATGTAATTACTAAAAAAGAGAATGCCTGGTTAGTATTCTCTACGTCGCCTTCATTGTTAGTCAGGAAATGTCCACAAAAATTCGGGCTTCCGCAGCGACAACGCACGTTTCACAGAAATGTGCGTTGTCATTGTTCTTGCCAATAATGTTTTCGCGGGATTTGTTGAGTTTTGCCCTCTACCAATTCTCATCAACAAATAAGCAGAATGTAATTTTTTTCATTTGTAGCCTTGTTGTTAACGGTTGTTCAAGTTCTTTCACATTATTGTAAATGTAGATTGTCGCGATGCTCATCCCACGTCTTTCTAGCCACGACCTTCCGGCCTAAGGCGGCGGATTACACCCCCCCCCCCCCCCCTTGGGCCCCTAGTAAGTGTGACAGATACCAGGGGCCTATGTTTATTAATTTACAAACGTTCTCGCAATGGTCTCTCCATTATGTTTTTTTTTACAGATTTTGTTTGGCAAGTCTTTTAAAAACACAACCGAAAGACAGTGTTTGTAAATTGGTAGACTTACCCCCACTCTATCTCTGTCCGAATCACAAATTAAAGCCTGCCCCATTAACCATTCGAGACCCACCAACTTTCAAAAGAGCTACAAACATATAATAATTAAAACTTATTAGTCTAGGCTTGTTAGAGGTTAAAATCGTACCTTAAGACCAAACCGCTGTCCCTCCACCAAAATCTTCTGTTCCTTATTCGATTGCGGCGAGGGCCGTCGTTCATGTAGCTCGAACAGCAGCGCCGCCCCGGGGTCGGGCAGGCGCGGCGGCGGCGCCACGCAGGCCCCCAGCAGCGCCGCCACGGACACGGGGGTGCCGGTGCGCACCACCAAGCGAAGCGGAGACTCGCCAGCGCTGTTGCTGCTTGCTTCTTTTATTATTTGTTGGAGGAGAGCGCCTTGGACGGAAAGAATACGTTCAATACCTCGGTCCAGTTATATGATAATGAAGGCAGTTTTAATTTGCCCTCGAATTTGGTATGCTCCTAATCCATTGTTGATCTGGATGTACAGTACTCGGTTGTTGACATGTTTAAAAAACTGAATTTAGAAAAAGTTCGACTTTGTAGGAGTCCATGTGTCTTTATCAACGGCCGCGTCCTACATATTTTTGGAACTAAGTTCCTTATCGCGCGTTGCGAAAGGGGGCTAGACGGAAAAAATTAAGACCAAAAGTTGTAACGACACTTTTTGCTATAGTTGTAAGCCGTGCGGCGTGCGCGTGTTTCTCTGTCTGTCTCTCTCTCTCTCTCTCTTATAGAAAGCAAGCCAGTTAATTCCTTCACTAATTAATCGAAAGGAACTTCGTTCCATCCGGGTGTCCCTTGACACCTCTCAAGTTTATTGTCTAAAATATCCTAATACTTAACAACTTTTTGCTTATACTATCATTCTTTTCAGACATGATGATTGACTTCCACGACCTTAAAATTTAAACGAAAAGGTTTAGGGCCGGTTGTTTCAAACTGTTGTTAACGTAACCGTAGTATTATATTATCTGTGACGTAACATACGTACGTCAAAAAATAACGATTACGTACTCGTTAAGGCCATCATTTTGTAATTGTAATTTGAAACAACGCCTTTTGTTGGTTTGACGACAGTGAGCGCTATTTTTGACGTATACGCGTGCGTCAAATAGACATGAAACAACCCGCCTATGAATTTCAAGGTTAATCGATTGTTAAACCTTTTTTGAAATCTTCTAATCTCCGAACACAAAAAAAAATGCATGAATAATAAATAATATTCTAGGATTATTTTTATCAGTTTATCTATAAAAAGTAAAAACTTACCGCCACTGAGTTTCCTTAGCAAATTGTTATGGAACATCATTGAGTACTCCAACCTGGCAACATCCATCAGTTTTCTCTTCACATGTTTCGCCCATTTCGGATTCGCTACTTTAATGTCGTCCTGCAATTTATTAAAACAATAAATATGATTAAAATTAGGCTGAGAATGAGTACGAACACAAACTGCCCCTAAAACCAAACGAACTACAAAACAAACAAACAACAACAAACTGCTGACTGTCCTTGTAAACTTTACGTACAAAAGTCAAAGTTACAAAGACAGAATAAAGACCAGAAGGCCCAAGGGCGTTTAAGCTGCGTGGAAGAAACGCAACAACCAGCAACACATTTATGTGTTTGATATGGTGCAACTATAGTGTGGTCGATCGAGGTCGATGGATGACATCGTGACATATTTTTAACCGACTTCTAAAAAAGGAGGAGGTTCTCAATTCGGGTGTTTGTATTTTTTTTTTATGTTTGTTCGCGCATAACTCCGTCGTTTGCCAACCGATTTGAAAAATTCTTTTTTTTGTTGGAAAGGGTATACTTCCCAAATGGTCCCATAGAAATTTCATCAAAAACGGTTTAGTGGTTTGGTTTTTAAACCAAAATTACTGGTAAAAATTACAACTAAAAAGTGAAAAATAAAAACTTTTTTCAAAAACAAAACAACCGACTTCCAAAAACGACACTATAAAGTGAAAAATAACTTTAATTTCGGAAGTCGATGGCAAACAACGAAAATGCGAACCCAACGACACCGACTTCCGAAATTAAAGTTATTTTTCACTTTGTAGTGTCGTTTTTGGAAGTCGGTTGTTTTTTTTTTTTTTTTTTGAAAAAAGTTTTTACGACATGACATTAAATCATATTTTGAGGCGATCAATATCGACTGGTTGCCGTCGATCGACCGTCATACAGTTGCACCTGTATCTATATACTAATAATAAAGCTGAGCAGTTTGTTTGTTTGAATGCGCTAACTCTCAAAAAAGAAATTTTGCTTTTTGATAGCTCAAATCTTGAGAAAGGCTATTTAATATGCTAGTAGGCCCTTAGGGGCCAAGTAAAAAGTGTCAGAATGAACGCTAAGCTCAAACGAAGTAATAGCGTGGGTCAGGGGAACAAGAAATTTCACGCGTACGGAGTTGCGAGCAGAAGCTAGTAATAATAATCCTACTAATATTATAAACGTGAAAGCTTGTATGGATGGATGGATGGATGTTTGTTACTCTTTCACGCAAAAACTACTGAACAGATTAGGATGAAATTTGGCACACAGATGGTTTATAACCAGGATTAACATATAGGATACTTTTTATCCCGATATTCCCACGGGATCGAAACTTATGCGGGTGAAACCGCGGGGCGCAGCTAGTAAAATGTAAAGTATTAACGTACCTGTATCAGGAATAAATTATTTAGGTAATAAGCTTCTTGCGGCGTGCTGAAGTTGGTGTTAGTCATTTGAGCGATTTTGTGGAAAAGATCGCGGTATGGCTGCAACAGGCCTTCTTCTGTGAATGCTTTAAGTATCCTCTCCTTCTCTTGTGTGTACCGAGGACAGTTCTCTTCGTAAAGTAGCTGTTAAAGAAATTATACTTATAAATACATCACTCAGTATCATAACATTAAAATCACAAAGATGTTGTTAAGTTGCCATAATGATTTTAAATTAACTCTATAGGCATGCCAATTTACCCTAGATTTTTCTACTCGGCCATTTAATAAAAGCAGGATATTTCCTAAAGTCAAAAAGTCTCTCATTACATAGATCCTTTCAAAAACCTAATATTGTAGGTTATTCTATCATAATCAGTGATAGGAATAGGTAGTGCCTATTTGCCTAAACTTCGAAGAACAGAGACAAGAAACGGAGACTTCCTTAGGACTAAATTTTTTCCGGGACATCTGTCCCGAAATTCGGGACAACACTTTCAAATACATTAAAATAAAATGTGTTATTTGGAATAAGTAATTCGTCTATATTTACATTTATAATTTATATAATATAATAATAACGTTATTATTATGGAGTTATAAATTATAAATGTTATGTCTAATCGTAAACTTTAAGTAAATATAGACGAATTACTTATTCCAAATAACATATTTTTTTAATATATTTAAAAGTGTTGTACTGAATTTCGGGAAGGATGTCCCGGAAAAAATTTAGTCCTAAGGAAGTCTCCGTTTCTTGTCTCTGTTCTTCGAAGTTTAGGCAAATAGGCACTACCTATTCCTATCACTGATCATAATATTCATCATTACCTATTATGATAGAATCATTACCTACCTACAATATTAGATCTTGTCTGTTGACTATGCAGGTAATGACTAATCAACAAAAAAAAAAACAATAAATCAGTGCATAGGATTTGGATTAACCCTTATTTATTACTATACTTACATGCGATTATTAGGTAAAGCATCGCAAAGCACTTACAAAGTCTTGACGTCGCGGTGGATATTTGTAAGGCACGGGTTGCCAGGGCAACGTGTCGTTCCACTCTTGCGCCGGTGAAGGCGGCCACAGTCCCGCCGCGATCAACAGAGCCGTCATCTTACTCAGTTCTGTATCTGACGATATCACGATACTGCTCTCTATTAAAAAATAAAAGCCCGTTTAGTAATAAACTACAAGTAAATATAATAAAGGGAACTCGTTTAAAAAAAGTCAAAATAATCACCACTCTGGTAGTAAGGTCCCAAAAACTCGTCATATCTCTTCCTAAGTAATGCGCCCATTTCAAATGTCAACATCTTGCCCTCCTGAAATGATAAGAAATGTCAATATACAAACGTCTTTATTAATAAAGTCCGGTCCACTCATGAATGCTTTTCTATTAGAGCCGTGTGACGTGGGACAAGCAATAAATCATTATTAGCGGCTGACGGCAATCTGCGTGTCTGCCGACACTTCGTTCCCGTTTAGCAGCCGACCTTCGGCTATCGGGACTCCCTCCCGCATTCGGACCAGGAAGCAGACACTTCGTTATAACATCATTCGTCTTCACTTGTCCTTCTGGTCCGACCCTTAACTGTGGTTCCGGGGATTCATTGTCACGGCCTCGACAAAGTATTACGTGTCGACTAATATAATTTGTTGCCGTTTACAATCAAATGTAAGTATGCACTATATTAGTATTTTATTACTGGTAATGATAATAGTTGTATAAGCTGTGTATGCATTGTGCATAAATGAGATTTGTGGTTTAGCATTCAAAAATTGAACTGTAACGTAAATTTGTTGGTTTGCTAATCTTGTGAATGGCTAATATAACTGAGTGGCTAGCCTACAAGGACGCATCAGCAAGTGCTCTTTTGTTAAATTGCCAGTATTGTGAGTACGGGATAGAGGAGCGCCGCTGGCGCATTTATGAGTAATCTATATGCAGCATCACCATTGATCAGCGACAGTCGCGGTTATGGTTTGTGTCCGTCAGAAGCCATTCGTTACGGCCGACGGACACCTAATTTAATGTATCGAGGAACTACGCCAAAAAAGTTCCATTGTTAAAAATTACGTCTCATGCGGTTCCCATGAGTTTGGCGCATAATAAAATTATGTTCAAAAAGGTGTACTGAGATCTGAATACTAAGTACTGAGGTCTCTCAGCCTGTGTCAATTTCTCTTGTGTAGTAAATTGTATAATACCAGTTTGAAGTAAGGTCAGTAGAAAACTGAATGGGCACTTACATTAGTCATAGCGCCAGCTCCGTAGGGCGAAAACACGTGGTCTGGTGGGGGGGCTCCAAGCATAGCCAGCTCGCCCTCGCTAGGGGTGCGCTCCCCATGCGACATTAGCTGCAAAAGGAAATGCATTCATTTCATTGCAGATTGACCTTCCTAAAATTGCCCGCAAAATAAGTGACTATCTATAAACTAACATGCTCTGTGCATCAATTTCTTAAGAGACAAAAACATCCCAAAATTCGAAAATAAGTAATCATCATTGAACTGTAAATATATAGATAGTTTTCTAGTTGATCATTTATTAGCTAGGCTTCTTTTTTAAGCTATAATTAAGACCCAGAGTGCCCTTCAATTGATTCGGCTCTAATTCGTGCATCGTTCGGAGTAAAAGATGAATTTATTTACATTAATAATTAATTAATCGACTAAACATGTTCTTCTACGTATTTTTCTTAACAAAGGGGTTTTTATTAAACTATTTCGTCATAGACTTGTAAATACTGTGACAGTGCTCCCCCTCTATTATATGGTACTTAAAAAGAACTAGCGTTATATGGCTGTGCTATACACATCTGATTATTCCTTTTCGGGGATACAGTCGTGGTATTATGTTTGTATCCGGATACTGTAAGCCCTTAATTACATTTTATTTCTCATTAAATGACAATTTATTCAGAAAGCCATTTGTCGTATGCGTTTCTGCATAACTTTTAACAAGGACAGGTTTTTAGTTTATTGCAAACTTTGTATTCATAAGTTATTTTAATGTTCTTACCACGTGTACTTGTCGAAGTACAGTCACGTCAACCGTTGAATCCTTCATCAAGATCACTGCTACGAGGGCTGAAGAAAAATTATTAATTTTTATTTGAATATTCGTCGAATTTATGTCTCCTTTTTAAATGCAAGAATTCTCAAAATTTTATTGTAATAATACCTCCCCTTTCCTTCTTATTTATGGCTTGCTTGGTGAAGTTTTTTGCTGTTATAAGAGCAAATCTAGACACAATGTCTAGACTTGTAAAAAGTGTTTGAGGCATAAACTAAGACTAAATAAAAGTGTACACTTTTCGTCGTATCCATTCTTTCCATCGACGATTGCCAAAGAACATGAATACACCTCGCTGACCATTGCTTATGGGGTTTTCATTTGAGGATAGTCAAGCAGATAGTTGCAAGCAAGCATTAAACCGAATTGTTAAAAACTAACACACTTGTGTTAAAACAATGAGTGCATCTCCGAAAGTATACATACCGGCGATGAGCGAGATGCCCACCAACACGCCGAGGCAGCAGCAAGTGTGTTCTATGCGCATGCCTTGCGCCGGCGCCGCTTCCGCCGCGTTGGTCGGCTCCTCCTCGCGACCGCCCTCTTTCCTGCGCAAACGCACCACACACTTGACCACGCAAATAACTGGGAAACTGTTCTTTTTTAACGCAAGTTTTATATAAGTATATTAATTGATAACGAATTTTGTATATCATAAAGTGGTGATATTCAAACACGATTTATTTAAATTATTCAGAACATGTGCAGTATTATAATTTTACATACGCGATGGGAGAATTACGCTCATGCTAATTGTTTCACGTGTTCTTACAGAAACTGCAATTGACAAAAACATTCGCTTTATTGAATGATGTCTCAAAATTACACTCACATTTTCCTCCGCCGGGTCGGCACCTCTACATTGTAATCTGATCTTAATCGGGCTTTAGTCACTCAGGGTAACGCATAATTAATTGTTTAGTGCTGACACATGAACTACGAGAACTGTCAGTAGCATGCACTTGGTATACGTAAGCTATAACAGCAGCGATACGAGGCAGGAAGCGCACGGCGCGCGAGGCGGGGTTCCACTGAGATCCGTACGGGACGCTCCGCCAGATTCACGGTCGTCGCGACCTGTGCCCGCTCAGATGATTGACTTTGTCCAATCGATTGTACCACGGTGCCTATTTACACATGCGTGCCCGTATTGTCCGATGTTGATATTTAGACGGCCGGCGCGCTTGTTAACTTCAGATTCAATGGAAAAATCAGATTTGGTCACACAATGTGGCCCCATGTATACCTTCATGAGTATTCATTCTTTGAATTGACCATACATGGTAGATTTTCATACGTATTAGAGATGGATAACGTTAATTTCCTGTAGGAAATGCATTGTGAATATGCAATAGAAACAAAGAGTGTACGTATGAATAGTACTGTAACATGTGAGTATTATTTGCATGAGGGTGCTTTGATTCGCCTGATAGTGTGAATTAAAAGATTGCGCGCGCGATGCCGTGCGAACGTACAATGCCTTCCGCCTGCCCTATCCTGGTGGGGGGTACTGAAAGACTATTTTTCTATAACGACCTCGCATTCTTTGCTAGCTATTTGTTGCTAAGAATAAGTATTGACAAGATTTCTTTAATACTGCTACTTTTTGTAAGCAGAACCCAAAATCCTCTCTCTCTCTCTATTATGATTAAAAGAGAAGAGTATGTACTTGCTTTAAATGAAAGTTCCAACATAGGTATAACTATTATCTATCTTATTTGGAATGGAACTCAACATTTTATAATTGTAACAAAAACAATAAAAAGAAACCGAGAAACAAAAATAATTCGGTCGAACAGTTCCTTATGTATCTACAAACTTACAAACACATATAAACTACTCGCTCTAAATCATACTACAAGAATATTCATTTGTTTACAACTAACTAAGAAACAATATTACGTACTTACTTGATACATATCACACTCGTCAGGTGCACCATCTTGCCACCGCAAACTTAGTACTTCTAATTAAAAATACCAAATTATCTTTGTGTAAATTATTCGTATAATCTACACATCTCGCTTAGTGATAAAACATTAAAAGATGTTGGAGGAAACATTGTTCTTATAATTCTATGGTAGTCGTACTGCGAGTGATCATATCTAATCATATTGTGAATAGAACCGTACTGTAGGTTGTATGTTTTCAGTGAATAGGCTCACTTATTTGCATTATATTGTCTGTATCATGTCATGTGTACTTTAAATATGTAAAGGATTGCTTCCATAATTTTCTTAGGTACATACATGACGGTGATGTTCTTCAGAAAGGTCAGGTTCGTAGTACTCGCAACCGGCGTGTTTGTACGACTAGATGACGTATACGAAGCAAAAGTAGTATATTAGGATCGTAGCAGGTGACGTTTCTGCCTACCCCCATGGGAAGAAGGCGTCTGCTCTTCCAAGTCTTATTTCCCGTTGAGTTCATGAAAATAATTAAGTCTACTTCTAGAATCCTTATGCATCCAAAATAGCAACAAAGGTTTCTTTAGATCAGATAATTCAAATACCGAGTGGTTCTATGTTTCGTAACAGTTTGGCAAAACTTATATGAATTTGTAAGAGGCGTTTAGAAATCAAATTCAAGCAGAAGAGTATTACGAGGGTGACACTGAAAGTTTTTAGAACTGGCCACTTGAACGATATAATAAAAAAATAAGTTAAAATTTTGCTTTCAACAATTCGATTGGCCTTTCACGATGAAGCCCCATCTCGTGCTACTGTTTACAACTGGTTTAATGAGTTTAAGCGTGGTCGCACTAATCTCACCAATGATCTGCGTGAGGGACGGCCTTCTACGGCGACGACTGAAGATAACATCAGAGTTGTGCGGCGTATGATAGAGACTGACAAAAGAGTGACTTATCAGCAGATTCGGACAAGCTTAGGCATCGGTATGAGTCAAGTGCACAAAATCCTCCATGAACATTTAGCGGTCAGGAAACTTTGTGCCCGGTGGATACCTCATAATTTGACAGAGGCCCAAAAGCTCCGTCGTGTTGATTGGTGTCGTGAAATGGTTCAAAGGTTTAACGGAGGTGACTCAAATGCTGTGTTCGACATACTTACGGGTGACGAAAGCTGGATTTATTGTTATGATCCTGAAACTAAGAGACAGTCTGATGTCTGGGTATTTCCTTCCGAGGAGTTGCCAACTAAAGTGAAGAGAGGTCGAAGCGTGGGCAAAAAGATAGCTGCCTCGTTCTTCGGAAGGACAGGTCATTACGCAACAATTGTTTTAGAGGATCGAAAAACAGTTACTGCAGAGTGGTACACCAGCAATTGTTTGCCACTTGTCTTCGAAAAAGTTCAGGAGAAACGACTTCGCAGTAGGATCCTCCTTCACCACGACAACGCCTCGTCGCACACCGCCAAGCAAACAATCGACTACTTGCCGACGTCAGACGTGGAATTACTGGGTCACCCGCCCCATAACCCCGACCTCGCACTTTGCGATTTTTATTTATTTCCGAAAATAAAAAAAAAACTTCGAGGAAAACGTTTTATGGACGCCAAGGAAGCAGTGGCTGCGTTTCAAAATGCCGTCGAAGAGACCCTAAGGACGAGTGGGCGAAGTGCTTTTCTCAGTGGTTCCATCGGATGCAGCGACGTATTGATGTAAAGGGACACTATTTTGAAAAGATATAATAAATCTAATAACTTGCTAGTTTTTTCGGTTTTTGATTTTCGAAGAACTTTTAGTGTCACCCTCGTACCATAGCATCATCAGCCTATAGTGTTCCCACTGTTTGGACACAGGCCTCCTCTCCATCAGAGGGAGTGGGCCCTAATCGACTGGGCTCTGAAATATGGGCTCTAACGAGGGCAGAGTGCGGGTTGGTGGGTTTAATAAAAATAACTTTTGGTTCTAGGACATACTGGTTTCCATACAATGTTATTCTTTTTTTTTTTCTTGAGCAGTGGTGATAAAATAAATTACATAAAGTCTTAGCAGGTCAAGAGATTGAAACTGTCTTTGTCTCAAGCCAAATTGACTTACGTCAAATTCCTGCATATTGTAACTAATCCATCAGGATATTCTCCCAGTTCGTAGATAACAAGAATTTTCTACCTGCTTCTGCCGTGAGCTCGATAGACTATATTAGAGCATGATTGGAACGTATGCTCAGGCTAGACTTTCAGGGTCAAATGTTTGATTCACCATGGCAAGGCATTATGCACCCGCATATTGTGAACTGTGACTTTACCCGCCATTTGGAAAATCATTACAGGGGGATTCCTGACTTCCTGTCCCCTATAAGTCCAATTGCCCTTGACTTTGCAGTAGAAATTTCCTCAAATAACAAAAACCTTTAAATATGGTCGATTTGTTCAGGCTATCGAGGTGAGAATGTTTATGGGGACTATAACTTTTTGGAAGTGTCATCATCATCATCATTTCAGCCGACAGACGTCCACTGCTGGTCATAGACCTCCCCCAGCACCTCCACCTCGACCGGTTCTGTGCTTCTCGCATCCAACAGGTGCCACTTAAGTTTGGCAATTCTTCGGGCTATGTCGGTTAGCTTGGTTTGAAGTGTACTTAGTGCTATTATTGTATGTTTACTGTATGTAGCCTATTTTAATTTAAGGGTAGATTTTATGAAAGGCATACGTCCATTAAGTTCGTTGTATAGTTATTTTGACCAGTCTAAGACAGCTTTCAAAGGAACTAAGTCTAGTCTAAGTAAGTAAGTAGGATACTTAGTCTGGTTGAAATTATTCTTAATTTTTCCAATATTCCTGCGAATTGAGACAGTTAATCAATCAACAGACAATTTCTAGGCCCGATCTTTAGAATCGGCACTAAAATAAATAAATGACCATGTATTTTCAATTGGATTGCCATAATATGTAGGTACATGGGACATAATCTGATAAATATATTTTTATTATTGTAAGCCATATGAGCGTAACCGGGGCATATCGCTAGCACGTAAAGAACCGGTTTAGATGTGCTACCTGCATAACAACAATATGTGCTGCATGCTAACATTTCATACTTATTTCCACGGTCATACGCTATTATCCTAGCGTTTTTTTTTACAAGTATGTTATTCTGACGTTGGGGGGTTTGTGGCTAAGTAATAACAGCCGCACGGTTCGATCGATCAGGTCAAGCTGCGCTTGCCGCAGTTGGTCCGTGAATGGGTGACCATCTTTACATATCAAGACTCCTCCGTGCCTCGGAAAGTACGTTAAGTTGTTGATCCCGGGTGTCAATCGTATGGATCTTTGGCAGTCGTTACGGGTCGTCAGAAACCCAGAAGTCTGACAACCAGTCTTACCAAGGGGTATCGTATTACCCAGTAACTAAGTTGTGGAGGTCAGATAGGCAGTCGCTCCATGTAAAATACTGGTATTCAGCTGCATCCGTTTAGACTGGAAGCTGACCCTAACATAGTTGGGAAATGGCTAGTCAGATGATAATTAAATGAATGCCTGATGTTAATTAAAATCAAACAAATGAAATAAAAATCACAGCCACTTTATTCGTGTCAACTATATCTATTGAATAATTTAGTATGTACTATAATTGCGTTAGGTTTTGGCATTGTTTATCCATTTCTTCTTTTGACCAGACCACGTCTTGTACTAGGCTGTAAAACTTTTCATATGGGCACACCAGCTGGCCTCCGCAGCCGCTAATCGGTAGAATCTCCCCTGGACCACCGGCATCTCGTGCGTACACCGCCTGAACAAAAACAAAAAAGTTTTTTTTTTCTCTTCACCAGAACACAAAGGGTTTTTTTTTCACATCTCAGTATACCTAGGTGAATGCCCGAGTGCTATGTATACTAGCAGTTAATTCAATGACGCCTAATATCTGAAAAAAAATTGTCGCGATTCGACTATTTACAAAAAAATCGGCAAGTCAAAAAAATTGCCTCATGTTCAACAGTCAAAGACCTAGACACGGGCAGTAAAAAATGCTGTTTAGAATTTCCAATCCCGCAGTAAATAAACGCTTCGCAAAGAAAAGGAAGAAAGAAAAATGCATTTATTTGCGGCAAACATGACGCATAAAAAAGAACATGAACACACAAAAAAGAATAACAAGTTGGGGGTAAATGAATGTTATTTTTGCAATGACTTTACTGACTTCCAAATTTTAATGTGCTTGCCATAATTATGATTTAAAGTCAGGAAAAATAATTATTACGCAAATTGAATACCTACTTAGATTGTCCGTATATTCAAATCACACCTGTCACTCCTTTACAGTTGTTAGGTAACACGGCAAATTGACGTAAAGTATCAATTTGCTTAACAATTATTTTTTCCTAACTGTACTGGTGTCAGTCATACATTGTTCATCATTGTTATCTGACGTGACTGATATCTACTAAATCTCTAAAATTATGTTAGCACAATGCTAGGATAGATAAACATTGTCTTAGATATAAAGCGACGCGTACAATTGGCATGTTAAGCCAAGAACACACGCCAGTAACTGGCACAAAAGCATGCAAGTAGCTTGCATGCTTGTGCCATAATATCAACTTTTGAGTGGTACCATCGTGGTGAAAAGATTGGTCAGCTAGACTTAGGGTGCACCGGGCATTTTTTATCTTTGGCATCTCACAGGTCAACCTATAAGGTGCTTAACCGGGCTTGCCTATGGGTGCCTCAATAAATTAAGGCCACGGCTTAAAAAACTTAAAAACTAAGCGACTACGCGCTAAGGGCATCTCCTGTGGGGTACGGACCTCGACTTAGGACGTCGCTGAGGGAGGGCAGCAAGGCTTAGGCTGGACCGGATTATTGCCGGGCATTTGGAATCGCAGTACAATTTATATCAACGCCGCTCAGGGAGGCTCCTTTCATGCACTCCATATGATTAGTGATGACATGGGTATTCGCATTGGCAAGCTACTTACATACAAGATACTGGTATGTGGAACTTCTTGAAAAAAACTAGTGTCAAAAATTCGTCAGTCGCAATTAAACTAAAACAGGTTGTCCATTTTTCATGCAACCTGTTTTACAATATTTCTTTGCTTTAACATAAATTAACTGCTACAAACAATATCTACCATGGAAAATTATCATCACAATCAATACACATGTCAGACTGCTACAGTAATTACATATGTAAATTACCTTACGTAAATCCAATATGTTCCATACAAAAGATATAAACTAATTTCAGGGTCATTCTTTTAAAATATTATTTATTAAAATATTTCCTACGCATAAAGAGTTTTGTATTTCATGTATTGTTCTTGATGAATGTAGATATAAATATACGTCAGCGTAAAGTTCGGCAAACTGGTAACTATTGAAATAATAATGAAACTTTATTTCGCTTTGTTTTTCTTGGAGATTCCTAAAATTTGCTTTATTTTCCTGCAAAAGACCTTGCAGTTATAAGATGACATACAAAGATACAAATCATGTTTACCATGTCTTCCATAAACAATAAGTACCAATAGACTTGAAGAAAACCCTGAAAAGATATAATTAATTTCTAGCGGACAAATCTTTAGATCCTTCTAGGGACCGTTCTTACAGAACTAAAACCCAGACGTGTGTGACCTTCTACTATCATGAGTCGGGAGCGCGAGATTACTCGCACATCTTCTCCCCCTATGCTATTATCCCTTCCGATCTATTCTGCAAAATCTCACCGTGAAAACTGTCAATAGTGTCAATTCCTAGCATCACGTGGAATTACAACTCACTTGACCAACTTTACACGGCGAGTTTTTTTTTACAGAATAGACCGGTGTCAAAACAAATTCAAATACTTTCTTATTTCTTAGCTTTACTCACCGTGATTCCGTACTCATCAGTCAGAGCATTCTTCCTAAGTTCTACGGAGAAAGTAGCGCCGTAGTTAGGCTGGTGGGCTTCATACACCCTTGCCGCGGCCATCAAGGCAGCAACATTATTTTCATGAGCCGAGTACAGGTATAACTTCGGCTCTATAGGAACGCTAGTGTTGTGTATGGCAGAATGAGTTGTGTTTAGTATCGATTGCATCATTACACCTGAAATTAAAATATATTTTGAATATCTGCACCCTAATTGCGTAACACACGATCAATCGGAATCGGTTTCATTTTGACAGTTCAACAACATTCATTGCGTTATTTACGTGTTGAGCAGACAAATTTTTCGAACTTATGAAGCAATGGATTAGCAATTTGCTTAAAAATGATTCAGAATTCCGATTGATCGTGTGTTACGTAATTAGGGTGCTGATTTTTTTTTATACGATATATTTAAATTAAGTTAACAATAGGCTCGCCCCTTGTTACTCGTACATGGGACTTAAAACATAACTGGTGAATGGTCCGTACTGCGGGTACAGACGCCAGAACATCAAACTACTACAATCTGACAAATTTCTTTAATAGATTTTCAACTTTATGGCTAAAGCATTAAGATTTAAGGTTGATTGGGAAAATTTTACAGTTTCGGGTAGCTTGACCTGCTGGCGTCTGTACACCTCTGCCTAATCTTTCGGGGAATACAGGCGTGTTGGTGTGTTAAATGTACAAAAATATTTACTAAATTTTGGGTACTGATACCAACAGGTTTTACGAGTCGATACCAATATTGGGACAGTACTGTATTTTAGATTAGAATGAAGTTATTAGCCTCAAAATAGTTTTTACCTGAAGCCAATTTAATTAATTCTGTTCTATAAAATTCTATGGCGTATTCAATTCTTGTAACGTCTTTTATTTTCGGCATTACATTTTGCGCCCATTGTGGAGCGTCTACACCGACATTTTTCTGAAAATATTACAACATTTTAATTTTAGCTAAACTGCAGGTTAAAAAGTCTAATTTCCACGTGTCACTTTATTCGTTTTGCAAACGTACCAATGTTTGGAATAAATTGTCTAAATAAAAGACATCTTCAGGTTTAGTGATATTCGTCCCGGTTCTTTCACTTAATATATTGAATAAACCTTGATAGGGCTCTATCCACTTTCTAACCTCAGGCCGGTCGTAAATTTGGTCTCTTAACCATATGTATCTTGGGCAGTTGTACCAGTAGAGAAGCTGAAAACAAAAAAAGTCTTGTACTTCTTTATAATTCTTAGATAAACTATAATTTTCGTTTCGTTTAAAAATAAGGTTTAAAGCCTGTTCTGGCCAGTGTTAGATCAATTACACACTGTCAAAAAAACAATAAAGATTACACTCATGACAAATGCGTGAATCTGCCTATTTATAATAATTATAGGACATTGAGTAGTGGGAGACGAAAAGAGTTTTACTACTTCTCACAAATTTTCCTAAAAAAGTATAGATGGAATTTCATCTGATTCCTTTTTAAGTATTACTACTAGATTATTACTATACTTACACTATACTATACTAGACTATTACATTGATTAGATTGACTTCTTTAATTATTTTATTATACCTCTTACTTTAGGGAATATTAGACTCGAGTTTCGAGTTTCTTTTCTTCGAGTTCTTTTCTTTTTAATATCAGCACCCTAATTGCCTAACACACTATCGATCTCAACCTGAATCATTTTGAAGGATATTGCAGTGCTTCATATGTTCGAAATATGTGTCTGCTCAACAACGTAAACGCAATGAATGTTGTTGAACTGTCAAAATGAAACCCATTGCTACTGATAGATATTTAGACATTGCGATACGCAACTACCCCGCTGACTTGTTTCACCTTTTATAAAAAACGACTTATGACAGATTCATTTATTTTCCAACCGGTTGTTAGATAATTATGATATCGTTAGCTGAATGCCTAATGGGTATTTTAAAACTATTTTTTTAAATAGGTACTTAAATTTTTAAGCTTAGTCCGAGACTTTCATACTATTTTTTTTATAGTTGAAAATTTTATAGGTATTAAAAATGTAAGTATGTTATTTTTATGAATAAGATATTCGCAAAAAAAAAATTGTTACGGAAGAATATTTAAAACGTTATTATAAAACAGCCATTTTAAAATTTCGAACTTTATTCCGACATAGTTAAAATTATTTTTATAAAAACTGACGTTAAACCCGAGTCGAAGTCGTTAATTCTGCAACTTTACGGTTGTCAGAATAAAGTTCAAAATACAGTAATTGGCTCGTAAGTTTAGCCTAGGTCTTAAGTTAGAACTCCTTTTGTAATATATGTATTTTATTTTATAATGTATTTTGTAACGGATTAAGTCTAACTTTTAGCATTTCCTTGTCTAGAAAATGAATACTTACATCATCTTCATCGCTCGGCGGTGTATTATATGGAATGGGTTGCCAGTCCAGATTAGGGTTCCACTTCTGGGCTTGCTGGGGTGGGTACAGGGCTGACAAGGCAGTTAATGCTGTCATCTGGGTCCTGGCGTAATCAGTAGTTCGTATGGTAATTTCATCAGGTAAATATAACTTGCTGAGGAAACAATCGTAGCGCTCCCTTAGATACTTGCCAGCGAAGTAGCCCCGTTGTTTGCCTTTCTGTAGACAGATGACAAATATTAGAAAAAAATATTGTTTCTCTTTATATTTACGTAAGCACTACACGTGGTAAGTGTATGCCTATTTTTTTTATGATAAGTGATAAGTTGGGTAGTAGAGTAATCTTGAAATCTAGATATCAACAAGGAAAATATTTGTGCTGTTAATTTCTATGCTGGTACACACTATTAACTAATTTCGGTTACCCTCGATTTCTTCTACTGGATTTGCCTCCTCTAGGCCTACAGCGAAGTTCCGCAATCTTCAGCAGGGTATATCTTAGGGTTGATTTTTCAATCATCTGATAATTTTATTCGAGATATAATTTTGAAATTTTGACAGTTATTTCATACAAAAACTGTCAAACGTCAATTTTTTTCCTCGAATAAAAGTTATCTGGCGATTGAAAAATCAGTCCTTATTAAAATAAGTAAGTACTTATTAGTAGTATAGTAGTTAGTATTCATGTAAAATTAATGTACATGCCATAAACAGGCAAAACCTGGACTGTAATCCATCAACTTTTACAACTGGTAACATCTATATTTTCTGCAAATAAATGATTCTTCTTCGGACACCTTGTAGGTGACCTACACACACGTTGTCCTTCCAGCTTATTAGAGGGTTCAACTTGTGACTTAATGTTTACGTATTATAAGCGATTGACACAAAAAGAGCAAACCTTTTCTTAATTGTGCCTGACTTTGTCCTTCATCAAAGACAATAATAAAAGGTTCAGTGTCCTATGACTTTGCTTTAAAAATAAGACATGATACGTACTCTATCTTGCATCATTCCTAGTGATATAAACCCTATGGACACATGTTAGTATCAAATAACAAGTACTTTCAATAACCGCTATTCCATAGATGCATGAACAATTTTATATGTAGTACTTACATTTCTAATGTTTGCTAAATCCAAGACCGTGGCTAAATGCATTATAGATTTCCAGGTTTGATATCATGGTGATGCCTAAACTTGCTGCTGCATTGTATTATGTAACGTTCAGTACATTAGGTATCGATATTGTCATTGACATTCTCATATTTTTTTTCGGATGAAAAGCATTGTTTATTTTCAAACAAGATAATCTTTACTTAATATATAAATCTAACAGACTTCAAATAATAGTATGTATATAAAAAAGAAGGGAAATAATACTTTTATTTCGATCTACGTGTATCATCATCATTTCAGTCGAAAGACGTCCACCGCTGGACATAGGCCGCCCCCAAAACGTGTATAGATAATGCTAAATTGGTTTCCATATTTTAGTCAGTCGGTATATCAAAGTTACAGTTTGTGAATACATTGGTATTAGTTTAGGATTTATGTGTTATTCCATAGTGAAAGGCTTGTCACGTTAGTAGGCGATATTGTAACATTGAATGTTATTATTTATGATCCCGAAAACGGACTTCTAAGAGGGCTGTCACTACGGCATCCAATAAGTAATTAAAGTTGTTCATATTAATACCTGATGGTGCTGTGTGGTGGTTGTAAGCAGCCGTTTTGTTGTTGAAAACGGAAGGGATGTTCCCTTTAAACGACTATATAATTCTTGAAAACTTTCCTTGAAGTCCTTTACGCATAATTAGATTACCGATGCCCTTTTTTATTTTTTCACTTATTATAGCTAGAACTTACATTTGTCAAGGCTTTCTTCCCGTAGGGAAAGAAAAGGTCGTCGGTAAGTTCTTGTTCTGATGGGTACAAATCCAACTCTTCTTGGTCAGGAGTGCGGTCGCCATGGCGGAATATCTGTTAACAATTTATTGATGTCAATAGAAATCACTTACTGATGCAAAGTATCTCGGTAATTGGTATTTTATCAAGTAAACGTTTTCAATTAAATTATAAGTATCAGATTTTTTAATGTGCAGTAAAGATGACACAAAAGATCTTTAGTATGATTATTATTTAACGATTTTCTTAATTGATTGGTTAGGAACTACAATGCTAATTTTCGACGCTGTGTCATTGTTACCAGTTACTTCCAGGCATTCTTTTGATAACATGATTGACCACTGTTCGTCATTACATGAATGACCTGCGATTCATGTCGGAAGCAGGCACGCTTGCCGGCCGTGACCGCTTGAATAACAAGTCATCAGACGTACCACAAATGCGAGGATCAGCTCTGTGTTCGCCAAGCCATTGTCTGCGGAGTCGATCCGGCGAGGCTCCACTATGTGGCCGGGGGGCTCCTGTCCACTCACTGCCGCTACCAGTACAATTACCATCACTGACACCAGCCCCATTTTTTAAGTGCGAATTTCCCGCCGAACCGACACGCGGTACGTACGCGCGTTCGCGAACCGTTTTCGACTGCAACACGCAGAGTCTCTGCTCCATTTATATAGAGATACATAGAATAGTATTTCAAGAGGGCCGGCGGACAGTACCGCTTCAATAGCTGTGCGAATCTCTAACAACGTAATCTGTCGTTGGACATCTATTAATACCGAAAATTGCACCTTTGTGAGTATCGTGTGAGGTCCTAACATACCACATCTTCATAAACCAAATTAAAATGCACATGCCTATTATGGCTATTGTTAAACATAATCACGGAAGACAGCTGTCATCATAAAGTGCATAGGGTATTTCAGAGTCATCGTTTTCATTCATAAAAGTTTTCATATAATTTTTAGTGTTAGTATATCACAGCGTTCGCGTATCTGCGTTATCAAGATAAATACGTGTGTTAGTAGATACATAAAACAATAGATAGAAAATATAATTATGTTTAGTACTTTTTCAGTTGGTATTGAAGGCGAATTAG
This sequence comes from Apamea anceps, assembly GCA_951799955.1. NCBI lineage: Eukaryota > Metazoa > Arthropoda > Insecta > Lepidoptera > Noctuidae > Apamea > Apamea anceps. Next base: position 8,272,824 of record OX637505.1, on the reverse strand, counting down.
AAATTAAAATTTTAAAATGTCGTGTTCAACTTTACCTGTATTAGGTATTTTTATAGGTATTGAAAACATTTTATTGAAACTGTCCATCTAATGCTATGGCTATACCACATTTTTTGTAGTATTTAGGTATCTATAAAGTGTTAAAGAAAGGAAAAAGTCAAGGGAAAGTACCTTTTTTCCTCACATCGTCACTCTCCTCAACGTAGACACAAAAGTTCCACAATCGCTATGATTCATAATGGAATCACGGGACGGCAAATTTTACGCAAAGGAAACATTTTTTAATAAACATTACTGACAGAAAATTGATGACGTCGAGGGTTTTTTCCCTAACACTCGTCACGTCGTCTCCGTCACTCCGCGATGCGGTTACAAAAGTTCCACAATCGCTTTGAATCATAATGGGATCACGGAACATGGAAATGGTGATTTTAGTCAAAGGAAACATTTTTTATGAAGATAGCAACTAGCATTTATAGATTTTTGAGAAGTCGCTAGCCAGCAAATTAAGCCACGAAAAAAATAAAGCCTGTAAAAGAAAGTAAAGAGGACCAAATTGGGGGAAAATAAGCGTCGCATCCACGCAACACGGCCATCGCTCAGCATAATGCTAAGACCCTATGCGAGACAGAGTCCCAGCGGTGGTTTCCAGCGATAACCGGCGTTGACGTGACGTGCTGTATACTCTGGTATCAATCAAAATTATTATAATAATCAATTCTCTCGAATAAACATCGAATGGATGATTATAATTCTATAAATAAATATTTGTTACGGCCGCGAATTATATTTAAATCAACATACAACCTGATATTCACCAGCAAATTGCAAAAAGCGTAAGAACATTTGAATTAGTAAGAACATTTGGGCTATCCTGTCGCTTTCACTTTAAGATACAATGTTTATATGTTATGATAATCATAACGAATAAAAAAATCTTAAAAAAAAGTCACAATAAAGATTTGGTAAAATCTCTCACTTTGTTCCTGCAGTGCGATTCTGTAATCATCTCACCGTGAAGACTTAGTTGAAGTGAGAGTGGAGTGAGCTGTCATTCCAACTAATGCTAGGATTGACACTATTACTATTACTACTATCTTGACAGCTCATTCTAAGCTCACTTCACCTAAATTTTCACCGTGAGATTTTTACAGAATCGATCGGCTGACCTGCTGTCTTGTCCTAATTCTGTTAATAAAACTAAATACAAATAATACTTAAGGGCTACAAAACAATAGGCATGGTGACATTATTAACTACAGTTTTACGTAAATTAATTCTAGTTTGAGTAATTAATTATCCTCAATGATTATTTTATTTTACCTTGATATCCATTCAATTGAAGAATCTCATGGTCTTCCTTTAACTTAAGACACATTTTAATTGTTGTGCCACAATTAACGTTTACTCAACTTTCCCTCCGCTGACAGTCTTTTTTTCCCCTGTAAATGATCCTACAAACAACTTACAGTAAGTTCGGTCCTTTCACGGTTTTTTACCTCTGATAGCAACCCAACAGCAACCTTATAGTAACGAGAATAAAGATCATTTTGATTTTGATAGGCTCGTCAGTGGAAGCAAGCCAACAGCAACCTTATCACAAGGAGTATAAAGATCACAGTGATTTGGACAGTGATGCAAAATCAGAGGAAAATTAATGGTGAATGGACTGTAGCATGGCACTTCTTGCTTAGACAAAGATAATATAAAACTACTTTATTTCTTCATTTTCTACCGAGGATAAAATAGGACATACTTAGCCTAAAGATTTCCAGTTCTAACTGATCCTTTCAAATAACAAGCGTAAGGTAAAATAAACATAAGAAAATTATTGTTTTGATTTGTAATGTCCCATTTCAATTTAGACCGTTACGAATTTAATATTAATACAATATTCATATTATTTAGTTCCGCTTCGAATATGATTTCCTTTTGCTGTTTTAACCTCAATTGTGTAAAAAAGAAAAAGTGCTATCACAGAATGTTGACAATTGCATAAATTATATACTTAGCCTAGATAAGTCAGAAGATGACTAGGACATTTTCTAGAGAAAATGTTAAGAAAATAAAAACTTTTTTGCAAAAAAAAAAAACAACCGACTTCCTAAAACGACAATACAAAGTGAAAAAATAACTTTCGTTTCGGAAGTCGGTGTCGTTGGGTTCGCATTTTCGTTGTTTGCCACCGACTTCCGAAATTAAAGTTATTTTTCACTTTGTAGTGTCGTTTTTGGAAGTCGGTTGTTTTTTTTTTTTTGCTATTTTTTCTTTTTTTTTTCACTTTTTGTTGTAATTTTTACCAGTAATTTTGGTTTAAAAACCGAACTACTGAACCGTTTTTGATGATCGATCCGATTGGCGGAGTAATCGCGTAACAAACACACAAAAAAGAAAACATACCGTCGAATCGAGAACCTCCTCCTTTTTTGAAGTCGGTTAACAAAATACTTGAACTTAAAATATTTCAGAAATAAAAGCATTACCTATGAAAGTAGCAATCTTATTTCAATCCTCTCTAAACAACAAACATTTGAATACTCCCTTTTCTAATTCCAGGTATGACTGACGTTCATTACAACGAGCAAGCTTTCCTCGACCAACTCATGATCTGCACGGAAGCTGTAGACAAAGCCGAAAGATATGAACTCCTGGGCCCACTATACCGGCTCACAATACCCATTTATGAGCGAAGAAAGGACTATCAAGCCCTCCTAGCCTGCTATCAGCACCTCACCAAAGCTTATGCTAAAGTGATCGAAGTTACCAACTCAGGGAAGCGATTACTTGGTAGATTCTACCGCGTTGCCTTCTACGGCAAAGCCCATTTCGGTGAAGATGAAGAGGGCATCGAGTTCATCTACAAAGAACCCAAACTGACGTCACTGAGTGAAATCTCAGAGAAATTACAAAACTTTTACGAGCAAAAGTATGGTGCTGACAACGTTAAAATGATTATGGATTCGGCTCCGGTTAGTATAATTATGATAAATTTTATTCTTTGACGCTTACATAATGCAGTACCCAAACCAATCCATGATGTATAATAATTATTAAATCAGTTAAGGTAATTCGAAATACGTCATTAGAAAAGAATTTGTAATTTATAACAATTACATTTACCACTTTGCGTACTTAATCGGTATATTTTTGTATGTAATTGAAACAGGGTAATTAATATTTTAATTTTATCAGTAGCACGTGCAAGCCTTAAACCTAATTTGCAGGTATTGCTTTTATCATTTGCTGTTGGTTTTAGAGGTTTTGACGACCGAAGTTTCTTAATAACTCGAGATTCTCATAATATTATGTATCAGGCCTAAGGATTTCGTCGTGATTTCGGGTATGTCAATATAGAACGTTCGATCCCAATCACACACTGTTATAAAAAGTTTTTACAAAAATGATAAAAAAGTCGTGCCCCCCATTCAACAATGAGATGAATTCAAGTAATTGGTTTTCTTACTGAAGTGATTTTCATTAAAATAGCTGAGTCGAGCGATTCTGATTCGTACCTCATCGCCATAAAATAAGTCACGGCAGATTTATTCTATCTAAACAATTGTTCTCTAATAACATTCACCATGGCACCAATGTGTCAAATAACAATGTAACAGAATTTGAATTTAAAGGACTAACCATAAACTCCTTGCTTAATTAATTGGAACGCCGCAAAAAAATTTTGACAGCTCAAACGTGTCAATGGTCTAATTTAAATAAATAAATGATAACAATTACATAGTTATTTTCACAAAAAAAAAAAACGTCGTGTCGCTTCATTAATTTATTGATGTTTCTATTCTATGCATCTAGGTGAATCGTGAGGAGCTAGATAGTAAACTGGCCTACATACAAGTGACTTGGGTTCGCGCGGCGCCCGAAGGTGTGGTGGTGTCGGGCGGCGGGGAGGGGTCGTTCGAACGAGCGCATAATGTACGGCGCTTTGTGTTCGAGACGCCCTTCACAAGGGATGGAGCGGCCAGGGGGCCTGTGCATCATCAGCGGATTAGGCTCACGCATCTTACTAGTAAGTTACTGTAGACTTCAAAAGACGAAAGTTGAATTACATGAAACTCCTATTTCCAAGTTTAAAGAAATCAGCCGATACCTTCATTTTGTGTTCTTGCAAGTAGATATACCTATGAATGAGACATTTTTCAGTGCAAGACCACATACACATATAGGAAACACACATACAGACACACATAGATGCATACATACTCACAGACACAATACAGATATTTATAGGAGTTGATACGTACCTTATTGGATCTTCTTTAGACGCAATTTTTGGCCGCCAGATATCGTATTTAGGGCTGATTTTTCCATCGCCAGATAACTTTTATTCAAGGAATTAAATTGACGTTTGACAATTTTTGTATGAAATAACTGTCAAAATTTCAAAATTATTCCTAGAATAAAGTTATCAGATGATTGAAATAAATATTTATTATCTGATATTAAAATTTTCTCAAACAGTGAATTAACTCGATCTTTAATAACAAAATTGGAGTCTTTCACAGTAACACAATATCTTGAAAACCCTAGAATATTGATATGAAATTGGAAAATACTGTTACCTATTTCAAATAGTATTATGTATAGCGATAACGTCAATCGCGTAAGAGTACGTTTTAAAACATTAGTGGAATGAAAAGTCGATGTACTTACAATTAATATCTGTCAGTCAGAAAGTAAACAATCGTACCCACGATTGTTTAGTTTCACGTACTTTGTACACAATTTTTAATGACAATGAAATGCTTTCAAACTTAAACTCAAAGTATTTATTTCAATTAAACCAATTACAGGCACTTTTGGATTGTCAAGGGGTCGGTCAGTCAGAAAAATGAAGCTAGTGGCCCATTCCAAAGCGTAGGTACCTATGGAGAAGAACGGGCAAGAAACTCCATGGACACTCTTTTAAATCAATATAATATGGTTACAAAGTCTTGGTTACATCATTCATGTTAGAAATTATGCATGTGAGAACGATGCAGAACGTTAAAAGCGTCCGTAATGAAAAGCTTAAAAAATAAAAACAATTCAAATATTAAATGACTTTATTGAGATGACTCGCTCATCAACATAACACAGATTTATTTATTTAATGCTTTATGCACAAGTAAAAACCTGAACCTAGGTGGCAATAATTCAATTCAATTAATTAATTTCAGATAAATTAGTTATTATAATCCTCCATAAATGTTTTATTTTTAAATAATACATAAATAATAAAAATAGATAAAACAATAGAAACATTGGATCAGGACCGCACTACTCGTACATGTAGTTTGGTCTAATACTCCATTAAGGAGCAATCTATATCCATTATCCCTGCAATAAAATAAAATAACAAAATATAGAAAACTATTATGAAATTTCTGACGTTATAATTGCAGCGGATTCGTGGTTCCCGTACGTGAAACGCCGCGTGCCCGTCATCGATACGCAAGTTGAAGAGAAAAGCCCGATAGAGGTCGCTGTCTCAGAAATGGAAGGACAGGTCGCCGAGTTACAGGAGATTGTCAACGCTAAAGCACCTGATATTAAGAAGTTACAGCTAAGGTATGCTAAGCTTATGATAAGTTATGGCCCAGATTCCCTTGTTCACAAACTAAACTAAATTTAAGTTCTGTGCATCTTTTTCTTTCTATTTCATTAAGAAAAGGACAGAAGATAAAATATTAGTTTACTCCTGTCAAATTAAGATACTCCATAGACAGATTAGACGTGATTAAAAACATGGCTGCTAAAAATACGTCAATTTACGTCAGGCGCTGACTAGTTTGACAGGACTATACTAATACTTATCTTCTGTCCTTTTCTAAATTAAATAGAAAGAAAAAGATGCATTTAACTTAAATTTAGTTTAGTTTGTGAACAACGGAATCGGCGCCAATGTCTATCTTGTTTGACGAGTGGCTGGGACATCGACGCACAAACTGTAGCCATGAATTCAGCACATGATTCTAGACCCAATATCGAAGAAACTCTTCAGTTATCAAAAAAAAAAACTGTTGTGTCGTAGAAAATTGCAATACTTACGCGGCCAAAATGTATCGAACAGAGATTTTTCTTTTTAATGACCTGTGAAAATTTCAACGCAGGGGTTTCAGAGTCATGTACTGCCGATCAATTCTGTAAAAATCTCACCGTGAAAACTCAAGTGAAGTGAGCTTGATGTGAGTTGTCAGTAGTGCCAATCCCTAGCATTATTTAGAAGGACAGCTCACTCCACGCTCACTTCACCTAAGTTTTCACGGTGAGATGGTTACAGAATCGCACTGCTGGTTGCGCGTCGATGTCCCTGCCACACTGTATTTCGGCATGCTATACTATATTGCACCACAAATCACAAAAGATACGTTTAGCAGTAAATTTATCATGTTAGTGATTTTTGGTGTCTTGTTAGTAATTTTTCGTTTCTCATTGTCGCTATCTTGGGTAGGTATTGGACGAGACTGGCATAGGAGCGAGTATATTGGCACAAACAAAGAGAGGCCTACGCCCGGCAGTGTATAATGATGGTGCGAGTGGGCTCATATTTTAAATTAGTTCTTATCTAAAGTGGCTAAAGTGCAGATTCGCTAACTAACTTAGTGTGCATACATACGCGACACGTGTTAACGCCAGAGTCCAACGTGCCGCTCGTGTATTTCACGTACGACTATGGTGCTCAAATACACGAGCGGCATGTGGTCTACAGCAGCCGCTGTTGACGCGTGTATGAGCACTTATTATTACCTATAGTAGCCGATGCTAGGTTACTATCGAATCTGCAAGTAGATACGTTGAGATAAAGAATTTTATTTGTTCGTCTTTTGCTTCTGAAAAGACAACAATGATGCAAGACATCATGATTACCCATTCATTATGAAACCTTTTTCTACGTAACAGATTACAAGGCAGTGTATGCGTGCAAGTGAACGCGGGCCCTCTGGCGTATGCTAACGCCTTCCTAGACCCCACATTAGCGCCCATGTATCCTGACGATATGGTCGATAAACTCAAGGCGATATTCAAGTAAGTATTGTTGGACGTGATACGCTTATAACAGATATAAATGTAATAGATGTTGTCTGCAACTGTATATGTACATTGTCTGTGCTGTGCATTGTTTTATATCTACATAGATTTTGGGCCAACAGCCAACCAGATAAATTCACATATTCTCAAATATAATTGTCCATTCATATCTTTACATAGTCTGGCTATATTGGCCGCACCTCAACGTTCATTGATAAGCCTCGTATGAATGGAGCGATGCAATTTGTGCAACTTAGGTATATTTATGTTTGATGCATTGTGTGATTTTGTGAATGAGGGAATAATAAATGAATGAAATGCGCAACTAAACTGCGCATTTCATTAATTTATTATTCAGTTTAGTCGACAAAGTAATCCACCTATCGGTGGCGAGTAACTTGGCTAATATTTTTTGTTAAAACAACATACGAATTCAATAGCAAAATGTCCTTTGGCGACCTGTTATCATGGATTCAGTACATGATTCTGAACCTGAAAGCTGTTTTTTTTTTGATAACCGATGAAATAAATATTTCTACGCCAAGGGCTCTAGAATCGTGTGCTGAATTCATGGTTACAGTTTGCGCATCCCTGCCAGCCTGTATGGAGCCTATATTCAGCAGTAGACCTACCTATGCCAACAAGATTTTTACAAAAAGAAAATCTTACTAGCAAAAGACCAAGTGTACCAAATGAAATCATAACGTCGACAATCATTATTTACTCAGTTGTGTTAATACAAATTTACGAACAATGTGTATAACGTAATCACATTGAACCACCTTGGCTGGCTTTTTGACTGTTATTTTTCTTTACATTTAATTCTAAATATTACTTTATCTGTTTTCCAGAGAGTTCCTAACGGTATGCCACTCAGCACTACAACTAAACGCCAAGCTGATCTGCTCCGATCAAGTCTCGTACCACGAAGCTTTGGAAACGAACTACTACAAACTAAGTCATTCTCTGTCTGGCATGTTAGGGCAGGCATTGCAAGACATACTTGTTAATGGGAACTTAAGCACTACTGTCCCTGGAGTTGAATTAGAGTCTAGTAATGCTTGAAAGGGGAAATAAGGTTATGCTGGTCCTAGCTGGCCAGTGCTTTGCTTAAAGCCTACCATACATGACCACCAAACTGAACAGATGCACCCGTTGTTAGTTTGGCAGATCGGATTCGTGCACTTATAGCAAACATGTTTGTTCTCGTAATAGATTGGATTGAATCGCTTCAGTTGACTGTCGTATGTGTGTAGGCCTTGACGCCATAACGTCCACACACAGTAAGGTTTTTTTTTTTGGGGAAACTCAACATCTAAGGCAATCTTTATACATGGCGTTGCGTCACAGATATCATCAGGTATAGTCGGTGCATAAATTTGTAACCAATGTACATCGGGTATTTATAAATCGGAGAGTGACTGTATCGAAAGTTGCCACAACACATCGCGATACTCTGTCCTGCTAGGACAAAGGGTTTACGGTCGCAAAATTTTGTATGAGTACTACACTTACGGCTTTGTAGCTGCAGACCTATAATTTTGCATAACATCATCTGAAGTACTTATAGGAATACGGAAAGGAGTAATATATTATTATGTAGTTATGCCGTAGTATTGTTTGCTAAGAATCATTCAGCCGTTTCTTACCGACCACGGCTGAGCAAAAATATTAGACAGATGTGGAATAAGACAATGTTACATAACTTTTTGACATATTTAAACCAATGAGGTCTGAACTCCCAAATTGTCATAGTTTTAACTATCCTTCTTCGGGGTTTAGTCCCAAAATGCCTATTATACATTAGTAAAAGTTAACCCAGGAGCCTGTGCGTTCTATGATGTGTTAAAACCATCATTGTTGCAGTGCTAGAGAGAGATAGCTATACAGCACGAATAGCTACATTCCTTTCTCGCAACGGAATAATGTTTTTAACACTCAGCCGCCGCAGGATTCTCTCTAAGGAAACAAATGCCAATTCAAGTCTCAATAATTGTCTTTAAGACTGCTCTTCATATTTGAGCACAGTAGTCCAAAATAGATTTTGCACCGATAAAGTAAGTTCTCAAAATATTAGAACTAAGAGTTGAATACTAATTAAATATTATACCCGATAAAGTTAATATTACGGACGGTTATATGTAAATTGTTAAAACTTTTGGTTTCCTCAGAAAGCGGTGAACGGTATACACACATCTTATCGTCGTCGTCTTAATGTGAAATACTGATGAAAATTACAGATTTTCATGACGGCCGTTATAATATGACCGAACCGTTTTCCTAAGAAACCTATGCGTTAGCGGTTAAGTTAGTGATAAGGGTGGATTTTTGGAACTACAGCAACGCTCACGTTGTTCTTGATTCTTATTTGGGCCCCAGTTCAAATTGGTGTTACATACAAAAACAGGTTTGGATGGTAACAAATTGACTACGTAGACATAGTACGGTAGTCCATTTTAATCGACCAATACCTACATTTTGTCAGTTCTAAAACGTCCAATCTTATTGTCATGTTAACCGCATAGTAGTTTTCCTAATTAAAGGAGATTAGTTTCAATTAACCTTTTAAGACAATTATCTGAAAACATCGTCATTAAATTATCCTATTAACTAAGATAGATATGATGACAGATCTGAGAAGATCTTTGATACGACTAGGTCACCTTTGTGTAAGATGCACCAAACTGTCGATCAAACGACTTTCAATCGCCGAATAATTGCCCAAAAACGAACTAAATCGAAACAATAATTAGCTATAATCGGAGTATGTGATCAAAATTTTTTGTTGAACTTGTAAATTTTTTATATGTAGAATTAATATTAATTGGACCTTCTAAAAAGGCTTAAAATTTTTACTACAGGTGATTATCATTTGTTTCACAACATATTCGACAGTGAAATAATATATTTGCCCCGATTCTGTTGGATACCACCTAAAACTAAACAATTGTCTTTGCAAATTACAATAAAAGATAGAAGAAAATTTGGGTTATCAATTATTTGCATAATACATACTTCTAAACAGGTTGAGACGATACCCCAGAGTATGTCACCTTAAAACATGTTGAAGATTAACATGCAAATTAGTTTTATAGCTTGAAAACTACTATCTAATTAATGTGTTTGTGTCCTTTTGTAAATGACACTAATATTCTTAGCTAATCTGCTATCGCGTCTTATTTGCCAAGAATGTAAACAAATATGAGTTTATGGAAAAATAACTTTTTCAATAGAGCCACTTTGACAAATCAATTTAATTACCTTTAAAATAAAGTTGATATTTGTTTAACTTGAAATAACATCAATTTGAAACAAAGGATATAGTTTTTTTTTGGGCCCACTAAGTTTAGCTGGTTTCAAACGAAATCGGTTCAATCATATCGAGTTTTAAAAACTATACGCTAGATAAATTAAACATAAACAATAAGTAAAATAAGGGAGGAAATATACTCGTCATAAACATTTTTCATTGTGCATTGTCAATTACAATCTCCATCCTACAATCAGCCAATTTCTTTTCAAATAATTCAGATCTAACAAAAACTGTTAAAGTGCCATGACTGATATTTCTCTCTTACCTAACCTAAGAACCTTTGTCTAGACTAAACTATAGCCTAGTTATTATGTGCACAAATATCGATTTAAAGTAACTATAGTATACGCCAACGTTTGTGGCAGCCGCGGTCACAAAACGTGGGTGCGAGATGACACGTGACTCAGTACCTATGGATAAGATTCTCAGTACTTGCCCGGAGTTTGGAAGATGGCGGTGTGATACCCTCGTGCTTTGGAGAGCACGTTAAGCCGTTGGTCCTGCGCCCGATCTCTTTCTGGCCGTGTGAGTGCACCTGCGTCTGCGCACACACTTCTGCACTATAATATCTAATGCGTAGATGGCTAGTCTCCGCTGAAAGTGGCTACCATAGCCGAAATTCGGTCTGGAGAACTATGTAAGATAGATTTTGGAAATGAAATACTAAATATTCACCGTCCTACTCGCACGTTTTATGACCTCAACTACAAGGAGTCTTGGCGTTTAGTATAGGATTTTTACCCTCAGTAGAACTACCTAAGAGTATCAAGTCATTAGTGAACTACTGTTTGCTATTATTGCCATGCTTAACATAAAACTAGCTTTTAAGGAGTTTTGTCCCGGTTTAATGTATATTCACTTCTAATTACCAATTACTTTGTATATCTTTCACCTTGTCATATGGCTAATTCTTAATAGATTTTTTTTTCTGTATTTACTTGTCGTCTAAATTATGGATTAGTTTTTTAATGAAATCGTAATTCTCCAGTTCCTTATTAGTTTTCTTTTTTTTTATAATTTTAATGTCTTACTAACATTCTATGTAACCTACGTGTTGTACAGACGCCAGCACATCAAGCTCCCCGAAATTGTCGAATTTTCTCAATCAACCTCGAACCTAATGCTTTAGCGATAACGTTGAAAATCTATTGAAATTTGACAGATTGTAGTAGCTTGATGTGGTGGCGTCTGTACGTTGTAAAACACTGAACAAATTAAATTACATGTGTAATTTTATATTCTTTATTATTGTATTGACTAGCTCACGATACCACCCTATTTGTTATTTCTTTATTATGATCGGGACCTGAACTGGTACTTTTCAGGGTCTCGCTAAGTCATACTTGTTTGCGCACCGTTCACCTTTATACGCACAAGTGCTTTCATTAAGCAACGTTCAGATTTGCTGCATAAACTGCCAAATTAAATTAGCTAGGGAACTCCGCAGACGTGATGGGTTCCATACCCATTACGTCGGCGGAGTTTCGCCAGCTTATTTAATTTGACCCTGTGTATATATTATACTATCTAATACCACTAGCATGCAATCAAACTATTGCGTTACGCAAGATATTAGTTTAGTAAAGTTTAACTTGCGTGCAAAGCACTTTGATGTTGTATCATGGTAATGCGGCTTAAAGCTGACTTAAAGCTAATGTGCGCACGAAACACGTCTAACGTAGCCGAGATCCTCTAAAGAAGATTCTTTTTTTTTTGTAAAGTATTAAGTATTTCTCTTTTTTTTTTTAATCACAAACTCAAACCTGACGTTAGATTTAGGTGAATATTTTTTTTTATTTTTTATGTCAGATTAGTATTTTAGTATTCAGTTAAAGTACTGTTTTATTAAATTGTGTAAACAAAGTTTATTACGCAAGTTGTACGTCTGTTTAATTTATTTTGTTGTTTGTCGTATTAAGGCTTGATTTTATAGTTATAGATGGCGCTGATATTGTCCTGTAAGTTATGATACGCTACCACGGATACCTACAAACTTGGCTCGAGACTAATATATGTATTTATAACTAAGTATCAGAGCATAAATTTCATGACGGTATAATTGTAATATTATACTACTCAAATATGTACAGACGCTAGCAGGTCAAGCTACCCAAAAGTGTCAAATTTTCCCTATCAACTTTGAACCTTAATGCTTTAGCGATAAAGTTGAAAATCTATTAAATAAATTTGACAGATTGTAGTAGCTTGATGTGCTGGCGTCTGTACTATAAAATATTATGGAAGATAATCATAATATAGACAAAGTGCCGTAACTCCAAACCATATCTATTTGCACGCACAGTAGCTTGCCTGTACCGCCCCAATAAATAAAAGCACTTATCTTCGTAATAAATTCAGAAGAAAAAAGAAGGGTAACTGTCATTTGTCTATATCATGATTCGTGACAGGAGAAGCTACCGTGGTAGTTATTTAGTTCTTAAAACTATACTACAAATTTTATTCTTACTGTAAATGCCTGACGAGAAAAATATTAAATGTGCAAATCGACCTAGGTACGCGATCTAGTCCAAAAAGGGCATAATAAGATCTTTTTGTTAGTAAAAAAATCATATTGATAGCCTGGACTTGACCCTGCGACAGACCCCTAAGCAATACTGCTTCCCAAAGCATTACAAGAGGAGCAGTGCGACTACTCGGGCCCGGGAGAGCTGAGAGTTGACGCTGATGGATCAAAGACCGACTGCGGAACTGGAGTCGGAGTTTTCTCACACGACCTCAACATAAACTTATCCAGCCGTCTAGGAATGCTCAACACGGTCTACCAAGCAGAGTGTGTGGGTATAATACAAGCAGCCCATGTCATAGCAGCCAGGAGAGTTACGGACACTCATGTTCGTATACTCTCTGACAGCGCCTCATTCCTCCAATCCCTAAAGAAGGGATGCATCGCATCAAATCTAATACTAGAATGTCACAAGGCGCTTGAACAGGTAACTATCACTTGGTAACGACGCGGCTGACGAGCTGGCCAGCCCGTCAGTCACCGGAACCAGTCGTGCCCATCCCCTTCAATCTACTACGCAGGTGGCTACAGAAACACACCCACGCACTAGCAGAGAACTGGTGGTCCTCATCAGCGGGCTGCAGGCAGTCCAAGGAAGCCATGCCATCATTAGATGGCAAGCTAACCAAAAGATTACTACGCCTGGACAGGAAAGGCCTGCGCCTGGTGAGGCGGCCATCACGGGACACTGCTAACTAAACAAGAACTTCCACACGATAGACATAACGAACAGCCCCCTGTGCAGAGCTTGCATGGAGGCTGATGAAACCGTCGCGCATGTGCTCTTTGAGTGCACAGGCGTAACCCAGATAAGGTCGGAAACTCTCGGGACACCCAGATCTTACACAGATGTTCTCAACAGACCAGGAGACTTAATAAGCTTCTGGAGGGAGGTGGGCTGGTTGGAATAACCACCGACGGCCGCCATGGCCCACGCACAATGGTCCACCTGAAGGACTAAGTGCGGAAACCAAACCCGTAACACAGAACATAGCCTGGACTTAAAACTGACCAGAAAGACGGTCAATTCTCAGTGTTTGTATTCATTAATATTTTTCTTAACGGGCTACATTCTACTATATATTAAGTCCATAAGCGTTCTTAATAATACTCCATTCCATTGCTTATTTATTTAAATTATAAAGCTTTATAAGTTGGGAGAAGGGTACATATTCATCATACTTATTTATTTATATGTGAATAGTGAAATTAATCTCATACTCAATGCCTTGCTTTATTCGTCATATTAAATTATTTATTTTATAATATAATATCCAGCTTATTGGAACAGCCATAAAATTAAACATCTATTTAAACTTTGCTGTAACTTTCAAGGGTACTTAAATAACATAGTATCACATTTCTAAATTAAAACGTAGAAGAAAATTATCTTATAGTCAAAATTTACTTCTTATGTATAATAAAATGGTCGATATTTTAAATTAGATATACTTAATGTGGTATTGTTTATTATTGGATTATTTAAACAATTAACACCAATTTTGTGTGATTAATATTCTTAAATGTCTATTTTCTAATTTATTCTTAAAGTAATCGTCGACAATAGTTACAAAGTACTAATTTATATTCGATTTGATCTTTATAACTGGCTGTGTTGTTGTGGGTAGATAAAGTAATTTCAATTGACTATGGTATAAAATATACTGTGTGTACTTTAGAATGAGTTTTTAACACAGGTTGTTAAAAGAAGCACGAAATTTAAAGCAAGACTTATTCTGAATCTTACTGAAGTGTAATCTAAATTTCATGTTTTAATACATTTTATAAAAATATCTAAACATCTTTTATTTCTTGTTAAACTTTCCTTATCAATAATAAAAATATTTTCAAAACAAAACAGTGGGTTTAATCAACCCTACGTGTACCCAGCTTTATGGTCCTAAAATATTATGAATACATTTACATGATTGATTTGATTGATTGACATTGATTATTTTTTTGTATACAGACAAACAATCATATCAATGGTGTTTTTGTTTAGCTATGGAAGTATTTTTAAAAGGCAACCATCAATTATAGTCTCAACGCAACGCCTTGTAACTTGCGTCTTCCGCTATCAGATACGAACGCATGCGGTTGCTTCGTGGTCTGGTTACCATTTCGAAAGGAGAAAATTCACTGTCCATACATTTTTGGGCAAAATGTGAAAGTCTCGAAACCAAGTGATTGAAAAACATCAGAGTTCAATTTACCATTGTACAGACGCCAGCAGGTCAAGCTACCCGAAACTGTCAAAATTTCCCAATCAATCTTGAACCGCTTTAGTGATAAAGTTGAAAATCTATTAAAGAAATTTGACAGATTGTAGTAGCTTGATGTGATGGCGTCTGTACCTGGCGTTTGCGGATTACTCGAAGGCCTTCGACAGCCTAACAGACGAAGCCATATTCTCGACACTCAAAAAACACAAAATTGAACCCACTTATATACGCCTATTACAAAAAAAAAAATCACAATAGTACAGACAGCAGCCCGGTGGTATTTATGCGAATCATAAATACCACCGGGCCATCCTTTCCAATTCAATGAGGAGTCAAGCAAGGCGACCCGCTATCTCCCAAACTCTTTACAACTACCTACGCTAGAAGAAGTTTTGCAGAAACTAAAGTACCTAATAATTTGACGTTTTTGGCGCGAAAACTGTTTTTTGTTTATTACGTGGAAATTACAAGGCCTAGCTTATAGAGATTTGAAAATTTTGCTGCCAATGGCAGCTATTATGCCTAAATTTTTGAGCAATAATACATAATCATATTTTCTTTCGTTCGGAACATAGATATCCGTGGTTCGGAAGATATGACATGAGCAACTGGGGTGGCGACACTCCATCTTACATATATTTATCGGTTTAAAACTCAAAGAGTATTTTGACCAGAGATTTGAAACTTTTGCTGCCAATGGCAGCTATTAAGCCTTATTTTTTAAACTATAATACATAATCATATCTTCTTTCGTTTGGAAGATATGAATGAGCAGCTGGGGTGACGTCACTCCAGCTTACACACGTTTTTGATTGTAGTTTCAACATTTTTTAAGTACTTATTATCGTTCAGTCTTTTCCTTCCTTGTGCAGCTATTATGCCTTATTTTTCTAACTATAATCCAAAACCCTAACCTCACTAGTTTGCCTGTATCGAATAAGGAAGCTGGGGTGACGTCACTACAGCTAATACACACTAAACGACTCATATTAACGAAGTTTTTGTGGCAGCTAAATTAAGACTGGGAACTTTGATTGCAGCTATTATGCCTTAAATATTGGCATAGGTAGTAATTATTCTATCACATATAAGGAAGCTGGAGTTATACACACGGAAAGAGGAAAGGAAGGCCTTTGCCCTGCAGAGGGACAACACTTACAATAACCGCATTTAATTTAAATATCCTAAGGGGCCTCTGTGAGTTGGCTTCGGCCCTTCGTACAACTTCCAAAGGACAGGAGCCTCATGGTCCCGAGATACATAAAAACATAAAAATAGTAATTTCACTTGTCGACAAGGCCGGGGTGCCAAAAAGCCGGTCGAATGGACGAATGGTAAACTTAGGCGGAGCTAATCCAAAGAGGGCGCCGCACTGCTTCTATGTATGAAATTTCATAACTTGAAAATCTCTGGCTGACTTTATAGGAGTGGGCCCTGGAACTAAAGTCATAGCATTTATTCCAAATAGGCACATAAAAGGCACTTTTAAACGCGAAAACTAAACACTATGAATTGTACAGACGCCAGCACATCAAGCTACTACAATCTGTCAAATGTCTTTAATAGATTTTCAACTTTATCGTTTCGAGGTTGATCGGGAAAATTTTACAGTTTCGGGTAGCTTGACCTGCTGGCGTCTGTACGTAGGTGCCTATACTTAACAATGTATATAAATGTGTCAGTGAAAAAGTCTTCCTAGCTTGAGGTAAAACAGTTTTGCATTCAAACATTGAAATCCCTAATCCAAGAATCTAATAAATTGAATAAATATCTAATATAGCTCGTGCTTGGGAATACTTTAAGTTTAAAGCCCATTTCTATGCGAAACATGAACATCATAAAACTTAAATCTAAGTCATTTGAAAACGTTCAGAATTATTTGCAATAAGTGAAATAAATCGATAAAAATAGCATTCTTTTTAAAAAATTTAGTATAGCTTTAGAATTTACGAGGCATTTGACTTGAAAAATACAGAATTTGAAAAAAAAACCGGCCAGGTGCGTGTCAGGCCACGCATAGAATAGGTTTCCGTAGTCACCCATAATGGCACGTGGACTTAGATGGATTTTTTCTTTGGACTTATCATTTCGTTATTTTTGTACGAAGTTTTCCAAATAAGCGCATTTTACAAGTTAGGCCTCTATAACTCCTGAACTAACAAAGTTTTCGTCATTAGATGGACTACCATCATGAATTTTTTCAGATTTTTCGAGTTAGCCGTTTAGCTTTTCTGGGGGGGCTATTTCAACAATAAAATGCGCTTTATAGTTGAATATCTCGCAAACGGATACCTAAATCATAAAATCGTCTTCGCAACCTCTCAATGTTTTTAAAAGACCTATCTAATAATTTTAGCACTTTGTCGACGTGGTAAATGCACATATCCATGCATTTCATCTTTCTAGGACTAACCGTTTGGAAGGTAAGCCGAGGACGGACGGACGGACATGACGAAACTATAAGGGTTCCGAGACGTGAGCAACGGAACCTTAAAAGGAAGATTTTTGCCCCGATGGCACACTGCTGGGCAAAAGCAT
Organism: Apamea anceps; assembly: GCA_951799955.1. Classification (NCBI taxonomy): domain Eukaryota; kingdom Metazoa; phylum Arthropoda; class Insecta; order Lepidoptera; family Noctuidae; genus Apamea; species Apamea anceps. Next base: position 8,255,201 of record OX637505.1, on the reverse strand, counting down.
CCCTTCCCTTGTGAAGGGTTTCGGAGCCGAATGACCAGGTATTTACGTAGGCAGTAGGCACAGTACCTACCTATTGATTTTTTTCGTAATTTTACTGTAGGTACACAATTTTTGTGCGGTACACAGAATAGGTACAACTTCTTTCCAGTTATCATCGGTACAGTGCACAGCTAATAGTGTCCAAGTAAAATGGCTCTATCACATCCGGGTGGAGGGACAGGCAGACATGACGAACTTTTATGGGTTCCGTTTTTGCCATTTTGTTACAGGGTTCTGTAAACCCTAAAAGCAACTGTCCATGCCCTGACTGCCATAGCACCATAGCCGTCATGGGGAACGCCTTGTCCCATCAGTGGAATAATGCTGACAGTAAGAAGATATAACTATGTAGCTGGACTTAGATGATCTAAAAGGTATTAGCGGTAGTATAGTGAAATCGTAGTTTAAGACTCAGTTTCCCTGCTTCAACATCATCATTTTAGTACAGACACCAGCAGGTCAAGCTACCCTAAACTGTCAAATTTCCCAATCAACTTTGAACCTTAATGCTTTAGCGATAAAGTTAAAAATCTATTAAAGAAATTTGATAGATTGTAGTAGCTTGATGTGCTTGTGTGTGTCTGTAATTCTGTATACATCCACATTAAACTGAAGGATTTTTACTATTTATTTAACATAGAGTGATTTTTACAAGCTAACACTAAAATATATAGATACAATTACATATATACAAGTACCTATATAATACGAAAAAATATAGAAAAAGGCAGGAGATCACCAATGATCTCCTGCCTTTTTCTATATTTTTTATGCCCAAGCATCAAAAAATTCGTCCGCATCGCTGTCAATAAGATAAGTGCCCAAAGCTGGCAGCATTACCACGTTGGATGGCAATGCTGATTCTTTGGGCTAAAAATAGGCCAGCTTTCTGGTCACGTGAAGAGTCAGCCAACCGCTTGGCGATGTCCCGAAAAATTCGATGAGCACTCGGACCCCAAGGCCCCTTTATTGTTTCAACCTCAAACGGCACAAATATATAGCTCCCAATAAGGTTGTTATATTTGCGCCGTTTGAGGTTTTCTACTCCTGCAGCAGCCGCCCCAGCACAGCCCACCATCCATCGTGCTAGGAAGATGGGATGGCGCGAGGGTGTCGACACAGGTTGCATCCCACACCAAAGGTCTACCCAAATTCCAAGGCATTATGGTCATTCCATCGGGCCTCTTTCCATCGTTGCGTGCCAAGCCATTATATAGGTTCTAAAACAGCTGGCACCCCGGTGGAGACAAGAGCCCGACGGATGATGTCGTTAATGCTGGCGTGCCATGCCATCCGTCCAGCGCTCTTGCTGCAAGATAGGCCATGGTGTCCGAGGCAGTCGACTGCTTTACCGCATTGACAGCGATGTGGTGGTGCAAGGAGCACCCAGACGCAAACATGTAGCGAGCCGGAATGTGGTGTCACCCAGTATAGTGCCTATATTCGGTGACGGTAGCGCCTGAAGCCAGAGGCCCGACTCCCATTCACCTACAGCCAGCAGGCGGGCACGCTCAGCAGTATTGGTGGACGTATTAATAAGTTTATTCCGTTACCAACCTGCAGAGCGGCTCATCCCACTGTCTCTGGGAAGTCGGGTTCTTGGGCTTAACCGTGTCCGGGCAAGCCACTTTCCAGGCGTTCATCGCGTCGGTCAAACACGACACTTCAGAGTCAACCTGAGCGGGAACCAAGATTCGTGTGGTTAACTTTTCGGTGCTGTGGACCGAGGATAGGAACGCCTGTAGGCTTACACTAGAAATTTTGCGGACGCCGAGCCCACCAAAACGAATGGGTAGTGTGGCTGGCAGCCACGCGCGGTCGTCCAAAGCCACGTTAAAAATAGATGTGAGAGTACTGCGAATAATATGATCGATTTTGTCTAAAAGGTGTGGATGCTTTCTTAAAGAGAAAGAGCGGAGAAAATACATAAAATTTGGACCGAACATTAAACTTGAATGCTTGATCGTATCCAATCTTAGACCATATTTTATGTATGTACCCAATCAGCCTAGTGTGCCCAACCACTATGATCATTATATACAGACAAGAACAGTATATACATATTTATTTTATGGATACTGGCGGTAAACTCTCTCTGGTTAAAACAATATTTGTGTTAAGATACCTACGTATGTTTAGTTTACAGCCTACATTACATGCATAACAATAATAGAAAATCTATAAATTGAAACTAATTTTATTACATTGAATTACTTTGACCTTGACTTAGCTACACAGTCGGTCAGTCGGTAATATACGTACTATTTTGTTTGCCTCGGGGTATTAAAACAAAAACATATCTTCTCTATGGACGCAAATGTTTATGGAACGGATGTAATAAACCTAGATAATGATATCTGGCCAACCCATAATAGACTTTATACGAAGGGATTAGAATTCATATCAGGTGTTGATAAATCACTCAAATAGAATGACAGAAATGTCATGCCAAAATCTATATTCTCTTCCTAGAAGTTTGCATTTATGTTGTACTATAAATTTAATGTAGTTATACACAAAAAGAGTTAAAATCTAAGTGCACTTTGGGTGCTATTAAAAAAGCTTTATTGCATTATCATTGAAAACACTGCAAGGACATGGAAGACGAATTAGAAGACAGAGTCGTATACCAAACATATCTTTCGTTTACGAAAATCTTGTCACGTTTCACTAGTAGTGGTCCGCTTGATACTCCCGTGAGCTATTTATGGAAGATGGTGCGCCTTTATTTACTACGATCCGAAGTGTTAGTGTTCACGCTAGCCATAATATTATTTTTTATGTACTTGCAAACTATCGAGCTATGGAGTCGCACAATGCTGAGCAGATTGTCGCAAGCCATGAGTCCTTTAAGTGCAGTGCAACGAATGAAGATCTTGGAGGGCTCCGACGCCGATAAGCAAAGCTGGGAGCAAAAGGGTATACTCAGTGCTGCTTATGCAATCAAAGGTAGACGAGCTCATATGGAAGACCGATTTATCATCAACGAAAACATAAACGATACTGGGATCTCACTGTTTGCTATATTCGATGGACACGGAGGCGATTTTGCCGCCAACTACGCAAAAGACCACCTCATTCAAAACCTTTACAATAAAATTGTGGAATTACATGCATTTAAGGAAGGCAAACTAGTTAGCACCCCTGTGATAGAAATAATTGAAGAACCAAAACAAGAGAACAGTGTTTCTATTGATCGAAAATCTAGCTTTAAAAAGTCTGTGAGTACTGCTGATGATACATCAAAGAAAGAAATAACGGATCCTGAGCTTTTAGCACAGCTATCGAAGGCAAGGCCTATCACTAGGGAAGTGAGACCAACTGCTAAGCCAGTCAAGAATGTGCCTAAACCACTGTCCAGCTATATAGATAAGGGAAAGATAAACTATGGAAAGTTGCTCAGTGATGAGGTGCTAGATGCAGACCGGCTGCTAGTGGAAGCTGCGAAGCGGTCCTTAAACGTTGCGGGTACTACGGCTCTCCTTGCAGTAATGGAAGGCAACTATCTGTTTGTGGCTAATGTGGGTGATTCACGAGGAGTCATGTGTGATTCACGTGGCAATGCAATTCCTGTGTCGTTTGACCATAAACCACAACAGGTAATTAATTTGAGAATTTATAAAAAGGCTGTAGTAATTTTAATAATAATAATGTGACATGTGACTGTCCCTAGGCTGATAAAATATATTTTTTTCCTAATTATGTTACTATTAGTGATATGGTCAGCCTCTCTCTAATTATGCACAAATTGCAATCTCCCTAGCCTTTTCCTCAACTATGTTGGGGTCGGCTTCCAGTCTAACCAGATGCAGCTGAATACCAGTATTTTACATGGAGCGACTGCCTACCTGACTGGGCCTGCCTGTCTACCTGACTGGGGTATTGTGTTACCCAGTAATTGGGTCCTGTAACAACTGTGAAACATCCAAGATTGACAGTCAGGACCAATGGCTTAACATACTTTCCAAGGCATGCAGGGGCCTCAGTATGAAGATGGTCACCCATACACGGAACGACCGGCAAGCGTAGCTTAACCTGATTGATTCCTCATGGCTGCTATTACTTTGCCACAAGCCCCTCAAATGCACAAATTGTGTTATTAAAAACATGTTTGTCTAAAATTCTGTTTAGAATCTTGAGCATTCTTTAGTTTTATGCTTCTTTCTGTTCATACCATTACCCAACTGAATTTACAAGGAATCATCTGAATTGATCAGTCACATGCTTCATATTTATACAATCTTGACCATTCTAGTTCTTAGTTTTTTTTGCTTCCTTCTGTTCATACCATATTTGCAAGGGAACATTTTGATAAATCTCATTCCACAGTTTTCATATACTTACTAACATAATTCTTCACATTTTTAGGTCCGTGAACAGAAAAGGATTGAGGCTGCTGGTGGCTACATAGCATTTAATGGTGTCTGGCGAGTGGCAGGTATATTGGCAACCTCACGTGCTATGGGAGACTACCCTTTGAAAGATAAGAAATTTGTTATTGCTGATCCTGACATCTTGACTTTTAACCTGGACGACCACAAGCCTATGTTCTTAGTTTTAGCCTCAGATGGGTTGTGGGATACTTTTTCGAATGAGGAAGCTGTGAAATTCATTAAAGAAAGGCTTGATGAACCCGACTACGGAGCTAAAAGTTTAACATTACAAGCATATTACAGAGGTTCCGTGGATAACATCACAGTTTTAGTTATCAACTTTCTAACTAATAAAACGTTTACTGCAATTTCACAGTAACATTTTGGGGTATTGTATACACCTGCGTGTTAAATTCTAAAATCTTACAATTTATGAAAGGATTTCTTGAATTTTTTCCCTAAAATTGTAAGGGTTTTTTACTAACTCAAGATCGAAAATTCATGTGTGGAAATTTTGTTCATAATTTTCAAAGAGTTTTCCTGTGGTACCTATAAGTAACAATTAATGTAATACTAACTGTTGTATAAACATAATACATTTTAGAGTAACTTAAAAATTATATTCTTTTAAAAACAAGCTATTTTGAAACAAGATCGTAAATAAGTGGTATAACACAGAAGTTTTTTTTTTATATTTTTATTTTGAAAACAGTGATATTATTAAAACATTGTAGGTACAGACGCCAGCACATCAAGCTACTACAATCTGTCAAATTTCTTTAATAGATTTTCAACTTTATCGCTGAAGCATATGGTTGAAAGTTGATTGGGAAAATTTGACAGTTTCGGGTAGCTTGATGTGCTGGCGTCTGTACTATACAGTAAGTAGGAACATCGACGCACAATCTGTTGCTATGGATTCTGAAACCCCTACGTTGAAATACTTTGTTGGTTATTAAAAAAAAAACCGGTCAAGTGCGTGTCGGGCCATGCGCAGTGTAGGGTTCCGTAGTTTTTATAACAGCCAAATGCGGGTCGTATTCGCTGACTGATAGTTTCGTACCATGCTCTAACTAAAAGCCAAACATGACTACCTACCTAATTTGACTTCCTATACAAATCCTCATCTGATCCGACAATTTTGCACGGAAAGCTTTTTTTTTTTTTGAGCTTTGGATAGGACGTCATGGCCGGTGTAGCAACTGTTTTTTTTTTTAAATTTATTTAGGAATAAAACAATAGCGCGATACAACTGACGCTTAGCGCCATCTATCGACATTTCTATGGAGTTGTTCGAAATTTTCGAGTCTAATATAATTAGTCGACTATTACTCGTAAACATATAAAGCCCACTTTAGTGTGATAGTTTTCCTTTAAACTTCGTTATATAAAGACATGTTATCACTGTGGCAATAATAAATATATATAATAATAACCTGTTAGGGTATTAAATGGAGGAACACCAAGAAAAGGCTGTTATAAGGATTTATATAATACGTTTATTATCCTTTTATATTTATATATTGGAAGGTGTGTTTACTATACTACTGCCGTGACATTTGAATTTCTAACTACAACCTTTTAGTTGGTAGAGGGGGGGGGGGGGGGACACTTGACTCTAACGAAAATTGGTACTTTAAAGCTTGATAAGTCACGAACGGTTTACTTAATCAGAAAACGGTCTTCCCAAACCCCTAATATTCTATCCAACGATATCCCACACTATGGGAAGGACGAAAAAAAAAAATTATTGGCCCCACTTTAGATGTAGAGGAGGTACCCTAAATAAGTATTTTTTTCAAAATTTATTTTACCACTTTTTCGGCGTCATTAACGTGTATACTCATGCTAAATTACAACTTTCTAGTACCAATAGTTTTTGAGCTAAACCGCGGACAGACAGATGACATGGCGACACTATAAGGGTTCCTTGTTGACTACGGAAAATCAAAATCAAAACTCATTTATTCAAATTAGACTTTTCGAACGTCAAAATTACAAAAGACAGTCCCCCAAAAACGCCCGCCCTTCTTCACCACTTCCTAGTGCTATCGCTGGGAAGAAGAAGTGGCGCAACAAACTCCCCAGCAGCACAGCTGTCTGTTCAGTTAAAATATAGTTGCATGTATACAATACTAGGAACCTATGTTCAGTAATTAACATTACAAGAAACTTAAATTATTTGCCTTAAATATGTCAGCTAGCCACGCCAATATACCAACAAATATAATAAAAACTATACGTACTCAAGCTGAAAAATAATTAATTAAAATGTAAATAAAAACGTACTACCTAAATAAAAGCCTCCAGGCATAAAGGGCGTTATTTGGAACCCTAACTTTTCAAATATTATGGAACCCTAAAAACGTACTGAATTCAAGGTTACAGTTTGTGCGTCGGTGTCCCTCTTGCCACCCTGTATAATAAACAAACAAATAGTTGAAATAAATGTTGTATTGTAAAGTGTCTGCGTAATAACATGTCGGGATCATAATACATAACATTATTTATTACTAATCTGATTGTTGTAGCATAGTAATTGTCGTCAGGTTCTGTATTTTTCCATGTTCTCTCTGCAGTATATTCATACAGCCAAGGAATGGAAATGTTAAGCGCCTTATGATTGATTTTAACTTGCACCTTATTATTTTTTCAATTACGTAATACATTTTGATTGAAAATAACAGCTCAGAAAGGAAAGGAATGTGCTTGGAAATTGCTTAACGTTTAGGCTTCTTGACTACATAGTTTACAATATTGAATCTAACTATCACTTCGTATTTTGATATTATTATTAAGATTACGAAAATTTTGTATATAGTTACGTCCAATAGATGATATTACTTAGACGAGAGTCGTTTATATTTTTGATTGTAAAAGTGTATAGGGTCATATTTTTGAAAATCTAAAGTTTTGAATTTATGGATGGTTGTGATGTGGATACAGTTTTAAAACTGGGTGGTCTATAAGAGTAATGTTTTGTTGTTTACCTGTCATAATATTGTCGTGTTGACAAACCATTTTAAATGTTTATTATAGTGAGTAAATTTTATCCCTCACGAAATACAGACATACTTATCATTCATCTGCATTATGCTATGGAGTGTTGTTTTAACGACTTTTAATTTTTTTTCTTTTGTTATTGCGATAAAAATGTTTAGTTTTGGTCATAGAGACGGTATAATCGCTTGACTGTAAGGGGCCGTTCATACGGCGCTGCCCTGTACGATATTTTACGGTAAAAAGTTGGTATCACACTTCAACATCTCACTGTCCATACAGTTAAAAACAAATGCATTATGAAACTGCCTTTCGATGCCAAAAGTATACAGTAAAATATAGTACTGATCAACGCCATGTGAATGGACCTAATTGTTATACTAAGAGCCATATTGGTAAATTGATTGCCAATGATTGTACAATGATAAGCCTTTGCCTGAAACTGCATTAAGCAGACGCCCGCGCGTCCCGCACAGGCGTCCGTCGCGGCAAGGTGAGACCGTGAGACCCGCGTCCGAGCAACGGAGCCCGCGTCCGGGCAACTGAGCCCGCCTCCGTTCGACGGAATCTGCGCTCGTTCCTAATAATAATAATATTAATAAATCCCGGGTGAAATCCCCATCGTGAAATCCACGGAGCCAACCCGCGTGTCCACGCGCGTGGTCACGCGACGGGTGCCAGTCGCGGGCGCCCGCTTAACGCAGTCTCAGGCCTTAAAAAGTATGAAATTGACGTGATCCCTATCGCCTTTATTATGTATTTACTTCTTACTGCATTTGGTTTGGTTTGAGTATTAGTTTAGTTATATGTTAGGCTGGGGTTCATATTTGCCTGTGGTGCTAGTCATACTTCCTTAGTTTTATATTGTATATTTCTGTTTCATAACGATTTTATTTGCATAATACACAACACGCGCAGTTCATAGTAAATCATTATCCCCTTATTTATAAACGTTGCTTAAATGTTAACCATTAATTTTTTGACGTCTAAATGTCTCATAAGGCCGGTTTTTTGAGCCGTAGTTAAACTCGACCAATCGATTGTTAAAAATTAAGTTTATTGTAAGTAGTGGTAAAATTTTTGCAAAATGTGTTTTTTGATCATTTTTTTGTTAACTAATGGTTATTTTTTTAATAGTTAATTATTTAACCATTATCAATGATATTGGCGCCGATTCCCTCGTTCACAAACTAAACTAAATTTAAGTTCAATGCATCTTTTTCTTTCTATTTAATTTAGAAAAGGACAGAAGATAAACATTAGTCCTGTCAAACTAGTCAGCGCCTGACGTAAATTGACGTATTTTTAGCAGCCATGTTTTTAATCACGTCTAATCTGTCTATGGACTATCTTAATTTGACAGGAGTAAACTAATATTTTATCTTCTGTCCTTTTCTTAATGAAATAGAAAGAAAAAGTTACACAGAACTTAAATTTAGATTACTTTGTGAACGAGGGAATCAGGGCCATTATATTATTAGATAAACTAAAAAAATGATTAAAAAGCATTTTACAAAAATTTAACCATTCGTTACTATTTTTAACAATTGGTTGAGTTTAAGTACGGACCATGAAATCGACCCTTAGCAGACGTCACGTTAATCATTATACATAACTTTAAGCGACGTTTTTTAATAAGGGGGTTCATGTAAAGATCATTTTTAAATTCTTAACATGGTCAACAGAACTATGTATTCAAAATATTTTTGTATGCTATCTATACAGAAAACGATGATAAGGGTACAGAGAAATTGTTTACAAAGTATAACAATCGGCCTATGGATGGCGTATTACTATCTTTTTAACTACACGTTATTGGGGCCAAATGATCTACTGTCTACTTGACCTAATGAACGCCTACTATGTTATTGGTCACATATTGAAAAACACTAAATTTTAATAGGTAAGGTGCCAAAATTACTTGGATATTATTATGATATGATCTGGTTTTCATAAATATTTGCGTAATAATGTGATTGTTTACAATAGCACTTTAGCAGATAAAACTAACCTCTTGTTGTTTTACCCAATATTTTTTTTAGAGATTTTAACATATACAATGTGGAGATGACAATATGACTTTAAATGAAAACACTGGCAATACTGGTTTATAGAAACATTTGTCAACTATCAAATATATCCGAACATCGAAATTAAAAAAAAAATAATTTCTAACAAACTAAATAGCTTAAAACTGCAAACAAAATAAAACACCATTTATAAAATTGGTACACTGACCTGCGGTAAGAATGGCAACGCCGCGTGGTTTCATTCATGATAAAGCGCGAGGCAGCGCGCGGCCGCTCGCGGGGTTGCGCGGCGACGCCGACGACGGCCGACGCAGCGACGGAATGTTTTGGCGCCATTATTAATATTATTATTAATGCTCAATTATATCAAATCACAGATTATTAACCAAATAGTTGGGCATCATTCACCCGCGAGTTATTCACTAATCAATTTATTATTCACAATCACTTCGACCAGTTAGTTATGTCGCCAGTCATTAAATTTTTTTATTTTCAATATGTCCGCCGTGTTCTTGAATACACAAACTACACCGACGTATAATGTTATTTCTCACTCTTGATAATAGGCCACCATTAGCAGCCATTTCTTTCAATTTATTAAAGGATATTATTATTCTATTTTTTAATTCCTCAACGGTATTAACTTCTGTTGAGTATACCTCATTCTTTATGTGACCCCACAGAAAGAAATCCAGGGGCGTGAGATCTGGTGACCTCGCTGGCCACCGCACTGGTCCAAAACGGCCAATCCACTGCTGTCCGAACATTTGAGTCAAACGCTCTCTTGCAGACACCACTGAATGAGCTGGTGCTCCATCTAACTGGTACCACATCTGTCTGTACACGTCCAGCGAAAGTTCGTCCGTGTACTCGGAAACAGATCCGTCGAGGAGTTCAATGAACTTTACAGCATTTAAATTGCCATCAATAAATATCGGACCAATAATGGTATTTCTGTGTATGCCAGCCCACACATTGACAGCAAATCTGTACTGGTGCGAAGTCTCCCGTACTAGATGCGGATTCACGCGGCTCCTGTACCGAAGGTTCTGTCGGTTCCATAAACCATTCCTTGTGAATGTACTCTCGTCAGTCCACATCACATTGTACAGGAAGTCAGGATTCTCGAGATGTTTGGTTTCTAACCAGCGACAGAAAGTTTCTCTTATTGGTTTATCTCTCGGTAACAATGCTTGTACTTTCTTGTACTTATAAGGTCTGCGTTTGTCACGTTTCAAAACTTTTTGAATAGTTTTGTGATTTACTCGAAAATGTCGACCTGCATTACGCAGACTGGACGTCGGATTGCGATCATAATAATTAATAACTCTTTCATCTGGAATCACATTTGCACGTGGAGGAGCACCATCTACGTGCGGGATCAAGGATTGATTTTCCCGTATCCTCTGGACAGCTTGTACAATAGTGCGCCCGTGGGTCGGACACATACGGGTGTTCCCATACCTCTCACGGTATGTCCGTACAGCTAAAGCGGCATTTCCGTGACACTCCCCATACACTAAAATCATATCGGTGTACTCCGAAGCTGTGTAATTGTAACGAGGCATGGTTATTTAATAATAAAACCTTTAAACACCAAGTATTAAGCGTCTAATTTCGCAAAGTTTACTTAGCTATTTAACTAAGTACCTATAATACGTTATGTGTCCTGTCACTATTAAAACAAAGCGTCAAATTTCGCACAACACAACAACAAAGATACGATAACACTCGCGCGGCGACTTCAAACGGGCGCGGGCGCATCCGAAATTCCAGAGCGGAACAAAACGTGTCACAGGCAGTAAGGAAGTCCGGTGACACACTGACCGCGTAACCTGCAGGTTGCGACAAGTAGGCAAAGTAGAAACAAGCAAATTTACTTATCTCTTTCGCACATACATATTTTGCGATTGACATGAGTGCGTAACAGAAAGTTATGACTTCCGCATGCATTTTTTTATCTAGTTGTGATGATACGCTTTTATGACTCTTAGGGCTCAGGCATAAAGTATAATTTGCATTGAGAAAATAAATTTTAAAGAAAAGGCGTAGGTTTTTGAAGTAGCGACAGAGATTACTTGGTAGCGAGCTGGCAACGTGTGTCGTTAACCTGTCGCGTGCTTTCCTGTTTACAATACATCATGTAGAAAATACTTAAAATGAAAAATAATGTCCTGTGGCTAAACTACTGGATATATTCATTTGATTTTTTTTGTGCAGGTTGGGAATATCATGACTTATACGAAGTTTCATTTATGATCGTATTATCATCTCCACATTGTATATGTATATAGTTTAGTTAGTATTTTTGACGTGTACATAATCAGTGTTATAGTATGTGTAAATCTACCAAAGCCTGAAAGGTTTATAATTATGTTGTCCAGTTGTCTATATGCTTGCCTCAGATCTACCTACCAAAGTATAAGTAACAATATTGTATGTAATACTTAAATAAATGGTATTGTAAAATTCTGTTATTTTATTTAAGAGACACGCTTGTTCGGCTCGCCACAATTGGACCCCTATTACACTTCTACACGGTATTTAGGGTTCGATAATTAGGTGGTGTTTCGATAAACTTGTGTGTGTGGTTCGATAAATAGGGACCCTTCCTTCCTTTCTCTTATTACACCATCCCGATTTAGGGAAAGGGTCTCTGAATATCGCGTACTGTAATAAGGTTTTAAACCGAGAAACTACACCTACAGCAGTGTTGGGCTCAATTACTAAAATTTTCAATCGATTAGTGAAACTAAGAAGTTGTGATTAAATTAGTTTTAACTAAATCATTTTAGATGCCTTAAGCAACCAAAACATTGATTCCATCTAAGTATATAAATCTGTTACGCAACATTTACAAATAGTACAGCCGCAATAAAACTTGAAACCACCGGTCCAAAATTTAAAATAGTGAAAGGAGTCAAACAGGGCGACCCGCTATCTCCTGAACTGTTCACCAGTACCCTTGAAGAAATCTTCAGAAAGTTGGCAGCCGAATGGCGGGAAAGAGGCATTGTCCTTGGAAAGCGAGACTGACAAATCTACGTTTCGCCGACGACATTGTTCTCTTTTCATCCTCAGCCACTGAACTTGAATGGTTGCTCCAAGAACTTAGCAATGCAACCCTTGAGGTTGGTCTGAAGATGGATATATCGAAGTCGTAGAATACGTTTACTTGAGCCAAGTAGTCTCTTTCCAGGCGAGGCAAGATAAAGAAATCAGAAGTCGAACGGAAGACGCCTGGAAGAGCTACTGGTCCTTGAAGGAACTATTTAAGTGTGAGTTGCCTATGGCACTGAAACGCAGGCTCATGGTCTATGGTATTCTACCTGTCCAAACTTGGTCTTTGACTAACATTCAGAAGTCCAAACTCAGGTCTGCCAACGAGCAATGGAGTCCAGTATACTAGGATACTATTAACGTATCGTGTTCGAAACACAATACTGCGCTCCAAAACAAAGGTAACAGACGTGTTCAAAAGGCTGCCCAACTTAAATAGTATTGGGCATGCGGCAGACATGTCCATGTCATGTCAAAAAAACAACGATTGAAATTTTTTGTTTTAACTAAATCTCGACGACGAGGCCACAATTCCGCCCACATCTTCCGGCTGGAGCGAGCAGCTTTTGGCATCGTCGCCGGGATATCGGCGATGGAGGGATTATCCGATGGATCCACCACCGACTAACCGCCCCCCCCCCCCCCCATCGCCGTCACCCGCACTCAACGTCATACAGGCAAACCTCTAGCATAGCCAGACTGCCACGGCTAGCCTACGCAGGGCGCTGGAGGTTAACCCCGGAACCATCGCACTGATCCAGGAGCCGTGGATCAGGAACAGCAGAATATGCGGCCTCAGTAACATCGGAGGTAAGCTAATCCTCAACACACAGAGTTCAGACAAACCTCGATCCTGTGTGTACCTACATACCCAAAGACATCCCTACCACACTGCTCACTCAATTCTGTTCCAGAGACTTGACAGCTGTCAAGCTCCGGACCGACGATGACCTCCCAGACGTCGTACTAGCTTCGGTGTACATTCCGGGCGAGGACACAAACCGGCCGGCCCGCCGCAAGAAATGGCCGACCTAATGCAGCACTGCGAGGTCACTGGTCTGGACCTGCACCGACTCCAATGCCCATCACCCGCTCTGGGTCAGCGACGCATCGAACCCCAGAGGAGAGGTACTATTTATTTATTTATTTATTTAAACTTTTCGCACAAAAAGGTACAAAGGCGGACTTAATGCCACCACCACCACCTATCCACCTACCACCACCACCACCACCACCACCACCACCACCTATTTATTCTCTACTAACCTTAACATCATTAACCGAGGCTCCGAACCCACTTGGGTCACAGTCCGAGGATAAACAATCATAGACGTAACACTTGCTACAGAAAACGCGAAAACCCTCATCACAAACTGGCATGTATCGGGCGAACCTTCCTGCTCGGACCACAGAAGGATCAGCTTCACACTAATCACCAACAACAAGAAACCCGCACCGAGAAGAAATCCGCGGCACACCGATCTGCCCGGGTACAAGCGCCTCCTGGCCGCCCTGCTAGCTAGGCATCTATCACAAATAACCATAAGAGAACCAGCACAGTTGGAATACACTGTGACAAAGCTATCAGAATATCTTACCGAAGCTTACCATGCATGCTGTGAACTAAGGACGCCACGAGCCAACAGCGAGAGAAATCCCTGGTGGAACGCCGAACTTGGTAAACTCTGGCATGCATTACGGAAGCAATTCAACAGATCTAAAAACACCCGGAAGATTGGGAAATATACACAGAAACCCGATACACATACAAAAAGCAAATCAGAACCGCCAGGAGGACAGCATGGCGGGAATTCTGTGAATCCATAGACACCAATAATGAAGCCGCAAGGGTAAGGAAGAGCCTATCAACCGACCAGGACCGAACCCTCGGCGCGCTGAAAAATCCCGAGGACACATACACACTAACGGACCATGAGACCAGCAAGGTCCTTCTCGAAACCCACTTCCCAGACTGCAAACTCCTAGAGGACAGGACCTGGGAAGACGTGCCAGATTGGACCCCAACGGAACGGGACTGGACCTGTGCCCACAGGCTAGCAACGGAGGACCGGTTAAAATGGGCCATCAACACCTTTCAGCCATACAAGTCCGCGGGACTGGATGGCATATTCCCAGCCCTACTACAATGAGGGCTCGAATATTACACCATGCCTGATGGAGATCTACTAGGCCTGCATAGCACTCAGACATATATCCCTAGCCTGGCGCGAAGTGAAAGTCATCTTCATACCTAAACCTGGTAAAGCCGACTACACGCAACCCAAGGCATACAGACCCATAAGCCTCACATCCTTTCTACTAAAGACCCTGGAGAGTCTATGTGATCGACACATCCGAGACGGTCCCCTTAGGGCAAAACCACTCCACAAACAATAGCATGCGTACTCCACAGGCAAATCAACAGAATCCGCGTTGCACAGCGTCGTATCCAAGATTGAATGCGCAGTGGACCACAAATGCTCAGCACTGGCTGCCTTCATTGACATCGAGGACGCCTTTGACAAAACCACATTCAAAAGTATCAGCACGGCCTTCGACAGACACGGTATAGATCCGTCTCTGAGCTGAGCTGTACAAGTGACCGGCGTAAACGACACCACAAGGGCCATTGTGGCAAAGGGCTGCCCGCAAGGGGGCGTCCTTTCGCCGCTTCTATGAAATCTGATTGTAGACAGCCTGTTAAAGGCACTAAACGATAAAGGCTACTTTACCGTAGGCTACGCCGATGATCTAACCATAATAATAAATGGCACCCACGAAAACCTAATGCACCAGGCACTGAAAATAGTAGAGGTGTAGGTGGTGGTGGTGGCTGAAAATGGTAGGTAGGTGGTGTAATTGGTGTAGTAGACACCAACTATCAGTGAACCCAACAAAAACCGAATTGATCTTCTTCACAAAAAAGAGGAAATTTGCTACCTACACTACAACTTCCACGATTCTTTGGCACTACCCTAAGCCTTTCAACTGAAACCAAATACCTACCTGGGCATCTTTTTGGACAGACAGCTGAACTGGGCAAAACACATCAACTACATCACCACAACGGCCAGCATATCCCTGTGGTAATGCAAGAGAATACTTGGGAAAAACTGGGGGATTAGCCACAAGGTCACCTACTGGCTTTACACCACAGTTATCCGACCAATTATCACATACGGCTCACTAGTCTGGTGGCCCAGAACAGACCTGAGCACAGCCCAGAGATGTCGAAAAGCTGCAGCGATTTGCTTGTGTGGCAATCAGTAGCTGCATGAGAACTGCATCCACCGCTGCCCTACAGGCTATGCTTGGACTGCCTCCAGACTCCATTTATCAGGAACCCTAAGCAAAGACTCGAGGATCAAGCACATACGCCTAAAGGACGAGGCGATCGAATGGCAGCCAATGATAGCATCACCCTGCGACAAAGCCCCTAAGCAATACTGCTTCCAAAAGCATTACAACATAGTGCTTAAAGAGGAGCAGTGCGACTACTCAGGCCCGAGAGAGCTGAGAGTTTAAACTGATGCATCAAAGACCGACTGCGGAACTGGAGTCGGAGTTTTCTCACACGACCTCAACATAAACATATCCAGCGACTAAGTGCGGAAACCAAACCCGTAACATAGAACATAGTTGCTTGATGTGCTGGCGTCTGTACCGTATTTGCACGCACTGATGACGATTCCCTACGAACCATTTCGTAGGGAACCGAGTGATTTAACACACGAGCCGTCATTAGTGCGAAAAGTGCAAATACGGTACGTATGTAATATGCTTTTGACAGGAACCAAAATAAAACCAAATCATGATGGTGACTGATATTTCGATACCTCCTAAGTATAATGAGTCAACTGACATTATAGTTATTTTGTAGGAGAGTGATTTGAAGGCAAATTGTTTATATTTTAATGAAATCAAATTAATTCGAAATAAAGTAAATGTTTTTTTAATAAAAATTGTAAGCTCTTCCTTTGGTATAAAATGATTTTGCTGATTTTTGTTTTTAAATGACATTTTATGTACATGACTTGGTATACGCCGGCGGGACTCAATAGTGAAATGGTTTAACTACCAGTTATATTCATGTACGTTGTCCATCAAAATCCATCGTTTACACCAAAATCACATGAAATAGATTGTCATTTTATTAATATAATTTTCCTTTTGTTTGTTTCCGGGGTTTTCTGTCTCACTTAATAATAAAAAATGTTGAAATTATATCACTTGACTCATTATACTAGGAAAGTACTTAGCAATGTTAACATTTGAAACCTCAACGTATACTGGACCAATGTAATTTACCGAAGTTTTTTATTAGTATTTTTTTTGTAATACCTTACGATATGTGGGATTAATAAAAGCTAGGAAGAAGAACAAGAATCATGAACCAATAACAACTCATTTTGAAGAATCAAAATGTATTTTTCGCCATAATTAAGTAGGAATATCTTTTTAACATAATAGCTTTACGCTACAACGTAAACAAATCACTACCTATTAAAAAAAATATCAATGTTCCATCATTAATGTTTCATAAAAAACAACAAACAATCAATCATAATAAAAACTAAAACTGGTACTTCTTTAGTAGTTCAATAAAAATAATAAGAACTAAAAATGGTAACTTACGTTAAACAATAATAAAAATTATAGAAATTAATAACGTAACAGTCAACAGGCATTTCTAATGCTCAAAAAATAGTTATAAGGTTTAACAAATTAGAAATCAGTCAGAATCGCTGTCGTTAGATCCGTTAGAATTAGTTGACATCAATTAATTTATTCAAAGTCAAAGTCAAAGTCCATTTATTTGTCAGAATATTGTTACAGAGTTGTTACATAATTTTAAAAGTTCATAATATTCTCCCGTTTCCGGCGTACAAATACATTTTCAGGGTTTTGGTTATATATAACATAGAATTAAATATTAGGTAAATTAGAATAACATACAAATTGAAAATTAGTCAAATATTAGGAATGGAAATGTCAAAAAGATTAAATTAAGTCAAAGAGATAATAAGAACAGAATATAATGATTCTAATATTTAAGTCAACTTTTCATTTCATTCATAAAATCATTAGTCGAGTAATAGCATTTACATAATAAATAATCGAATAGTTTAGATTTAAATGTCCTAAAGTTAAGAGTTTTAAAACAGTCTGGTAGTTTATTATAAACTTTGGTCGCCATACAAAATATATTATTCGAAAATAGTTTATTATTTCGTCGAGGTACACGAAGCATGTGGACTTTGCGGCTGCGACTATTAAAAAATAAATGAAATTCCTATTTTTCACTATAATTAAGTACGAATTTCTTTTAACTTAGTAGCCTTACTAAAAGCTACAAGTAAAAACAAATCAACATTTAACAAATTATCAATGTATGGAACATTGATAATTTGTTAAATGTTGATTTGTTACCATTTTTAGTTCTTATTATTTTTATTGACTTACTAAAGAAGTACCTGTTTTTGTTTTTATTATGATTGATTGTTTGTTGTTTTTTATGAAACTTTAATGATGGAACATTGATACTTTTTTTTAATAGTGATTTGTTTACGTTGTAGCTTTTAGTAAAGCTATTATGTTAAAAAGATATTCCTACTTAATTATGGCGAAAAATACATTTTGATTCTTCAAAATGGTAACTTACGTTAAGCAATATTAATAGAAATTAATAACACAACAATCTAGGCATTTCTAATGCTCAAAAATATAAGGTTTAACAAATTAGAGATCAGTCAGAATCGCTGTCGTTACTGAGCCGCAATAAACTTGTATCATACTTGTATCGATGCGTCCCCCCTCACGCCCCGCGTACACTGGTTCAAAGTTATTTAGATCAGTTTACAATGTACGATTTTAACTGATGTTGAAATTGATTTAGTATACGTGAAATTATCTCGGTAATTATTGTTCTTTTTTATTTTTTTTTAACACAAACTTTAAGATCACGATTTATCATGTACGTTTATATAAAAATATAAAAATACCTAAATTTGTTAGTTGACTCAGTATACTTAGGAGGTATCGATTTATTCATTGAAGATTTGCACCAAAGAGATTTAAGATAGGTACAATAGAGAGGCTATGCAAAGAAATGTCATAGAAAAACTGTGATCCCATGTCTCAGTGACGCCATCTAGTATAATATAGCAAAATTAGAGCGGCAATTGGGAACATCTTAACACAAAAATTGCAAACATGAATTAAATTTAGTAAAATATATTCAGCTATTGCTCGGTAGGTGGCCAGTGTGGTCAGTGTTGCCAGATCCGATTTTCAATCCGTGGGTTAAGCCTGAAAAACCTAATATACTTAGTTCAAATGGTAAATAGATATAAAAAACTAAACAAATTAAGCAAAACTTGTTTTAAACAGTAAAAACTATTTTAGAATTTTATTCGCTACTATCCATTGTCCGTGTCACCGTGTATGACGGTATCAGTTTCAGTGTGTGTTTATGTACTTGCATTTTAAAATGAAATCATTTTAAATGTGCCTGCTTTGCCGTTGGATTATTATAGCACTCAGTTTATTACACTTTTTGTGTAAAGTAGACCTATTATGTCACAAAGCGCATATTTTCTTTGCAATTGTCGGTTGCGTTTCGGTTTTAGCAAAATATTTTTTTTTTTCACTTTGCAAATATTTGTAAATCTTGTATCCGTATGTATACGTATATCCGAGGCGAGGTCCAAAATCCGTAGATCTATAAAAAAATCCGTAGGTCTGGCAATAAATGGGGTGACTAAGTAGACAGTATAAAACCTGTGGTAGGGATTTTACCATTTCGATATAAATGTATCGATAATATTGAAAAAAGTGACTATTTTTTTTTTGCGTTTGAATAGATTGAACCAAGTGCCAAAAGATTATGAAAACAATAAAATGATTAACAGTTTAAAAGTTATTTATTTATAAAATTATTTTTACATACAAATGACTAATAATTATCGTTATTATGATCTAGTAATCCAAGTCTGAGACCAGATGGAAGCCAATTTTCTTCTCTACGGTCTATCTGAACAAACCGTATCCACTTTTCACGTTCTACATTATTTACATTCGGAAACCTAAAATAACAGAAACCTACATGAATGAATAGTACTTGATCATTTATTGATATTTAAATAAAATGACATGATTATCTTCAAACAGTATTATATTTTGTGTTATTTATTTTTTAACTCAATAAATATTATCGATAACCAAATCGATAAACAAAGTTGCATCTCTACAACGCAGTAGTAAAGCTACTCAGCAACAGAGGGCGTTTATTACAAAATTAGCAAATTTTCTAGATCTATTTATGAAAATTATTTAATTTTAATTACTGAGTAAATATAAATAATTCATACGAAAATAAACTGAAGTTAGGTCCAGCCGTTTTACCGTAACGAGATTTACAATATCTCAATGCGCAACTTGGCATATTTCCTTAGAGAATATTTGTTTTTGGTGGACACAAATACGACTTGACACGCAGGCGTACCACACTAGACTGAGTGACTTTTGACCACTAGGACAAAAGTATTGGATTACGATTTTGTTCGTGATGTCCTGTCTATTGTCAAGTAAATAATTTAATGTCTTTGATTTGCACAATACCTTGTGAAACCTAGATACGTGCAGACGTGCTATTACCGACGCAAAATGTGTTTCAGACGACAATTTATTATAATAGTTAGTTACAGCACAAGTGTAACAATAAACTTTATAGCAAGCTATATTTACAAAACATTGATAAATTTTAGCTTAGAAAAATTACATGTGTAAAAAAAAAACTTTGTTACACGACGTAATGATAATAGCGTAGCTAAAAAAACAATATTAGATGTGTTTTTTTTATAGATAAGTAGGTACGTTATACACGCGGACGAAGTCACGGGCAAAATGCCAGTGTATTATACACATAAACCTTCCGGAATAAATAATTTAAATGATGGTGAAAATCACATCAAAATCCGTTGCGTAGTTTAAAACAACAAAGCAGTCACACAGATAGACACGAAAAGTGACTTAACATAACAGAATATAATCATAGGCTGATTATGAATCAGCCTATAATGTTCCCACTGCTAGGACACAGGCCTCCTCTCGGTGAGAGGGAGTGACTAAAAGTGACTTAGTGTTGCGTAGGTAGGTAAGTAGTTATGCGGAAGGACAGTGACACACGTAAATCAAACTCGCTAGCCTGTTGCACACTAGTTTATTCTTATAACTAACTCCCGGCGTGGGCAGTGGCGGGGCGCAGCCCGCTTACTTACAAAGCGCACGCGCGTAGTTTTATAATATTTCTAATTAACACAATTTTATATACGAGTACATAACAAAAACATATCTGGCTTTTAAACTTGCTGATGGTCAGGTTTACTAATATATTTTTCAGGTATGATGATATCGCGATTCTTATGTCTTGCTGACCTGTGGTTTAATTTATGTACATAAAACTCATACCATAACTGCCGATTACTCCTAACAACGACCAGAAAAACGTCCAATACTAGTATAGTAAAATATTGTACAATTATTAACAAAACTGATGTTATTTGTGAAAAACGGGGAGCTATCATGTCCATAATATAATTGGACATCAATGTGACGTCGCATAATATAAATATTAAAGTAGATATATACAAGCGACGCCAGGTGCCTGCTGCTGTATTTGCGCTCACCTTAGAACTTCGGAAAAGTGAATATACAATAATAATGTAAAATATACAGTTCAATGTCAAAGGTAAAAACAAAATTACTGTATAGAAGTAATTATATCTAAAAGGAAGGAAATGATCGCACATCACCCTAAATATTGTCAGTAAAAAAGGAACTCCCCAAGCAAAGAGACTACTTTTTAGATATCTTCTTTGGGTATTCCCTTTGAAAACGTTTACAAAGTCTGCGTAAAACATATGACTGATTACTAACAGCCAGTGATGTCTTGCTATGTTATAGAAATAAAGTAGATAGAGTATAGTCAATTGAAATTGAAACCATATTTTTCTTTTGTAGTCCAAATTGTAGAGGCTGATAAAAATAATTGTACAGATAAAAACATTTGCTAGTGTTAAGTTGAGAAACACGTAGTTTCTGTAATTACGAAATTTCTCTAGCACGAACCACGATATCGCTCCGTATATCAACGCAGCCAGTGTAAGCGCAAGCACAATGTGGACATTTAAAATCAGTTGATTTCCTATAAGTTCCAAAATATCACTGTTGTAAGTAGAATCATGTTCACTTGTATAGTTATTAGACATGGCGAATGACACTAGTCACTAGGTAAACTTTTAACCACTATGGTACACCTCTCCTTGTACAGACGCCAGCACATCGAGCTACTACAATCTGTCAAATTTATTTAATAGATTTTCAACTTTATCGTTAAATTATTAAGGTTCAAGGTTGATTGGGAAAATTTGACAGTTTCGGGTAGCTTGACCTGCTGGCTTCTGTACATACTCTCTTCTTCGGTGCAAAGACGCGTGGCGATGTGTATGTACTCCTTTTTGTTAGCAGCTGGACGAAAAGCACTCACCAGCCCCAAATAAAGTTGTTGCTTCTGAAACAGACAATATAATTATAATTTCAAACTGGCTGGCAATTGCAAAGAGTTAAAATAAATGAATAAATATTATTAACAAATTTTACGCTGATATTAACCTGCTCATTTGAAACGCAGCAATATATTTATTAGTTCATCAAATTAGCCATAAATTACATTTCAGATATCGTCAGCAGTCATATTTAATTTCACTTGTTCAGTTTGATTGATTGACTTTTAAACTATTATTTTGTGAACCACTTGGCATAAAACACTTCCCTAAAAACAGAGCGGCAATTCTCGTAATTTCAAGAACGTTTACAGTCTGACTGAAGGCTAATTCTCGTAATTTAAAACGTTCAAAATCTAGTCGCAGTCTCATCTCGGCGACAAACAAATGTCAAACACTTGTCAAAATGTAGGGAAATTAGACGTATTTTTGACAGATTGAGACTGAGATCAGACTGTAAACGTTCTTAAAATTACGAGAATTGTCCCTCTGATCTCAGTCTCAATCTGTCAAAAATACCTCTAATTTCCCTACATTTTGACAAGTTTTTGACATTTGTTTGTCGCCGCGATGAGACTGCGACTAGATTTTGAACTTTTTACATTACGAGAGTTGGCCTTCAGGTGTTGATTCTAAAACTGACAGAATAATACTCCATAGGATCAGACGGAGAACTTTTTTGAAGGTAATCTGCTTATGTCTATGAAACTTGAATTTCGAGTTTTACATTGGAACCACATAAACACGACGATTTTACAATTATCACTCAAAAATCAACTTAGTTTACAAAACGCTAAAGCAAATAGTTGAATAAATGAATTGTTGCTGTTATGCAATTTCGATTGGTTATGGAATGTCAGTATTGTATCCTGAATTCTAGGGGGCATTGTTATTATTGTTGGTGATGTAATCACTAACAGGTTTGTTGACCAACTTAATAGTTGTGAGCAGGAACCCTACGATACCGCATTTAAACCTGGTTTGGACTAAATATGTTAGTAATTTAGCTAACATTTTACCTACCTACTTAAAGTGATTATGTCAAGACAATTCATATTTTCGGACAGTAGCGCACCCCACCATGAGTAGAGACTCATGGTGGGGTGCCGATTATTGTTGGTGAGTTACTAAACGTTTACTTACTTGTCGGAGTTGGTTGTCAAATTTAAATTGTGGGTAGTCAACAGAATTTGGTATGATTTGTGTTTATTATTAATTTAAGTGATTTTTTATATCAATTATTGTCTAATAAATCGAAACATAATTTATTGAGTGCTCGGTGTACGCCCTAATGGATTTTTGGCAACTTATTTCGATAAATTGTACCTACCCGTTGGTTTTATTCAAAGCAATGGATGACATGTTACTTTGTTTTTTAAATGATTTACTTTTTGAAATCACCATTGTTTATTTATGACAATTATTCTTGTATTATTTGATTACTTTTTAATGTAAGTCATAATAGATTTAGCATATATTTTAGTGTTTTGTATCAAGTAAACACGTGGCGTGCGTCATCGGACAGAGTTGTCGTGGAGGGATTGCAAGGTGGCATCATCCTATAAAAGAGCGTGCACTCGTTTTGCTCGTGAGCCCGCCCGATCCTTCTTTGATGAAGTGCCAGCTCGCGCCGTAGGGCCGTAGCTGAGCCTATAACTTTAAATTCCTGACTGTGACCTCTGAGTTTGCTTCGGCTTTTCTTCTCAGAGATAGTCCTAGGAAACGCCGTGTTCATCAAAGCTCTAATAATAAATATTCGATCCAGCCTGTCCCATCTTGCTGCCCTCTCTCAGTGACGCTTCTCTAATCTGAAACAAAAAAAAACAAGACTACTGTTAGTTATATTACACGTAAACCTACTTAACGTTTAAAATTATGTGAATAGCTATGTAGTCTTGTCAAGCAAAATCATGCAAGCAAGGGAGCACTTATGTACATATTTTAAATCTAACAATAATCCTGTCTGTAAAAGTAGGCATAAACGGCAGTGCGATTCTGTAAGCATCTCACCGTGAAAACTTAGGTGAAGTGAGCGTGGAGTGAGCTGTCATTCCAAATAATGCTAGGGATTGAAACTACTGACAACTCACATCAAGCTCACTTCACTTGAGTTTTCACGGTGAGATTTTTACAGAATCGACCGGCTGATATATAAACTGACGTGTATTATGCATAGTAACTACCACAGAACAGATAAATTTATCTGTTCTGTGGTAACTACCTACGCGCGTCCCTCACGCACAAGAAGCACTTACCTACTCTTTCTACTCACTTATGTGTAGGTACCGGCGAGTACAAACACAATAGTTACATCACTAAACAATTTTGTTAACACTGGGCGTTCGGGTTATGTTTTTCAACAATTTCAACAAATAAATCACTTTTTATAAAAGTCTGAACAGAAAGACTCCGAACGCGAGATGCGCATGCGATGCGCCAATGCGTGTCACCAATGCGATTACCAAGGTCACTCTTAGTAGCCAATCATAGCGTAATGCACTCACACAGCGCACGCGACCATTACCTATGTTTTTTTGCGCCCGTCTCACTGCTCACCCCGCTACGCCCTTCCTAGGTAATAAAACAAGTTTGTAACAATACCTGACCAGTATGATATTTCATCTTTGAAACATAGCGCAAAATGCAAGACTGCAACAAAGGTACTCGTAGCCCGCGAAATTCAAATTTTCTCACGCTTTTTGCAATTTGCTCCTCAGTACTAAGTTGTACGTTGATTAAAATATGATTCCGTAACAAATATGTATTTACAGAATTATAATCATTAGAATCAGTAATACAACTTGTTTAGTTAGCATAATCCTAAAATGTCAAGATTTCATGAAATAGTCATTCTTACTTGATCTTAGAGAGTTGTGTGACTTTAATGATTATAATTCTGTAAATACATTTGTTAAGGCCGCGAACCATATTTTAATCAACATACAACTTAGTACTGACCAGCAAATTGCAAAAACGTAAGAAAATTTGAATTTTCGTTGGCTACCTTGGAGCATAACTTGAATCATCATCCTTAAATTAACAAGCTTGCAATATTGCCATAAACTTATTTTTTCATATTTAAAGTGACAGTTAAAATTCAAATAAAAGTCAAACTGCTGATCTATCTGGGAATGAAATGCATTTGAACTCGGAGAAATGTTACCACGTTAAGTATAGGTGGGTCATTGTCAAGCTTAGGATTTTTTTTTGCGAAAAAATGAAACACGTGATTTATAAAAATCAAATATATATTATGACTCTTACTTTACATTACAACAAAAGTGAGTATCATTTTGAGATCAATAATTCGAAAAAGGCGATTTATAAGGAAATAACAATATTTCGGTTCCACCGAAAATACTAATATGTCCACCGAGTGGACTAAAATGTTAATTATTGAAAAAAAACAATACAAAAAGTGATTAACATCTTGAACAAAAATAACGTTAATGCTATCTTCACATAATCATAAACTAATCAGTCACTTAAAAGCATTCAAAAAGTAAATAAAAAAATGTTTTGTGTCTGTCTACCGAAAAGACAATTCATTTCGGTGGTCAAAATATGTCTTCGTCTTCAGAAGACCAGAAGCGTTCAATCCGTTCAGCCCTCAGAACATGGTTCAGCCAGAGAAAGGCGGATTGGTAGCTTCTGTGGTTTTGTTGTTGACGTATCTGAGCTGTCAGAATATACGTCTGAAAATTGTATGCGCTTATGGACATTACCTCCAATCAGCAGTGATGGACTGCGCTTCCCTCTTTTCAATGTTGCTGATATGGTTTTGTCTGTCTGACCCATATATTTTTAACCATATATAAGGGAGCCGTTGAGAAATCTGATTTGTTTTTTTTTTATTTTTGGCGTGTTATTGTCTCTTTTTGCCAGATTTAAGACGATTTGATTCATCGCTAAGCAAATATTGCTGTATATTATCTCTCAATTCCTTGTGCTTCTTACAGCCTTCATTCCTTTTCTTTTTTTGTGCTTCATTTGCATCCTTTCGTTACTTGTTCCGTAATCTGTGTAATCGCATTCTATACTTAGCCAGTTTATATTCTAAATTCATCAACTTCTTTTTCAGTAAATCATTCTCTACTTTCAACCTTCTTCTGTTTCTCACTGCAATACGTGCAACCATTTCAGCCCTTGATGATACTGAAGTTACCGGACTCGAGGGCGGCGTTTCGCGTGCAATGTACTTTTCAGCTTCTTTTTGAATTTTGACTTTTTCTCTGCGTCTTCTTGCATCCTCTCTCCATTTCCTCCTCAAAAGCTTTTTTGCACATCTTGTAAATCTTTTGCAGTTTTTATTTTCCCTTCGGCTTTCTTCCGATAGTAATTTTCTCTGTCATTTCTTCGCTTTTCTTCCAATGGAAAAACTTAAGCAGGATCCAGAAGGATCCTGCTTAAGTTTTTCACGCGCCTTGCTCATACTCAGTGTTTTTTGCTCAGGACGTCGTATTTTTTTTTCTGGTAATCGGAAAGTTTACTTCTTGTTTTCGCCATCAACTGAAAAATTACAACAAGCAGTGCACACAAACAAAAAGAAAGTAAAGCTGTGCAAAGGAAGATGAGATTTTGTCAGTAAAAAAATTTGCATAGGGGAAACGACCATGCTTATGAAAAAATATTATTTCCCATGCCGATAGAAATGCATTACAGGTACCAATCATTGGTAACTTAAAGTATTTAGCTATGGATAACTACATTAACTACAAGTCGACATGGTGTAGAAAGGTGTGGTGGTTTAAAACATATTTACTCATAAAAATAAAGCGAAAATTAAACGAAAATAGGTCATTAGTCCCTAACTGATAAAAACATCAGTAATAAGAAGCAATTTTATAAGTTATAATAAATAAATAACCCACATTCGAGAAAAAAAATCCTCTCGGTGGACATCTGTCGTTTCGGTGGACAAAAGTTCCACCAAAAAGATGTCCACCGAATGGAGTTTTTTCGCAAAATCATTCACATCTTGCGCCATTTATAGGTTATGTCAAAAGCCAAGGTATATTCATAAAATTTCATTGTTTAACTAGTTATTAAGAATGTTTGATGAATTTATAGTGATTTACTTACCAAAATACAGCAGTAACCGGAAAGACAACTTAACTTTGACACCACTAAATATTTTTCTTAGTACAACAACAACGTTTTCTGCGTACAAGTGGCGGCAAAATGGCTTCTGACAGGGATAGTATGATATTGGCTGTGTTCAATTTTACGTTCCGTTCCATCATTTGACATTTACTTCATTTTAGTCAGTATCGAAAGTAATGTCCACCGGAAAGACAAAAAATGTTGTGACAAGATTAAATGATGCAAAAAGTGTGTTTTATTTCTATCATTTTTTAAAATACTTTTAACGTTAAATGGAAAACATACGTAGATTAGGAAAATATATAATTTTTGTAAAATAATAAAAAACAAGTATTTATTATAAGCTACATTCTATTGAAAGGTAGAATCCGAACAGTCCACCGAAGTGGACAATTCGGTTACATGGTGGTGGTATAAAGTAAAAAATAAATAAATTTATAGCAAATCTGTTACATTATGGTCTAGTACGTTTCGGTTACTTTATTATTATGTAAAATTAAGATGCAATTATTAAAAGTGTCCTAATGATTCGTATCTAGAACGGTTTTTTTTAGGGTTATGACAATGACCCAGGTACAAGAACAAATAATCTTGTAAAGGCAGTACTTATACTACATCAATGAAGACAAAGTTAATTAAAATAAACACTATACGATATGTGACCTCGAAGTTCTGTTTGGCCTAAAATTAACATTTGCACCAAACTTAGATTACATAACGAAAAAAGCGTCTAAGATCAAGATGCTGGATTTTTCTCATAAATCAGTGTTTTAGGGTTCCGTACCTCAAAAGGAAAAACGGAACCCTGGGCCCGTATTCCGAAATCTAGTCGCAGTCTCATCTCGGCGACAAACAAATGTCAAAAACTTGTCAAAATGTAGGGAAATTAGATGTATTTTTGACAGATTGAGACTGAGATCAGACTGTGAACGATCTTAAAGTTACGAGAATTACCCCTCTTATAAGATAACTTCGTTGTCCGTCTGTCTGTCTGTCGATCAAGACCCCTTTTCTCAGGAACGCGTGGAGTTATCAAGTTAAAATTAATAGGAAATACACAGGGCTGCAATCTCTTGAAGCAGTGAATGAAATCAAACTTCTAAGTCAACGCAATCAAAAGATACGGACGTTTATGTTCCGGAATCAAAACCTATGGGGTACTTCCCGTTGACCTAGAATCAAGCAATTGTTGTCAATGCTTATAGATTTATGTTTGCTTCCTTCACGATACTGTTATGTGCTCACATAAGCACCCTATATACCCTAGGAAGTACCCTATATACCCTATATAGGGTACAGTCACGAGCAAAAGTATGTATACTCTCGGCTTTATTCAAAAGCGATTTACGCCTTTATTTTTTAATGGAATTTTATGGTATTACGAACATAGCATTTTCGAACCCATAAGTTTATGTAATGTGTCGTATTTCAACGATGCATTCGTTATTTCACGACAAAATCACAATTGAAAGTTGCCAAGTGTTAACATATTGGTGCTCGTGACTGTACTTCCGTGGACCTAAAATAATGAAATTTGGCTAGAGCAATGTCATGTAGCACAAGTACCTACAGGATAAAATAAATACTATCTACATTAGGATTGCAGCCCTGATGTGATATTTTTTTATTATTATTATTATGGCCTTAATATTATTTGCAATTAATATTTCGATGCTGTCTATGTTTACTTTATTTTATTATTTTTTTAAACTATTACTTACTAATCTATATAATACAAAATGAAATACTTTTCGCTGGTACTCGTAACTGCATTACTCTAGAATGGCTGGACCGACATGGCTATTTTTTGTTATAAAATGGTCGTAATTGTCCGAATTTAATTTCTTACACAGAGAAAAATTGCTTATTTGTCGATTCGCACAAATTTACTCGCTCGGTGAATCGACACTTTTAAATAATATTCTATACTCGCAATCGCAACTCGCACAAAGTTAATTTATTTGTGGGCGAATCGACAACTCCAGAAATATGTATTAGGCAATTTGCACATTTTGAATTTTATGCAAATAAAAAAAAGGAGCATGCTATGCTATGCATGCATAGCAGCTAGGTATAACAGAAGGTTAACAATTGTATGCGAGACATAGAGCCAATTACAGGTTCTCACGGTTAAAAATAGAAAATGTAGTAGATACGCTATGATATGAATGTTAGATTGATGCTATGCTATGCTAAATCAGTGCCAATTTAAATGTCTGGGCTAGACAAGTAGTTAAACCCTGTCGATCCAAGTCATTTGCCTAGCTGTTTGATTGAATGGCTGAATATCTTTCAGGACACTAGTTAAACGGCGTCGTTTAATTGAAAGGGTCGAAAGTTAACTGAAACGCTAAATAAGATAGTTGGCGGCGACATATTTAATTAACCCACCTTTGGAATTACAAGCTCATGACTTCCTTTATATAGTTATTATACTATACTAAATAGCCTGATTGGGCTCTGTTAACATGAGGTCTATTCAAATTTTCGTTTTCTATTATGTTATTTCAAGTTAAATAAATATCAACTTTATTTCAGTAGTAATTAAGTTGATTTCAGAGTGACAATCATTATTTAAAAAGTCTTAAAAATGTTTGAAGTTGTATCGTAAACTGAACTTTATTGTGTAGGAATTAAAGTTATTTTTCCAATAACTCATATTTGTTTACATGTTTGGCAAATTAATCGCGAACGTATATTAAGACTGTGTCGTAGACTTCGCATGCGAAACGAGTCGTCAGACGAAAAGGCATTTACACCAGTGTAAATGAGCCAGTTTTTTGCAGACGATGGGCTCCGGACACGAGGCCGTTTGCGAGTCAGTTCAGTCACTGACCTACCCGGTTCATACCCGGTATTTGAAGACAATTCAGTTCAGACTGGTATCGTGATCGCATCAGTCCAGTTCAAGATTGGAGTCACTGACCTCTTGTGCGAATATCCAAGGAATCCGGATTAGTAGGAATTAAAATGACAATAAATATTTTTTAAACTTTTATTTATATAAAATATTTGGGCAGGCTGCTCCAACCAGCCTATAATTTTGTAACAAAATATTACCCTAAAACACATAACACAATGTTTTTTCAACTAAATTTTAAGTGTTACAAAAAACTTAAAAACGCAATATTTAAATACAATATCATGATATTTTATGCTAAGATCTAGAGCTTACTTAATTACTGCTAATGGCATATAATTGGCTCCGTAATACAATTAAAACCGACTACTCAGCATATAGCTATTATGCAATTAATGTAAAACTTATATGGACAATACATGCACATGAACTAAAACCTATTCTCGTATTACAAGCTATTCATTCAAGTGTTAGAATAATGTAATTGTTTTCATTTATTATTTAAGCTTCAATATTTCGAGTCTATCTAAATTATGACTAGATGATACCTGAACTCTAATCGAGTTGCCTATAAGATGCACTGATTATCACAATTTTTCACAGGAATGTCAATCAGCGTACATAAGTTTAGTGTTTATTTACATAAATTGCACAATAAAATTGTAAAGGCACTGCAAAATATAATGTAGTGGCTTACACTATCCAGTCGTAGGCACTATTATTAATACGTAAAACAAGATATTCTTCGTGTCTAAACCGTAGGTAACTTAAAAGAACAGTGTTACGTTAGCATCTACTGGTACATGAGTACGAGTATCGTCTTCTATTTTAATATAATATATTATTAAAGTCTATCTACATTAAGATGTTTGTGTGATAAATTATTCTGTACGACATTTTCACAGAATTTCGAATTCGTCATCCGAGTCGTCGAATTGTCTGTCCACGTCTTCAAATTCTGTAACAAATAAAAGATATTATTTATTGGCCTATTTATTATTTTTGACAGTTTCGTATGGTTCCCTTCTGATTCGAAAATTTCGTGAGAGCAATGAGTAGTGTTCAAAATACTGGTATTCAGCTGCATCCGGTTAGATTAGAAGCCGAACCCAACATAGTTGGGAAAAGGCTAGGCAGATGATGATGAATGAGTAGTGTTCAAACTGCAACAAATTTTCTGCCATGTTTGGTGATGGCAACTATTGGCAATCATCGCTTGGCCTTGGTCTTTACCAGTGGGACCTGAACTCCCACTTTGGGTGATCCACGTTCAGCAGCATATTTACAGGCTAACAATGGAGTAATTATTGGTCAAAGACCATTCATTTAATTTCTAAGTTATTTTTGTAATGTATTTACTCTTGCGCGTCAAGTACGTGAGACGCGGGACGCTAAGCGGGAGCGTGCAAAGAGGTGTGATAAAGACAATTGATCAAATTACCTGCAAATAATGTAGTATTCTGTAAATCAATATCAGATGTCATCGGGCCCCAGTGCGACGGTCTTTTCTGACATATTTCGAATAACGGTTGAGTCTCACACATCAACTTGGTTTCAATAGTGACGCACAATTCTTCAAAATCAGTTTTTGTTCGACACAAAAAACACTGAAACATAATAGTTTTTTGCATGAATTTTCTAAAATCTAAGATATAATATAGGGTGGCAGGGGGTAGCGGCATCGACGCACAAACTTAAACCATGAATTCAATAGTTCTAGCGAAGAAATTTTTCGCCGGTTATCATACAAAAACAAAAACTGCTGTTTCACAAAAACCTACGCGGTCAAAATTTATGGCAAAGCCATTTTCTTTTTTTTCTACGCAGGGGCTACAAATCATGTACTTAAACGTGAAACCATGGTAACAGGTTGCGCTTCAATGACCTACCACCCTGTATTTTTTATGGAAATTATTTATCTTTTCTCAAGTGTTGGTAAACATTACACAACAGATTTATTATTGTAATCACCAATTCAAGAATTGCTAGTTATCCTTAATACTTACCACGGCAACTGAGGGATCCATTGCTAGCATTGGTATCCGGGAAGCAAATTTACAGTGATATGAGCAGTCCATTTCTTTTTGTTCATCAGTCAATTTATTCTGTAAAATAAAAGATTCGTTCATCAGCCCTACATAATCATCCTATAATGTTCCCACTGTTGGGCACAGGACGCCTCTCAGAGAGGGGGAGTGGGCCGTAATCAACCACGCGGGCCCAGTGCGGGTTGATAGATGTCAAATGTCTTCGAATTTTGATTTCGAGCAGTGGTGGCCCAGTGGTAATGGCCGCGACTTACGAGTTGTAGGTCGTGGGTTCGAACCCAGACAGGCGCTTTACTTTGTGTAAAATATTTCATCACCACTGCTCTCAAAACGTTGAAGGAAAACATCGTAAGGAAACCGGCATGTCCTAGAACCAAAACCTAACTTAATATTGTAAATGCGAAAGTAAGTTTGTTTGTTTGTTACGCTTTTACGCTAAAAGAGAAAAATGGGTTTGGATGAAATTCGGCACATGAGTAGACCATGACATGGAGAAGGGCATAGGCTACTTTTCATTCTGGATCGCAGACGAAGTGGCGGATAACAAAAGGACAATTCTCGTAATTTATAACATCCAAAATCTAGTCGCAATCTCATCTCAGCGACAATCAATGTCAAAAACTTGTTAAAAATGTAGGGAAATAAGAGGTATTTTTGACAGATCAATCTGTCAAAAATACCTCTTATTTCCCTACATTTTTAACAAGACTGAGATCAGACTGTGAACGTTCTTAAAATTACGAGAATTGGCCCTCAGCTATATGATATTATAAACTAACTGGTGCCCGCGACTGCGCCTATCCCTTTTTTTTTTTTGAGGATGGGAAATCATCAAATGACCCCTCCCGCTCTGGGTGGAGCGGAAGGGAGTGTCAGACTCTTACTGACTAAAACCCACCCGTGTTCCTTCCTTAGCCCTTTATGTTCCAGGGCAGCGGTAACCCTTTCGGACGATCCTGCTACCTTGCGCCTATCCCTTGTTCTACAATTTTGTGGTAGTGTATATTAGCTAATATTAGTATGGTATGGAGCATGGATTTACCTCAACTAGTCCAGATCTCTGTGTGGTATGAGGGTCTAAATATATAACTTCGTCTTCTACACATCCAACCAGGTACAAGGCTTGGTTCGGCTTCCCGCCTATCACGCCGATTGATTGCGAACTTTGAAAACATATCTGGAAAACATAAACATGGAACTTTATGTGCTTTTTACGAGAATGGCTTGAGTTTTTTTGTCACATTTCTACAGTACGAAGTAATGAAAATATGTGCTTTATTTGGTTACTATATTTTATGAATAGCTTTGGAATTATAGTTTAATCACCCCCTTATGCGCATAGTTTCAGCAAATATTTTATTTCTCATTGTTGCCCGACCATACCAATTTTGCTGTCTTTCAAATTTTGTAAAAATCGTGATCGAATACTTCGTATTTTAGAAATAAATAAAAAAGCTTAATTCAAAAGATATTAAACCTATTTTAATTACCTTCAGTCCATCTATATAAACAGGATTAATTTCGCTAAGGCCCAGCCTGAGTGGTACTATCAGTAGCAGAGGCATCCAGTCAGTGACTAGGCAGTCAGGCGTCGACGAAGAGTCGCCTCTGTCGTTGTTCACGACGCATTGTTGTACTGGAAACAGGTAAAAAGTGACTTATAAAATATCTAATGTGAGATCTAAAGGGTCACACTCGCACATTACGCTTGTAATAATGAACTGGCTAAACGTTAACCTATTGACTCTAAATATTAAAAAAACGAATTATGTCACCTTCACGATAAGGAAAAATGGCAAACCATCGGAAGAGTTTAATATAATGGCACATACATGTTGTTATAATACTCAGACCTGTCAATGTTAGACTCTTAATCCTGCCAGTGTTGTTAGATACCTAGGAGTGCAAATTGACGAACAACTACGGTGGGATAAACATTTAAGTAAAGTGGTTGCTAGGTTGAGAACTATGATTTACCTGTTCAGAACTCTTAGGGAATCAGTCTCAAAAGAGCTTCTTATAAAAATATTCGTTGCGTTGTGTCAGTCTGTGATCAGCTATTGTATCCCAGTATGGGGTGGGGCAGCAAAGACGATGTTTCTTGACCTAGAGAGAGCCCAAAGAGCAGTTCTCAAGGTCATCATAAAAAAGCCTTATCGATACCCTACTAAGCAACTGTACATGGACAGTAAGGTGCTTTCTGTTCGTAAGCTCTTTGTGCTCCAATCTATTTTAAGAAGGCATCGCACTGTTGCTCTGCCCGGTGCTGGCAGACGAAAAAATTCACCAGTCTGTCCCAGTGTTTCACACAGCACAACCTTCGCAAAGAGACAATACTTTGT
Source organism: Apamea anceps (assembly GCA_951799955.1). NCBI lineage: Eukaryota > Metazoa > Arthropoda > Insecta > Lepidoptera > Noctuidae > Apamea > Apamea anceps. Next base: position 8,220,783 of record OX637505.1, on the reverse strand, counting down.
TTTAAGTTCCTATCTGTACAGTAAAGTCAACAAAAAAACCAACATAGTTAAACTAGGCACCTATAATGCAAAAGTTGCGGTTAAGAGGTGGTTATTGCAATTAGATTACTCAGAAACAGAAAACCTCCTTACCTTTATTACCTAACCTTAAATAACATATCCACTTACAAACTCTCCATATAGGTACACACAAACATATACATGTACATACATTTCTCCCCGTCATCTCTACACTTATACAGCACACCCTTCCAAATACACTACACACCACATACTTACTGTACACTTACACGCCACACTATTCAGTATACACCTACACGGTACACCTCCCATACCTACTTTTCACACACCACTTTCATAGAATATACAAGAAAAACTTTTATCTCATAATCTCTAAATAGTAGTAGTGGCACTCGGTAAAATTTGCATAATCCATGGCTGAACACGGGTAGTGTTCAGCCATGGATTATGCAAATTTTGAGATACAGGTTCCCACCTAGTTCAGGGGATAGGGTCAAAACTTCATGGCTACCATCAGAGCCACCACGTATGTTATTGCTAATTTTAAAAAATATTGGTTGGAAAATGTATTGTGGTGAGAAATAAACAATTTTATTTATTTATTTATTATTTTATAATCCCCGAAAAGTAATGCAGAGGTGTTCTTATAGTACATATATTTCGCCAGTTCCAAAGAGTCCTTTGAAGATATTAGAACCTCATTATAAGCAGTGTGAAGAGTTCTAATTCTAAAGCAATAATACAATATGCTGGGGAGTTTGCTGCGCCGCTTCTTCTTCCCAGCTTAAGAAAGGGCTGGCTCAGCCTATCGCAGTCCATTGCTGGACATAGGCCTCTCCCAGGCTGCGCCACAACACCCTGTCCTCCGCCTTCCGCGTCCAGTCTGTCCCAGCCGTGTGGTGTACTGTGTGTGTAGTGGCTAGCATGTGATTGAGAACAATTATATAATAGCAGCCTATTACTGTCTGACTGCAGGGTTTTTGCCCTCTTTACATACAGAGAAGGCACAAGCACTGATAGATTGAATGCTTGCTCAAGACGGGCGCTTTCAGACTAATATAAACTACAAGTCCCACCTGGACTTGACTGTATTTTACAAAACCTACCGTCATTTTTTTAATCGCTATATTGGCGTGTTCTTGGCCTCGATGACGCCTGATGGAAAGCGAAGGATGAGGTCTATGATGGAACGAGCGTGCCCAGGAGATGCCTGTCCACACTTGCTTTGAAGGCAGGCGGATTAGACGTTCGGCTTTTCATTTCAATGAAGTGAGTAGGGCTTTAGCACAGCATTTTTTATTACACCATTAAACCGTGCAAGTCATGTCTATTAATTATGAAGTAATTAGCTAATGCAGCTTTTGCATCTTGGGTAATAGCATTATTTTTAATGGTTACCAAACCAATATTAAAGAAGTGCGAGTTAATTTCATAAATGCGATGTGTGACTATGAATATTATTTTCTACAAGGTCACTTGCTATGGTTAATTTAATTGAAACGCTTTCTACTGCGTGTCACGAAATACGAGTTTTTTTTATATTATTTTACTAGCGACCCTGGACCTGCTTCGCATGGGTTTTACGACTCAACAAAACATTGATTAATTATTATTTATAAGTCTATATTAAAGAGGGGCCCGTGGCTAAATAATAACAGCCGCACAGGTCGATCGGTCAGGTTAAGTTACGCTTGCCGCGGTTGGTCTGTGGATGGGTGACCATCTTTACATACCGAGACCCCTCCGTGCCTCGGAAAGCACGTTAAGCCGTTGGTCCCGGCTGTCATTCGTGGATCTTTGACAGTCGTTACGGGTAGTCAGAAGCCCGAAAGTCTGACAACCAGTCTTACCAAGGGGTATCGTATTACCCATTAACTGGGTTGTGGAGGTCAGATAGGCAGTCGCTCCATGTAAAATACTGATATTCAGCTGCGTCCGGTTAGACTGGAAGCCGACCCCAACATAGTTGGGAAAAGGCTAGGCAGATGATGAAGTCTATATTAAAAAAACCTTCCGGAAAAAAGTCACTAAATGATGGTGAAAAACCGCATCAAAATACATTGCGTAGTTTAGATGAACAACGAGGTCACACAGACGGACACGAAGAGCGACTTTTATTTATAATATGTATAGATAACAAGATAACTATAAATGTTAGATGTTAGGCTGTCATTCCAAAATCCGCTCCAACATTTTTTCGTTGCTAAAAAAAATTTTTTTTTTTTGGTGGCTTTATCCATAATACTTACAAATATCTTCTTTGACAACTGTGTTATCTAATGCAACATGGATCACCAGGGAACTCCACTTGTCATAAACTGCTAGCTTTCTGAAATAAAAAGTACAAATTATTAATAAAACAAATCTTAATTTTATAATAACAACTGAACTGTAAGAACGCCAATAACTTAGCTTTTATTTATTTACAGAAAAACATTACCTTAACTAATATAATAAAGAGACAACACAAAAATTGCTTTCACGCTAAAACGGCTGAACGGATTTTGATGAAATTTGGCACATGGGTAGGCCTGAATGAAGTCATAGGATCCATTTTGCCCCATATATTCCCTCGGGATCGAGATTTATCTGGGTGAAACCAGCTAAATCTCTCAGCTAAATCGCAGCTAGTTTATAATATGAGAACATTTTTTATCATTAAATCATATCATGACATGTGATCTTGAACCAACATTGGTTAAGAAACGGTTTCCAAGAGCAAATACTAGTGATAAATATATGAAATATTTCCTGAATGCAACATGCAGACATTCTTAAAAACTGGCTGAATTCCAAGTTATACTTATAAGGAGAGGCAACATGCTGAGTCACAAAGAAAGATTATTTTATAGACACAGTGTAACAATTCTTTTCTTATGACAAGTAATAACACTTTGTTGGCGGAGTATGTTATTTTTCCGAGTTGAAAATGAATGATAATAAAATGCAGTTAAATTATTATTTTTCTAGAGAAGTCTAAGCCTGCTTGATAATACTTTTTATCTATTTCTTTCTCTTTTATTCATTTATAGCTGATTTTTCCATCGCCAGATAACTTTTATTCGAGGAAAATTACATGATAAAATTGAAGTTTGTCAGTTTTTGTATGAAATATCTGTCAAAATTTCGAAATTATTTCTCATATAAAGTTATCAGATGATTGAAAAATCAGCCCTTAATAAATTAACGACCACCAACACAAGCAAATTATTTGTACAGTCATTAGTTGGCAATTTATGATTTCTTAAATAGCCTATTCTCTGCAGTTGACTCATTGATAGTCTAAGGAATTACCCTAGCTCCTAGGCCTAGTACTTACTTAAGAACTTGTGCGACAGTGTTGGGCCCAAACCACTGACCAACTTCTTTTCCTTCTGAAGCTCCCATCAAGGCCACCTGATGGATGGAATAGGGAGCTTGCTTCCTCTCCTCAAATCTTTGTATTATCTTCAGATAGGTTGGATCTCTGAAAGTGATATAATGTTATCAGTGACAGTCTATTATCTATATATTTCTTTATAGATGACTTGAGAACATGAAATAAAATATAAAATTACTACTTCCTCCTATCTTTTAAATTGTGAAGGAAACCATTTTATTTTCACAACAGATTAGAGCTGCTCTAATTCTATTTCTGATAAGGAGTCACACAATGTACGCATGGGTCACTATTATGATAATGTTTAAACTCAATCAATAATGCATTATGTTCAAGTTAGTTAATATAAGGTTTGTGTAATAGCTAATTATGCATTATTGTATGATTGCACTAGATAATAATGAGTAATATTACTAGTTTATAATCATTGCAAAACAGGAAAACAAAGGTTTTATATGATTGCATTGAGTAATACACTGAAGAGTAGGTTGGCTGCAAAACATTACTATGCATTCCCTTAACATGTCTTTAACCAGGAATTAACCTTACCTAGTTTCAGCTGTCCAAACCCAGTCAGCTGACAAGTGGACTCGGACGAGTGCGACGCCAAGGACCATTTGTCCACATCGCAGCATACAACCCCATCCTTTATCAGAAGTTAACCCTTCGTCCCCTATAGGAATAAAGCCCTTTCTATATGTACACCAAATGATTGATGTGATGTCTCTCCTTATGCGGTCCAAGTCTGAAAATAATGTCTTAGTCGTTAGACAGTGGCTATAATTTCATGAACAGCAAAGCTGATCACTTCGTGCCAGCGATATCTTTAAAACAATAGGTACCAGTACTTCATTGCTCATTAACATCTGACCTTTATAATAAACGTATAAACAATAATTAATATTTCACGTACCCTGAACGGCGCTGTATTTTTTTCCTAAGATCCATACGCTCTCCTTTGTCTGAGGAATATCATCAGGCTCGACGTTATTACCGTCAGATGATAGGTAACATATATCAAACACGGCATCCATGTTCGAACATAATTTGATGGCAAACACTAAGAAAACTAATAAGAAATTATTAGAAGTAGAAAAACCTATGAGAAAAAATAAACACGAGTACGCCTTCCGACAAATAAACACAAGATGAATGAGTGAAAAGCGAAATTCATTCCAATTCATTCATTCTTCACAAGTGTCAAAGTCAAGAATAGAATCACGCACGATGGCAAAAAATCTTATCCATTTTATTTGATTTGATATGAAGAGTTCCGTTTGATTGTTTCAGCAAAATAAATCAAGAAATATTGTTATAATAATTGTGGTCCGTGCTTGGGGGACAGATTTGGATAAAAAATCGGTAAGTGCCTATCGGACCACGCATAGTGCAGGGTTCCGTAGTTGCGATGAACATTTACGCATGCTTAGTAGTAGTACTGTACATTCTATGGAATTTTTGCTTGTCTAAGTACATTTATGTATTTTAAAACTACGCACCAAGCTCCACCCGCCGTAAAATCGTTGTTTTAAATAGGGTACAAAAATTACCACATAATATTTTGCAATCGGATTCCAGAATCAAAAAAGTTTCATTACGAACCCCAATATTTTTGAAATACATCCACTCAACGATATAAACGAGTAGGCACCAAAAAAAAGAGAGGACATAAAACATTTCCCTCAATCTTTTTGTCGTTATTTCAAAAATATGATTTTTGGTACTTTCAAATTAATAACAGCCAGGTAAATAAAGTTGTAGATCTATGATGTAATAGTAAAAAACGCTCAAGATGTATGTATGTATGTATATGAATCTATAAGGGTTTCTTGTTTAACTACGGAACCCTAAAAATGGAATGGGAGATACAATAAAAGATTTCAAAGTTGCTAGTGCAAAATAAACAATCTCGCAATGTTGGCCAACATGTTGTTCGTTGTCCGTCAAACACAATTATCAAAGTCTATGTGTCAAATAGATCATTCACTCATTCAATTAAATGTCAATGTCAAAGACGGGAAAATAATCATAAGAAAGAAAAGTTCGAAGTCGAAAGTGAAGCTTGTGTGAAGGCTGTTTGAACAAAAAAAAAATAACAATATCTAAAAGTTTTTATAATAAATCTATTAAAAATGGAACTAACCCCTTTAGATTTCGTTGCCCAATCTTGCATGGATTTAACTGAGGCTATGAATGCAGTTCAAAATGAATCGGAACGCGATACTCTTATTACAAACCATATCAAGAAAGTTTGGTCTACAGTTACTTCAATAGAAGACTTTAAAAAAAGTAAGTTATACGGCGTTAGTTTAAAAAAAATCAAATCACTGATTGAGTTCTGTAATCAGATTTAAAATAGGACAGTATAAAAATATTTGTGTAACGGTGAATTCTACTCTCCTATAACTATCAGGGCATATCAACATTTACCTACTTACGAATCCTATTTACATTAATTTACTATGCTACTTAAATGTTAATAAAAAAAACTCACTTAAGAGAAAGATACATATTAAATGCCAAGCCCGGTCTCATTAGTTTCAAATGTTCCAGACTTAGAATGGGTTAATGTATCTGAACCGATATCGTTGGCACAGCACTGTGCTGACAAGATAGTGATATTGGACTTCTGGACGTACTGCTGCATCAACTGTTACCACGTGCTGCCTGATCTGGCTCATATAGAGAAACTGCATGCGGTTGATAGTGGTCTTGTTGTGGTAAGTTCAATATCAACTATATTTCAGAAAGAGAGTTTCACTAGGTTTCATCAATCTATCTATATCAGTCTGATAAATGCCCTAACTCTTTGAGAGTGTTCGAAAAACCAAATGACTTTAATTGATTTTATTGTATGAGAAAGTTTACACAAAGTCATGAATTGAATTGATGAATAATAAATTACTGGGATGCTATTTTCATGCCGCAAAATAGAACCCATAATCCATGGCAATACTGGTACAACATATTGTAATATCCGACGGCGGCCATGGCCCACGCACAATGGTCCACCTGAAGGACTAAGTGCGGAAACCAAACCCGTAACTTATAACATATTATATGTTATTTATAATGTACACACAAGAGATGATGGAACATGGTTTATTGAGTGGTAAAACTTATAATAACAAGTGACTAACACTCTCCTCATAACATTTCAGATAGGTGTGCACTGTGCCAAATTCTCAAATGAGAAGGAATCAACCAACGTGCTGTCAGCTGTGCTGAGATATGACATACAGCATCCTGTAGTGAATGACGCCGACAGCTGTATGTGGGATGCACTTGGAATAAAATGCTGGCCCACACTACTTATATTGGGTATGGATTTAATTATGATTCTACTAAACTAAGATAAATATGAGAGCATGTAGGATTGCCTTGGCTCAATAGTGGGAGGCTAATAGCTAGTACCAGGGGCGAGGGTCGATCGACGACACGGGGCCCTGAGCTACATGGGCCCACGATGCGATGTGTATAAGCAAAAATTGAAAAATAGTATCCTGAACCTAAAATTCTTTTTGGTAAATGATATTTATTTCTGTAAATTGGTGTGGTTGGTTTTATTTGGTTATGTATGAGTGTTTCTATTATTTAATTAATTCTTTCAATTTATTATAACGGACACACACTTCCCTATGTGTTTGTTATTCCAGCATATGGCACTCATGGGTTGCAGCTGAAAATCAGCGTCAGGTGGTACACTTATTGTTATCTGACATTATGCTGAGCTGAGGCCCTTTTGGCTTTATAATCTTAGTTTTCTATTTTTATAGTTTTAAGGTGTATTTATTTCGCTGTAATGCCAATAAACGCATTTTTCTTTCTTTCAAAAATATGTTTAGAAAGGGGGTGACTACCGAGATGACGACTAATAGAGAAGTATGGAAGAAAACTGACTGCCTCAATGGTCTAGCTAGTGGTTGCAAGCGCTACTGCTGAGCATGAGGTCCTAGGTTAGATACCCGGGTCTGGCAAAGTTTTATTGGGTCTCGGCTTCCAATCTAACTGGATGCTAGTATTTTAAATCCGGAGCGACTGCCTATCTGACTGCCACAACCCATCTGACCGCCACAACCCAGTTACTGGACAATACCATACCCCTTGGTGAGACTGGTTGTCAGACTTTCGGGCTTCTGACGACCCGTAACGACTGTCAAAGATCTACGAATGACAGCCGGGACCAATGGTTTAACATGTTTTCCGAGGCACGGAGGGGTCTCGGTATGTTAAGATGGATCTACCGCGGCAAGCGTAGCTTAACCTTCAATCGACTTGTGCGGCTGTTATTACTTAGCCACGAGCCCTCACCTTCTAAGTCAGTATGCTATATCCTTTATTTTATAAAAACAATAGCCTCTGTAGCTTCACAGTTGGGTAAAAAGGGCCCCTAAAAAATTTGGTACAGGGTTTATTGACACAAGCTATGTATGCAATATTAAAGAATTCCCTGGCTCCGGCATAACAGAGCTACACACTTAACTGTATCTGTATTACACTTGTTAACTGTATTACAGAAGCTGGTTTTTTAAATATCAATTACAGATTATGTTATGCTAATGAGCATAACAACATTTTCACCAAAAATCAGCTGTATGTTTGGGGCTTCTATGTCTATTTTGACAAGCTCTTTTAGTAAATTATTGACATATCTCGGGACCCTGGAGTCCCGGACCTTTGAAAGGCGTACCAGGGGCCGAAGCCAACTCGCAGAGGCCCTTTAGACATGTTTAAATGATGAGGAGGCACCAACCGACGATTATCCCTGTATGTACCATGCAAGTGCACTCAAGGACAACCCCCGGTTGGTGCAGGACATGCAGAACATGGAAACAAAATATACTGGGTTATGGGTGTGGGTAGCTATAATGGATCAGTTACCTTGAACTATGGAATGTCTAAGTCCCCTGCCTGACCAATGATAATATAATTCACAGATAAAATGGCAGGGGGGTGACTTGCACACTCAATAATGGGCTCCCGAAAACGGTCGTTACCCAGCCCCGGATCTTCAATTTTTTTTAGGTGGGGCAAAAACTGAAAAATGCCGCTCCCGCCCACTTACATTTATTTTCACCTTTATCATCCATATAATTTCAGCTATCATGTCCACTAATTGATTGAAATTTGGACATAGCCTACATAGGCCTTCCGGAAATAATGCATCCATCGCTGTTCTTTCTGTGTTAAGCCTATTTATTTACAGATATACATATAGACATAAACGTGTAGGATATATATTTTATACACAGCACAGGATAGGATTTAAAATAAAAATATGTGGAGGCGTCTTTGAGCATGGCTATTTACCGACATAATTTGACTCGCTGCGCGGCCGCTTCAAGTCGCGGCAAGCCTCGACTCGCGGCAAGCCTCGACTCGCGGCAAGCCTCGACTCGCGGCAAGCCTCGACTCGCGGCAAGTCTCGACTCCCGGCAAGTCTCGACTCCCGGCAAGCCTCGACTCGCGGCAAGCCTCGACTCGCGGCAAGCCTCGACTCGTGGCACGGTCGGTCTCCACTAAATCTGCCTCGGGTCGAGGCAGCCGCTCAGCCCGAGGCTGCCTCGAATGAATACCCAGCTTTATGTTCGAAAAATTTGTCGACTTAGCAACGTAAAAAGCCCCTCATTATTTACATTACTAGTAAATAACAAATACTTTCCATTCTTTCCCAGGTCCAGGCAATAAACCCCTGTTTGTTCTAACCGGCGAAGGTCATAAGGATGAACTGGTATGGTATGTGAGCAATGCTATGCGTCATTTTGGGAACCGCATATCTGCATCACCCATATCTATAGAACCGGCCAAGCACTTGAAATCTAAAAGGGAGGACGTCCTTTATTTTCCGAGCAAGGTTTGTATTTCATTCAAAATTATTAAAATATATACCTTCATGTTTTAAGAACAAGATATCTTTTACTAAAAGTAAGATTAGCGATATTTTGATCGTTTCGAACGAGGAACCTCAGCATAAATTGAAATAAAATCTGTCCAAGTAGGTTTTGCTTCAAAAATATTTATTGCTCTGGGTACAAAACACAGCGCTTGTTCAGCTGTTAGCGCATTTGAGAGACCTGCGCTAACTGTGCGCAACCTGACATATACACAAACAGTATACTTACATGCATCATGTGCACACTCACTCCTACTTTATAATTGATTTGCGCAAAGTCACTCGGCGCTAACTTTGAACTCCCAAAAAGTTAAGCACAGTTCATACAAATACCTCTATAATATTGTTATACCTTTATATATTCATTTTTGTAAAGCGCTTTATGTGCTCTTTCGTCTGACCCCAAATAAATGACGGTCGCATACTGTTATGTAAAAGTCCCTGTTACTCCAGCTGTCATTGAACCCGTTCTACCGCGGGCGTACGGACGAGCCGTTCCTAGCTATCGCGGACACGGGCCATCATCGTGTGCTGCTAACTGACTGCTCAGGAGTTGTGCTAAGGATCGTCGGCGGGTTGGAAGCTGGCTTCAAGGATGGCAGTAAGTATGCTTATTTACCAGGATTGTAAGGTAATCTTGCGATTTTTAATGCGTCGGTAACGAAGTCCAACTTTTATACAACGTTTTTTTTACGAGAGCAGGTGTGGCCCAGTGGTAACGGCCGCGACTTACGAGTTGTAGGTCGTAGGGTTTGAACCCAGACAGGCGCTTTACTTAGTACAGTTGCGTGTGTTGGGTTCGACTTTACTTTGTGTAAATTATTTTATCAGCACTGCTCTCAAAACGGCGACGGAAAACATCGTAAGGAAACCGACATTTCCTAGAACGAAAAATTCGAAGACATATGTCACATCTACCCACCCGCACTGGGCCCTTGTGGTGGATTACGGCCCACTCCCTATCCCGGATGGAGGCGTGTGTTCCAGTAGTGGGAACATTTATAGGCTGATTACACTATGACGTTTAATACCTTTTCCAATGTTCATCGTCACAATTTCGTATTAGCACCATGTTTTTAATAATTACAAACTTTTCTACGCAGAGCTAAACGAGGCGCAGTTCAACGCCCCCCAGGGCCTGTGCTGGCTATCAAGCAACGTGTTGGCAGTATGTGACACTAACAACCATGCGGTGCGAGCTATACATCTTGATGAGGGCACTGTGGAGGTACTGGCTGGGACAGGAGAACAGGCTGCGCATGGGGATCAAGGTATGACGTTTTTGAAGTTATATTATGAGCAGTGATAGGAATAGGTAGTGCCTATTTGCCTAAACTTCGAAGAACAGAGACAAGAAACAGAGACTTCTTTAGGACTAAATTTTTTCCGGGACATCTGTCCCGAAATTCGGGACAACACTTTTAAATACATTTAAAAAATATGTTATTTGGAATAAGTAATTCGTCTATATTTACCTAAAGTTTGCGACTAGACATAACATTTATAATTTATAACTCCATAATAATAACTTATCCTTTATGGGCTCTAAAGGAAAAAAAAAACACATAGAATATTGTTGTAAGTTACAACAATATTCTGTGTTTTTTTTTCGGGACAGGTGTCCCGGAAAAAATTTAGTCCTAAGAAAGTCTCCGTTTCTTGTGTCTGTTCTTCGAAGTTTAGGCAAATAGGCACTACCTATTCCTATCACTGATTATGAGGTCCTAAAACATATGGGAGAAGACGACATACTGCGCAAATAAAAAATATAAGATAATGATTAGGTGGTTCTAGGGTGAGTTCTGTGGTATAGTCACTGCACTTGACAAAAATCGCCAATGAGCGTGGGTCCCGATTCCCATGTCGGGAAATTGTTGAAGGGTTTTCTATCAGGATTTTTTTTTATAGCAGCCTATATTTCGTTTTTAGTCCCAGACTAATCTGACATTTAAGTCTTTTGTGTTTGCGTTTTTTTAGTGTATTTATTTATCCATTTATTTCAGGCGTCAAGGCCCATATAAACACAGACAACACAATAATAATATAACTTAAAAATACTGTAAATACATACAACATTACAATTACACTAAAAACTAACTAACGCACACGAAGTTACAGAAGTTATAGAAGAGTCTGGTTTTGTTAACGGCAATGTATTTGCAAAAACTATATTCCTTAAATAATTTGCCTTATCTATTCTGGCACCATCCCATTCAATCCAATGTTTGTCTTGCCTTTAGCAGTGAGATCGTCACCTGTATGAATGTTTATTGGATTACTTTTCCTATTTTCAAACAAAAATTGTTTGTCCTTTCCGTGCACATTAAGTGGGATCCGTCAATTTTCTGAAAATAAGACTATTTCGAGAAAATAACACGATTTGCAGCAAATATTAAATGATAGAAGAATTTACATTAAACGGGCTACATTGAAGGAATCACTTTCAAGAAAACTCTATCTATCTCCTCTAGGAGGCAAGTGCCTCGGCGTGCAACCCCTCGCGTCTCCCTGGGACGTGCTCCTGTACTCCACCCCGGACATGGACATGTCGGTGCGGCCGCTCCTGCCGCCGCCGCCGCCGCCGCCCGGCAGCCAGGCTGCACCTGATAAGGAGAAGGAAGAACTTAAGGATGACAAAGGTAAATACAGTACAAGATTTTTGTGAGCATGGCGGTCGTTATGGGTCAAAATCCCGAAAGTCTGATAACCAGTCTTACCAAAGGGTATCGTGTTATCCAGTAACTGGGTTGTGGAGGACAGATGGGCAGTCGCTCCATGTAAAATTCTGGTATTCAGCTGCATCTGGTTGGACTGGACGTATAGTTGGGATAAAGCTAGGCAGATGATGCTGATTTTTTGAGAATTTACATCCAAGCACCTATTACAGTTATTATCTAAAGTAACATTAACAGACTGTGCAGTGTTCAATTTTGATGACAGTTGCGAAAAAAGCGCCCTGTATTGTGTTTCATTATCCTACTAATAAGCCTGAAAGTTTGTATATGGATAGATGTTTGGATGTTTGTTACTCTTTCACGCAAAAACTGCTGAACGGATTTGGATGAAATTTGGCACAGATGGTTTATAAACAGGATTAACATATAGGATTCTTTTTATCCCGATATTCCCACGGGATCGAAAGTTATGCGGGTGAAACCGCGGGGCGCAGTTAGTTTTCCATAACATAACATCACGCCTTGTTTCTCCGAAGGGTTGGGCACTTCGTCCGCCTGTTATTTCTTGTTACCCCGACCCAACCCATCGCATCGCCTGCTATTACTTCCTTTTCGCTTCTTTTGCCCAGCTCCTAAGGGTTCTAGCGTGATGTTAAATATCCTTCCTCAAGAATTGAACTAACAAATGCAAAAAAAAAATCTTCTTTCCAGAGATTAGCGCGCAAACAAACCAAAAACAAACAAACTCTTCAGCTTTACTATTAGAATAGATAGATAATGCTTTATGTGCTGCAATATTTTGTTTGTATTCAATTTTTATTTCGATATAATCTGTCTCTGTTGTTTTAGAAAAAGACAAGAAGGATGAAAAACGCCGGGTGCTGCTAATAGCTTGCGCTGGCTCTCATCAGATATGGGCTCTTTACCTCGACACTACTATTTGGTGGAAATACAAGACATTTACTGAAGGTAAGGAATTAGAAAACAACAGTAAGTTTTACTCAGGTCGAGGGGATGTTGCTGAACCTATCGCGGTTGGAGTCAACCAACCCCAGCAGTCTCGACATTCATAGCGATCGCTTTACGACGACCGAATCCGGTCGCAAAGTTCTGTCACTCCATACATTTCACCTGTCAATTCGGGACTTTGCGACCGAATCCTGTCGTAAAGCGATCGCTATGAATGTCGAGACTGCTGGGGCAGGACAATAAAGGGCTTTGAAGATCTGTGGCATACCTACCTGGATGTAGGAGTTCAAAGTGAACTGAAGATTTTTATATGTGACATACCTACTACCGCGTCATTTTTTTTTCTTTTCAAAATGCCTATAAAATCGATAGCTGACATCAATCATCATCTGCCTAGCCTTTTCCCAACTTTGTTGGGGTCGGCTTCCAGTCTAACCGGATGCAGCTGAATACCAGTATTTTACATGGAGCGACTGCCTATCTGACCTCCACAACCCAGTTACTGGATAATACGATACCCCTTGGTAAGACTGGTTGTCAGACTTTCGGGCTTCTGACTACCCGTAACGACTGTCAAAGATCCACGAATGACAGCCGGGACCAACGGCTAAACGTGCTTTCCGAGGCACGGAGGGGTCTCGGTATGTAAAGATGGTCACCCATCCACAGACCAACCGCGGCAAGCGGAGCTTAACCTGACCGATCGAACTGTGCGGCTGTTATTATTTAGCCACGGGCCCCTCCCTCGATAGCTGACATCAATGCAAACAGAACACATTACAAGACTAAACCCCGTAGTGTCACGTTTTCCAGATATTAACGTTCAAAGTTGATCACGTAGAAATCCATAATGTTTTTGAACTTACTTACATATTTCATTTTACTGGGTTTGTTCCTATTAGATTTTACGTTTGCATTGATGTCAGCTATCGATTTATATAGGTTAAATGCGTTGCCGTCATTTTGAAAAAAAAAAAAACAAAATGGCGCGACTTTAAGCCATAGCCAGGCCAGGCTGCATAAAAAATCTTCAATCGACTTTTAACTCCGACATCTTCCAGGTTCCCGCGATTCAGAAGGCTTTCTTCCTTCTCACAGATTTAGCTGGCAGTAGTTGTGTACAAAACCAAGGGCCTTACCACGAGCTCTTAACGCGATTCAATTTACGCTCAGGGATCGAGATGGCGCTAGACGACTTGTATAGCTCTGTCTCTTTCCAACAGCCTAAACTGGATCGCGTTAAGAGCTCGTGGTAATGCCCCAAGCCCCCAAGTGTTTCTTATGTTTTTGTGGTTTTTATAATTATGTATGTTAGTCTATGTGGTATTTATGTTATGGATCTTTGTTGCCTGAATTAAATGATTTATTTATTATCTAAACATGAATCACCTTACTTCCGCATGCAACTTGCCTACGTTATGTCATAATAAAAGTAAACAAGTAGGTCAACTCAAGCCCCGAGCGAGCGATAATAGCCTAAACTCGTAGGGCTGTCACTTATACTTTATTCAATCGTCAAAAATGCATAGTCAATCTCTATACAAAACAATGTTCCCCTGTAGGGTAAGCATCAGGGACCTTTAATACAAAGTTTTTTTAAATTATTTTTTCTACACACGGCTATACACATCAAGCTATGCAAAACCAGTATTAGCTGACCGTTCATTGTGAGAAAATATCATACAAAGTGAGGCCAAGACAAACTGGTTTTGTATAGCTTGACGTGTAGCCCTGTGTAAGTACATAGCCAGAAGCCGACTACATTTTTAGGGTTCCGTAGCCAAATGGCAACGGAACCCTTATGGATTCGTCATGTCTGTCTGTCTGTCTGTCTGTCCGTCCGTATGTCACAGCCGCTTTTTTCCGAAACTATAAGAGCTATACTGTTGAAACTTGGTAAGTAGATGTATTCTGTGAACCGCATTAAGATTTTCACACAAAAATAGAAAAAAAACAATAAATTTTGGGGGTCCCCATACTTAGAACTGAAACTCAAAATTTTTTTTTTCATCAAACCCATACGTGTGGGTTATCTATGGATAGGTCTTCAAAAATGATATTGAGGTTTCTAATATCATTTTTTTCTAAACTGAATAGTTTGCGCGAGAGACACTTCCAAAGTGGTAAAATGTGTGTCCCCCCCCTGTAACTTCTAAAATAAGAGAATGATAAAACTAAAAAAAATATATGATGTACATTACCATATAAACTTCCACCGAAAATTGGTTTGAACGAGATCTAGTGAGTATTTTTTTTTAATACGTCATAAATCGTAACGTAACGGAACCCTTCATGGGCGAGTCCGACTCGCACTTGGCCGGTTTTTTCATTGCCCACGTCGTGTTATCTGTTTAGTTATTTGAAAAATTACGATCGAAATATGACTAATAAAAACGTGGTTTTACTGAATCATGTATTTATTCAAATAAAATGAAATGATTATGAAGTCTTTGTAGTTAAAGGAGGTAGGTAGGTACACGTACAAATTATTTATTACGAGCAGCAGGGCAGCGGCGAAGCATGCGCGGGCGCGGGCGATATTACCGGCGTCACAGCCACGACTGGCGCACCTTTAGCAGCGATAAATTTTGTCAGTGTGTGCGTGCGACGACGCATACGTACGAGCGCGCTCACATACAAACCGTGCGCGGTGCGAATGTATGAAGATGTCCTACTTGTTTGCTTTTACTATGGTTATGTCTTTTTATGCAAGCCCTCTTTGACTTGCATAATGAAAACGCGGCTTTATTAATTTCAATATGAGCTTTTATAAAGAATTTTTACATTTACTTTATGTGTAATTCTCGGATTATTATTTTAACGTGTGTGGCATTTATTAGGTACATGCGTGTGTATCGCGGGCTCGGGTGCGGAGGCGGCGCGTAACAGCTCGTATCCGAACTCAGCTGCGTTTGCGCAGCCCTCCGGACTCACGCTTAGAATGGGTAAGAATTACATCTTATAAGGTATATGAGCTTTTTAACGAACGTGAATACTAGGGCAAAAATATTTTGAATATTATTTGCCACGGAGTCGCGAAAATCTAATTGCGTCCAGTGCGGATGCGGAATAAACATATTTGAATTTTATTGCGATTATAATTAAATTGAAATGTCAAAAATGATTACACGAATTACCGTAATAAAAACATTGACATTAAACCGATGCCGTATGTAATATCAAATAAACAATGATTTTAACTACAGGAACAAATCCCGAGGTTTTCATAGCTGACTCCGAGAGTTCATCTATCCGAAGACTGGCCCTAGCTACGGGACAGGTTTCAACTCTGTGTGGCGGTGACCGCAATCCATTGGTATGCATACTATATTAATAACCACTAGTTACCACATTATTATGATCTTTACTACACATTAGTTTTATGGTGTACCTGCTAAGACTTCATTATAATTGCTAATAATCATAATTATGAATATCTTACTATTTATGCCCATGTTAATATAGAAAATAATGAAATATGTGCAGTTTGCCACCTAATTATTTTGCGTGACTGTTGGGGATTAAATGGCGGTTTGTGTATAATGAATTAGTTACTAAGCCTGTGGTAGCGCCTGCATTTTTGAGATAAAAATCACACTGTGCATTTGGAAGACTGTTTTCTTCCAAAATTCAATATTATCACTGACTTACTGTCTGAAATAAAATTGAAGTGTTTATTTGTAATGTCAAGATAACAGCTTTTTAACGGACTTCAAAAAAGAAGGAGGTTCTCAATTCGACTGTATTTTTTTTTATGTTTCTTAACTCAAGAACTCCGTTATTTATAAGCCGATTTGCAAATTTCTTTTTTTATTTGTAAGGATATACTTTCAGATTGGTCCTATAGAAATTTCATCAAAAACAATTCAGTAGTTTGGTTAACAAAAATTACTGGTAAAAATTACAACTTAAAAGAAAAATAAAAACATTTTTGCAAAAAAAAAAACAACTAATTTCGAAAGTCGGTGGCAAACAACGAAAATGCGAACCCAACGACACCGACTTCCGACATTAAAATTATTTTACACTTTGTAATGTCTTTTTTGGAAGTCGGTTGTTTTTTCTACTAAATGCATATAGAAGTATATACGATAATTATAACAATAAAACAATTTTTAAAATGTTTTTTGTCTGTCTGTTTGTTCCGGCTAATCTCCAAAACAGCTGGACCGATTTTGATGGAACTTTCACTGGCAGATAGATATTATAAGGAGTTACTTGTGCTATTTTTTAAAAAGAAAGAAAACCAGAAGGTATTAATGTCACGCGAACGAAGTCGCGGACAGGAGCTAGTCAATAACTGATTGATAATGATACTTATTGTTGCAATTTTTCTATTAGATATTTTATATTTCTGTCCAGAACCTTTTCGCGTTTGGAGACATCGACGACGTTGGTATCGAAGCGAAACTACAACATCCCCTTGGCGTGGCGTACTGCGATTCTTCCAAAACCCTCTATATAGCAGACACATACAACCACAAGATAAAGAAAGTCGAAGTCGGCCCACAAAAAGTTACCACGTTAAACCCTACTATGATCGAGACCACCGACCCAGCACTGTTCAATGAACCATCAGGACTGTCTATCACTGCTGATGGAAAATACCTATATATCGCAGACACTAATAATCATTGTATCAAAATCTTAAACCTAACGAAAAACGTGTGCCAAGACTTCAAAGTGAGATTACTAGAACCTAAGTTTACAGAACCAGAGAATTTGATTCTGTACAAAAATGATCTATTTGTGAATCGAAAATGTGGCAATCTAATCATTTATTTTAATGTAAGTTTGGATGCGGAAACGAAAAATGTTAAGTTCACGCCCGGAGCACCTCAGAACTGGCTTGTCTGTATTCGCGATGAGAATAGCAAGGATGTGACTCAAGAAGATTTCGAGTTCATCAGCTCTTCTCGCAAAGGCACTAAGCTGCCCGGCCGTGTCGAAATGAAACTTAAACAGCGAACAGATAAGTTCCTTTATCGCTTGTACCTTAGTTTCCATACGGCGTTGTGCGATACATCCGTATGTTTCTCCCATTCTTTCACTATTAGGTCTACGATTTTAGTTAGGGATTCTGTCAAAATGGTCGAATCGTACAAGATAACTTGTAAAGTTAATCCTGTTAACAGACCCGACTCTAAACAAAATAAGGATGAGCAGAAGGCGTAGAAATATTATCTTGAAAAATGTAAGCACAATAAAAGCTTTACAAGCACTAAAACAAAATAATTTTAAGTTAACCTGATTATTTTTAAGTATAATTGTTACTAATAATAATATGATAACAGAGGTTGTTATTTTTATTTGATTTTTTTATTACCTTTTAGTTTTGTTAATGGACATAAAAATATTTTTCCAGAATGTGCCTGTTTTATTTTCTTAAGTTTTCTGTGATCTTCGTAATCCTAACAGCGGGGTAATTTCGTAACACACTATCAGTAGGAATGTCTTTCATTTTGACAGTTCAACGACATTCATTGCGTTATTTACGTTGTTGAGCAGAACATTTTTCCGATCATATGAAGCAATGGATCAGCAAATATAATAGCTTCAAAATTATTCATATTGTGGTTGATAGTGTGTTACGCAATTAGGGTGCTGTCCTACTCAATTTCGTAACAGGTTGTATTATTATCCTGGGACTATCTAATATGTAAATAATGCCTCATCATCATCATCATTTCAGCCGAAAGACGTCCACTGCTGGACATAGGCCTCCCCCAAGCACCTCCAATTCGACTGGTTCTGTGCTTCCCGCATCCAGCGGCTTCCTGCGGCTTTCACAAGGTCGTCGGTCCACTTTGTGAGAGGCCTACCAACACTTCGAAACTACTACACTAAATAATGCCTAAAACCTTTAAATTAAACGAAAAGGAAGGTTCCCGGATGTAAATGTTAGTCTAGGAAAGTGGCAATGACATTTGCTATCCCTCACGAGGAAATACCGATTCAATTTCGATTTGATACAGAATTCATGACTGTATTGACCTTATATTGGAGCAATTTATTTAGTCGCAAGCTCGCAATACTGTAGTAAAATGAAACTAATATTACATTAAAGTATGAGTTCTACATTAATCTATATCTATAGGTACATGCATTATGACAGAATGGATGCGGAAGACGGAGGACAGGGTGTTGTAGTGCAGCCTGGGAGAGGCCTATGTATGTCCAGCAGTGGACTGCAATAGGCTGAGTTGATTGACATTATGCATTAAAGTCTCTTTTCGTGTATGGCTCTGGGACCGCGTTGTTTTTCCAAACTACGCAACGAATTTTGATGCGGTTTTCACCATGATTTAGAGAATTTATTTCGGAAGGTCTATGTGTACACATATATGTAGTAAAATGTGTTAAAAAAATTTGGTAAATAAGGGGTAGTAGTACACGAACTAATAATGAAGTCCTAGGTGTAGCAAACCTACATTTTTCTTGGTCCATTGACCTTTGGATTCACAAGTACCTCCAAGTACCTGTACATTCAAAGACCAATCTTTCAGGTTCATTTGAACATAACCCTCCTTTTGGGCCTCGCCGCAGTCGGGGTAAATTAGGCTTTTTTTAAAGTCGATTATAGTTCCACACGAAATTTCAAGTTTCTAGAACATTTTAATCTCAGTGAATATTAATATTCTTGAGGAGGAAACTAGACATTTCAAAACATGATGCAGGTATGCTGTTTTTGTAAACGGAGCTTTTTAGCAAAATATGAGGAAGAAATCAATTGGTGACGTCTTTCCAAGGTCGATACGGAAAGGAAGGACACGTACGCCAATACGATGATGCGCGAACGCATCGGATCACGAGACCCCAGATATTAATATGCGATGTATTCCATTGAGACTCATTTCATTTACATTAGTAAGTGCCACAAATTAGAACAGTGGCCTTACTATCTAAACACAGTGATTAGTCTATGAAGTTATGTACCCGATAGGTATATTAATTGCGCGCATCCAGTTGCCTTAAATTGCTCGTACATCGCACTCGAATAACGACCTTAGCTGCATGTTTGTGCTAATTAAAATTTAGATGAGTTGCACTGTATTTTATTAAAATCATATCGTCTGAGACGGTTAATTGATTTTTTAATGGGTATCGGCTACGGAACGGGATCTAACAAGGCCCAATATAATGTTAGGACGGTAATTAAGTACAGACGCCAGCACATCAAGCTACTACAATCCGTCAAATTTCTTTAATAGGTCTTCAACTTAATCGCTAAAGCATTAAGGTTCAAGGTTGATTGGGAAAATTTGACAGTTTCGGGTAGCTTGACCTGCTGTCGTCTGTACCTCATCATCTGCCTAGCCTTTTCCAACTATGTTGGGGTCGGCTTTCAGTCTAACCGGATACAGCTGAATACCAGTAATTTACATGGAACAACTGCCTATGTCACCTCCACAATCCCAGTTACTGGGTAATACGATACCCCTTTGTAAGACTAGTTGTTACTCTCGGGCTTCTGACGATCCGTAACAACTGTCAAGTCAAAGGTCCACGATTGACATGCTATCCGAGGCACGGTGGTATGTAAAGATGGTCACCCATTAACGGACCAACCGCGGCAGGCGTAGCTTATTATAACCTGCTCGATCGACCCGTGCGGCTGTTATTACTTAGCCACAAGCCCCTACCAGTTAAAATATCGGTGAATAACCAATTAATCAACATGCCTTCGGCGACTTTTGTTGCCGATGATGAATATCTGACCCTTTCTTGCCTGAGGTGGGTTTTGTAATATGCAACAATGGAATTATGTCATGAGGACAGGCAGTAGGCTCCTAAGTGGTATATTACCTTTGTTCTGTGAAATCCGTTAGTCAAGCAATAAGTAATCTAACGTAGATTATGGTTATTAGAGGCCGTGAGAGTAATGGTGGCCCAGTGGTAACGGCCACGACTTACGAGTTGCGGGTCATGGGTTCGACTTTACTTTGTGTAAATTGTTTCATCACCACTGCTCTCAAAACGGTGAAGGAAAACTTCGTGAGGAAACCGGCATGTCCTAAAACCGAAAATTCGAAGACATGTGAGGAGGGGGACACATGAGCTTGCATAATGATGTAGTAGGTACCTACTATCGTATCAAAAACAAACTATAATTCTAATAGGTAAGCTATAAACTATATTAATGAGGACTAGCTCATACATATGTATGGTTCGTAGCTTCCTAGTTTCTTTTTTTGATCGTCGAAAAGTGGTACCTACCGCTTTTGTTTTATTTTCAAATATTTAATTGGATTGCCTCTGAACTACCTACCAATATAATCACCGGATAATAATAATCCACCGTTTGTCACATATACAAGGGCTTATACTAAATGCCCCTTGACCTCCTGAAGCCGCCGAACGTCGTGCAACCGTTTAACGTTTAAACGCAGGCAACTAACAAAATAATAATGCACTCGAATTCAGTTGACTGCTGAGTGCCGAGTCCAAAGGGGCTAAGGTCGTCTGCGTCATTACAGCACCAGGTCGCGTCCCAAAACAATTGCGGCGTGGATACACAATTAGACCCTTCGAGATTTGAGATCTTGAGCTTTGAAGATGCAACTTTGTAGGCTTCAAATACAAATGATGCTGTTGTTCCTTTTGTCACTATGAGATGCAACGAACTCTTAAATTAAAAAGAGGTTTTTACTCTTTCTTACTACGATGTTTTTTGTAGATAGGTAGGTGTTTGGTGGCACGAGGTGCCTTTGAAGCTTTTATACCCAAAATGGCTTAGGTAGTTATTTAGACATTTACCTACTCAGAAAGTCATATAACCGATTTACAATACAGTCCAGCGGGATAATTGCGTAACACTGACAGTAGGAACGGCTTTCATTTTGACAGCTCAACAACATTAATTGCGTTAATTAAGTTGTTGAGCAGACAAAATTTTCGAACATATGAAGCAATGGATTAGTAATATCCTTCAAAATTATTGTGATTGATAGTATGTTACGCAATTATGGTGCAGTTCCTGCTTAGCATTTACACTATAGTTTGACCAAAACCGCTGTATCGCGCCTTCGGTACGTGCGCGGCGAGACGGGGCAGTGCAGGCCGCTCATTCGTCATCGCTCACGGGCCCCCACCCCCCGCCTCGCCGCGCATTCCTCCCGCCTCGCCGCGCTTTCCTAAGGCACGGTACAGCAGTTTCGTCAAACTATAACAATGACGTTACTTCTAATCATTTGTTTTAATTTACAATACCTAGTCGGTAAACGTTTTCTGTCAATTTATTACACCGTTGTTATTCAGAGATAATTAATATTAAACCAGTTTGCTGAATCTACATAATTGGTAATAATTATTTGGTTATGAATTTGAAGTTTTCGCTGTTTTTGTTGAGTTCGATGTACTTTATGGCGAAAACAGATTGTTTATAGATTTGACTTTTATTAAACTACTTATCGTATTAATTAACTTTCAGTTTTTTTTACTTGTTTCGATAGTTCGATTACCCAGTTATCTGGTTGTTTGTGGTAGGTAAGCAAAACTATAGGACTGAACTGAAAAAAATAAGAAAGAATTGTTTCTAACAGGCTTGCAGTAAGAAAACATAGTGATGAAGCTTACCTTAAGGATCCACTGACCTACGTATCATTTACCTAAGTAGGTATCATCATCATCTGCCTAGCCTTTTTAACCGACTTCAAAAAAGGAGGAGGTTCTCAATTCGACGGTATGTTTTTTTTTTTTTATGTGTTTGTTACGCGATTACTCCGCCAATTATAGACCGATTTTCAAAATTCTTTTTTTGTTCGTAAGGAGATACTTCTGAAGTGGTCCCATAGAAATTTCATCAAAAACGGTTCAGTAGTTTGGTTTTTAAACCAAAATTACTGGTGAAAATTACAACTTAAAAGTGAAAAATAAACACTTTTTTGCAAAAAAAAACAACCGACTTCCAAAAACGACACTACAAAGTGAAAAATAACTTTAATTTCGGAAGTCGGTAGCAAACACCGAAAATGCGAACCCGACGACACCGACTTCCGAAATTAAAGTTATTTTTCACTTTGTAGTGTCGTTTTTGGAAGTCGGTGGTTTTTCCCAACTATGTTGGGGTCGGCTTCCAGTCTAACCAAATGCAGCTAAATATCAGTACCTATTTTACGTATAGCGGCTGACTATCCGACCTTCACCAAGTCTAGTAACTAGGTACTAATAAATGATACCCCTTGGTAATCTGATTATCTGGTTATCAGACTTTCAGGCTTCTGACGACCCGTAACGACCGACAAAGATCCACAAATGACAGCCGTGTTTTCCGAGACACGGAGGGGTCTTCGTATGTATCTAAATAGGTATGCTCACCTATCCACGGACCAATCGCGGCAAGCGTAGCTTAACCTGAGCCCCCATAATTTCTCACAATCGATGTGAAAAATCAAGGGAAATTAAAGGTATTTTTGACAGATTGAGACAGATCAGACTGTGAAGGTTCTTAAAATTACTAGAATTGCCCCTCTGATCAATCGACCCGTGCGGCTGTTATTACTTGGGTACAAGCCCGTCTTTACCTAAGTAGGTATATGTACAGACGCCGGCAGGTCAACTTACCCGAAACTGTCAAATTTTCCCAATCAACCTTGAACCTTAATGCTTTAGCCATAAAGTTGAAAATCTATTAAAGAAATTTGACAGATTGTAGTAGCTTGATGTGCTGGTGACTCTACCTACCTAAGCAGGCATAACTTCTACTTCTCACAAGCATCTAGTAAACTGATTTAGTTCCGAGACATTCTTTGTACAATTTTGACAGGCCTTTCAAATGCCAGCTGACCTTGACCGTTACTTCTAATAGGTAATAATTAATTAGACTGAATGTTATGAAATCTTGTTGCTATTGCTATCGTATTTTAGACAGATAAGTATGTAGTGCAACTTTTAGCTCTGCAACGATAAAATGCAAGATTCATACTCTTGATTATTTAAATGAAGCTATTATTACTTCAACAGATATTAATTGCTTCCATTTTGGACCCACAACTCGCTAGTTTTGTTCAAACTTTTATATTTCTATGGTTCAATCTATTAAAGAAACAACAGATTTATGGTCAGGGCCAGTTACCGTTTCCTTTTCGAAGTATTTCGCTGATTATTCACTAGGCACATAGTTGTATTCGTGATTCTGCTTATGTTTAAAAGTTTTAATTTCATGGAGAACTGTTCCCCTTTCTTACCTAGCTCATCAAAATGGGGCTAGTCGTTTTAGGAAGCAATAATGTTTTGAATTAAATTGCTAAACCATTGCTTCATAGGTTTAAAAAATTCGTCTGCTCAACAACGGAAATAACGCAATGAACGTGGCTGACTTGTCAAAATGAAAGGAATCGAAGCGAAGATCGTCGCTCCACCTACCGTGAGGGCGTCCTACCTTACGTTTGCCGATTCGCGGTCTCCACTTAAGAACACGTCTACTCCAACGGTCATCGGTTCTACGGCTAATATTATGGTCAGCCTATTGCCGCTTCGGTTCACACATTAAACACCCAGTGTTCTTCCTCCTCTCTCCTACTTGATCTATGCTGTGCCCGACAGGATCCATAATTGTGACTAATATAATTATTCCTACCAACTATATACATTATGGTAGGTACGCTATAAAGAATTGAGAATTGAATTGAGCTTGCTTCTTCTGTGAGCTATGTCGACAATTTAGGTTCTGAAAACATATGCCTCTGGCTAACACTTCGGGGAAAAACAGGCGTGATATTATGTTATGTTTCATGGGAAAAAAACACTAGACGAACTTTGGTGCTAACTACTTATCACGTGATTGAAGAAAAATAAGTTCGGAGTTCAGTCGTGACTACTGCGCCTGCGTAACTACTGTACCTACCTTGTAAACTTGCCAGTTTCTTGTACACCAGCCTAATGATTGTAATCTTCATATTAGACAAACCTTTGATTGCTTGAATCATCGCAAATGTGCGCGTAACTAACATACCTAACTGTTTTGTCGTTTGAAGTCCAAAATGCTTCATTGTCTCGTGGTCACAAGAACGACGACTGAGGTTGGAGTCCTCGGTTCGATTTCCGGTCTGGCAGTGTGTTATTCCCCTTTATTTATAAACGTTGTTCTTCTTCTTAGCGTGTCGATAGCAATCTAAATGGACTCGGCCCAGAATTCGGCCACTTGTTTGGCGCCATCACCAGCGTCCATCAGCTCCTGTAACATGCAGCTGACAGGATACGCAGGACACGATATTAAGTGTCCCATCGTTTGCGGAACAGCACCACATCTACACTCCAAGGCGGAGTCGTCTATGAATTTCCACCTGAACAGGTTTTTCTTGCTTCGGCCAGCCTGGGTCCGGAGTCTATTTAAAGACTTCCAGGTTACCCAAGGCAACTCATGTCCAGGTGGGAGGTCCTCAGGGGGTGGGATGAAAGGTTTGGGTAAGGAAGCACAGTCTCGCCACGGCTTCAGTCTTTCTTGCGATAACCCCAACATAGTTGGCAAAAGGCTCGAAAGATGATGATGATGTTGAAATTTATTTATATTGTTTCTTCTATCGGTAATTCAGCATATTATTTGCACCAATAAATATTTTATTAAACGAACTTGGTTTCTTAGATCATGAGACTTCTATGTCCTTACAGCTGGCAATAAACAATACGTTATGAACTCATCATTAATTTAAATACACACTTCATGGTCTCATTGCACATATAATTGTTAGTTTGGTCAATAAACATGTATTTTGTTATTTTAATGTGAATTCGGCATGATGGTCGTGAAGGCTCTTGATAATTTGAACTAAATAAATATAGTTTTAAAAGCAATCAATAAAATAACAAAACACCAAGCTTCTAGGTGTTCCCCCAAGTTATAGCCAGGGGTGAAGTGCCCCCACATAACGCCAGTCATGATTAACATAACATGACGCCGGTAATCTCCGTGGGGTTAGGCAGAGGTGTGCCTGACTGCGTGTTGTACACCCAAGTTTCGCCAGTTATGTTTAAGTCCCAAGGAGGGGGGGGCGAGGCTGTTGCCATGCCTTTTACCATGAGCAGTGCTGGTCCAGTGGTGACGGCCCCGATTTAAGGTCGTAAGTTCGAACCCAGACAGGCGCGTTATTTTGTGTAATTTCATCACCACTGCTTTCAAAACGGTGAAGGAAACCGGCATATCTTAGAACCAAAAATTCGAAGATATGTGACATCTACCAATAGGCACTGGGCCCGTGTCGTGGATTACAGCCCACTCTCTCTCACAGAGAGGAGGCCCGTGTCCCTGCAGTGGGGCACGTTATAGGGTCATTATGCTATTGCCATCAACCAGGCACTAGACTAGAATCCAGACTCCTGGTCTTTACTGAGAAATTCCTACCGGAAACCCAAGAACACTTTACCTAACCTGGTGAAACCAGGAGGCCACGCTTTGCAGTCGCGCTTGTGACCACAGACCAAGGGGGCAGTGAATCGAAAAATAAGTCTTAGGTATATTTTAAAGGTATATTTTACCTTATAGGTAGTTATTCTAATACAGATAGATTGATCTATCTGTATTAGAATAACTACCTATAAGGTATTCATGTAAAATTAATTGGCATGCCTTAAACAGGCAAAATATGGGCTGTACAGACGTCAGCAGGTCAAGCTACCCGAAACTGTCAAATTTTCTCAATCAACCTTGAACCTTAATTCTTTATCGATAAAGTTGAAAATCTATTAAAGAAATTTGACAGATTGTAGTAGCTTGATGTAGCTGGCCAACCATCAATTTTTACAACTGGTAACACCTATATTTTCGGCAAATAAATGATTCTTATTCTAGCTTTTTCCCAAGTTTACTGGGGTCGGCTTCCAGTATAACCAGATGCAGCTGAAAACCAGTATGTTACATGGAGCGACTGCCTATCTGACCTCAAATCAAATCACTAAGGGGTTTATTTATAAACGATGATTAAAGTTGGGTGACGTTCAAACGTTAAAAATGTATTGTTAAACAGTCGCTAATCACTTCTTAATTTAAGCAACGTTTATGAATAAAGGTCTAAGTTTAATATATTGATTTGATTTCGGGTCGGCTTCCAGTGTAACAGGGTGCAGGGTGCAGACCTCTAACATGACACCCTTTGGTAAGACTGGTTGTCAGACTTTTGGGCTTCGAACCACACGTATCTAACAACTGTCAAAGATCTACGAATGGCAGCCGGAACCATGACGACTTAACGTGATTTCCGAGGCACGGGTATATTTTTAAGGTACCTTTTAAAACAATAGCTTTAAATAAATGTCGGAGTATTTAATATTCCACCATCGTAAGCACGACTGATTGTTTAACTAGTCTCGTAGCATTTTCGCGATGTAAAACATACGGTTTCCCACGTGGCTATTTTTTACATTTGAACACAATGGATACGCGTTTGGCAATTGTTTCGAATGAATGAGTATGCGCTCGAAGATGTTGATCGCTTTAATTAGTTAGTTGGGGTTTAAGTACTTAACACGTAAGTAACTTAAACTTAACATTCAACGTTTACGTAAACTTTTGTCGTGTTTCAATCATTGTAACTTGTAAATAATTAACTTTACGATAGAGACACAGAATTTAAAATTAGTTCAATTAATGTAGGGACCTATTCTAGAAATATTTATCAATGAAACGATTGATTGAATTACTTTTTGATTGCCTTATTCCAAAAACAAATCGATTTATGTTAGTCAAAGGTGTTGTTAAGACTAAGCCGTTGTTCTATTTAAAAAAATAAAATAAAAGCTTACTTAGGTGTATTTACTTTTTGAATCTGATTGAAAACTGGTTTACTTTAAGAAAAATCCAATTGCAACCTAAGATGCACCTTCAATCAAAACACATAACTAGCTAACTTAGCTTTAGATCTATTGGTCTGCCAATGCCAACCGCTGGACTTATGCCTATCAGATGATGTTGCGTCCACAACAACCAATCATTCGTATTTCATCTTAAGCGACATTTTGTAATACCACCCGATAGCATCTTTCAGGGCTTTTAACCTCAAAAGCATCACATGATTGACTCCGACCGCTTTGATAGCTTCCCCTTCAAGACGGATTGCCCAATCATCGAGAAACCTTCGAGTTTGTACCCTTTTTAGACTGCAGTACGCGCTGCACGGCCTATTAACACACAATCGAATCAAAATTCAACATGGTTGCATATATTCTAAGGTTTGAAGAACACGCTCCTTAAGAATGTTTATGTGTATAACGACTGAAATAAATTTTTACATCGCTCTGGCATCATCTTTTGTTTGACCTACGTTTTAATAACTAAAGCTTACAACATTTTGTACAATCGCCAATTGTTTTCAAGCAAATTGTTAATGTATCTGTATAGGGGATCGATGCGATCAATTTTAACTGCTTCGATGATCCTATTGTTTTAATATTAAGAAAATCAGTTTCGTGATATAATATATTCACGGATACACACGGTGTTGTTCAGCTAGTTCTCTGTGAATGTTGAAAAATCTGGATCAGGAATCTATCGAGTAGGTAGTGTGTTTATTTATTTTTATATAAATGTTTACCAACTAAAGACATACACAGCTTTAACTCACAATCAAGAACACTTTAGGGATAGTACGCCAGACATGCCTTCTTTGTTGAGCATAATTATAACTGGAAAAAGGCTCAAAGACCTACATATATTGCGGCCCGACTCGAAATGCATTTTTTTTTAAAGTGTTTATTCTGCAGTCTGCATATTATAGTTTGTAGAAGGCCTGTCAGTGGTCTGTCAAGAGCAGAGAAGCAGAAGTTTTACAAGCCAACCCTTATAAAATTTACTATACCCTGTACAGACGCCAGCACATCAAGCTACTACAATCTGTCAAATTTCTTTAATAGATTTTTAACTTTATCGCTAAAGAATTAAGGTTCAAAGTTGATTGCGAAAATTTGACAGTTTCTGGTAGCTTGACCTGCTGGCGTCTGTACATTAGGTAAACCGTTTTTTGACAGATGAAACTAGTGATTACAGCAACATACAATACATTGATTGCTACACGTACGATATTATAATGTCTGTAAAAACCATAAATAAGATAATTCAATGAGATAAGGCAGTTTATATATTTATTTTATTACGCATTTTAAAGTTAACTTTTACATAATCTGGAATATGTACGTTCTGAGACAGCTGTCAAAAAACGGTTAACCTTTTGGACAGGGTATACAGGATGAGGTATCATATTCACCCATGATAAGGCTAAAGATTGGTTATGGGAGTCAATCTTTAACTCGAATCATGGGTAGAAATTAGATGGAATTTATTTCGACCGCGAGCTGGACTAGGTCACATGCACTCACCTATGTGCCACCAAATTCGCGTGTAGCAATGATAGGTTAAAGATCAAAGATCTCGAAACCACGTTTTGTGAAAAAGCATCGATGTCAGTAGAACACAGTTCTTGGGATACAGTACGTCATTAAAGACGGTATGAGAAAATTCCAATTTACGCTACAGACACAGTCAGTTGTGATTTGTACACACTTCGCAACCGCGAGCATTCGAATCGTAGGGGAAAATGATCGCTGCATATGATTGTTAATTGGAATTATTTTTTGCTAGTTCAGGTCGAAACACACACTATAAAAGGTACCATAGTGACATTCTGAGTCATGGGATATTTCTCCACAGTTATTATCTCCGTTGAATAAGAAATCCTTGTTATTTCGTGTTGATATCTTGTCAATGTATAAATAACTTCTTAGTTGATGCAACTGCTTGTGTTGTGACACTGGTTGTTAAGGCAGTAGGTATAATTACTTAGCGCATTCTTGGAGTTATTGATTCTTTTATATTTTTCTTCGATGTCGATTTTTTCAGTAAAACGTTTGAATCATGTAGGTACCCACTTAATTAACCTATTCTACTAGTAGGTAACTATAGGCACTTAGAATCTGAAGATCAGAATTACATTTCGGACTTTACCCGACTTTGTCTGACTGGACCTGGATTTTTTTTCGAAAATGCTCGGGCTCGTTATTTTTTATCCTATTTTGTTAGATATTTTATGCCACTGCTTTCACTTTCGAACACAATGTTGGGGTTAGTTCCAGTCTAACCAGATGCAGCTGAATATCAGTATTTTACATGGAGCGACTGTCTATCTGACCTCCACAACCCAGTCACTGGGTAACTCGATACACCTTGGAAAGACTGGCTGTCAGATTTTCGGGCTTCTGACTACGTAACGACTGTCAAAGATCTACGAATAACAGCCGGGACCAACGGTTTTCCGAGGCACGGAAGGGTCTTGGTACGGTATGGATGGTCACCCATCCACGGACTCACCTCGACAAGCGTAGCTTAACTTTCGATCGACACGTGCGGCAAATATTATTTAGCCACGCGTTAACGACCAATCTAATTAATATTACAGGCATGCAGTCCTTTTATTACCCTCACATTACAATATAGGTGACATAACAAAGAGTACATGCGAGTGCGACACGTCGCGTGACATATTTACTCCGTCGTCCTTACGTCACCACTTATTTATTAATTTTATAATGCCAAGATGATTATGCACATTAAAAATATGTATGAGTATTATTGAACATCCTTACTGAGAAGTAACTAAGCGAGCCGGAGATCCGTGTACCTAGCTACTATTTATTGACGCTTATTGTGATAGTTCACACGACCATGCTCATCAAATGTTTGAATCGCGACATAGCGTTCACTCCGTTCTATGATTATCAGAAATGCATATTTTTCTGAAGTGTTTTATTGTCGCATAAGGCTACCACCCGTACTTTAAAATGGGTACACTAAATAAATACGAAAAACTTTATTCCGTCAGTCACAAATACGAATTTCAAAATAGGTACCGATTTTTATAATTCCGAATGGTTCAAAATTCCGAATATAACAACTCCGACTTATCATTATTCCTATTTTTATAATTCCTAAATTTCAATATTCCTAACGTTTTACTGTTCTCAAAATACCGAGTTTCAATAGATCGAATAACAAAAAGTCCGACTTAATGACAATTCGAAACATCGAAAATACGAATTCCGATTATTAAAATACCGATTAATAGAATTCCGAAATAAAGACGCCTTGTAAAACTGAATAGCAAGACAAACTCTTTAAAAACTACGATTTTTTACTTTTGAATAAAAATATTTTGTTTCGGCTGCATCGGAATGTTGTTTTTTCGGACCGAGAACCCTTCGAGCATTTGATTCTTCGAAGGTATGAACATCGGAAAACTAACAAAACGTATTTACGACTTTCGGTAAAATAAATTTCATGATTTTTAATAATAGACATTATAATTCTTAGGTACTTATTATGAAATTCGGACTTTTGAAAATCGGAACATCGAAATTCGGAATAAAATATTTCGGAGTATTTGGGTGTTCCCCTTTAAAATACAGTATTGTCCTCTTTTTCGTGTAGGTGTACTTCTACCATCCGTACTTCTTCCATCCGTACTTTTACCATCCGTACACTAAAATAGAGTATTATCTTCTTTTTTGAGTAGGTGTACTTCTAACACCCGTACTCTAAAATGGAGCATTGTCCTGTTTTCGTGTAGGTGTACTTTATAACTATGACACCAATAAAGTACGCTAAAATACTCTATTTATGTAACTCTAACTGTTACTGGCTTTTTTCCCTTATGATAAAAGTGGAGAGACGAAAGGAACAAAGCTTTCCTAAAATTAATTAAAAACGTGCTGATACAATATTTTAATTTAAAGTTTGATTGCAAAGGCTGTATGTAACTATCTTCAAGAAAGACAAATATTTGTTGAATGTTGCTAAAAGTAACAAAAAGTGTGATTTTAAAGATAAAAAGATTTTTTTTTAAATTGTTTAATGCTTTGTACGATATTTTCGTTCTACTGAAATGAAAAATAATTTATTCATCCCAAAAACGTTGGCAACCCACTCGCATATATATATTTGATTTATCATTAGTTATTAATTATTTAATTGTAAAGGGTTTACGATAAGTGCATTGCGTGTGCAATTAAATAAATAATTAGTCTGATCTAGTTAGTTAATTGAGGTTGTTTGACTTCTTTTAGTAAACATTTGACCCGGTCGGGAAGAGGGGGTATTTTTTTAGGACTTGAGGATAGGCAGAATAGGTCATCGTCCTGTCGTATAATGAACGTGGAATAGGATCAACAATGTCACAAATCCGCCTGCCATAGGAAATAATTCTTCTTCTTAGCGTGTCGATGGCAATTTATATAGAGTCAGCCCAGAATTTGCTTACGACCTTGATTCCTTTAATGGCATCCATCAGCTTCTGTAGCGTGCAGACAGCAGGAAACGCTGGACACCATATTAAGTGCCCCATTGTTTGTGGGACAGCACCACATTTACACTCCAGGGTGAAGTCATCTGTGAATCTCCACCTGAG
The DNA here is from genome assembly GCA_951799955.1 of Apamea anceps. Taxonomy (NCBI): domain Eukaryota; kingdom Metazoa; phylum Arthropoda; class Insecta; order Lepidoptera; family Noctuidae; genus Apamea; species Apamea anceps. Next base: position 8,188,461 of record OX637505.1, on the reverse strand, counting down.
CAGGTTTTCTTTGCAAGTAGGCCGAATACCTGAGTCCGGAGTATATTTAAAGACTTCCAGGCAAGCCAACGCAACTCTTGTCCAGGTGGGTGATTTTCACCAGAAGGATTCGTGATAGTGGGAATTTCTCAACAATCACCTGCAGGAGTGGCTTGACATAAGGTTTTTGTTTGTTTTTGTATATTGAAATTAGGATTATATATTGACATCTGTATATTGACATCATTAGTATTGTATTTTTGACATCTGTATTGTATTATTGACATTAGTATTGTATATTAACATAGTCTTATTATTAGTTTTCATATTATTTTGTATTTTATTTTTTCTGTTTTTTTGTCATTTATTGCTATTTATTATTAATTAAGTTGTCAAAATGTGTCATTCTTTACAATTATTTTTTTATAGTCCAGGCTTACTTTTATTTTATTAATTTTCTTGTCGAGACTTGGCTGCTTGATTAATCTCAAACATTTGTTCGCCCTCTGGCTTAACATAGCGCACTATTCTATCTTTATATAACATCATTATTGTACCTATGTTCAACAAATTAATGAATGACTTATGACTTATGTGGTTCCTGGATGACTCATATAATACAGCAATGATGTCTATTCTTAGTGCCCTATCTATTCCACGACCCCTTCCATTTTGGTAGAGTTCTGTTACCAAAAACGATGTGACTGCAATTCGCAGAAAAAGTTTATGATAGATAAAATTCAATATCACTGAACAGGATTTAGAGTAGACGAGTCATAACATAATTGGTTTGAATGTGTCATCATTTCAATGACCTGCCATAATAATATAATTACAAGCCCGGGGCAAGGGCAGCCGATGACTTCTAGCGATCACACCAAAATTAATGCTTGATAACGTCAATTATTTCGCTCTAAATTGTTATAAAAAGCTCAATCATTAAATACCTATTAAATGGTCAAATAGGCACCTCTCTACCTACTGTATTTTTTTTAAATTAATTAGCAGAGGAACAACTACTAATGGGCAATTATTCTCGATACGCATGATTAGCTAAGCCTAGGGTGCAATTACTCTTAAGTGTATACAAATATGACAATAGTATGTAAGTATCATTGAAATACTGAGGGACGAACCAAAAAAAGTTAATAACTGCATGCGAGTGAAGCCTCGTTTAGTAACTACTACTTACTAAGAAGTTAGCGAATAATAAAGAATGTTTGTCACATGCACGAAGTCAATATACTCCTACAGCCGGTCTATTCTGTAAATCTCTCACCGTGAAAACTTAGGTAAAGTGAGCTGTCATTCCACCATAAGCTAGGGATTGACACTATTGACTGCTGACTTCAAGCTAAGCATTCACTATAGAATAGCACAGCAGGTAACATGACTATTGTTTGCATGCAATAGTCGATAGCAAGTTGCAAGTTAATGCAAGTTTAACTATCAAGCTTACATTTTCGAAGAAGCTTCGTAATTGAACTTTGTTGTTATTTCTGTGTAATTTTTAAGGCTAAGGTCATCGTTTCAGTTAAAACCAATCTCCTAGTTCCTTTCGATGTTGAAAGGAGTGGTGTCAGTAGTAAAATTATGTAGGTATTTAGGTTGTAACGGGCAAAATTAGGACATGAAGCGGACATTAGGTAGATACAGTTATTGACAACACACACAGGGATGCTGGTGCCTATGTTTTGGCATATATGGTCCACCAGGAGCAGAGATGATGTCCTGTTCTATGTCAACCTAGAAAGCATAGGCCTCTGAAACCTACGAAAAATTCAAACAATTTCATATTGTAAAATAATATCTTTGTGTAAAATAAATATGATTTGCATGCCCATGTGACAGTAAAACATAAAGGACTATCATAAAAAAAACATCTATGAGATGCTGATGGCTCATGTTTCATCATCATCATCGTCATCAGCAGTTCATTGCTGGACATAGGCTTCTCCTATTGTACGCCATTCAACTCGATTTTCGGCAACTCACATCCATCTGTTACCAGCCATCCTGCGAAGATCGTCGCTCCACCTAGCCTAAGGGCGTCCTACCTTACGTATGTTGACCCATGTTTGCAAACTAATAAATGATTTGATTTGCTAATAATCGGAAAATTTACAGTAACTACAAAGAAAACATCATACTCTATTTATAGAACCTACGTGTTCTGAAAAAAGTGACAAAAATGTAACGGCGCAGAGTGCATAAGGTTGAACTTCCTTGAACTTACAATCTCTTCCTAGTAGGCAAAAGGTTGTGAGTCCGCAGTTTTTGGACGAGAACAACGAACTCTTTCCTGATTATGATCATCAAGATAGATATTGAAATTCACACATGTAGGTAATAAAACCGCTATGGAACCGTCACTGAACTTGAATACTCAAGTTTTCCTTGAGATACCGAAGTGGATAAAGTTATTTTTATTAAAATAACTCCGTTCTAACTTTGCTCATGCGTTGTCAAAATATTCTAGTCGTGGTCTGATGGTATCTTTTCCAAAAATGGTAAATATACCGTAACAATTATGTAAATGGTAGGCAATTTATGTAACTACTTATAGTATAGGTCACTTCTACTTAGATCTATTAGTTATTATGTGCTTCTACATTAAGTGAATCAGATAAAGTCATTATTTAAGTAAGTTGTTACCATAACTGTTGGTCCATGGATGGGTGGCCATCTTTAAATACCAAGCCCCTTCGTGTCGCGAAAAAGACGTTAAGCCGTTGGTCCCTACCTAACCTTTCCCCAACTATGTTGGAGTCGGCTTCCAGTCTAACCGGATGCAGCTGAGTACCTGTATTTTACATGGAGCGACTGCCTATCTGACCTCCACAAAGCTGTTACTGGGTAATACGAAACCCCTTGGTAAGACTGATTGTCAGACTTTCGGGCTTCTGACGAACTGTCAAAGACTGTCAAAGATCCACGAATTTCCTGTTTTATATTGTTTAATTCAGGATATAAAACAAGTCTTTAGATTAATATTTGAATGATATGAATTTTCGGTAGACTTATGGATGCAGTGGTTTTATTCAAAGTCTAGTTTTGGCCAGAGCCTGTTATTATTCGTCTAAGATGTTACGCATCCGTCAGTTTTTATTCAAATTCCGTATTTAATGTCCCATTCATACATTCTTATTAGCCCGAAACTGTTCATTTCTAAACACGGCTCTTATTACTTACGTAGATGGATCGAGATTCCTGGTGCTACTACGTTTCGCAGGTAATGCCTATGTCCGGTTCCTAATGACTTACTGGTCGTTATTATCGCGTAACTATGCCAATATCGTATAAGGTTAGGATGGCATATCCTTTCTAGACCTTTACCTCATCGAAGCTGCCTAAGTGAAATATCTCATTGCCATGTTTTTAAAAACCAATACAACATAACATCACCCCTGTAATTCCCGAAGGGTTAGGCAAAGGTATAGGTAGCTAAAGTACACCCACCTTTCGCCAGTTGTGGTGCTCCCACACTGCTGTTATAAAATGTTTATTAACATTATCTAACATGAAAACCTTTCTGAAAACCTGTTTTATTAAATGTAAATCACAATGGAGTGGGAGCACCATTATGTTTAGTTCCATGTAACAGAGGGCAAGCTTATTGCCATAAGCTGGATACAAATGCAGACTCCGGGCTGCTTTTCCCGAAATGGGGATCGAACCCAGGACCTCATGCTTAGCAGTAGCACTTGCGGCAGTTAGACCAACGAGGCAGCCAATAGAAATGCGTTAAAACAGGCTAATACTAAACTATTGAGGGCCATTCTAGGCTTTCATCTAATAGAGTAGATGTTACTTCGAGTGACGGCTATGTGAACATGTAACAAAGAAACATGTGTATAATTTTCACGTTAGAAAAGTGCTGATTCTCAGCTTAATTTGAATAAATGACTTTTGTTTTTGAGAAGATATGTACCGAGACCCCTCCGTGTCTCGGAAAGCACGTAAAGCCATTGGTCGCAGCTGTCATTCGTGAATCTTTGACAGTCGTTACGGGGGGTCAGAAGCCCGAAAGTCTGACAATCAGTCTTACCAAGGGATATCGTATTACTCAGTAACTGGGTTGTGGACGTCAGATAGGCAGTTGCTCCTTGTAAAATACTGGTATTCAGCTGCATCCGGTTAGACTGGAAGCCGACCCCAACATAGCTGGGAAAAGGCTAGGCAGATGATGATGTGGCCGATGTGGGGTTAAAATACTTACTTACAAATGCCTTAAAAACTTAATCGATCAATACTTAACTACTCATAAAGATTACTAAACATAAATCAGTCTTCAAAAAGTGGTCTACTTTGCAAAGTAAATTAAGAACAAACGTGCAGTGATCTCTTAATTATAATGATAATTTAATTATAAAGGGTATAGTTCATATTTTGATTGATGAAGACGTAGATATTATGTGCTGTAACGTGCTTCCTAACGAATTTGTTTAGTGTAAATAATTAATTGTGTCTGTAATCAGAAGCTTTCATTTTGCTACCAGTAGCAATGTTTATGTGTAGATTAAAATGAAGTCAACGAAACAAAGGGAGTATATTAGGATTGTAGCATGTTCTACATGGTTATGATTTTTTTTTAATATCAGGTAATCCCTTATCATAGGTAGTTCAATTAGTCAATAAAAACGGTATAGTGTTTGTTCAAACATTTGAGAGCCACTGCTCTCAAAACGGTGCTCTCAAAAAGGAAGTTTTTTTAAGAATTTATTTCATTACCACTGTAATGAGATAAATTCCAATTTATTTCATTGCCTCTGTAATGACATAAATTGCACAAAGTAAAGCGCCTTCCTGGGTTCGAACCAACGACCTACAACTCGTAAGTCGGGGCTGATACCACTGTGCCACCACTGCTCTAAAGTAAGTTGTAAACTTGTAAGTTATTATAAGTTATCTAGGTCACTAGGCTGTAGGCAACTTGTAATTATTCTAAACTTGATTTTGTAACGCTCCACGATTAAAATTCTTCACAGCAATTAAAAGCATTATTCATGAAATTAGTACCTTTATAACGCCTACTAAATGATCTATAAAATCATCAATATACTAAAGCATCACATCATCATTATTTAAACTGTCTTTGTCAGTGCCATTGGTAAACCTTCGTATAATCGGTTGGTCGGTGTTCGGTTTTGCTCTTCATCACGATAGGATAGTACAGTGGGGTAGGATAGTACCCTTTACAGTCTCCCCAGAGATGTGCACTAACAGGCGTTGCACAGTTGGTGTAAGTTACATGGCCTGGCTGGAGGCTTTAATTTCCTAAGACACCACAAGAGAACATAGATTATAGGGATCCTGACATCGTTTATTTATGGTGACCACCGCGGTGATTTTAGTAAGGTAACAATTTCACACTCATGACAGATCTTAACCACAAAGGCTGGGCGCCTTTTGTATGCCCCCCCAAAAGGATAAATGAGAATTGAGCCAGATCACTTGCGTTGGTGCTGTTGGCTGTCATAAGCCTGTTACAGGCTTACAGACTGTTACCAGCTTAGCCAACCGTAGTTAGCCTTATTACAGGTATACTGCCGCGGTTGGTTCGTGAATGGGTGACGATCCATTAAATATCGAGACCCCTGCGTGCCGCCGTCTGTCATTCGTAGATTTTTGAGAGTCGCTACGGGTAGTCAAAAGCCCAAAAATCAGACGACCAGTCTCACCAAGGGGTATCGTGTTACCCATTAACTGGGTTTTAGAGGTTATGTAGGCAGTCGCTCCATGTAAAATACTGGTGTTCAGCATAGTTGGGAAAGGGCTAGGCAGATTTTTATTACAGGTATACTGCGGCATCCACTGGTATTCCAAATGCTGGTGGTACTTTAATATATTTGAGGATATCAAGAGGGTGGAGGGCAGCTTTCTCAAGAATAACAACCTCAAAGCCAAAGCAAATGATTAATTATTTGGCATAGAGGCCGTTGTTATAAGCGGGATTATCCCATAGGCCTTAATGCATGATTATTGATTTAACATAACATAACATACATATTCATAACATCACGTCTTGTTTCCCAGAAGGGTTGGGCAGAGGTGTACCTACAGTACATCCACATTTCGCCAGTTATGTTTGAGTCCCATGTCATAGGGGGCGAGCCTATGGCCATCGATTCCGGGCTCCAGATTGCTTATGAGAAATTCCAGATAGAGAAACCCTATAACACTGCCCGACCTGGGAATCGAACCCCAGACCTTATCATACTCAGCGGTAGCTTGCTACCACTAGACCAGTGTTTTTCAACGTGTGGGTCGCGACCCCCTAGGGGGTCGCCTAGCCTCTTTAGTGGGGCCGCCGTTTCTTTAAAATTATAGGAGGTTCCAAAAATCAAACACTTCAAAGCTTCAGTGGTTGATTGTGGGAATTCTATTTTTCTGGTTAACCAAAAGGTACCCAAGGTGACAGACTTGAATTCGAAGTTAGAAGCGGTGGAGGGAAAGGTGTCGCGAAATATTTTCCGTACTAAGGGGGCTACGCCATGAAAAAGGTTGAAAAACACTGCTCTAGACCAATGAGGCAGCCTCATATTGATTTAATGAATGTCGATAACATAATATGCTTTTACTCGATTCTGCCTCTGTAATTTTGGTAAATTATATTTCGTGCACTCATCATGGAACATGTTGGTGTGTTATGTCTTAATTAAACTTGGATATTTTAAATTAAATCTAAAGACGCGCCGTTTTTGCGTAGGATGTGCGTTATACGTCAACAGTTATTAAATAGGCCGTAAAATCAAGTTTAGATGCTATATGTCCCTACACTTATCTATTTAATTATTATGTATCATTTTATCACATCATTTCCTGATCTTACATAATACTAAGGAAGCTATAAATCTCTTGTCGAAAACTACTAAAATTGGTTCATCAGAATTCCATTGACTCAATAAAACGAATCGTTATTGTTCCGATATTTGAATAATCTCATAGCGTATACTTTAAAATTGTTTTGTCACGTCGTAACTAATATTTATGGAGGTTAAAATAGCTTGCCTATAACGTTCCCAATGATGGGTCATCCTCTCTGCATATAATCCACTCCCTCTAGGAGTGGATTATAATCCACCACGCGGGTCCAGTGCGGATTGGCGGATGTCACATGTCTTCGATTTTTTTGGTTCTGGGACCATTGGGGCCAGTTTCCTCACGATGTTTTCCTTCACCGTTTTGAGAGCCGTGGTGATGAAATTAAATACACAAAGTAAAGTGCCTGGCTGGGTTCGAACTCTCGACCTACAACTCGTACGTCGGGGCCGATAATACTAGGCCACAACTGCTCACAAAATAGCTGACTGATGCCTAAAACTATAACACAAAAAGGTTCCAGTTACAATAATAATAAATCATTTATTTCGGACTCTCACACATCCATATTATTATTAGTAGCACAAAAATATTTATAAACTAAGTTAGTATACAGAACAAAAAAGAATTAAAAATTAAAATTAAACATAAAAAAAAAATAGAAACAATAATGCACAGTTTTGAGTTAAATTCTAAACAATAAACAAAAAACAAAGTAAATATTACTACAACTCGATTCATATGTCATGTCCAATTAACACGCTTAACCGAACACACGCAACTGAAGATTAAGCTGTTTTTTATTGAAAAACTTTCAGCGAGGAGGTTCAGCAGATAAAGAAGAAGATAGATAACTGAGGTGTGAGGTCACCTCTGCCTGGCAGTCATGTGGACGTACGTGTCGGTCCCCCGCCGGCGCACGCGCATCCCCGCTACGGCGACTATAAAAGACCAAGCCCAAACCTGCCGCGCGCTATTACAACAGTGACTCTGTGATTTTTCCCGCCGTGTATTTATTTAAATCAACAATAAAGGTAAGTGAACTTGGTTAAGGGATAAAGGGATGATGTGGAATTCAAGGATAGATAAGGTTAAGGTTTCAGAAAAATATTAAAAAAAAAACATGTTTTTTTTTGTAATTTAAAGTTCGGCTTACAAATCCGCTTGTAAGTAGGCATTTATTTCTTCACACTACAATCAACTCGATGCATCTTATTTTGATAGTAAGTTCTTGCATAAGCGCGAGCTTAATGTTAATGTAAAGTCGCACCCCGCGGTAATTGTTGACGAGCTCAAGTTGCATCAATTCATTCATGCGATGATTGCTCTCGTCAAATCTGACACGAAAATTACTTGGTCCGTCAGTGGTAGTGTCCTTAGAATACGCAGTGTCTGTTGCGGATTACAGGCGATGTACAGCGTATGTATGTCAAGCCGCAGTTGCAACACCGAGCACTGATGCTGAGAATATGTCTGAGAGCCCTTTTCTATGAGGTTTCATCACGTGCTAGACTTTCAACTGATGAGGATTATTGGTGTGCCTGTCTGTAGTAGGTACACTCGAGGACACAATGCGCTGCTCAGCGAAAGAATCACATGTGCAAATAACTTAACCGCAACTTTGTGATAACTTACCTTAGCGGTTAAAACAACCTTAAGAATATTTTAAGCACATGATAATTATTAATGCTATGCATCAAAATAGTGTTTCAAAATATAGCATTATGAAGGTTAACAAGGCTGAAAGATGTGAACTTTCAAATATTTATTACATGTGACACGAAAATATGTGAGTTAAGTAAGATTCGGCTGTGTTAAGTTATCGGAACCTGTTCTTGATTTGAGTATTAACGTTACTGATAAACGATCGACACTTGCGTTGTCCAACGCGGCGATGTAAATGATTCTGGACTTGAATTTGTGACGTTATGAAAGAAGCATTAATTTGTATAAAAAAGAAACGAATAAAAAATAAAAAAGCCCTGCCGCTAAACGGAACATTTGACAAGGAATAAAAAACTTAAATGTCAAAATCAAAGTCAAAGTTTTTTAATACCTAATTCCTATTTATTAAAACAACTTACTTATTTTTTAAAACATCATAAATTAAAGTATCGTATTTAAGTAAATATATTATAGACGTAGCATCAAATATCAACACATCGTCACATAACAAAAAAGCGTCTCGTCTTGTCTGACATTTTCGACGAGTATTTAGATCAAAATGTTTATATTATGTAAATATTAACCATTTATTATATCTCATATCGAATTACAAAAAGATATTTATATGAATCTGGGTTTGTTGAATGACACAATGAATTTAAAAGTTTTTAATTTAAACCCACGCACGATATTTCAGAATAAGCAGATATATAGTGACATAAGTTTAAAATATTACGTTTTGAAATTTTTGGTTTTTATGTGTGGTTTTTGATATTGATAAAGTGATTCTTAGTAGTTATTTGATTCATAATAAGACGAAAAACTGCATACGAATTATAAAGTAATTAAACAGAATATTAGATAAATAAAACACAGTGGGAAAAAAGATACAAACCAACAAACGAAACTATAATTATTTGATTATTTCCATGTTAACCTTAGATTACATAATGAGAAACAGTTGAAGAACAATGCTGTAGCCTGCTTATCCCGAGGTTATCTCTCAAACTTATTTCCTTTGCGAACTTAAACGTCAAAGAACTTGGCTTAAGTTAGGTTTAAGTAATGCTTAACCGCAACTTAACTGTGAACACTTTGAAACTAAGTTGTGGAGACTTCGTGTCCTGTTTTTCGTTGTTATTTTAATAACTCTGCTATATTAAAGATACGGATGAAGAGTAATTCGTGCTCGGTTTTTGTAGTTATTAGAGGTAATCAAGTAACTATTAGCATCGCTATACAACGTGGCAATGCTGCCAGCCTTTTGGGCACTGTTCCTGTTGACAGCGATGCGGACGAATTTTTTGATGCCCTATGATTCTTTTTTTTTTTTTTCACTTGTACATATGTATTATTATTTTAGACTTAATTTCATTCTTATGAGAATAAAACTCTGTATTCGATTATAATTATTACACTGAAAGTAAAATAATTTTAGTAACTATTATTTTATTACTTGGACATTAGTCTCAAGAAAATTTATGGGGTTAGTCAACCGTATGTGAAAACAAGAATAACTTACTCTAAAGATGTGTCCTTAGATTCGACTGTAAATCATGTGTTTTAACTTTGCTGTTCTCAGTTATTACTAAGTATTTATATAGATATTTTAAACACAAACGCCCCATGGCATATAGGCTTGTAAAAAGGATTTTTCTCTTAAGTTAAAGTTATTAAAATCCAGTTTTACATTAATTAAATTGAAGCTCTGACTAAAATACATGTAAAAATTAGTCCCTCAGCCATTTCCTCGGCCAATTTTGACCAAATTATTAATTTGCAGATAAAGTGATCCATTTATCTGGCATTTGCGCTGTCGACACACAAATTGCTCTAATTAATAAAACGTTTTTGCTCTCAAGATGAAATAATTACAAGACGGATGTGTTCTTAACATTACGACAAAGTAATTAGTTAATACTTAGAGCAAAGTAATGACACACGAGGACATATTTGTTGCTAAAACTATTTAGAGATAAAACTTCTTGTTTGCGTTTAAGATTCTGATGAGGATCAGTCATCATTATGGTTAGGCAATGTCTAGGTGTAATTTGTCAATACAAAAACTTTAGATGTCATTACTGTTGGATGATAGCAAGATGTATGATACAATTATGTATATTTTAAGCCGTTTTGAGAATGAAAAATGCTCAGAATACACTACGGCCTGGTTTCATGAAGTTCTTATACGAGGAGTAGTTATGAATTATGATGTAACTAATACTAGGAGTTAACAACATGAGAGCTTGAGCTATATACCCAACTTCTTATTAAAACTACTTCTACTACTATTTCTTATTATTTAAAAAATCCTGCTAGATGTTGCGTTTCATCGGGGTAGTAAATTAGCAACTGCACCCACCAGCGCACTTCATAGGGATCCTTCAGAAAATTCTGCGAGATTATCGTCTAAAATACTTAGATATAGAGTTAAGGCAGTACCCAGCTTAAAATGCGCGGTCTCCATTCGCGATCTCTCTGAAGTTGGTGGCACTAGAAGTCAAGTTATGATAGTAAAATGTGAAAGTCCGTTTGTAAACAAATCATAGACATTGTATTTGTGTGGTTCATTGATTACACCGCATGAACCGTAACGTTTCAGCGGCTATATTATTTGTCTATGCATGAACGTAGTAAGCGACCATCATAAATGAAGATACCACTTAAATTTCAACATGACCATCTCACATTGGTCATGGACTTGACATTTGGATACATCGTTAATTTGTTACCAAATATAAACAAAGTTCGACACCTCCGTTCAAGCTTTTAATTAACACACTTATAATTAACTTTTATATCTTCCTCGCTTTTCGCAACAACTTAATAGCTCACATACTCAGAAGACATTAAAATGTTAGCCAAAGTATAATTAAAAATAATTACGAACATTTCCAACAGGCTTGAAGGACGGAAACATTAAAGTTTTAAGACAATCAATAAGTCTTAATGTGCAATCGACTAAAAAGGTTATCCCACGAGGGTACACGAACAACAATAGCTCGGATTCTGTGTCCCACAATTAAGCTCCGTACTTTGCAGCCACTCGATCACGTGAGCCGAAGGACGTCTTGAGTAACTCACTCACTCCGAATTAGTTCGACAAACCGATGGTATCGCGACGAATCGGACAACTACGCCTCGCAATCTCGAATCGGATGCCCGTAGATAGACCATTTCGAAAGGCATGTGGCTTGTGGACCCTCGGCAACTCACAATTGACGTCGACGCGTTAGGACAAATGCCAGCGTGTTGCGCAACGGTTCAAGGCTACTACTTTGATGTTTTATACGCGAAACGACAATCTGCCTTATGAATATTCACGATTGTCATTACTTTTAAGCTTAACAGCTGCGAGCAGGAACCGCTGAGCTTTGTTAGTCGAGATATCGTCTGATTGCGGGAATGGCAATGGTTGTCATCGTTTCCTTATTTGCTGTGATAATATTAATAACGTAATGAGTAAATTTGTTTATGATAAAATTTTGTTTAAGTAAACGCGTTGATGTCTTTTAAACCGCGCTCATTTCTTGTGTGTTCACAAGTCACCGCGGGCCTACTAATGAAGATGTATTTCGCAAGAACGGATAATCAATCACCTTATCTATTGCAGAGACTTTCCTCATCGATAAAAGCCTCTAGTTTGTCACCATCGACACTTACACAAATGACTATGGTCTATGGATATTACCTTCGTGTATAAATATTTTGAAACTTAACATTGTGTTGGGTTTAGATAAGATGTACAAATACGAGTTTTATGTGAGGTCGATTCATCTGTAGATCTAATTTTATGGCGTGTTTCGTAAATTTATTAGGGATTTTTCAATAAAAGCCATTAAAAAATGCTGAAAACCAAAAAAATATTCATTTTTTTATTGTGCGTAGTTGAGTAAACCACGGTCGAATCGAAATAAAGATGTATGAATTAAATTCTACATCCGTTTGACACATCGTGGGGGTCAAATGTTAGATGCAGTTTATTGGCGAGTTCATGTTTATGTTAGGTGTCAGTAGAGACAAGGTTGCCGTCTAACTGTTAATGTATCGTTATTCGGTTACAAGGTCGAAATTATTCGCGAATTAAAGTTCAGTGTAACTTGAAAAGTGAAGCAATGTCCGGTTCTGTCCGGAATTATTATCTAAAAACTTCTGTTAATGGAAATAGAATGAGGCAAGATTTTGTGAGACCCAACAAGAGCTAGGTAATTCATTCAACTCAAAAATGTAGACATGTACTTAAACTTTTTACTTTAAGAAAATCATGTCTTAAGTTTTCCGTAGTGTTTTGGTTTTACTTGTATATGGCCGAATAGTTTCGCTGTAATCGTTTTTTTTTTTAATTCCAAAATTAAATAAAATAATTCTAGTTTTATCCAAATATCCGGTTAACATCACCAATTAACAAACATTTTCAATTAACAACTTGTTCTACCAGACAAACTGCCAGAATTAGCACCATATATGGCAACATCACGAGATTCGCGCCAAAATGTCATGACATTGAACTTGGAACACTATTCAAGTTTACATAGAACTGGGAAGTTAGCGAATGTACGTTCCAATATATGTAACACAGCTTTTGTCCGCGACTTTGTTCGCATGCAAGTCGTACAATACACAATATATGTACTAAAATAACGGCAAATTTTTTATAAAACTCTCTCGGCCCTCGACTCACCGCGACGCATCGCATCGCCCGACAGCGCTATTAGTTCTTTTCTTTTTGCTCGGCTCCTAAGCATCGTAGCGTGATGTCAAATAGCCTTCATACCTTCTACATATAAATAACCTTTCTCAAGAATTGGGCTATCAAATGCAAATATATTTTTTCCAATCCGTCTAGTGGTGCCATAGGTCCAGAGATAAGCGCGATCGAACAAGAAAACAAACAAACTCTTCAGCTCTATTATATTTTCCAGTCGTTACACGGTATTCATAAAACGACCCAATCAACCGTTGAAAGCTAACGAATCGATTTTACGCAACCATTGTAAGTTGAAACTGATATTTCTAAACAAGACACACGCGTCATAATAAATCTATAGGTAACAATAAACGTTTTGTAGATACTAATTTGAATATAATTGAATTATGGATTCGTCGGTTAAATGTTTTGGATATAGAATTTCATCATGGTATTGACAATTCAATGAGATCCTCCTGATTTACCAAATTTTATTTATTTCTTCATTTATTTCAGGCGACGCAGGCCCATCGATAAATATACCTTAACGTAAACACACATTTATTTTTATTATAAAATAGTACTTCACTAGCTAGTTCTTGTGCTGTTCTGTGGTACTTGTCCGCGGAAGTGTCGGAACACCACGTCCTGCGGCGAGAAGTCTTCTACCTAAGTTGTTCATGGTTCATTTAGATTAGGTTTAGATCATATCTGACAGTGTCCCAGAAAACAATCCAAGGACCCTGTCAGTTTAGTCAGTGGGACATATTGTGATTTGTTGTCTCCTGCGCTTAACCCAATTTATTTGGGGTCGACGAAACATCTCTTTTTCTTCCATACTTCTCTATTAGTCGTCATATCGGTAGTCAACCCCTTTCTAGTCCTACTCGTATCATCTGCCTAGATCATCATCATATTATTTGTTATGTATATTTGACATTATTAAACTCTATTGTCCTAGGATCGTAAACAAACGTCAATCAAATATTCATGAAGAATAAAACACGTAATTTTCAATTCCGGCTTACATAATTTCGATTGTATAAGCAAAATATACGAATTTTCCCAAGATTCATCCCACGTTTGAACACAGTAAACATAATAATTTATGCTGCCGATCCTCCTACTGTTACTTGTTTTTACTACACCCACGGGAAATTATTAGCGGCCTGACTAAAAGCATACATACATAGGCACAAGGATACATAATTCACATCCTAAGCAAATAATTTACATGCTAATTTAAAAACAATTGATGACCTGCATTGAGTAGAGGCGTAGAGCCATACATGTTCAGGGTCTTGGATAAGTTCCTGAGCCAGAAAATATAGTCAGTATGTGTATTCCTCGTGGATTTTGATCTCCAATGCATCTGCTAGACGAGTTAACATAACATAACATCATGCCTGTATTCTCTGAAGGGTTAGGCAGGGGTGTACCTATAGTATACCCACATTCATTTTGTTTTTATAAAAAAAAAAAACATTTCGCCAATGTTATGTTTAAATCCCATGTGATAGTAGGCGAGCCTACTGCCATCAACCTGGCACAAATACAGACTCCGGCTTGCTTGAAAAACCCAATAACACTTTGCCCGACCCGAGAATCAAACCCAGGACCTCAATTGACCTCATGCTCAGCAGTAGCGCTTGCGATCAGACCAACGAGGCTAGGAGATTTAATTACTTATGAGTATTTAGCCAAAACACAGCAGGGGTTGTTAATTTCAGTCCGTATATATTTTACAGACTGAAATGACGTTCGACGCTAAGTTTGTTTCAAATGATGACGTTAATGTGTGTTTTACTTGTGTGAAGTAGAAAGAGTTTCCTATAATAAGCCAATGAGGTAATTTAGCATTTAAATTTGCTGGACCGCTTTTATGACCGACCCTATCTTAAATCACAAAAGCATACCTATTGAATACTGATATAGAATCACAATTTTGCCAATAAACCGAAACATGAAACTGCTCCAAAAGTCAACACAAAGTAGGGGAGAATGCTATAAGATAGCATCCTCCCTATTTTTAAAATTCAAAGTAAGAAAACCATCATCATCTACATAGCCTTTTCCCAACTATGTTGGGGTCGGCTTCCAGTCTAACCGGAAGCTGTTGAATACCAGAATTTTACATGGAGCGACTGCCTATCTGATCTCCACAACCCAGTTATTGGGTACCCCTTGGTAACACTGGTTGTCAGACTATCGGGCTTCCGACGATCCGTAACGACTGTCAAAGATCCACGTAAGTAAGAAAACCAAGGTTGGTTAAAATTAAAGGTAAACTTAGTTACAAAAAGATTTGTTCTAAAGTTTCTAAGTAAAGGGCGCTTATTTGTTACTCCTAGTACTGCAATCTTTAAACCTAGATATTTCATTCGGAACGCGGATCCAGCCGGTGTCGACATCTTAGCATTAGTACATTAGTATTGCTTGCAATTGTACTCACCACCTAATGTAGACAAGCACGATACTGATTTTAATTCTCTTGCAGTTGCAAATGGTTATTTAGTAAGTACTCTTTGATAGCAATGAGCAATGTATTGTGTAAGCTTGTAATGTATGATTACTAATCTGCTCTTGCATCTCCTGAATGCATTCTTTAACAGACTGTAATGAAATTTGAACTCATGTTTTTTTTAAATATTTAGAACAACAAGCAATACTTTTGTTAGTAGGATTATTTTGTGCTAAGTTACTATTCAACCTCATTTGGCTTTTAAGATCAGGGGCGACAGGTGACAGGCGAAAAACTTTCATAGATTTCTGTTTTATTATAGAACCTGTCGTGAAAATGTTGTAAATTTTGTCAAATATGTCAAATTATAGTTGTATTAAATGGGGCCCAGGTAGAACAGATGGTGAGAAGTTAGGAGTAGGTGGAGAGAAGTTTGCTCTAGTTTTTTTGTTTCTAGTTTAGAGCCTGAGCCTACCTAGATAAAAACTAGAACTAGAACACTTTTAGTTTCCTAAACAAAAGCAAGTAAGTTAGTCTGGTTCCCATTGTAATAAAGTCGGTAACATGTACGATAACAGAACAGGATAAGAAACACTGACTCGAACTTGTTAGCATATTACGAGTACATAGCACCTGAGCCATGGAAATAAGCATGATGGCAGCGAGTCTTTGTTTATAAAACTTATTTGCATTTTGAGGTTTAGTCTTACTGAAAGCGTACGCATTACAATAATAGATTCTATTTCCGTTAAAGTGTGTTTGCGACCAAAAATATTCACTAATGAAACCATGACGCTTTTGAGAGCTTCCTATTTATTCATAAAAGGGATGTGTCTGCTTTTTTAGGTAAGCAACTTTATCTATAATGGGGTCATAGGGCCATGGGGCGGACCCCATGGCCCTATGACCCCATTACGGCGATTTCTCGAAAAACCAAGTGGGCACTCGGAAGTGCCCACTTGGTTTTTCGAGAAATCGCCAAGCGGTTAGTCGACTCTTCACGTGACCAGAGGGCTGGCCTGTTTCTTGGCCAAAGAATTAGCATCGCCATACAACGTGGCAATGCTGCCAGCCTTTTGGGCACTGTTCCTGTTGATAGCAATGCGGATGAATTTTTTGATGCCCTATGATTCTTTTGCTTGTTTTTTCACATGTACCTATTATGTATTACTATTTTAAATGTTAGCTTATATAATGTAAATATTTTGATAATTTATTGATAATAAATTATTTTCTATAATGAAAATTTTGATGTCTTCGAACTTCAAGAAATCTTTTACAAACTGCTAATACAAGAAAGTAACGGATGGCTAGAACAGGCTGTTCATCCTAGATTGTTTCGATTACAATATCATAAGTGTGTACTCTTATTATGTATGTAAAACGCTTGCTGTGTCACCAAACCTAGTATAGAGGCCCAGACGTTACGTAGACAGTAATAAAAATTTCACTTGACAGGTGACGAATTCAGCAATACGCATTAACGACAGGACGACATGACACGACACGAATACGTACGACTGATAATTACGTACACACACACGGGGTTTTCGCTTTGTCGGATCACTGCTTTTAATCGAAGCAATTACTTGAAATCGAGCCTGTTTCACGTATAGAGTAGTATTATTTTGAGCCATGCTCCAAATCTACAATGTTAACGTTCCAGTGTGATTTCGCATTTGTAAATACTAATTTTAGAACGCATAAATTAACGACAAATGGCAATATTTGCACGGTAACATTACCGACTGCAACACAGAACTAATATCCAACCTAAACCTTTGGTTTATTTGTCAGTTCTCGTGTTAATACAGAATTTATAGTCAAAGAAAATACTGTAAGCGATATTCCAGTCCAAATGCGGTACAAAGTCGTGGCACATGTTTCTGGCTTACGTTATTGTATATTGCTGTCATTAACCAAATTAAGGCGACGTGAATAAGTACAAAACAATAACGCGACTAGTGAGTGGAGGGCATCAGTGTTTGGCAAGGCGCTAGACGCGGTAAGATGCACGAAGCCGCACGATCGTGACCGAAACTGTCGGACGACCGGCCTCGGGCCGTTGCGAAACATCTCGTAGAAACATTGTGGCTGCAAGTCTCGCACTAAATTCGCGATTGGGACACAGATTCGCGAAGAATACCATTCAACTGTTGTTTAGAACAGGTATTGTTTAAGTATCGTACTCGAACACCTTCGGCGCTTTGTAAACTCCCCATTCATCCCATTATTGTGTGTAATAGTGGCATTACACACGAGTTGTGCCTATTAATGTGTGTTGCCCAACTGAGGTCAGGTCTCTGATATTTATCTAATATCACTTAGACGTTTATTTAGCTGTAATAATTCGCTATTATGTACTCTTTACAAACTTTGTTTCATGCTACGAAATAAGGATTAAATTGCCTTTTTATCTTTGGAAGAGTAGGTCTTGCATTGCACTTGAGTAGATTTTCAGAATAGCACCACGCGACCTAACTATATGGCTACATAATGTCGTTAAGTACACATTGTTATAACTGCAAAGGTACTCAGTAAAAAGCCTAGAGTGAGCTAGGAATCTCCTTTGAAGTTTCGCCTCAATTATCATTTTCCTTAAAGTGCACGAAGTCGAATACGTGTAATGGCCGCATACCAGCTTAATTAAATTTAAAATAGCTTCATTTAATTCGGAAAGCTTTTAAATAACTTTTAACATAATTGCACATCGGTTAAAATGCTTATGATCCATAATTTCCATATTAGGTTAAGGAAGTTCGTTAAGTGAAACCCTGAGTGCGCCTGGGCATGACGATCCTTACCTTTAGCGACCGTGATGACGCGGCCTACACTTTATTGATGAGATGACGCTCGCAATTACTGCTTACGGTAATGGAGGCAATGGTGTCAAGGTTACATCATGTGTACGCGTACCTTTATGCCTAACATCATACTAGGCGTCTACGTGTGTAGGTACTGATGTTCTCCGCCTGACAACAGATGATTCCGGGTAAACGGCACGATTGTATAGACTTTACCTCAATGATTAGATTACCCATGACGTGTCTTTTAATAACGCTTAGCGAGAAATAGCAGATATTTACCAGTTAAAGTTTACTTAAGGATCCTGTTTGGGACAAAAACATACAAAGCAGAGGTGTGTTTACGTGGTTCTACGGTTATGGAGTCGAAGTTTCTTTCCGTTGTGGACTTTAGCAAGCGGGAGGGGCTCGTGGCTAAGTAACAGGAAAAACAGCCGCACGGGTCGATCGATCAGGTTAAGCTACGCTTGCCGCGGTTGTTCCGTGGATGTGTGACCATCGTACATAACGAGACCTCTCCGTGCAAAGCACATTAAGCCGTTGGTTCCGGCTGTCATTCTTGGATCTTTGGCAGACGTTACGGGTTGTCAGAAGCCCGAAAGTCTGACAACCAATCTTACCAGGGGTATCGTGTTACCCAGTAACTGTTTTGTGGAGGTCAGATAGGCAGTCGCTCCATGTAAAATACTGGTATTCAGCTGCATCCGGTTAGACTGGAAGCCGACCCCAACATAGTTGGGAAAAGGTTAGGCAGATTTGTCTTTAGCAAGCAATACGTCGCCCACAGCGATGTCATCGAGACATGTTCAACTTCAGACAAACTCGTCGGGTGACATACTTGACTTGACTTACGTAACAAAAACAACGCAAGGTTGACCAATGTTATAAGACAACCTAACTTAGGCACTTGTCCTACCGCCGGCGATCACCGAGAACTAGAAGAACGAGAACTAGTAGAGCAGGCAATTAAAAACGAGTTGGCGAGTGACGAGCAGCGACTGCTCGACAGCTACGAGCGATTTTTCGCTAGTAAGCGTATGCACCAACCGTAATTCTCTGAGCGAGTGTTCTGCCCGACAAGCGAGCGTCGCTGAGCGAGTACTTTCTTTGATAGCTCTTGTCGCTGTGAGCAATTAGCGACCAACATTAATATATGTACCTATCTCGTTTACATACGTTTCTTTAGCTTGAACTTCGGCGGTGAGACAGTTACCTTACGGGCCAAGACAATCGCATGTATTTTCGGTTACGGTGGCACTAGTAACTAGCAGGTGACATCATACTGCCAATGTTTGCAAATTCCAATCGTAGGCTAAGCACGTATTGACTCGACACACTAACCGACAGCCAACAAGCATAGGTGACGACGTTACTAAGATAATGTTTGTGCTTGGCGCAGACAGGATTATATCATCCATCCGTATTTGTCCGGACGTAACAGGCTTTTTTGTCTTCCATCCGGACTTTGGCCGTCCTTGTCCGGATTTAAGACTAAAGGTGATTTCTTTGAAGAAAGAAAAAGTTAATTGAATGATTAGAAAATGTTTAGGCATATAACATAAAATAATAAGTCTATAATGTTCCTAGTACTGGGTCACAGGCCTCCTCTCTGTGAGAGGGAGCGAGCCCAGTGCGGGTTGGTAGATATCACAGGTCTTTGAATTTTTGGTGTTTTCCATCGCCGTTTTGAGAGCAGTGGTGATGAAATAATTTACACAAAGTAAAGCGTCTGTCTGGACTCGGGGTTCGAACCTACGACTTACAACTCGTAAGTCGCGGCCGTTACCACTGGGCCACCACTGCTCTCTCTAAAAGTCTTCTTTGCAAATATCCAGAATATGGTCAGGACTTTTGAAATGTTGAAATGATAACCCTAGGCGCAGGTTACTGAACGGTTAATAATGTTAATATGTCGTTGTTGCATCGCAAAGGTTGGGTTGCTCAATGTGCCACGCAACGCGGTCCAGTGCCCCGGTCACTCACTGTCACACCTTAATTGAAGCCTGCTTTTGGGAGATAAGGTCTTATGTAATTCTGTGTTTTTGTTTTGGCGTAAACAACTGCCAATGAGTACGACAGAAAATGATAACTAAGACTGATTTGGACTGTAAAAATAAAGAGCGAAATCTTCAATCAATAAAAATAGTGTCAAGTAGCCGAATGATTAATTTCTTTTGCGTCATATGAAGAAGCTAAACAAACGAAATCATATAATGCAATATTTCCATTATTATTATAGGCGATGTATTATGGTGAAATAATCAAAAATGACAAATATTTGAGTGCTTTATAATATCAAATGTCGACATACCTGATTAATGTTTAGATTAAAAATATGTAATTAAGACATCGTGAAGATTTGAAGGTCTTATGGAATTAGACTAAACAATCCATTATATTTAAATAGCGGATCTTTGGCATGTCAAGTTCAAAAGCAGAAAGTCAAGCCAGCCATGAAATTATTTTGCTTAGACTAACATTCCTCTGAAATGTGCACAGTGCGGCCTTGCACTGAAATTACAAAAATGTCACGGTTTTGTCAAAACGAATACCTACAAAGTTTGGGAACTTTCATTCTCATTTGACAAGTGAAAATTAAAGTTGCCTTTTGTAGGTATTCGATTTGTACTAGTGCTACACCGTAGCGCCGTTAGACCCTTAGCATGCTTTTCCAGAATTCTTTGATTATACAAACAAAAATGCAGTAACCAGTAGGTATCGACAGCTACGTACACAAGTCGTATACTAAATACGACACGTAAAAACATATTTAAGAAACGGTCGCAGATGCATGGCGATGGACGGCGCATGTGCTAATTCCCGCGAATAATATTGGCGCGGTGTTCGCCCGAACTTATTTATGCAATAAATTCTTTAGGTGTAAGCAATGTGAACCGGTGTGTAAGCCACACATGCCTCAAGCATTTCTTGCGTATGATTAAGAACTTGACGCCATTTTCGTCACAATCAGATTTATGCCCCGTCAAACTTATGTAATTAACTGTGAATAGACCATTGTTCGGCTGTTTGATGCCTTTTTATGATATATTTACGAAACTTTGTACACGAACTTGTTTTGTGAATTAAAGATTGCATTCTTCTTACACGTTGCTTAGTTTCTAGTATTTTGTCGACAAAGTTTGCTTCATTCAATACGACGGTTGCGCAGGCGTATCTATGTTTTGATTAAATGGATGTTACTAAGTAGTTTAGGTAAACTTGACACTGAGTGTAAAGTGACATTACCAATATTTTTGCGCTATGCCCATTATATTCAGTCACTTCTTTTTTTTAAACTTACTTTTCATGAGAATTTAAGTTGTTACTTAAATTCTCATGTGAAAGTTCAAAAATAAAACGTAAAAAGTTTGCATACCTATGTAGGTAAAAAAATAAATAAACATAAACATATATAAGCCTGGCCACTAACGAATTCTATGAGATTAATTTTAAATAAAAAAATAGAATGTTGTGTTACGAGTATGGCGCGTCTTTATAAAAGGTCATTGTATTTTCGTCAATGAAGTTATAATTTCTTGATTTGATTGGCATTTATTTATTTTAATTTACTTTCACATTTTGCTATGTGTCTTCGTATGTTCTTTTGCGGGAGCGTTGTTTATGCATCTAGTTAAGATCCAAATCATGAATATACAAAAAATATTGAAAAAATGTAGTTGGTTTTTAAGTGTATTGTTGGATGTGTTTTTAAATACCTAAATGTCTTACACCGTACGTTTCTTGTTACAGATGCAGGCGTGGTTGTTGGTGGCGTGCGTGGTTGCGCTTGCGACGCTCGCAGTAGCACAGAAACCTGGACGTTTCCTGTCACTACCTAACCCCCAGAAATGCGCTAGCAGTAAGTACAAATACAACCTAATTATAGGTATTAGTGAGCGCCCTGGCTGGAAGCCTTAATTTATTACGGCATCCACAGGATAGCCCGGTTAAGCAGCTGACAACCTCTTAGGTTGAACTGCGAGAGTCTATTCACAAAAAAGTTATTAATGAGCATTGTTAGATTCGAGAAACAATAATTATTAGTAGGTACTTAGTACCAGTAAAAGCAACATTACACATTATTAGCTTTCTGAGGATACATCGTACTTAATACATGTTAAAGCATAATTTTCTCTGGTATGACAAGTGCTTATACCTACCTAAATATTCCCAAAACTGGCTGAAAATTAGGCGAAAACTGAAAAGTCTTCAGAAAACTCTGAATCTGGAAAAATATTATAATAACCTAGATACGATGGTATGTAGTGTAAGTGTTCAAAACACGAAGTATTTCTTACATAACTAGTGTTATTCTTGCTAATGTTTATTTCATTTCAAGACTACTCAACAGCCTACGTGGTAACAATGAATAAACAAGTATACATATATAATTACTCATCACGAATGAATTTAGAATCAATATAAGTAGCAAAACAGGTTCATTTGTGTCAACGTTGCTTCAAGGCAGCTAAGCGCTTCAGTTGATGTAACGAATAGATGCGGTTTCGAATCGGGACTCGCTTTTTCGCTCACACCTCCTTTCTTTTTCGGTAATTCATTGCCATGCTGATTAATTACATAATTATTTATTTATTTAATCGAAACTTCTAAACTAATATTATAAAGAGAAAAGATTTGATTTTTCGTATTTTTGTTTGCTACACTTTCACGCTAAAACGGCTAACGGATTTGGATGAAATTAGGCATTTAAGTAAACCATGACCTGCATTAGGACATAGAATACTTTTTATCTCGATATTCCCACGGGATTGAGACTTATCCGGATGAAACGTGGGGAGCAGCTTGTTTAATAATATACCGATATGCGAGTATACCTCCGACGGGATGCCGTTCATCTGCAATAAATGTGCATATTTATTTAAAGAGAAAAAATATTGTTAGTCCTAACGAAATACAAATAATTATATGTATGATTTTTTTTAAATATTTCATAAATTATTTACATTATGCCGCACTTAGAGACAGGTAGAGCGTAGAGAAGACAGGTTTTAAAAACTTAGTTTTTCAATGCATCAAAGGCTCGTCGATCACCTAACTTTATCTTTTCTTTTTTCATTTAATTATTCATTAAAAAAATCTGGTTTCTACCTTTATAAGCTTTTCCCTGCGACTCCGTCCGCGTTAAATTTCTTGCTTTAACATAGATTTATACCCATCTATGGCGTGCCACTCGGTAATACTGTAGCTTCCCATTACTGTAAGAATTTTGGAAATCGGATCCCTAGTTCCGAAGATAACTCCCTAGATACAAACTCATCTTTATAATATTAATTAGTATTGGAAACAAAAACATCTGATTAAATATTAGGTAAATGGCTTAATTATGCTTCTCCCTCACGCAATAGATAAGGTAACAATGTTATTCTAAGCTTTGATAAATAACGTCTAAATCTCATACTAAATCACATTTATTTGACGTTTAAATGACAAAGTAAACCAGATTACTAATTATTTATTTAATTGACCTCATATAATATACGCGCCTTATATAGAGAAGCTCCGTACTACGCCAGGCCAGTTTAAGATCAATATATTTCTAGTAACATGTGGTCGTCTGTACCAGGAACTCACAGAAAGAAGCCTTGAACTTATTTAGCTTAAAGCAACCTTAGACGGACGTGATGAGAAAACTGGCTCCTAATGATATTAATTTATGATAAATATCTTAAGGTTGTAAATTATTGTGTGAACTATGCCTAATAGCCGTATAAAAAACCATCTAAATCAAATTGTAGTAGGTAGTAATAAAGTTGATCCGATTTTTTTAATGCTAGGTGGTTTTTATGATAATAACTATCGATAGATAATTTTTATTTTATTATTCACGCTAAACTGGCTCACAGAGAAAAAAATACTTATAAATAACTTCGTGGAATAGGTATTTTCCATGAATCCGATCTTCTATACATTCCTGTTCCTTCGTCATTTCTAATTTTATAACTTTCGTCCATTACTGATTCTAATTTCGTATTCTGATTAATTCTTTATCAGATGAATCAATGTAAAAACACTAGAAAGCTTACATATGTTCATTTAAAACCATAATTTCAAGTACAAGAAGTACTCAAGTACACGCTCCAAAAAATAAACATTGCACGATTTGTACGGTTTACGCGTAATCTATCAAACTATGAAGAATCTGTACGTAATTATTACGTAGAAAAGTAAAAGCTTCCGCGGGTCATTGACCTCGCAAGGTCGCGGACTCGTTGGAGGACGGGGCCGCCCCTCCCGCTCCTCCCCTCTCTCCACCCAACGTCCGTCCGCACTCAAGTACGTTCTCGTAATTGGGAAAAGCACTTTTCCGTTTCCTCGTCATGAGATCTTTTTTTCTTTCTAAAGTTGTTTAATTACGCGGATATATTTGCAACCTGATATGAATAGCTCAGTTTTTTAGTGCGTAAAACTCTTAAGAAATTGGCTTTTGTAGTGTTAAAAGGTTATTAGATACGAAACGTATATTATTTATGTTACTGACGAAACATTTCCAAATGCAAACCTGTTGATGTGATTACACAACTGTTGAATCAAAAATCCACTTTTTGGGCAACATTTAGCATATTGCACATTTGAACTGAATTATTTCGAGACGGAACATATATATCAATTAGAACTCTCCATCGTTGTCTATCAACATATATTTCGCTCTGGGAGTTCTGTAGTCATACTTTAGTTCTAGGCAAAAAATATGAAATTTCAAATAGGTTTCAGTTAGAATTAATTATACCGATGAGTCAGAGGGTGTGTCTCAACCATAGAAATATAAAAAAGTCTCTGACACACTCTTCCTTCTTATTTCTATGGTCTCAATACTCAACACCTCATATTCAAATGAGACAAAAAAAATAGTAAGCATACATAAATATAGGCAATGATCGAAGCACTCACAGATTCAGTAGGTTCGTGAGGTCAACTGAATATTTATGAAAAAAAAAAAACTGTAACAGTAACGTATTTCGTAATACTACTGGATTAGGAAAAATAAAACGTAGCCTCTATATATATATCAAATAGGTTTTTTAATTATCATACGGTTGTGATATATTTGGATTATTTATTTTAAACTTGAACTTTAATATTCGTCTTCAATAAACAACACGTTTGTGTAAATAGGCTTTAAATATTCAGCAGTTTAGGAATGTGATTTTTGTTTACACAAATATAACACTCAAGGGCAAAATCCCACTAAGTTTTTTTGATAAATAATTGATATTTATTTCCGTAAATTTGTTCAAAAAGCACATGTAGGTACTTACGCGTCAAAAATTTGAGAAGGAAGACCAATACAAACTCAGAGGTCTCTGTTAAAGTCCAGACGTAATCTTGGTAAAATCATAAATATCGGACCATGCAGATTAATGTTTGAGAGGGTCTTTTGAGGAAAGGGCCATACAGATTTGAATGGACCTGTCTAATAAGTGCACGCATTTGTCAGTAATTTAGTAGGACCTAGTTTATTCTGTCAAAGAAAAGAAAACCTTGTTTGTTTGTAAGAACTTTATTGTCTTTAATCAAAATAAATATATATTTTTACCAAACATAGAACGTACTAGTAAGTATTGACTCGATTGGTTTAGAAACCATGAAGATCTATGTACTAGGGGATAGCCTTAAAACGAAAACATCTAAAACATTTTTCCTTAAAGCCTCATCTCTCCTTTAACTCGTGCTCATTTCGTGGAAGTGAGTGGTATTTTTGCCAATAAATTAAATTCGTCTGACGTATTATTAATATTAAGTATTAACCAACAATTTATGCAATAGATTTCGGTTATTCGTTCGTATGTCGTAACTTTGTAAGTGTGACTTGGCCCTTCAAGTAATCGACGATATTATTTTTAAAGGTATACTTATTTATTTATCTTACCAGACCACATATACAATAAACAGACATACATAATTAATTAATTAATTTTTAATAAATAATAATAATTATTATTAATTTACTAATTATTTTTTAATTAATTTACTTTCATACTTAATTTCTCTCTTAAGTAATTATCGCACTTCCGCCATCTCATATTGTCGGAGAAAACATCTTGTTTCTTTAAACTTGTTTATGTCTAGGTACCGCTTTTACTTTTTTAATAAACTCAACGGCAACGCGGTATAATGCATATTTACCACAAACAATCGTAGAGTGAAACCAGGAAATAGGAGGATTTCGCTACGAAATGAATATTAAAGAATAATCTAGACATTGTACTATTAGTTTCTTTATTTATTACTGTTATTTCGTAGAAGCTATTTGCACAATTAATAATAAAATCTGTTCTTCTTCTGTTAATTTTTAGGTACCTATTTTAACTCGAAGTTTTATTTCTGTTGTCGAGGATCTGTTTAATCGGTTGAAGGACGGTTTTATTGTTATTAACTTGTTACGCCTTTGGGCGTTTAGTATCCCTCAAAGTGTTAATATTTATGTAGACACTAACTTCAAGTTTATTATCATAATCGGTTTTAGTGATGTGAAAGTATTGAGACTTCTAAGTAAACAAAGTGTTAGCCTGTTAGGTCTTTTCTCTTTTCGCAGCTACTGTCACTTTTATTGTTAAAGAAAAATTGCATTGTTCCTATGCAAACGGGAATACATTTTAGCAGTTTTGTAGTTCCGTGATTTTAATTTCTGGTATAAACGATGTATTTTCCCATTTTAATAAGTGAAAACGTCTATGACAGAATTTTTTTATTGTTATTTTAATTCTTTACGTCGAAAGGTTAACCGGTTAGAATTACAAAAGCGCCTTAATCTTGATTCCATTAGAAGATAACAAACGAAGAGACAGAAATGCAACCATGTAATTGAAATATTTATAAGAAATTGAACGACCAGTCTGAAGAGTAATAAAACATTACACAATCAACAATTTACAAATGACTCTTATTAGATAATCTTGCATCGTAATTAACTACTTAAAACATTCTCTAGACCTTCTTCGCACATAAGAAAATAATAAGCCGCTTGTGGGTTTAATTTATAAACATTTTAAGTAGTCAAGCATTATCTACTGTAAGCGTATGTATATGTAATAGTGAACAAGTATTCCGAGTGGTACATTATTTATCTTCGACCATTGCAATAGTACCTTGACGACGCAAGCCATCTTTACTACACAACTTCTGTACTTTTAATGGGGCATCGTTAAGTTGGAATTAATTATTTTATTATAAGCTTACAAACGTGGAGGTTTGAGCTCACGGTCGTCCACAGTGGATCTTTATTCTTCTTAATTTTTGTAAGCGTCTTTTTAATGCGTCTTGTGTAAATGCGTCATTATACTGTTTACAAGACTTGCAACATTTGGGGACTACTTGAATTTGTTTAGCTTTAAGTGACCCAGATGGTCACTAAGCTAAATAAAAGTAGGTTGATGATGAGCAGTTTTGGGCGCGGCCGTTATCCGAGCAAATATGGTTGTGTTTTTCTGGAACATATCAGTATATGTTATTACAACTTGTATACCACAACTTGATACAAATGAAATCAAGTTGCAGTCAACTTGATTTCATTTTGTATCAAGTTGTAGTATGTCGTCATATCCTTAGGGCTGACTTTTCCAACGCCAGATAAGTACCTTTATCCCAGTATTGATTTTAAATTTTTTACAGTTTTTCCATACCAAAACTGTCAGACGTCAATTTTATTCCACGGTGACGTTGGAAATATCAGCCTTTAGTTAGATAAAGTTCCCTAGTTCTGACACAACAAGTGAAAACGCAAACACCGTATTTACGAGCACAATACCGCCGTTACAAAAAATAATTAAAGAGCTCTTTGCGGCCACCATTTTGCTGGTTATTCACGCAAGCAGAGATGAGCGATGTGACGCATTATACACATGGGTGAAAACGTATCGAGCGGGCTCAGGCAGAGGGGTGAATCACTTCAACCTATTCCAACACTTATTTTAAATGTGATGGGGGTCAAAATCGGTTGGCAGACGGTTGACATGATGTCGTACCCTTTTCCACTCCAAGCTGTTCTGTGCAGTAGCTCTTCTGCAGCAATGCAGCTGGCAGATGTATGCACCGACTCATTGTGTGATGTGTCTCATTTAAGGTACAAGGCCACTTAGTATGGCTTTATTATGTAAAAATGTGCGTAAAATCCTTCATCAGCAAAATGGTGCTGTATAAATGTCCAAACTAGTTTTATTTATTAGTGCCTCTGTCTTAAGTTGCCTATATGCCATTGTTAATCGTGACTGTTGCAATCTCACATTGGTGCTTACATTCATAAAGCTCTATATTTAACATTTATATAAAAAGAAAAAATTAAAAAAATACTAAAGTTGTTCCCAACCATTCCGGTTCGCAACGGCTCAATTATATCTTGTGTTGTTTTTAAGTAGTTGCCATCGTCTTTCTAGTATAATTATTAATATTCAGAATATATTAACGTTTAGGTAACTAAATATTATAATCCTAACGTCTTAGATCCGTGAGTATACCTACACATATGAATGGAACACTAAACTAAAAGCGATGCATGCCATCGTAAGTTTATGGGTTCAAAATGCGACAGGTCATGGGTGTGGGTCACGGGTGTTATCGTATAAAACGGTTTGTTAATCAGACAAACAGTAATATTTCACTTAGTGCAATTACCCGTTATTAAAACTTTCAAATTGTGTTATATCCCTGGCATATAAAGATAAATTATGACTTACAATTTGCTTAATGTACCTACGGAATGGCGAAATTCAACTGTAGGTTTGCAACGCTGTGCGAATACCTACTCGTATGTAGGTGAAGTACCTTAAACCTGTGTAGATTAATTAACCCTTGTGATATAAATTAAATTTCACATTGGTTTGGAATCTATTATTTTAGAGCGGACTCTGAATGTAGAACCCCGAAATGTATCTAACCTACACTTCAAGAGCTTTTGACTCCAAAAAAGGCAGCTTGTGTTTAAACCTGATATCCAGCGTGGTAATTGCGTAACAGACTAACAGTAGGAATGGCTTTCATTTTGACATTTCAACAACTTTCATTGCGTTATATACGTTGTTGAGCGAACAACATTTTCGAACATATGAAGCAATGGATCAGCAATATCCTTCAAAAGTATTCAGATTGAGATTTATAGTGTATGCAATAAGGGTGCTGGTTAAATTCTTCCACGTTCATCTGTAGATATTTAGAAGATTTCAGGTTTAAGATTTCATCACTTTATCCAACAATTATTGTTCGAATAACATTATTAAATTATAACTGATAAATCATGGATGTATTTTTGGAACAAATCTGAATACGTAGATTCCTTTAGTTTTCAACATTTTAGAACTGAAGCAATGGATCATTTTGAAGGATATTGCTATCCTTCAAAATGATTCAGATTACTATTGATTGTGTGTTACGCAATTAGGGTCCTTATTTATAGTGTGTTACGCAATTAAGGTGCAGGTTAGGCCTCGAATCGTATAGTATTATTTCTGTTTTAGTATTCAGCAGTGCTATTCTGTAAAAATATCACCGTGAAAACTTAGGTGAAGTGAGCTTGAAGTGAGCTGTCACTTGATGCTAAGGATTGACACTATTGACAGGTCACCTCACCTAAGTTTTCACGGTGAGATTTTTACAGAACAGATCAGCTGGTAAACTAATTACTCATAGCTTTTAGAACGACATTTGATTCGATGCAGTAGCTGACTATAAATCGAAGTCATCGTTAAATTAGGCTTTTAACATTCATAATGTTCTCATAATTTATGGATATGATAAATTATGATTTTATGCTTGATGTAAATTATGGTGTCAGAATATTCGAGGCGAATTCGAAGTGTTGCAAAAGCTTCCTGTTTTTTCAGATGTCCATCTCAAACTTAGCTTAGCTTAGGCTAATATAAACAAAACTAGGTTTTGCAATACAGCCTTCATC
This sequence comes from Apamea anceps, assembly GCA_951799955.1. Lineage (NCBI taxonomy): Eukaryota > Metazoa > Arthropoda > Insecta > Lepidoptera > Noctuidae > Apamea > Apamea anceps. The sequence continues at coordinate 8,158,138 of OX637505.1, read as the reverse complement.
TTAGTTACATTCCTTTCGATATTCCAATCCAATACTATAATAATAATTCATCTTTTACACCAGTTCGTGGATTCATGGAATTAATGCCAACTATATAATTTATGTATAAACATTTTACAGTTAATTTTGATGAGTTGCGTTTTAGATTATTATTGCGGAGCACCTTTCATGACAGTTGTAAATGTTTACTGTAGTAGCTCAAAATCCCAATAACTTTAAAACAGGTTGTCAACCTTATTTTTCCCACCGTCCACTTTGAGTTTTAGGTCCTATGAAAGACTGCCCCCCTGAAAGTCTCAAACGCCTACGAGGGGTGTTATCGCCCACGTTAAGAACATATACCTTAGAAGAGGCTATGAATCGGTTCAGTATATTTATATTTCTGCATCGTAACAATTGCTTAATTTCCATTTTCAGACACTGAATAACGTTACTAAAAACATTGAAATCTTAGGCTATCAGTAAAATATAACGTAACTAAACATCAAGTCTCTAATCCCCGAAGGGTTAGGCAGGCAGAAGTGTACATCCACATTTCGCCAGTTATGCTTAAGTCACATATAATACGCCTACAGTAAAAAATCAGTCACATAAATTGTTATTATCGTTAAATCAGCATCCTGGCACAGAGCTTGCTGAAAGCCATATAATAACTTAGGCTATAAACTTAGCCAGACATTCGTGCGTCTGATGTCAGCGGCTCCGTGCCGGATTTCAGAGGACAATCGCACATCCGTCAGTCTGTCACTGAGCAAGGTCTAAGCACAATCATTGTGTATGTTCGTCGGCGTGTCGTGCGAACTTAACACATTCACATAGTAATCAAAATCACTAATAACGATGCAATTCAGTATAATTACCGTCAAAATAGGACTCGTGCACAAAAAATAGAACCTTCACGATTAAGCTTAGGCGACGTGGTAATTATCTTAAGTTAAGATTTGCACGTAGCTAAGTAGAGATTAACGTCGTCATTAACATCTTAACGAAATTTCATAAATGTTGGATAATACTTAAACAATGGCCTTTCAAGATTTGCACATGTGCAGTTCAGTTCAGTTGTTTACCGACAAAATTGTCCCTGTTATTGTTGTGTTGTGACAAAATTCCTTTAAAAACGAACTTGATAAAAAATTTAGCGTTAAAAATTAGATACAAAACGCTAAACGATTACATATTTTCGCATCAGATATCTAATAAATGCGGATAATTAGGATTGTCGGCTGGACAATAGGCGTGAACTGGCCGGCTGGTTAAATATAAAAATCGCATCCGGTAGCGATCCTTGGCCCAGTTGGCGTGGCGCGTGACCGACGCATCTGTGACTATGTAAGCCGCGCGGCGCCGCCCGCAGCCGCAAGCCCCGCCGGGCGCCACGGCCGGCCGTTGCGACATCGTCTGCCAAAATCATTCTGCACATACCTAATGGAGACTTAGAATAAACATATTACATACTTCATGCAACGATTCAGCCCAGTATTTGAATTAATGATGAAAGAATTGACACCGTACGATCGAGTTTGTAGGAGTGCAAATAGGAGTTAGCCGGTTAGGTATGTAGGTCGCGGATGCTTTTAGATACACTTCATAGATAGCTGTGTACAAACGGTTTGTATACAAACGTGCCGCGCTATGTACTAGCTGCATCCTTTGTGCATTTAAGCAATTGAACTTATGAACTATTTCAATTGAGCAGGACTTGTCGTTCATTTGCACACGTCAACACTGACATGCAATAGATAGCTCTCGCTCTCCCCTTTTCTATCCATTTTGTAAACTAACAATTACCTAACGGACTTTTTATACCATTAACAATGAATTATAATATCTAGGTATTCAAAGTGGATATTTCAGAAAGCCTTAATGACATTCAAAAGATCTAGAATAAAATGAATAAATCAAGGACATCGCGACTGCGTAATAAATCAATCCACATTATTTATGTTAACACCATTTAAATCAAAGCTGATCTAATTTTGGAATTTAACATTTATATCGTTTTTTTTACATTATCCTTAAACAGCTTGAAATATGTCGTTTGCATTTTTATGTAAGGAGGAAAGGTCGCGATGCATTGCCCGTTATGTTATGTAATGGCGTCTTGTATTGCGACACTGACATAGCGCGTGATAATAACACAATTGCTCGCAGGCACCTCAATGTCACGACCGTGATACTACAGTTTGATGTGTAGGTACATGACCTGTCACGCCGAGGGTCTTCGATTGTCACCTATTAACGCCTCGTTAAATTATAGAAGCAATACAGCGTTAAATATTATTTATACGATTCGTGTGACTGTCACGACTCAGCCTGGAGTCGGATGTATTGCAACCAATATGCATTATTAAAACGTCATTTATCATTCTTTTTTCTTTTGCTTCTAGGACCAAAAGAGTTCTTCTACCGAGGTCACAACTACTTCTACAGTGGACACGTTCCCGCCCTAGCCAACAGAAAAGTAGACTGGCTAGACGGTCGCAACATCTGCCGCGAATACTGCATGGACCTTGTCTCCATGGAGACGCAAGAAGAAAACAATCTAATCTTCAAGCTCATCCAGCAAAGTGAGTACTTAAAGAGTGTTGTGAAATTCTAATGGCATCTTCGAAGTACCACGTGAAGGCGACACGTAATTGAGAACCTTCACATTTCACTAACATTGCTAGATATTTTTTATAAATATTTTAATGGACATTGACGCTCTTAGCACATCTGAAGTGTGACCCTGCGGCGTCTTTATTGCTGTGACCTCATGAAATGATACTGAGATACGTTATTTTCTTATTGCAGATGATGTGCCTTATATCTGGACGTCGGGTCGCCTCTGTGACTTCAAGGGTTGTGAAAACCGCAAGGACCTCGAGCCCAAGAATGTGTTCGGTTGGTTCTGGTCCGCGAACCGCGACAAGCTGGCCCCTACCAACCAGGTTCGTGTCGGGTTACTTTACTCTCAATCTTTTAGTATTATCACGAGATAAGCATTGTGAGTCTTCATAGATCGGTACAATGCACTGTGGTACGATGAAACTGGGTTATCTCACTTGGCAAGCAGATTAAAAATCGCAGTATTGGCACTTATAAAGATTCTGTTTTTTCTTTTCACGTAACGCATGGTCGTCGACTAAAAGAAGTTGGCCTGTCCTATTCTTTTGCTAGGAGCATTACGAAAAGTACACATTTGTTTACATTGTTGTAAGAACTTGTAAAGTTCCTTTGTTATGTTCGGAACTAATGCGTTACATATGTCCGTCAACGAAAAGGGGAATTTTCCCATTACCGTCACGTACTTATTTACTGAATCATAAACTTTCGAAGACACACCTGTGCGTACAATTGGTGGCTTGTTGGGTGAAAGTTGAGTCATTACGCATTTTCGAACACTGAAGTATTTATATTACGTTACAGCACTTGAGTGCATAGTGTTTAAACTTCGGCACTTGTTTGAATTGGGTTTTATGTTAGTGTTAACCTAAATCGCTCATTTGCAATGTTACCGACGCGACGATTTAACAATTTCTATGCGGAAACTGTTCATAATAAATGCGTAATATATTTCCAGAATAGTCCGACAAATCCATAATTAAATAAGAAGACACTGCTGCTACTTATATCGAAATATGTAATCAAATGACATTCCTTTACAGATCCCTAACGGCTGGGGCTACAACCCTTGGTCTCAGACCGGCCACAAGAAGCAGCGCCAGCCCGACAACGCAGAGTTCGACATCAACGCCACCTCAGAATCCTGCCTCAGCGTCCTCAACAACGTGTACAACGACGGCATCGCGTGGCACGACGTCGCCTGCTACCACGAGAAGCCCGTCGTCTGCGAGGACTCAGACGAACTCCTCAACTACGTCGCCAGCACCAACCCCGGCCTCCGTCTGTGATCCTCCTAATTTTAGATACTACCAAACATTACAGTGATCATACTCAAATTTTACATCAGGATGTCGGGTTAAACGACGTCCCGATGTCACTAGCAATAAAAATGCTAGTATTCTTTCAAACGAATTTAAGATTTACGTAGATATAATTCGGTTCTAACAAGCTACACTCCATAGAGGATGCACATCGTACTACATCGTATTTATTAAGCACCAGCACATTTAAGGACTTGCCATAACTCCTACATTCGGGATCTCCCCACACTGCCCGCATTCCGTCGTACAAACTCTGTACAGTATCATAATTTAAGACTTAAGTAAGTTTATTTTACCTAAGGGAATTTCTATTTGTACATAAAAATAAAAAATAAGAAAAAAATTCAAGAATCGTTTTATTTTTCTCAAAGCTGAATGCCAAATGAAGACATTTCAAAAATCGTCTACTGTTGAAAACACCGAGAGCCGCCTTCATATTTTTATCGTGCACTAGATTTTCAACTCTTTGTGTTAAACTGACCATTGAGAATCTACCAGAATGCATTCCAGCGCAAAACACTGTTGGATTTTCAACTCTCGGCAGTGCGTAGAAAATCCAGTGCGCGAAAAAGAACGCTGCGGGAATAACGCGCCCGTGCGATTGTTTCTCTCTGTGAATTGTCCCATTTCACTACACAATTACTTCTCGAAACCTCTGAAATCTTTTCGAACATACAGTGCTCAGTGGTACTGGTGTCACCGCCTGAAGCTACACTACAAAGTCCCCGGTATTGACCGCAAAGCCAGTATTCATGCTAAACCTTAAATGAAGAGCAACCTGTGCAACAATGTTGCAGCCAAGTGCTTCTGCATTGCTGGGAACGTTTCGAGTTTAAAATGTGATGCGGTGTTGCTGGCAGCATGTTTACAAGTTGCCAGTCTAGCCATGCGCGTATTTAAGTGAAGTAATAGGTTCCGTCATAACTGGAAGGAGGACGCGCGGGCTCGCAAAAGATGGAAGGAGTGGGACAAGCCATGCTTGTAAAAAAAATATATTTAAGAAAACAAATGAAATAATAGTTTTGATAACAGAATACAACACAGTCCTCTAGAAAGTAGGCACAAAATAAGAAAAAATTACAAGATATTATTTAAATATTGATCCGTCATTCAATCCTAAGTGAATTGCTTTAGCAAAAGCATAAATATGCAAACAGATACCTACTACAAATATCATCAATCAATGTCAATGACATGAGGAATACATGCAATTTATGCCAGTATTACAACTACATTCACTGATAACATATTCCCTAAAGGCGTCCAATATTTAGCTGTAAAGCGAAAGCCTGAATAATTTCCAGGAGCTCTGGCATATTTAGCTTCCACTGGGAATATCCAGGGGAACTGCAGGCTTTAAAGCGAAACCTATGCAGACAAAATAATGGCTCTATTTTCATGACCAAGCTTTTGACATGACTGATGAACGAGCCTTTCCGAATTTTTATTCAGGTTTACAAGTGCACGACGATGGATATTTTGTTTGCTCTTTCGCTCACTTCCTGTTATTCCGATTGATTGACAGATGATTGAAAATGTATAACTCATACAAAGTAGTCGTCGGACCTTAACTTTAATCAGCCTAAAATATTCCCACAGCTGGGACACAGGCATCCTCTTGATGAGAGGGAAGTCGGCGGTGATCCACCACGCGGGCCCGGTGCGGGTTGGTTGAAGTCACATGTCTTCGATTTTATTAGTTCTAGAACATACCGGTTTCCTCACGATGTTTTCCTTCACCGTTTTGAGAGCAGTGGTGGTGAAATGATTTACGTAAAGTAAAGCGCGTGGCTGGGTTCGAACCTACGACCAACAACTTGTGGGTCCTGATGATAGTATGGCGATGAATGATGAAAGTTGAACGTATTAAATCATTTAACCATCAAAGAATTACATAATAGTAATTTACGATGTGTGATGTCCTCGAGAAACAAAAATATGTATTATAGATGATGGAATTCTATATAATCTACTGCAGCAGCCACTTTAGCGAGGTGTTGACCTACTTTTTGTCAAAGATTACAGATGTTAATTACATTTTACAGGGTACTTATGGAAGGTACTAGGTAACAACGTCATTCAGGCTCCATACACTGGTAATTATGAGCCTTCCCTTGAACGATTCGGTTAACGATTGTAAGGGATGAAGTTGGTGAGCATTAAGTTAACCCTAGTGTACTGTGACTCCTACAAAACAAATGAATAGGTATACATGATTATTGCGAAGAGAACAGAGAGCAAACTTTAATAAAAGATTAAGAAGAAAAATAAAGTGACTGAGTATCTCCCTCTATAATTATAAGCATCGTCTTACTAGACCAAGTTCTATCCCTAATTTACACCAATTGAACGAAGTAGAGGGAAAAACGGAAGGCCTGCTCGTGCGCTTTTCGTACTAAAATTGTTAAGCTCAGTTGCATGTTCCGATCCAGCAGCCTGTGGACTCTTATCATGAAATCTCTGAATCCAACAAACTTCACAAGTAGATTCCTCATACAAAGTAGGTAGGTTTCTTGCAAAGAAAGGACTTTTCAAAATTCCACCCCCTAGAGGTCAATAACGGATTAAAACTTTAAAGTTTCATGCGAAGTTGCGGTACAACCTGCAAGTTATAGGACAGGAGGGGAAGAAATCATCATAAATCTATTTAGGCATGTCACAATGTCGATAGCAATCTATGTAAATGGACTCTGCCCAGAATTCGGCTACTTGTTTGGCGCGATCACCAGCGTCCATCAGTTCCTGTAGCTGACAGGACACGCAGGAGTGTTAGCCACACAAACACAATCAAATCAAATAAATAAATTAACATTTGTTATATTTCTATGACTACCACCAACTCCAAAAATTGGCATCCATAACATGTGGTAGGTAAGTATATACTTACTTGAACTACGTTACGTTTTTATATTTGATTGTAAGTACAACTTTTCTCGTTGGCAAGAATAGCATAGAATATTCATTTAATTGCTCAGAATGTAGGTATTTACAATAAGGTGGTTACAATAATATTAAAGAATCCTTGTATGTACATTCTACTATTTTGTTTCTTGCAAACATTGATGCAGTTCATCATCAAACATACAGACATTGATACAACTAAAATTTATCAGCAAGAAAAACCGATACGGCAAGCATTAAAATTGTTTATAGTCAAGTAGATATAGAGAAGTAACAACTGAATACTTTTCAGTTGTTACTTCTCTATATCTACTTGACTTAATATATACAAGATAACACTAAAATAACAAAATAATACCCTAAATTAAATAAAACTATTTACAAACTATCAACAACTTCGGCTGTAACTCGTAAACCGAACAACGTAAAAATAATGCGTAGGTGTATTTTTTAACTTCCCATAGGATATGTTCGTACGAGTATTCACACGGCGTTTCACTTCCGTAAATACGGTGCGGTAACAAGCTTGTAGAAAAATGTAGATTTAAAGGTGCATATTAAGACATAAAGTTACGAGCTCTTTAGCTATGGAAGACGTAAGAGGAGGACAGATATGGATATGTCTTTTTCTGTCTTTAACTTTTGAAACATACTTGTTTCAAAAGTATCTGATAAAAGTTTAAACAAACCCTATTCTGCGGGGTAATTGTGTAACGTACTATACTGATAGCGCATTACGCAATTGCCCCGCAAAACAGGGATTGCTACTAAGCAATGGCTTTCATTTTGACAGTTCAACAACATTCATTGAGTTATTTACGTTGTTGAGCAGACACATTTTTCAAACATACGAAGTAATGGATCAGCAAATATCCTTCAAAAGTATTCAGATTGAGATTGATAGTGTACGCAATAAGGGTGCTGGTTAAATTCTTCCACATTCATCTGTAGATATTTAGAAGGTTTCAGCAGTGCGAGTTTAGGATCTCATTACTTTATCCAACAATTATTGTTGGAATAACATTAAGTATTAAATTGTAACTGAAAAATCATCGACGTATTTTTGGAACAGATCATACGTAAATTCCTTTAGTTTTGTGAAAATTTTAAATTTATTTATATTTGTGTTTTTACCCAGACAGGCGCTTTATCTTGTGTAAATTATTTCATCACCACTGCTCTCAAAACAGTAAAGGAAAACATCAAACACAGGCATGTGATGTGACATCTACCCACCCGCACTGGGCCTGCGTGGTGGATTACGGCCCAGTCCATCTCATCGAGAGGAGGCCTGTGTCCCAGCAGAAGGAACATTATAATATAGCTGATTGTGCTTATGTATTTATTTATTTACACTAGCCAGATAGCCGGATGTAGGATAAGATTTTGAGCAGATATTGGATTTGTTTAGGTACCGGAAAAAATCTAATGTTTTTTTTTTTGTTAATTCAATAAATTAACGATTGCATTTCTACGTAGATAGATGTAGCTTATTTTGAAACTGAAATATAAGTACCTACTTAAAGAGGTATTTCATATTTAAATGGCCCAGGGCTTGTACGTAGTTAAACCCCGATGTATCATCACAAGTGGTGTGTGTAATGCCCATTCCGCCCCATTAAAATATAGGACGGCGGCGGGCGTAACGTTGGATGGACCATTGTGTAAATGGGCTTAGCTTTTATACTGGTGCTGACATCTCACAAGAGTAGTCAGAACTTCTATATCCGCAGTAACGCTAAACAGTTACAACCAACATAGATGGCGCTGCATGTACGTCAATAAACATTCAGAATTTAAACAGTATGTTTTGCTATACTCTCGTGCATGTCAACTTAGATCATTGTTTAGATAAGTAATTGCTAAACTGAATCCCTGAAGTAATCAAGCAATATGACTGTCCACTGTCCATGTATTAATTCATAGAAATGTAAAACTGTGCACTTTCAATTTAGTTTCAGTACTAAGCATAGTGCTGTTTGTACATAAGTATGTACCTATAACCTTAGGTAGCGTAAGCAAGTGGATGCTTGACATTGTTTTCTTTGATGCTAATGATATTGCCTACTGTATAACTACAGTATAGATAGGTGCCTAATACCTTCTCGCTATGCTTCTCCTTCTTCGCCCTTCGTGATTCTAACTTTTCTAAGAAAATTCGTAGCAGGCGTAGGATCTTATGGACGATTTTTTAAATCCTCCGTACCTACCTATATACATATGTAACTACTTCTATCACCACAAGTATATGAAACTACGCATTACTCACGAAACCGAAAGAAATAGTAGGAGAATCTTAGTTTCGTAGCCCTTCGTAGCACGGGTCTACGACTAACCCTACGAAAGGTGCTACGCTTATTTCACTTTTTCAATTATACATTTTGGTATGTGGGTTAGTAATAACAGCCGCACGGGTCGATCAATTAGGTTAAGCTACGCTTGCCGCGGCTGGTCCGTGGATGGGTGACCTCTCCGTGTCTCGGAAACGACTTTAAGCTGTCGTTCCCGGCTGTCATTTGTGGATCTTTAACAGTCGTTACGGATCGTCAGTAGCCCGAAAGTCTGACAACCAGTCTTACCAAGGGGTATCGTATAACCCAGTAACCGGGTTGTGGAGGTCAGATAGGCATTCGCTCCATGTAAAATACTGGTATCCAGCTGCATCCGGTTAGACTGGAAGCCAACCCCAACATAGTTGAGAAAAGGCTAGGCAGGTGATGACATTTTTATGAATAATAAAGTCTGATTTTAAGAAATGTATGTTGAGTTGAGTACTGATTGTATGCTTAGTTAGTAGTCATCAGGTTTGTAGCTTTTTCCGTCCCTCATTATCTATCTATACTAATAATAAAGCTAACGAGTTTGTTTGTTTTTTTGTTTGTTTGAGCGCGCTTATCTCTGGAATCTGGAACTACCGGTCGGATTTGTAACATTTCTATTTGCAGTTGATAGCCTAATTCTTGAGAAAGGCTACGCTTTTCAACATCACGCTATGACCATTAGGAATAGAGCAAAAATAAAATTAGAAATAATAATAAGCGAAAACGAAGTACTAGCGCGGGCGGGCGATGCGATGCGACGGGGTGGGTCGCGGAACAAGAAATTTCACGCAGACGAAGTCGCGAGCAGAATCTAGTCCTACTAATATTATAAACGTGAAAGTTTGGACGGATGAATGGATGGATGTTTGTTACTATTTCACGCAAAAACTACTGAACGGATTTGGATGAAATTTGGTGACACAGGTGGTTTATAACGAGGATTAACATATAGGATACTTTTAATCCCGATATTCCCACGGGATCGAAACGTATGTGGATGAAACCGCGGGGTACAGCTAGTGCAAAATAATTTGCTTATTTTAATAACACTTTATGTCGTACCGATTTTCTAGTTTAAAACGATACTCTGATGGCAGTGTTGCCTATCTCTGTCGTCAATGCAAAGTATAGTGAGCGTGAAGGAAGGCATAATATTCAGCGGCTTTGTCGCTGATCTGTTTGACACTACAGCGCTGCAGTGCCTGTATGATATAGTGTGAATATCGCTAATGAAACAATAGTTACCGCCTTAGTTAGCCTCTCTGTGAAAAAGGATCGGGAAAATATTACAGTTTTATCCTACGGACAAACACTGTTGTTTTTATTTCTGTGTAATCCTTCAGTTTCGCATGAAATGGGAATATTTTTTACTTGTTGCAGCTTACAGCGTTTCAGCATAGCTAGTCACAACTATTCCATAGTAGAAGTGAACATCAATCAATGTTATCAAAGGAAGATATAAACGCTGTTCATAAATCCCAAACCTGAAATTTTTGACAGTTTAAACCAAATAGACAACTACTACCCAATGGCTCAGTAGTATCTGCCCGGCCTTACGAGTTGTAGGTCGTGGATTCGAACCTAGACAGGCTCGGCTAGAAGTCCCAGAGATGCTTTACTTTGTGTAAATAGTTTCATCATCATCTCAAAACGTTGAGGGAAAACATCGTGAGGAAACCGGCATGTCCTACAACCAAATTTGAAAACATGTGACATCCAACCCACCCTGGGCCCGCGTGGAAGATTACAGCCCACTCCCTCTCACCGAGAGGAGCCTGTGTCCCAGCAGTGGGAACATTATAGGCGATTACGATTGACGATAGGTACTTGATTATGCTAGACGACTATATACTATTCTTCTGACAGCTAATAGCAGTTGGGGACTAGGCAAATCAAAGGGACAATTTTTGTAATTTTAAGAACGTTCACACAAACTGTGAACGTTCTCAGTCTCAATCTGTAAAAAATACCTCACCTCTAAAATCCCTACATTTATGACAAGTTTTTGACATTGATTGTCGCTGAGATGAGATTGTGATAAGATTTTTAACGTTTTTAATGTTGTCATTTTGGACTCGGAAACCTGTCGAATGGTTGTGAATAGCTATGGCTGTATTACCTTGTTGTAATATTTGTTTGAATGGCTGTGTTGCGATGTTGTACCTAATTTTATGAGAAATTTCTCGGAATTTGGATCGGATGCAGTGCTATAAGCGTCCTTACAGATTGGGTGTTATAGGCGCCGTTAAAGGCACTGTCCTATCGCCGACGAGGAAGCGACTAGTTATCAACGATTTTCTCGTTCAAGAAACGTAAAAAAGATTGTAAGACCCGTGTCAGTATAAAAGATACATACATGTCGGAGAAGGTATGTCTGTCTCTCGTTAGCATCAGGCATATTTTAATTACTGTGGGCGTAGCGTGGGTAGTGTTGGTTATAGCACCATAGAAAAACGGTTTGCAGTTCAAATCAGATTATAATTTACGAACCAGTTAGTCACACTAGCGGATCACACACACACACACAACTCAACGATACGGAACGCTAACAGTTTCTGAGCACATGTTGTTCGTACGACGTCCAATGTCCCGAGAGCTCTGCTCACACCGTTCTTGTAGGTGTCACTCTCGTCCACCTCCACGAACTCAGGCTAGACTCTGCCTAGCGCCACGAGATGGCGCTAACGTTCCGAATAGTCAAACAAATGACTCCGACATACATATATTAATAGTTGATCGCTGACTGTTCACACCGCTGGCGAGTACTACTTAGTTTGTCGCAGCGACAAGAGCAATCAAAGAGAGTACTCGCTCAGCGTCGCTCGCTTGGCAAGCAGAACACTCGCTGAGAGACTCACTACGCTTGGTATAGTTACCGGCACGTAAGTTTGCCAAAGATTTTGTAGTGGGGGAAGTTCGCACACACACAATTTCATATATTTTTACATGCGCGAACTTCCCCCACTACAAAATATTTTGCTAACTTGCGTGCCGGTAACTATATACGCATACCAGCGAGTAATCGCTCGTCGCCATCGCGCACTTGCTGCTCGTTGCTGGCCATCTTGTTTCTAGTTACTATTAGTACTCACTTCTCGTAAATCGCCGGTGGTGGGACAGATGCCTTATAGTTGCCACTTGAATACTTTTGCCAGTACTCAAGTACTGGAGATTTAAAAAAAAACTTTTTAGGAAGCGAATGTGTAGGGTATCTACCTACTCCATGTGATCCCTGGCAAAAATAGCTGGTCACTTTTTTATATCGTAAACTCGTCAGAACTATGCCCGTTCTGGATTATAGTTGTGGACTGTGGATCATCATAATAGCCGATAATGTTTCCATTGTTGGGACAGAGGCCTCCTTTCGGTGAAATTGAGGAGTGTGAGGGATTCCCCTCACTTATCATCATCATCATCAACGTACAACCAGAGGAGGTAGCGCGGTTATAATCAAAGAAAACATCAATCATTATGAGCAGAGTCAATTTGAAGAACCAGACATTCAAGCCGTGGCAGTATCTGTTAAAACCCGATTATGAATGTCACGTTTCCATAGCAGCCGTATACCGTCCTCCAAGGCATATGATAAGAAAAGAGCGATACTTGCAATTCTTTGAACTTCTAGGCCAGGGATTCATCCTAGGCGGTGATTTCAATGCCAAGCATACGCCCTGGGGATCAAGACTTACGAGTATTACAACAAAGGGAAGACAGCTTTTAAATGCAGTTAAAGACAAACACTGTAAAGTTATGAGCCCAGGCAAACCAACATACTGGCCCAGTGATCACGAGAAAACTCCGGATCTTAAAGACTTTTTCATAATCAAAAATATATCCACCAAAAAAAATCCCACTGAGAGAAAGCCATTTAACCCTGGTTAATAAATCTACAGATTGGGACAGTTTTGCCCTTGATCTAGATAATATTATCGACCTAAAAACTCCGTTACAAAATCAGGATCAGCTGGACTCAGAAGTAAACCAAATACGTTGGTAATATCCAACAATGTGCATGGAACAACACGACACATTTAGAACGTAAATAAATATAAGGGACATATCTATCCCAAGGAAATTGTGAGTTTACTATCTGATAAAAGAAAGCAAAGAAAGCGGTGGCAGCAAACAAGATGCCCGCGGGATAAAATATTATTAAATAACCTAACTAAACGACTAAAGAGGAAAATTCTACAATTTGAGGATAACTGTCTGAATACTCACCTTGTGCAGCTTACCAACGACCAATCAACGGAAAGCTACAAGAAATCTTAAAAGGGCGGTATAATCGCCCTTTTAAGATTTCTTGTAGCTTTCGTGGAGCTTTCCTTTCGTGAACCCATCTAAAACATCGACGGAAAATGGGCCATAAGCAATGAACAAAAAGCGTTTAGGTTTGCCCAACACTTAGAAAACACTTTTCGGCCCAACAAGAACTTCATAGAAATAATTGAGAGTGAAAAATTATCATATAGTAAAAGAATTCGACTTGTAACTCCTAAAGAAGTTCTGAGAGAAATTCAACACAACATAAGCTCGAAAAAATCTCCGGGTTATGACCTCATAACAGGAGAAATATTAAAACATTTCCCGCGCAAAGCCATAGTAAAGCTGACCAGACTTATTGATGCTGCATTTATGCTCAAACATGTGCTTGAGTCATGGAAGGTTGCTGAAGTCATTATGATTGCGAAGCCTGAGAAACCACCCCATGAAGCATCATCATATAGACCCATTTCCCTGTTGCCAGTATTATCAAAACGGTTAAAACCAATAATAGAAGAAAAGGAGCTAATACCAAACCATCAATTTGGCTTCAGAGAAAAACACTCTACGATAGACCAGGTACACAGAGTAACTAACATTATTGAAAGAACACTCGAAAACAAGCAAGTCTGCGCCACAGTATTCCTGGATGTCGCGCAAGCTTTTGATAAAGTTTGGCATGAGGGTCTGGTATTTAAACTCAGACGCTTGCTGCCTCCAGAATTTGCAGACACTTTAGAATCATATATAAGTAACAGAATGTTTAGAATAAGGCAAGATGATGCATATTCTGAGCTAAAAACTATAAAAGCTGGGGTGCCACAAGGAAGTGTGTTAGGCTCATTCCTCTTCTTGCTATACACGTGTGTCATCCCAGAGCTGGAAAACAACACCATTGCGACCTTTACAGATGACACTGCTATTATGGCTACCGGATCATGCCACAAAGAAGCAGTAGAAAAAGTTCAACTAGCTGTGAACAAAGTTTATGACTGGACACAAAAATGGAAGATCAAACTGAATGAGTCAAAATCAATTCATATTGACTCCACTAACAAACACTGTGATTACCACCCAATCTATATAAACGGCATGCAAGTGCCTTATGCTAACACAGCCAAATACCTTGGCATAACTCTTGAGTACTCTTGACGCCAAACTGCGTTGGAAAGCTCACGTCACAAAGAAAAGACAGGAACTCGATATACGTTATAAAAAGTATGTATTGGTTACTCGGAAGGAAATCCTGCCTATCAATACATAATAAATTTATAATACACAAGCATATTCTTATGCCAATTTGGACGTATGGCATCCAACTTTGGGGCTGTACTAAACGAAGTAACGTTAAAATAATCCAACAATTAATAACACTGAGAAGGATCTGGTAATTTCCAATCATTAAAAACCGGCCAAGTGCGAGTCGGACTCGCCCATGAAGGGTTCCGTTACGTTACAATTTATGACGTATTAAAAAAAAACTACTCACTAGATCTCGTTCAAACCAATTTTCGGTGGAAGTTTATATGGTAATGTACATCATATATTTTTTTTAGTTTTATCATTCTCTTATTTTAGAAGTTACAGGGGGGGGGGACACACATTTTACCACTTTGGAAGTGTCTCTCGCGCAAACTATTCAGTTTAGAAAAAAATGATATTAGAAACCTCAATATCATTTTTGAAGACCTATCCATAGATACCCCACACGTATGGGTTTGATGAAAAAAAAAATTTTGAGTTTCAGTTCTAAGTATGGGGACCCCCAAAATTTATTGTTTTTTTTCTATTTTTGTGTGAAAATCTTAATGCGGTTCACAGAATACATCTACTTACCAAGTTTCAACAGTATAGCTCTTATAGTTTCGGAAAAAAGCGGCTGTGACATACGGACGGACAGACAGACAGACAGACAGACAGACAGACAGACAGACAGACAGACATGGCGAATCCATAAGGGTTCCGTTGCCATTTGGCTACGGAACCCTAAAAATGAAATCACTCTACAAAATCAAACATCCTTTCGATACAAGAAAATTAAATAACAATTTTCCATACCAATGTGAACTATTATTTTATCGGCGACCTGTGGATGTTACAAAAAAATGTATAAACGTTACAGGCACGTTTCGATTGAGTGAATATTTGCTCCGTAATAACGAGTAGGCGTACCACGTGGACAAGCTTACCTTTTCTTCATCAAGTACAGCGATGCCGAGACCTATAAACGTTAATTAGCACGTGCTTTCAGTTAGACATGTTCCCATTAGAGTCTTGTAGTTTGACGGTTGACAGTGGCAGGAAAAGAATAATGCTTAGCTAAATTACGGGCTTTTAGTAACATTTTTAGATCTCGGCCTCTCTATACCTTGAAACTACCTATTAAAAATTATGCCCCTGATTTGCGGGAGGGGCTGACAGGCGTGTTTTAAGTTTATTTAGTTTTCCAAAATATGCGAGTACCTACGTGGTTTTTATGCAACTGTTTTATGAAACAAAACATGTTGACTGAAAACATGTTTTTTTTTGTGTTTATGTTCTGTTTTATGCGTCATGTTTGCCGCAAATAAATGCATTTTCTTTCTTTTCTTCTTTTTCTTTATGAAGGCCGAGTATACTTATACGCAACCTAATTGTATGTGAGTACCTTTCAGCCGCTCTCTGTCTTTGTTTTTAGTTTACGAAGACATTAAATATTCTTTGAGTATTCAGTTTTGAACCCTGTCACTGTGATAAAACCGATTCTAATTAATAATCAAATTAATTCCAAAGATATTTGGTTGTAAATATCTTTGGAATCGAACTCGCTAAATGGCGCGCCGTGCCCTTAAATACTGCCACTGAACCAACGGGGGTCGAGCGTGGGAAATGTTTGAACGAACACGGACCATGGACATTGGGCGAGGGCGTGCCCGGCTTCATTTTATGGGGGCAAATCTATAGGTATTACTTTTAGATTTCGGACATTTTTACCAACATCATTATTTTTAATAATAATTATCTTTGAGCTTTGGAGGAGGTCGTCAATTCGTCGGAATCTTTTTTTTATTTAATATTTAGGTTAAGCTAAAGGCCTTTGTCCAGCAGTGGGACCCAAAAAGGCTCATAAAAAAACAATTAAAAATTTAGGTAATATGGTCAGTGATAATTCTTTACCACGTCGATCGATTTCGATGATTCTTTTAATCATATAAATGTATAATAAACAAAACAAGCAAAGCCTTCCGAAACTAAAGTTATTTTGCACTTCGTAATTTTTTTGTGGCCGGTTGCATTTTTTTTTTTTTGTAAGTATTTTTTTTATTAGCTTGTCTTCTGTTGCGGTTTTTAAACAGAAGTTAACAATCATTACGGGGTATCCCAAGGCGATAGGGTGTTTCCTTCCATACAAAAATTATAAATGATAAAACAATAGCTTTAGGGTTATTAAATGTGAAACCTTTCGGCGACTTCAAACTCAAACTCAAAGCATTTATTTCAATTAAACCATTTATAGGCACTTTTGAATTGTCAAAGGAGTCGACCATCCAGAAAGATGAAGCTAGTTGCCCATTCCAAAGCGGAGCAGGATGCTATGAGCCTCATTGGGTTTATTAAATTTATGTCTAAATCCCTCTCCCATGTAATAGGGGCGAGCCTATTGCCTTCATCCGGATGCTAATCCAAACTCCGGGCTGCTTCGAGAAATTTCTGATGGAAAGGAAATGAAGGATAATTTTATTTATTTATTAATTTTTGTTCAAAGAAAGCTTACAGACTAATATATAAAACACTTAAATACCATGCATAAGTAGGGACATTTGCTAATTACAAGCTTCCACATGTACACATCTACTTAAATAAGAGTTACATATTTGCGTTGATTAGTTAACTTACAGCGATTTAAGTAAATAAACATATTAGGTACAATGTAAACATATTAGGTAGGTATGTCGAGATATTAAGTAGTAAGTCAAGTCAAAATCAAAATCAAAATTAAAAGCTTATTTAGAGTTATTTTGGCACTGTGACTTATTCCTGGCATTTAAGTATTGAACGTTACTGCAGACTAATTGCGTAACACACTATCATCAGTAGCAATGGCTTTCATTTTGACAGTTCAAAATCATTCATTGCGTTATATACGTTTTTGAACTCACAAATTTTTCGAACATATGAAGTAATGGATTAGCAATATCCTTCAAAATGATTCAGATTGAGATTGAAAGTGTGTTACGCAATTAGGCATTTATCGAACGTTACTGGTTAAAACTTATTTATTTTGGCCAGTACCGTAGAGAAAAAAAAATCGGCCAAGTGCGAGTCGGACTCGCGCACGAAGGGTTCTGTCTTTCGTCCCATTATCAATAATAAAATCGTGTCCAATAGATAATTGTTATGATTTTATTTTTAATATTTTACATGTTTACTTATTATTTCGTTATTTTTGTAAGTACGAAGTTTTCCAAGTAAGAACATCTTACAAGTTAGGCCTCTATAACTCCTAAACCAACAAAGTTATCTAAGCCGTTATAGTTTTCCTTCAAAGTTCATCACATGGACTATCATGAATTTTTTCAGGTTTTTCGAGCCAGCCGTTTAGCTTTTAGATGGGGGGCGTCCTATTTTAAGAAAAACTGCGCTTTAAAGAAACCGCATACCTAATCATAAAATCGTCTGAGCAACCTCCCAATGTTTTTAAAAGAGCTATCTAATGATATCCCACACTATGGGGTAGAAACGAGAAAAAAAATCATCCCCACTTTTCGTGTAGGGGAGGTACCCCAAAAAAAAATATTTTTCGTGATTTTATTTTAGCACTTTGTCGACGTGGTAAATATACATATCCATGCAAAGTTTCATATTTCTAGCACTAACCGTTTGGAAGGTAAGCGGAGGACGGACGGACGGATATGACGAAACTTTACAGTTTCGTCATGTCCGTCGGAGGGTTCCGTACTTCACGTCTCGGAACCCTTACCCGGGTTCCGAGACGAGTCCTACGTAACCCTAAAAATGGGGACAAGTTCTTCCATGCTCTATGTAACGATTTTGTTGGACCTGTGAAATTGCCGCCGCCGATCGCCGAACCTGCCGATTTTTGGTACTGGCAATTGTGAAGATCGATATCTTTCATTCTATTTAGAATTCCAAATTCAAATTAATTTATAATGACATTTTGTTTTTCAAAATCAATTATTCATTTATTTTCCCGTCGTACGTTTTTTATTTAATATCGCTGTTACTGTAACCATGGAAAAATCGAAATTGCGCGCTATTTTCGCATACAAGTTCCGTCGCGACACCAACGCAGCATAGTCAGCACACAATATTAACGACGTGGGCATGGTACCGCATGGGACACACGGTCCGTTTTTGGTTTGATCGCTTCCCTTCTGGAAATTTTGATCTCAACAATGAGCCCCGTGACCGACCGGAGAAGAAAGTCGATAACGATGAACTGATAGCCATAGTGGAAGCAGATCCATGTCAAACCTTCAACGTAAGTGATAAATTGATACTGATTCATTTACTTCAAAGTGGAAAAACAAAAAAAGCTCGGAAAGTGGGTACCGTATGAACTCACTGAACAACAACAAAATCGCGTCGAACCACCGCGCAACGGACCGTCTCAAAACCATAGGAGTTACGACTGGAAACTCTTCGTCAGCCACCATACTCACCAGACCTTGCTCCAACAAAATTTCATTTTTATTCGAAATTTGGATAACTTTTTACAGGAAAATTTTTCAAATCCAACGATGCGGTGATAAACGCCTCGAAAGAGTTCATCGATTCCCGTCCCCAGGATTTTCATAGCAGAGCTCTATCAACGAACTTCCACTAAAATGGCAAAAATGTATCTTCACTAATGGCCATACTTCGATTAATGAAAAATATTAATCCTACTAATATTATAAACGTGTTTGTACGGATGGATGGATGTTTGTTACTCTTTCACGCAAAAACTACTGAATGGATTCGGATGAAATTTGGCACACATGTGATTTATAACCAGGATTAACATATAAGATACTTTTTATCCCGATTTTTCGACGTGATCGAAACTTATGTAGGTGAAACCGCGGGGCGCAGCTAGTGAAAAATATAATTTTATTAAAAAAATATTTGATTTTTTCAATGTAAAACGGCAATTTCACAGGTAAGGACCTAACATATTTGTAATGATTTTTTTTTGTTTAATTATTTAGAGTGAATTTTTTTGTTATTCTTATTGTTACGCATGAATTACCAAAAAAATACATCTAATTATTTTAGACCGTTTCTACTCGTTTGGTGCTTAAGTAGTTGATATTTACTTTTTTTTTAACTAAGTACCTTCCTAAGTATTCATAATTGTAAAAAAAAATTACTTAACTAAGTACTTTCCTAAGTATTCATTATTATAAATTTACTTTTAATGATGTTATTGTACGCTCGTTATACATTTTATGTAAATTTAGTTTCTCAGTAAGTGAATTATTATTATTATTGTTTACATCCTTTATTTCACTTCATTCATTTCTTCTTTCTTCATTTTTTTATACAAAAAGATAAAAAAACATTTCAAAATATAAAAAATAGTAGCTCACCCGTATCGGGAACAGGGTCCAAGCTACCGGCGGTCAGGGCTCCAGAGAGAGGAACTTCCTGACAATGCTATTATTGTTGTTGTTGTGAATTATTGTTGTAATGAGAAATAATAAAGTTCTTAAACCAAACAACTATAATTGTAAATATCCTTTTTGGCTTCGTAATATTATGTAAATACTTACCATAAATGCTGCATTTGTGTTAGCCTGTAAGTAATGGTTGCTTTTAAAAGTACTAATAAGGAAATTATTTTAGAAGTACTGTGTAAACAATTGTTGGCTAACCTAAATAAATAAATTATAGTTTTGACTGAGGCTGTCATCAGCATCAGACACATCACTAAAAGCTTTTGGTGATGTATGAAGTAACAAAAATGATCAGCCCCTAATTGCACAACACACTATTGGAGGATATTGCTAATCCATTGCTTCATAAGCTCGAAAAATTTGTCTGCTCACAAGGTAAATAACGCAATGAATGTTGTTGAACTGTCAAAATAAAAGCCATTCCTACTGTCAGTCATTTTTCAGGGGTAATTGCGTAACACACGCAATTACCCCGCCGTTATTGGATATAGGAACCGCCATAATCAATTCAATTTGAAATCAGTAGTATGATGTTTTAAGTGTACAGGTAGAGGTTGTCAATTGACCTCATTATGATCTCGCAGTGGCCTCGCACCCACGGGATGAAAGGGCGTGGCCTTCCCTTATCCGGCACCACACGACACGAATCTCTAACAAGACTCGAGAGTGCTTAATCACTACTTATCAGTAAGTAAGTACTCGTAATCCAAAGGAATTATATGAAGTTGCAGCTTTATATCAATTACTATCAAATCTAAGGTGACGAAATTCTATGGCCTGTTTTGACACTTCCGCAGAAGTTCCGGTTACCATATCTGTCAGATAAATTCATGTTGCGTTTGTGAAAGATATCTGGTAGATACTGGTGGACATTGGTAAAAACCTACATGCTTTAGAATGGTACACGTGGTGCACGTAAAATTGATTGGTAAGTATTATGTATTAAATGGCGTCTTTATGCACACGTACAGAGATTTATAATAATGCTTCTGTAAGTTAAGCTGAGTATCGCATTGAAATAAAATAAAATGCATTAATGATGACCCGTTAATTAGGTTACTCTTCTGTCCTGCTTTTCTGGGCCTGCTCTATCACTTCATATCCACCTTATTTGGAAGCAATGTGTTACGCAATCGTATTTCTCGTGTTGCACATCGGTAGTGACACCACTATCAGCAACAGATAACGACATTATGCTTATGAGTAATAAGAAAAGAGTTTGCCCGACTCTTCATTTACCCCAAAACCAGGAGAACACAATGCTTGCACACCTGAATCAAGAGAATGTTCCAATAAAACCATTGCGAACATTCATCTTGTTCTTAAAGGTTACAAGTACTTCCAACACAGCTATATAGCTACTCGATAAGTACATATGTGTATGTAAACACACTGCATACGTGTCAACAACCACTCCTGCCATTGTCTTTGTTGAAATTAATGTATGAATTCTATCATAATTAAATCAATCAACACGCTCACCATCACCTGTTAAACAGTTTATGTTTGAGATAGCGTTGCCAGGCGTCCGGATAAAGCCGGACATAGCTAGGCTTTTTGATTGCGTGTCCGGCCAAAATAAACGGTGTCTGGCTTGTCCGGCTTTTGTTAGGCTTTTTACATTTCGCAAACGAACGAGCGCTGATGACTGATTATGACAATAATCAAAAAAGCTTGATTTTACATACAATTTTTTTGTCGTACCTATTAATACTGAGACATAAAATCCTCAATAATGTAGGGTGTCCGGCGTTTCTACCCAAATGTCCGGCCAAACTGGCTAGTCTGTCCGGCTATTAGGTTTGGCGACCTGGCAACCCTATTTGAGACTGTCATCCACCATCAAAGTTATCGTGAGCCGTTATGGGACCGACACACCTTCAGGTGAAAACGAAATCTGGTCGACGACACGCCAACTCGGGCTCAGGTACCTACCCTTTGTTTTTGTGTCAATTAGAATATTATAAGCAGACATAATGTAATTAGAAGCGGCGACCGCTATGGTCAGTGTTATAGTTATACGATGAAACGTAGGTCGGTCGGTGCGGCGGTGCGGCTAGTCGGGCGCGAGGGTCACGCAGAGGTGACAGCGAGTTGCGTGCGTGCGAGATATGGGGAGGCGTCAGGCGGCTCCGCTGATGTCAGTGGAAACGACGAGCGGCGGCGGCGCTCCCGACGACGGCGCGGCGTCGGGCGCACGGTGCAGCGGAGCGGGGCGCGGGGGCGCGGGGGCGCGTGCTGCCGGCGCCGCGACTGCTGCCGGCCGCCAGTTCGCCGCGCGCCTCCGACACGAGTGCTTCGAGCGCGACACCACACGCCTCCGCCTCACGCAGGTACGTACGACTCACGTGACTTTCGTAACTTCTTTCGCTTCCTTCGAGGCGCGCCGGAGGCCGCCGCAGGACCCGCGCCCGGCTATTTCGAATGTCACCGGTCGCCGGATGACTAGAAATAGCCGGTGGTCGGGTACACCGGCACCGGCCACAACTTGGCGGCCTCGGAGCGGCGCCGGGGGCGCGATGACCCGTCGTGTTTGCCAAACGAGAATCCCTAAATACTTGCCGGTCATCGCTTCTGCGGCTTTTATCAGTGTTACATATTTATTATTTGCCGGCGGTGCGGTGAGGTCAGCGAGCGCGCGCGGCGTTGTGCGCCTTATCGCGTGGGCTGTAGGGTCGCCGAGCGCGGCCGCCGCCGCGGCCTGCGACGCGGGCGCGCCCGGCCTCGGCTTCTACTCTGTCTTTGCTCTGCTCTTGCGTCGTCCTTAATGCCTTTTGATACCTACGTACTCGCAAGTTGAAGAACAAACAATAACCAACTTTACCGCAAACTGCCTCGATTCTAACTAGCGGGAACTAACTTCTGTTTGTTTGTTATTGTTTACCACCGACTACACTCAACAGTTGTTGAGATACTTTTCAAGATAGCTAGGTACAGCTACTGTTTTTAGCTCCATTATTGTAACAACTAACAATTTACAACTCTTTATCTAAGTATAGCCGTAATGACCGCTCAGATGTTGATTGTTTGTACACAACGCTAACTGATAAATTACGCGTAATGCTACTGCTGACCTCTTGTGGAAACTCACGTTCACAACAACCGACCACTTGCTCTGCCTAGATCTAGTTGTTTGCTTCGATGAGAAACCACAAGTATTGAAACAAACGGAAACTAGAGTTAGATCTACTGACAATGACGTCATGTGGTAACGCGATGATGTCGACTAGCTAACTCTAGGTGTAGCTACGTGCTGATAGGTGCCACGTACCTTCATAGCTGAATCAGTGTTGTTGAATTAAGTTCAGGTCCTAAATGGGTCACTCATTACATTACTGGTAATAACTTCAACATTACGATTCTTTAGTATTTCTCTGAGATCTCTATCTTTGTTATTGTTTATGAAACGCGCGGGCGGACACACGTGTCACTCAAATCGTAAGCGGCCAGAATATAAGTGCTAGTTTGTATTCTTTAATCGGTAACTCAGGCGCGGCATATGAAATATTCGTGAAATATGCGCGGGTTGCCCACTGACGAGGGATCCGGTACTCGCCGGTGTTGTCTTCAGCAGCAGTATACTGTGCGTGTAACACTTAAAACGGCATGCAGATTTCGCTCTTAAAGTTGGCAACGTATGGCCCAGTATTCCGTGGCGATGTGTCACCACTTATTACGCCCTAGACGCATCGCTCAAATGTTCTCGACCTCGCACTATCCGGCTTCATGCGATGTTCGCCTCTAAAGCTTTTGCTCGTAGGGGCTATAATGTTGTGCGCGTGTTCAGGCGTGAACAGCGTTTTGTAGGTGCTGTAGGGTCGAGATCCCCGACGCACAAGAGAGTGAAAGTTGGGAGGGTGGGTGAGAGCCGGGGTGGCTCCCTGCAGGAGTAGTCGACCCGGGACTTCCAACTAGGATTTGCTAAATCTGCTTCTTTTACGCCGGGACTGTCGAAAAAGCAAATGACCGTTTTTAAATTTTACGTTTATTGCCGTAATTAGAGATAGCACTGCTGAAGAGTAGGTTGCCGATGTTTGGTCACACAGATTCAAACTGTAAACATATTTTCCTAAATAACTAACACGTATTGAAGTAGGCAAGTACCTACATAGGTACCTACTGAAAAAGTGCTAGGAAGTAAACATACCTACCCATTGAATCATGGGTCATTGTTGGCACTTCATTCCTTGTAGATGGGTCATCACTCATCACTGCTTTTAACAGCAAAGCCCTCGAATTCAAGAAACGAATTAGTATCCATATAAATGCACCTATCTACCTAGATAGTTAGTATAAGTACCTACTTCGTTTAGTGTTTCATATCAGTGCACACAAGCTCTCGTTGATGTTGGCATACTCGGTACTAACGCCCCTGACACGCCGAACGGTATACGAAAAACACGTGGCAAAGTAGATATACACAGCTACTACATAACATAACACATTTACCTACCTGACTTAATATTCGTATGTAGTCAGATCGGTACCCAGTTTCATAACATCAGGATTCGGTTCTATGAAAAATATCTAAAGATTAATTATTTTTACGTTAGTAAACAGGCACTTTCAATGACGGCAATGACTGATCTAAATTACCAGACTGGTCCAGTGTTTGTTGTTAAAATTTTGTCATAAAAAAGACCTACTTTGTATGGAGGATGTAGATAATTTTTGGGACAGACCATATCAAAGTGTTTAGTCATTTTATACTCCAAATAGCTGAATAATGTAATATATACTGGATTACCAGTCACTCGGAATGACAATCTGTCATTTTGGCAATACAACAAGCCCCATTGCTTCATATATTCGAAAAATTCGTTAACTCTACAAGAAAAATAACGCAATGGATGTTATTGAAATGTCAAAATGAAGGAGATTTTTAGCTCCAGTGTGTTATGCAATTAGGATACGGTTGAGATGAGTAGCAGGGTCACGTGTCTATCTAAATTGCAGTGACTTGGATCATTCGATCTGTGAAGCGAAGCCGCGCACGTGTCTGTTGGTCCATGCATGGCTGACCCTGAAATTGAGTCTGTCAACGACTCTCAACGAATCTCTCAACATCATGACGCATTTACACTACCGGTCAGCGGTCTATAATAGTCCAAAATACAAACAAAAGTTCTCCCTCATTCAAAGAAAGGATGAACATTTTAATCACCACGCATTCTTAAAGAGAGTTGGGGATTTCTAAAAGTTCTCAAACCAATTAAACAGACAGCTGTGTTGCTGGGCAGTTTGTTGCGCTACTTTTTCTTCCCAGCTAAAGCATTGTAGAAAGTGGCGAAGGGCGGGCGTTTTGGGAGACTGTCTTATGTAGGTTTGACGTTCATAAATTGCTGATTCTCAGTCTAATTTGAATACATTACTTTGGATTTTGTATAATGGAAATAGGTAACACGTTTACAATAAGAATTTAATAGTCTCGCCTACACAGGGCAAAAGTTTAATCACCACGGGGCTAACTGCGCACTGGCGATTCGCACATTCAACAGGCTTCATCTATACTTCTATACTTAAAATATAATAAAGCTGAAAAGTTTGTATGTTTAAACGCGCTAATCTCTGGAATTGCCAAGTCGGATTTGAAAAAAAAAAATTGCATTTGATAGCCCAGTTTTTGGGGAAGGTTCCAGGCTATTTAATAACAGGAGTTAAAGTATGAAATTACCGTTTTATTGTAATAGGTACTTCGAATTGACATAGAAACTTCATGGTTTGAGATTTTTGAGTGAAACTTTTTCACATGGTACCTATAAAGTTCTTCTTTTAAAAAATTAGCAACATTCGATTATCGACTTTCAGTTGTTTTTTTTTTTATTCAGCTTAGACAAGAAAGATGGATGCTTCGAAAATTCGAGTTATTTTTGAATACGAGTTCCGACGCGGAACTAACGTGGCAGAAACAGCTCGCAATATCAATGTTGCGTTTGGAGAGGGGACTGCTAATGAACGCACCGTGCGATTTTGGTTTAAACGCTTTCGTGATGGAAACTTTGATTTGAAGAACGAACCACGTGAAAGACCGCCCACACAGGTGAATAACAATGAATTGAAGCCGATCCCATTAAATTAAAAAAAAAAACAATTTTTCAGTACAAATCGGCAATTTCATACTTTAACCCCTAATATCACGCTACGGCTACGACCCTCAAAAAGGAACACAAAGCGAAAACGAATTAATATATGCGGGTGGGCGATGCGATGCGACGCGGTGACAAGAAATTTCACGCCGACGAAGCCGCGGACAGACTAGTTATTCTAGTATATCGGAATGACACAAATTCAGTATCGTGTAGGAAATAATCGTAAAACTTTGGAAATAAGGAAAATATTCAACTGAAACGCGTGCATTGTTAACTAATTGATAATTAAACATCATCAAACGCCACGAGACTCGTGTTAGTGGCCTGTGCCAATTGTTGGACGTTTATCTCTTATGAATTTGAAACGTAATCTGTGCACAGCTTTATAACCGCCATCATCACTTTTATAAGAGCACAAGTTGTTGTTTGGGTCAATCACCATCCTTCAGCTCAAAGATTGCTGTAACCTTTGCCCTCTTTTTGATCTGTTTCACTAAAAGTCCCGATTAATTCATCCTACTAATATTATAAACGTGAAAGTCTGTGAAAGATGGATGGATGTTTGTTACTCTTTCACGAACAAACTACTGAACGGATTTGGATGAAATTTGGCACACTGGTGGTTTATAACCAGACTAGAGGACATAATACTAAGACAAGACAAGTATATAAGACTTTTCATCCCAATATTCCTACGGGATCGAAGCTTAGCAGGATGAAACCGCGGGAATTTCATACAAGTCATATTCTGTTTGTAAAGGATCAGCTACCTACTAGCTTCTGCCTGCGACTTTGTCCGCGTGAAATTTCTTGTTCCCCGACCCACCGTGTCGCATCGCATCGCCCGCCCGCGCTTTTACTTCGTTTCGCTTAGCGTTTTATCTGGCTCTGTTTTTCCTTTGGGCTCCCAAGAGCCGTAGCGTAGCGTTAAATAGCCTGATAACCTTCTTTAACAATTGGGCTATTAAATGCAATTCAAATCCGACTGCTAGCTCCAGAGATTAGCGCATTCAAACAAACTTATCTGCTTTATTTATTATTATATATTTTTCGAAGCACTCGTAGCCCGTCTACGACAAAAAAAATCGTAAAGATAATATACTTTAAAAAAAAAGTCGCTAAAACCTTTTCAGTCAATTTTAATAGTCGTCATGACTATCATTTGAATAAGTTAGGTACTTATCACGGGAGCGAAACTACTGTCGCCAATCCGTTTGAAGGCTCGCGAACGCTCAACGAACAATTTCCATGAAGTTTTCATAGAAATTGATCTACTAGATCGCGTCGCGCCTGTCTAGGAACCTTTTCCCGAGTAAAACTTTGAAAAACAACTACACTAAAAAAAACTAAAACTAAACTTGACACATGTAAAACTTTCCGAGATAGTTTGGTGCACTTTGGGGTGTTGGAAATGAACTTCTAATTTGCTCTATGACTTTGTCTAAGTAGGTATAATGTGTTTGGTCCTTACCTATGAAATTGCCGTTTTGCAAAAAAATACTTTTTGTTTTAAATGAAAATTATATGTTTCATTAATCGAAGTATTGGCCATTAGTGAAGATACACTTTTGCTGTTTTAGTGGACGTTCGTTGATGGCTCTGCTAAAAAAATCCTGGGGACGGGAATCAATGAACTCCATGTAGACGCTTTTAACCGCCTCGTTGGATTTGAAATTTTTCTCCCGTAATAAGTTACCCAAATTCCTTATAGTAATGGAAAGTTGGAGCAAGGTCTGGTTAGTATGGTGGATGATGGAGAGTTTCCAGTGGTAACTCCTATAGTTTTGAGACGGTCCGTTGTGCGGTGATTCGATGCGATTTTATTGTTGTTGTTCAGTGAGTTCATACGGTACCCACTTTCCGAGCTTTTTTGTTTTTCCACTTTGAAGTAAATGAATCAGCATCGATTTATCACTTACGTTGAAGGCTGCTGCAAGTTCCGACGTGGTTTGAGATGGATCTGCTTCCACTATGGCTTTCAGTTCGTCGTTATCGACTTTCGTCTCCGGTCGGCCACGGGGCTCATTGTTGAGATTTAAAATTTCCAGAAGGGAAACGATCAAACCAAAATCGGAGCGTGCATTTAATTCCCGATACACGTGCTGCCTGTGCTGCGTTGGTGCCACGACGGAACTCGTATTTGAAAATAGCGCGCAATTTCGATTTTTCCATGGTTACAGAAACCACGATATAAAAAAAAAACCAACGGCGGGAAAACAAATGAACAACTAATTTAGAAAAAAAAAATGCTATATTATAAAATTAATTTGAATTTAGAATTCTAAATAGAAGAAAAAAAAGATTCTAATAGATTCTTTTATTTTTTTTTTTATTTTAACTTCATTCTTCACAATAGCCACTATCAAAAATCGGCAATTTCATAAGTAAGGATGACAAGAATGTAAGTATTATGGCATATTATAGGTCTTGCTTGGCATGCATCCTTTGACACATTTGATTACTTATGAAAACTTTTAATCGGAGTTAAATTCCTGGATTGTTTTTTCTTCGTTATTGTATCACAGCATCCGCTCCCTCGTTTGACCCGCCAGGCGTGGTCCCTACATCTATGGTGATATTCCCTACGAACATTCATTTTAGCGTCCACGTTCACGTGCTAAAAAGAGATAAAAAAGTCATGTTATGATTCTAATTTTACGTAAACCACGCATACGTCACATTAAAGATATATGGCGCGTCCAGTGCGCCATAATTGTACGACATAGTCGCTAGATATCATAGGGTGACCTAATTTACAATGTAACGTGGTTAGCGTCCTCCCGGACTTAAGTACCTACTAATGAATCGGCAAGGCAAAGCCCTAGTGGCGACGGGTAAAAATATGCTATTTGGTGATCAGATTTGCAGAAAAAATAATTAAATCAATTTTATTTCGGAAAAAAATAATACGGTTCCCAAAAAAAAAAAAACCAAGTAGTATCGTATCGTTGAGTTGGTGTCTCTACCTACTAATGAAAAAATCATTTTATCACAAACACGTAACACGCACGTTGTATGTTAGTCGTGGTTGTATGTACCTAGACCTACGATCTGGGTACATAAATTGTTAGGAAAATTTACACACTCTGTAAATGTGCCATGTTAAATCCATTTCATACAACTGTCAAAAAGTGACAGTTATAATTTGAATAAACAGACAAATTAAGTTGGCAGTTACATAGTTAGGACTTAAATAGATAATCAAACCATTCCTTAAATCTCTCTCCCATCGACATAAAGACTAACACCGGAGGAGGAAAGAGGTCTGTTACCAATTTTGATACCCAGGGTGGTTTCAGGTGTGCTTAAAAATACTGTCAAAGCCATCACTTACATAATACCAGTACTGCCATCCCATAATACAGGAAAATTGTGAAGCTGTAACCTGCTTGGAGTATGGAACGGCTAATACTAGCTATTGTAGCAGAATTTTCCTTTGATTATGAGATGGTCAAGCTATCGATCGGTACGCAACTAGAAATATGGGTGCTAATGGCTGATTTTTCAATCGTCGATAATTCAAGCTAATTGAGGGCATTTCTATAAAAAAACACTCGAAATATCACTAAAAGTTATTAATCGAATTAACAATGGGCCAATCATTATTTTTCAATATGAACGTTGCGTAAAAGAACTCGTATCGCGGAATTTTTCATGAAGTTGCAAACTCCAAAATTCTGAAAACGAATATGTAGAAACGGAGCCCTAAAAGAGGTCGCTCTTGTTTACGTGCCTGCGATATAAAAAAGCGTTGCTACATAATATACCTACCGACACACGGTATGAAGGTATTTCCCAACCCAATGTTACAGACCAATCGATCGAACCTACCAAATGCCATAATATTCAATAAGTAGGTATATTTACAGCTAAAACTATGATCTGTTCCAAAAGTAAACCTACCTGAATAAAATGTATCAACAAATGGATCTAAAAATTAAAAATTTAAAAAACCCCCGACTACGAGAAACCCTATAAAAAGAAAAAAATAACCTTGAAATTATGACCCTACGTAAGTACGTATGAAATTTTTTGATTAAATGTTGTCCCGTCGGGGGACCGCTCTAATTAGCTAGCTAGCTAGCCTAACGTTCTGTTAAAGTTTAAAATAGTAGCGGTCCCCCGACAGGACAATATTTAATCAAAAAATTTCATACGTACTTACGTAGGGTCATAATTTCAAGGTTATTTTTTTCTTTTTATAGGGTTTCTCGTAGTCGGGGGTTTTTTAAATTTTTAATTTAATTTTTTATTTCATGCTTTTTGTAGGGACTCCTTATTATTTCTTTTCTTTTATTTTCTTGCGTTTTAAGATTCAGGTAAGTAATCTGGTATTTAATCAGGTTTTTTGTAATTTGTGGTGGTGGCCACCTTGGATTTGAAATTTGTCATAGTGTATAGTATTCTACTAGTCAAGCCCTTTCGTTTGATACCCATATTGAGGGAGTTGTGAAAAAAAATGTAATTTGCCATTTTGTGGTGGCGGCCATCTTGGATTTGAAATTTGTCATAGTGTATAGTATTCTACTAGTCAAGCCCTTTCATTTGATACCTATATTGAGGAAGTTGTGAAAAAAAAAATGTAATTCGCCATTTTGTGGTGGCGGCCATCTTGGATTTGAAATTTATCATAGTGTATAGTATTCTACTAGTCAAGCCCTTTCATTTGATACCCATATTGAGGGAGTTGTGAAAAAATATGTAATCCGCCATTTTGTAGCGGCGGCCATCTTGGACCGATTTTCATCAAACATAGCTAAGAACACTCCCGACAAATTCACCTTTCAAACAAAAAAAACAAAATTAAAATCGGTTCATCCGTTCGGGAGCTACGATGCCACAGACAGACATACACACACACACACACACACACACACACACACACACACACCCCTGTTTGTACAGACACCCTTACGAGGACCTTGTTAGTTCTAGAACGTACCGAGGACCCTCCAAAAAACTGGTTTAAACACCTTGTTGGCTTTTTAGAATAAGATAGAAAGAGACAGGTGAATAAATCTATAGTGATGAGCTTATTGGGATAATGCTATCTCAACATTTTTCTGTATGAATTTCGGCTATCATACTGAGGACCTGAAATACACAGCAAAATGTGACCAGCGATGCACATACGAGGACTTTGTGTAAACCAACCGAGGACCTCTTCCGTAAGCCCTGCGACGTCCTTCCGAGGACGTATTTTTACACAAAATTTCTTATAGCTTGTACAAAGTGCGGACGTTGTGTTAGACTTTATATCACTAAACCGAGGACAGTTTTTCGCGTAAAATTTGTACAAACCGAGGACCTGGAAAATCTACCTACCTACAATATTTTACGTGTAAGATAATAATTATATCAATGTAAGTAAAATGTTCCGACTTCTTTCTTACACACTTTTTCTAAAATGAAGTACCAAGCGAGGACGAGTCGATGTTTTTACGTTTGCCGTTGATGTGGACCGCGAATAAGAAGGGTGTAATCACTGTGGAGGAAAGGTAATTTAATTTTATATAAACAACTTTAAAATGAGTGTATTATTATAGTATCAGATGTTGCAGCCAGGGTCGTCTCTTCATGACGGTACTCCTTAGCACTTGATAGCATCGTCTTCAAAATTGGCATACGCATTAGGTTTATCTAGTAACACTAAAATAATTACCAGTTTGTGCTGATGCTGCGGCCAGGGTCGTCTCTTCATGACGGTACTTGTTACCACTTGATAGCATCGTCTTCAAAACTGGCATACGCGTCAGGTTTATGTAGTAAAACTAAAATAATTACCAGTTTGTGCTGATGCTGCAGCCAGGGTTGTTTCTTCATAAGGGAACTCCTCAATAATTGATAGTATCATCTTCAAATTTGGCATACGCGTTATGTTTATCTAGTAATATCAAAACAATTACCAGTTTGTGCTGCTGCTGCAGCCAGGGTCATTTCTTCATGAGAGAACTCCTCAACAGTTGATAGTATCGTCTTGAAATTTAGCATACGCGTTAGGTTTAAGTCGTAAAAGTAAAATAATTCCCAGTTTGTGCTGATGCTGCAGCCAGGGTCGTTTCTTTATGGGGGAATTCCTCAATAGTTGGTAGCATCGTCTTCAAATTTAGCTTACGAAAATAAAGTAAAACTAGAATTCAGGTTTAAAATGAGTAGATAAATCAGAATTCAGAAACTTCAGTTTTATGATATTCAATACAATATCAAGTTATTATTTCGTTTCTTTCAGATAAGCCGGGATAAAGAAGAGAAAACTTAAATCTGAATTCTAGATCACAAACATGCTGGTATTGATTATAGGCTTCTTCTGCAGTATGTGCTAAGTACCTAGGCCTGCTTAGATTATACAACATTATGATTTGCACCATAAAATATTGTATTGGCATGAGCTGAATACGTGTGCTCTTCATAAAGAACCTAATAGAGTAGGATCCCAGGGCCACCAGACGTCACGTATTTTCTGACGAACGAAATGTGGACGATTGAGTAGTGTTAGTATGTACATATTAAGAACGCATGCCTACCTGCTAGCTTGCTGAGACGGTCAATTCTCAGGTATCAGGTTGAGGTACATAAAAACATTACTTACCTCACGTAAATTCTCCAAGCTGATTTTCACGTATATTTTAGGCAATATCCTTAAAAATAAGTCGCCAATACTCCCAAACACTTTCCATCGGCCGTATTGCTTTGCAGACGCTTTAAAGCTCCCAAAATAATTAGGTACTTAACTTCACGTAAATTCTGATGCTCCATTTTTATATATGTCCACCAGACAAGTATTTTAAAACCCTTTACAAGAAGACAGACCGATCCAAAGGGCCAATCATCCCCTAAACTCAATTTTAATGCCTCTGTGGGTAGGAGCGCGAGGGCATAATTATAAATTTCAATGACAATGATAATGAAGATAAGAGGCACTACTCAGAAATGTTGAGAGATTAATATTTTTCTACTTTGTTTTTTATGATTAATTCCCAATAAATAAATAATTTAAAAAAAAAATTAAGTTAATTCGAATTTATCAAAACAGCTTGCAGGATAAAATTCTAGAATTATTGTGGTCAAATGAGCATTTTGAAGAAGTTAATCTTTAATTATTTACCTGATTTTTTAATTTTTGGCTGATTTTTAAAAAATATTAATAATTAATTGATATGAGTAAACTGTAAGAGCGTGTGAGAGAGAGAGAAGTCAATATATCCTAATACACATGTCTCACTCAGTCTCATGCGCGTGGATAATGCCAACGCGCTCCTACCCACAGAGGTATTAAAATTGAGTTTAGGGGATGATTGGCCCTTGGATCGGTCTGTCTTCTTGTAAAAGGTTTTAAAATAGTTGTCTGGTGGACATATATAAAAAAGGAGCATCAGAATTTACGTGAAGTACCTACCTAATTATTTTGGGAGCTTTAAAGCGTCTGCAAAGCAATACTGCCGACGGAAAGTGTCTGGGAGTATTGGCGATTTATTTTTAAGGATATTGCCTAAAATAAACGTGATAATTAGCTTGGAGAATTTACGTGAGGTAAGTAATATTTTTTGTACCTTGATTACCTGATACCTGAGAATTGGTCGTCTCAGCAAGCTAGCAGGTAGGCATGCGCTCTTAGTACAGACGCCAGCAGGTCAACCTACTTAGTACACAATGCAGAAGAAGCCTGATTATTCCTCGTGCACCTATTAGCTACTAACGATTTGTTTAAGGATTCAGTCTACCTTCACCTTTCTCCTTCATAATTTTATTTAAATGATAGCACATAAATCGTCTTCTACACACGAGGAAAACTGTTAAAACGAGGACTAGAATACACAGTGTTCGGAAAATCTAGCAAACCGAGGTCTTAAATACACATTGTCTGGAAAAGCTACCTAACCGAGGTCTTTTGTGTTAAAGTTAACACATAGGTCCTCGGATAATACAACAAACGTGAAATGAGTGTAAAGAGCCTGTGTATGAGGCGAGAGTGGCACCATCTGGTGGATACACAATATTTGTGTAAGATTATGAATTTTCTTGATCAAACCGAGGTTCAGACAACTTTTTCGTAATAAGTATATAGAAAGACTCAAAATCGCTTGCAGAATACGAATCTTTGGTCAAGTCAAACCGAGGACCCTCGAAAAGGTCCTCGCTTTGAAAAGGTCCTCGGTCGTGCCTTGTGTATTCATACGCACGTCCTCGGATGGTACTTAAAACAAACACACAGACACGTCAAACTTATAACACCCCGTCGTTTTTGCGTCGGGGGTTAAAAAGGTCCATAAGGATGTCAATTTGTTGTCCCACTTACAAAGTGAGTGCTTTTGATTTGGTTATTTTAATGGTTAAAGCCAAAATTAAATCCAAATTAATGTATAACTAACTCCCTATAGTAAGTGATTGCGTAAAAAAAATACCTGAACAAGGTTTGTTTATACTTCTATCAGATCCTTGTGGAATAGACTATACCTACTCCGAGTAGATACGTTAAGTAACTTCAGAGTCGTAGTAAATAATAAACTCGTCTGGAACGATAATAATCAAAGAATTCCAACATTTAATAATTATGAAGTCAAACAATGTCTACTGAAATATCGTGCTGCCGCTAAACACTTCTTCGAAACATTAATTTCTTAGCCGTTTCAACAATTGCGTGCAAACTGAAAGATCATTATTAACGCGATAAAAGTAACGTTTCACCGAAAATCCATTTAAGTACGCAAAGAGACCACGTAATAAATATTTGACCATGTAATCACGTGGTCCTATATGTTTTCTAAACGTTTGATTACTGCTAACATTAAAATATTTTACTTAACAAAATCATAACCCTCCTCCTCGCTCGGGTAAAAGAGCCCTCACCCGGTCCTGCTAAGTAAAAACGAGTTTTCTAGAAAAACATTTTACTTTCTGAATCTGTCAGATTGACAGACACTTAGGTTGAATTCCGTTGTCTGTACTGCGTTTGTTCTCATTATCCTGAATACCTCAATACCTGTAGGCGTGTTTTCAACGGTAGATACCCGTTGAAAACACCATGAACGCACCATTCAAAAATCCCTAAGAAATATTGTTAAAAATCGATAAACGCGTTTACCAATTACGCACTACACACCATGAACGCACTGCTGAATAACAACCCAGCGCTAAATCAACTTTTTCAGTCAAAAACTTAAAAAGTTGTACTATCACATGTAAAGTAGAAATCTGCAGCTTTCGCACCTGCATTAGACACTTGAATAATTCGGTAAGCCGTAATGGTGTGGTGAGGTCGCCGGAGCGAGTCTGTGCCCACCTCGGCTGCGGCAAGCGGGCGTCGGCGGCATGGCGGCAGCTGCATTGCAGCTGGCGTGTGCTTTTGCTCGTTTTACTACACAGAATCCTGCTCGCACTGGATATGTATCT
This sequence comes from Apamea anceps, assembly GCA_951799955.1. Classification (NCBI taxonomy): domain Eukaryota; kingdom Metazoa; phylum Arthropoda; class Insecta; order Lepidoptera; family Noctuidae; genus Apamea; species Apamea anceps. The sequence continues at coordinate 8,122,589 of OX637505.1, read as the reverse complement.
ACAGACGTACATGTGGCACGGCCGGTGTGTGTACTGAGCACTACATCGTGGTATGAATATCGTGGTATGGCGTGATAGCGTAGCATGAAGTTTTTGATCTCTGATGTTGAGCAGAGTTGAAATTTAATGGCCAAGCGTTTGAGATCAGGTTTAACATAAAATACGGGTAAACACTGATGTTCAGACGCATCTCGTTACTGAAATCAGACCTTGAAGCTGCGCTGAAAAGTTTTGTGCTTTTATAGGTATTCGATGATCAATATAATAGCTGAATAAAGCGGTAATTTTTTATTCTCAGGCACTTTGTACAACTAGAAGTTTTTCTTTACTCGTTTTTCACAACTTTACGACCTTTTAACAATGCTTTTCTGTTCCTTATAAATAGATTCTTCTTCTAACATATTTTGTAATATCAGCTTACTTTATCACTTAATTTTCACATAAAATTCATGAACCATTCACACTCCAGACTAGTTAATTTACATACACTCTTTCAGATGTCGCGCACACTAAGATCAGCTGGAATGATAAGTTAATACTAGATTATTACATAATTGTGTTATCTCAAAAATTATCAAGTTTGTTTTGAAACGATAACAAACCAAAACATTGCTGGTTTTTAGGGTTCCGTAGCCAAATGGCAACGGAACCCTTATGGATTCGTCATGTCTGTCTGTCGGTCTGTCTGTCTGTCTGTCCGTCCGTATGTCACAGCCGCTTTTTTCCGAAACTATAAGAGCTATACTGTTGAAACTTGGTAAGTAGATGTATTCTGTGAACCGCATTAAGATTTTCACACAAAAATAGAAAAAAAACAATAAATTTTGGGGGTCCCCATACTTAGAACTGAAACTCAAAATTTTTTTTTTCATCAAACCCATACGTGTGGGGTATCTATGGATAGGTCTTCAAAAATGATATTGAGGTTTCTAATATAATTTTTTTCTAAACTGAATAGTTTGCGCGAGAGACACTTCCAAAGTGGTAAAATGTGTGTCCCCCCCCCTGTAACTTCTAAAATAAGAGAATGATAAAACTAAAAAAAATATATGATGTACATTACCATATAAACTTCCACCGAAAATTGGTTTGAACGAGATCTAGTGAGTAGTTTTTTTTTAATACGTCATAAATCGTAACGTAACGGAACCCTTCATGGGCGAGTCCGACTCGCACTTGGCCGGTTTTTTAACTGTAGGCAACTCATTAGGATGAGCGTACTTACCTGTCATAATTTTATCATACAATATAATTCAACCAGATTTTTCGGGTCCTATAATTCTATTTGGAGACTGTCCATATAGAATTGTAATGGTCGTGGCTGCTGCTTATTACGTAATAGGAATTTGGGTCGGCCTCCGCCGGGATTGGGGCGTCGACTATGGGCTTTATAGGGCTTTGACAATGTCAGTCATATAGACAACAAATTGTGGATGTATTTGGGTACAAATACTACCTACCGTCAGACTTCCAGTCAGTCGTAGAATAGACTGCTGAGTATGTATACACAATTGGTGCTAGGTATTAAAAGGGAAGTCTTTTCATCGGTAACTATACTCTAAAGATAATGACATATATATATACGAATGTTTATGTCGAAATAGGTAGGTCAGTATCACGATCTACAGTCTGGTATCAGTTAAGTACGTTTCATTATCCGCAAGTGGTCATGACTTTACCAAGACCAGATGTTGTCCACATTTCAACATCCGTTGATGATTTATAACGTACTTCTACAGACCTGTCGTATATTAATGGAGCAATGGGCGTTAAATCATGCTGACGTGAGCCTCGTGGGCCAATTCATATGAGTGCTGTAGTTAACATAATTGACATCGACCTGCGAAATTATGATTTTCAATAGTCGGTGGTACGCGCTACCGAACAAGCGGTGCTGAGACAATTGGCTTTATTGAAACGTCTGCTCATCCTGTTAAGATAGCGTGCGTGATATAAACTTTTGTTTCTACTGCTTTTCCAATATAAAAGTTGATTTCCAAACATCTGTTCGGGAAATCTCTTGTATGTTAAGTTTGTGACACGTAAGATTTTATTACAATGTCAGTCGCCGAATATTTATTTTCTTATTGCAGTAATAAGCATCACTTGTTTATACCTTATCACTACTTTGTTCTCCCGCACGCATCGGGGGCGGAAATACCAGCTCAGTAAGCTGCGAGCTGTGGCTAACGATGAGTAAGTACGTAAGTACTTATGTAGGGTACGTACAAACATCTCTAGGTTTAGATAGCGTAGGAGCAGAGGTCGGGCGACCTCCCGTCGCCGGTCTCCGCAGGCTTAGGGCGCGGCAGGGGGCTGCTTTGCAGATTTTCCTTAACTATACGTAGGTCTTTCATAGACCGACCGACGCCGACGTCCTTGGCACGTCACAGCCTAGTCTGTAGTCTCTATAAACCGCTATAGCACAGACAAACACAGCGGATACAACCAAATTATCTGTTTTCCACTGGCAAGATGCTAACGGGATTCAATTTGACGTCCCTAAATCGAAATTTGATTCCCGTCAATCTCTTTGCATACCCGTTAGAATCATGAAATTCAGATATTTTTTTGTTAACATGAATGTGTTTTAGATGCTCACGTTTTGGATATAACCCTAGAGTTTAGGTAGAATAAAAAATCTATATAAGTACTAATAATAAAGCTGAAGAGTTTGTTTGTTCCAAAGTGCTAATCTCTGGACATAAGTGTCGAATTTGAATAATTCTTTTTGCATTTGATAGAACAATCCTTGAAGAAGGCTTTAGGCTTTAATATCACGCTACGACCCTTAGGGGCCGCGCAAACAGAAAAAAGACAGAAAACGAAATATAGCGCGGGCGGTGGGTCGGGAGCCGAATTTCACGCGGACTAAGTCGCGGCCAAAAGCTCATAAAATTCTCACCTCCATTATTTTTATTGGTATTATGTACGTCGAAGCGAAGATATAATAATTGTGCAAATGATCAGTAGCTGTGGTGTTATTCTGTTATACTTGCCGCAAATCTCACACGAGTGACCGCACACAACTCGAAAGTAAACTCACTCGTTTCCAAAATTGGTACTTATACAGTCGCCGAATCACACCTCGACATCGTTCGAGTTTCAAAGTGATGTTTGTAGAATAGCACTGCTCAACGGATGGCACGTGTTTCGACCCAGTTCGGAATAAAATTGGTGCAGTATAATGTAGTGGACCTTCTAAAAACTGTGGTCTGCAGTAACCGCAGTCGCCAGCACTTACCCGAGATAACGTTATCAGCGATAGCCTTGCAGAGGATTCTGTGAAGCCACACAGCCTGACGTATACATAACGTGTATGTACCTACGTGCTAGGCAACGGGACTGTGGACTGCTAGATTAGGAAGCCGTCCTATTATAAATAATATCGTATGACTGCTGTTTACAGAAACGTATGAGAGTTTTTATGGGGCGTAGGTGTAATGTAGCACTTTAAAATCTTTTAGATAGGATATGGATTGTCCATCTAGTTTATTTTGAGCCATCTTGCGTATTAAGGGTTGTTTTACAGTATCCGGATTCACAGTATCTGTAAAAGAAATTGTGGAACGGATTTTTTTGTCTGTTAGAGTCGGTCGAAGTTTTTAAGCAAGATGGTAATCATGTCTGTCAATTCAATGCTGTGATTTTATTGCCGACTTTTTTTACTGCCAAAAGCTTTGCTGTTTATTTGATATTCTCCTTATAAGGCCACTATACTGGCTGATTATCTTCTGCCGTTGTAAGGCTGTACCTAAATGAGCCAGTCCCGATTTACAAGGTACCCAACTCGTCAGTGCGCCTCAGGTGTTGTCGATACCATCAAACTACCTGTTTACCTACTTTGTTATATTAAACGAACAACGTTGCAATAAATTGGTTCATTATCTCAATAAGAGGTATGTGCGGTCAAATAAATTATGGTTTCGGTAAGCGATATACCTAAAGTTAATAATACTTGAGAGAAGAAGAATTCGCGTGTTTTCGGAGATAAAAAAATGAATTTGCCTAGCCTTTTCGGAAATAAATCCATCTTTCTTGTGGGTGTACTATTATAAATACACCTCTGCTCGACCCTTACGGGGATGATGTTATGATATCCATCTTTAACAACTTGAGCTAGAATCGCTGTAGCTACAAATGTCATAAAGCAGGTTTGAACAGGATGCTTTAATTCTCAACGCTCCCCTCTGGAGCGGCGGCGATGTCACTGAAACGAAAAGAGGTCGTGAGTTTGCGTCCGCCGCCAGCCATAACGCATCCAGCCAACAATGAAGAGCGCAGTATGTGCCAGTGCTATATCGAACACAGAACACACTCTACATAGGTACGTACGCGGCGACTGCGCCGCAGATAGGCGCGTGCTGCATGTAGGCGGCACGTAATGTATGCGTGCGCGCTGCTGGCCGTGTCGTGTTGTCGCTCCACGGACGTCGCACTCGCCACTGACCTCATGTGCAGGCGACTATACCACCTAAATATGACCTAAGCGTGTGGTATTGTTTCTTTTGTTAATTTTAATTAAATGCTTTTAGTTTTATTGCTGGTTCTGAATCTGAATCGAAGTGCTGCGGATAGTCTTAGTTAGAGACATTTTCAGGTTAGAATGTCTCGAATTTCTATAAAGTTTAGGAAGATTTTTCATTGGATAAAAAATCAATGATGAAAAGAGTTTTTTTTTAAGGCAAATTAGGGCACCATTGGTACCTAGCGTTGAATAAATCGTGTTACCCAATACCTAGAGAGACATAGGTGACATTTTGAAAACAAGCGTAGTGCGCAAATTGATATCAATGTGCCAGTCGTGCGTGACTCGGTAGTGGGCAACGGCTGTCGCCATCGTTAACAATCGTGCCGTCACCTAATTGACTCCGCTCTATACCTTAATTAGTACTCGGCTGTGATCGCGACGTTATTTCATCTCAACGAAGTAGCACTAGATACCTAACTAGCTAGTTCTTATGTCGGCGTGCGAGGCCACGCACCACCTGACACAAGCAGCTGGCAGCCGGCTGCCTGCGCTTGCACACAACAAAACTCGTTTCGAAGCAGACGCCTCAATATGGCCGGCCACCAACGGCCCCGTGTCGTATTATGATTACCAACAGATTTTAATTCTAACCTAAGCTTCTGCCACAGGCGCAATTGATGTATTTCGCAAATGGAGCGCTCTACATTTACGCAGACGTTTGCGAACGCAAAACAATATTATAGATATTCTTCAGTGCTACGGCCGACTGCCGAGTGTTTCTGGGAAGTGGACGCGCGACTTTGTTGGATGGCTTTGTTGTCGCTGTATATTGTCGAGCGGCTGTCCTTATGCCGTGTCCGTGATCGTATTTTTCCGTCTTGTGCGCAGACAGCGTGCGGTGTGGCTGTTTACACGAGTAGCCGCTATATAGGTGTATACTGTATAGCTGGTACGTTTAGCTAGGTAGGCGCGTAGGCAGGCCGTCGTGCGGCCCGCGGCGGCGTCGTCGCTCGACCCTGATAATTTGCTGCGCTTATGTTACTTCAACGGCTTCTTGCGACACGTTGGGGCCGCTTTCCTAGGTTTCTACTCCCTACACCATGCACTCGAATGTAGGTGAGGTATGCGACTGTAGCGCAATGTCTTCTCAGCAAATAACAGTCGATTTCATAGATAATTCGCATTAGGCACGCTTCAACGGTGCATATTACTGATGCAGACATCAATGTTATTTTATAATTATGTAGATAACGACACTATATGCATAAGCAGACATATTTAAGTTATCCTCCCAGCAAGTCGGCGTCGCTATATGGTTATGTCGTTTGTCATTGAGCGAAACTCGTGACATTGAAGACATCTTTTATGAAGTAATTCGAATGGACAATCAAATCCCAAAAAAGATATGTAAATCTTCTCGATTGTTTACCTTATCGTGTTTAACACATGATTTTAGACATAAATGGTATGTAATAATCTCATAATGTGATGGTTATTGGTGGTAGAGCGTTATGTAGAGCAAGTTGTTTACTTGCGTCTTTGGGTTTTTTTCAATATAACTGAGTCCGGGATTAGGAATTTAAATGGAGACATGGAGACCTGTGTACCTGGCTCAGTAGTCGGGTGCAGCGGAAATCGTTTGCGTCACCAGGTGTCTTGTGCAACGTGGCCAAGAATGTCGGCACCGACAAGATGCGCATAACATTCGCTCCAGCTTTCAATGCATGTAACGAGCATAACGTGCCACTAGTCTGCGTTGCAAGTAAACAGCCACACTCGATACCAACATAATTGCACATTAGCTGCCTACATACGCTGCAATGTGCAAAATGCTTTTATATCGGGTGTGCATGTGCTATTGGAAACAGTACCTATTGACTCATAATGAGTAAATCGCTAAGTAACACAAACAAGTCGCCGTGACTGTGTTCATGCACGAGTCGCTCGGCGTCGATCTGTGCGCGTCGTCCGTGACACCTAAACGAGCGAGCAGCACCTCTGCTATCTGGTGGTTTGATAAGGCGCATTTATCAGCGGGCCTCGGCGCGGGAGGAGCGACATGAGAGCGGCTGCGGCTGTTGGGTGGCGTATGGACAGGCAGGGCAGCCGCACATGTTGCGGAACGTGCAGCCGGGCGCGGGGGCGCGGGGGGCGCGGGCTGCGGGCGGGAGACCAGGGACGGCGTCGGCACACCGCCGCGCCGCACGCACACAGCCGCGCGCCGACACGACGCCCGCGCCCGAGGAGCGTCACTACGCCTTATCGCAGCCATCTTTAAACGAGCACAGTGCACGCCACCCGCCACTCGGTACGAATTCCATTCGAGAACACTGTTGCTACGATGGCCGTCGACAACCGACCGATCCTTTCATTACATGCGACGCGAGCGCCGTGCATCGTTTAGCAGCCTGCTTCAAGGTCGTGTTAATTACCAGTCGGACCGGTGACAGTCATGCTCGTTAGCAAGACTCATCGCATTAATATCTATCTTCGCATAAACAAGGCATTTATCGTTTTCAATGATCGGCCGTCTGCAGTGTGGTCTCTTTGAGCGTTTGCCGATGACTTAGCTTACAGACACCACAGTAGGTATCTAGATTAGATCGCATCACGTTGTAATGACACGCGCGGCCGCAGTAAACAGCCGCTCCGCATTCACCTACGATCTACATTGTCGCACCCTATAAAGTTTACCCTATTTAGGAGAGCCTACGGTCTATACGTTTCCACACTAGGGTGTTCTTGCGGCGACCATCTGTATTGATCTCGGGAGGGTGGTGTGGGTCGACATCCCGACGCCTAGTCTCTGTAGAGGCCGCGGCTCTGGCAAAGCCTCGGTAAAATCCAGGCTGAGGCTGTCGGGTGGGTGATAAAGGAAAACTGCCTACGTAGCCGGCCCCTGGCGGGTGTGCGCTCGGCGTGGCGTGTTGTCGCGCAACTATATATAGCTCGTGTTGGGCCGCAGCGCCCGCCGCCGCCACCGCGCTGCTCCGTCGACGACGTCCGACGAAAGGTCAATTGGCGCGCAAATTATTTGCGTCGCAAAATCCGCAGCGTCGCTGCACCATGCCGACAGCGACACTATAAACTAGCATGATTCAAGCCCATCTCCTGCTTGCCGTACGTATTATAGCCACGGTATAATAATGGACTGCCGATCACTGATTCAACATTGGCCTAACATCGCGTACTCTTTAAGGCACGAACGCGGCGCGCATTCTTATCGGACCTCATAATAGGTATTGTATGCCGAGGTAGTTAAGTAGGTAGGTACTCCATATACATGCCTGCGTACTGTCGGTATATACACGTGCTGACTGATTGCATAGGTGTCGACGACGTCGTCCTCAACAGAATTACAGATTTAACTTCGTAATTATAGCATAGTTGACTGTAAGCGGCATGCAAGAAGGCAGAGAAGAACGTTCTTCTTTTAGAAATTGTATCGACCACTTATAAAAACAGGGCTAATTAAGTTAGCGAGAAATTGTCTTAATGAGCTAACATTGCAATAACAACCTATAACATTTTCACTTCATTAAATACAGTTGTTTTTACAATGTTTAACGTGCTACGAAAACAATACGTTTCTAGAACACCGCTACCTCCACACCCTATAGAGTTACGGCAATAGAAAACCGAAAAACAGGTATCGAGTTTCGAGTCAAGGGTTGCAGGCAGGGTTCATAGGGACTGCGGCTATGCATTCTTTCTATAGCACGTAGGACAAAAAACGGGTTTGAATTCAAGAAGTGGTCAGTCTGAGGCCGTTTCGAGGTGAGCGCTCCTCCATCAAGGCACTGCTTAGTCACGCTCGGAATGCTTACGACTGCTCGCTCCTACAAGACGTTGCAAACAAATGACGACACAGACACACAACACAGCTATAGACGACAACGCTCCACACATATGCACAAGTACATGCAGTACGTCGTATCGTCGTATAGTCGTATCAGTCATGTACTCGTGGTTAAGCGGACTAATTCAGAGCACAGACGCCGCTGAAAACGGCTCTTTGCTAACATTTATCGGAGTAGTGAAGCATAACATAACATCCCCCCTGTATTAAACGTAGAGGTAGGCAGAGATGTAGATATGTTACACCAGTAAAATCAACAATACCTCGATCTCTACCTACACCACTCCAAACGTAACATGTGGCTACAATTCGCCAGTTATGTTAAGCGCGGTTGCCTATATGTAGGTATATCGTAGCTGTAGGCTACGCGTGGCTACGACTGAAAGTATGCGTCGCTGAAAACCAGTCCTCGTGTGATATTTTTCATGATTCGCCGCGCTTATACTGCGCGGAGGGGTAGGCAGATAACGTTGCCACATTTTCTGTTCGCTTGAATATCGGGGTAGTTGAGATACCTCTACATGGAAAGTATCATAGAGCTACGTTAATAAAAAAAAAGGTGTCAATGAAACTAAGTATTACTTTTTGTGGTTGATCTTTCTTTTACATAATTTGGTAGATGTAGTCCCCAGATTGTGTAGATTTACAAGATATGTATTGAAAGTACCAAAGCACTACTTGGCCTCCTAAAAAACGTAAACAATTAACTTAATTGAACTGCTGCAAAGTTCTTGTACAGTGCACCGTTGTTCAAGCATTTAAGCAGTAATTAGTAGTACTTAAACAGTGTCTCTCCTATTTCCGCCCATTATACCCACGCGTAGTTTTCTAGAAGGGTAATTAGTTCTTCACGAGAAGGGTTCGAAATCCTTCCAAATTACGTCTAGGTGCTTTCAACATTGGTAGGATAAACAACGAGTCGTTAGACTTTGTATATTAGAATCGGCAGGTTAATTGCGTAACACACTATCAGTAAGTAGCAATGGGTTTCATTTTGACAGTTCAACAACATTCATTGCGTTATTTAGGTTGTTGAGCAGACACATTTTTCGAACATATGGAGCAATGGATTAGCAATGTTTCAAAATGATTCAAATTGAGAGTATTATTGTGTTACGCAATTAGGGTGGGGGTAAAACTTATAGGTATGTATAATTGTAGTCCTCTGCTCGCGACATCGCGTGAAATTTCTTGCTCCCCGACCCGCCTAGGCGCATCGCATCGCCCGTCTGCGACATTGCTTCATTTCTTTTTTTCGCTTAGCGTTTTTTCTGACCTTTTTTCTCTTTGCTCGACTCCTGAGGGCTCTAAGGTGATATTAAATATCCTATATGCTTCCTCAAGAATTGGGCTATAAAATGCAAAATATTTTTCCACAATCCAAGTGGTAGTTCCAGAGACTGCATAGCAAATATCGCGTTCAAACAAACAAGCTCTTCAGCTTTATTGTTAGTATAGATATGCAAGTTGTACACTTGAATTAAAATACAAACACAGAAAGAATAACTCAATGTTGCAGTTTGAATGTGCGGTAGTCGAGGAAGCCAATGACTTACGTCAACTGCTTTGTTAGGATAATAACCTTAATAACGCCACTGGCATAAAGCTCAAGTTACTTTGAGTCATCATTTATTTAGCAAAACAATTTTTGCAATATTAAAAAGAGGTGGTACGATGGTTCGATGAAACGTTTCATATCTAGGCAGTGTTTGTGTCGCAAGCAGTATGAAGAAATATCACATAACATCTCGAGCCTGTATTCCCCGAAGGGTTGGCAGAGGTGCATCTATAGTATGAGTCCCATGTAATACTCAGGGGGGGCGGGCACGAATGCAGACTCCGAGCTGCCACCAAGAAATGTTTTGGCATAAGACTGGATTGTTGATTCTTTTTCTTCTTACCACTGCCAAAGCCCCTACAATCCAGAGAAAAAACAAACACGATGCAGTGCAGCACCCTAATTGCGTAACACTATCAAATCAATTTGAAGGATACTGACAATCGATTGCTTCATATGTTCGAAAAATTTGCCTGCTCAACAACGTAAGTAACGCAATGAATGTTATTGAACTGTCAAAATGATAGCTATTCCTACTGATTTGACGGTAAACATATTTCCTCGATACGGAATCATGTTGAATGGCTAATTCGGCACAATATCCCAATGACTCAATCTTTGAAAGGTGATAGATAAAAAAATACGGTAATTGAACTATCAATGAAAGCAAAAGCGTCCTCGATAACACCAAATGACTTGTCTCAGGAATCGAACTCGAATGAAAGTGAAAGGAACGAGGTGGTATTAACATAAAGTTTATTATATTACATGTTTATAGGGACTGGCCCATATCCACGTGGTTTATTATTGACTTCGATGTTTATCAACTTTGGGTCGTCTGCAACAAGTTTCTTTTTAGACTATGTCACTTGGAATAGTTGTTGATTCTTAATCATATTAAGTACCCTTGAATTTGATATGAGCTTGCGTATTGTGTGACAGAATGTGAATGCTTTTCAACGTCACGTAGATATATTTGCTTAAGTATATACGCAACAATTTTGGACGGCACCCACTAATTCGTGCAGATAGGAAATAGCTGCTTCGCTTATAGCTCTATAACCACCGATGTTAGTTCCCGTCGATGCAGTCTCAATCAGTGAATGCGTTTTGATCGCATGAACCGTTGGCGTTGCAAACAGAGTATTCAGCATGGTACTTAACGGACGAGTGCTATTTTTATGTTCATTGTGACAAATAATAAACAGTCGGTCGGGCGTCACCCGGGCGGCAGCGGTCGGCGGCGTGCGTGCGAACATTGCGTGCGTGCCTACATCGCATAGGTAGGTACAGTCGACGCCCGTGGTAAAGTCGACATCCCTGCATCCCTGCGCCGGCTGTGCCGCTCTATAAATACACAGCAGGTGTGGTGAGCGGCGGGGCGTGCGGCGCGCGGGGCGGGGGCATCCGCCTCTGCAGCGCTCCAAACCGCTCGCAGCGGCCATCGGACCTTAGCGACGGCATATCGATTGCGAGGGCTCCCCCTGCGGCGCGTCGCCTCCATTGTGCTCGGCCTGGGATGCCTTCTCCGGCCGTTTCCTGCCTCGGCCGTCAGTTGTCTGCGACCCTGCCCCGCGCGCCACACCCTGCCGACCAGCACACGTCACCTGTCTAACACATGAGTGCTCAGTACCTACTCAGGCACAGCGCTCCTTATAACACGACCTCGCACTTATTAACAGTGATTGCGTTAATCATCATTAAGTTCAACGATGTGCCGTTGACCACAGTTTCGCAGTACGTGTTAGTCAGCGCTATTGGTAGCCTGTTTATTAGTTATAAATAAATCACAATACATTGTAATCCTGTTAGCCCATGGTTGTTTGTTTAACGCATAATTATGGACTTGAAGAGAATATCCATACAAATGTCCAATTTAGACGCTGCAGAACTGTAAAATTAAACGTAATTAATTCCAGTTCTAATGGGTGTCTCGGCAATGTATTTAGTTAATTTCATTAATTGCTTCGGTTAAAACAATCGGCAATTAGCAGCGTTTTTGTCTCGTTTGATTAATTATTTCGAAGAAACGTAGCGGAATCACTTCGTAAGCCATGGGTTCCGTACAGCTTATATTGTCGTTTTTATAAGAGACACGTTAACGACTGATGGACTGCGGTTGTTATTTATATTAACTTGAGAATTTGACGGCAAACAGCAAAATACAAGAATGAATGCAAAAAATTTTTAGAACAAAGTTAGTTATGTAAGTAATCCGAATGGATGCAGCATTAAGGCGAATCGGATCAACATGCGTATAATTGCACTTTAATTAGGTGATGATTAGCTAAATCAGCTGTGACAAACACAACGGCAAACGAACCGCGAAAACGTGCCAAATTAAATTTACGTCACACAACTCGCATCGGAATTATGCACTATCGGTATGACGGGGAAACAAAACAATATGTTTTGTTTATTCAAACTAAGAGTTCATTTGACCAACAAAGGTTCTTCTCGTGAGGAACCCTAAAGACAAACAATAAATCAAGCCGCGATCATGGCTCATTTCTCATACAAATACGCTATATTATAAATACATAATTGAACTGATACTCATAGGCACGGATCACGGATGGCCTGTTATAAATTTTGACTAAAATCTCAGCCTGAATCTCAACTTTATGCTTCAGTCTGTAAGACCAAAATTGCTTAAATACTCTCCGGCAAATGCTACAGCTGTTGGTATGCCGCCTTACGAACGCATCGTAGATACATTTGACTAAATCTGTTCATTCTATTTCTGACTTTATATCTCGGTAATAAAGTTAATAATTGCGTTTCTGAGATGTGTCGCATTTTTATCCTTCCACGACAGAGCACGGTAAGTCAAAAGAAGGGTTATGGTCTGTTTGTATGGTGTTTGTAGCGTCTGATAAAGCAGTCCCTGTCTTTAATCCCTAATATGCAGACAAAGCAGGTTTTGGGTAGCATTTATATCAACGGACCATGTAACACTTGCTCTTCTTTAGTAAACAAACACATTACCTTATGCTCCATAAAGTAATTTCGAAAATAACGTAAATAATAAGTTTCTCCAGCTCTAACTAATTTTCTTCTCATTTTTCCCAATTTGGCAACCACTCTATACTTATTTTCCGCCAAACTTAACTCTACATAACTTTTAATACGCTCTTCAAAGCTTCGAATCTACTAACGTTGTTTTATAGCTACTTCACTACATTTAAAACCATAAAATACAGCCTATATATGTATAAAGTGAACGCGCGAAAATAATAAAGTGTTAAACATTTGAATTTCAATCGTAAAAAGTTTAATTTCTATAAATAAAAGACATCAACGCTTCCGATTTGTACACATCTCTTTTCCGCAATTAGTTTTGACAACAACAACAAGTTGTTTACAATTTCTGTTAAGTTCCTGCTAGAATACTAGCAGGAACTTTACTAACATTACTTCGTAGAAATCGTAGTGCACTCGCAGCATTTACTCTCAACCCCCTGTTGAAGTAAGTGTAGGTACTTCTTACCTGAGTTGACATTTGTTAATCTGCTTACCTGTGCTTCATCATTAGTCTTCCCTTTTCAAACGCTGTCCTTATTATGCCATTACAATGTAGATAGTCTCGGTACTCGGTATAATGATGATGTCGCATACACCGCAAACTAACATGAAAAAATGTTGCCGACAACATCCAAGAGTACAAACTCTCATTAGACCGTTGCCGAGTGGAGGTCGTCCGCCGCGCCGGCTCCCCTTGCCGTCGAGGATGAAAAACATAGGAGCATGACACCGGGCGGCCCTCCGCGCCCGGCCCGCGCCCACGCGCCCTCCGGCCCGGCCTCCGCCACGCCGCGCTTGTCGGCTGCTGGCTCGCCGGCCGCGGCGCCTCATTCAGCCGGCGACGCTCTCGCGCACCGCACACGTACCGCTGCAGCGCGCCGCGACACCCCTCGCACCCCCCGCACCACACGCCGCGCGCCCTCCCGGAACGTTTAACCGACAACGAACATTGTTCTGTTGCAGCGGAGTATGCTACAGCAGATGTCCTCGCCGCCGAGCGCACAAGTCGGCGAGGTCGCGACTATCGTGCGCCACCTTGAAGGCCGCGTCTGCGGCGACGTGTCTTCGGAGGCTTCCTCGGACGCCGCCGAAGATTTTGAATTACCACAGTGCAAGATAAGGAGGAATTATAATTGCACCAAGTGCACGTTCTACACGCAGAACCCGCGCGCTTATCTCGTCCACACGCGTGACGCTCACTTCGTTAGACTCAAGATTTACGATTGTCCCCACTGTGTTTACGCATCGAGACATCATCAAAAACTTATAAGACACGTCAAAATGGTTCACGGAGGATCAAAGTCGACTCCAGTGGCTAGTAAAGTGGAAGCAGAGCTATCACCTCCGTCCAACGATAACATGGAGCAAGTAGAGCGCATTGAAGACATGTTCGAGGAAGTCGAGGACTGCGAGGATATGATGATGGAAGTAGATGATGACTCCATGGACCAACCTGATGATATCGACGGCGACTGCGATAGGAGTGTTGACTACGGTTCGCCTTCTTATCGGAGGGCACATCTGTCAAAAGCTAAGGGCAAATTCTTCTCATGCGATAAGTGCAACTATGTCACGCACATAAGAGCTAGATTCACAAAGCACGTCAAGTATCATTCGATGCCTATGATCAAGTGTACAATGTGTGATTTTCGAACTCCATACAAGTGGAATTTGGACCGTCATATGAAGAACCACGGTGGAAGTGGGAGTTTCAATTGTTCGATGTGCAACTTCACGGCGGACATCAAGCAGAGTCTGACGGTGCACGAAATGAATCATCACACACCGCCAGCGGGCCAATCGCTGTCGAGTCGCCGCCGCAACCGGGTGGGCGCCAGCGACACGGTTATCGCGGAGTTCGACGCAGCGAGCACGTTGCTCCCCAAGGAGGAAGAAGGGAGCGGCGACTCGCGGTCCTCACACTCGGTCTCGGTGAGTCGTCGTATGTGTTGTGTGCGTGGCGAGGGGCCGCGCCCCGGCCGCTGCCGCCGCCTGCCGGTGCCAGCGATGACGTCACTCCGTTGTCACTGTTATCACGAGCGCCACCGCACATGGATTGCACTCCACATTATATCGCTTCTCGCAACCTTTTGCATCATGTTTACATTTATGCATGTCTCTTTCACGCTTCTATCTGTGTTGCACGCTCGGTCACATAACACTCATTCCCAATACCATACTAGCTCATTATTAAAACTTACTTAACTTGCAAAAAGTATAGTATGTAGACCACCTAAACAGTAGATAAATAACTTATTTACAAATAATTCTCGAGTCGAATGTAAACATACTATCGTAAGTAGTATTATGTAATTAACTGTTCTAAGAGCACTTAGTTTATTTCATTTTGGAATTCCCTAATTCTGATATCAAGATCAGGCACTTAAAAAAAAACAACATTCTGTCAGCTGATAATAGAGTCATAAAACCACAACTTATTGCTAATTAGGTTAGCATACTTCTGCCATTTGCCATACCCAAAAGTTGGGTATCGAACCCGGTTACGCGCGCTTACAACCACTGAACCCACGAGTCGTCTCGAATCTCAATTATTTCTTGTCTTGATAACATCAAATGTCACAGATTTACCGCCGGTCTTTCGTTAAAAATACTCTTTAACGTCCTAAAATTAAATAATCAGACGTGTTTTACAATTTTTTTTGGAATTTGCGATCAGAGTATCTGCGTGTATCTAAAGTAAAATATTTATGAAAGTGAATCGAGTTTTCAGAGTAGCGAAGTTATAAGAAGCTTCGGTGTATAGTGTATAGACCTTCAAAGTGACTACAATGTAGGTCTAAGTAGACAAGAGTTATTTGTCAACCGTAGTAATTCCATTTCTTTTACGATTCGCGTGGGAAGATGAAAGAGATCATAAATCATTATTTATATTCCTATCTAGAGATTTTATTATCTTCTTAAAGTTATTTGAATCAAACCATTTCTTCGGAAAGTGCGTAAAGGAAAGTCGAGGCGGTTACAGAGGGTGACCAATGATGCTTACTGCTTGGAATTACGCACTTAAATAACTGTGCGTACGGTACTAAGTCCGCTATAATGATAGTACTGCAGTCAGCCAAATACATAGATATTCTCTTCATTGGTAACTTAGCATGAAAACGGAGACGGGTCAATTTCGTCCCGTTATGTCTGCAACCTTATTACGTAACACACTTGAAAGGACAGTCCCTTACATTTTGACGATAAACAAGCTCTATTGCTTTAAGAAGCAATGGATTTTGGTCTTGTTGTAAAATCGCTTTTATTGTAAACACGAAAAGACACAATATTGAACGTGTCTCTAGATCCCTAACTTAATTCGGTTACTTAAGTCCTTAAAAAGGTCTTCAGCAAGCGCAGAACTAATTCTTATGGCTAATTCCCCTTTTACGGGAATCGAATTAGCTAATTCTGTTTTAATGACGCCCTTTTGGACATTAGATTATCTTTTCCAGAAGGTATTTACTACACACACCTACACTATCCATGCACCAACATAGACCTATGTTTAGTTTTACATAATTATGTTATGAAAATATCTTACAAACTTACATATTTTTTTCAATTCTAGTCATAGTCGATACCTTCAAAATGCATTTACTTTATGTGCTTTTGTGTTTTTTCATTGCTTTTGCAAGTTATACTTGGGTCGCTATTTAATCTACTCGTCATATTTTCCACTGTTTTGGTCTTTTTGTGTGTGTGTTTGTTTGTGTACTTGCGTGACGTCACTTAAAGAGAAATAAATTGAGATGGTCAGGAATAGTAGCTCCGATCCCTCTTGTCTTTACAAACTAAGCTTTGGTGGGTTTAAAAAAAGATTTTTAATTAGTTACGAGTTTGTTACGACCGTTGCATCGCATCGTAACCTATGCTCCATTAAATACTCATAAGTACCTATTGAAATCATTAATTATGAGAATTTTGAAAAACTTCCGGATATTCAGACTACCCTTTTAGTAAAAACATGATTTGCGTGTGGTTTAATCAAGTGGCGGCACGAACAGCGCAGTAGTAAGTTAGCTTCTGCGCAGGCACGGGTTCGATTCCCGCACGCCTTTCTTCTTTTCTTTAAATATTTTTTGTAACCATCCAGCTCATTTATGCATGTGATATTAGATGTTTTTTAAACGCACGCACCTGCGTTTGAAAATCAAATGGAAAAACATTTTTTTTAATAAACACTTCAACTTCACACGATACTTTATTCTAGAACGAAGTAACAATCAATAAAAGTATATTTTTCTTTAATTTCAGGACATGGGTCTTCAGTACGCAGAGAGAGAACTAGTCAGTTGCAAAAGCGATTCCAATGATGGTACAGCATCTGACGCGCTTACCAGAAAAGAGACTTCGCAAGATGGATACAACCAGCTTTCACCAACCTACAGCGCAGACGAGAAACAACAAAAACAAAGCAGAAAGATTCCCCGACCAATACCACAACTCATACCGTTAAACTCATCAACACCCAACCAAAAACAAACATGCTCCGGGGAACCGCCACAGAAAAAGTTCAAGGAATCTTTACCCATCGACATTGATGATATGTCAGCTGAAAATACTCTTCTACCAGCAAATTCATTAATAAAAGAGACTGCAGGTCGAAAGAAAAATGAATCGTTCTTCGACAGATTAAAAGAAAGACTGTTAACAGAAACAGGCGAAGAAGGCTCACTAATATGCAAGATCTGTGGATTTGAAAGTAAATGCTTATCAGAACACTCTGTCCACGAGAAAAATTGCTCGCCACAAACTAACCGGATCAATGCAAACACGTCGCTCAAAAGTTTAAGTTCCACTCGATGCCAGAATTGTAGACATAGATGTAAATCTAGCGCCGACTTATATATCCACATGCAAACTTGCGGAAAGAGCGAAAAAATCGACGATGTAAATACTAAAAATGAAAATAGTAATGATGAAGTCATTCCAATCCATGAAAAAGAGACTGAACCGCATCCAATGGAAAACGTCGTTTTCGTATGGAACAACATTAACCATGACCCTAACAAGTTTGATGTACCTCTAGACATAAACATTAATGATGATTCAACTCTACCAGAAATACATCGAAGTTTTGACGCTGAGATTGTTGATGAAAATGAAAGCATGAATTTGTCGCCGAGTCAAGCTATAGGAAGGAAGGTATTTAAATGTCCACATTGTCCATTTTTCTCTACAACAGCGTCCAGATTTCACGTTCATATCGTGGGCCACTTGAACAAGAAACCGTTTGAGTGTTCCCTCTGCAAATATAAATCTAATTGGAGATGGGATATAACCAAACACATTAAATTGAAATCTGCGAGGGATCCTGAGCATAACGAAGCAAAAGTACTCATGACTGATGAAACAGGAAGAAGAAACTATAGCAAATACAACAAATTCTTAGCAATGCCTGTTTTAAATGAAAATGGCGAAAATGAGTTTCATTACCTGGACCCTAACACTGCAGTCGATAGTTCGATGGAAATGGATGAATCATTTAATGATATATCAGACGTTATGAATGTTCAATTTGAAATGCAACCGCTTAACTTACAGACTCAACACAGTGAAGATAATTACAACTTTATTGATAACAGAGGTCTCAATGATATGAAGAAACCCAAGAAAACATTATGGAAATGTAAAAGATGTAACTACAAGTAAGTCCAAAAACATATTGCTTTATAGGTACAGTATAATAAACACAATCAGCTAACATATAATGTTCCCACTGCTGGGCAACAGGCCTCCTCAGGGGGCAGGAGGAGTGGGCCATAATCCACCACGCGCACCCAGTGCAGGTTGGAAGATGTCACGTCTTCGAATTTTTAGTTCTAGATGCCGGTTTCCTCGTCATGTATCACAGTTTTCTAAAATTGATACAAAAAATTAACTCAAACTTACATAGAATTTTATTGTATTTTCAGAGATGCCTCAAGAGAAGCTCTTTTAGATCATGTTCGTGAACACTCCAGATCGGATGGCGTCCATGACGAACTAAACAAACCGCCTATTAAGAAACCTGAAAATAATACTCCCGACCCAGCAGACCTGGCATATCGTTGTGGCCATTGTAACCAATTGTCTAATTGGAAACATGTCATACAGGTGGGTTACGATATTGGCTTTATATTCGTTCGTTTCTTTTTTTTTTACCCGACTGCGCGACATCAAGACTAAGCGCACTTTGAACTCTTTCTGAACAGTGAACGAAATTGAACTGTCACGCCCAAGACGGTGACGCTGAATCGGGTATACTCGGCACTGAATCGGCTAAACTCGTCGTCGTTAGTTTTCACTTCTATGGTGTGCTCATAAGCGCACACCCTTTTTTAACTTAATTATTCTATAATACCTACTTTTAACTTTTTCAGCGCCATTGCCGATTAAAACACGACGGAGTGATCAAAGTGATAACTACAGTTAAACCAAAACCGGACCCACCAATGAACATCAATGAGATCAACATTGACACTTGCAACAAATGCCCGTACAGGACGAGTGATAAGAAACTACTCATTGCTCATTTACAACAGCATCAGCCGTCCCCGAACTCTATTTTCAAGTGCTACTTCTGCCCATTCTTCGTAAAAGATGAGCCAGAATTAATCTCACATCTACTCCTGCACGGTATCACTGACCCAGAAGATTACATCGCAAAAGCAATGGGAACCAAATCCCCAGGACCACCAGAACCGCAAGCACCTGTTACTACGACATTAAACTCCACCAAGCGACACAAATGCATAGAATGTCCATACGAAACAAATAGTAAGTCACAATTCATGTACCACGAACAATTTCACCGACTTCCTGCTGATACGCCTTATAAATGTCCCGAATGCAACTACAGCGTATCTAAGAGACACCTGCTGCACCAGCATCTGCGAGTACACGGAATCAAAAGAATTGAAACTGAGGCCGAATTAGAAGCTGCACAAAGCAAGGTAGCGAAAATAGACTTCCATATTAATCTTGATGAAATACCCTATGTCTGGGTTTCGGCCAAGAATGAGTTTCATAAAATGTACAAGTGCCGATATTGTTCATACGTTAATGCTGTAAAAAGTAAAATACCAAATCATGAAAAAATTCATTGCATCGTATTCGAAAACAATGATACAACTATTTACAAGTGTTTGGAATGTAAATTCACATGTGATAACGCCGGCAGGCTAGCCGAGCATTCCAAAACTCACGGGGAAATATATGGTCGCATTTATTGTCCCGTTGAATATGATGTTCCCGATGATGAACAAATCACTAAATTGAGAAAGGTTATAGAAATTGAAAAGTCAGCAAATCCAGAAAGTTTCACTAGAGATGAAGGCACTACGCACGAATTAAGAGAAATAAAATTATTATATTTTTGTCAAAAGTGCCCAGCAAGATTCTTTGAAGACTGCGAACTTGACGTTCATGAAAAATGTCATGATGTAACATTGCCAAATAAATGTAAAATTTGTGACTTTTCAGTCACCGAAGAAAATGAATTAGCGGCACATGATACCGTGCACACAGATGAATATCACACAAAAACGAAGATGCTTAAATTTGTTCACCACTCGCATCCTTTGCACAAACAACCCATGCTAGATTTTGTTCTCTGTCAAAATACTTCGGAGATTACGTGGCGAGCCACTGGGCCAAGTAAACCTGAACATGTCGAAACTCCTATGAAAAAAGATACAAAACACGTGCCAAAACAATATTATTGCAAACAATGTCCAGCTAAGTTCTTCAAAAGTTCCGCGCTTACCTATCACATGGGGCTCCACGGAGGTGATGGCGAGTTTAAGTGCAAGAAGTGTAATTACGCCGTGAAGAACGTTGGAAATCTAGGCAAACATGAATTAGTTCACGAAAATGAGAACAAGGCTACAACTTGTGACTATGAATCTGGCGAAGATATGGATTATAAAAATATCCCTTTGTCGGGCACAGATTTATTCCAGAGAAAGACTGAGGCTCAGAAAAGAGTATTAACTGATAAAGATAAGTTAGTTAAGCCGAACGATCATTTTCCGCCTGTCCTACAAGCTGATCCCCAATTCGGTTATTTAATGCATGGCAATCCTGAATTTATATATCCCACATACCTGAAAAATGGACGTCAAAAAGAAAAGCGATACAAATGCCACAAGTGCCCCTCAGCTTTTGAGAAAAGAGAACAATATAAAATTCATTTGTCCTTGCACGGCTCCAAGCAAAGATATAAGTGTGAGTTATGCGATTATTCAGTAAAATATTACGCTAATTACGTTCAACATATGCGAAAACATCAAATGAACGATGAAGCTCAAGCTGAAAGAAAGAAAGATAATAATGATTTTACAGAATCTGAACAACAAGAAGACGTTAAGCAAGATGACAGCAGTGATAACATTAAACTTGCAATAAAAACTATACCAAAAGGAGGTGCTAAGAGCGACTTTCAACAATTCTCAATTAGCGACCAGCAAACGCTCAGACTGCTGCAGAGGAGGCGATCAATGAATATTAATTCTGGAAAGGACCACAGCACTTCTGAAACTTCGCTGATCAAAGAGCGCAAAATGCACATGTGTCTGTTATGTCCCTACACTAACCAACGTCAAGATTCTTTAAGCAATCATTACAGAAGGCACGGAGACACCGATATTCTGAACGGAGGAAGTCATAAATGTTCCCATTGCGACCTAGTGGTTGTTCAGTCGCATTTCCTTCGGGAACATCTGAAGACACACTTCAATTACCACAAAACTCTTATTCCCGAATGTTTTGTGGCTAACGAAGCTGTTAGTTTTACCATAAGCAAGTTGGATGACGATAGTGAATCAGTTGATCTCAAATTAGACATGCAGAACAAGAGTTTTGCATGTAATGACGAAAAGATATTTGTAAAAATTAAAACTGGAGAATTATTGGTGGAATAAAATATTCGAATGTTATAATAAGTGATTATAATTAAGGTTAATTAGATTAGAAATTGTTGATAACAAGATGTTTGTAACAAGTAAGTATAGTTTTAGCCTAAGCCAAATGAAAAATGTTGATGTTCACCAAAGCATAGCTTGCCATATTAGATTATATCAATCCTGGCCATTTTGGATATTATCATGAAAATAAACAAGGCGAAATTAATAAAAAATGCAATTGGGCTGCTATAATTGTAGAAAGAGGCGTTTTTCCATTGGCCTGAATGGGACCGTTGATATTGGTAAGTGGAAGAAAGTGCTTAGAAAATTAGAATCCATACACTGTTGCTTCCATCTCAGCTGTGCCGTCACTGCTGCCGTGTCGGTCACTGGAATAACGCCCAGTATATAACAAATCGTACTTAATAACAGTTCATTAAAAGAAATATGAAAATAAATTTTGTTTTACGTTACCAACAGAAAGGGTAGGTTATACAATAAAACTCCTGTAACCCATTCGCTGCGGAAGAAGCCTGAGGACGTATTTTCCTTAACATGAGAGGCGAACGCCAACCGACAAAATCGTAGTTTCAGTGGCCGTAGTTACTGGGTAATCTTAATCTTTCTCCTGTATTCTGAGATCTTTCTTCAGCACATAATATTAGCAAGGTACAGTCAGAGAGTGTTACTTTAACAAAATACAGCTTTTTAGCATTTCATGCCTAATAGTCAAAAGTTTGCGTTATTTCTTGGTTAATCTGGCCATGGTCTGTAGGGATTTCATCTGATTATTGTGATAAATTGTTATTTTAGAAACTAAAGTGATAGAACTTATGTTGCTGTACCTTTTATACCTGTTGCTAAAATATGAATCATTCTATTTCAAAAAGATTTTTAATTGAGGCCAGTAAGGTATTTTACGGTATTTACTGACAATATTATTTAACTGTTCTGGTGTTTAGTAACTTGGATACTCAATGTTTTTATGCATCTTGTTGATACTAACAATGCTGATACACTGAATAATAATTTATACAATATTTTAATAATGATAATATGTGTAATCATAGTTTATTTTAGTGCCAGTCTTATATTCTTTAGGTTTGTCCTAAAGGACACATTCCTGTTGTGCAAAATGTTTTATAAATATATGATTATTCAATAATGAAAAAGGCAGTTTAATTAGCTTTTTCCTAGATTCAAACCATCCCTAAAAAGATCATGATACCAGTCAACATGCAACTACTACATATTCGTTGAAAGAGGAAAATTGACTAAAAGATTATTTTTTAATAAAATGCTAAACTCACTTAAGCAGATTCATTTATTTAAGTTTTAAACTAAGATCACCTTATCTACTAAACATGATTTCATAGTCAATGACAGTAGTAAGGTGTTATTAAAATAGCAAAAACAGAAACCATATTTCATATTAAAATGTAATATTATACTGATACAATACAGTATCATATTGTGTGGGGTACACTAGTCACCATGGGATGGTTGAAAGCAGTCTTAACAGAATTTCCAGCGATTACCGCATTCATTACAAAGTACAAAGGTAGTCATAGGTTCATCAGAACTTCTGGTCTGCAGTTGGTTGTAGGTGCAGTTCTTCTTTTTGCATTTGCCACACTTGAGCATCTCAGTTTTTGTTCCCTGTACTGTAGCAAGCTGAGCATCATCAATAGCCTCCTTAATAAACTTCTCTCGGATTTTCTTCATCTCATCACTCGCCATTTCCTCTGGGGCCATCTTGGCAAGGCGAGAAGCTGCAATACAACCATTGAGAAAGTTTGTACGCAGTGTAGGATTTTTAGGATCTTTTAAATTGGCCACTCGTGACCTCACCCTATTCTTATATCTCATGTCAGTATTCTTGAACTCTGCATAAATGCATTCCTCTAGTTCTTCAGCAAGCTCCTCCGGGCTCCCACAAGCACTTGGGTTCTCACCATCAACTTTGAGGGCTTGTGTGAGAAGTTCTCTACATTTAAGCCTCACAGCGTCGGTAGTGTTTGTCTGCGGTGGGAATGAGGCTGTTTGCATCTTCTTGTCTTTTTCCTTATCCTCTTTTTTATCCTTATCCTTACCTTCTTTTTTGGATTTTGAGGAGCTGCCATTATCTTTACCCGGTGTTCCTGGTGTCGACAAGAATTTTTTCCAGTTCTTTATCAAAGTTTTGCATAAAGATATTACCTCTTCATCCTTGCTTGATTTACGAAGATTATTCACTGTCATACCTATTCTTGTTTTAGTCAACACATCCAAGTTGATAGCCATGGTCTGTAGGGATTTCAGTAGGTCTAAAGCTTCTTCTTGACCCTAAAACAAATAAACAAAATAGAAATAACCCCGCCAATAATTTCTAATTAGATCGGTAAGTAAGAATAGCGTCCGGTGCTACCCAATTAAACAATATTATTCTAAAACGAATGATTGAAAGTCGTAGTAAGTCATAGACCACGTATTTCATTTAAAATGAGTTTGTAGAAGATTTGCTGCGGTTCTTGCTAGATAATTTCTAGGCGGAAAATGTCTTTAGCTCCATTATTTTTGTCCCCAAAATATTAGACCCACCGTGCCATCCGCTGAAATCATCTTCGTCAGTTTCTTTTGTATTTTCATAATATCTTCTTCCACGCTCATGGTTACTGAGTTTGATTGAAGACAACAGGTTCCCGCCTATATTCCGAAAACAAAATATAGGAAAAATATTGATAAATCGACCACCACACCGAAAATATAACTAAAGCATAGACAAATTAGGACGAATATTGAAGTTTGAAGTCTACCGTCCGATATTGCCATGTAACAATAAATAAGAACCGCCACGACGTTCCAGCTTTCCTATATTCTAAATCCGTCTCACGAAAAAAGTCTGACGCGGCGCTCTAACAGACATGATTTATTTAGTTCAACATATTATTATTATGTAAAACATAAATAATTTACCAGTAGGTTAATAAATTCACAATCGTAAATAGAGAAAGGTGTCTGTGATAGTTCTAGAAATAACATAGAACACATATACTGCTACATAATAATAGTTAAATCCACTTATTGCCGTGAGGCTTTTCTCGTGAGACGAACTTTTTAATCATATTTGTTTTTTATGAAAAGGGAAAACTGACTGACTGACATATCAGTACACAGTCGAAACTACTGGGACTAATGACGTAAAATTTAGCACAAACCTCGAAAATTCGGAAATTCAAACTTTAAGAGGCTAAAAAGGTGACTTTGTTTGTGTGATATAAATCTTATTCCTTGTTAATTAACTTGAAATATTAATGTTCGAAAACTTCCTTAAAAAGAAAGAGGAAGAAGTTTGGGTTTTGTTGGAAAAGGATTAACAAAATACGAACGAAATCGCGGGCGAAGTGCTAGTTTCATATTATTCAGCAAAATTTAAAAAGCTACTAATACTTGACAGTGTTTTGAGCAAATCGGATAATGATAGTATGATCTTCATTAACTTGACAATTTTGTGGCAATCATTCCTTTCCAAATAAATTTATTTTTATTTAAATTCATTTCACGCAAAAGCGGTTCGTTAGCCATACTCAGTTTATTGCAAAAGGTTACATGCTCTGTGTTTATTGCATGATCAAACTGCGGTAGTGGAACGCGCTGTGCTTTTTTATTACTGGCAAGTATTTGAAATGTCAACACATTAAAAACCAACCTTTTTATAATTTAATTTCATTAGCTAATTTAAAAAAATATATTTTATTCGAGTTTTATTTTTGCTATCTAACAAGCATTAATTTCATAAATAGGTTTGTTTTTCTAATTATAGCATAGACAACGTTTTTCTCTCGACGCCGTGTTTTTCGGCGGGATTATTCGAACACAAGCTATTGGTAATAAACTGATTGTTCTTATACCCAAGGGTGGTTTTTTCGTTTTTCCTAATTATGTGAAATATCAGTATTTGGATCGGTTCCCCTCTCTATTTTTAATCTGAGGGGCAATTCTCGTAATTTTAAGAACGTTCACAGTCTGATCTCAGTCTCAATCTGTCAAAAATACCTCTAATTTCCCTACATTTTTTATAAGTTTTGACATTTGTTTGTCGCTGAGATGAGACTGCGACTAGATTTTAAACGTTTTAAATTAAGAGAATTGGCCTTCTGATCTAAGCGCTGAATGTTTGATTCCAGGACATGGCGGTTTCCTCACGATGCTTTCCTTCACCGATGTGAGAGCAGTGTTGATGAAATGAATGGCGCAATGTAGGTAATGTCGGGCATGCACTTTACTTTGCAACCTCTGTGTGGAAAATCCTTATGGATGTCTTCCGCGGCTTCCGCCCTGGGGCGGTCGAAATGTCTGCCAGACTCTAACTGACATAACCACACTAGCGTTGGCCGGAGTACTGGAAAATTTAACTTTATTTTAGTTTATTTAATTTTTTTTTTACGCTTGTTTACACTACCTACGCCTATAGAGCTGTTGAATTGAAAAAGATTTAAATACATAAACATAAATAAATCCTTATATAGGAACGTAATGGGCATGTCTGCATCTTATCTTCCTAATAAGAAGGGAGCATTATGCTCCCTTCTTATTAGGAAGATGAGATGATTATAGGCATATAGGTAGATACACCTACGTACATGAACCTTATTTCTTAAGGAATTGTCTCATCTTGTACTGCCTTATTCCAAAAATAGATAATTGCATCGATGGAAAGAACATAGTTTATTTAATAAATTCTACCGCATTTGATTGTGCGTAAACATTTTACTGGAAAAACAAAGAAAATAGTTATGCCACCTAATCTAGGAATGTGAAATCATCATCAGGCAGTCTTTTTATGGTTCCATAGCCAAATGACAAAAACGGAAACCTTATAATTCCGTCGTCCGTCTGGATGTGACGCGAGGCGGTGCATCGGTGCATGGTGCATTTGGTGCATGTTGATAAAATTTGGAAAAAGGTATTCGTGCACCGCTAAACAGTACATACGCAATAATTAGGGGTGTCACCCCCATAAATGTAATCGAGGGATGAAAAATAATAATTTCTAACCATGCATGTTGAATTCCATTAGCTGTTGTTGGATCCTATAATTACATGCAAAGATCATGATGTTTTTAAGTGACTTACCAATCAATAGTTTTTAAGATATATATTTTCGGTTACAATCGCAGAAATAACTTTGTTTGTCATAGATTATTATTGCAGAATAATCTTTATTTCACGGTCAACAATACATCCAAAGACATAAAAAACAATAAAAAAAATACTACAAGAAAAACTTACAATTCTAGATGTTAGTAGACAATTTAACTCATAAACTATGTCAGTACTTATATTCTACTAAAAAGAGGGTGGTTTTTATAAGATGCCTCATAATGGGGCTAATAGTGTGCATGCGTAAATATTCATCCCCGGTACCCGACCAAGGAACCCACTGTGCGTGGTCCGACACGCAC
Organism: Apamea anceps; assembly: GCA_951799955.1. Lineage (NCBI taxonomy): Eukaryota > Metazoa > Arthropoda > Insecta > Lepidoptera > Noctuidae > Apamea > Apamea anceps. The sequence goes on along the minus strand of OX637505.1, from coordinate 8,095,345 downwards.
CTGGCCGGTCTTTAATACAGTCAACGTCCAGCTAAAGATAGTAGGACTGAATCCTTGATTTTGTTTCTGCTGGGGAGTTTGTTGCGCCACTTCTTCTTCCCAGCGATAGCACTAGGAAGTGATGAAGGGCAGGCGTTTTTGGGGGACTGTCTTTTGTAATTTTGACGTTCGAAAAGTGCTGATTCTCAGCCTAATTTGAATAATGACTTTTGATTTTGATTTTGACATCTGCAAATAGTACGCACTTATGATTTGTTACATTTGGCAAGTCCTTTATATGTAAAAGGAAGAGAAGAGGCCTAAGGATGCTTCCTTGGGGCACTCCGGACAAATTGTGTCTAAATAATGATTTATATACCATTGCAACAAGTTTATCATTAATATGGGATACTTCAACACACTGTTATCTATTGCTGAGATAACTTTTCAGCCATTCTAACGCTGGACCTCTGACGCACACATTTACCTAGGAGTGCATTGTGGTTAACGAGATCAAAAGCCTTGCTCATATGTAGAAAGATTACTGAAATAAAGCGTTTTTAGGGTTCCGTAGCCAAATGGCAACGGAACCCTTATGGATTCGTCATGTCTGTCTGTCTGTCTGTCTGTCTGTCTGTCCGTCCGTATGTCACAGCCGCTTTTTTCCGAAACTATAAGAGCTATACTGTTGAAACTTGGTAAGTAGATGTATTCTGTGAACCGCATTAAGATTTTCACACAAAAATAGAAAAAAAACAATAAATTTTGGGGGTCCCCATACTTAGAACTAAAACTCAAAATTTTTTTTTTCATCAAACCCATACTTGTGGGGTATCTATGGATAGGTCTTCAAAAATGATATTGAGGTTTCTAATATCATTTTTTTCTAAACTGAATAGTTTGCGCGAGAGACACTTCCAAAGTGGTAAAATGTGTCCCCCCCCCCCCCTGTAACTTCTAAAATAAGAGAATGATAAAACTAAAAAAAATATATGATGTACATTACCATATAAACTTCCACCGAAAATTGGTTTGAACGAGATCTAGTGAGTAGTTTTTTTTTAATACGTCATAAATCGTAACGTAACGGAACCCTTCATGGGCGAGTCCGACTCGCACTTGGCCGGTTTTTTATCTATATTATCTGTTATGGACCTTACTAACGAGAATACTGAGTCAACTACCAACTGATAGTACGACTGAATCTTTGTCTTTGTTTACATGTTATAATTAAATTAGCAAAGGGCTCGCCCCTTTCAGGTACATATGGTACATGGAACTTCAACATGACTGCCCAAATGTGAGACATGCTAAAAAAAAACGTTGCCCCACTCTAGGAATTACTCCTGTATCGTGGGTGCGTTTACAAACATTTAAACTCACATACACCAACAGCCAGACCCGGAACAACTACCTGTAGGCAATACAAATATTTGTTCCGTGCTGGAATCGAACCCGCGACACGCAGCGCAGCAGTCGATCGCTCAGCCACTGCGCCAACCGTGTCGTCAATGTTTGGTTCTAGGACATGCCGGTTTCCTCACGATGCAATGTTTCCCTTCACCCTTTTGAGACCAGTGGTGGTGAAATTATTTACACAAAGTGAAGCGCCTGTCTGGCTTCGAACCCACGACCGATACGAACGATAGATATAAGTAGTTTTACTCGTAAATATCCTTTAGGATAAAAATGAAATTTTCGTAAAAATCTTGCTTATGATAAGTCAGTACGACAGGTCAAGGCTCTGTTTAGTTTCTATACCAACATTTGATAAACAATATACAGTAAACAAGGTCTAAAGAGTGCTGATCTCATAAAGTGCAACAGAGAGACTAGCCAGCGAATCTTATTTCCGAAAGCTTTATACCCTCGCAGAGAGGCAAGGGAATTTACCTATTACCCATTCTGACCCTTGATCAAGTGATGACCAAGGCTGACACATCTGTTATTGTTATTAATTATGCGCCCGCATTTAACCCGAGCACAAAACACTTTGTTTATTGCTCTTATTTTCCTGTACACTTTAGACAGTTGCAGGTACAGGAAATTGCATTTAGGTACGAATTGAGCAATCCAGGGGAGTACTTGATGCCTTACTCATTATTCGTTCTTAGGGAAAAACGTTAGTCAGAGGATGATGTTGACATTAACACAAAGAGCTATTAAATTAATAAGAACGCGTGTAACTATCAAGACAAAGCTGCAAAGAAGAACTTGTTTCCTAAACAGGAAATGTTTAAGAAACAAGTTCTTCTCAAAAATAAATAAATTAGGTAGATAGTGTAAATCCGTGTAAGCACTAGGCAGCGTATCTTTGTCCTACCGATGCTTGATGGTGAATATGAAGTTAACTAAGATCTTAAAAGGACAAACAATTTTTTTTTTTTGTACACTTGTGCCTATACTGGAAACGTCCCGTATTGATTATTTACTTTAAACTCACTTATGAACTTTTACTTTGATCAATAGAACCCATCAATTATTATAATTTACAAGCTATCACTAAAATAACAAAATTATATCCTAACTTAACTAAAACTTTACACAAACTAAAACATCTTTTACTTGAAGTTTACATTGGGTTGAAGATCACAATAATAGGAAAGCGTAGCGTCGAGCGTAGCGTCGATTGTAGCGTCGAGCGTAGCGTCGAGCGTAGCGTCGAGCGTAGCGTCGAGCGTAGAGTCGATCTCCGAGCGTAGCGATGACTAAATAGGACGGTTTTTAAGTTATATAACAGAAATATTGTTAATTTGTTGTTCCTGCGTCGCGTTAGGCGTGAATGTTGTTAACCGACTTAAAAAAGGAGGAGGTTATTTGCGAATTACACGCAGTCGGTGAGTATTTTTTTATCATGTATGTTCACTGATTTCGCCTTGATTACTTACAAAAAAAAAGATTCACGTGATTCTTTTTTCATTTAGTAAAGCAAGCTTGTGGGGTTATCCGATAAAAATATTAACATTGTTGCGCAGTTTTTAAGTTAGCTTGGCTATTTTTTTTAAAACAAAATACTTTAAAAAGTGCAAAATGAATAATAATGTTAATTTCGGAAAGCCAGTGGTAAAAAAAAACGAAAATAAAAAAACCAAAACAGAATACACTTAGTTGTGTTTTTTTTAAGTCGGTTGCTTTACATCATTGGCGTTGATTTGAAGTTAACATCGACTAATAGGGAATAAAACTGGACAGCGTAGCACACGTAGAGCGTCGATCGTAGCAATTAGAGTATACGCTTACGATGCGTAGATACCTACACATCACGTAGCATGATTTTACTGAAACTATAGTTTACTTATAGGTACGAATTGTGTCGTTGTTTAGTATGAGTATCTAAAAATTAAGGTATCATAAGAAAACGATTGGGTACAATCATAATGACGGACTAAAATATCTGCCTACTACATCATCGGAATGGGCTACCTATTTATTGTATTTAAAGAGTTATCACCGATAACTGGGTTGTGGAGGTCAGATAGGCAGTCGCTCCATGTAAAATACTGGTATTCAGCTGCATCCGGTTAGACTGGAAGCCGACCCCAACATAATTGGGAAAAGGCTAGGCAGATGATGAAAGAGTTATCACCGATACGTTCAAACTTGAAATGTTCACAAATTAAATAAATAGTCACAAAATAAACTGACGCAAGTGGTAGGTGTATACCGGACTACGTTTTTATCCGCTACTACAAACACATACACTTTGAATTGGTATTGCAATTTTGTATGAAAGTATTGTTATTTTCGCTATATCAGAATCATGGAGCATTGGTTACCTTTTATCTTGCCTATACTGTCCCACTGCTGTACAAAGGCCTCCCCCAAGTCGTTCTAGGAACTCTTTTCCAGAGCCACTTCGAACATACTCTCGCGGTAGGTCGTCTCTCCACCTTTTTCTGGGCCGGCTTCGGCGACGCCGCTCATTTTCAGACACCCACTATAAAGAGACTTTTGCCCAGCGGTTATAGCATACGGCTGATGTGACCCGTCCAATCCGATTTGTGCCTTCTTTTCCACTTCCATCCGTTTTGGAACGCAGCGTGTTCCGAATTCTGTCCTGTCTAATACACCCAAAATCGCGCGTTCCTGCGTTCCATCGCCCTTTGGCAAACTCCAAGGCGGAACTTTTGCAACTCGGTTGAAAAATTATGGACACCAAAGCCAACAAGGGCTCACACGGGGTTTTTCCTTATTTGCTGTATAGACCTGAAGAACTAGAAATTGACAAAGAACATTATTTTCTTGTCGACGTATTTCCATGTCAGTTATTATGGCAATTTCGTTACAAGTTTACATAATGGCGTGTTGAGAAAGCCCATATTCAATAGCGGACGGCTATAATAAATGAAAACGATAATACCTATCTAAAATGTCTAGACATTTTTTAGATATTATCGCTTCTATCCTATGTCAATGTAGACAGGATTTTAGGATAAAATGGTTTATAATTTCAAATACCTAAGCAGTTAAATAACACATGACGTAACGATATAAACCAGTTATGTTTAAGTCACATGGAGTACGTGGCGGGTCTAATTGCCATTCGGGCAGAAATCCAGACTCCAGGCTGAGAAATTCCTGATAGAAAAACCCATAGCACTTTGCTGACCTAGGTATCGAACCTAGAACCTCATGCTCAGCAGTAGCTCTTGCTGCGGCGACCAATGAGGCAGTCGATTTAAAAAAAAACCTTGATTAGAATTGTAAATAAGTATAGATGAATATTTCCCTCCCTCTCACAGACACGAGGCCTGTGTCCCAGCACTGGGAATGTTATAGGCTGATTATGCTTATGCTATAGATAAATATTAGCTATGGATATTTGGCCTAAACGAGTAACAAAATGGACAGGTCCTGGAGGTAAAAGGCAAAAGGGCAGACCAAAAGCCCGCTGGATAGACGACATAATTAAAGTGGCAGGAAGTAACTGGATGAAAATAGCTAACGACAGGAAAAAATGGAGGCAATTGGAGGAGGCTTATACCCGAAAGGGGCCATGACATTTATAACCTTTAAAATACTTGCTAATCAATTTTTTTACTGTTAATGTCTTGGAAATAAAAAGGCTTATTATTATTATTATAGATAAATATTTTTGTAAAAAAAAACATTCATAAAATTTTAAGTAAATATTCGTCAGGAGAAGAGTATTTCAATAATTTGAAAAAAAATGTAGCGCTTTACATGTAAAGCGTTACATTTTTTTAGGATTTTTTAGGAGTGAAATATTACATTATAGACAGGTATCTATGCGGGTTTTATCGCCAGGTATGGTAGGTAATACTTTACATTTATTGACCGTGTCGAATTTGAGGAAAATACCAACTATAATCACTTTACAATTTGTGGTAAGTACCACTTTTTTCTCGATATAGAAAAAGTACCTATTACAATTTTCTAGATTAAAATGGCAGATAAGACTCTACGATATCGATAACCTACCAAAAATATAATTTATTATAAATTAACATAAATTAAATAGGACACACCTATATGCAGGACTTGCCTTCATAATCTTAGTTGAATGTAAATCTTGCAAAGAATATAAAAAAACAGAAAGGATTTCTTACCTAACTAATGTAAGCTCGGCGCTTATTATTTGCTTCATAATACGTCACGTCAAACAAATCGACAAACAATTTGTTTTTGTTTAAATTTTTTTTCGAAAATCGATTTTTCGAGGTAAACAAAACATAATTAGAAAAAATTATTTAAATTTAAAATTTTTTTACTAGTTAGTAGTCATATTTGTATAATAGTTTACCCATTTTTTAATGACAAATGAACAACTAGCCTAATTACATTATCATTTTTATAAAGGCTGCCTACATTTTACCCACATTCAAGAACAACCTCATAAACGATGATTAAAGTTAAGTGACGTTTAATTGTCAAAAATGTATGGTTAAACAGTCGCTAATTACTAAAGTTCGTTTTTAATCCCGGATACTAATCTGACATTAAGTCTTTTGTTTGCGTTTTTTTTTTTTTTTGTAAGATAGACGTTTGGCATTATACTGCCAAATTAGTATCTGGGTTTAAAAAGCGAACTTTGCTTAACTTTGAGCAACGTTTATGAATAAAGGGGATAAGCTACGTCAAAGTCGAGTGGATAACTTGAACACAGGGTACAGAAACACCTTCCGTCGCTTAATCTTTGGCCTTCTGCCCTTCCATGTCGACGCTGGTTGCGTTACCTATATAACTTGCAAGTGACCAACATTGCTGTTTGTAACCGTTCACACACTAGCCGAAGCACACGGCGCTCGCTGTTTTGAACGAAATCAAAGGTAATTAATTAAAATTTATTTAATAACATTTCCACAAGGACTAATAACAATGAATTGTGCTATTATTTCAATAATATTCCGCCATTAAGTGACTTTATTGTAAACTTTTCTGAGGATTCTGAGGTCAATAATTTTAAAGTGAAGGTAATCGTTTGTTTACAAGATACTTACGATACAAATAAATATTTATGTGGTTTTTGACGACTTATATTAGTTATAAATTCATGTCAGTGTCGAAGTGTTATTTCGAAACCTATTTATTAACATCTTAAATATTTTATGAAAACCATCGGTCGTACCTATTTAAGCTGCTTATTTATTACTTAAGTAACTGATTTAAAAAAAAATGTTAACAAAGTATATAAACGCGCGGAAACAAAAACAATAAAAGTTCAAATAAATATTGCGACTACCCTCAATATACATAACATATTTAATAATTATGTTAATTCTTTATTTAATTGATCGGGTACTGAAGTCATTCTCGTAATTTAATTTTGTTAGTAATACGTTAATTTTAACTGTCAAATTAATTAAGCAAAGTTTGGTTGTGTGCCAAACACCGGTAATAAATCTATAAAAAATTAAAATCTTCACTGAAAAAGTACCTACCTATACATATAAAATGGACCCTTGTAAAAAACTGTTTGTCTCAACTTGTGAGCTCATCCGTACATCATATTAGGTGTTTCTACGTAATGCCAAATTACTAAGTACCAATTACCAAGCAATATTTATATTTAACGCTTTGGTGCGCAAGAGTGTTTGAACTTTTTGTTTTATTTTATAGTTAAGTAGTTCTACATATAATCTTGTATTGACATGATTGTTCAGAATTGTTATGACATTATATTGTAAATGCCCTGGCCGATGTCCTTACTGTATCTTTGTCTGACCTAGGCCTTCTTGCTAATTTGCTAAATGCCGCAACTAGGGTCGGCTCTAATTGGATGATGTTCCACTGTGCGTTTGTCGCAAAAGGTTAACTATCTCTGCCTGTTTAATTTTAACGTCAGACAGAATCGTTTCGACTGATTTGCGAAATTATACCTAAATATGTTGATGAAAATGCTAAAGTTTAAAGGTTTTGACCGTTGAGCCTTCGAATCAGAACCGAGATCTGACTGTTAATAAATTCCAAACATTTCAAAAGGTATCTTAATATTTTTCAATTTTAAACTTTGATGATTTTTTATTTTTAAATGTTTACATAGGGTGCTTATATAAAGAAGCGGGTTGTCGGGCCGACTCCCGGTACAGGTCTCTGCAGGTTGGTCTTCGGAAGGAAACGGTTACATGTTTTACCTGTTCCTTTATGTATGAGCGCATAAGTTAATGTGGGACTATTTCACCCGCACCGATCGGTACCGACTTGTATTTACCGGGAACCCGCTTTCTTCTGCAAGCACCCTTAGTTTTGTTTACTTCCATCAGGACCTAACTTGTTTTCTCTCAAACTAACACTTTTCTCTACAACTCTAAGTCAAACCCAAAGAACCAAACACCCGGAACGATTGTAAAGTTTTGGTCCGTTGGGACGGGTTCAAGTTCCTTCCGCCTTTAAAGTTTCGTCACTCTCACTTTTAAACATGGAAATGTTTAACAATATTTCCATACTTTTGTAAGTTTACAAAAGCGTAGTTAAAACGGTACCGGTTGTTTTTGGTTTTATTTATTTTACGATATGTGCAAGTGCCGACAGAGTTTGTCGATCGTTAAATTACGTCACCATATTTGTAGAGAACCTGTCCTCGAGAGTCGTAGCTTTGCAAGAGCTTGGAGATCTGAAGAACCGAAAGGACCATGACCCGCTTTCGTTTATTTTGCATTTATTTCGACTTAGCATCGGATGAGGTTCTACGATGTTTTGTATCTAAAATCATACACATCAATCATTATTCTCATGGCCTGAGCTTTAATTATATACTCATCAAATATTATACAAAATTACACTTTGACAATGAAAAACTTATGCTTCATTAGTAGTCATCAACCTTGATTGATTAATAGGTTTGGACCACTTGTTTGTCACCATGATAGTGATCTTTCAAGTTCATAATATCGAGAAACATTCGTTACTTACTTCCTTATGCCTATTATTCTAAAAATTAAGTTCAATTAATTTTTTATATGATTCGAATAAAATAAGCACGCCCCGTATCAGTCAATAGTTAAGGTACTAGGTTCGATTTCCACTCCACCACTCTTATTTCTCAGAAACAATCAACATGTTGGCTTCATACGTGGTCCTTGCGGTGTCCATGGTGGCAGCCGCCAACGCCTACTCTACTGGCGCCCCCGAGAGTGTGTGCCAGGACATGGTACCGAAGCACCCCGTGCCGAAGCAGACCTCCCCTCCTCCTTACTCCATCACCACCAGCACCAAGGTACGTTGTGGTTCTTCAAAGACAGAAATTCCCATCGCGCAAATTTGGGTTCCAGCAAGGTTCCATAAAGGAAAATATTAAGTCATTCCTGTTTCGAAAAACGGAAATAACTTTATGATAAATATCTTTCTCACACGGGAACAATCATGACTTTAAAACTTTCCTTAAATGGCTCCAGGGGCTGCAGTCTCGACATTCATAGCGATCGCTTTACGACCGAATTCGGTCGCAAAGTCCCGGATTGACAGGTGTAATGTATGGAGTGACAGGACTTTGCGACTGAATTCGGTCGTAAAGCGATCGCTATGAATGTCGAGACTGCAGCCCCAGGATTAAACTTTGCTACAAGTTTTCAGCTCGCTACTTAATTAAGGAAAAATTTGGATTAAACGGTTTCGCAGATGGCTTTATTTAAGTATTAATAAGCTGTCGTCTCGTTGAACGATAAGGATCGTTATGAAACATGGTTACGTTACAAAGTATGTATACGTATTAAATATTATGTCAGTAAAAAAGTAAATATTTAGTGCAGAGCACATCGCCTGCAATTCTGCACGTGAGTTTGTTTTCCGTGTGCAAAAGAAAAGTAGTTTACTTAGTTCAATATTTATTTGATGTTTTATTTGATTTATGAAGGTACCTAGGTATAGCTTTGCGGGTTGAAAGACCAGGGACGTCCCAACTGACCTTTCTGTGAAAATGCGAACTTATTGATTCAAGCTCCTGAATAGAACGTAGGTTGTAGGGGTTGTATTGTAGGTGTCTCACGTACTTACTGCATTTCGAGGATTTTTTTAAGTAAAAGCTTTCATTGTAAACTGAAAGGTTTAGCAGATAAAACGAAGCGTAGCATTTCGTAGCTAAGCTTATTCATGTTTTAGATTAGGAATAGAATGCTTTACACGAATGTGCAGCTTTCTTACTGACAGTTAAATTGGACGTAGTTAAGCAGCAAGGACTCAACCCACATTCTTCCCAATAACTCAAAAATTGCGTTAGTCTATGTAGGTCAAAAAACAAACATCTGAGTGTCCAAAAAAAGATAGGAACACACCGGCAAAGTGTGTTTTGTGTGAAGGCTCACATCCAGCTAATTACAAAGGATGCACAGTGTACAGGGAGATTCTAAATAGAAGAATTGGCCATAAACCTACTACCCAAACCATATCCCCTGTAGAACCTAAAATGTCACCAGCAACCGAACAAAATAGACCGCAAGTCGAGAATAAACAGCCAAAATATGTTAATGACAAAAATGGGTTGACATATGCAGAAGTTGCTAAAAACGAACCCAAATTAGAAATTCTGCTCACACAACAGGCTGAAAAGCTAGATAAACTATTAGACCAAATGTCGACTATGATGAATTTACTCACAACAATCATCAGTAAACTTGTACGTTAAAATGGCCACACTCAGAGTTGGGACCTGGAACATAAATGGATTGGTCAAACATAAACAAGACGTAGAGATACTCCTTACACTACATGACATTGATGTACTTCTAGTTTCTGAAGCACACCTAACACCCAGTCATTTATGTACCTTCAAAAACTATAGTATATACTCCACATTCCATCCCGATGGAACAGCACATGCAGGGACAGCAGTCATAATAAAAAAGCACATCAAACATGACGTTCTGGAGGAGTATAAAACTAACCAAATACAGGCTACTACGGTAATGGTTCAGGATAAGCAGAGCTCACTAGCCCTATCCGCTATATATTGTCCCCCTAAGCACATACTAAAGGAAGACAATTTTACAGATTTCTTCAAAACTCTTGGGCAAAGATTTATATGCGGCGGCGACTGGAACGCTAAAAATGTCTACTGGGGGTCCCGACTGACATTACCCAGAGGAAGAGAACTGAAAAAAAGCCTCGACGAAAACCAATTACACATCCTGAGTACGGGTGAACCCTCATATTGGCCAACAGATTCGAAAAAACTCCCTGACCTACTGGACTTCTTTGTATATAAGGGACTTTCTAACATGTACCTAAGTGCTGAAAATTGCCTGGATAGCAGTTCAGATCATACCCCTCTGATAGTAACTATTAGCACATCAATAATAGAAAGACAGTTCAAAGAAAAGCTCTACAACAAGAAAACTGATTGGGTTGGATGTAGACAATACATCGAGGCAAACGTGAACCTAAAAGTACCATTAAAAACAAACAATGACATTGATGAAGCTGCTATAAACATCACAAATCTCATCCAGACAGCTGCATGGAAATGCACACCAACACCTACTAGGCCAGGATACAAAAATATTTCAAAGGAAATAAGGAGTAAGGTTCTGGAAAAAAGGAGGCTCAGGAGAGTTTGGCATACCAGTCGTCATACTTCTGACAGACGGGATCTCAATAGAGCGGCCGCAGACCTGAAGCAATATCTGAAGGATATCGAAAATGAGACCCTGAAAAACAGACTGGAAAATCTGGACGCTACAGCTAAAAACGAGTACTCCCTTTGGAACACCGTAAGGCATAGCAAAAATGCGCCACAAACTGCTCAGCATCCTTTAAAGAAGGGAAATAATGTATGGGCAAGAAAAGACGACGAACGTGCCGAGGCCTTTGGAGTTTTCTTAGCCGATGTATTCGCTCCTAATTCCGGTGACACAGCAAGCGATAAGGAAATTCAAAACTATCTGGAGACAGATCTACAACTCAGTTTACCATTGAAGTACTGCTCACCTCGCGAGATCTGGAGGATTATAAACGGTCTCCAACTGAATAAAGCCTCTGGATACTGCCTTATAACTGCTGAAATCCTGCGTCAACTACCAAGAAAAGCCATCGTCTTCATAACACAGCTCTTTAATGGAATTTTGAGGACTGGATATTATCCGAAAATATGGAAAGTGTCGGAAATTATCATGATTCCAAAGCCAGGAAAACCACCGCACCTTGTGTCGTCATACAGGCCAATAAGCCTACTGCCTGTTATGTCCAAACTATTTGAGAAAGTCGCTGCACGTAGGCTTAATGAAATACTTAAAGACAGCAACATCATCCCACAACATCAGTTCGGTTTTAGAATAGGGCACTCAACCGTGGAGCAGGTGCATAGAGTGGTGAATAAAATACGAGAGGGCCTAGAACAAAAGGAGTACTGCTCGGCTGTATTCCTGGACGTACAACAAGCGTTCGACAAGGTCTGGCACCAGGGCTTGTTATTTAAGATAAAAAAACAACTACCACATAACCTGTACGTATTATTGAAGTCTTACTTAGAGGGCAGATTCTTCCGGGTAAAAATTAATGACTCGTATTCGAAATTCTACAACATACAGGCTGGCGTGCCCCAGGGCTCCGTATTAGGTCCAACACTCTACCTTATATACACCGCAGACTTACCAACGTCAGAAGAAGTTCTCTGTGCCACCTTCGCTGATGATACGGCTGCTTTGTGTAATAACAAAAACCCTCATATGGCCTCAGTAATGTTACAAAAGCACCTCGACAAAGTCTATAAGTGGATGAGAGAATGGAAAATAAAAGCTAGCGCCAGCAAGTCAACGCATGTGACATTTACTCTCAGAAAAGATGACTGCCCACCTGTTAAACTCGGAGATGACCCACTTCCACACGGGACAACAGCTAAGTATCTCGGCGTACATCTCGACAGAAAACAAACGTGGAGATACCACATAGAGAAAAAACGTGACGAGCTTAACATCCTACTTCGGAAACTAAACTGGCTCTTGGGAAGAGCATCACACGTATCACTGGAAAACAAAGTACTCATCTACAAAGCAGTAATAAAACCTGTCTGGACATACGGAGTTGAGCTGTGGGGCTCTGCGAAGAACTCAAATGTGGAGATACTCCAACGATTTCAAAATAAAGTGCTCAGAATAGTATCAAATGCTCCTTGGTTTATGAAGACCTCAGAATTACATGAGCATCTGCAAATCAGAACTGTAAAAGAAGAAATAGAACACAGGATACATTCATACAAATATCGAATAACGTCACATACCAACACCTTAGCCACAGCCCTAAGTGAACCAATAGCCATGAAAAGGCTCAAACGACACCACATATGGGACTTTATTGAATAAAGCCTAAACAACTTTGAGAGGCAGATTCTTCGCTGGAAGAATGAACCTCAGCAATTAATATCCGCACAAAAAATCTGCTAAAGGTTTACAACCGATTGCAAGATAAACTAATAAAAAAAAAAAAAAAAAAAAAAGTCTATGTAGGTATACAACTTGACTGATAAAAATATTGGTATATTTGCCCATAAGTGAAAAGTTTTCAACATATTCCATATACAACATCATTACAGCAATACACACTTAAACTTGAAACCTCGATAAAGCTCAAAAATTACTTTTTGTGGGTTGAGGCCTTTATGCTAAACTACGTCCAATTATACTAATCGAATTTCGGGGATTTAGATAGCTTTATATCGTTGTCATCATATGCCTATATATGATCCTTAGGTATCCTTTTCCCAACTATGAAAGCTACTTAAAGAATTTAGATAGCTTGAAGTACCCAGTTATTTACTCAGTCATCATCATCATTAGCCTATAGCAGTCCACAGCTGGACATAGGCCTCTCCTATTGCACGCCATTCAACTCGTTTATTCTCATTTTACTCAGTACTTGACAGTAAATATCTAACACTAGTAGGTATTAAATAGCAGATATTAATAATAATAATAAATAATAAAAAATTTAATGTTTTTTTATCATTTTGTTTATAAAAATATTTATTAATGTAATTTGTAAGTATTTAAATGAAATAAAGGAGATAATAATTAATATAATAATATTTTTTATATTTTTAAATGTTTTTAAGTATACTTTTTATATTCTAAAATTTAAAAATATAATTTATATGTTTACAATGTAATAAAGGAAAGAATAATAATAATCTTTATTAATCATTTGATATTGTGAAAAATAAACATGAATCCAATAATGAATACCATACCACAAAATAAAAAAGTGAATCAAATAATAAGAAAACACTAGTAGCACCTGTTCCAACGAGAGTTATGTTCATGTATCTATCTATCACATAATTAATTTATCTGTCATGGTTTCATTTTTAATTCTTTTACTTAGTGTGGTATATTAATTTTATTCTAGGAGCATCGTCTTCACAAATATAATTATATAGGATGGATGCAAAATATTGTAAAACATTTTAAAAGAGTAACGGTGGAGTTTCTTGTCCATTCTTCTCCAATTATAAAAACTACCTTTTGAAAGGGGTGAATAGTATCAATTCTATTTTATTGTAATTTTAAAGTGCCTTTTATGTGCCAAATAAATGCTTTAATTTTGACTCTGAAACAATTTCATCCATTCAAACAGGTTACATACCCATCTAGTTATATAACCTATTTACTTAAGAGTAAATACACGAGTAACACTAGTACCTACCTGTTCCAACGCACACCTTCAGATTACTTAAACAATTTCATCCGTTCAAACAGGAGGTGAAAGCCGGAACTCCCATGGAAGTGGTGATCAGCGGCCAGGGTCCCGCGAACACCATCCGTGGTCTGCTGCTCCAAGCGCGTCTGGGTGAGAAGATCGTCGGCAAGTTCACTCTGAAGCCCAGCGACACCTTCGCACAGCTTCTGAACTGCGGTGAACCTGGCGTAAGTACCTTTGCCAGGATTTAAACCAAATGATTTTATTGATACTTAGTATTTTTGACTTGTATTGATAAAAAAAAAATTTTGGGGATGTATGTAGCACAGCGCACAGCCTGAACCACCGGGTTTAGAAGCAAGAAGGACGAAATTTTGTATGAAAGTTCGTCATTTTAGCCGATGGCACTTTGCACACGGCTTGTATAAATTTCCAAGTCTAAGACAAAATATTTGAAATGGCAACGCATTAGAAGTCAAGAAGGTGGTAGAGACCACTTACGGATACCATCTAGAATTTTAGAAGGCCATCATCGACTTGTTTGCCATGCAATAATGTTAAAAATAAACACGTTTTTTAAATAGTTATATTTTCGGGTTTTTACCTCTTTTGTTGACCGTGAAAACTAACGTTTGAAGATCCACAAAGGTGTTTTTTGTAACTTCAATGGTTTATTTATCTAGCACTTTCCGTCACTCTTCGCATTCTTCAAATTGTCTGTTGATTTTATCTGCATCTTTAATAACCCATTCTTTGTACACCAGAATGTGTGATTCTATAAATTACTAGGTATTTGTGTGCGTCGTAAATTAAGTTGTTATTTGCATGAAGTACGCGTCCTTCAGAAGCTTCGCGTAGCCTTACGGTTCGGTTCACATTTACTTAGTTTTTGTTATTATATGTAAACTTTATTGTGTTACGCTACCGTGTTATTTGGTAGCCGATTTAATGGCCCTACATAAATGTTAATAGCTTCTTTAGCATGTACAAGAACATTTAAGTATCTTTCTTATGTAGAATCATGATTATTTTATATAAGTACCTAAGTCATATAACGACGGTTCTGCAAGCGCTTCTGTTGAGCATGTGTTCCTGGGTTTGATTCCCAGGTTGGGAAAACGGAAATACAGTTTTCCTATCACGAATTTCTCAGTAGCAGCCCGTTGTCTGGATTTATGCCCGGTGGGTGGCAATAAAGAAAGAAAGAAAAAGTATTTATTGCGACTCGTACAGGATCATAAACTAAACACAGTTAAAAAAAAAAAAAACAATAGGCTCGCTCCCTATTACATGGGCCCAAACCTCACATGTGGCTGCATTTAGGTACCTGCCTGCACCTCTGCCTAATACTTCGGGAAAAAACAGGCGTGATGTTATGTTACAACAACTATATTTTTTTTATTAATAACCAACTTATCAGTCAATATTAATAATGTCATACAATCAATTAGGTTAAATCACATAATAAAACTGGACAAAATTTTATGAAATTAAATTAAATGAAACAAAATAACAACTGTCCTGGTTACATACTTATTCGGGTAAAAATCTGCGTCTCTTATAGCTCATTACGAAAAAAGGAAATAAAAGTAAAAATTTATAATACAGTGTGATTATTACGTTACATGTAATTAAATTGGTCCTTTCTAGAGTTTTTTACAATAATACGGTTGTGACAAAAAAGTTCAATCATTCGCGCAAAAAAAAACACGTTGATCGATATTTTTTAGGGTTGTACAAATGGTCACGTTACCTACCTATACCTACTAGGTTAGTAGGTATATATACATAGATTTAAATGGGTGATTCATCTAATCGTGGATTACGAATCGTGAGGACAAACTTCCTTAAAAAGTTGTTGTTTGCATTGCTACGGAGTTGTTTCTCATTCTAAAGAAGGCCTTCATTTTTTTACAACCGCTACGGCGCTACCAAATGAAAGAACTTATACTTCCCTTTATTTGAAATAGGTACTCAGTATATTGACGAATGAAGAAGAAGAAGAACGAAGAAGACTTTCCACAAAAGGAGTTTATTTACGTAAATAAAATCCTTTTGTGGATAGTCTTCTAATTTACACAACATTGAACATCTAAAGCCAATAATAGTAATATATCTAGGCCACTTTATGGAAATTAAATGCCAAAGGGGACTTTAATAGATAATAGAACCTGCGGGGTAATTTCGTAATACACTATCAGTAGCAATGGCTTTCATTTTGACAGTTCAACGACATTCATTGCTTTATTTACGTTGTTGAACAGACACATTTTTCGAACATATAAAGCTATGGATTAGCAATATCCTTTAAAATGATTCAGATTGAAATTGATTGTGTGCTACGCTATTAGGATTCTGGATTATACAAGACCAGAGGAGTGGACATACATACATATAACTGTGACTCTGAAGTCTGAGGGAATGACTTTTTATTTTCAGGCCCGATTGTAGGTACAGTCGCCAGCACATTAAGCTACTACAATCTGTCAAATTTCTTTAATAGATTTTCAACTTTATCGCTGAAGCATTAGGTTCAAAGTTGATTAGGAAAATTTGACAGTTTCGGGTAGCTTGATGTGCTGGCGTCTGTACCTCAAATCATTAAATGCATTTAGCGCTAGATGCAGTACGTATTACCCGACTACAGCAAAGACAGGGTTATGTCTTTCACGCGTATCTTTGTATGTGTAATTATATATACCCTCGAGCCTCGAAGCATCCTAACGGCATGATGAATTTTAATACATGAGGGGTCTATCGGCTCGTCTAGGTCGCGCAGTCGTTTAGTGTAAGTAAAAAAAACCGGCCAAGTGCGAGTCGGACTCGCCCATGAAGGGTTCCGTTACGTTACGATTTATGACGTATTAAAAAAAAACTACTCACTAGATCTCGTTCAAACCAATTTTCGGTGGAAGTTTATATGGTAATGTACATCATATATTTTTTTTAGTTTTATCATTCTCTTATTTTAGAAGTTACAGGGGGGGGGACACACATTTTACCACTTTGGAAGTGTCTCTCGCGCAAACTATTCAGTTTAGAAAAAAATGATATTAGAAACCTCAATATCATTTTTGAAGACCTATCCATAGATACCCCACACGTAAGGGTTTGAAGAAAAAAACAATTTTGAGTTTCAGTTCTAAGTATGTGGACCCCCAAAATTTATTGTTTTTTTTCTATTTTTGTGTGAAAATCTTAATGCGGTTCACAGAATACATCTACTTACCAAGTTTCAACAGTATAGCTCTTATAGTTTCGGAAAAAAGCGGCTGTGACATACGGACGGACAGACAGACAGACTGACAGACAGACAGACAGACAGACAGACAGACATGACGAATCCATAAGGGTTCCGTTGCCATTTGGCTACGGAACCCTAAAAACGGCGGATTTTAGACGTCAATAAGTAATGTGTTGAAAAAAAAAATTGTTCCATGACCGTGTAGGGTACCTGCCAAAATAAAGAGAGGATACGATTTCGAAACTCCAACACACTCATAACATTCTAAATAAGAATCGTTCCATTTCTGTCAATCGTTTGATGTTGACAGAGACAGCTCGATGTTTTAAAGACATAGGTACGTTTAGCGATAAATGCATTTTGTTTTTAGTGGTGCAACTGTGCAAGCAGACCTCAATGTCGTTAAATACATAATCAGATGATGCTGCGAATTTTAAAATAGCTCTAATTTAAATGTTAATAGGGGCAGGTTTTTTTGACGTTATGTATGGCCTCTAGACGATGACGCTTTAGTTAGATTAATGTTAGGTACCTACCATGCAGGAGCAATGATTTATTGCCTGTTCGTAGAATTTATTTTCGTATGTTTGTTTAGTATTTTTTATTAGGTATATTATTTACATAATAAGCCTATAATGTTCCCGCTGCTGGGACACAGGACTCTTTGAGATAGTAGGCCTTAATCCACCACACGGGCGCAGTGCGGGTTGGTGAATGTCAACTGTTATAAAATTTTCGGTTCAATGACATGACGTTTTCCTACACCGTTTTGAGAGCAGTGGTGATGAAACTATTTACACAAAGGAAAGTGTCTGTCTGGGTTCAGATTCGAACCTACGACCTACAACTCGTGAGTCGCGGTCGTTTCCACTGGGCTACCAATGCTCCTTATATTATTTGCTTTGCCCCAATTTTAAGTACCTAAATCCCTTCCCAGAATGTAGCTTAATAACTGCTGCCATATTTAAAAACTTACCTATTGACTACTATGATACACTTGACTTTGAATTTATGTAAAACATATTATAGCATACATTTTTAAAAGGCATTTTATTGAATTTTAATCGCCTCTATGCATATGTATTATGCAGCTTAATCGGTCAAAGAATTCGGGGTCCTAAGCTTGAATATCAATGGATACCTACCTACCTAATACATATATAGAATTATCAAAGTTGTGTTGCATCATTCAAGGTTATATTATTCGGTGTAAGAGGTCTCATAGAGTCGGTTGGTTGGTTGCGAGGCAAAGTCTATTAAGAGATGATAATATATAAGGAACTTCGTTCCAAAAATCGAAACAAACCGCTCACAAGTGTGGATTTTTAAAGATTTTGGCCCACTCAATGCACGCAATTATAAATAGACGGTTCTGTATCCTATCTGCTAATTGGCTATGCAATTACAAGTCCCATTTCAACAAATTACACGTTTAACTAATGACTTCAGCTTTTGCTGTGCCATTTTTTTTCGAATAAAATTGTCAAATCAAACAAATTGTTAACATCCGAGGACATAAGAACCCTTCACTCGGGTTTAAAATACAATTATCGTCATTGCCAAACAACAGCATACCGCAGTTAGCTACAAAGTGCTTTGTCGGCATTTCCATGTACAAAAACATAGGCTAGCGCCTAAATCAATGAGGCATATTGAATGGAAGGCTGCGTGTCCGTTAATTACGTGTGGATTGTGTTGGATCTTTACCATATTCGTCGTAAATCACAGTAAAGTCAGCTAAACATTTGGTTATACATGCTTTACTTTTTTGTTCTCTATGGTGCCAGTATTAATTGAGGCCATGAGAGCCACAGTGGCCTAACTGAAAAAAATTGAACTAATTTTTAGGCCACTGTGGCGCTATGACTTTTACAGTTTAGAGCAGTTTTTTCAAATAAAGTCAGTATTGAAAAAAATACAGTTAGGCCACTGTGGCTCTCATGGCCTCAATTTTACTCTTTGTTATGTCTTGAAGCTAAAGACAATTATAGAGGAACGATGCCAAAGACTCGACTACCTACTCAGACACTCAATCTCGCACATCACTGTTTAAAAGTAGTTGCATCCACGGCTTGGAACCGGTACCAAATGTATTGGTTCTGCACCGGTACTTAATGGTTCTTCTTGGCCATTAGGGTAAGAAGTACCGGTACCAAATTCAGGTACCCACCACATACCACAAATCTCGTATTTGTACCTTGAAGTTTTTCTTTTAATGCCTCTTAACTATCCTTTTTACTTTCTATAATTTACGGAAATACCTATTTGTTTCGTACCGGTACAGTACTGATACTGATTAGAAATATCAATAGTAGATACAAGCACTACGTCTAGTACCGGTACCTACTATTGGTACCGGTCTACTCCTCTGGTACCGATATCACACCAAGGCCAATGGTGCCTCTTCCCAAAAATACCGGTATTTCAAACCTGGTTGCAACCGATCACTTTGTTTGACTGTAGTACATTTGCACAACACATTGATACAACATAGCAACTAGATACAGTAAAACGTTCGTGTCGTAGTGTACAGAACCATTACACAGTTCGATGAAGGCCTTGACCGGGTAGGCTGTACAGGGTGTTCAACCTTTATAAGTATTAGCTGCCACAGTGCCGCACAAATGCATTTAATCCTAATGAGGCATTGGATTCTTAGGTAGTCGTTCAGACGTCGAGACTAAGCTGCATCACACCTGAATTCCCCGAAAGGGTGGGCTTGTGTGCACATCCACATTTTGTCAATTATGTTTAAGTCCCACGTAATAAGGGGCGAGTTTATTACCCTTAACCACCACATACATACTGACTCCGGATTGCTACTGAGAAATTCGTGATGGAAAAATCCATTGCACTTCGCCTGGGAATCGAACCCTGAAAATGTTTTGATTTATGATCTACCTAGTTGTTGTGAGATTATGATCTAAACGAAAGTAAAAATAGATACGAAATTACGACTGTCATAATGATAGAACTAGGAACTTGATAGTGAAGGTAAACGTGCAAGGTGCTGGGCGGGTCGCACTTCTCTGAAGTATTGCAATCTGTCTCGTCTAGAGACTGGGGGCTGGTCGATTTTGTCCCAGATAACCATAATAACGAGTGTGTTGTTCCGAGCCGGTTATTATTTGATCAAATTACACTATAATAAGGAATATCAAACGATAATTGCATGTGATTACATAGGTACCTACCTACTGAAAAGGTGATAATTTTAATATTCCCCATAGCAACGAGCATAATTACCTTGAAAGTGGTTTTATTTTATTCTTACTTGTAAATTAGGTATACTAGCTAGATACGATAATTAAATAGGTATACCTTCCTATCTAATTAAGTACCTATTATTATTGATTATACTACCATAAGCTATTGAGATGGGATTAATGCTCCATGCAAAATATTGCAATTCAGCTACATTGCATCCGGTTAGACTGGAAACCAACCCCAGGATAGTAGGGAAAAGCTCGGCAGAGTGATCGAATTGAGATGTGAATATTTTTCAGGGTTCAGGTAGATTTTGATTTTAATGGTTTATTTTCTTTTATTTGCAGAACGCCGTCACACACAAGAAACACGACGAGAAATACGACAGCCAGACTCTCGCCTTCACATGGACACCCCCAGCTGATTTCAACGGCGAAATTAAATTCAGGTATAGACCTTTGTTTCATGATTTATTAATAAGTAGGTACATTGCATAAAGTAATTAGGCTTTCGTAGTAGGGGTTCGCATATGGATCGCCTCTTGTTCGATTTAGGTAAATACCTACACACTGGTCAGACTCGCGTTTCTTTAGGGAAACGAACCAATCACTATTATAATTGAAACCATTCAATAGTGCTGTTAATATTTTATTATATGGATCAAAGAGAACGAAGTTTACATACTGAAACAAATGAATAAGATATTATTGAGCGTCGTCCTTATGTCTTGGTTAGAGTAATACCTATAAGTTAGGGGTGCTATACACATGGGTCAACGCATTTGATTCGGCAGTAGGTATCTATTGAACCACAAAACCGACCCGAAGCAATTATTAGACATATTCGACATTCATTTGGCTCATGCCAATCGGTAAACTTCGTTCGGCATTTACCTTAGGTATTCGAGTCGGCACAATTCGAGCTAAACAGAACTTCAATTTATCCATTTTGCCTCCCGGCTGTGACGAATTGTGCCGATCCGAACTTGTGTAGCGCGCTTATGCTATTATTAAAGCTTTTGTTCTAAATGTACCTCAAAATATATGTAGTACCTAGTCAAATGCCTCTGGATATCTAAAATAGTATCCAGACATTCTAGTGTCAAGGGACAAATGAGACGCCTAGGGGCTAAGCACGTCAGGGGTTCATAACCTTTTGAAAGTCATAATTCAGACGTCAGACTTAGGTACAACAATGCATGAACACGCACAAAGCGATTGGAATTAACAAGCTTAATTTTCGAAATGGCATGTGTAGGTGTTTTAATTGAATCATTTGAAGATTCGCAGTTCACTCCTTTGTTCATAAATACAAACGATCGATTGGATTTACCTTGATAGGTCGTATAATGCTGATAGGTCACAATATTGTTGGAAATACAAGCGATTAAAACAATTTAAAGAATCGGTAGATACATACATTAGTGAGGTAGGTTATTCATTTAACACCTAGCGGCGTTAAGTATTCCTTACTTAACGCCGCTAGACGTAATAGCAAAAAAACTTCTATTGTGTCTCGTTCACTGTCCTTCAAAGGATTAAAAAGACGTTCATTAAAAAAAAAAGTCAAGCGTTATAATAATTTCCTACAACCGACACTGCTGTAAAGAAACTTCAAAATAATGTCTGAAATAGCTTGTAGGTTTCATAAAATACTGTAGATTTTCATATTTCTTATTTACTCATTATTATTTTTATTTTCAGAGCCACCATCGCCCTGAACGGCGCCGTCTTCTGGGTGGGCGTTGAATCAGCCCCCGTCAAGGTCGTCAGCTAATTTAATTAAATTAAGAAAAAAAGAGTATTATTATTTCATAATTTATGTCTTTCTTACATTCCTGATATATTTGTTTTTTTTTTCGACTGTGGGTGTATTAGATCTTTCATAACATATTAAATAATTTTATTATAAAATTTGTTTTTTCATTTATCGATTCAAGGATGCAATTAAAAACACAGTAATATATATATTTTAACAAATACTTTATTTCAAACATAGCACCTAGAATTTTTGTCTTCGAGATCCATTTACAAAATTCAAGTCTCAATAAATATGAATAGAGTAGGGTAGGAACTAAGAGCTTGTATCTACAGTACAGCACTAACTAATTAATAAAAAGATTCTTATTATCACTGGTAATTCGTGTAAAGAAAATTTAATTTTCTATATTTACTTACTAATTAAATGTTTAGGCATTTTTATTGCAATTTAGTATGTAGCGGCCATGTTACAGGGATTCCAATAATACCCTTGGGAAGACAAGGCAATACATTTATATATAATTTAATCACGCGACTACATGTGAGCACTTTTCCTACACGTAGGTAGTTAGAGAACATTTTAGTCTCTCGCAAAGCCAGTCTTAGACCAAACCAAACGAGTTCAATTAAAAACAAAATTAAATAATAAAATCTTATAATTTAGATAAAATCGATATTAAATTATATAAAGTTAGGCTAAGAAGATAGGCAGTTCATTTAAATCTGATTTTTTACAAAAGCTACAACTAATATTTTTTAAATCTACTACGCTCGTACTGTAGATACATGCATGAAGCTTTCAAAGACTTACAAATTTAATCCATATAGCTAGTAGAGAGTTGCTATAAGAAAGTGGTCTTACAAGATATGCATAGATATTCGAGTATCAATAATGTGCGAAATAGGGATGCTACCCACGTTCGGGTCGGCATGATTCGGCACTAGTAAGTGCCGAATTATACCGACCCGAATAAGTGTGTAGTATGCCTTACGGAGTAGAAGGGGGACGGACTTTTGGAATACAACGAGTTATCACAGTTTTATTTATAGAGCCTTTTATGAAGGTGATCTCAGTCGTTGACAGACAATAAAGCACAATTTCGATTCTCATTCCTCCCCTTCACCTCAGCTATTTACGCCCACATCTTGGGACTTTAATTTTAAAGTCTTTGAGCAAGCTTATGATAAGAATAAAGCTCGAATTCTATTCACATTGAAGCAATTCCGATACAAACCACTACACACTTTGATAAACAACTATTGTTACATTCACTCCCACGACATCTCAAGTCTCAGTTATGTTAACGCATTTCTTTGAAATTACAATTCAAAGGAAACTCCATGAAAACATTTACAATTTAAAAAGCACATATTGGTAAAAAAATTAACTTCAAAATAATTACCTAACTATAAAAGCCTGTACAAGTTAAATTCATAAGAAGTGAGCAAAGTAAACAGTTTGCAAATGTGCCTTTTTATAAGTTATAATTAAGTTGCTATTCATCTGCAGTAATATGAAATGAGATCAAACTGCACATAAGTAGATAAGTAACATTCATGACATGAACGTGAAAGTACATGGTTTCGATGTATACAGAAGTCATGTGTGAAACTGAGACTTGCAAATACATAAGTACAACTACATCGGTACATATTCTAGCAACTATGGAAGATGATATCTGATGAGTACTTATGAATATTGAATGAGTGTTGTGTAAATGTGTAGAAAACAGTAATTGACAACTACAATATACATGTAATTCCATTATTACAGCCACCAAATTATGTTATTATTATAAGATTGCTATATTAAGTAAACTATATGTTGGAAGATGTAAATTGCAGACAATTCATGTGCTTAAATGTTTATGTGACATTTCATTACTCTATAGAGATAGGCAATGCCACAGGTTATTATTATTAAATAACTATGGTGTATATCCTGTCAAGATACAAATATTATTTATTACATAGTTACAAACTGGCAAGACAAGGTCGTATAAAATTTGTGTGTGTTATGTTATGTGTAAAAGGCAATATTGGTAAGTGTTAACAACATAATACACACACATACAGACATTTTTATGCACACCACAACCACTGACTCAATCAGCAATCTCCATTTCTGTCACAACATAAACATTATCAGATTAGGTCACCTAAGTATTTATTATTAGAAGAATTACCTGCCCGGTGAATACATTCGACAGCGTTCATATTTACACAGATGCATATTTAAATGAAAGAAAATTTACCACCCCATGACATCTTGAAACAATAATAAATACTTATGAAATAAATACACCTACTTCACAGATAACATATTTAAAATTGCAATCAGAAACTAAATCGTCATTGGTCTAAAATAAATGCACTTCAATTTAAAAGTCTTATACCTAAATATAAAACATCACAGTTAATACTGAATAAGTAGTAAATAAATACATAGAATTAAGTTGTTAATTTAGATAGGCTATCATTGGTTCTGTATGAAATAGTTTTGCCTTTTGAGCTGTCTGTACAGTGAGATGTACTTCCCTGCAGCCGAGGTTCTTGGAACGACGTATTGTTTACAGAAAAGCTTGGGATCTCGAGCCTTCTCAGAAAGCTCCCCACAGTCAAGTGCTCGTAAGAACGCTAGTACAAATGTGAAGCAGTTGTGTCTCTCTTCATTGTACCTCTCAGCCTCCCACAGTGGGCTTTGACTCACCTGAAACCAAAAACATAATGTATAAGCATGTTTTGGAATGATGTTATGTTTAATTAGAATTACTGTCAACAAACATAATATTGACATACCTTGAGCAGAACACTATCCCATATCTCATTCCACATCTCATCAAACTGCTCTAACAGCAGACACTGGTCCCAATCTGAGCTGGACTCGCAGCCACTCCATTTCTTGGTCATGGGGTCCACACCACGGATCCCTTCCTCACTAAACTCCACCACACAACCCTGAGAGTTAGTCACCCCTATGTGCAAATCTTTGGAATTATAGTAGTCACTGTAAAGAATAAAATATCGCGTAAACATAAACGGTTTGATAAGGTCGGAATCATTTTACGGGCAATTACTTGGAAGGTATGTAATACTTATGGCACGTATCACCCAAGGTGAGTACTTACTTGAGAAAATCGCCATGAGTTGGCTTCATAACAATAGCGCGAGGATGCTGAGATGCCTTGACGAAGGGGTAAGGAACCCTAAAACAAAATTAGGGCACTTAGCAACAACCTTCATTAGTCATGATAGTAGAAAATCCGTTACATAAACGTGTCGTTACCTGAAGGGCAGTAGATTGTAGTCATATCTATCCAGTTTTTGATCACAAACCGGGCATTTTTCAGGTATTATGGTGCAAAATACTTTATGATCACAATGGTGGAAACAAAGAATACCCGGATCCATTTTCACTCAATGATTAAAGTGGAATTTTCAATGAAACTGTCACTTCTAATAACTTTAACACAATCGTTAATTAATCCAGTTGTTTTGAGCAAACTAAAACCGTAAATGAAAGCAGAATAACTTATTGACCAAGCAAAAGCCTAATGAGAACCTCGTAAGAAATCTGCCATTGTCTACCTTTCACAACTCGACTCTCGCTTGGAAACCTTTCGACAAAGCAGGCTAAGGTAACGTTCGAAACTGCGACTTTTCTAGATCGTTAAAACCAATTAAGAAAACATAACATACTGAATAGTATTTGCATCGTTATTTTATTTTATTATAATTCATAATTTAGAGTTATCATTCTCTTTGTACTAATTTATTAAAACGTTGATTGAGTTAGATTTATTTGCTTCGTCAAACCACATCATTAGGTTAAAATCTTAGAATTGTTCATTGTTCTGAACGGCCGTCTACGACTTCATCTGTGATTGGGCAAAACAACAGCTGTGAACATATGATTGATCCGCGCAATTCTATTGGTCGAAATTCTCATTGCTGTCAATTTGCAGTTTATTGGGATTGGTCAACCAATTAAAAGGCGCTCGGCGGCCAAATTTAAAATTTGACAAGAGTAAAACTTAAGTTTCAAGCAACTGTTACAAAAGTAAATAAACGAATCCTGATATTATGCCATGCGAATGATTGTTAAATATTTTGAATACTATCAGTTTTAATAGAATAATAATTAAAGAAACAAGTGGGGAAGGTACTGATTTTGTTTTGTATATATAATTATTCTAATATTAATAATTAAACATTCTAATTTGTAAATTTATTTTCACTTTCGAGAAATGTTAAATACTTCTTCATTTATTCTTTTATGATTGTTTTAAGTGGAACTACTTATAAAATATGGTCCTATAACACAAAGTGAATTTCATCATATTACGCCCTATTTAATTTCAATAGGTGTTTGGACCATGGTGTCGAAATTTTGTCAATAATCGTATTTCAGTGTTGTATTGTATGTTTACCAGTTTCCATGGCAACGAGCGCTGGCGGTAAACCACACCTCTCCCATCAGACCCAGTTCTGGCGACAGTGTGCGCTGTAAAGCGTGCGATCCTTTGTTAGGATATACTTCCCAATAATGTACTATTACAGTTAAATAGACAGTTTAGATAATGTATGTGTGATTAGGAAACCAGTGTGCTGTTAGATAATTTTAGAAAATAAGTTTAAAAATACTGTGTTTAAATTAAATATTAACTACAAATTTATAATCGTGTCATTGAACTTTATGTTTTTGATTGGATCCCGTTGACTTCGGAAAGCAGAATGAATGTTGTTATGAGTTTTTAAAATCGCAGTTTAGAATTCATGATGTATTTGGAGAAGGTGAAAGGTTTATTGCAAACAGTTTGGTGGTTGCTAGCAGCAGCCCGGGTGGTGACCGCAGGTATCTCTTGCTTGAGCAGCCCCTGCCTTCATGGTATATGTATAGATGACGTCAATACGTAAGTATACCTATATTCATTTGTTATTTTTCGAACATGCAATATGATGCAATCTGCACGTGTCTGTATTTACAGCTTTTCGTAAATATAATGATGATACCTATTTACCGAATTGAACCTGGCCATGCCATATTTCCTCGAAATACCTAATAAAACTAATTGCAGCTGTGAAAATGTATAGTATTTTAGCTGCTTATATCTTGTATAAAAATCAATTAACTTTAAAATTATGCAGCACAATAATAATTTTGAATAAAAATATCAAACCTTTTTTAATTGACCCTGGGATTTCGTAAATGAATTAGTCAGTAGCTTACTGGCGTCAAAGGTATCTGAATTTAATTAACCGATAGTACATTTAATTTTGGATAATTGGAGCCAACACGAAATAACGGACTGCATTCATAATAAATTAAATGTACAAAAGTTATCAAATGTATTGGCCTACATATCATCATGTAAGATTATTCGTTTCCAGCACATACGCATGTTATTGTGTGGACGGATACACTGGGGTGCAGTGTCAGACCAACTGGGATGAATGCTGGTCCAGTCCGTGTCAAAATGGAGGGACGTGCATCGACGGTATTGCTTCCTTTAACTGCTCATGTCCTGAGGGATTCATAGGTGCGTTAACAATTCATTGAGCAATTTTTTGCTATTTTTGGTAAATTTCTATTAGCTGTACAATTATTATAATTAATGATTAATGATAATTAATGATTGATGATTATTGTATAATTATGATTAATATCAATAGTCACACATCCCCATTAAGTATTCAATCAAATAGGTAAATAAAATGAGGCACCTCCTACAAAGGAAGATGAAGAAACGTTGTTTGTCCGGTTTTACAACACTGCGGTTCCGATGACCAACTAATTGCAGGATTTACATCGTTAAATCTAACGCCCGCCTTGTGGTCAATTAAAACCATTTCTCGTTATTTCTGCATCGTCGTCTCACCGAAATGGCTCGGCTCGGACCACGAGCTCACAGTGCTCACAACGACCGCAAGTCTGCCTACCATCGTCCGACTTCCGAAGTTCAACAATGTCAGCCTTGTGGACGGTCATCTGACACCGTTTTGTTAATTAATTCAATCTCAAATACGCTGCCTCATTCTAACAATGCAGTTGTACTCTAAAACTCTAGACGGAAATATTTCCACGCAGTCTAAATGGTTTTATGCCCGTTTTCCATGAAAGTTGAAAATCTAACAACGCACTTTTATTTAGGTATTTATTTAGGTCTCGCTTAGTGTTAGTTAAAATGGGCATCAGCCTCCTAACGTATTTCATTTGAAGCTGTATAATCAGAGAGACATTCAAGAATTTAAGTTCTTGCATTTCTCTCTGACTATACAGTTGTAAGTGTCTGAAGACTTTCGTGCACGACAACTGTGTATTATTTTTCAATAAAATATTAGGTAAGGTTTTTTCAAACTAATCAATAGTACACACGGCTACATCAAGCTATACATTTCCAGTTTTAGCTGACCTCGCATTGTATAAGGTTTTCGTACAATCAGAAGTCAGCTTATACTGGTTATGTATAGCTTGATGTGTAGCAGTGTGTACAAGCTTCACCACAGCATTGTCCAAAGGTAGGTCGTGCGTCGGAAAGTTTTATTTAGTGGCTTATTGTTCGTAGGTAGGTAAAAGATTATAATCTAAATTGACGTAAAAGTATTGATTGGCCAACTCCCTAACACATACAGTAATGTATGCACCAAAATGTAGAATATAATATACTTGGCTAGGTACTCATATTTATTCAATGTCCAACTTCAATTACTTATGTAGATGTATGTAGAGTAACCTTTACACGTATATGTCTGCTCAACATTAGTCCACGTCAAGTTAAATATGTATGACCATAAACTGAAACACTACATGCACCCTAGGCACCACGACAATGCCGTGTTACACCAAACTTTTAATGAATTAATATAATGATTAATACTACTAAGAAGTTCCCACAAAAAACTATGCACACAAGATCTAATTTTATAAGCATCGACCTAAATAGCTATAGGAGGCATATCTGGGTAGTCACGTTTCTACTTACCCTACCCCTGCGGGTTCTACATAGAGCCTGACTAGCCTATGACTGGCCTTGCATAACGTCTTGTTCACGGAAGTAGATACTAGTTACAAAGGATGTAATCCATAATTATAAGGTGAATTTCCGTACCTATCCAAGTTGGCCTTGAAAGTTTTCTGCAGCAAAAAGTTGTCCTTTCAACTTGAACTTAATTAAATTATGCTTATAGGTGACAACTGCGAAACAAACTACAACGAATGCGAGTCCAACCCTTGCCTCAACAACGGCACATGCGTAGACATGAACAACGGATACCTGTGCTCCTGTGTGCCAGGATTCTCTGGTGAACATTGTGAGATGGATGAAGCCGTCTGCAACTCCACAGAAGAAGTTCGATGCTACAATGGAGGGCAATGCATTGAGGGACCCGGCTTTAAATTTTATTGCAAATGCTTACCTGGTAAGTAATGCTTTCAATTCGACGTCGATGGCATAACTTTGTGTATTGTGTCAGTCACGCGATTGTTGAATGGATTTATATTTCGGTTCCGATTCATTCTCATTCATCTTCCTATAAAGTAGGTATTATTACCTACTTTATAGCCGAAATTTCATTCATGTTTATTTTCAATGATCACTTGAAACACACAATGAAAACTTACTGGAAATTTTACATGATCCCTTTTTTCCTTAGGCTGGGCAGGACCAAAATGTGAAGATCAGATAGATGAATGTGAATCAAATCCATGTCAGAATGGCGGCGTTTGTATCGATGTGCACGCAGATTACATGTGCGCTTGCGCATTTGGTAAAGCATCCTGCTTTTTTTAGCATTTTAATTATCCCATTAGCCTACTTAATATTATCTACCTAAGAGAAGACTTGAAACTTGAAGTAAATTATAGCATAAGTACTCGGTAAATAGCGAGAAATTATAAATCATGTATTTTCAGGGTTTACGGGAAAAAGTTGCGAAGTCCAAATAGAGTTTTGCGATGATAATTCTTGCAGCAACAATGCGTTGTGCGTCGTCGAAGATGGCGCAAGAGTCTGTTATTGCGTGCCTGACTATCATGGAGAGAGATGCGAGCTACAATACGACGAATGTTTGCTGGGACCCAGGTAAGAACAGGGGCGAAATCAACGAACCTACCCCTAACTTTATCCGTTATTAAACTAAGTCAAATGATTATATGATTATTTACTTTTATTTATAGGTGCATGAACGGTGGCACATGTATCGATGGCGTTGACAATTTCACATGCTCATGTCCACCCAGACTTACTGGGTCGTTATGCGAATGTCTAATACTTGAAGACGAGAGTTATGATTGTGAATATGTTAGTCCGACGCCTCTAACTAGTTCTACCCAGTCAGTTTTAACAACTTTGATGGAAGAAACTACGTCAGCAAAACCATCATTCACAGACATGACTCCCACATACAGTCCAACAAATTACACAACTTTAGTTTTAACAACTGAAAGTGATACCCTTTCTACCGATGTAGTAGGAAGCAGTACTGAAAAGGAACCTGTTATTACTGTAGTAACAGAAGTCACCACAAGAAAAGATACTGATATCACTAGTACATCCCAAGAAACAACAATAACTAGCGAATCAACGACAACGAAAGCAGGGATTTCAGAACCACCAGAACATGAACAGACAAGACCAACAATGGAATCGGAAAATGCTAAAACAGAACCTACTACTGATTGTCAAGGAACATGTAATGACTCTATAACTATACCACCAACATCTACTGTCATTGATTTGACTACTAGCTCTACAGAAAGTACCAAATATGATATACCTACTATGATACCGACGAAAGAAATGGTAGAAGAAACTACTTTGACTACACCATCTACAACCACAATAAGTACTACAGAAGAAGCTACAGCAGAAATAACAACAACACCTAAAGTTGATGTTAGTACAGACAAAATGTTCACAGATATTCCTACCGATCACCCAGTAACTGATCTGCCAACAGGATATTCGTCAACTACTGAAGTTATGGAAGTCACTAGTGCTGTTGATACAGAAACATTTACCACAGCGCAGTCGGAATGCACAGATTCTATTTGCAATGACCATGGAAACTGCATTAATACTCCTCATGGAATTCGGGTAAGTTAAGAAACATATATATATAAGACAATGTGATGACGACCCTATTAATTTGTATAATATGTTTTAGTGCCATTGTAATTTTAATTACGGCGGAAGATTCTGCGACGAACCAATATCTATTACGTCAGCAGCTTTTGGGGGAAACTCATTTATAGCTCATAAACTGAAAAACGCTACATCTATCAACATAGAATTCAACGCTAAAACTCTGATTACCGACGGACAAATATTGCATGCGGATATAGCAAAAGGAGTTTACATGCAATTGTATATGAATTCGGGTTTATTGAAATTCAAATTTTCATGTGGTTATCAAACAATGCTATTGAGCGAGCTGAAGACTTTTGTCAATAAGGGTTACCCGATGAAAATTGAAACCAGGTAACTGATTATATTTGTTGAAATCGTATGTGTATTAAAATAATAGTTATGGATATTTGCACTATCAAAACTCTACCCATTTTTAAATTATAGCTTAACAAGACCATTGCCATTCAAATTAAATGTGTTTACCTCGATGACATGTTTGCTGTTGTAACTGGTGTCTCCGATATCTTTCAGGTTGGACTTATATCCGGAAGATCAACACTGCAACGCGACTCTACGCTTGAATGATACAGTGGCAATGAGTGGTGGTCAAGTGGCTAACATTACCACCCTGGATCACAACTCAACGTTGTACCTAGGAAACTCTAGAGATGTTAAGGATTACGAGAGCAAACCCTTCATTGGATGCATTCGAGATTTGATTGTAAGGTTTTTTATTACGTATTCCTTAAGTCTGATTTTAGTTACAGTTAATGCCATCTTTGAAAGTCTACCTTTCTAATGAATTCTTAAAACGTTTTATGGTAGTTAGTGACCATTTCTCTCCCCCAAACAAAAAAGGAATTATTTAAAATTTTAAGCATCTTAAATTCTTGTAACCTTTTAGCTTGCCTGAAGACTTACGTTGACATTTTTGATGATATACTTACTGCAGCTCTGTGGAATAATTTTTATTGCACACCTGGGTATTTTTGTAGTTACATTTAGTTGAAAACTGGAGTACTTACCTACTTTAGGTTAAACGGATGTTTCGCGTAAAAATGAATCACATTCAATGTAGGTACTCGAATTAGTCAAAAGCTTTTATTTTAAGAAACAAGTGACTATCTAATACTTGTAGATGCCTTTATAAATTCCTCCAATTAATTATTCTAGGTAAACGGTGAAAAACGTAACGTATTCGGTGATGCACTCGACGCCGGTGAAGTAACGGAGTGCTTGTCACTATCATGTCTCTCCACGCCTTGTCTGAATGGTGGAACCTGCAGCGACCACCATGATGGGGGATACACCTGTTCCTGTGCTAATGGGTAATATAACACAGAGATTAATACATAAAAGCGATTAACAACTTCCTATTAAAAATATGCTCTTGGCACTAAAGGAGTAAAACTATTACAGAAAACTTCGAACAGTTCGACATGGTAGGTACCGAAAAATTTGACTACTTTGCCTTTATTTGATATTGAAACTTGGGTATTGTTTTGCAGATGGCTCGGAGAACATTGCAACGAATCAGTCTGCGAGAACAACCCGTGTCAGTCTGGTGGCAGTTGCGTCCAACATCCGGGCAGTGGATTCCTCTGCCTCTGTCCTTACGGGAAACACGGCATTTTGTGCGAATACAGTGAGTTCATGTTCATCATCATTGAATCGTAGGAACGACAATCGAAGTCATATTCGAATAACACTTGTAGTCACCACGTCTTCAAAGTCTCTCCCTATAATCTCTACAAAAAGGTGTTTATGGGCAAAATGAGCACTCGATGGACTATGTTATATTATCAAGCAAGCATTCACAACAATACACAGAGACGTATTATCTGTCTCATTGAAAAGTCTAATTACCTATTGCTAGGGAACAACACAACACAATAGATGTTTCACTGTCCGGCAAAAAATGATCATATTTATTTTCAGATAAATACTTTCGAAACTTAATCGGGTACATTACGAATAACGATCCGTTTTTACTACAACAACATTGCTTATTTGAATATGCCAATCGTTAAAGGTTAGAAATATGGCAAAGGTTACATCGATTGGTGTTTTGTAAGCACTCAAGTAAATTATATTTTAGCTTCGATCGTTAATGGAGTTGTAAATTACGTTCACCGATATTATTATGGTGTATCATTAGAACATAAAACAGAGCGTCGATAAAGAGATATAAACGATTTTATTATCCTTAGTCCTCATAATGAATATCGGGTAGTAAATATCGTTATCAAATTGTGATTCTATAAGCTTTTTTTGTGATACAGTTATATCGATGTTTAGATTTTATGCGTTTTTTTTTTCCAAAATATAAAAAAAACGCATACCTACCTATAGGTATGTGTTTTTTTTTGCCGACCTTGCACATTAATTGGAAGAGCATTGCACTGATCGTGTGGCGTGTTCGTTCTCAATAACTGTCCTGCTGCTAAACGATGACCTCAGGACATTCTACAAACTTAGAAGTTTCCTCAAGTGCAGTTTATCGACATTGCTTGACTAGGTTCAAACTTAACGGGAACTGAACAATTCAACGATGACGTAGCGAGCCGAACTGTTTCGGTACGATATCGTCTCATTCCACTTTTCTTCTTTTTCCTTCACAGATGTAGAGATAACCCGGCCATCGTTAGCCCCAATAAGCACCGGAGTATCCTCCTACATAATGTACGCTGTATCCCCGGCCGCAATGAACTCAGATCGTTTCGACCTGCGCCTGCGTTTTCAGACGACGGACATGGACCAGATAGCATTGCTAGCCTTTGTCGGACAAAGTGGAAGACATGACTCGAGGAGTCAACACTTAGCATTGACGTTTGTCAAAGGATATATCATGCTTACTTGGAATATGGGTAGCGGTAAGTTTATAGTTAAATAATATGATAGGTAGTGTAGTGCGTGTGGAAAATATTCGGTTATTTGATTAAGGCCTACGTATTGTTTTGTAGCATTCATCTTCAATAATTTAGAGGGAATATATTGAGATTATTATTGATAAATCTCTTTATTCAAACGCCTCTCGGTAGCAAGCACGACTGCAGATTCTTAGATTCGATCTCCGGGTCGGGAGCATCCCTATGAGTCTAGATTTTTCCCGGGTAATTGGCAATAAATTGGCTTACCCCCATTATCTTTATTCGACATAAAAAACATAACTGGCTAAATGTGGCTGTACAATAGACCTCTGCCTTCCTACCCCTTCGGGGTATCGAAGCGTGATAGTATGTTATGGTGAGTCAGTGGCTAAGTACCAAGTGTTGGCAACTCACCAAAGTAATCAACGGAATTCGATATCTCAAGAATGCATGTTTTTATTGATGTTGCATTCGCAACCAACGTCGACACGTGAGTCATTCTAGGTTTTGCTGGAATTGAACTATCTAAAAGTCTTATTCATACTTGGTTCGTACTCATTTAATATAGCACTCTATATACTGAATCACGATGGTACTTACATAGACTACATAGTAGCATAATCAGCCTATAATGTTCCCACTGCTGGGACACACGTCTCCTCTCTGTGAGAGGGAGTGGGCCGTTGTCCACTACGCGGGCCCAGAGCGGGTTGGTAAATTATGCATAACTTTATGGGTAAATAATACAAAGAAAAAAATCGTTTCAAAACAAAAACGTCGTTAGCATAGTGTTGGAAAAGCATTAATTATAAGTTGAGGGAAGATAAAAATGTCACTTTATGAAGACAATACACCGTTTTTAAGTATAAGTAATTCTAATTTTTTCAAAGAATGTTTGGTATGAATTTACAAAGCAACTCAATGCTGCAACAGCAGCCTCGGCATTTGGTGCCTTTAGGACTTTTAATGAAGGTAGTGCCCTGTAATTTTGAATTCGTTTGAAGGTCCTCGTCGTGTCTTTACTTCTCGTGCCTTAAGTCCTCGTCGCGGCGGACATGCAGTGCGCGTGTGGAGACGCGGCCGGTCAGCTGGACTCAGCGTGGATGGACGGCATAATGTCTCCGGCAACGCGCCCGCGCATAGCAGCAAGATGACCCTGCTGCCTTATATTTTTATTGGTACTCATATTATTATTGGATTACTTACAATATTATACTGTTTATTGCATCTGAACATGGACTTCATTATGGATATTAAACAAACCAAAGGCCAAAAGGCCATTGGTTAACTGTAGAAAATCTCTCTGACATTCATCAGCT
This sequence comes from Apamea anceps, assembly GCA_951799955.1. Taxonomy (NCBI): domain Eukaryota; kingdom Metazoa; phylum Arthropoda; class Insecta; order Lepidoptera; family Noctuidae; genus Apamea; species Apamea anceps. The sequence continues at coordinate 8,059,753 of OX637505.1, read as the reverse complement.
TCTATAGATTTGTATACCTGAAGTATTAAATAAATAAACCCCACACTGTGCAATCGACCCCTTAACAAAAGCTTGTTGGTTAGCTCATCTTCAACCATGGTCCTTATTAAATAATTTTAAATAATTTATTTAATAAAAATCGTTTACAAAATGTGTACATTTAGCCAAGAGTGGTAAATTTCCCATACAGTTATAGTGCCTAAAATTAAACTACAACTGAATTTTTATTTTATTACTGGTGCAAGTAATGATGGTTCGGAATTCGAGTGTTAGGTAGCGACTCACCCGAACTAGGTTTAATTCAAACCTGTGTTTCAGGCCTACCTACTTAAACGTTCTGATTTCGTGATTACACGTTAGAAGAAGCACAACGCTATTTATTTCTCGATATATCTATTGAGTAGAAGACAAAACAACGATAACAAAAGGCGTTAGTACCTAACTTTTCTTAATTTCTGTTCCACAGGCGGACACCCATCTCCAGACTTTGCCGATCTCCCCCACGACTTGCCCCTGCATAGTGGTTGGCGTGGGTGCGTTTGGGAAGTGGGCGGACAGGCCGTGGGGGCCGGGGCCCGAGCTGCAGGGGGCCGCGGAGTGGGCCAGTGTGGAGTCGCGCAATGTACTGCCAAGTCCTGCAACGCGCCAAGAGGTGTCTGTATACACTCACCTGCTACTTATGGGTATGTATATCTTTCCTCCATTTCGTCTCATTCGGCGTCTAATTCGGGGATGTGTAAGAGTTTAATTAAATCATTTTCATAAGAGCTACTTCCGCCCATCCCAATATATTTGAAGTTAGCGCACCGCAGTTTACTTTAGTTTCTGCGTCATTCGTTTAAAGCTTCTGGTAGGTACTACATGTTGTAACCCTAAATTTAGCGCGCATCTTTTCCGTTCCAGTTGTTATGGATAAACAGTATTTTTTCATTATATCTACATTATTATTTTATTCTGGTATTCAGCTGCATCTGGTTAGACTGGCAGCCGACCCCAAAATAGTTGGAAAAGGCTAGACAGATGATGATGATGATCTACATTATTATTTTATCCAGATGTATCTGCAACGAAGGCTGGTTCGGCGCCACATGCTCTATTAATCGCAACCCCTGCGACCGAGCGTTCTCCAAATGTCAGGGACAGTGCGTCATCACGACCGATGGGAATACGCAGTGCGACTGTCCTTATGGGAAGACTGGGATTTATTGTGATGAAGGTAAATATCCCAAAAGCTTACAAGTTGATCTAAGTTAAGATTTTCCTAGAAGAGTTGATCAAGCGAGCCGCCGAGCCTGTATGGGAGAAGCTGTCACTCTATGAAAACAATTGACTTAATTACGACGACGCTGATCACGTCCTTGAAAATTCTGCTTTAGATGATGAAGTCTTTACAAGCTTTTCTATAAATTATAAAGGATATACATTGTTTGCAACTACCTACTCCATTCTCTAGTAAAAACCTCCATAGAAAGTACATAGATAATAACTATATTATTTTCGCACGGAAGTCCCATTCAGTTAGTCTAATAACAAAACATAATTTTCAGATTTGCTCCCTACGGACGTTCTCTTCACTGGCACGAGGTCGTATTTGAAGCTCCATCCTAGCACCATATCCAGTGTGAGCCTATCTCTGGAATCTGAGATAAAGCCTACCAAAGAACGAGGATTGGTGTTGTTTTTGGAGACGCCACATTTCTACACTGCCCTGTCTTTGCAAGGAGGCTTGCTGGAGTATCGATGGACTGGTGTGCATTTAACATAAAGTCACTTTTAAAACGAATGGATTGATATGAGATTGATAAACTGTGAATTACTTAGTTGCCTACTTAGGGTTTTATTAACATTTTACTAACGTTTGCTTTAGTCTTATGCAGTTGCTTGACTTAAACTCTTCAATGATGTAATCTTACATTAAGGTAAACGATTTATTTTCTAATACATATCACATACATTTTGTTTGAATAGCCCAAGGGCCCAAACTATTGACCCTACCGTAACCTCAGGCTAGCGGAAAATCCATTGCACTACTGAGTCAGCATAATTAGCTTAATTGAGAGGTTAACCGGACTACTATCAATCTTTAATTTTTTTTTTTACTTTACTAGATCGCCTATCCGGAGTGACATCTCTGGTCCGCAGTGGCGTGGTGGTTTCGATGTCACAGTGGCACAGCGTGAAAGCTGGTCGCTATGGCAGTAGGCTTTATGTGTGGGTGGACGGAGCTCTCAGTACGGAAGCCATGCTGGCCCACGCATACCCTCACACTGCCGGCAATGCTTCTATACTCCTTGGTAAGACTCTTTTGACAATCATTCACTAGACATGGGCAACGATTGATAGAGAAAATGATGTTGATGATAATTATTTATCTCTCCATGGTGTTTTGGTAAGTACATTACAATGCAGGATACATATCTATATACTTATAATAAATCTGTAGGAGTGAAAATTCTGTACATTGAAAATATCAAAGAAATAAATGGCAGGGGGTGTTACTAGACCGACACCGAAACCAAAAATGTGATTACAAAAATTTTTGTCTGTCTGTCTGTCTGTCTGTTTGTTCAGGCATCACGCAAAAACTACCGGTTCGATTACGATGAAACTTGGTATAATTATTCTTTAATATCCTGGGCACCACACTGGGTACTTTTTATCCCGGTAAAGTATATACAATAAAAAACAAACTTAATTTTGCGGTTCGATCCCTAGATCCGATTACTGTACCAACCGCAAATAATAAGTTTGTCGTAGGTTACGTCACCCGCAGTATTATCTGTGCGACCTTTTTATTCCTTTTAGTTTTTAGAGTTATTTAGGTTTAATTTTATAAGTCGTAGGTATAGATTTTAATTTTATAGTATAGGTAGTATATTTGTTAGTGTACGTAGTGACCGTAGGTTATTTTATAATACTGTTAGGTAGGATTAGTCATTCGTATAGATATTAGTTTTTAGGGATTTAGCTTATTTATTGAGTTTAGATTAGTTATCATCAGAAATAGGTTTATTTAGGTAGGTTATTTTTTTTTAATTAGGTAGGTACTTAGCTAAAGATATCATATAGGTACCCTCTTAATCACCACTAATGAGACACAATTGGTTTTCTATTGTAATTAGCCACAAAGGGCCCGCGAGATGGATGGAATCCTGGGGAAGCACATACATTTTATCCTGTTAGCACGTTCCCGTGGGATAATTTCCGACTTCCACGCGGGCGAAGCCGCGGGCAGAAGCTAGTTTATAAATAAAACTGTTTAGTATTAAAGTTTAGGGGTAACCTGAAGCCTAAACTGGCGAATTTATAATTTTTCACTTTGATTTTAGGAGGCGCAAAAGATTTGTCAACTTTGCCATTCGATGCTATGTCAGGTGCACCAGCGCCCTTCACCGGCTGTATTAAAAATTTCCACGTTAACAACATACTACTGCCTTTGGAACAACAAAATATAAAAGGTATAGATACTCCTTTAATATCTATATCTCTAACCAATCGCTCTTTCCGATTTTTTTACAATAAGTTGATTTTTGTGCAATAATTCTGACTTTCGGGCGGGTAACTTACATCCTTAGTTTGTACGTGTTAGGATTTAAGAGCGGCCAACCCGTCGTACTTTTCATACAAACGCTCGTGCGTGATTATGTCGTTGTAAGGCATCTTTGAACTTTTTGAACTAATAGGAATCTTGTGCACTATATCGAGGCTTCTATCAAAGCAAAAATAAAAAATTTTAAGAAACAAATTCAGTACGAGCCTCCAAAAATCTGCTTTTTGCACAAATTTTACCTGAACTTGGCCGTTCATAATGTACAGACGCCAGCAGGTCAAGCTACCCGAAACTGTCATATTTTCCCAATCAACCTTGAACCTTAATGCTTTAACGATAAAGTTGAAAATCTATTAAAGAAATTTGACAGATTGTAGTAGCTTGATGTGCTGGCGTCTGTACTCATAAATTGTAAAAGTAAAGAAATCATATCGATAGAAGCCTTGCACATGTAATGGAGATTCTAAATGACAAATATTTTTTTTTATTGTGTATGAAATAATTGTGTGTAATAATAATTGAAATAATATTTTAAATTAATAATTAATGTACTTTGACATTTTTAACTTAGATTACTTAAATTAATTTTGCATACCGTTTAGGCGGTGAAACATGTCTGTAGCACTTTGAAACACTATGACCATCTTTGTATTTTATACCATGTTTCTGGCAAATAAATATTCTTATTCTTATTCCAAAAACTTGTAAGGGTTATTCAAAAACATGTATTTCCTGGAACAAGTTTTATGAAATTGTCGAACACTATTTTTCGTTCAATGTTATCGCCTTCTCACTTATTCGTAGTCAACAAGGCGGTATGAAGTGCGAAAGTTACCGAATGACAACCGAGCGTTCAGGCGATCTTTCTCTTTTCGCTTTGCCTCTTTTTCAAACATTGCGCTGGATGAAACAACAGGCTTTTCAACTGTGCTCGCGTTTATGTCTGCTAATTTTGTATGCAGAGGGCCGCAACCTAGCCGACTGTGACGGTACAGCTTGCGGTTCCGAGGTGTGCGGGGGCGGCGTGTGCGTCATGGAGCGAGGCCGCGCGCGTTGTGCGTGCGGCGCCTCCTCCGGCTACGTGGGCAGCGCCGGGCCCAGGTGCAGGAGACATCTGGTCTGTGAGCCCAGCGTGTGTGTGTCGCCCAGGGGCGTCTGTAGAGCCGACCGATGTGTGTGTGCGGCGGGATATGCTGGCACTTTTTGTGATACCAGTCAGTATTAAAGTTACTATAACTCACTAGCCCTAAGCAATATATAGCATCGTATATAGACACTCAACAAAAAAGTCCCATTACCGTCTATGCTTTTTGAATCTTTCTCTTAAGTCAACTAAAAGTCGACAATGTAAGAACAGCAGCTGAGTCAAAAGGCAGACAGGATACTATTTACTATGAAGAATAATTTTTAATAGTTTTTAGTGACGACAGTCAAGTTTGATCATCAAATCTAAGCCAGAACCATCAATTTCCAGAAATCCATATAACTATCCCACAATTCGATGGCACATCATTAGTATCCCTGGGGCGCCAACCAGCTGCAGTTCATACCAACCACCAACGCATTGCACCTTCCCTGGTTCGACCGAGTTACATCGCACTCAACTTTACTACGGCTGAACCCAATGGTCTACTGCTGTGGATTGTTATGGTAACCAACTATAATTAAATGATTATTTATCTAGTTTATTAGATTAGGGATAAACTACAACTTCCATCAAGTATTTAATTAAAGAAATTCAGCGATCATTTCCAAGAGACGGAAAAAATGTCATCGATTTACCACAAGTTTTCAGCAAAAGTTGGCACTGTTAATTTCACAGTACGACTATACCTACTACAGCAATAGCATCTACAATATTGCATTTAGAGTGCTCGAGTGGCTTCCGCATGCCTTATAACATCTCTATCTTAGCTTATTTGTTAAGGGGGCTCCAGTATCTATTTCGCAAACGAATCCCTCAGGGGAAATTGCTCGGACCACTTCTCTTTAGCTAGCACATAGCCATGTTTCTTAAATAATGCCTTTTTGTTTTCAGGGCATCGATTACATTGGCTTAGGACTTGAGAACGGGTACCTTAGACTGGTCTGGTCTTTCCATCATAGCAATGCAAAAACTACCAGTACAAACTACGGAACTTTGGAGGGACCCGCCAGAACCTTGACCAGATTGATGCCTCATGCAGGTTTTCTTACTGATGCTGAATGGCACATTTTAGTAATGCAGATGGACAAGACCAATATTACGTTGTCTATCGACGGAGCGTTAGTGTATACAGAGGAACCGGGATTAAGGAATGAAGCTGACTATGATGATGTCGACGTTTATATTGGTAAGGGCTGCCAATCCCAAATATTACATAACATTACACTATTATTCCCCGAAGGGTTAAGCAGATATTAAATATTTATTTACTAGAAGTGTGGAGTTTAGATATTACTTACTAAAAATGTATGTTACAGGTGGTATATCCGACCAAGAAGATGCAATAGCGAAGAAAATATTCTCCCAAAACTTCAAGGGTTGCATCGATCATATTTCTACAAGGGAGAAGTCTTACTTAACTAACTATACTGAAGTGTACAGTGAAAATGTCAAGTCGTGCCAACTGTTCCCCCCAACCTAACCGCTTTTGTAATGTTTGACAACCTTAGGTAAGTGCGAAAATACTCATAGTACAAAAACTCTAGTCTTCTTATAGGACCGAAGTTGTGTCTTATTTATCGCAGTGTTATAACATAATATATAGGTATTAGATATTTTCTAATAAAAACTTAGGTAGTTCAATATTTGAGTGCAATTCAACCCGTAAGACATTCTTCTTTTCAATGTCTTTTTAATTAATAGTATTTATTTATATATGTAGTGTATTTATGTATGTGTGTAGAATATAATTGTAAATTAAGTTATGTGGTATGTTTTGTATTGTATGTAGAAAAACAAATTAAACATTCAATGTACACAAAATATAGTTTTATTGATATATTCATGTTTAATAAATTGTATACATAACATCATCAAATATTATATTAAAACATATACATTTTTCGTTATACGTTACATACTCAAACATAAATACAATATGAGATGTTATCCCCGTTATTCTCATTAATTTAAAAACGTTTAGTTCTCAAACACAATGCAGTAATTTCAATTGGCATACATGTTCAGCATCTAAACATGCTCCTTACACGAAGCTCATGAACATCAGATTTATTTACATTTCATTATTAAAGCATGTACATTTATAAAAGTCGTAGAATTCATTAGGCCTATTTACAAGTGGAATAAAGTTGGAATGCTTGACCGTAGTACACAAGTTAGCTTGCAATCGGTGTATTGTACAACAGTGTAAAACTTACTTAGGAACATCGATTCCTTCACTTGATAAACGATACTATTCTGATATAATTTCTAAAAAATAAATATTTATATTAAGCGATAAAGAATAAATAATTGTTAATTGCACATCGTCGTTATTATAAATTTTTTGAAAATAAAATAAATTTATAACAGTGTAAGCTGCGCTTACGTTTCAAATTATGCCGTACGGAAATAGGCACGAAGTGAATTTCTTCTCTACTACAGAAATAACGAAGGACAATCCCCATTCGCGGTCCAAATTTCCACCACTAATGAGACCTATGTTGTCAAATAGTACATAAAATATACAATTCATAAACAAACTTTTATTAAGACAGGAAAAAATATATCAATATAATAATAATATATCTCATAATATATTTTTCTCGTATTTTTCTCATAATATTACTATTCTCACTATTCTTTTTTCATTTCATTACTTTTTTAGTAATGAAGGAGGTCTATTTAATGTAGTGAATAAAAGATTCCACATCACCGCTAGCACCATACGACATGGGGTTAGTAGGTGGGCGATAACAAGATTTCGTCTCTTTCGCACATAAGAAAGAATCAAGCGCAACCGGGCTGCGCTTAAATACAAGAGAGTTCAATAAAACTGCACAAAAAAGACTAACTAATGATAATATATAACATCAAAAGTAAAATATAGTAATAGTAAAAAAAAATATACTAGCAGTAATAATAATTATATCTTTACTCCTATAATTTTACTCATAATATTTTTGAATACAATGGTAGAAAATTTTAACTGTTTAATAGACTATTTAGCTATCCAGGTCTAGTTGGTGGTGGAAAATTGGGCCAAGTCCCATACATTTTTGGGCATTGTTCTTTAAAGAAAAGTTCTTTGAAATCCAAAAAGTAACACGTACCCTAGGAATGTTTTGGACAATAATATATTATAAAAAGAATAGAATAAGCTAATCACAGTAGAAGTAAATATTACATATTTACGATATATTTTATGCTTATTGGTGCGTAATTGTATCTCACCCATAAATAATAATAAATAAATACACCAACATACATGGCCGTCGCCGGCGCGATACTATAGGACGGCGACGAGCGAACGAAGTAAACTCGAATACAATACGAAGCCTACGTAACAATGACAATATTCAATGTTATTTATTATGTACGACATTACCTCCACGAAACAACATTAATTCTGAATAATGATACTAAGAAACATCAAGTTCAAACCCCATACAATGCTTTATTTAATCTAATTCTGAATATAAATGATACTTAAATTAATTTTCTCTTATCTACAAGAAATTCGTTTATTAAAATTATATTTATAGGTGAACATCAGTTAACAATTTCCTAATAATGTTATTAAAGTAACAGACACCAGTATGGGAATTTCATTTAAAATATCATATTTGAAACATAATTTTCTAAAATTGAATTCCTGTTCTTACTTTTATGCCGGGTGGTAACAATCTCAATAATTCGTAATCTCTAAATTTAAAAACAAATTAATCTATATTATATAATGTCATCAATAAAAGGTCATGTTCTGGGAATAAAAACAACAATATTATGAAGTTATCGATAATACAATATAATTAGGTACATCGATACTATCAAATAAGCATTCGGAGCATATAAAATCGGATTGTTTGTGTTCCACGTCTGCTGTGTCATGGTTCTGTTCCATTCACACACCAAACAAAACAGCGGCAATATCCACAGCATCACCATTAAAAATAAAACCGTGTATGTTGTCACAAGTAATAAACAAACTACTTATTATGTGAATGGCGCAGACACAGTTAGTCATCAAAGGGAAAGCATTTTGATTCATTCTATAAACAAAGCATTTACTTGTAAAATCAGTCTCATTCGCATAAGGAAGTGATCACAGCATACACACTGGAACTCGTTGCAGAGCGAGGGGCCACGTCCCTCTTAACAAAACTTTAATAATAATATAGAGCACCTCGTTTGCTATCTTCTTATAATTAAATCTGATAAAGTTATGCAACAGATCGTTCGATAATTCAATTTTATAAAAATATCAAATGTATGGAAAAAGTACAAAGTGGAAATATTAAATATCGGAAGTACGTGTCGTATCACCGTTAAAACAAATATTACGATTCGATAATCAAAAAAAGTATAACAAGCACATCGGTATTTCGCTAATACAGTAAATAAAATAATAAGTTACAAGCATAGACTAGATTTATGCAAATTTGTGAAAGTTTAAATACAACAAATAGGAGACACGATAGAACGCGAGGCTCTCTCGCTCGACTGTAAAAAATATACACTCTGAATGGCAACTTCACATCGATGCAAAAAATGCAAAGCCGGTAATATTTTTGTTATCTAAATTAAAACATCGATCTCGTTCGTCGGACGCGACGAGAGGGCGGGGGGGGGGGCGTCCGCGACTGCATCCCGTCCGGCGCCGGGACTCGTCGTACAAAAGGCGCGGACCGGACCGGCCCGGCCACAGGCAGGCGCGGACCGGACCGGCCCGGCTACAGGCAGGCGAGCGCGCGCGGCGCCGCCACGGCCAGCTCGCGTCACGGCCGCGGCTCCACCAAGCGCTGCAGCAGCACGGCCACGCACACGGCCAGCAGCAGGAAGGCGGTGGCGATCATGATGGCCACGTGGGCCGGCTGCAGCGCGCGCGCGGGCCGGGCGCGCCGCACGCGCGGGCCCGGTGCCGCGCCCGGCACCAGCAGGCGCGCCGCGCACGACCACGCGCCCGCCAGCCCGCCGCGCACGCAGCACACGCGCACCAGGTACTCCGCGCCCGCCTCCAGCTCCTCCATCTGGAACTGAGTCTCGCGCCCCGCGTACACCTGCCGAACGACACACCATTTTCTTTATCTGTTGCTCGAGAGTGGAGGCCTATCTTGCAGAAGGATGGACAGTGAACGAAGTAAAACAGTGAGTATGTTAGTATCGAATCATCTGCATAACACTCGTACGATCGTCAACCGTACCCAGGAAATAATACTTCATAAAACATAGCACCATCATATCATGTAAAGTACTATAATTTAAGTTAGGCGCCTCGAAAAAGTATAAGCGGGACTTTACTATAATACATTTTTTGATAAAATATTTGAGCGTCACCTCCTTGTAGACGTTGTCCCTGGCGCGCGCGCACTGCAGCACGTACTCGGCGTCGTCCAGCGCGTCCCACGACACGCGCGCGGCGCGCGGCGCGGCCGGCTGCAGCGCGGGCGCGCGCGGCGCGGGCGGCGGCGCGGGCGCGGTGCCGGCCTGCAGCGGCACCGACCACGCGCCGCGCCCGCCGCGCTCGTCGCTGGCGCGTATCCGGAACGCGTACGTGGTGGCCTCGCGCAGCTTCTTCACCTTGCACGAGCGCGCCGAGCCGCGGTACACGGGCCGGAAGTCGCGCGCGTCGAGCGAGCGCATCTCCACGCAGTACTGCGCGCCCTCGCCGCCCGCGGCCGGCCACTCCAGGCGCAGGTGGTTGTGTTGCGCCTGCACGCAGCGCAGCGCGGGCGGCGCGGGGGGCGGGGGGCGCGTGCTGGCGCGCGCCTCGTCCGACCAGTCGCCCAGCCCCAGCTCGTTGAGCGCGGCCACGCGCACGCGGTACACGGTGTCGGGCGCGAGGCCCTGCACCAGCCTCTCGGGCGTGGGCCCGTCCGTGTCGAAGGCCGCGTCGCCCACCTCCACGCGGTAGCGCAGCACGTCGGCGCCGTGCGCGGCCGGCGCGCGCCAGTGCAGGCGCAGGCTGTCGGCCGTGGCCTCGTGGCGCAGGCCGGCGGGCGGCCCGGGCGGCGCGCGCGGCGTCAGCACGTCGCGCACGCCCGACCACGCGCCGCGCCCGGCCGCGTTCGTGGCGCACACCCTGAAGAAGTACGGCGAGAACGGCACGAGGCGACCGACGAGGCAGCTGGTCTCGGCGCCCCGGTACACCTCCGAGAAGGCGTCATCGACGTTGGTGGCGCTCATCTCAAGGCGGTAGTCGACGATGGGCGCGCCGTTGTCCCTGGGCGCCGCCCACTCCAGGCGCGCGGCGCGGGCTCCGTCCAGCTGCGCGCTGGGCGTGTCGGGCGCGTCCGGCGCCGCCGCCGCCGTGCAGAACGTGAGGGCTGGAGAAGGAGGGCTGGCACCCACCCTGTTGTGCGCCGTGACCCACGTGCGGTACTCGCGGCCCGGCACGAGCTCGCGCAGCACGCACTCGCAGTCGGCGCCCTGGTAGGCCAGGCGGGCCGCGCCGTCGGCGTGGGCCGCGTCCACCAGCTCCACGCGGTACTCGGCCAGCGCGGCGCCGCCCGTGCAGTCGGGCGGGCGCCAGCGCAGCGCGGCCAGCGTGCTGCGCGGCTCGGCGCCGAGCTCGGGCGCGGCGGGCGCGGCCGGCGCGGCGGGCTCGGTGGTGACGGTCTCGCTGGCGGACCACTCGCTGAGCCCGGCCTCGTTGCTGCAGCGCACGCGCGCCCGGTAAGGCGTCCCGGGCAGCAGCCGGTCGCAGTGTGCTTCGCGCTCGGGCCCCCGGTAAGCCGGTCGGTATCCATCGCCGGCGTCGAGCTCGAGGGTGTAACAGTCGATGACGGCGCCGCCGTCATCTGCGGGTGGCTCCCAGCGGAGGCGGAAAGCCCGGGAATGAATCCGACCGCGAGGCGCCGGTCGTCCAGGTGGGCCGGGACGCTCGGGCTGCGTTCGGTACGTGACTTCTACGGACCAGGGTCCTTGGCCGTCGACGGTCTCGCTGCGGAGACGGAAACGGTAGTCGGTAGCACGGTACAGCCCGGCGCACACGTACACGCGTTCGGAGCCCGAGTATACGGGCAGGAAGCCGTGGCCTCTCGCGGCGTCGTCCATCTGCAGCGTGAACTCCTCGTCGGCGCGCCGCTCCCAGCCCAGCACCAGCGAGTCGCAGCTGGCCGACGTGAGCGCGGGCGGCGCGGGCGCGGGCGGCGGCGAGCCCGTGGTCCACGCCACCGTCTCCTCGCTCCACTCGCCGCGCCCGCAGTCGTTGACGGCGGCGATGCGGAACCGGTAGCGAGTCTGCGGCCGGAGGTTATTGACGGTGTGCTGGCGAGTGCGCGGGCGAGTGATCTCTACGAAGCCGGCGCCGTCGTCCATCTCCAGCACGTAGTTGAGCAGACGCGCGCCGTTGTCGGTGGCGGCGTTCCAGCGCAGCAGCAGCGAGGTGCGCGCGCGCTGGTTGATGCGCGGCGCGGGCATCTGGTCGGGGCGCGCGGCCGGGGCGCGGAACGTGGCCGACGCGCTCGTCGCGTCCAGCTTGCCGGCGCGGATTTGGAGGCATACCGAGTATTCGCAGCCCGGCTTCAGATCCCTCACCCTGCCAACAGCAAGAAAAAAGGTTCAGATGAGGCCATTCAATTGACGAGCCAATCAAGTAAAAGAAAACCACTGGTTAAAAACTCACCGGCAAGTAAGGCTTTGTCCGCTATAAATAGCTTTGTATCGGCCGCCACGATCGGCTAGGAGCAAGTCGTATGTCAACTCGCCATTCGGAACTATGACGTCTTCCGGCACCGGCAGATTCCAAATTACTAGAGCGCTGGTCGACGATACATCAGTAATCTGATTAAATAGAAATTCATTCAACATTCATTATTGTGAACCACAAAACAGTAAAAATACACCCGATATTTGTTTGTTGAGCACGTCAACAACAAAACATATCATATTTACCTGTGGTGTGCGTCTAGCAGCAAACATGTCGAGTATAGCTTGTGCGTCGGTTTCATCTTCGGGCTCGCCATCGCCCTGCACAGAGGCTGCGGCCGAGCCGTCGCCTTGCACGGAGGTTTCCGCGGAGGAGGCCTCACCCTCCTCTGACCAGGCACCGGAAGAGGTGGTGCCGCCGCTGCCAGCACAATTGGCGATGCTGGCGCCACTGCTGGGCCCACTACTTGGCAGACTACTTCCACTGCTGGCCCCACTACCACCACTGTTCACGCCACTACTGCTGCCAGCTCGACCATTCAGTTCCTTGCGTGGCGATAGGGACGGCGTACTGGCACCCGAGTTGGCATCTGCAATGTATTCAGTGTGTTCTAGTGTAAGATTTGTGCTTATTTAATTTCTGTGTATTAATGAGTCCTTGTTACTTGATAAATAAATGAAATATTATTATTATTATTGAAAGTGGCAACAGCTGTACTAACACATCAATAGGGAGAGTACTACCGAATTGAGTTTTTTCAGCTATTGCCCGTTTTTACATTAGACAATAACGATAACTACATGATATCGTCGGACTGGTAGTTTTATACAATTACTACTAAACTGTTTCACACTGTGTCGTAGTCAACGGTATCGTCGCCGACATTGATTGTTGCGCCGATATCGGCGGACGACACGGTTCGAGATGAAGCAGATCGCGGGGGAGTGGCATGGGCAGGCGCCGCCGGACGGCCATAGGTAGATGCCACTTGCCCACCGCCGCACCGCATCGCCCTCGCTACTCTGTTTATATTTCGTTGCAACAAGATGTTCAATGTGTCAAAGTTTCAAAATGACGTCGTCTTCTTGATTATCGTCTCGTTATCGTCAGACGATATCGTTGTCGTCCGAGCCGACGATATGATATAAACGTGTCCGTATCGTTATCGTCATCAGTGTGAAAACGGCCATTATCGGCAAAAATGTTTACCACCTAAGCCTACATTGTGGAATGCAATAAAGAATTGAGTATTGAGTATTGAAAATATCCGTTTTCGGGAGTGTTATTTTTATCATATTCGACAGTGGCGGAACTATAAAAAAAATCGCAAAGCAATATTAATAGTTCATAAAAAAATGTAAGTTGGAATCTACTAATCAATTAACACTAAGATGAATCCCTGGTCTAGCCAAAAATGTTCTGTACTTATTTTTCACAAGATACGATAGCATCAAATGGGGATCATATGTTTCCGTAGTAATGCGTTTGAACTCACCAATGCCATTGTTCCTGTTAGTCTGTTTTCGTTCCAATTTTTGTTTTAGTTTAGAGTACTGTCGTTGAGTCCTCTCGTCCTTCTGGTAGACCGCCGGTGGTGGCGGGGAATGCTGCATGTGGTGAGGAACGTGGTGGAAATGTGGTGGGTACCCAGTACTGTAGTAGTGTTGTGGTCCCCCTGTACCATTAGTAGGAGCCTGAAACAAGAAAAATAATATTGTTTAAATTTTGCATTCATTTAGCACCCGTTTCTTTAACTATCGGACTACAATACCACATTTTTATCCTTTGAGCCTTTTAACAGGTAAAATAAAATAAAATTCAACTAAAACTACATATACTATCATACTCACACAAAATCAATGCAGTAGACTATGATTTATGTTAAGCCCACCCAACCGTTTTATTGTATTATTTTATGACATTCTGTTAGCAAGGGTTCAATGTATTACAAGTATTTTGCTGTTTATTACAAGTTTCATTTTTTCTAAAATAATTCAAAGCTATGAGGTTATAGATAAGAAACAATAACAGCAATAATATAAACAAATATTAATAAAATCAACCCATTAGGAATACCTATTTGAGTAAAAATAAATAACCATATTGAATACCAAGCAAACATTAACATATTGGTGGAAAACTTTTATAATCTAGAAATGAAAAAAATAAATAAAATAAAATTAAGTTCAGTTATACCGACCTGAAACTTTCCTTCTTGTTGAGAACTCTTTTCTTTATTTTGATCAGAAACACTCATTTTGTTAGATTATACTCAAAATTAAAATTGTGATTGCAATTGGTTTAATAACCGTCACTGCCACGTACTACCAACAGCCAACTGTTTTCGTGATAACACTTCACTACACAATCATACGCTAGTCGCGAGTTCGCGACAATATAACTTCGCCACGATTAGATTAACGTCGCATAGCCCGCTACTTTATTTAATCACCTACCGACTGAAAATAGTCGGATTACTCGACACGCCTGTGCAAAATTTTAAAAGCGGAATGTCCATACCTATATACACGTTTAAATTTACAAGCGAAACAATCGATGTATCGGCGGAAATGTTTACACAGAAGGTTTACGCAGTTTGCGTCAGAGAAACTATATAATTTTCTCGTGTATTGCAACTTAAGGCAGGGTCCTTCATTTACACTTCTACTCAAAAAGCTAATATGTGTATCCAGGAATGTGAATTAGCTACGGAATTAGTATTCTTTGTTGGTAAATAAATAAAACTATTCCGTCACCAATTTTTACCCTACGAAAGTCAATGAACTTAACTTTGACAAAGCACCACGTCAAACTTTGACACTGACAGTTGCATTCCGTTTGCAAGTTACTGTTTTCAAAGAAACCAAACGACTAGATTTTTTCATTATTTATTGTTTGTTATTATGTGATATTAAGTAAGCTTTTAGTACTAGCCGCAAAATTAGAACGCGATAGCATCCTATGTTTATTTCGACCATTCCAGGTACATATATCTATTATTATTTTATCTACTTATATTTTAGTTTCCATTTTATTGGTTGTACATACAATTTACTTAATCAATTAAATCAACCGATCTTTTCCCAAGTCAATAAAAATTACAGCATTTCTAGTTTAATTATTATCAAGCTGATTGTCGTAAAAAATATTATTGTGTATAGCGGACTTGATGGGGCAATGAACTGAATAAGGTAGGCTGGGGACAGTACGATGAGTCGGCGTGGTGACTACCTACTTCATACATGCTAAGTTTTTACCGCGTTACCTACCTATAAAATTCTGGCAACTGGCAAATACTTGCATCTATAATTACCACGCACACACGCGCAAGTTTATCTCACAAGTAAGAAAGTGAGAATCCCGCCTTTTGTAGTGAGATTTTTTCTCTACCTAAGTCTGTACAAAAGGCTTTCAAAAGCTCCTTTGTTAGAAATCACTCAGTCTGCAACTCCGCTGCACCTATGTCTCCGGAATGCAAAGCCAATAAGAAGTATACATTAAATACACGAGTAGGTTCTTATATAACGCGGTGGCTGCAATTTGTTGGCGATTGGCTGTTGGAGGTAAAACTATCAAACGGTTAACAAGAAGTTTATTAGATAACAAGAACCTACAACTGCATGATTGAATTAGGTACAAGATTGCGGGTGCACTAGATATTGTCCCGTATAATCACGACGGGAAGGTAGGAAGTCCTAGCTAAGCTGCAGTGAATAGAACTCTTTCGATTATCCTGATGTGGATTTTATACCATCTTATATAGACTTGCGTATAGTTTATTCTTTCTAGGACATTGTTTTTATTACGCGGTACAATGCTAAAGTGTGCCGCCATGGATCCTGGTTACACATATGGCGCACATGAGTCAGGATTCCTTAGAAGGAGTAGATATAGCCCCTAACAAAACAAGGATCTAATAAATGAAGGAAATCTTCGCCATAGCCGGAATAACACTAATTAGATTTCCTATAGCCGCAGTCTGCTAGTTGTCTTATCTGCCACGATCTAGGGACACATGCAATTATAATACAACGTACAGACGCCAGCACATCAAGCTACTACAATCTGTCAGATTTCTTTAATAGATTTTCAACTTTATCGCCAAAGTATTAAGGTTCAAGGTTAATTGGGAAAATTTGACAGTTTCGGGTAGCTTGACCTGCTGGCGTCTGTGCAAGTCTTTGTTTTTAAAAAATTTGCTCTCTACAGATCATTGATCTACCTTCGCTGTATCCTGGATTAACCTGACCTGGAGAACGCTGGGAAGATTACCATAGTGCAAAATTTTAAGCCTAGGTGAAGACCAACTAGTTGTTTCGTATTCGAGGGGTCGTGTTTGATCCCTAATCTCTAAGTCAACATGGTTATTATGGGCATCTATGAAAACATCACCATAGATGAACAATGTTTTTATTTTTTATGGCAATAATAATACTTTCCATGCCTTTTGGCTACAGTGACTATTTCTGTTTCTGACGACTATAGGTTCCGAGTGTGAGCGAGAACACGTTCTGATGTGACTAATGTAACCTATCTTGGCTGTGAAGGTACGTGCACAGTGAGGACACATTCGAAAAAAACTATAATAGGTAATAACAGTATTGTACGTTGCATTGTACGTGGCTTACTCTTGAGGCAATTTCGCTTGCTACTTACGTAATGGTGTGGCGGTTGGTGGTGAGGCGGTGGTTGGTGATGTTGTGGCTGATGGTGTGGCGGTTGATGATGCGCAGCGTGGTGCGCCTGAGCCTGCGCGTGCGCTAGGTAGTGCCGCATGTTCTCATCTAACACTGGCGGCATCATAGGCGGCATCATTGTGCCTGATGGCACTACGGGCATGCCACCTGGAAAATTAAAACGGCAGACTTTAATAATGAATTTAGGGTTTTTGACACATGCAATATTCTTTTTGCTTGGAAGAAGCGTGTGCCCAGCACTACAACACAGCTTTTGGGTTAAAAGAAAAATTGTAGTCATCAACATCATTGGCTTAGTGAACCACAAGCCGTGGTTCATGAATATGCATTTGTTACTTGTATCCAAATTGAATACCAAGACGAAAAAGTTTAAAAGGAAAGGATGGGTAATAAAAATAATGATATTGATGACCTTTTAAAAATAAGATATTCTTGATGTCATTGTGACCTTTAAACTAATATGTAAATGTCGAGGTGGCCATAAACGCACCATTTTATCTAATGTGCACGAATGTAATTCATTATAATTTGACTCTTTCAATACTGTATAGATACCTACTTAAATATAACATTCCCATTCATGGAACGTGGAAACACTATTATGTGTGAATCTAATTTAATTTAAGTAATTAATATTAAGAGGAAATTTACTCCAAGCGCCGATTGACGTCAATTTAGTACCTAGTGGGTATAATATTTATTGTTTTTAAGAAGTATTTTGGAACTCCAAAATTAAATCAGTAAAGTTTCACAGAATAGATTAAAAATTGAACTAGATAAGAAATCAACATATTCGTGATCCATAACGGTCCAAAAAGCTAACTTTTAACTTATTGCAAGTGTACACGTATTTTTGTTGAATGTTTACATTCATGCTTGATAACTTTATAAGATAAATAAGAATCAAAAAGTTAATGGCTAGGTTTAATTTATGTATGTATTCAGTATAATATAAACACAGCTGATAATGTTTGCATGTTGTTTCCAGCTCGCGTGCTGGGTTCGGAGCCGGTGCCACGTCACAGGTGACTTAATTTCGCTTTATTTTGACATCGACGCCGCCGCGCCGCCGTTCCGGTCCGTAACTTTGCGGTTATGAATGAACGTGTTTTGGGAGTTCGTAGAAAACGTTCTTTGTGGGATCATCCGCTTCGGTACGATCCGCTCGCGGCGGAAACGTGCCGCATACTTGAGGCCGGCTCGCGGAGCCGCCATGCAACGCGACCGCAGTCTTGAGCAATGCCGTGCACTAGGAATCCCACGAGAGCCTTGAAGCTCTTTGTTTCGACTCACAGTAGAAGGGTTTTTTCCCAGTTTTAATTCGCTACGGTTACTTAACATTCTGACACAACCACTAATTCAATGTGGTTTGCCGAGCTGCTATTTTTAGCCAACCCTAATTACTGTTTTATAAAAGAAAATTATGGTAGTCAACAAATTCCAAATATGTACCATTATTTCCATATTTAGACAAGTAATGATTTTATGAATTAGTCTGTTGAAGCAACTTTTTAATAATTTCCTACCTGCCTCTTTCAAGTAAATTAGATCGAGAGGGAACATCGAAGACGAAAACGAAGAACGCCGAAAAATGAAAAAGTCAGTTAGAAAAGAAGAGTACGTAAGAACAATCCTATTCAAGATTACCATTGTCCTACCCATAGATATAGGATAGAAGGAGATATGCCCTGTAGTTGAAAATGTATCAGAATCAGAATCTCCATGTCGTTAAGACGATCCCACTACCGCGCCACTACTACACAAATAGTTCAGTAAAAGCAATAGATACAAAGTCGCGCACACACTCGCAATTCATAAATCAGAACGTACTACACAATCAATTATAAACCTTAACTCATCAAACATAGCGTGCATTTACCATGCACCGTACAACTTACTCACACAAAAACATATTCTGTCGCTATCGTTGTGCTGTGCAAAAGCCATTTTACATATACCTACGCTAGTGATTGACTAAATCGGAACGTTATCAATTCTCCCATTTATTATTGTACAGACGCCAGCACATCAAGCTACTACAATCTGTCAAATTTCTTTAATAGATTTTCAACTTTATCGCTAGAGTATTAAGGTTCAAGGTTGATGGTTCGATATTTCCAGAAAATATCGTTATATCGTCATATCCTCGGCCCACGGCACTGAGAAATTAATCAGGAAAATCCTAGCCTCCACACTGATAATTTTGATGTGCCATGCTTCACCGAGGCTATGGATGCCTGGAGACTCGCTTGCCCGAACTCAGATCTACCCGATAATCCATTTTCCCAGAGACGGTGGGATGAGCCGATCTGCAGAGTAGTTCAGGATAATTTACTTAACACGTCTGTTACTACTGCAGAGCGCGCGCGCCTGCTGGCTGTGGGTAAATGGGGAGTCGGGTCTGTGGCTGCATGCACTACCGTACCGTCGTCGAACATAGGCACTTTGTTCGACGACAATACTTTCCGCTTCGCTGCTTCCTTACGACTAGGAGCACCATGTTGTTCTCCCCATCGCTGTCACTTTGGCAAAGTTGTCAACAGCCTCGGACAGTACGGCCTGTCTTGCAGCCGAAGTGCGGGTCGCTTAGCTCGGCACGCAAACATTAATGACATCATTCGACGAGCTCTTGTCATCGTCGGCGTTCCAGCTGTATTAGAACCCAATGGATTGGCACGCGACGATGGCAAGAGACCGGACGGCATGTCTTTATTTCCATGGAAGGTGGGTATGCCTTTAGTGTGTTGCGCCATCCCATCTTCCAGGGTCGGCGTGCTGCGCTGGTGCTACTGCTGCGTCTGCAGAAAACCTCAAGCTGCGTAAATATAATAACCTTATTAATAATTATATTTTCGAGCCGTTTGGGGTTGAAACCCTCGGGCCGTGGGGTCCGAGTGCGCATGGTCTTTTTAAGGAAATTTCGAAAAGACTGGTTGACACTTGCCATGACCCAAGGGCTGGCTTTTACCTTGGCCAGAAGCTAAGCAGTGCCATACAACGTGGCAATGCCGCCAGTGTCTTGGGTACATTACCAGTCGACAGCGATGTGGATAGGGTTGCCAGGTCGCCAAACCTAATAGCCGGACAGACCAGCAAGTTTGGCCGGACATTTGGGTAGAAAGGCCGGACACCCTACATTATTGAGGATTTTGTGTCTCAGTATTAATAGGTACGACAAAAAAATTGTATGTATAATCAAGTTTTTTTGATTATTGTCATAATCAGTCATCAGCTCTCGCTCGTTTGCGAAATGTAAAAAGCCTAACAAAAGCCGGACAAGCCAGACACCGTTTATTTTGGCCGGACACGCAATCAAAAAGCCTACCTATGTCCGGCTTTATCCGGACGCCTGGCAACGCTAGATGTGGATGAATTTTTCGACGCTATATTTTAGTTTTTAAATAGTTTTAGTTGATTTAGGATATTATTTTGTTATTTTAGTGTTATCTTGTAAATAAAAGTGGTTTTAGAAAATATTATATTATAAAACAATAAAAATTAAGTACTTAGCAAAAAAAAAAAAAAACATTATATTACATCTTCTCAACGGTCTACCAACCGGATTTAAACGCCATCTTTTTAGGTCTTCCAACGGGGTTGAAACGGTTGACAAATTGTAATATTAACTATATTATGTTCGTTAGGTAATCGACGTTGTTGTCGATAGCCTACGTTAGTGGATCTGCACAGCCACATCACTAGCTGGCCGCAAACAGCAGCGGCCGTACCATGCGATGCACCGCAAAAAAAAAAGTATCGTTCTGTGATTTTTACATCGCTTGTCTATTCATTTAGTGACATATTTAGGCAGTGGTTAAGAAGCAAAGTATTTTCTGCGAACATAGTACAGTCGTTGCGATATTTAAGAAATATTATACAATTTGTTGTTTTTCATGATTTTAAAGACAAATATAATAAAATACTTACTTATATTCATCTAAGGTAAGTGATTCCACGATTTAGAAAGTTTTGGTTTTGGCTTTGGTTTTTGCAAAAAAACCACTGAACAACACGGCATTCTTATATTTTTTCACGATCACGGTCGAAAGCGCACTAGTTCGCGGAGACGGCCATTTGCCTAGTGCATGATCATTTCGGGCATGCCGCGACGACACAGACACGCCTCCTTGCCATTTCTCCTGTTCTTACATTTCTATGGTCCTACCCTTATCCCAATGTGTATGTATAGGGTCGGCGCAACATGCCGCCTTCTGCCTACTCCTCTATTAGTCGTCATCTCAGTAATCAGAATCACCCCCTTTCTAACCATATCATCTTTCAAACAGCTACCCATCGTTTCTTTGGACTTCCCCTACATTCATAGCCATCCATCGTATCTTTGGACTTCCCCTACTCTCATAGCCATGCACATTCATACATGAAAACTTTCCTCACGACATTTTCCTCATTCAAGAATAACCCTATGTTTTTTTCATTCCTTTCTGCAGTAGAAGTCAAATGAGTAAGTTACCTAGATACAAAGGTAGCTAAATACAAATGATGTAGCGATAGTCAAAGAATTTCAGTGAGGTTTCGCAGTAACTATTAGATAGCTACAATACTTGGCGTTACCAGCAAATAAATTACCCAACCGGTATTTATCTACATGACAAAGTAGAAAATAAAATTCGCATTCCATGAGTAAAAGTATTTAGTGAACTGTAATAAAACATTATTGCCAACAATAAAGCAACGGTGACTATAATTATATCGTATGATAAATTCACTTTTAACTACAGGAAAATAAAGAACATATTACCACTTGTTAATTACCTACTCTAAATTAACGTTAATTAGGCGTTACTGTGAGGTGACCGACCTCTTGCATTTAGACACAAGAAATATTTATAAGGATGGAATTGGCAACGTCAAAGCAAAAACTAAAAGCAGAGAGAGTAAAATGTTAGAGAAACTAAACGAACACGACGAGCACGACCACAAAATCGATTTTATTTTCTAATCAAATAAAAACGTCTACCCCTATAACACACACGGCTCACAGAGAGGTATAATGAACTGGGGATGAATCTTCGTAAGAAAATCCATCCTTTATAGGTAAAATCTATGAAAATGGTATTTGGGCTTATGGTTAAAATCTGAATTGATAATGGTTTTTGGAAATGGCAGGACTGGGACAGAGTAACATGGGGGTGAAAGTTTGAAAAATTCCGAAATCCTCGCGGAAGCAGTCGCTTGCAAAGTTGTAATAGATTTTACACTAGGATATTATGTAAATGAGGTCTCTCTTTGCATAAAAATTTTATATTTTATAAGCATTAGGGATAGCGAAAGGCGTCAAAAATAAGTCTCATTAAAAAAAAAATCATTTACTTATTGGTGAGTTTCGATTAGTCTTTTACCTGAATGCGACTTGCCTGAAATAATGGCGCCGATTCCCTTGTTCACAAACTAAACTAAATTTAAGTTCAGTGCATCTTTTTGTTTCTATTTCATTAAGAAAAGGACAGATGATAAACATTAGTTTAGTTCTGCCAGCGCCTGACGTAAATTGACGTATTTATAGTAACCAATTTTTTAATCACGACTAAACTTGTCTATGGAGTATCTTAATTTGACAGGACTAAACTAATATTTATCTTCTGTCCTTTTCCTAATGATATAGAAAGAAAAAGATGCACTGAACTTAAATTTAGTTTAGTTTGTGAACAAGGGAATCGGCGCCACTGTTGAATAGTCATGTTATAGAGAAAGACTAATCCGATCATTCTAGTTATTGCTGGGAGTTAGGTATAAGCACCACAGCGAATTTCAGGCATTTAGGATTAGGACGATAAATATAAACGATAATATCTAGGTACCTGATAGACACAGAAGACATAATATGAATTGGCACCAAAGTCCAAAATCGTTAGACGGATTTTATCGGAAACAGGTCTTCGCTCACCAAATCTTGTCTCCCGTAGAAGAAATGGACTCACCATATTCAGGGAGCACAGTACACATATGCGCGTGCTGAGGGTGTTGCTGGGGGTGCGGACACATCTCCTGCGGCACGTAGTATTGCTCGGGAGGGTAGTACTCTCCATAGTAGCCGTCGCCGGGGCCGCCGCCGCCCCCGCCCCCCTCCGCGACGCCCACGCCCACCATGATAGATTCTAGACCAGCATGGCACGCTGCCGACCACGCATCCGATTCACACGTCCACGATCTGGGAACAAGAGGAAAACTGTTAAATTACGTGTCTCTGTCTTGGGATTCCATATTCTTCGAATGTTTCAGCTACTTTTAATCGATCATCCTTCTGCCCTTATTCCAATCTATTCAGGGTTGAAACAGCATGTTTTTTTCTTTCATATATCTCTATTAAAGTCGTTAACTCAGTGAATGTCCTTTCTGGTCATATTATCATCTTTAACACAATCTATCCATCGTTTCTCTGATCTCCCCTACTTTTACCTAAAGCCATCTTTAAATCATACTCAAAACTTTTCTCACAACATTTTCCTCATTCCTTCGCATCACCAACCGACTTCTTTTCAATCGTACCGAATGACTTTTCTGGTAGACGCGTTATTTTCCAGAATCTTTTTGAGGATCAAAGGCAAAATGCGTGACGCTTATGTAATTAAATTACTAAATAATTATATTACCTACGTCTGTCAAAGTTTTTTGTACTCCATGGTGTTATTAAAGTTCCGTAGTCGAACAAACCGTTACAATTTGTCCGTTCACCCGATGTCATCGTCGTCACGCTTTTTTACCTTAATGGGTGAGCATGCTGTAAGCGGTACTCAAATAAGGTGCTTCGATATTGTTTAGACTTTAATAGCCGGTTAATTAGACAGCCAATCAGGAAGGCTCTAGAAGTCTTCATCCATCCGTATGTTTAGGTTCTTAATGGACAGGTTTATTTATTTATTTCCTTTCCTATTTAATGAAGTCACATTATATTCGTTGACGTATTTAGGCCAATTCTTGCAAAATGCATGATTGTTTTGGTCTTTGACCTAATTCCCAACCACAAAATTACCTACTAACATGCATTTCTAGTTTCCTCCATAATGACCTTACTTGACCATAAAATTTACCGTCACTTTTAAAATTCGTCATTCCGTGACTAGAATCCAGAATTCCCTACATTTCGAGCGTACCTATTCCCTTACCACCATTCGGGATTTTTTGACAACAAAGTAAATCCCAGAATAAAGAATCCCAGTCCTATAACTGAAGCATTTCCATTCCCTACAAAAAGGGTTGTGTGAATAGATAGCCTAGGAGTTGCATCACATTTCTAAAGTTGATTTTGTCTAGTGGATGCATTAGTGTTGCGAGTTGCACAAGGCACATCGTAACGATATCGACACATCCGTGTGAGCACGTCGTGACCGTATTTGCCTTTTAAATGGGGTGCTGTCATGGCACCTCACGAGTTCTGCGTGGATGAGCTCGCAATCTGTGTCAGTGATTGTGGCTTGAGCGGAGCTCCTTGAAACAAACTCGTGCCTATTCACTACAAAAAAGCGGTTTTAAAACTACGTGGCTAAAATATTGTGGGTCTTCAAGTCTCTTCTAACCTTTCAATTTATTCTTGAGGTCGTCTTTGGTATTTAACAGTTTTTCTACTAGTTTATTTTTCTCGTCAGTAATTAGTAATTACATTATTCTTTGGTGTTCTTATTAAAACGATCTGCTGACAGAACTCTGAAATTAGCTAATCAAAGCAAAAAGGCATTTACGCTTTTTGCTTCGTCCAAAAAATACGTAAATTGATGTTCATGTTACAAATTACTGTTTATATCTTTTGGTGTTTCCATTTAAGTATCACATTTCAAAGAAACATTTTTCCTCGTAAAGCATGATCGAGCAGAAAATATAGCGGCTAATTGTGACCTACCTGATAGCTTTGCAGTTGAGACACATTTAACACAGCTTATATACATATACAACAAAAACAATAAGTATAAACGAAACAACACTAGAACTGTTTATATTTATTTACGTAACTCTACTTACTAACTCATTAAAACTAATCCCATGACAATCGCGCGCAAATTCACATTCACAGTGAGTGAACGTGTATTCCCACACACATAATAATTTCAAGTAATTTGATCCTTTTAATATTTGTTTGAGTAATTGTTAAGGTTTTCGTGTGAATGCATGAATGAGTCGACTGCGTTCTGCGTGCCGCGTACGTCGCTCGTTGAGTCACCGAATCAACTATACGTGTAGTCATTCATGTGTTCGGAAGGGCACATTGTGGTAGCCTACTTGCTTAGTGAGCAATTTAAAAACTGTTACAATATAAATTCATTATTAGGTGAAGCGACTTGCGATATTACTCACTATGACAATGTGTCATTGCCATCAAGTTTAATAATACACATAACAGCAATGTTATTTATTAATAACTTTGTATCCCAACGGGAAACGTCATAAGAATATTGATGTCATTCATTCAGTTAAATTAATGGCAGGAGGTTAGGCAGCAGCATCCTGAAGTCCGCTCATTATTACATGCAGCAATCAGTCACTTGTTTACTGAGCGTGATGATTATGACAATACAATATCCCCAACAGTCCCTGTAGTTGGTTATTAGGTGAGCAAGTAACTGCTTATTTGTTTCAACCTTGTCCCTTCAAACAATTACCTTTCGCAGAAAGACAACTCCGGCGGGCGTGCAAAACTTTTTTACTACAGAATGTCATACTTTGTATGGAACTAATGAGCTAATTTTATACGGAAAATTACTGAGATATGTGCACATCATACGCTCATATACGTCGTATGTTAATTATTAATGCGTACCTAGGTACATGA
Source organism: Apamea anceps (assembly GCA_951799955.1). Classification (NCBI taxonomy): domain Eukaryota; kingdom Metazoa; phylum Arthropoda; class Insecta; order Lepidoptera; family Noctuidae; genus Apamea; species Apamea anceps. Next base: position 8,033,929 of record OX637505.1, on the reverse strand, counting down.
GTCCGTAATTCTATTCCTTTATTTATCTGTCGGTTGTGGATAATCAACGTTTTGATGCATTATGCATAGCAGCATATGATTGATTACGTACCGTTAATCAAAAGCCTTCAAACATTACAAGGAAAATATTTTTTACAACAGGTACCTACTTATAAGTTTTTTCAGAACTAAAGCTTTACTTATCAAATAAAATGCAAGTAAAAAACAAATCAAATTAAAAATTCAATTGCAAAAAGTTCGTTTTATCATTTTATCCCTTGAAAGCAGAGGTACCTATAATAGGTCTTCGCAAAGTAGAAAATTAAAAGAGGAATGATAACTTCATTCCAGTTTTAATCCTATTAAACATTCAATAAGAACCAATTAATTTATCTTTTAAAAGGAAAGTATTAAGTCTTGAGCACGGGAAAACTTTTCAGCTACAATGATGCCGTTTTCCGGAATTACTTATTCACAGCTGCCAGAGAAAAGATTAAAGGACTTCCCTGCGGCTATACCAGCGGATACAGATGATTAAATGATAACAAACATTTTATTTCTTATCGCTGTAACGACACGACATGCAACTCAACAGCTATTTATGTCTGTTTGATAACTGTGTAATAGAAACCTTTGCATTTCCGCTGGACAATTACACGCTACATAACTCTATAATGGTACCTACTGGAATAAATACTGTTCGATATTTATGACTACCTAGTAGTAAGACATTGAGGCTGATGGGTGGCTGATTGCTTACCATCACCATAACCGTTTTTTATATTTTATTGTTTATTGTCCCTAACAGGAAATGTCAAATAAAGTTCACCGGTTTGTTATTTCTTTTTCAATGCCGAAAATGTGGTTTTGTTTTTAAAGGTTAAGGAGATTAGAAAGATAAGACATACCTACATATCTTTCTTTGATAAGGGACGACAGGATTGTTGAGACGTGTGTCAGATATATCTTCGATGACAATGGACGACAAAAGAAGCAACTATAGCTGTTTTTTACGAACAATGCCTTGTCGAATATTGCGGTTTTTTTGCACGTAGAGTACGTTTAACAAACCCAACGCAAACTTGATGATGACGTCAAATGACAATCATGCCACACGCGAATTTCCAATATTTTTAACCATATTTGATGAATTAACTTTTACAGGAAAACTGTGTCTAAATAGTAAGTTATTAATTCGAAACATGCTCATTATAACGTTCCAATATTTCACTGGATCAACGTGTGCGTTGGCTTGTAAATTCATTTGTTTCAATGAGATGTTCAGAGTGCAAGCTATGCATAGGTATCATTATCATGATTTCCTGGAAGATGTGGCTTCGTTTAAGAATAATTTATGTAAGAAAACTAAGAATATTAATGTGACGACAGAACACAGATAGGTTACTAGGTCGTTTTCTGCCTTCCTTGGTTACTCCACGATTACTGGTATATGTATACCGAGGTACAGGTACAGGTAACGTGGTATACAGGATTATTTGTAAAACACCAACAACCTCTTAAGAGGTCATTGTACTCATCATTATGAACAACTTTTACTATAGGACCAACCTGAAATCGCGAAAAAAAAATCAGCTGCTCCCTATATTTGAACACGAAATGTAGGGAACAGCTAATTTTTTTTTTTTTTTGCGATTTCAGTTTTGGTCCCATAGTAAAAGTTGTTCATAATGATGAGTACAATGACCTCTTAAGAGGTTGCTGGTGTTTTACAAATAACCCTGTATAATGAACTGCTTTCAATTCTAAGATCTAAACCTGCTGGGCGGGTGTCACCTGGCACGAGACCACCAGCACCGGATTCCCATGCGTTCTCCACTAAATTGCTGACGTCTCACTATCAGATTTTCACTCAAGTGCGAAAATTGATACGGTAACTTGATTTCTGTACTTTCTGCTGTGTACAGGACGAATAGGTCCGCCAGCAATATGACACTGCTATTCGATAACAAAAACGCAATGATGAAATATTGGTCACGGTGTGTGTGTTACTGTTACCTATTAGATAAAAGTAAGTTGGTAGCACGGATATCACTGGTAGGTACCTATAGTAACACCGTACTTCACAGGAAAGCAGAGAAACTCAGACTGTATAATCACATTAATCACAGTAAGATAACATTACCGTGGTATAACATACGAGGTTTATGAAAGCAAACTTTAAAATTCAAGTGGGCACATCTTATTTATATTTTTTGCTGTGCCCTACCGAGTCCATAATAAAATTGTACTTTAGCTTGAAGCCATTGTAACACCTCTGCAACAATAAGGAATGCAAATAAATACATAAATAAGTTTCTTTTGAATCTTCCACATTCACGCACTGTTATGTATTTTTCGGAAAGACTTTAGCAATAAAGTACCTACTACTAGGGTACCTACTGCGTTACGTTTTCTCTTTAGATAAAATAGCATAACTTATGTCTGTTTGCTCTAAACGTGCTTTCGTTTATTTTTAAAGCTCAACGCTCGGCTAAGCGCCGAAAGTTAAAAATCAAACAGCGTGATTTTTAGTCTTGGCATTAATTTAGGTGTATCTTAGTGTTAGCGAAAACGGGCATGAGTATCAGAAAAACTTCACCAATAAGATCCAGAAAGAATCCTTATTTAAACAGAATAAGGTACTCCTTATATTATTCTGTTTAAATAAGGATTCTTTCTTCTCTATATTAAATTCCGATTCGCTATTCGCCATTGCATCGCCCACTCAAGGCAGGCATTTAAATATTTTATTAAACCAATATGCCCAGGAAGCGGGGCCGTTAATTGATCGTCTGCGCTATCGAGACAACCTTGACTCGAACCGCACATACACATGCACTCTTGACTAATTCGATATGATTACAATTCGCAGCCGAATTGTTTAGCCATAGCTAGCGGTCTGAGTTAACCAGTAACCTTGAAGGTTGCACATATATGAATATTATTAATACCTATACTGCTGTTCTGAGAAGCAGACTTCCTCAGGGCAGGGTTGCCAGCTGGGTATGCGGACGGAAAAACAAACTGACTCATAAACTACACCTATAAAAAAATCACCTTTATGTTCTAAAATAAATCTCGAAAATACACTTTAACCTGTTGGGATTTGGAATATTCCGCGGATACATCAAACTTCTAGCGCGAGTTCGAGACTCTTGCATGGTTAGGTCCGTATAATCAGCTTAATACTGTTCCCATTACTGTGAGGAGTGAGTCATAATCCACCAAGCGGGCCCAGTGCGGGTTGGTGGATGTCACATGCCTTAGAATTTTTGGTTCTAGGGCATGCCGGTTTCCTCACGATGTTTTCCTTCACCGGTTTGAGAGCAGGGGGCCACTTTAAGCAATACCTCTAAAAGCTATTCTATAAACTGAATTCCCAGCAGATCATTAGCAATTCCTCTAATTTTCGTAAAATTTCATTTCGTATTTGGTGTAAACATTGCCGCATGAAAAAAATGAAAACCGTAATTTTATCGGTAAATTTTTCATTACAGTTTTTATTAATCAAATTAGTTTTTTATTTTTTATTTCTACAGTTTAAATGTTATTTCATTGTGACATGATTGCACACAGATCATATTAGGAATTGTCAGTTTGTGACCATTTTACGATTTTTAATATGATTCATATTGTTATCCTATTATGATTGTGCCAAATTGGCCTTTTTAGGCCCCCAGTGCTGATGATATTAAACATACAAAGTAAAGTATCTGCCTGGGTTCGAACTCACAAACTACAACTCACGATCTGAGATCAATAAAGTGCTAATCTATTTTGCAAGTTATTTTTCTGAGAAAACAGTGTTAATCAGTTTCCAACATCTTTTTCTAAGAAAACGCTTCAAAAAACACGATAGAGTTCCTTTAAAGTTAGAAACCGCAGCAGACGACAGTGGGTACATCACTCGTAAACAAATACAACGACGCAGTCGCAGCAGACAATTTCCCGTCCCCCTGAATTCTCAAGTCGTACATCTATTGCTCTCGATCTTGTTCAATTGAATAAATGCAGGGAGGTGATGGTGGCGTGGCGTTCGCTATTAAAGCCGGATCCTACGTGCGTTGTTATGTAAATAGGGTCGTGTCTACAGATGAGCCGCTTGCCTCCGCGGAGGTGCCCCCGCCAGGGTCACGGCCGACCATACGCTCGATGCCCTCAGCCCTCGCTTGTTATGCCACGTCATAACTTGCAATAATTACGTATTAGTAGTAGCAGCTTAGCACCTATTTATAGCGCGAACGCTGGGCGTATGTTAATGATGCCTAACAATAACAATCAATGAGTCAAGTTAGTTAGAAAGCAAATATGTATTGAGTCTCTGCCTTCAACAGTCAGCATTACGGACGTCAAGTTCTATCGATTTCACGTTAGCTCATAGCCAATTTGGCGAATACATTTTTATGATTTTCATATCGGTGTGTTGGTAATTGAAACGAAGCTTAATCTCGCCGCTGACGCACGTGCACTCACGTCGACTATCGATCCGACAACAATTATAATTTACGATAAAAACCAGCTCTGCCAAAGAAACAACACAACAACAATCTGATTTTTCCTCTTAGCATAGCTACGTGTACATAATACATATTATGTATTACCTATTATATATCTCTGGCAGTCGGTATATTGTGGTGGCAACTAAATTATTAAATACCTACTTGGTTAATTCAATTTGCGGTTTTCCTAGTAAATCTTGAATTATGAATATTAATCACAGACATACGTCATCTGTATGACAAAACAACCTACATTCAAACTGAAGTCTTTGAATTGGAAACTTACCTTCATTTTTCAATACCGTTATGGAGTTTTCTGTAATTTGAATTGCATAATGAATGACTATCAAATGAAGCCTTAATTCATTTTATAAACTAAACAAAGTTGGTACAATGGCGCTGCTAAAATCGTCCTGTCTGTGCCAATATTGGTAAAACGGAACTACTGTAAACTTATTGATATTCAGTGTATGTGCGATTCGCACGTATGACTCACAAAGGAATTGTATTCATTTTGTGTCAAATTACACAAGCAGACTGACAATAGGTATAATGATTACATTTCACACCAAATTAAAGAGAAAAGGATTGGTCTCACTTCAATCTGCGAACATATATATAAGTTAAGGTCAAGAAACTTTTGAGAAGTAGGATATTGAATTAGGTAATAAAGCTGATATGATCAGCCGCTTCACTTTTTGTTCACTTGACTTCTTCACTCGATGGAAGTGAAAGAGAAAAAATGTCACAAAAGTGAAAAATGAATTCTTATGGGGGAAGCGCCAGGGTAGCCCGCAAAATTAAAAATTTCTTACGATTTTTTGAAATTTGCAGGTCAAGTTGCATGTTGAATAAAATAGGATTCGCGACCGTAACAAGTATATAGGAGTAGTAGTATTATATTTACAGAATTATAATCATTAAAGTCAACAATATAACCCTCTAACCCTATTGAATAACTATTTCCTTTGATTTGCGCGCAGAATGATCGAAAAATGAAATGATATGAGTGGATGTACGTTCATTTCTATTTAAATAAAACAGAAATGAACATTCACTCGGATGAAGCACACAGGTTTAGTAACTGGCTACACTAACTTAGTCGTTATGGTAGAGCCACGTAGAGGTAAAGATCTAACTTGGTGTAGGTTGGCTTGGTATTAGGTAATAGGTAATTAGGTACCATTCCTAGGTCAGTGTGCGAATGACTATGACATATCTACGTTCTTTGTCTTGCTGATAGTTGTGTATGTCTCACAGTCACTATTGTATTTACAGATTGTATATAAGACCGTTATAAAATTCTGTTCTGTATAGAAGGTATGGGCAGTATGGATGTTAAGGAGGTCAATGTCCAGCAGAAACAATACAGGCTTACTCTAGCATATAGCCTATATAGCACTTATGACTAGCTTTTGACCACGGCTTCACCCTCGTGGAGGTTGGACAAAAACCTACAAAACCCTTTTCCATGAAAAAAATACACAAATATATATTTAAATTTTCATGATGATAAATTTCAAAGATAAAAGAAGGTACCTACAACAACTCAAGATATTCCTCAAGTTTTCCTCATATCTAAGAAGTTATTATTAAAACCCCATCAGCGAAGGTTGCAGCCGATGACCGTTAAACATTCCCAGCCGGGAATCCCAAATATCGTGCATTACAAAAGGAAGAATCGAGTGCGTCGCGAACTGCGAACGGCGGAGACGTTCCAAGAATTAATTTACATAGCAAATGTGGACTGAGGCCGGTAGCGAGAACTGGCTGTTATGATTGATCCGCACCCGCACGGTGCCTGGCCAGATCAAATACAATGTAGGTAGAATGTGAAGATCCGGTAATTAAACGTTAACTAGGATAACTAAAGCTGGGATATTAGGACCCGGGAAGAGGCGATGATGGCGAGACATATTAGACACCTTCACGAGGGACTGGGTTACTACAAGACACAGCTGTGAGAAATGGCAAGAGGAGCCTTTGCTTGCTCAGTAGTGGAACGGTATAGATTGATATAAATAGGATGTTGAATAAGTCTTGCACACATCTTGCTGTATTCAGCTAGTGCAGTACGCACCTCTGAATACTTTCCAATCATTTCCTGATAATAAAAGTTCAAATTCAAAGATCTGATTAATTAGTAGAATTAATCAGATCTTTCTGTTTTAACGACTTTGTTAAGATTTTTACCACCTAAAAATCGTAACAAAGTCATTAAAACAGAAAGCTACACAGGCCCAGCAGTCTCGACATTCATAGCGATCACTTCACGATAGAATTCGGTCGCAAAGTCCTGTCACTCCATACATTTCACCTGTCAAGTCGGGACTTTGCGACCGAATTCGGTCGTAAAGCGATCGCTATGAATGTCGAGACTGCTGGGGCAGGTCACATTGGCAACCATGTGTGCTATCAATCGTCAACTCCTTATAACGTGCAATTTCTCCAAGCAACGCCGTGTTCGAAGAAACACTAGTCGATGAAATTTTAATACATATTATAACTTTTCATTCGTCATTACTTGTTTTCAACAGACAGGAACGGTCACATCAGCCTGTCACTTAGCGCCGGTTAGGAGGCGTATTATACACAGAACAAAAAGGTTCTTGCCTTACCGTACGGGTAATTTTTCGCTCAACTGAGTGCCTCCGCGTTACCTCCCACACACTGGTCTAACGTCTAGCCGTCAAAAAGCTTTTAGAACTATTACCCATACATCAACTTGACAACAATAATAGACCTCGTACTAAAAAGACTACAATCAAATTGGGTACAGAATGTACAGATACGTATATCATAGAGATGTCTTGTAAAAATAAACTATCCTTGAGTGAGATCCATGAGTTACCTGTTGCCATCGTCAATAGCAAGTTATATATTATGTTAAGACAAACAAATCGATCGTGCCCGGATCATAAAAATATCTCTCTCGACGAACTGAATCAATAAGGTTTCAATCTATACAAATAAATAAAATTTAAGTGTCTGTTTCTAATGTCAATATAACAGGATTTTACTAAATGGATATGAAAGGCTTAATTATACGGCACTTATAACAAAACAAAAAAAAATTGTCTGTCTTTTTGTTCCGGTTAATCTCCGAAACGGCTGGACCGATTTTGACCGATCGGGACTTACAATGGCAGATACCTGGTGTTAAGGAGTAACTTAAATTAGGCTACTTTTATTTTAGAAAGAGTAAAGAGACACATTATTGCTTTCCGACATCCACGCGAACAAAGTCGCGGGCACAGCTAGTATTACATATAATACGCCCACTGTGATAGATATTATTTTCTCTCTACCACAACTCACAAACAAACCATTAGGTAGGTACCCTTTGTGCCAGTCCACAGTCCCGATACATTATCAATATCATGCATATTTGAACATTAGTCATCAACCATCAGACCGATGCCCGACAGACCACTCTACTTGTGACTAAGCTTCTAAGATCATTAGAATATTGTGAAGTGCTTCAACTATGTAATTAACATTTTATGTGAAGAGCATATGAAAATATCAGCCGAAAAGTGAAACTACCCACTTAAAACCCCTTTAGGAACGTGGGTGTACCGGCCTTTGCTATTTTGAAGGCGAGAAAGGAGGTGGTCGGAGGCTGCGGTGGTCAGGGGGCGCCCGCCCACCTTAGGCGCCCACGCATTGACGCACGCCGCCCAGCCTCAGTAGCTTTTCATGAAAAATATAACAGTAACACCTACCAGTTTGATGATTTTATTAACATTTATGTAAATTGAGTGTCAAAATAATGACAGAATGTTTTCAGTGACTTTCCGAATACGTGTGTTGCATAAGGGATATCTACAAAGATGGTACTCCGGCTTATAAGATTATACACGACGGCATTTAAATTTCAGCTAACACTTCATTCTCTATCTTTTCTGTGAAAGCTGAGCTTTGTTTTGCATTCTTCTTATTCTCGTAAACTTCTTAGGAGTAATAAGAAGAGCTATTTGTGGTAAAAACAGTTCATGGAAAACATCTATTTCCGTGAAATCCTGAACAGCTGAATTACGCAATGCTAATATTTCAATAAGGTATACCTACTGACTAGAAGACAAATTCCAGTAACAGCTAAGTAATAACAAAATATGTAATGTACCACCCACTACTTCACTTAAAAGCAAAATCAATAACAGAACAGTAGTACTGTAGCTTGAAATGAACTTACATGTACTAACATACAACTGCATTACAGAATAGTCGTGCCGACAAACGGCCGGGCGTAAAACTATATACCGGAAATGGAGTACACTTGAACTGTGGATGGCCTATTCCTGGATCGAGGCCAATGGTAGGCGACGCCGGGTAAATTCATTGTATCTACTACGCCATGCCTCGACGTAGAAAAATAATCAACCAGCCAGATAATCGTGGCTTTAGAATTTGGAATTGCTAAGGCAAAACAAAGGAATGTGATAAATGAAGAATGTTCTCTATCTGCTTTAGAATATCGAGACTTATCAAATATGACTTCTTGATTGTAAAAATGTAGTGCTAGAGCTACAGAGAAACAATAAATGGAAGATATAGTCTATGTACATGACGAGTTATATGGGACCTTAACAAAAACATAAAAGAGTTTTTAAAACAAGTGCACAATGCAGTTTACTTTGTACTATTCACTTGTTTTACCGTTTTGTCATTTTACTATACAGTTATAAGTATAACAGTACAGCAACAAAGTTAACAGAAGGCAACAGGAAAACCAATTAGAAACAGTCTGTTCAAAAAAGATAAAAACGTTCATAGATCATGTACTTTGAGTCTTGCAATAATTAAATTCAAAGATTTAAATAAGTACGACAAGACTGGTCACACGACGTCCTCGAAATGACAGCTTTTAATTTATGACAACCGTTTTAGGACACCGCAACCAAATTGTAGAAACGCATCCATCATTTTGTGGATGTGGAATTTAATTTGAATATATGTATACTCAACTGATACAAAGTTCTAAATCATTAGAACGATATAACAGAACACATTTCAACCCGAGAAAAGAAAATTAAAAGAATATTATACTTACACAGTGATCCTGATCAGCATTAAAATTATGGAACGTTAACAAATTAAAATTGATTCGCTATCAAGAAACGACATAATGGTACACTAACTTTTTCTTGTTACCCACAGCATTGTAAGAAAAATATTTGCGCATCTACTACTTACTAAGAACGGTAGGTACTCGTAATTATTTACTAGTAAGTACCGTTCTTCATGTTTGTGTATCAAGTATTCATGATAATTGTATTAATTGTAGAAATAAACGTCTAAAACCGTAAAAACCGACGTCTCTTATGTCACTTCGTTAGCAACAGAAACGCGTAGACACAGTATTTCTGCGAATTCTGTGAATATTTAAATTTGCACAACAAAATGGACATAATGACGTACATACAGAAAGTAGCTTTAGTGCCTAACAAGGAAGGCAGACGCCGATGACTCATGGACCTGTAATTTGGAAGGCCCAAGTCAGGGGCCCTGGTGACCAGGTGACAAGCTCTTTTGTTTCGAGTTCGCTTTTAGGATGCCGCCAGCTTTTTAACTTCCAACGCAGGATCTGACGTTTAAAAGATTTTGCTTGAGTCAAAGAATATGACCATAAAATTAAAGAAAGCCATTAGAAATTCATAAAGACAAGTTATTTTTAGCTTGGCGTTAAAAATAACTCGTCTTTATGAATTTATAATGTCTTTACAAGTATCTAATGAATACCATTTTTGCTTTCTGGTTTCGGGTTCATAGGTGCGTGGTCAATATCGCTAAAACGGAGTAATATTTCGAAAAGAAACTGTAATAATCATTAAGGTTAAAGTTGAACATTATTCAAAAGCGTAACGTCCTAAATTTAAATTACAAGTGATATGAACAAAGTGACAATTGTTTTGATAATATTGTCACATTAAGGTTAAGAGATTGACGCAAACAGACGCTAGATTACTATATACCCTAGTTAATTTTCGCGCAGGCGGCGACTCGAGTGGGCGATACAACTTAATACGATGTAATTCCCATAGTAAAGTGCCAAATGTCAACAACTTCACACAATTTTCAAGTAGTTTATAGTCTATTCTACGATAATGACATAACCAATTAAACGAAACTTAATAGAATTTTTGTAATCATTATCGAAGTAGGTAAGCCAAACTATAGAACAAGAGCTTAAAATTATGAATGAATTCACATTACGATATCATTCATACGTGTTTAGTTATTACTATTGTGTAATTAAGTGTATTCTGATACATTAAACTGTAAAGATTCTAATAATAGTAATGATAATATTGATAGTGTGCACAGCAGTGAATGAGCGATTTGTCGTTCGATTTCTAACAATAATCAATGAAGCGAGAGTCTATGCGTGCATAATAGAGAATGTCGATAACTCTTGACTTTGACTTCGAAGCAACGAGGCAACCATTGGAAAATGTGTCTTTCACCTGTCTAGAAACGTTAAAATACAACAACATGCTCGTTCCATTTTGTTTTCGTGTTATTGAATATCTTTTTGTGCAACTGCTAGATATATTATGCCAATCAGCTCGAATGAAAAACCAAAATCAATAACTCCAACCGCATCCACCACATAATTTGGGTTATTTTTTGTTTGCTCTGCTTCACATGATAAACTCATCACAATAATTTAATTTTAGACGCTAGATATGGACAAAGCTTGCCTATCGCCTTGTTGGGAGGGGTCGTACGTCGACCTCCGAATCATTCGTGCACTAGAAGCCACGATTCGATCGTCGAGCAGCGACGCCCGGCATCATGTCTCGCTCCGCAGCTGAACTGAATAACAATCAAGCAAATGCTGTTCACACTAACATTGTGTACACTTACAGACGCACCATATATTTATATATACGCGTAACGGTCGTTTGCACAGAATCATTCCACATTTATAAATGCTAGAAACAATCGATGACACATATTGCCGTCGTGGGATATATTATCGCCACTTTGTAAAGGCTATGTAATCATTAATTACAACATAAACGCTATGACTGATTCCTACGCAATATGAGGAAAATATAAACAAGAAAATTCATAACATCAATTGGGAATTCCATATTTTATAATTGATCGCATTCAAGCCCGATATGTACGTTTAATTGGGAGTAAGTAAGATAACAATTATGCTCATATCTCATATGTTTACAACACAAGAATGGCTTGGAGGGTCAAGCATTAATTATAAGTTACCTAATTTTCTATTGGACAAACGCGTACGCCATCTAACTATCTATTGGCAATCTCACACATGTCGTAAATAACGAGCATAATTTTAATTTACCGCCGTGATAACGTAAATGGAGCACGAACTATGCCGCATACATTATTTACAATGTGCAGTATGGTATGCGCACACGCAATCACATACGAGCCAATGTGAAAAAATGTCATTAGCATCGAAAGTACCTAGTTTTATGTATTATTCGCTCTTGCCCGCGACTCTGCTCAGTTACAAGTTGTGATTTTTACTTTGATATTATTACTAACAAATACTACAGCATCGATAAAGACCACAAACAGTTTGGTAGCCCATGTCTTTGATGGGCTTATAGTGGAGCCTAGCAAAATATCGACTAAAGAAAGATGGCAACACCTCTCAATGCAGTTGAAGAATAATAGAAACTCGTGCGATGAAGCCACTCATCAAACAGAAAGTTCCAAAGAGATATGAATACAAAGAGCAGATATGTATAGACGTTAGGTATTTGGGCCTGATTCCAGCAGCAGTAAATATATGACTGGTTACGAAAATCACGGACAGGACAAAAGAGACATGTGCAAAGATAATAAAGCCAACAGAAGTTTTGAAATTGATTTCTATTCCGTATAACAAGCGGTCTCAAAGTAGCGACACAACAATAGAATTAGCAGCCCAATCATGTTCATTCAGAATCAAAATGATCCGGATTTCATTTATTTATTGTTTTCCTTGTGCGTTTTAAGAATGAAACCGATTACTTTTAGGGAAATAACATTATGGTAGGCACAGGCATTCATTTCGGCGAAAATATTTCGAGACAGTTAAGTCAGAGTATGGCTCAAGGCTCTTGTCTGATTTCATCCATGTATTTTCTTATGTCAGGTTGTGGATTTGGATCTCATGTGTTACATTTTTATTGTTTTGAATGGACGATTACGAAATAATACAGATTAGGTGCACCTACTAGATATTTATTATCTGAAAATGGTCATCTTGACTCTTGACATACACACTTATCCGGTTTTCTTTATCAGTAAGTCTTGAGAGTTAAATATTATTAGGCATACTAGATAATGCTTTGTTGTTGCTGTATCTGTATTCAATGAAGTCAAGCTTCCAGCATTTTCTTCCAATGATTACAACTGGATACACCGACAGTTTTAATCTCAATCGACATGGAAACACAAATCATTGGCTAATAAAGTAAACATTTTATTTTTCAGTACAATAAACACATTGAGATAATGTGCACTCATTGTGGAAACATGATTAGTGAACAAGTTCCATATCGCTAGGAAATAATTACATTCAATGATTACGGGGGCCCCATTCATTAACCGTCAGTTTTGGCGATTGACTCCGGAATACAATTGACTTTGTTTAGGATTTTCAAATTTATTTTTGACGCCGAAATTGGACACGTCGTTTATCGGATTTGGATATCCGGTACGGACTCCGGATAAGCTGTCAGAGCCAATGGCGCGGGTAACATGTGCAAGATAAAAGTCTAAAATAAAAAAAAAAACTCGAATGTTGTTTTGATTCCACGGATTCATTAATCCGTGGAATCACAACAACGTTCGAGTTGCGTGTACAGTTGGAAATGGACCTTTGAAGGCAGCCGTGGAGGAAACAAAATTGAATTTACTGCAGACTTCTGACGAATAAAAACAAAAGGGAACTCAAAGCTCTTCATTAACCAATGAGAATACTCGAAAATCACCCTGATCAAACGTAACGGGCTGTACAACCCATTGGGGCCTCTTACGCACTTTTTTATAGAACAAAGCTTGGCTCATGGAGCTGCCGCTTCGCCCGTGGTAGATGAGGCTCGCGCTTATCTTCCGCAGGATACGGCGCCTTTTCCGTCGTCAGATAGCGACGCCCACCCATCCCCCTGGCGATCCGACCCACCTCGCCGTATTGTTATACGACAAAAATACTTGGTATATAGATCATACTACACTTCAGCTTGTGTAATTCCCATCCCGATTCCCGAGCCTGATTTTCTGCTTAAGATTTAACGAGCGTGATACATATACCCAGGTTTGTTAAGGACTTTTGTTTGATTGAATTCTGGTTTAGAGTTCGAAATGATGATGGTTTGTGATGGTCATTCAAATCTTTCGTTTTTAATAAATCTTACCTTTCCTAACAGTAATATTTCGCTAGTTTCAATATTAAGGTTATAAAATAATCATTGAAACAAAACAATAGCGATAACTATAGTACATAGGTACGTGTATGTATGTGATCTATTTACTTATACATGTACCTACAGCAGTGGCTCGCGAGTCGCGATGCTTTATCTAAATTGTTAAACGGATATTCCTGGAACCTTTCGTTTGAATATAGTTCACACGTTCTATTATAGTCTAGTTTTTGTTAGATGGCTACATAGCCTTTGTGTGTGAAATAGCCGAACTGAAAAGTTTATAATTTGAATTGGGGATTCCTAATTGTAAGATGAATATAATGAGGTTCTAATCGGCAAACGAGGATGGATAGTAGTGGTAAACCACGTACACCGACCACTTTCGATATAAATAAAACAGAGATCAGAAACAGGACATGCTCATTAATTTTCTCGAGAAAATGTAAATTGCGGCAATTAGTAACGCAATCAAGGGAAAATTCCGTAACATATCTTTTACCATTTGTGGTTTAAGGCAATTTAATGGATACCTGTGTTCACGCAATCAAATCATAGCAACAAATGACGTATTCGACTGTAACAATCTGTGGTTACAATATATGGACGTACGTAGTAACGTAGGTCGCGTGTGCTCATTGCGGCCGTGCCGGTCAATTAGCTTAGCAGCCCTTAATGGAGCCCATTCACGCGAGCGACGTGAATGGAGTCGCCTTCATGAGGAATTATTAATAGTAGCAGTGGAGAAGTAAGCCACCATTGATGGACTGGTATCGACCCTGTGCGTGGGTAGCGGAAAACGTTGGTTACTTCACAAAGAGATTTAAGATAGATACAATAGAGAGGCTATGCAAAGAAATGTCATAGAAAAACTGTGATCCCATGTCTCAGTGACGCCATCTAGTATAATATAGCAAAATTAGAGCGGCAATTGGGAACATCTTACCACAAAAATTGCAAACATGAATTAAATTTAGTAAAATATATTCTGCTATTGCTCGGTAGGTGGCCAGTGTGGTCAGTGTTGCCAGATCCGATTTTCAATCCGTGGGTTAAGCCTGAAAAACCTAATATACTTAGTTCAAATGGTAAATAGATATAAAAAACTAAACAAATTAAGCAAAACTTGTTTTAAACAGTAAAAACTATTTTAGAATTTTATTCGCTACTATCCATTGTCCGTGTCACCGTGTATGACTAGGTATCAGTTTCAGTGTGTGTTTATGTACATTTTAAAATAAAATCATTTTAAATGTGCCTGCTTTGCCGTTGGATTATTATAGCACTCAGTTTATTACACTTTTTGTGTAAAGTAGACCTATTATGTCACAAAGCGCATATTTTCTTTGCAATTTTATTGTCGGTTGCGTTTCGGTTTTAGCAATTTTTTTTTTTCACACTGTTTGCAAATATTTGTAAATCTTGTATGCGTATGTATACGTATATCCGAGGCGAGGTCCAAAATCCGTAGATCTATAAAAAAATCCGTAGGTCTGGCAATAAATGGGATGACACTAAGTAGACAGTATAAAACCTGTGGTAGGGATTTTACCATTTCGATATAAATGTATCGATAATATTGAAAAAAGTGACTAAGACTATTTTTTTTTCGCGTTTGAATAGATTGAACCAAGTGCCAAAAGATTATGAAAACAATAAAATGATTAGCAGTTTAAAAGTTATTTATTTATAAAATTATTTTTACATACAAATGACTAATAATTATCGTTATTATGATCTAGTAATCCAAGTGTGAGACCAGATGGAAGCCAATTTTCTTCTCTACGATCTATCTGAACAAACCGTATCCACTTTTCACGTTCTACATTATTTACATTCGGAAACCTAAAATAACAGAAACCTACATGAATGAATAGTACTTGTTCATTTATTGATATTTAAATAAAATGACATGATTATCTTCAAACAGTATTATATTTTGTGTTATTTATTTTTTAACTTAATAAATATTATCGATAACCAAGTCGATAAACAAAATTGCATCTCTACAACGCAGTAGTAAAGCTACTCAGCAATAGAGGGCGTTTATTACAAAATTAGCAAATTTTCTAGATCTATTCATGAAAATTATTTAATTTTAATTACGGAGTAAATATAAATAATTCATACGAAAATAAACTGAAGTTAGGTCCAGCCGTTTTACCGTAACGAGATTTACAATATCTCAATGCGCAACTTGGCATATTTCCCTAGAAAATATTTGTTTTTGGTGGACACAAATACGACTTGACACGCAGGCGTACCACACTAGACTGAGTGACTTTTGACCACTAGGACAAAAGTATTGGATTACGATTTTGTTCGTGATGTCCTGTCTATTGTCAAGTAAATAATTTAATGTCTTTGTTACTTCATTACAAGTGTTGATAAACAAGAATGGTTGCTAAAGTTATTAATGCTACAAAGTACCGTAAACTGATCCGTGATGACGGGTCCGGTGAGTGGAGATTTTTATTTGTTGTTGGTAGAGGACAAACGTTATTATTATGACTGTTCTATATCTTGGTACCTCAGAGGCCCCCCGTGCCTCGAAGCACGTTAAGCCGTTGGTCCTGCGCCTGATCTCTCTCCGGTCGTGTCGGATTGCCGTCCCATCGGACTATGAGAGTGAGGGAAGAGGGAGTGCACCCGTGCAGTCACTGATAAATGATTTTATTTATTATTTTGTAAGTACGTTTGTACAAACACTTTTACACGTCAATCATATTTTAAAACTAGATGAGGTCGGCGCTTCCTATCTGACTACACTATAATATCTCCCGCGCCGAAGGCTAGTCTCCGTTGAGATAGGCCACCGTGGCCAAAATACGGTCTGGAGGTCCTCTCAGGAAGGAAAAGAACAAAAGAATTTTTTTTTTTTTTCGACTGAACTGCAAGACAAAGGGCTGGTTGATTTCCAGTATTTTCCAGTCATTTTTGCAATCATAATAAGGCTCAAAGCCCGGCGTCATCATCATAAACTTGTAAATTCGAACGAAAGTAATTCTGTCTATTTGTTTATTACCTCATCACGACAAAATCACTGCAACTATCGTAATGAAATTAGTCATTGAAATAGCTTGGGACCTGCACCCTGATTGCGGAACACACTATCAAACTCAATCTGTATCATTTTGAAGGATATTGCTAATCCATTGCTCAATATGTTCGAAAAATGTGTCTGGTCAACCAAGTAAAAAACTTTTTCATCCCACCATCTCGGAAAGAGTATTTTTAATCTTCAATATCTGAGTGGAAAAGCCGTTTTTATTCTCTAGAGGATAAAGTAAATTGAATTTAGAACATCGTGTGCACTAAGTTTGTGAATTAAAAAAAACATTAAACCTATTTGCTGCTACCTCTATGGTGCCGAATATATCATACAACTTTTTTTTAATTTGTTAAAAACTCAGACTCGGAACCTTCTTGGTGTTCTTTTTTCAATTTGCTTTGTACGCGGTTCTTTACGCGGCATTTTTTCACGTCATTGTTAAACCTTATATTAGAAACAAGAAACTTGAAAACAAGTGAAAAAACTAAAATGAGTGATTCTAGCGACGAGGAAGTTTGCTTGACGCCTTTGCATTTAGTCATTTCCTCGCTGAGGTGGAATGAAAAGTTACGTGTTGCACTCGAGTGCAAAGATTTTTCACCTCGTGCTCTTTTGATTCCCTCGCTAACGCTCAGGATTCTAATTTTGAATCACTCGCTGCGCTCGTGATTCAATTTTAGAATCCTTCGCTTGCTCGGTCATCAAAATTGAACACGCGGTTAAAAAGCAACTTTGCACTCTTGTATAACAAATAACTAATAACACCCCGTCGTTTTTGCGTCGGGGGTTAAAAACGCAATGAATGTTGTTGAATTGTCAAAATTAAACCCATTGCTACTGAAGTGTGTTACACAATTACCCGACCGAAAAAGGACACTACTTTTTATCCTGAATGTTTATGATGAAATGCTCAAAATACGTCAAAATGACAAGTCGTGGACAACTGCTCGTGTGGCTTATGGATGGATACCAGTTGTTTAGCTACAGCATAGCATTAAATCCTGTGTTTTAATTTAATTTGATTTTAATGTTTGAGTATTATTTTATTGTTTATGTGTCATTTTTATATCAATTTAATGTAAATTTATTGTACAGACGCCAGCACATCAAGTTACTACAATCTGTCAAATTTCTTTAATAGATTTTCAACTTTATCACTAATGCATTAAGGTTCAAGGTTGATTGGGAAATTTTGACAGTTTCGGATAGCTTGACCTGCTGGCGTCTGTACACAATGGAATTGAATTTTCTGAAAATAAACAAATTATTATTATTATTATAGCAACATGAATGAACATTGTAACCAAGTACTGATATCGGTTACGTTGGCATGATAACCTGTAACCTATGAGCACCATAGTAAACAACTTATCTCCATTCATTTTGAAGCTGATAGTGAAATAAATAAAATACTACATATAATAACTCGTAAAGATGTAACTCATTCATTGTCCTGTATGACCATGGAACTGAACTGTAACTCGAGAAATGAAGTGTTTTCTTGAATATACTGAACTTTCCAAGTGTCCGTGGATAGCTGAATCCGAAACTATAAGAAATATCGAAAACTAGAAAAGAAGCGGTTCCCGGGCCAATTTTGGTGAAAATATAAAATAAATGGATTCCTATATAATTTTTTTGAAAATTAATCCTTTATACTGTCTTTGTCCTTTTTAGGGTTCCGTAGCCAAATGGCAACGGAACCCTTATGGATTCGTCATGTCTGTCTGTCTGTCTGTCCGTCCGTATGTCACAGCCGCTTTTTTCCGAAACAATAAGAGCTATACTGTTGAAACTTGGTAAGTAGATGTATTCTGTGAACCGCATTAAGATTTTCACACAAAAATAGAAAAAAAACAATAAATTTTGGGGGTCCCCATACTTAGAACTGAAACTCAAAATTTTTTTTTTCATCAAATCCATACGTGTGGGGTATCTATGGATAGGTCTTCAAAAATGATATTGAGGTTTCTAATATCATTTTTTTCTAAACTGAATAGTTTGCGCGAGAGACACTTCCAAAGTGGTAAAATGTGTGTCCCCCCCCCTGTAACTTCTAAAAAAAGAGAATGATAAAACTAAAAAAAATATATGATGTACATTACCATATAAACTTCCACCGAAAATTGGTTTGAACGAGATCTAGTGAGTAGTTTTTTTTTAATACGTCATAAATCGTAACGTAACGGAACCCTTCATGGGCGAGTCCGATTCGCACTTGGCCGGTTTTTTTTAAACAATTGATAGCTTTGTTATTTTGATACTACAACGGGTCCTTGAAGCAAAAACCCAGTTATATTCGGACTGGGTATCTATAATATCGTACTTCCCGTAGCATAAACCTTGGTACTATACGTAATATTCGTCCCTACTTTAGCGCTCGACCGCCGCCGATCCGTTATTCTGTGGACTGACAACCTAACGTACGGTGGCACTCGATTATAGTTTAATTTGGTTCTATTTCCGGGCCGTGTGTAAAAGCTCCGGCCGACACACGCGCTGCGGTTACTCTCGAGAGTGGAGCCGCACCGCATAGATAAGTGCGGTCGACGTGCATTCAATCTATTTCACTCTCTCCTGTATCAATATCATTTGTTACCCGCTGTCGCTGCTACCTGACGACATCCCTAAATTAACAGACTGAAACTTGAACTTTAGAGGACCATTTAGCTTCCCATGTAATGTTGGCAACTAGGAATCAATAAAGGTTCCCAACCATCTAAATATCGAGATTAACACTTGCGCAAATGAAGACCTTTCGGTGTTCCACTCACAATGGGCGCGCAAGTCGTGATGTGATAGCGCTGAGAATGCGCAATAAGCAAAAACACATAAGCATGTTAATTTATCGTAATTGTAGGTACGTCGTCTAAATAGAGACGAGGGCAGGTGCAGCTCCCACGCGAAAGCAGTCGCGGATTACACGGCGCGCCCCCCACCCGCCGCTGCGCCGGCGCCGCGACTTCACTCACTGTTAATGCGGCAGCATAATTAAACCAATACACTGTCCCTACTAGAATAATTGCCTACGTGCGAAACAATTCGTAACGATTTTCATAAATAAACTGTATTTGAGAAAACGAACAAAGAATGTACGGTTTGTCATCTTGAGAATGTGCGTGCATAGGTTGTTCTACTAAGTAATCGCCACGTACGCTCTTGTTATCCAGTGGTCAATGGTGCGGTAATCGGGTAGGTGTAATTGCGGCACACACTAGAGAGGGTCGAGCCCGCAGCGGGAGCACGCCCGACGGCAATGACCTTCCACAAGCCCACCATAGTACTCTCGCGGGCACACGTGAACCAGAAAGCTGAGTTTGGAATTCCCATAGCCCATGTCGTTAGCAAATTAAAAACAAGCAGTAATTGAATGTTTCGCGCATTTTAACTTTATTACTAACGTCAATCGCGGAAACTTTTATGGCCATTTGCGTATAACAAAACGTGATGATAAAATTTCTTGGTAACAAGAGTTGAGAAGCAGCGATTGCAACTCGTGGAGTCGTGGCTAATGCATGCCGCGCCGTCGCCGTCGCCGAGCCGGCCGTGTAGCCAAAGCTGATTTAAATTTCACACATAGTTAGATATCCAGCTCGCCTTCTGTTTTATTCATCCGGTCAAAGAACATGATGTCACCAGCGGGACCTCCAACAACAAACAACGAGAGAAAATCATGCACGCATTGTATTTTTCTCGGTATTCCAAAAGTTCCATCCGTTGTCTTTGAACATGTTAATCGGATGTAGATTTTGGCACAGATTTTGTTAGTCTATTGTTAACCATCCACAATAACAATATACGGAAAACATACGTATGTATTCAATTTGATTAGTGAGAATTAGGATTCATTTCAGTGCGCGGTAGTTGCTGCTGGATTGAATGTTAATAAACCAGTAGCGGACGGATCGCACAAGTATCCATCCAGTTTGAATTAGAATTTTATAATGACAATTAATAACAAACGTCTACCGAAAACGTACTATCGTTTGACTGACTATCTAGTTTGTAAGACAGGAAGTATTTAACCAACCATTACTTATTTAAATTCAATAGTCCAGTCGAGACAATTTTGGCTTAGTTCGCTTGTAGTTTATTGCTTGCAGACAGTGCTTAATCATTTAAATTGACAATTTCGAACGTGGTACGGTAAAATTTATCATAGCATAAGTGGTAATCCAGCGATGATTTATATTTAATAGCGTCGCGACACGTAATTGCGGCTGAATTTGTATACTTGAGGTTAACAACACAGATAGCGAAAAGTTGGAATATATTCCTTCTAATATATTCAAAGTGGTCAACCCGTGTGCAATCTTCGATGAAGGTTCAGGTTATGTAACATCAGGTGAATTCAGGTGTTATTATATTTAGCACGAACATCGTTAGCCACGGGCGGGCATCTTGCGAGACCGCTCCGTATCCGCAGCCTGACATAATGTGTGAATTTCTCTCATTGTTTTACAGCGCTCAACAATGCCTTATCGATGAGACTATTATTTAAAAGCTTTTTAGAGTATCAGCAGTGTTACGAAATGTGTTGTTACCTCTTAGATTTGTATAGAACTCTCCAATCTCTAAAATTTATGACGTAGGGTTTATACGTGTTATGTTTTATTAATCGCGCATTTGCGTCAACTCTCGCTGGTCCATCATTCGTTTCATGACGTAATTCAGGTATCATCAAATTTTAATCTGTTGATTCGTCCATGTTTCTCTCGTCATTAAAAAGCTATTGGGTATTTTTATGGTGTTTTCACGGCTTCATTAAATTAGACTTAATTATATTTTAATCATAAATAATGAAAAATCAAAAATTCAATCATAGACGAACGTTTCGATAGGTCACAATCTTTTTTCTTATGTGTGTATGGTCACAATATTTTCCACAGTCATGTGGGTCGAGCGTGTTGGCAGCCGCGGCATGCAGGCCTATTGCGACATTATTATCTACTCGAGATAAACCCGCTTATTGCTAAATGTGCTATTTACATAAAAATCAATAAAAGTAAATGAACTTATTACAAATACTTTTAATGTATAACTTACGTCAGTGGCTTGTAATCTTGTTGTTTTTATGTAAAGATAAATCCTAATGGAGTGGTTTGACTGAACTGAAGTCATCGTAGCCTAGTTGGCTGCATGCAGTTGTTATCATTTACCTGGTAAGGTACTAGGTAGATAGGTGACCAATCAGTACTAAAAGCCTGCCTAGAAACATTACTGGTGATAATTATTATGGTACCAATAACTTCGTGGAGCTTTGCATACAGCAGGGTAACTATAGACAGGTGCAGTCGTAATGGGAGCGTCCTACAAAGAGAAATAGATGCAGATCGGTTGACTCGGTGCTGTGAGTAGTCTGGCCCACTGTAATGGACCACTTCATTGTTCGTTTATTTCTATTGACTTGACGCATTCCTGTTAGCTTGTCTTCTGAATTTGTGTGTGTGTCAGTTGTTGAGTTTGATGGTCTGTACCACATCCTTAAATTTGGCTGGTCTTTGAAAAATAACCCTGCTACTTTTCTTTAAAATACCTACTTATACTAAAGTTATAAAAACTAAAAGAGCACTGTGGCATACATATTATTATGATGTAGACAGTTGCATACATATTTTAAATATTAATCAGTTTATCTGCGTTTATTTATTAGATGCCTGATAGTGATTAGAGTAATTCAAAAGATTATTTTTATTTGTTTGCTACATGTAAAACACTGGTTAGTAGGCATGCCTTAAAATTTCATGGCACAGTGTTAAAACATGTACCCTGTAAGGGCACTGCATATTGTACATAATACTTATTATAATATTAATTCTAATTATTACAATTCACATTATACTAAACACTAACAATTAAATATAATTACAAAAAAATATTACATTTTATTTTAACTTTTATCATTATTATCAATTTGTTAATTAATTATTTACTTTTATTTTTATTTTACTTTTATTGTTGTGCGATGGTCTTGATTTGCTAGATAAATGATTTCTGTGAAATATTTGATAAATTAAAACGATTGTAATGGTATTTATTTACCTTATTTAATATGTATATCCTACCCTACTATCCTACTAATATTATAAACGCGAAAGTTTGTATGGATGGATGGATGTTTGTTATTCTTTCACGCAAAAACTATAGAACGGATGTCGATGAAACTTCACAGTAATATACCTTTTCATACCACTTGCTCAAAAAAGTGACATTCTATGCCACAAAAAGCGAACATAACAATAGTCATTTTTAATTTGTTAAAAACAGGGAAAGAAAATTGTACTGAATTTCATTCATCCTCTAGGGGGAGAATGTGATTTAAATTTGGAATACTTACCGAAATTTATACTGAACTACATCTGTGTATACACCATTGAGTTTGTATATAAAGCATTATACATCTTTTTGAAAAAGGAATATGCATTTATTATGCAGTTATGATTATTAAATAAAAATACGAAAACCGACGAGGCCGTATGAGCTTGATGCCTTTGCTTTTCCGACAAAAAAATATTAGTCTAGGAATTTGCCAAGTTCCTCAGACGCAAGAACAGAGAAATACTCAAATCAACTCATCAACAATAAATGTACCAAACAAAAATGTAACTCTCTCTATCAATAATTGGACCAATGTTTCGAATGTTAACATTTACTTTTAATTGTCATTATTTTTAATAAAGGCTTATCTCATATTATTATTGTGTTAATTTTTTCGCAAATGGTACGAAAAGTAGAGTATTTTCCTCGGTGATAAAGCTGTCTTAGTCTTGGGTGAACTTAAATCCCTCGCTACACTCAGGACTCGTCTTAAACCCCTCGCTTCGCTCGTGATTTAAGTTTTTAACACCCTCGCTACGCTCGGGAGTGAACCTCAAGTCCTTCGTTACGCTCGCGATTTAAATCGTCACCCGCGACAGAAGACACTGCTTTATCCCCTTGGTTAATAATCTACTATATACATCAGAATAATACATAGGATACTTTTTATCCCGATATTTCCACGGGATCAAAGTTTTGCGGGTGAAACCGCGGGACGCTGCTAGTATTTTCAGTTTTGTTTGTCTTTACCTGTCGATTATTTGAAGCTTGAGGCACCGAACACAATTAAAATGTGTAAGGTTGATTCTAAATTTATAAAATAGGTAAGTTACGATAAAAATGGCTACCTGTAGATTTCGGTAAAACGCAATTTAAGCTGGTGGAAAAATATCTCGTTAGCAAATATTGTATCAATTTTTCGGAATTTTCAGTGTTTTTTTCTTATAGTTGCTTATAAGTTGTCGAAAAGTTAGTATTTAAAGCAGTTCATATTTTGAGTATGCTCATATTTTTTTTTCGGAGCTTTTTTTTTACTCATTACCTAGTTAATATGTAAGTATTTATGAGTTTCTGTCAGAGTGTTTTAAGAAGGCACTAAATAAAACAAAATACCTATTTGCCGTACATAATTATCTGCAGGATTTTTCACCTTTTTTGTCCTAAGACGATTATCGAACGTAAGTACGTACCCATAGGTGAACGTTGAGACTGCGGGAACACTTTTTATTTCTTGAATAATTTTTCAAATTATATTTCGTACCTTATTGGTACTATTTGGTAACTATTCTAAAAAAAAGTAACAAGTTTAAAAAAAAAAAATCAATGCAAGCGTTTACATTATAAGGGTTTTAAAACTCTAACTTTACCTATTTAGTTACTTACTAACGTTTAGATGGAAAGCGTAGCCAATGTTTTCGATATACGTAGGTTGTAGGTTGCCACTAACTAAGCGCGTAATTACTACACCCACCATAAAAGAGTCATGACGTAAAAACGTCACAGGATGACGTAAAAAATTGCGTAAGTAGCTTGTAAAATAGCCATGTTTGGCTAGCCTATCGCTTATCTCTCATCGAAATAAGCGATTTCGCATGCAGGTACCATTATCGTGTTCGTTTAGGTTACCTAATACATTTAAAATGCGTTGTTTCCAAAAAGTTCTTTGTAAAGGATATAGTTTTTTCTAGCAAACACGTTTCTGTAGCTTTATTCATGGCAAATTTACTTGAATAATTGCACTACATTGAATCAAGGGAGTGAATGTGGTAATTAGCATATCGTATGTTTGGCTAGTGGGCGAGAGGTGCGTGTTACGTGGGTGTAAGTCGTGTGTGTCACCTGTCGCGGGGCTGTTGTTACGCCATGACCCCGGAAGTCTCGGAGCACCATGCGGTTCAGTGGGTCGAAACAACGCTCCTCTTTTATACGCCCTACACTGGGCTATAAATTAAACCAATTTACAGTATTGATAAACACCATTACTTTTTTATAGAATGTTTCAGCAAGTGGCGAATTTTGATATGGATATGCCTATATGGATTGGCCTAAGTTAAAAAAATGGCTTTTGATAACATGACAAATGTTAAAAAACAATGCACTTCAAGCTAGGAAAGACACAACATAAATAGATAGGTAAGTAAGACATCTTGCAACGCAACTAGTGGTAGAATGAAGAGATCGATCACGTTCACGTTCCGAGGCTGAGAGTCGGGGAGCGTTGCATTGTTACATCACGCGCACTTTCTAACTGCCGACGACGTGCCATAGGATTTATATCGCCATAGACTTTAATTAAAGTGCCCCTCTGACGGGAGTTGAGAACTGCGAATGAATTACATGATAACACTCCACCGAGGTGAGGGAGGACAATGGAATTGTGCAACATCGTACACTTTCGATTTCGTTTAAATAATGATAGGTATTCTTTCGTTCGAACTATTTATCATCTTGCAAAATGCAATGCTAGTGCTAGGATCGGTATTACCGTTTCGATGTATTACAAAACTGCATCAGAACAAAGGGGGTCGGTGTAGTCGGCTCGAATCCTAAATACCTAACGCATCGGAGCACAATCGAGGATGACGCGCCGCTATTGGAATGCTGATATAGAATGCATGCGCAGCACACACACTACGCTAGATAACTGGACCGCGCGGTGCGACGCCGACCAGAGAGAGGGACTGCATCCGCATACAATACGACATACTCCTAAACAGAAAATTTCGTATTGCAATTTGATAAGTTGAGTGGAAAGATGAGACTGGCGGAAAAGCGTGAAGGTAAAACGAAGCTTGGAAGCGTCGCGAGTGTGTAAGATATAGAAAGCACTTTAGAAAGGAATCGAAGGTACGCCGTGACCCGCAGACGGCGAGGTGAGCGGCCTGCCTGCGCCCGCGCCGGCGCGGTGTGGTGCGCGGCGCAGTTACGACATCACGCGGAACTGGCGGCCTTCGCTGTCAACCTTTTAATTACTCATTTTTTAGCATACTTCCATCTCAGTTGGGTGAATGCAAGCTTTCCGCCGTTACGTACCTGTTTGCCGCCAGTTTTTTATAGGAAATTGAAAAGACATAACAAATGATCTATCTATACCTACGGGAGATAAAGTATTTTAATTACATATTGCCAGATTAGGTAAGATGAATTAATACAAACAAAAGACATTAAAATACGCTACTACCAGCAGGCAATTAATATGATTTATCTGCAAGATGTGTACCTACTGCCATTAATGCATTAAGAATGAAAAGAAAATTTGAAATGAGCAACTGGTAATTGCAACAGGCAGTTATTGACATGAAACGTTCGTAGAATTTCATTAGATTGTGCGCCTCATACGTTCCAGAGGCGATCTCCAATCGGCGTGGCCCCTCAATTGTCGTGAACGCACGTCTGCTCGGCGCTCGGCAGCCCGTGGCCGGGAGCTTCAATAGCCTAGTCTATAATATACATACCTACGTAACGTGGATAGTTTAGGCGATGAACTCAGCCAACAGGGCGATATTTAGTTAAGCGTTGCGAGAGCGAGGCCATGCCGCCAGCTGACGCTCAGCTGTTACGCTCATCAGCGCCAGCCCATGTTTTGACAGTCACACTAAATCCTAGTACTGCTGCCATTGCAATCATTCTGGTCTTACATAATTATCTCTGGACGGATTTAGTTTGTCTGAAGCCATTCATTATAGCAATCGTTATAGGAGTGCTAATTTGGTAATACCTTTCGAATGCAGTCGTGATCGCACCGAACGAGCTAGAAAGCATGACTCGTTAATAATCACGTGGGGTGGCAACTGGCTACAATCAGTGGATGGATACTAATAAATGATCGTTCGTTCACTCTCCGAACAAGGCTATAAGCTACAATGAAGTCTGGCGCCGACAGTCAACAACAAGCCGCGGACTCATCAAAGTCTCATTTAAATACTTTATGAATAATTGTAAGTGAATTACTCTGCGGTCCTACCGTCTCATGGGATCATTTTGTAGCTTTAATAGCAGCAAATAAGTTTTTAAAATGTTAATAAAATGCATCATATTCATAACCCATAAACAACTACAAATAATAAAAACACAGTCCATCTTGCTTGTTACTAGGCCGTAATGGAATTTGTAGTGATGTACAGACTACAAACAAATCGACATCAAGTCACGCATTCATTCACATTTCACATACCCAAGGGCTGAATTCTTAACAATGCATGCGCCTGGGCAGTGGACCACAATGTGTATGTTATTAAGAGCACAGGCACTACCCAGCCGAGAAAGCAAATGTTTTACCTAATCTTTGCGTATTGCATTTTAACGAGACACGACAAAGATCCATCCGTCTATCGTCGCCACATGAGATAATGTCATTTGGGACACAATACAACGAATTTTTATTTTCGATGATTGAACTTTGACACATGCCGTATGCCGGTATGCAAGAATTTAAAAAAAAAATGTCGGATACGTTGTTCAGCCACAGGTTCAGCTAAGCAATTTTTAGAAGGATTAGATAGTATAAACATAAACAATTCGTTAAACAGATGGAAAAATTATTCACTGGACTTGTACTGGAAAAGTCACATCGCCATCAATGTAAGCATCGATATCGTTTGGTATTTTTTATTTGCAAACTGGTGTTTCTCGAGATCTAATGCATATTTAACTGTTTTTTTTTATTACCAAGTTAATTATGGTGTACATTAAAACGGCGGGCACACATGTAATTTTACTACGCATCACAAAATAGCAAAATTCTTTGTATAATGCTAATATGCCTGCTCGACTATTTAATCAAATAGGCTTCTACGGATAATTAAAATGTGCTTTTGAAAGGCGCAAAGAACGAATTTATACTTTACAAAGCACAAAAGAAAGACGGCTTATTTACATAGAACATTGTTACATTTTTGCGTGTCGCGGGCTCGCGGCGTTTCTTCAAGTTGTTTTGAAGGCAGGTTGTTATTATAGATTTTACCGATTACAGTGTAAGCTTAGACACAATGAGAGATATCAATCAAACGCGGGTTTCGAGTATAATTGCGAACGTGTGTAATTTGTAATGTAGAGAGCTCGATAAGCACGCAATGTTGATTGTATCGTGTCGCACATATAGAAGTAATGTCCGATGGTTGTTTGTAGCATTGTGAGCGACACAGGAAAACATGAGCGGCGCATGATGCGCCCCGACGCCGGTAACAATGAGAAGTTTTTTTAAACACCGCGAGACATTTCAATTGTAGGTACCTACTTACATTAGCATATACGAGATGGCTCAAAACCTGGCCATCTTCTCCTTTGTACGTACCTGCAAAAGTTAAAATAATACGTAAATTATCAGCCCATTACATTTAAGTTTGATATATCAATTATGTCAATCACCACAGAGTGCATTCAGAAACAGGCGCCTAATTAAACTAATTTAGTTTAAGCTTTGATCAGTGTTTTATTCAATAAGAGTTTATTAGGAACGTAACCATAAAAGTACGTAATTCTAAATACCCAATAAACATACATTATACTGCGTGATAAATAAACAGTTGGAGTAAATAAACACAATTAATTTTGTGTAAGCGATGAAGTAGATCGTAAACATTTAAAAAGTCTGGAAAAGCCACAGCATCATTTGGCACGAAGTTTAAGATTGTTTTCGGGTGCATGCGAATTGCGATACGGCTTCTGAGAATACGCTTTAAAGCTAAGAATAACAAGTAAATTGTTTAAAAATCTAGCGCAATCAGAATCCAATTTTAGTTGATAAGAATAATATTTTTTATAATTGTTAGTTACGATGATTTTATACGAATCGATTAGAATAATATGGTGTAGTAAAAATGATAACAATAAGCAGTAAAGTTCAATTCACGACAGTCGTTCCTCTTAATCAGTGTTGGCATAACAATAATTCAGAGAATGGCTATCAGACGTACACAACACATACAGTGTGTTCTGTATAAATTACGTCAGGGACACAAATCTCGAGCATTACTCACTCAGCAGTTACGTCATATATACGAATGAATAGAAAATACAGATAAATTACAAAGACTTTCCCGCGTCGCTCACACAAATTTTCAGAAAATGCTACCAAGTAAGCAAGGTTACAAAATTGTTGTAATTTTACAATCACATTACAAGTTTCGCTGTCCTGTCATTGTTTTTGGTAAAAATTATTTATATATGTTTTTACCAGAAAATAACCCTACAGATTGTAAAAAAAAACAACGAAATGGTTACTCACGCCGCGTCGACATATCATGCCGTAATTCGTAATACACGTGGGAAAGGTTATGATTGATATTATATTTGTACAAAAATAAATGTTTCGTTAGCCGAGGTTGTTTTATAAGAAGTGATACTTGACATCCGCCTAGACATAGGTTTAGCTATTATTTTTAATTTTTTATTAATAGTCGCATTAATCACCTTACGTTTTACCGGAAACTTGTCATTATATGACATGTCATCGGTTACTTCATGGTTATTTTTTTATAAGAAAAAGGTAAATACTTAATTTCGGCATAATGAATCACATTTATCATCATTAAATACAATAAATTCTATCAAACGAACAATAAATTGATAATACACTTTGGCATTAGCATAACACAAAAAGTAACGGAAAAGGTAACATTTCATTAAAAGCAGAGCCTGCAGTTCTGGTTTTACATTTTCAGAATCAAAAAGACGCCGCGCTGCCACAGAAAACATCGAATAAATCTAACGAATTTCATGCAAAATGAACAATCAAGAAGTCTCACCTCTGATTTCAGCGTTATTATAAAGATCCTTGGGTTAATTTATTTATAATAACGATAATATTATCAAAAACGTGCTCCGACGTAAACAGTGCTGCCTATCGATGCTATTTACGTCAGGTCTGGAGGCAGGCTGGCCGGGCTCCAGCTGACGTGGGAGGCGCCCCGCCGTGCGCCCCCGACGCCCACGAGCCCCTATCGATCGCACCCCCGACCCCCGTCGCATCCCCGATGCACCACTTGTTACATCTCTTGCTAATCATACTACGATTGAACCAGAACTTTCTATTGAAATATTCAGTTTTTCGCAACGAATAGTCATTTTTCGTTGCATGTATCACTATGGGGATTGTTTCTACAAATATTAGTGATAACGCGCATGTCAAAAAGCACGCGAATATACTAAAAGTAACCTGAGAAAAATCCTACATATTTTCCCAAACTACATAGTTCGTAGACTGAAATTGCTAGGAGATTTGTAGGTGAAATCAGTTTAGGCTACAAAGTTACGAATTTGCGATCTATTTTATTACAACCTGGCAACCACACAGACTTCCAAATTCAAGTATTTTCGGAGTAGAGATAGTATAGAAAGTGTACGCGGCTTGGCATTTGGCCAACCGTTTAAAAATAGCCGATTGTTTACTTTGATAAAGAAAGTGGTTTCAATATAGGTCTGCGTGATAACAGTCATGTAATAATTCATGCCGATTGTCGTATTTCGGACAGTCTGAAGGAAATACTGCAACTCAAATACGTTTGCAAATGGCGTAATATGAATTGTTTACAAGAGCGAGGTCACGGGGAAAACACCAGTATCGTGCAAGTAACGCTGCTGAACGAAACAACCTATATGCCCCTTTTTAGTTCATACAGTAACAGCAGTTTTTTTTTTTTTAAATATGAGACTTCATATTATAAACAAATTCCAACATATTATCCGAGTACTCCATTAATGAGAAGTTGAAAGTAATACTCTGACAAACAACTATTAATTATTAGTGTTGTGATAGTGATACCAAGTATTTTAATATTAATGTCAAACAAGACAGTTATTATAATCTAAATTACCTAATAAACTATTGGCTGACTTAGCAAACTTTGTAAAAAAAAAAATGCTGTTTAAAAACCCTGTTCTTTAAAAAGGACAATATTAGAAAGAAAAAAAAAACAGACAAACTAAAGTATAAAGCCGACCGAAGATAACATTGAAAAAAGACCTGTGTTATAGTATAAATAAAAATATGTAAATAGGAGTAAAAATATCTGCGTTATGTATAGATAAAAATATGTAAATAGGTTTCATTACTCCCACTTAAGCAATAACCGCAATATCAAAATCAAAACGTGGCCCCGCCAACCTATCGCACACGAAAGTGCAATATCCATAACCATCATTGTTGTCACCACAAAGGTATGTGTGAACAGGATTCGATGGCGTTTTAGATAATTACCTTAATAACAAAACGTGCAGAGTGGCTTTCATGCAGTGCATGCGGGGAAAGTGTCATGTGGATGATGCGCCTCGTGACGCGGGGAGATCGCATCGCGCATCTGCCACTGTTTTGACGTTAAATCGTGCATTATTCCGCACCGATTGACGGTTACAGCGGTAAGCATGCACGACACCGACACCTAATGCAGGTGTATTTTTGCAAAAATAATTTCACTTTTCATTGAATAACGCCCAAACACAAGCGCGCTGCAACGCTGCAAGATTTTCAACCTTTGGCGCTGGGCTGAGCGTTGGTAATTCAACAGCTTTTATTTACGCATTCATTTAGGTGTCGCTTAATGTTATTAAAAACTTACACTTATCTCTATCTTCTGTCTATACTAATAATATATTACTAATAATAAAGTTGCAGTTTGTTTGTTTGTTTGAAAACGCGCTTATCTCTAGAACTGCCAGTCAGATTTGGAAAA
Organism: Apamea anceps; assembly: GCA_951799955.1. NCBI lineage: Eukaryota > Metazoa > Arthropoda > Insecta > Lepidoptera > Noctuidae > Apamea > Apamea anceps. The sequence goes on along the minus strand of OX637505.1, from coordinate 8,002,017 downwards.
ATCTTTTTGCATCTGATAGCCAAATTCTTGAGGAAGGTTATAGGCTATTTAATATCACGCTACGACCCTTAGGAGCCAGTCGACAGAACGCTAAGCGAAAACGAAGTAATAGTTCGGGCAATCGGGGTCGCAGGTAACTCGGGCCGAAATTTTACCTTTGAAGTCTAATTTTTCATCAATACTAGGCGACGAAATCTGCAGATTTTGTCCCTTCAGTGTTTATAAAATTTCATTTCATCGTATAGTGTGGGACACTCCCCAGCAAGATGGACCGACAACCTCAAAAAGGTAGCTGGGACAGACTGGATGTCGCAGGGAGAGGACAGTGTTGTGGCGCAGCATGGAAGAGGCCTGTGTCCAGCAGTGGACTACGATAGGTCGAGTTGTATTTATACTTACTGCCTTTAAGGAAAATTTACCAAACCACATACCAGAAAACTGTAAATTTGCCGACGTAAAACCCAGATTCGATAACATTTTGTTTTTTTTTTCTAGAAATGTTTACCTCAAGATATTAATTCAAAGCCAGATTATGGTAGGATATTGGACTATATATAGGGAATTATCGTACACGTCATATGTGGGTTTTAAAAATAGCCAGGCGACTCAGCAAGCCACATTTTATTATATATAATTTTAAATGTTTAAAGATTAATATTGCTAATAAATATAACAAAGAAACCTAAAGCAATAAAATAAAGTACCTAATTGAAATAAAAACGTACGGACAGCAAAACAATTTTCATCCTTGGACGGGAATATAATAATAATTTGTGATGCACACAGCATTCAGTCTGATGCAGTAGCGACAATTGCACCTCTTTTATGTTCAATCTCTACTAGCCTTTGTTAGATAATTTCAAATCTGCCTCTACAATTTTCTAGTTATTGGTCCTTAGTGCAGGAGATTTTTTTATAGCAATAAAATTGAGGCTTGCTGGACGTCAGCGGTTTGTACCTTCAAAGACTAATGCGTACAGTTTTAAGGAAATGAGGTTTTTTTTTGTATCAACTTCACTTCTGTACTCCAAAGGGAGAAGGCTTGGGCAGAGGAGTACATTTCATCACTTATGATTAAGTTCCATGTCCATAGGGTTGATTTGGTTGGTTTTTATCGCAATCAATAAACTAGAGGCTTGCTGGACCTTAGCAGTAGGATTGCTGGCTGTTCTAGGCTGATAAATTTTGAAAGAAATGAGGATACAACTTTCATATAATTATATTCATTCCTCAACGAGTTATAAACAAATTAGTTGGAAGATTCACGGGCAAAACAACAAGTTCTCCCTCGTATCATTTACAATCGACAGGCAAGTAGCTTGCAGTAATAACGCACAAGAACCCGTCTGACATGTCACCTCTGAGCGCACGAGGAAAATCCTTAACATCCTGTTCGTATGCACGAATGCGTTGTCTGTTTAAACTTAAGGCGAAACCCGCCAAAATTCAAGTTTTTTTTTTACATTTTTCTCTATTTTCAGGTCCGTATGTATGTTGTATAATGATCACAAAACGATTCGCGACCGTAAAAAACGATGTATTTACAATTTAAATCATCAATACAGCTCTCTACGTTCAAATTACCCTATTGAATGGCTACTTTCGTGATATTTGAGGCCAATTCTAACTTAGACAGTGGTATTTGATGATACTGATTCAGTAAATACATATTTGTAACGGCCACGAATCATAAATTGATCATCATAGAACCTGCAAATTGCAAAAAATTTAAGACAATTTGAATTTCGCGGGCTACTAGCGCATCCCCCTTAAAGGAAGACTCAATAAGTGCCAACAATAAATCCTAGATGAGGTCGTCATAGTAAGTTTGCAATAACAAGCCGCGCCAACGTTTTATTTCCTCACATGTTCAGAATTCTAAACCACTTCATGCTCTGTTCCAAGTTCCAATAGCGTTCGTATACCTCAAGAATTTTAACGGATACATTGTCTGAAGAGGATTTCTTGAAATATGTATTCGGAGTTCTTTTGAAATGCACTTTATTACTTGGTGTACGACTACAACCTAGATTTCGTTCGTTTACAACAATTTTAAGAATTCTATATTTACCGGATGTATTGTTTGTGTTAGGTTACACCTGTGGGTTAAACGAATACGATGGTAAGTCCTGTTTTACTAGCACAGCAGCCTTATTGTAATGTTTCACTGCAGGAGAAAGGCCTCCCTACGCTCTTCTACTTCTCTCAATCTAGGGATGCCGACGACGGGTCTGTCCAGCCGATCTATTTTGTCAAAATCTCACCGTGGTAATTCATGTGAAGTGAGCTGTCAATAGTGTCAATCTCAAGCATCAGCCGATCGATTCTGTAAAAATCTCACCGTGAAAATGTTAGGTGAAGTGAACTGTCAATAGTGTCAATCCGTAGCATTAGTTGGAATGACAGCTCACTTCACTTAAGTTTTCACGGTGAGATGGTTACATAATCGCACTGCAGGTGGAATGACAGCTCACTTCACCTAAGTTGTCACGGTGAGATTTTTACGGAATATCACTGCAGCTCAAGCCGATGTCTCAGTCTATAGGCCTGTAGCGATGTCGCGTGTGGCTGTTATTACTGTTAATTTATTACCAAAATGTAATAATATAATGATTCGAGTTTCTTTCGGTATAGGTACACAGATGTAACTCCAATATATCTCTAGGTCTTTCCCTGTCTCCATACCCATTTCGTAGAGTTCTTTTCTGATTTCTAATATTACTCGGACCGATTCATAGGACCATCAATTTATCTCCATTCCATTGATTTTTGTTTTCACCAGAAGATCAAAATCGATTCACGCAATTCAATTAATATGTGATGTTTTTCTCCCCTCTGAGCAACAAGGACGGAACAGTGTCAGTTTTATCAGCGTCATTACAAATAAATGTGAATCATTTTGTGTTTAGTACATACGTATGTGTATTATTATGATAATAAGGCAGGACCCAAATAAACGCATGTAATGTTGTTTGTGCACTCTGAATGTGATTATTTTTCAAAAATGATTAAAATGTGAGTCCTTATTCACCACATTGTTAATTTTAAAATAACGCAGACAACATTCATACATAAACAGTACGAGTCATTAATGTTGCAATCAAACAAATCAATTTGTCGAATACACGACAGCAAAATAGTCATATAAAATCGATTATTACGCACTAAAAGCGCTAATAAAAGAGGAATATTTCAATTTGCTCAGTACTGAGGTTTTGCTGACGGTACACACGCGGTCAATGTTCGCAGTGGCCAGCATCGCGCCCGCCCGGGCCCCACGCACCCACTATTGCGAAAATAATGCAGCAAAATACTACGTCACGCACTGTTTTGGGTATATTTTTTATAGTCTATTATGTTCGCACGCGTGTTAGTGAGCCAAACGTGGAAACGCTTTTGTTTTGGATAGTTATTGCGGCCTTTATCGTAAGTTACACGATATATTACATTGTCAGCATAACGTAATAGATATCTCGTGACTGAGAAAACATCTGTTATGTTTATGGTAGATTGTGAAATGTGATAAATAAGTACAGATACAGATCGGGGATACGTACGATAAAGAGATTAGTGAACTCTAGTGAACAAGACAATGCAAATCGTAGAGAGATCGATGACATCTCATGTTTTGCGTTGTTTAACTTGAAGCTTATCGCTGGCAGGGATACTTTTAGAGGAAAATTATTAGAATACTGCCAGCTTCTCACTTTAATTTTTGAATATTTTCGAATAATCGTGTCGCAAACGAGTTGTGGTGTGGTACGCGGGGCGCGGTGCACGGGGTGCGGGGTGCGCGGGACGCGCGGCGCGTTCAACGAACGTCCGCGGGCCGGCACGGGCCCAAGGTCGCCGCGTTCACTCGCCCGCCACACCACACCGCCACCATCAACCGGCTGCCAACTAAGGGTTTTATTCTACCCAAGATTTTGCATTATTTTTAGCTTACAACCTTGTATGATTGCCCTGCGCTACCTACTTGTCTTTAATCCTGAACGTGCATGCCAGCCCACATTCCTCGGCGATTATTATTTTTATCATTTATAAATAAACAATTCGTGCAAAAGTCAAGGAAACAATTCGTGCTAAATAACAATAAAACAATTTCATAGATTTACTGTTACAAACGATTCACGCGAGTTGCCAAATCTGCGCAGACGTCGAAGTAGCGCCAGTTTTCTTTATTACTAGTTCCAATACAATATAATTTTATGAACAGGTCGAAATCGGTGACCTTACCGATTTTCTACATTATACAATAACCTACCTGGTACACGTGTACACTACTTTATTTACAGTTTTCTCGCTGACCTATCGAAAATATCGATTGTCATCTAAGTCTGTCAGTTGGTCTTGTGAGCCGGATGTTTGTGCAACGTGCAACTCATGCATAGTTTCGAAACACTAAAAGTGAAGGCTGGTGACGCAATCTTTTATTAGTAACTTACCGACGAAGCATTCACGTAAAAGTACAAGAATCTCAAATGGTAATTAAAAAATCGGCATGATAATGGCTAATAGCGTTATCCAACGTATTACGTAATGTTTTAGTTGAACCGTCTTATTTGGCCGGTTTTCATTAGCATTTGTATCACTACCTACTATACATTTACTACGAGCGGTACATAAGAGATCTCACATAGATAGCAAACAGCAGTGGTTTGAGCAGCGAAAGTTTCTTGCGATTGGAAAATCGTACGCTAACTTTCAAGTATTTCTTTGAAATGCGAACATAAAAAGGTACCTACCATTTTTATTGTGTTCAGTAGTCTAGGTCACGTCACTCAAACTTTAATTTAGTAGTTATTTCAGTTAACAAACAAGTTATTTCAGTGTGGTAACATTGGTAACCAGTGTTGCCGTTATCTAAGGATAAGATTAGTAGAGAACGTTATCAGCTGTTTATCCTCAAACGTATGCTCTAGCTACAAGCTAATGGAGGTAAATGGCCAATACATAATACAGTGCTGAGACTAGCTTGAAAAATCAAATACCTACTTTACATTTTAAATTAAATTCAGTAATTAATTACAGTAAGGGTCAGAAGACCGTTCCCTAAGCTCAGTCATGAGTAGCTAGTAGGTACGAGCGATCAGTGATCCTGATCTAATAAAAGGTGTTGATCTTTTAGGAGTTGGTATAGGTAACAACCTACCAAAAGCTGCAATGATACTCGAACTCAAGCTGGCCTTAAGAATATCAGCCCTTCAGCAAAGGCAGAAAGTACGTTAGAACTTGAGGAATGTTATCAGAGGGGCAATTATTCTTGTAATTTTAAGAACGTTCCCAGTCTGATCTCAGTCTCAATCTGTCAAAAATACCTCTAATTTCCCTACAGTTTTGACAAAGTTTTTGACATTTGTTTGTCACATCGCCGAGATGAGACTGCGACTAGATTTTGACCTTTTAAATTACGAGAGTTGGCCTTTTGATCTGCGCCGTTGTAGATCCCAGCCAGTAAAACTATTGGCGAGCCTTCCAAATTAGAAAAGAACTGGAACTAAGTATTCATAAATACTTAATTCCAGTTCTTTCTGTAATCTGTTGCGGGCTTGTGGTTGATTAGCTGATAGTAACCAGGAAATGAATTAATTTTAAGAAATTTGTTAACCACATAAGGAAAACAGTATGATTGCCTATTCAATAAAACATACCTACCTGTCAGTACATATTTACTAGTCACTTACGTAAAATATAAATCATATTATGTTTACATAATACAAGTGGTACCTGAGGATCGACTGAACTTTTTGTCTTGACTACATTATCACGCTATGGAAGAAAAAGCGTGTTTAATGCCACAGAACGAAGTTACTCGCGTGTTATTAAAATAACGAAGCAACATTTCGTCATACAAAGTACAAACTGTATTACTTAAATAAAAAAGACAAATAATAAAAAAATATTAGCTACCCATGTAAAATTATTTTATACTATTTGCAACACTGATAATTAAGGCAGTACCTATGTCATCATAATAATTACATACCTATAATGACAGATGTCAGATGCAGATTTGGCGGAAAAAGTTGTCAACTTGCTAGTTTATCAAAATAGAAAGAAAATATTTTATAGTTAAGTGTTAAATTTCGACGCCATCAAGAATGTAAAGGAGATTAAATGGAAAAGTATAATTTTTTTTTCACAAGTGAAGCTTTGTTTATGCAAAACAAATGTGTTTCAGTCAACTAGCTAGACGCAATCTCAGTGTTCACAATGGCTTCACTAATTGCTGCTCTATTGTCACATCTCTTTCTTTTACATCACTGTGTTTTGCTCATAAAACTCCATTAGTTGCTAATTATTGATATTTAAAACAAAACGTTCGTTTATTACAAGAAGTGTTTTAGTTTAAACTGTAACATAATATATGTCACATAAAATTTATTCGCGTTTCGAGAGCCCATTGGCAGACCGCGCCCTGGCCCGGTATGCTATTGCGAGATCAGTCGCACACGTGTCTACGACAAATTGGTACTTACTAACACCTAAATTGTGACTGTAATAATAAGTGGTACAGCTGCGTCACTCCAAACCAAAGGGAGCTGTGAGCTACCTACTGACGTTAACCTTTGACGAGACACCAAAACATTATTAAAATCTAGTGAAGGGAAAAGTTTTTAGACACAAAACAAAAACAGGAAAACATTTGAACTCTCTGCGTTTTGTAAAAACAAAATTGTGACTAACCAAGCGTTCAATAAAATAAAATAAGATGAAACATCCTACTCTAAGTTTTGAGTCCAAGACGAGGATAATAAACACAGAGTCCTTATCATTTCTAGTCGTGCAAGCCTACCACCTGCGATAATTTTCTTCTTCTGCAAAGCAAAGCGACTGCGGCGTTGGAGAAATTCCTCGAGTATTCGGTTCAACGGCCGCGCTACGCCGTGAGCGCTTTGCGCCTGTGTGACTGAGTGAGCGGCGCGGACGCACACACGGGCCCACACCCGTGCCTCTGCAAACATGACAGAACCGTTACCCGCTATCCTCTACCTATACATCATCTAGCAATGGTCTAACCAGTCCTCAGCATACGTCACAATGTCACTGAAGATTTACCCAAAACTAAATTGAATGGTGGATCAAAGGACCAAAAAAGATACAGTGGCTAGTGAAATGAAACAACAACTGAATGAAATATAAGGATACAATAATGACTAAGTAGATGATCCACAACAGCTTCGGCGGTAAAGTGCAATGCAACCCACATAAGAGTGCGGCGACGTCGTCGGTATGCAACACTGCGGCTGCGCCAGAGAGAGGGGAGGCTAGCCGCGGAATGTGATTATATCTCTTCAAGATTTCATCACTAACACTGACGATCATATCTTCATTCACCTTACAAAATTTAGCGCAACGCTATTAACAGCGGCGTTGATGAAATGCATTATGAAAGTTGCAAAGCAAAATTTTACTTTTAAAGATCTAAAACTCAAACGTTACTGTAGGCTATCTGGTACAACAGGAAAGACTGCATCTCGCATCGCAAGATGACATCCTAACCGATTTACTAGTAATTGAAAGTAATTCAATTTAGAATGAGTGTTTATTGCGGCTAATAGTGTTGTCCGGTAAAATGAAAGGCGTTCACTGCGACTACTGCGAGTGACTATCATATTCGTTACAAAACACAAGAGGTTTTATCAGAATGAAAAAGCCTTGTACTTTCATTTTACAATAGCTACATTCGCCAGAGTTAAACCTCACTTGATTGTAGGATCTGTGCAACTACAAGACTACCGTCCTAGATTGCCAAGTTTAGGTTGATACCTAATGTTATTCCTACTTCCTTATTCCATATTTAAATCACAATGATGAAACCAGTCCGCAAAAGGAGTTGTATTATCCTGATGACGAGATATTTCGTAATGATCGCATACCTGCGTTATCTATTAGAATAAATTATCTATCTAATCTCGGTGCAGTATGCACATACACATAACCGGTTGATTATGACTCCTGAGTTAACAAAGCGTTAATCATATCACAAAATGCAAACAGTATAAAATAAAAATGTAATATCAGTTATGTTTAGGTACCTACCAATTTTATATCAAAGACAGAAAACGTCAAATGGAATCATCACCCATAGCAACCTAAAGGTTTGGTCCGAGGAGACAGTAACAACCACTTTGATGTAAAATTTGATAGTTTGTTCACGAAGAATGTTAAAATTCCTCGTGGTCAAATCAGTTTGACTATTAAGTTAGACCACGAGGAAGGAACGATTTTTTCTAGACTGGCAACTCGTGTGACATTTTGAATCAGAAAATTAAAAGTTGTCTATAATGTCAAGGACCCGCGTGGTTTAACTACCTAGACTCGGCACTGGTTTGTAAATCGATTCGAAAAGGTTAAAAAAGTCGCTGTAACACTCTTGTCTGCGAAGTTTTGAACTACTAGTAACATTTTTTAGGTAATGATGCGAAGACAGTAAAGAGCATAGGCATGAACACATACTGATACAATTATACAGTAACGAGATAATTTTTGTATGTTTCGGTAATAGGTTTACCAATAATAAAAAGGTCAGGCAAGTATCTATCGCTGTTGTATGTAAACAATAAGACATGATACCAATTCTGAGAATTTACACAAAGGAACGTGTTTTAGCTATCTGAAACGAGATTAAAAAGGTCACCATGATTGTCTGAATTTGACCCAAGAACCGGACACTACGCGATAATGAATTTGGCGGCTGACGTATTGTTGCCAACAGTTTGGCTTTACTAAACTGTCATATAGATCATTGTTTGATCTTTAGAAAGTGTTCGGATTTTGAACAATAATAACATGTAGGCGAAGGATAGACAAGAACAGGCAGGCAAAAAAAAATATTGGTAGCCTCACTGACTAGAAAATACGTCGATAGTTTACACTAGTCATATGACACAATCTCAAAACAAAATGGCCAAAAATTTAGAATGTGAAGGACTCCGTGCAGAAACATGCAGGTATCTCAAGCATGAAACCCTACTTATTTGCAAAAAAAAAAAAATATAAAGATATACTGATGATATTCCTTGTGTTTGCAATTTTGTATACCTTCGTCCGACATCGAGATAAATGAGTCATTCTGTAAGGTACGGTAGGTTAGAATCAGCCAGACAGCAGGAATAAAAGGTAGATTGCAACAGGTATACAACACGTCATGGATTAAAAATGTCAGGCCTCTCGTTTATATTACTTTACAGATACACCTAAAAAGATTGTTGTAAATTGTGGGTCACACAGCGGAAGCGACGACGGACGCGTTTCGAAATATAGCACGCACTATCGAACTCATTATACTCATTATGTGAGATCACGAGTAATGTCACTGAGATAATAGTTTATCAAGGGTTTACAGGGCCCCTTGCGCGGTCCAAGGGACTGTTGCCAAACGTTGTGGGCCTTTGCTTATCAATTGGTAATATGTAGGTACAGAGTTCAGATTTATGAGTAACAAGTAAGTAAATTATATTACGCAGCAAATCATACAACTATCAAAATTTAAATACAAAGTATATTTTAACATAAAATTGTTCGTTTGATGCTACTTAAAATTGATTACCATAAAATAGCTGTAAGTATAAGATACTACTATTCCTGTCAAATTGCCAATTACTGGCAACCCTTTTCGATTTTGCTCGGGGAAAACTGAAGTAATGAGGTTAAGCTCCTAGCATTGATTCAATAAACATTCTCATTCGTTTAATTTTCAAATATTTATTTCATCATTTTAATAAGTTAATTTCCTATCAGTATAGAACAACATAGTATCCTATCTATACCTATGCTATTATCTCCAAACAAAAACAAACAAAAATCTCGCTAGGTTTTGCCCATTGTCTGCTACTTAAGTGTAGTTAGTTTAAAATAACACAGACATAATAATATTGTATGAAGATGGTTAGGTATTGATATGAAATGGGTCGAAGTATCAACAGGAACTCCATTATAATAAAACAAAGTAGGCACTAAGGAAGGTGCCTAGGGTAGAATATTGCTTACAGATTTTCATAATAGAAATCGTTTTTGTAACACGTTTTATGTGTCATCTCGTTTGAAACGCACACGCTCATATTTCTTCGTACATTCAACGAAGCTGGTAAAACATATTTACGTGTGGGCATAAAGAGACTTGCGCCGTAATGTCAATCAGCGAAGCAATTTATAGCATAGACCCAGCGTAATTTCATGTATAGAACGTAGAACTTCTGTTAGTAGACATAGTTGCAAATGTGCAATGGTCAGTGCAGTGGAGGCAGCAAGCTTCGAGTCACACTGACATTGCGTATAATCCGGCATTCCATATGGAATGCGGTCGCTCGACCGCTCGACCGGCCGCGTACCGCCCCGCGCCGCTTACCTCCATGATTTCTTACCCACTCGCTTCCGTCTACCATATGGTGTAGTGGGATAGGACCGAATCTAACAAGAATCTAATGGGTTTCAAACCCTTAAAAAGGCTAAAACACACTAGAAATGCTGCAGATTGGCGAGAAGTTACATGTTGTTTTGGAGTTCAAAGCGTGATACCTTCAGAATTAAATGCGTCGAAACAACAGGTTTTGTACCGTGACAAGGAAGGACATGCTCAAAAATAATTATGTAGATTTTGAAGTGGCTTATAAAAAAGATGCGACTCTTTTCGTGGTCAACCACTTATGACAGCAAGGTACATTGTATGATGTTCCGGAACATCGACGAGACGATCGCCGCCACGTAGCGAAGCAAACGTACCGTCAATTGAACAATATTCGCAGAATCAGAAATTGCACTTACCTTCGCGAAAAGCCGTCGATCGTTAAAAATATCCACTCGACTCGATCGCACAGATAATACGGTTATCGTCCATACAACACAAATATTCACCACACCAAAACGACAACATAAATAAACGCGGGAGGAGCCGCCGACACCGGCACGGATCGCTCGCAGCCGACGTACTCTTCGCACTGATCGAAATGCAACTCGGAAAAATGCACAGGGCGGGGTTGTCGAATGTCATAAACGGTCGGTTACAGAGGTCGGACACTCGCCGTTCGGGCTCGGGAACATGAAATACACCGGCGCATAACGCAACGCCGCTCAGCGGACTGACAGAGCCGTGGCGGAGGGAGAGGCGCGGCGCGAGGAGCGAGGCGGCGCGCGCCGGCCGCGACGTGGCCGCCCGCACCGCGACACACGCTCGGCCGCCGGCGCGCCGCTCAGCGCTTAGCAACGCCAGCGCGACGACGCCGCTGTGCCGCTGCCGAGACACCCGTCGGCGACCTCATGTACGACATACCTCCTTGAACGATACATCTTGTGTCACCCACTTGTCTCACTTAGTTGGTATTACGAAAAAATTCACCACTAAAGTTTGGAAACAACACAGAGCTTACCAGACTGTGATTTAAGGGATGAATATTGGAAAACCCTCTCGACAGCTGTTATGACGCGGCTCCGGCTTTGAAAGTGTTTAACTTTAAACGTTTAAAAAACTTTTTAGGCTCACTGTTGCAAAATTGGCAAATAAGACACTTTCTTCTGAATATACATGTAGTGCCTAGAGTGGCACGGTATGCTTAGCTTATATGGTAACAACAACCAGTAATGGAAAGCCATCAGACTATAAATTAGAAAAGAATCTTCACAGATGCCTCATAAAGTCATAAACATCAAAATTTATCCTCTCATTGTGATGGGCTGTAGTTTCATGGAATATTCACTTTACTAGAATAAAAAGATCTACTATGATGGATAATACTCCAACACGGCCTCTGTGTTTTTGAATCTATGTAAAACCCCATGAAAGTGACGATGCGAGCACACTGCCGCTCAGGACCACTGGATGTATGTATTGTTCTCCAAGATCTTGAAGGCAAATGGGATCGAATAAACCATCTCATTCCAAATGTTACAGCAGAGACATTCGTGTAGCAGGCTATGTAAACAGTTCCTGTTCTATCCTACAATTACTGCACTTTCTTTCCCATTGTTAGCGTGATGAAATCAGTTTTACTATCTCTAGCGATCGAGTGAGATTGGCGAGGCGCGCGGAGGGGGGGGGAGCAGCGAGGCGGGGGCAGCCTCGCTTATTAGTCGCACTTGATGCCGTCCCAGTACTTTCACTCATACAGGTACTTAGCTGTCACTCATGCACATGCAATCAGAGCTTCTTTTCATGTATGTCACCGTCACCAAACAGGTTTAATGGAGCTGGCAAAAATAAAACTCAGTCAGAATTTAATCGTTCATTTTTAATACTTCTCATCTTTAGAGATCATAGATCGGACTGCTTAACTTATATCAACAACGTGAGTCACTTACACCTATATTATTACAATTATTTATTTACTCACAAAGGCTGCCGCTGTACACTCGGCACATGATTTTGTAAGTGATTGCCATGGTTTGGCCATTGAACAGAGATCCGCGAGTCATTAAACATTTTTTTTTTCAGAATATATATGAGCATGAGTATGATTGTGTGTGTTTCTACTAAGGTTAGTCCTTATTAACAGACAACATCAATGAAAACAAAAGAGTGGATATAAATCTTAGTTAGCCTGCTAACAGGGCAATTTAAGACAAAGAAGAAAATATCCTCTGGATTTTACAATAATTATTATATACATTACGATTTCCACGTGAGTGTGCTTAAAACACTAGAGTCACTTGAAGAAAACATTCAGATCTTCGATTTTTACTTTTACTTCCGGGGCTAATCTGGCATTTTTCGGACATACATTAACATGACTGTATTGATGTTTGGTTTCGAGTATATTTTGACTCGTTTTTCAGTAGTTGCATCATAAAATCTAATTAAAAATTCATGAATGTTAAAAACCTACTATCTTTATCAAATTTTGACGAGAATTTAACTTAAAATAACGACTTAAAAACATTTAAACATAATGTGTATCTTATCTTTAACATATTAAATTATTTGCAGCTTATAACCAGGGGTGCCACGCAGGGTCCATTCGACAGAGGTTATCATGACTGTTGGCCGCAGTCACTAGGGTTGCCACCTTACTGTCAGGGCCATCGAAATTCGCCATAGAGTTAAGGCGGTTCATGATAACCGTAACTGCTTTGTTAACCATGTTTATAATAGTTTCGTTGTCCATCTCAACCGGTTTGTTCTGCTCTGTGGAAGCCCCTGCTGTTGGTAGTCCAGATTTATCTTCCAAGCGTTTTCTGTAGCCAGTGACCATTTCATCGCGCAGTATTGTTCGAAGGATAGATTGGATCTGAAACGAAAACTTTGTAAGACTACGTTTTTCTCGAACGTTATACAAATTCACATTAAATGAACTGGCGAAACTACATAATGTGATGTGATGAGTTTCGATATCTTCTGCTGAATAAAAATCTTAAATTCAAATTCATCCATTCACTGACAGACAGCGAATAAACCGCTGAGTCTAGAAGCATGTAATTTTGCACAAGAGTTCCATAAATAACAAGGAAGGATTTTTGAAAATTCATCGACTAAAGGGGTTAGGCAGGGTAGGGGATGACAGTTTGTATGGAGGTTCGTCATTTTTGTCTATAGGAAATACAAACGGGGACAATGCTTATCTAAAGATAAGGCAAAAAAATCTAACCACGCCTGTGAGGTTTCGCCAATTAATTTAATTTGACCTTGTAACGGTTAGTCGTATTTTACCTTGAAATTGGGTGTGACAAGACATCTAGCGACGGATATAGTAGAAGCCGTGAGTGGTCCCGTGATGCCTATCGTCGTCAGCAGCTCGGAAATATTCGGCGTCAGTCGGAACGGTACCGGCCGGTTGCAATCCAGTTCACCTATAGGTGTACGAGCTATATTAGAGACCCATTTAAACATAAATACGAGAAGTATCAATTATCAGGGGAGTACAGAAAAAGGATACAAAAAAAGTAAAGAAACAAGCTCTTACCCCATTTTTTTCCTAACTGAAATTCAACTGAAAGTTCATAATTAACCAAAAAGCCAATACGAACAACACCAAAGTCCCTATATAAAATTAAAAAGTGTACCTGTAGTGTCATCAACATCGAACTTATAGTAGGCAACGTTGAGGAGTCCCGAGTCTTGATGGACATACATCATGTCGGGGTTGAGTCTGGTGAGATGCAGGACATATTCTGCAAAGCTGGCTAGGGATAGCTGAAGGGTCAGCATCTTTCGGAATGTCCAGTAGTCTGTGGGCGCAGAGAATGTCGCCGCGGCCCATTCGCGCAGCATGCCCTTTGGCACCATTGTTGCTTGTACCTATGTTGTGAAATATTTGATTATTGAGTGCAGGTGCGCCATGTCTAATTGCTTTATTGTGTCTAGATAATGTGCAGTCATGTTGCTATTGGTATATTTTATAATCAATATGGTTTGCTAATTGTTAAATTATCTGGTTGCTGTAACCTACTCATTAAAATCCATCCACACCCTTTCTTGCTTGGTCTTAAATTACAAATTAAACTTCAACCACTAATCTACGGACCAATAGCGATATAGTTGTGATATTTGTGTAAGGATACCAACCACATCTTCACCTTTGTGCAAAATGGCATCAAAATCTGACCCGGTAATTTTGATAAAGTTTTCCTTTATTTGGGTCTGTGCAGAATGTCTTCTTGCATACATCACTATTAGCCATCATCTCAGTAGTCAGACTAGTCACCCACTTTCTTGGCATTTTATCTACACCAACTAAGTAGAGCTGAATACTTTGGTACTTACTTCACGAAGAATATCCCGTAAAACTTGATGTGAAGCTTGTGAGCCTCGCGCTTGGACGGCCGCGAGTCGTTCATAGTAGCGTGCGACAGGAGCATCGTATTCCACTCCCCTAAAAAAAAGTTAAAACACGATAGAATTCACGAGCGCGCGTGTGACTCTTATGCCATTGTTTTAAGGTAAAAATTGGAATTATCGACATGCCATAACTGTATTTCATTTCACAAACGCGCGTAAAGTCAAAACTGTGAGACCACACTTTAAACCATAAGCTTCATGGTATTATAACCTACCTGTTAGCGCATTCTGTCCGGTATATATCCAGAAGTGATATAGAACTGGGGTTGTCTTCTACAAGTCGCATCTGGGGCGATACCGAAACGACGCGCGGTACAGTGAAGTGCAAAAATCTTCTCGACGTTTCCTTTTGTTTTCCTAAATAATGGTTCAACATTCTCAGTAGTTGTAGGACTCGTTCTTCTCTCCTTGCGTCTCCCAGTCCCGAGTCGTTGACGACTAGGTACGGGTATATTTTCCCGTTGTGACCACGGATGTACAGTCTACGCGCGGAAGTGTTGTGTTTCTGTACAATTTCAACGCGCGGCATAAACCTTGCGATCCGTACGTGGTAGTGCGTATGTTTCGGTAACAGAAACTCGCCGGGAAGTTCCACTTCTGCTGTCTTCAAGCTAAAGTTGGACAAGAACCTACACTTTTCTTCGATGAGGAATGATCTGGAAGAGTAAATTAGAACGATAAATATTTTGGATGGATTCAGTGTGTACCGGTTTGTTAGTACAGGACCCGAAAGCTACTGAAGTGAAGAAAGCAGTAAGCCAAAACCCTTTCTAAAACTACGCGATGAGGTTAGATCGAGCGTGACAGTGTTGCTAAGGACTAGATAAGATGGACGGCACAATCGTGGTAATAACTCCTCAGTATTTACCTTAGTGGAGTGCACAAGGCCTGACTGAACTACTTACTTGGGCAGAATCTTTGTTTTTGCCTCGAGTATCTTGACCCATTTTCTTAGCTTTTGTATAAGATTTTGTAATTTCATAGCGTTAGGCTGCGAAAAGTCGAAGTCTGCGGTGAACTGACTCTTCATCTTCTGGAAGACCGGGTCCTGCACGGTGGCCTGCGCGCGGCGGGCGAGACTCTCTGATGCAGCTGAAGAGAATGCACCACTTACAGAACTTGTTGAAATACTTTCTGTAGACATACAAAATGGAGTATCTGTATAAAGTGACGCTCGCTGGAGGCACAACATCAGTTATATATTCAGAAAAACCCAAAATAAAATGAGATTAGTACAAACTACTTGTGAACTGTGAAGGATCAATAAATACGAGTTTTGTTACCTGTTATGTCATGTCAAAGTTATAATCGCACAGCAATACACTGTACTGCATGTTATTATATCTCTGAAATAAATTGTATGTTATTGTGTTTTTATGAGTGAATAATAACTGATGAAGAATGCTGATAAGTCGTGATCCCATTCATTATACGGATCATGATAATTTACTTTCTTGATAATATTTAGCTTTATTTATAAGCTTGTCACTTTTTTCAATACACCATCTTGAAAACTAGTGGATCTAAGACTGTCTGTCATGTTTATTATAATATCTATGCCCAATTATATATTTATTATTCAGACTGTATCGTTGTCTACGGTGTACCTAAATTTTTCCTAAAATGTTTAACCATAGACAGAGAAAGTTCAAAACAAAAGTATAACGCCTATCTGTGTGCAGATAAAAGGGTGTGTACTCACTTATACCAATGCCGATGCCGAAGGTGGAGACGACTTTCTTGATGAAGTTGAGCGTGTGCGGCGTGACGGTGGCGTCGGCCACGGCGGCGCGGTGGTGGAAGGCCACCACGTGGCACTTGGCCAGCCCCGCGCGCAGCTGGCGCAGCACCTCCTCGTACCAGTTCTCGCGGAACCATACCATCTGGTACACAAGGTGGTTTTGGGGGTTTCAGTTAATCAAATCAAGGGATGATATTATCGCGAAATAAACGTTCCATAAACCAGAAATACTGCAAATTTTATTTTAATTATTCTATTTTATAACTAACCTGATCGACAATGCCCTCGAGCGAGGAGAGTACAGTGGGATGTATCTCCCGCTGCATCTGCATGATCTTGGAGCAGCGCCACATGGGCAGAGTAGCCTTGATGGGCCCCGCCTCGCCCGTGGAGCCACTGCTCGATGATGATGCATTTTCACCCACCTTGGTGCCAGCCTGTGGACAATAGTTATTAAATTATACGGTCGTCATATACAGACACCGATAGTTACCGATGGGTAACACTTAGAAGCTAAGAGGGGCGTATCATTCGTCCAAAGCTTTAGGAACCGGAGTCTCATTTTTATCAAGGTGTCACTCCTCTTTCTATATCCTTATAAAGTACATAAGCATGCTGAAATTTAAAAATATAAGCAAAAAAATAATAAAGCTTAACCCTAGAGTAAATAGTGTAATGTAAAACTGAAGAAAATTTGATGGGCGGTTGATGTCCTGACATTATCTGTTCTAACTTCATTTCTTTTTGTGTGTAAATAAAAAAAAAACTAAATGGCCAATCATCGCTTAATGAAATAATAGACAATAAGTAAACTTACGGCAGAGGTGGTGGGCTGATGTGGTAGGTGCGCGGCGATGTTTTCAGCAGTCTTGTGTCGTTCACGTTGTTCGATCTTCAAAGTCAAGTACAACGTACGGATAGGGAAATATACTGCTTGTGGGTACAGACGACCGACCTGTGGAAATGTTACTCTACAATAGCAAAGTTATAGTTCAGCGCTAGCTATAATGCTTAATAATGAGTATGTTAGGATCATTATGTTATTATAGATGTCTGCTCTAAGAGCGGAGACTAAACAAAGGACGTCATTAGAACTATGGCGCAAGGCCTGCTCAATTGTTGAACCTCAGTGTAGGGAAAAATGTCTCAATTTTTAAAATATGTTTGCTGATATTTGATGGCACTTTGGAGTTTGTGCTTTGTCTAAAGAACTTGTACCGATACAAAAATGTCATAGTCCGAAAAACCTAATTACTATGTAATGCACCTGCAAATAAACTTAATGATTACAAATGAATAACTCACGTGACTCAGAAGATTGAGTATAACATTCCCATCGTACTGAACAAGGCAGGCGAGTAGTTGTGGTATCCATGGTAACCACTGTACAGGTGGCACTCCGACTGAATACTTGTCTAGTGCTTCTGCCAGGCTATTCTTTTCATCGTCAAAACTTAGCATCCATAGTACCTGAAATAATTAAATAAAATCTAGTCACATGCCACAAATTTACCTAAAATAAAGCCAATTTCAATGTAGAATTTTTGTAATACTTTAAGCTAGACTAAATATTAGAAAAATTCTCTTACCTTAGCACAGTATTTCCTCGATTTAGATTCATTCTGATGGCGACAGGCGTGCAAGAAGCAAGTCATAGCGGACACTCCAACTTGGATCTGTCTCGGGTCCCTTATGAATATTTGCTCCAAATAGTCTCCCCATAGGGCCCATGCTTTTACGAGCGTATCGTGCAATTGGACTGCAGCCGCGAAAGCTTTGTTCGCATCCTCTGATCGCCCAAGCTGTGCTAAGAGCAGGCCTTTGAAGGCATAAAACTCGGCCGTCATTTCTTTAGTGAAATACTTGAAGTTCGTAGACTCTATCATGTCTATGCCATCCTGCAACTCCTCCTTGCCCTCAGTCCATGACATTTGAATGTGACACTTGACTTGCTGTCTGATCTTTTGGAAGCAGTCCACGATCGGAACACTAGGTATTGTGTATATACGGTGTAGCGAGTCCAGGCATACGCCTGACAAATTGTGCTTCCTTGCAATCTTTGCGAAGTGAATTATCGCCTGTAAAAGATGAGAAGTGACGTAATTTCTACCACAACACAGAAGTTGAACTTCTAATAAAATTGCTACAGTGCTCTACTCTGATACAACAAAGGCTTCCTCATCACTATGCCGGATATAAGAGGTGATGAGGCTAGAGCTCCACTTGACCGCACGGGATTAGATAACAACCTGAGGGTGGCGCCACCAGCGCAGACAGTGGTGGCGGGCGGTACGATCAAGTGAAGCCAAAAAAACTTAAGAAAATACTTACATCGGAACTCTGTATCGTGGCAGAGACCTGTGTACAAACAACACCATACTCCATTTACCAATTCTTCTACCAACCATGGTGATTACGGCAATTCCTCAAGAATGGTTCGCAGCGTTACATAGTCATGAAGTCAATCATCAATGTTTAAGCCTGTGAACGTACACTGCTGAACATGGGTCTCTAGACATCTCCCCCCCCTCCACCTCTCCCTACACGTAGGTGTGAAAAAGGATTGCCGTAATCACCACGCCCGGCTTACGGACTGGTGATAGCAGTATGCTGTTATAAGCGTACAGAAGGAAGGTGCCCATCCATCTATCAGAGTCGCCTTTTACAAGCTTACGGGCCAGTTTCTTCAACGAAAATTATCGCCAAATTAATGTGACATATTCAAGTTAAACGCGTGTAAACTGCTGTAATTGGTTGAATCATTTATCAACAGCCAAACGCAGCAGTTTACGTGCGATTGACAATTCATCACAATTTTGCGATAATTTTCGTTCGAGAAACCGGCCCTAAGAGACTTGAATCCTAGCTAGAGACCCATTAGTGTTCAGCAGTGAATGTTCGCGGGCTATTGTGTATTTTATTGTTACCTGGGCACTAGCGTGTACGCCCAGCATGCTGTGGTTGGAGGCGTGGTCGGTCTGCGAGTCGTAGTGCGACGCGATGAACTGGTAGTGGTGCTGGCGCCACGTGAAGATGGCGCCCCAGTGTGACAGCGGGTCGGCCACTACTGGCAGGCGGTTGCGCCACGTCTTCACTATGGCCTTCATGTCGTGCAGAGACGTTGGTCGGCTGTGCAGCAACCCCTGTGTGGTATGAAAGAAGTACAGTCTCCTATTTTGGAAAAAACGAAGAACAAGTTATATTGAAATTCAGAATCTCAGATAATTATCAATTTTTTACTCAATGACATATGTGAAAATTTCAAATTCCAATGCAACCAATTTTTTTTTAGTTCCTTTATCGTAAATGTTCAAACAAAAATGAATTTAGAATTCATAACGCTAAAGTAGATAGTGTAGTAAGCAGTCGATGGAATTACCTAAGATTCTAAATTGAAGTATAGGAAGAAGAGATAGGGCTATTTGGGCGACAGTTTGCCCTAACAACAAGATAGCATAGAAAGGATACGTCAGAAATGTTTTTTTTTCTTATACAACACAAACATGCTTCAAGTTTATCACGTATTTATTATCGATACAATGTTACTTTCGGTTCACAGATGTTATACTCACGGCGTGAATCTGTGAAGGCTCGTTCGATTCCATATGCTGCGTGGCAGCGTGTAACAGCGATAGATACGCATGTGAAACGATGCGTTGCAGCAACGTTATGTTAATAGAACCTTACTTATCGGCTCCTGTACACAATGGCCGAGGATGGCGCATTTCTGACGTCTATACTTATTTGGTTGATGTTTTGGACTTTGAGTATAGAACTTCGATCATAAAAGGGCTATTTTACTTTGGTTTGATATAATTTAAGCTGATTGTAGCAATGGGTCTAAAGATGGCATTTGGAAATCATGCAGTAAGTGACGTTTAGCTTTTTTAAAACAGTGCGTGAATGTGCTATGGTGCAGCAAAGGTAAAAGTTTTTAGTGTGTCTGTGATTGACAATCTCAATGTTCTCTTGATTTAAAACAAGTTATCTTATAAACGTTCTGTTTTTCCTTTCTGGTCAGAACTTTTATATATGAAGTCACACATGTGTTAGAATACTGGTTTGTTATCAGAGTATGTTCGTCAAATGTCTACGTATTTTACAAGATATCTGTGTGTAAATATTAAAGGTGTTTTTTTTTATGAAGTGATTATACATGGTACAATCACTGACCAACGGTCGCAGGGCGAAATATATGATTTGAATAGTATTGTCGTAAAACGGCTCGCCTACAATAATCGTTTATTTTTTGGTGGTAAAGGCCGGCAGCGTGCAGGGCCCGCACAGCCATCGTGTACAGGAGCTGGCGCGCGCCTCACCTGGTGTATCTGCGCGGCCTCGCTGAGCTCCATGAGCTGCTGGGCGGCGCGCAGCAGCGGCAGGTGCGCGTGGCTGACGAGGCGCGGCAGGCGGCGCCACTCGCGCAGCGCCTGCGCCGCCGCCGCCTCCGCGTGGCGCTCCACGCCGCCCAGCGCCGCCTCGCCGCCCGCGCAGATGCACAGGTAGCCGCGGTACAGGTTCACCAGCCATGCTGCGGACCGACCGCCACGGTTTACAAAAGCTGCTAAGGGAATTAACCACTCTGCTCGACTAGATTTTGACATATGGCATATCAGCTGACTCGACGGAATGTTGCGAATTACGTCATGAAATTCAGTAATATACATCAACTTTCAGCATTCAAATTTATTAAGAAAAATATGTTTCCGCGCTTATTTTATACAATATATTTGTGGCAAATATCTTTAATTATTTGTTGAGGTCGGTCAAACTTCGTTAGTCTACTACGAAAGTTGTATAAAATAGGTATTACTACACCTATCCAAAAGGTAGGCACCTTAAACTCGCTGGACATATGTACATAAACAACCTATTCTCTTGCTGAAAATATGCAGAAGGGAAAAATAAAGATACTATCATTCTCTCCGCGTTCTTACTTTTACAATTTTTCTTACTTAAACTACTTATAAAACGCAATCAAGTCTTGATAAAAATTACAAAAATTTGTGTTTCGACATGACACTTCTTAGTGCTGACCATCCGTCCAGTTTTCTTATTTCGATTCAAAAATTGCATAAAGCCTAATCGATAATCGGAATTTGCAAAAAAAAAAAAAGGTGTAGAAACTATATATATCCTCTTTGGTATATTTTTCATGAATTAATTTATTTTTGAAATTAATCATTTTAATTACCGTACCTACACGTACGGTGTGGTTAAGTGTGTAATTTTTTATGGTTCCGTACGTCCAAATGAAAAAACGGAACCCTTGCAGGATCACTTGTGTCTGTGGGTCTTGTCTTTTCTTATTTGCTTCGAATCTACTGGACCGATTAAATTGAAATTTGGTACATATATGAATTTCTGTGACCCAAAGACGGACGTGTAACGCAAATAAATTAATTTTGAAAATGGGGTCAATCTTGGGGGGCAAACTAAAAAATAAAAAAAAAATCTTTGCTGTACCTCTGTGTGACATATCAAATGAAAGGGCTTATTGTGGGGTTTTAAATATATTTGCTTAGTAACTAAAACAAAAGTTATGTGGCCGTTTGTCTATGTGCCGGTCGGTCTGCCTCTCTGCCGTCTGTACAAACCTAAACTAACCGTAAAATCTAGATTTTGACCAATTTGCACCGGCCAGCCTTTCTTACAGGGTTAACGCGGGCGTTTTCGTGGACGCGCGTTGTGGGACGAAGTAGGCACTCCTTATGTCCCAAGCTGCCGTTCTGTAGCTTGGGATAAAATTTTAAGAACTGTAGTTGTCTGATTTCTAATTTAAATGATCTGAAAATACTTTTACGGAACCCATAATTTCGTCATGTCAGTCTGTGCGTGCGTTCGGGTGTCAATGCCATTAACCATTTTACTCGTAGACGTTAACGAGTGTTAATAACACTATATCGTATTCGTATTCTATGCACGCAAAATGGTGTAGTAAAATTACGATAAACATAATTAGAGGTAGCATTCCCCATGCATGTACCCGAGGGTTTAAAAAAATCTATGCACACAAGCGTGTGGGGGGTATTGTTGGAACTTATAATTAAAATTATAAAGATGTTTCTAATTGACTTAACTTTTAAAGTCAGTTTTGACATATGGGATATTTTCGTTTAAAACCGCAGAATTAACTTGGTTTTTTACAGTTTTTTCGAGAACTTTTATGAAATACAAACTTATTTCTGCAGTCGATCAAATTAATGATATGCGCTGTGCATGCGTAAATATTCATCCCAAGTACGGGACCTTCGCTGTGCATGGTCCGACATACACTTGGCCAGTTTTTTTTTTAAATTTCGTTGGGAAACTACCACAAAAAGTAAACAATTTCTATTATTCAAGTAAACTAATATAAATAAAAACTACCAAGCTCATACAGCTAACAAAACATAATGAAATGTAAAGTGTTTGCGGAATACTTAATTAATCTATCATCATTTCCCAAACTTTTGCTAAGCCTATCTAAAAATGTATACTGGGCATTCTGTAGCAAACTATTAGAAAGTATCAAAAATTAATAATTGCACAATAAATAAAAATAATTTTGAATAGCAAGCGCATTCCGAATATAAATTCAAATATAGAAACAATTCGGCGCGAAATTGAATAAATGACTATGGTCATAGGTCCTCTGTTATTGACTCAGTTTCAATATAATGTCCAAAAAAGGATTAAAATTACATTAGGAAAGCATAAATCATTATTAAAAATAATGCTTGTTGTATTTAATGCTTAAAATAATTTTATTTCAATTTCTGAGAATCGATTTCTGACATTCGTCATATTAATTACTCGGGTCATTCGAAATTAAAAAAAAAATCGTTTGGCATAATCGCTTTCGCACATCATTACGATAAAAAAAAACAACAATGGTCGGCGATTTTGAACACAAATTAAGTAGTGGTAATGAATAATACGTGTTATTGGACCTGTGTTTCAATATTACGTTAGGATTTGGGCATTTTCGTGTTTTTTATAATATTTGTAATAATATTTTTCACATTTTACATCTTATCTATAGTCCATTTACAATAGCATTAGAAAGAAGTTAAAAAAGGTTATTTTTAATGCACACTTTGTAACAAAAATACAATAAACATTGTTACATTATGATAGACGCCGAATTTATTATGATCTATTTTTACAGCAGCTGTCACACTTAATTGTAACCATTTTAACTATTTATCTTATGAAATTATGTGGCTTTCATTTATAACTCCAATTTAAAATTACAGTGTCAATGCTAAAAACCTAAAAGAAGCAGGGATGAACAATACTTGGAACGTTATTCGTTTCACTATAATTCTACCGAATTTTATTTTAATTGAGGTGGATGCGCTGCAGTAGCCCGCGAAATCAGACGAATTCGGAGCAATTCTAATTTAAAGGGATGTATTGATGATTTTTAAGATTAAAATTGTATTATTGCCTACATATTTCTTATTGTTGCGCATCATATTATTTTTATTAAGATACAACCTTACACTGACCCGCAAATTGCAAAAAAAACAAGAAAATTAGAATTTAAGCATCTCCCTTAAAATTGTTTTATCATAACTTTGAAATAAAATGTTTTGCATTCCTGCTTCTACGAGCCTCTTTTTTCTAATGCTCTTTTTCTAATGGAGTTTACATGTGTGTGTGTGACTTTTGTGAAAAGTAAAAATGTAAACACGCACGATTGGCGCGAAACTTCGACTTTAGATATCAAAAAACTACATTACCACTACTTATTTAACATGAACAATGGATGAATTCGTCAAATAATTAAATCATGTATTATTCATTGCCCCTGTGGTGGAGTTTGGATTTTCGAAATCCCCAATTTTTATGTTTTTTAGCCTCGATCACCACTGTCATCAAAATGACGATTATCGCATTGACAGACTTGAATTTAATAAAGGTAAATTAATAAACTTGCGCGCTAAATATGGAAGATTGAATGGCGATAACATATGAGTTTTTTATCCAACTCTCTTAATTAACGCACATTCATAAGATTTGATGGGTAGCATAATCAATATTTACATTATCAGTAAGGGTGTCGTATGTCGTCATTTCAAGGTCCAATGGGACCCGTTAATGAGCCAGCGGAGGTTCGTGTGTTCGGGTCCATTCGGGGGCGCTACCGAACTATACGGTTAAACAGCATCGATAGCTGCAGCACCAACTAATATTGCTATACCAGTTAATGTGAAACATGTACACCTTTACGTAATGTACGAACATCTTATGTACCATGTTTCTGACCAATAAATTACTTTGACTTTGATAGTTTCTCCACTCAAAGAAGCGATTATCGAAAGGAGATTTAAATGTTGAATCATGTAGTTATACACAGCTCGTACGATACTCACATTTCCAAAGATGAAAAATGCTTTGCCTTCAAAAACTTACAACATTCAAAACATATTTCAAGTTATTAAATCACAATCGCCTGGCAAGTCTAGTATGACATAATAGATTATACTAAACTTTTGTTTCTTGGTTAAATTGAAAAAATTACACATGAATCTCAATTCGATTCTTAAGGTACGGGTCTCACCTCTCGACAATCGAACAACTCTTCTAGTGTTACCAAGGCTTTACAAAGCACTAAGCAAGCAAAAAAGAAAAATGAGTATCAGAACAACTTAAATTTTTATTCATAATACCAATGAAAGCTTATGAATATAAATAATTATACTACACGTACCCAGTTCCTTAGGACAGTTATATTCAACCTCAGCAAGCGCCTCCTTCATGGTTGTCCAGTTAGGGTTCCGCCACGAGCTCTCTAATATCAGGAAGGGATCTCTCCCACTCCTGCTCAAGCCAAGCTCTAAAAGAGAATCCCACTGGTTCAGTTCCTTGGCGCATTTGAGCCAATGTTGGGTCCAAAGTGTGCACTCTTTGTGCATGTTGTAGGAAGATGGGTTGGCGGTGTATTCCTGTTTTAGTTTGGCCATAGCGACGTCGTACGCAGCCTGGGGTAGAAAGAATACATGTTTAATTATTTTTGCTAATGTTATTGCGGAGTGTCACTTCGTCACATTTCTTGCCTAGTGTGAAGGTTTAAGAAAAGCTTACTTCTTTCAAAACAAGTATATTACTACTGCTAGTAACAATAAAATTTAAGCTTTTGCATTAAAAATCAGTAAACTTTAACAGTAGGCAATAGTCATTTAAAATGGAACTTATATGACTGTATAGTATATCGGCCAAATTCTAAAACGCTACCCAATTTTGATTCGATGTAACTCGAGCATAAAAGTGCTGTCACTATGACTGTTAGATGTATTCGAAAGAAAGACTTTCAAGATCGTCTTAAAGTTATGTATCGTTCCGGGTAAAATATCATGCTTAAGTATAAAGATATGATACGTACTTGCGCCTGTTCGAAGAAGCCTTGCTGTTCGTACGCGATCGCGACGTTGGTCTCGCGGTATCGCGCGTGTTTCTGCCACAAGCCGGACCACATGTCCTCTTCTTGTAGCAGCTCGAACATGTCGCTCAACGAGTCTAGTACCTCCTGTGAAGTATTAGCATTGATGAGTGTCTAGTATAGGAAATTGGACTTTATGTCTATAGTTTTAAGACTCATTTTAATTGGAGTTTCTTGCCAATTGTGGAAAGAATGTGCATTAAGTTTACATGAGTCAACAATTTTTTTTTTTTTTCGATATTCGAATGTTATTGGCGAAAATCTCTCCAAATAAATGAGCCTTTACAAGGGTAACGCGTACAGATTTACATCAAAATATCATTTTGACAAAAATGTCGATGTTTTACCCATTTTATTTTGATTATGGTCAGCAGAAAACCAATAAGAAGTGATTTTAATACAAATCTGTGTGCCAATACAATGCTATACTAACATTCGCGAAAGCCTAAGAAACTACAATTACACATTTAAAGCATTTCACTAACTACAATTTAGTTTTAAAATATTATTTGTTACCTGTATTGTCATAAGTCAATTCATTCCATACTTCTTCCCATACTCCCAAGAATACAACCCAGTCCTTCGCTTTGTACCATTTTAATTTTCGTTGTTGTGCAGATAATTTTGAACAGTGCGTTCTTCTCGACTTTCTTGACGCTTACCGTACGTCAACAATATGAAAGCTTCTTGAATACAGAATCTTAGATAATTTATATGTATTGGCACCTAATGGACAATCTACTTTAGCATTATGTAGTCTAAGTTGGTTTTTGAGTGAACGTTTATAATAAATAAATTTCGGTGGCAATAGAATTTAAACTTTGTCGCGTATGCCATTGAGGCCGAGATTTATAAACGTTACTTAGCACATGGATTAGCTTAGAAATGTTCCCGTCTCCGTCTTACACTTGTAGTTTGACAGTTGTGCAACAGTGGCAGGAACAACGCTTAGTCAAAGTGCGTGCTAAGTAACGTTTATAGGTGTCGACCTGAGTTTGTGTTCCCAAAACTTGATAATTATCTAAGATTCTGAATTCAAATACAAGTGAACAAAGGTATATATAGGTGCTTACAGTAGGTGTAGTAGTTTCGATGTCATAGTCGTATATTTCGAGCGGCTCTCGCTGCGCTCGTCCACTGGCCTGGTCGATGGCCATCTGCTCTAGGTTGAGCGTCATACGATGCCAAAGGTTGTGTGTCTTGCCCAGGTATTTCATCATGGGTCTGGCAACAAAGTAGGATTAACGAAGATTTAATAGAATGGCCTTAGCAGGTCAACGGACATGTGAAGATAAGCAAATCAAAATCAGTTATAATCGCTTCAGCAACTTTGATGATGTTACAAAAGTCATATCTTTATTTCAATTAGAGCATTTTTAGAGACTTTGAAAGTTTAACAACGAAGAAAAGTCACATTTTGAAAATGTTTTTACGTCTTGCAATATGAAACTGGAAGCTTTGAAGCACCGCAACGAAATATCTCACCACTCCGGTAGTTTTTGAATATACTAAAATATATCTTGATTCGATATCAATACTTACGGCTTAATGCTCACGGGCGGGTTGCACCTTGCGAGAGCTTCTATGAACGTGTTGAGAGCGCTGAGCGGCTGATCACGCTGCACCACGTGCACGCCCGATATTATGAACGGGACTATCTCGTTCATTACAGTCTGGAAATAATGAAATATTGGTCACAATACAGAGTCAAACTGGATTATTTTGGGAAACTTCAGGTATATCAAATCATAAAAAAGTATTATTTTAAAAATTTCATAGTTTTATGAAAAAGCTGCATGGAGTTAACTGCCGCGGGGCGCTCGTACTATGAGAAATATACGCGCGCGTGCGCTTAAAAGATGCTCAGCGTCCGCGATATTAAAGCACAAAGCACACAAAAATATACTTGCAAACTATTTCAGTTTCATTTAATCAGCTAAAATTCTTATCTTCCATTAGTTCCCCTAGTATTTTGAGTGATGCAGAATCACTTGACTTTCCTGACGACCTGTCCCAATCTGACTTAAAGCATAAGTCCCGCTGACATGAATGACTCTAGGTTAAAAAAAAAACAACAACAACATTATAAATACCAAAAGTACTTTGTTCACTTACCCCCAGTTGTCTTTCATCCAGCGTATTCCACAGCCTAGGGAACAGCCTGAGCCAGGTATGATGCGCGAGGGCATCGTCCATGTGACACAGTTGAGCCGCTGCAACTACGAGCTGCTCTGTGCGTACGCGGCGCGCTAGCTCCAAGAATTCTGATTGTTTGGCTACTATCTGGTTTAGGGTGCGTAGTCTGTGGAATAAGTAAGATGTATAGTCCCGCAAAATTATGGAATAATAAGGGTTTGAGGTCCACGAAAAAACCCAACATATTTTGCGCTTACAAAGTTTTATTAGGAGGATAATGGGCTCCCAAAAAGTGTTGGTGAATATAAATACTATCTTTATAATTTTCGGAATTCGGAGTGAGTTTTAACCAAAATTCGAAAATTGGATATGTTAACAAGAGAGCAGAAAACTAGAAACGGCCACAATGAAGTTTATACATTATTTATTACTTACCTATTCGTTACAGTTTTAGTGCAATCCTCTTTTTGGGTGGAACTGGAATCGAGATCCATATCAAGCACGTCTTCCTTATCAGGTTCCAGCGAGTCACTAAACCCATCTGAAGACTCTTCCTTCACACTGCTGAATATGACGAACGATTTGCGATCTTCACTGTCCGCCGAGTTTATCACTGATGAAATGCTGGGTAGCAGATATTTTGGATTCGATAGACGGATTTGGGTGCCTGATGAAGTAAAACAGAAAATATGTTTTTATTTCTATAATGTTGATGCCAAAATGCTGAATTCGCTTGTTATAAAAGTAATTGTCTAGAAATGGCGAAGGTTTGAGGATTTCATCACAAAAGCCGGATTTAAAACTAAAAAGGAAAGCCTTATGGCACTACGATTCTCTTTAGGTCTCATATGTTAGGGTCGGCTTCCAATCTCACCGGATTCAGCTGAATACCTGCTTCGGCACGGAGAGGTTTCGGTATGTAAGGATGGTCACCGACAGAGACAGACAGAATATGCTTAATTAGACACAAAAATGGCTTAAACAAATACAAGAAAAATCTATCCCTTAAAAAGTAAGCAATATTTAAAAGATCTTAGCTAGAATACGGGTCTAAGCAATAGCCAGACACCAAACCAAAGAGGCAAAACAAAGTAATTACTCACTTGGCACACAAGTAACAAGCAGCAACTCAAGGCACTGTTTAATCCAGAAGTGTTGTCCGATATGTTCCCAATTCTGCGAGCAAATGATGTAGAGAAGTCTGTCGAAGATGCGCCGACGTACGCTCTGGTCGTATACCTCGAAGAACTTGGCGCGAATGCTGGGTTGCGGGCAGCGAAGGCCCGCGAGGAACGCGGGTTCTAACTTCATTGATAGTTCTGTCATTTTTAGGTGGTCGTCTCTGTTGAGAGATGGAATAGTTATGTGACATGTTCAATTGAGTCCATGAGAGCCACAATGGCCTAACTGTCATTTTTTCAATACTGACTTTATTTGAAAAAACTGCCCTAAACTGTAAAAGTCATAGCGCCACAGTGGCCTAAAAATTAGTTCAATTTTTTTCAGTTAGGCCACTGTGGCTCTCATTGCCTCAACTTATGTTACAAAACATGACTTGTGTGAGATGCTGAACAATTAATATTAAGATACCATTGAAAAATTCGCCTTTTGTTGATAAGTTCAAGAATTGACTTTGATTGATATAGCTGTCTAATAAACATAAAATCTATTCAAATTTGTGTTTAAAATTGATGTTATTTCAAGTTAAACAAATATCAACTTTATTTTAACAAAAATTAAGTTGATTCGAAAGTGAGTAGCACTATTGAAAAATTTATAAAAATGTTTGAAGTTGTAGCGTAAACTGAACTTTATTGTGTTGGAATTAAAGTTATTTTTCCAAAAACTCATATTTGTTTACATTTTTAGCAAATAAATCGCGAATGCAGATTAAATTATTTGGAAATGAAAATTACATATAAGACTTATGGCAGTGAAGTGGGACATTTAAGGTTGAAAACATTTTTTGGACTACAAACGAAAATCTATGTTCTTTTGTCAGTCACTAAGCATCAAATATTATCTACATACCTGTACACATAGTTAATAAGTTCCAAGAATAAAGCATTAAGCTCTATATCTTCAGGGAACCGTTTCTCCACATACTGCATAAGTTTGACCAGCAGTATCGACTTCTCTCTTAGCGAGGGCGCAGCCCCAGTGGGGGCGGAAGTCCCGGCCGCACCAGGTACTGTACCGCGCCATTTTACCCACTCTTCCACCATGCGGATTATGGCTTTCATTACCTGTAAAGGGAGAAGGTATAAAGTAAACAAAGTCGTATTTACAGCTCATTTCATAATAGTGTTCAAAAATAAACTTTAAGCAGAGTGACACACGGTATACTTTAAAAATTCTTCTACCATGCTTATTATGTCTCTCATCGTTTAACTGGAGCAGTTATACGTTAAATAAAAACGTCATATTTACACCTCATATTATAATAGAGTATTGTAAAATGGACTTTAAGCTGTCTAGTACAGATAATATTTTAAAATGACAAAATAGTAGCGATAAAATGTTACCTTTGCGTCCGTAGTTTTCTCGATAAGTCCAACTAAAACAGTGCCGATGAATGTCTTCCTTGTATCCACGGTCATAACAGAAACGCGAGCTTTTAGTAGATCTAATGCCAGGATCTAAAAAAGAATGTTGGATTCATATTGTGTGGTTTCATTACTTTAACGTCTACTCAAGCATGACAGCGACAATTCAAAAATCCATTTGAAAAATCGGTGTACACGCGACGCTAAATATTAAAAAAAAAAAATGTAATTTATTTTGAGGTGGCGCAGGAAAAGAGTTCCTGGGAGGATTTGGGGGAGGCCTTTGCCCAGAAGTGGGACAACATAGACTAAAAAAATGTTTTAAATCAGTCCCAACCCTTACCAATATAGCTAGATATAATTCTAAAGTACTTACAAGTAAATCAGCTAACGCATGATCTGGACTGGGCGCCACGTGATCTCTGGCCATTCGTTGCAACACCCTCATCAGCGGCTGCAGCAGCCTATCAATATACGAAGGACTAGACGCGCAACATGCTTTAAGCATCATGAGTGGTCCGAGCAAAGCGCTGGCCCCGCTTGGGGTGGTGGTGCCGGCCGCTGCAGTGCCGCTGCTTGCCGCTTGACCGCCTGCGGATTTCTCGTATGTAGCTAGGCCTTCGAATGCGTATTTGCTTACGCAGGCGTATAGGGTTTCTAGTTCTTCGTACTGTGGAATAAAAGGGAATAATTTATGTTATAAGTGATCATTAGTGTAACTTAACAACTTCCGGTTTCTAATAGCCTGATTTGAAGCATGCGCAGACAGCGCGATTAACAGAAGGGCAATTCTCGTCATTTTAAGATCGTTCAGTCTGATATCAGTCTCAATCTGTCAAAAAATACTTCTAATTTCCCTACATTTCGACAAGTTTTTGACATTTGGTTGTCGCCGAGATGAGACTGCGACTAGATTTTGAACGTTTTAAATTACGAGAATTGGCCTTCTGATCAGAGACCTTTCTCTGATCAGTATATCGCTTTCAAATCTAACATTAGCTCGTGTGATTGGCTGTCGGGAATAACAACATCCAATCGAAGCACTTGTCATCAGATTGAATAGAATAACATATATTTCAAAAACTGGGCCAAAAAACCAGACAAGAGCAGAACCAACAGATTTAGTTTTGTTGTACATACTTATGTACTTAGCTTTTTTAGTGTTTTTATTCCAGCATTTAAAATTGAAATAAACAATTAATAAATGTTATATTAGTTAAGCAAGTTATTATTTCGTTTATACATTTGATTGTCTTATTTTATTATATTTTTAAATATTAGTATAAAAACAAAAAAAAAACATTTAAAAATATAAAAAAATAGTGATCCACAGGTGTCGGGAGCAGGGTCCAAGCTACCGGTGCTTAGGGCTCCAGAGATAGAAACCTCCTCACAATGCGAGCCGTATCTGCCGAGAAGTACTGCCTTCTGAATCAGGCCTTTGATCCAACCGCCTAACGAGAGCCTCGATGGATGTTGATCGAGGCTTTCGGCCATCAGGCCATTGGCCGATACGACAATCGGCACAATGACAGTCGAGCTCACATTCCACATGTTAACAACCTCGTGTGCTAAGTCAAGATATTTCATTTGCTTATCTTTCTCAGCTTTCACGAGGTTCCCATCATGTGGAATGGTAACATCGACAATAATTGCGTGGCGCACTAATCGATCTATCACCAGTATATCAGGTTTGTTGGCGACAAGTTGTTATTATTATTAGTGGCCTAAAATTCATTAATTATACGTTACATACCTTCGACGCTTGCGCAGCTCCGGTGGGTTCAGTCGGGAATATCGCCGTCAGTTTAGCGAGCAGGTTGTGCGTTAGTCGTACTATCTTAGGATTGGTAGACGATACACAGGCCGCCAACCCGCGTTGGAGCGGCTTCAAAGCCACCAGGATTTGTTCCCGGCGTAGGACTCCTAATAAGAATACGAGTAGTTCTAACGCAGTGCATGCGTTTGCACAACCGCTTGCATTTGCGTCTGCTGTTGAGAATACCTGTAAATAAAATAATACTGAATTGATTTTTGTTCCAGATTTACTACGAATAATAAAAGGCGAGAAATGTAACTCAAGCTCAAAAATGGCACCACGCAAACTGTACCGCGGTGGGCGTCGCCGAAAACTGTACCGTGCACCGCCGACAGCTCGCCGGTATCATTGCGTTGATGATTATTATTATTCTTTGCGTTGTTTACATACTGCAAATATGCCAAAAAGTACATAACCAAGATTTTTCAAAATATTTTTCTGATAACTGTCCCGACTTCTGTTACCCGCCTACCACCCGTTTCTGGCTTGACGTTGATTTCTGGTTCACCCTGTATATTAACGGCCACGTACTTTGCAGGTTTTTGATCTTGTACTTACTTTACTTTCGAACCATTCGGAGTTGTATAGCATCATCTCTGTCACACATACAGTCCCTTTCTGAAGGTCTAATATTGGAAGGTCTTCTACTTACTTTATCCAACCACGGCAATTTGGGCTCGCACATATGCGGCCACACATCAGGTTTCAACGCAGTCTTGAGCAGTAACACACAGCGGCGAGACAGTTGCTCGCCCGGGGACGAACCCGCGGACCCGCTGCCCGCCACCGAGCCGTCGTTGACCTGCACATGTGGGGACACAGGCCGTGATAACAGTAATTATGTGAGGGAAAAAGACAATCAAATCAATAACCAATATATGGTTATTGATTTGGTTTTTATTCTGTACATGCGGTAGTTTCCTTCGTAGTAGATAAGTTGTTTGCTCTCTGCAGTGGGACAGTATAGGCAAAATAATAATAATTACTTTCTTTATTTTCTAGTAATAATGGATTTCTTTAATTAAACCAAACCATAGACCATGCAAAAATATGTATTTGTGATTTTTTGCATATTTTTGCTGGAAGTATTAGAAAAGAAATTAAATAAGTAAGTAAGTTGTATATTTTGTATTGTTTTATGTATTTTTTATGCTATGTATTTTTGTGGTGTACAAAAAAGTATATATAAATAAATAAATAAGTAATGATGTTTGTTTGAAAATATATAGTAAGTATTATTTTTAAATTGATGATACAATTATGTTTTAAATAGTCGACAAGTTTCCGTGATTATATACTTTAGAACACAAATTTTCTACGACATATAGCCTGCACGGTGCCAAAATTAAATAAAAATTAATTTATATTATTTATTAATTCTTAGCGTGTCGATGACAAAAATATTGTTCATAAGTTAAGAAAAAAATGTTTATAAATACACATCTAATGAATTTTTATCTTTAGCCAAGCGTTTTCCTTGGTTTCAAAACTAAATCAAATGCAGTTTTATTAATTGGCTTAGATCTTCAAACTTAGTATAAAATATAAAGATATTTACTTGACAAGCGAGCCTCAGCAGTAGATTAACAACAACATCGACGTGTTGTCTATCTAACGGCTTGGCTGCGTCTGGCTCCATGCGGGACGCACTAGCCTGCGGACTCGCCCAGCCAGTGTTCAGTGCTTTACGTCCTTCAGAGCTACTCTCGTCTGAAGATATGCGCTTCATTGCGCCGCTTGGTGATGTTGCAACCTGTGTATGACATAGAGGCAATTTTAATATAATCATGACTATAAAAAATTATCAAGCAAGTTATGTGCAGATCGTTCTTTCGTTTGTGCATGCATTGGATTCAGATTAGCAGTCAATGAAAGCCATTTTCAAGCATTTTACATAACGTCGTCGACCAGTCACTAGGACCAATTCTTACACCTAATAACATCTAGATCCGATTGGACGCCAAAGACGCAAAAGCGGGGTTTGCGAGGTAAGATAAAAAAAAAGGTTTCCTTTATTTTACTCAAACTAATACAGTATGTTATCGTGATTGTAACATTTAGGCCGGAATAAATATTATGATAATCGATACATTAAGGTTTGTAGACAAAGACTCTTACCACATTATCCTCTCCCGTGTGATCACGTATCCTCTGCAGTTCCCATTTGAGTGCGACCTCGGCCAGGTCCACGGCAAGGCGCCGGTGCTCGAGCGAGGCCGAGGCTGAAAAACCGAGGCGCTGCATCGCGGCCACCATGTGGCCCACTAGCGCGTGGCGGACTGGGAAGTACACCTGTGTGTATAGAAGAAAAAAAAATACAAAATATATTAGATATTTGTTAGAAAATACACAAGTGATTGTGATTGGACGTTTTACGCAAAGAACTGAAGGGGTGGGTGGAATTATTTCAACATGCTCATACTACGCAGTTTCGTACTTTTTTCTTCTTTCAAAACGTTTTCGGAATTAAAAAAAAAATACTTTGTATTAAATGTAACGCTACTTCGCTATGTTGGGTGCTTTTTCCTGTCTCCACCAGTCAGGATTGCACTGAGTAGAATCCGGACTCATTGAAAGTATACACATCTTAAGAACGTGTCCAAAATAGTACCAGTCTACAGTTTCGAAACTTATGATACGTTTAGTTGTATTTCTTTAAATTGCTCAGTTATCGGAAAGCTTCATGTAAAATACTGGGGGGCCTACTCTGAAGTGCAAAGTGCAAACGATCGGATCGGACCAACACATGGCCGAACCGAATATTATTGAAAAATGCGAAAAAAGTTCGGATCGGCTCAGTTGGGTTGGGACCATAGTCAATATTCGAAAGAGTGTAGGATCGGAACCGACCGAACCAAATAGTAACTTCGTAGCAGGAAACGGCCAACATTCGGCCGTATTTAGTTGCATCCGGTTAGACTGGAAGCCGACCCCAACATAGTTGGGAAAAGGCTAGGCAGATGATGCTCAGTTATATAATTATAACAATAGAATAGCGCCAACATACCTTATAATGCCTAACAACAAGCTGTAGAATATGGAACAGCTGTTGCACCGAATGTCCATCCTCCACTATGATTTTCTTGGTCCAGTGTGTGAGCATGGTGTTACCATCCTCCATACGTTGCGGCATGGCCGGCGTTAAGATTTCTAGCGCCTGACGAACAACCGAGCGTGCTTCTACTGCATGC
This sequence comes from Apamea anceps, assembly GCA_951799955.1. Classification (NCBI taxonomy): domain Eukaryota; kingdom Metazoa; phylum Arthropoda; class Insecta; order Lepidoptera; family Noctuidae; genus Apamea; species Apamea anceps. The sequence continues at coordinate 7,966,387 of OX637505.1, read as the reverse complement.
GCTTTTAGAAGACTGTGGAATACTGTAAAAAGAAAACAGTCATATACATTTCAAAAGAAAAGCAGAATATTACATAGAATAAATAATAAAGCAATTTTACATTAATGTGAACGAATGTGTTTTTATGCAGTATGTATGAAGGTGATGTAAGTAAAAAAAGCTGAGGCTTACCTTGCAACACAATACGCTTATGTATTGCAAACTTCGCTATTATATGACTTAAAAGGAGATGTCCATGATACCTGCAGAGAAAGACAATAGAATTAGTGTTATAATAACAGAAGATAGATTTCAACTAATGATACATGTTGCAATATTGACCATGTTGATACTGATTTGTTGTTCCGGGTCTGGCTGTTTGTGAGTTTAAATGTTTGTAAACGCACCCACGATACAGGAGTAATAGGGTATTTTCCTAGGTAAAAAAAATATTATCATATTTAGTCCGTCAGTTAGATTATCGAAAAATAATGGACACGTATTTTTTCTTTTGTCAATTGAACAAAAAATGACAAAGATAAAGCGCGTCAAAATTCGGGATTGGGGGTCGTGACGTCACGCCATGCTAAAAAGTGTAGCAAGGAGTGTTGATAAAAGAAAAAATACGAGTCCAATATTTTTTGATAATCTAACTGACGCCTAATTAGAATTTTTTTAGGAAACTAGCCTATTCCTAGTGTGGGGGCAATGTATAAAAAAAAATATATATATATATATTGCGTGATATAAGCATAGACTTCAGTTTTCCTTAGCTTCAGACCTACTCCCAAGTAGGTCTGAAGATATCCTACAGAACTTATTAGAAATTGTCATCTCTAACCCTCGTGATTTTGTGTAAACCAAAAAAAAACATGTCCCATATTTATTTCTACCAAAACAAACAAAGGAATCATAGGGCATCAAAAAATTCGTCCGCATCGCTGTCAACAGGAACAGTGCCCAAAAGGCTGGTAGCATTGCCACGTGAAGAGTCGACTGACCGCTTGGCGATATATCGAAAAACCAAATGGGCACTCGGAACCCATGACCCTAGTGTTTCAAGCCCAAACGGCTCGAACATATAACTTCGAATCAAAACAAATAAAGCAAATTATAATTTAACATCCCATGCATTTATTTGTTTGATCATATCTCGACATTTTACCTTGTCGCAGGATCCACATAATTCTTGCCCAGCAGACATGGCCAGGCGAAGGTCATGAGTCTCCGAAGTTTATTGCCCTGCTTCTTATTGTTCGCATCGTGTATATGCGCAGACGCTTGCTCCAGTAGTAGGCACGCGAACTGTAGGAGGGATATGCGAACCGCGTCTGAACACGCGAAGGGATTCTCAGGATCGATCACCTGAGATAAAAACTGGTATTAATTAACGCGACTATCATGTGATTGCGGTTGGAATTAAATTATAGTTATTAGTAAGGTTAGTTTTGATGGCGATAATATACAGGTGGCAGGGACATCGACGCGCCAACTGAAACCATGAATTCAGCACATGATTCTAGACCTACGTAACGTAGAATTTTTTCGAAAATATTTGCTGTTCAATACATTTTGACCGCGTAGTTATTGCATTTTCTATGGAACAACTTATAGTATTTTTGATAACCGACTAAAAATTTCAACGACCTTATGTTGAAATTATTAAAAATCATAATAAATCCACGGTAACAGGTTGCGCGTCGATGTCCCTGTCACCCTGCAGAAATATATTTATTCCCAGGTAAATACACACATGCTACAATACTGTAGGTATTAGTAAATTATAAATAGGTTCTAGGCCTTTTTTAATTTTAGGCTGTGAAATAATCTGAAGCCCAATTGGTAACAATAAGCCTGACTCTAAAGCCCATATAAATTAAATGCATTTTTAAGAAAAATTATGCTGTCATTAAATTCGAGACAAAACGAACGATGATAACCTTTCAAAGTGGAATAGTTCATAGTGCATTCTATATTTTAAAATAAAGCTTAAATATGGTGTATTAAAAGCCTCCCATGGCTTTGAAGCTGGTAATAAAGCAATTTAACCTACCGCTGCCTTGCTATCTGCTTATATTATATTCTAAATTAAAATAAAAACTTACGTTATTAATAAACACGGAGACGACATTGTCTGGATTATCCTGATAGGGTGCCGGCGGTCCGCCCACGATCTTCTGCCCCTTATCGAAGCTGACCGCAAAGCACGGAATCAGGATCATCTGCAGTACTTTGGCTTTAAGATCCTGTGACATGGCGTCACTGGAGAAATGTTCCACGAAGCGGAAGAATGCTGCGCGTTTCCAGTCTATATCGTAGGTCTGTGCCACTGTATTCTCGAGGAAATCTCGGAGGAACTGTGAAAGGGAAAAATAATTCTTTTTTATTACGGAAAAAAGGTACAAAGCCCTGTAATTCAGCTCGTCTTTAAGGCTGTGGGCGGCTACAAGATCGAAAGCAAATAGTGAGATGAAAATAAGGATGTGCTTTATATTCATACTGGTGCGAAAAAAAAACCTCATTTTTTATTACTGGGTAATAGATATATTTTACTTTCTTTGTGTTAAAGTGGTTATTTTGCAAGATGAAAGTATTATTGTTTAACGAGGTATTTCAGCAACGGTGAAACACCAAGAAAAATCATAGTAATTTACAGCCAATGTTCAAAAACGTGCGCAATCTTGGACCAAGAATCTTGTATTTACCTGGAAATCAGGTATAAACCGGTCACACAAAGCTCGCAGCAGCTGGAACAATAAGTCTATGCTGGACTTATGTTGGACGAAGTAGTGCAGCAATATCTTCACAATCAGCTTGGGTTCCTTCCAGTGTGTGCAGTCTACTATCTCTACTTTCTTGTGGATTTCCTGTAAAAAAAACACATTGGAATTCAAATAAAAACTAAATAGATATGAGGACGGGATTAAACATCGTTTGTCCCTCATTTTAAAAGACCTTGTATCTTATTAGAATTAATGAGATTATACTATCGTAAGTCTTAAAAAATCCAACCCATCATGGTGTCTTCTCAAATTGGCCAATAGTCATTTCTAGGCTACTAACTACTCAAAATAACGAAATAAGAAAGGACATAATGCCTCAGGCATTAAGTCCGGCTTTGTACAGTTTTTTTTTTTTACATGTGCATAAAGTTTTAATAAATTAATATACTCACATGATACGTGTCACTACACCAAATACGCTTCAGCAACTCAATCAAATCCGGCTGTCCTGACAACCACTTTTCATCAAACTTGATCAACAAAGAAATAACCCTTATTGCTTGGAACTGCATCTCAGCCCTATCAGCTGTTGGCAGGTTGGCGGCAGTACCGCCAGTGTTGGCGGCCAGTAATTGCATAAGGCGAGGTTTCTTGGTTGTTTGTAAAGCCTCTCGGTACGGAGGACCGGCTTTTGGATGTTTGATTAGGAAGACCAGGAATCGGCTCCATTGTTGGTCCTTTATATTGTTGTCACTTAGAATTAAGTCTAATGTCTCTTTTGGATATCTGGAAATCAAATGCTCATTAAAAATATTGGCCTTAAACTGTCAAATAAGGATTATGTGAGAGAAAATACAATGAAAAAGGACTAAATTTTAAACTGTTTAAAATTTTTAACTGGAATCACCAATAGATAGTAAGAAGAAAAACATAATACTAAAAAGAGAAGAACAAGAGAAAAACATAATACTTGGGTCGCAAGTAACATATTATGTAAATAGGACCAGTACTCGTACAAGAAAAAGATTTTCAAATTTCCAGCCTTTTCCAGTCAAGAATCACGAAAAATCTCTAAAATAAACATACCTCATGAGGAACTTAACAAGTGGTTCTCTAAATGGTGACCCAGCTTCGATCATGAGTGACTTCTCAGTGTGGAATATAAGTCTACACAGCACATCGATGAAACGTGGCGAAGCGGCCGGGATTTGATGGAATATACCGATCAGGATTATTATCTTCTGCTCGTTCTCCATGTTCTTTGACACACTCTGGAGGAAGTTGCCACCTGCGAGGAGTATTAGGTTACATGTAGTGCTTATGTAGAGCAGTACGCAAAATACGTGCATTGCCGTGGAGTTGCGGACACCAGGCTGTATTACCTTTTACCTACTTATGTAAAAATAAATTTAATAAAAAAAAAAAAAACAAAATTATGTTAGAGACTCCGATCGGCAAATTGGCCATGTAAAATCTGAAAATTGTTACTGACTTACACACGTTTTACTAGTCTGCTTTAGTTAGGGCTTTGGCATAATCAAAGTAATAATTTTACATTAGGCTGAGGGTCAACACTTTTTTAAGGTCAAAAGTTCCAAACAAAAGAAATACCAATCACAATACATACCTCTGTTTGTCTGTATAGAATAATCCAGCAACTTTTTCAGGAGTTGCAGCAACTGTTCACATAATTTCTCACTGAACGTTGAAGGGAACAGCTGAGTTAAATATGAGAGCCTCTTAGCTCCATTAACGCTCAAATGTCTATGGTCACCGAGGGTCAGCAATAGGGGTCGCATCACTGGGTGAACCATCTCCATATCGATTTGGAAACCAGACAGGAATTTCTGCATGCACTCGAATCCGACCTAGGAAGATTTTGTATCGTTAGAAATGTCTGATATTGGTAACAAACTATTAATCATACGTAAAGATAAGGCTTTCTTTAAAAATAAAAACATGTAGTGGAGTGTTTAATGGGAAAGCGGCAGGTTTCCCATTGATTACCACGGCTGAAAGGCCAATTTTTATATCAGACACAAAAGTTTATTTTACTCTAAAAAAAAAACCCGCACGATTCGCTAGTGATGTAAATCCTGGGGCTGCAGTCTCGACATTCATAGCGATCGCTTTACGACCGAATTTGGTCGCAAAGTTCTGTCACCCCATACATTACACACACCTGTCATCCGGGACTTTGCGACCGAATTCGGTCGTAAAGCGATCGCTATGAATGTCGACACTGCAGCCCCTGGCGTTTAGGAGGCTAAAAGCGAATGTCGTAAAAACATCAGACGATCGATATTGTGATATGCAACTTTTTTTGAATTCGGTAAGGGACGTGTGACTTTTATGCGTATTCTAACATTCGATTCAAAATAATGGTACACTCACTTGTTGCAGTTCCTGATCATTCTTCTCAAGAGACTTGTAGAGTACTTGGAATATTTTCTCGCGGCAGTGCTTCTCCTGTATGTAATGGCAGGAGGCGAGTGCCTTCAACGCTGAGGCACGTAGCGGGACTAGATTCACTCCTTTATAACATGGCAGCTTGCCTAACATCGCGTCTTCAGCCTCGCATAGAGATAGTAGCTCCCGGAAGAATACTTTGTGTTCGTTTATGTTTAGATCTACAAATATAAAAAAATAGATAGATTGATAGATTGTATCCCATTAACAGTGATGCGGACGAATTTTTTGATGCCCAATGGGCTCCTGCCTTTTTCTATATTTTTTCGTATTATATATTTGTATTTATTAGTGTTAGTTGATATTTGCTTACCTTGAAATAATATTAAAACTATTGTGCCACTAAGTAAAAAAACTAATGGCATATAACTATAAGCACTAAAGCGTACTCTTTCTAAAAATAGATGCAGATTAAAAAATATATATATATATACGGATGAAACACCTGGCCCATATGCTACAACGCTCAATCCCTTCCCTTCCCTTGTTATCGAACGTGGATCCACGCGAGACACAAGGGCGTTTTAATTATTTATGTAATTACGGAATTCAACCGGTTCATATTTTAGATTCTCGTCTCTCTTCTCTAAAACGAGAAACACTTGAGCGTCATTCTGGAATACGGACTCAAAAATGGTTTGTTCTTTCGGTACAAACTTAAAAAAACAAATATGAACGTTGCAAGATAATAAAAAGCTTGTAAAAGTAAAATAACTCTCAGTACAATAAAATCATACCTATCGTAAACAGCCTAGGTTTCAACGTAGTACAGAATGTGGTTCCGTCCATAAGACCCATCTGTGCATTGGCTGGTTGGTGTCGCAGTAAATGTTTCTTTGGCGGAATAATATCTGCTAACACTTCTCTGTGAGGATCCATTACTTCTGTTACAGTCTTCTTTTGTAGCTCTGATATTAGCTCTAGAGACTTCATGGCCTGCATAGAAATTAATTGAGAATGAAGAGGTCACATAATATAAATATAAGTACAGTACCGCGCGTTATATATCACATCAAAACAATATGAGTGAAAGAGACGACGCTCTACAAAACCCAACTTTTTCTAAAACGCGATGTGTTAAGGCGCGGTTATCGTAAATATAAAGTAACATGTCATTACCTGCTGTCGCACAAGAAGATGGGGACTCGTCACTTGCAGAACAAGTTCTTGTAACACATCGTGTAAGGCTCTTGCCTTCGCCGCAGCGACGTCACCCTCCGCCTCAACCGAATGTCCACAAGGACCCACCACGCAAACTCGAACAAGCCTCTCCAAGTTCACTGTAGCCATATCTATTGCTCCAGAAGACACTTCGCCCGTCAAATCCATCATAACAAAGAGAACTGCTTTCAAAAACGTGAACACGTGTTTGTATACCCACTCTAGCGCCATCTTCTCTACCATAAACTTGACTGCGATGCAGCCACCTAGCTTGGCGTACCAGGCCCGTTCGTAACACAATGCTGACATTCGTTCAGCAAGGTATTCCATCAAAGGCAGGCGGCACGCGCGTTCTCTGCTGCCTAGTACTGTAGCAGCAGTCTCTATCATAAGAACCAAAGCAAGGTGACCAGGCTTGCATAACTCTTTCTCTTCATGTCCCATTATGACAGCGATAGCATCGACGAGGACCAAAGCGTCAAGACCTTCTTTAGGTGAAGAGTTTTCTACAAACGGTCCCGCTTGCTGTGCTATCGCTACCATAGTGTAGTGTCTCACTAACGACACCATTGTTGGCAACACGTGGTGCCGTAGTTCCTTAATAGCTGCGGCCACAAACATTCCAGTAAGAGCAGTACGATGAGTGTTGCGTACAATACTGTTAGTACACTTGTAATAAGGTCCATTTTGAACCTGTATCTTGCCGTCGATGAAACTAGGATGGTTGAACAGCTTTTGTAACGTCGCCCTGTCGTCATCCAAATTGAGGGAGGATGCTAAGTAACACCTCAGTACCTCCCAACATTGTCGTCTGTAGAAGGGATCTGTCATGCTTGACTTTAGCGCAGAAAAAGCTGTTTCTATTACTTTGTCTACCTCGAAATCAATAGGTTTCGCTTGTTCTTGGAAATAAGCTTGTACCGCGGGCGGTGGCGCGTCTGTTTCACGATACTCCAACCTTTGTGGTTCAATCATCATCTTACGGTTACCACCGCCGAATTTTCCGAGTACCCTGAACGCGATTCTTGCGACTTCGTTATTCTGCAATGTTCTCCAAAGCGCTTGCATCAGGTCAGCCCTAACAGGCTGTATGTGTTCGTACAAAAAGTCGGGCTGTAAGTTATCGACGCAAAGCTCGAGGGTTCTCAACCCTTGTGATATTAAAGTGTGGGACCCGTTTAGTGCAGACACCAAAGGATCCATGAGCATAGGTAAATAAGGCAACAGGCTACTTAATCTAACGGGTACAGTCAAGCATAACTCGACGAATAGATCTTTCATGTGTTGTTTGTGAAGGCCGCTTTGTAAGCGATTCAATCCTTCAAGTAAGTTTGGTAGAAGTGGTAAAAATTCTTGGTATAGTAGGTCGTGACTACCGCCTCCGATGGAGCGGAATAACGCCCTTAGCAGTAGGAAGTAATTGTAGGGTTCTTTAGCAGTCATGGCATAATCCATGGCTTTGTTAACAATGCTGTGTAAATGTGGTCTCAGCATTTGTTCGTTTTCAGTGGGGAACAGGCTGACGGAACCAAAGACCAATTTGAAAAGTCTTAAGTAAAGGTTTGACCTCTCCACATTCGTTCCCATTTCCTCCATCCTTTGGAGGAGGTACTCAACAAGGACGGTGGCGAATATGGGCGACGTGGCAGGATTGGACAAGAATGTGTTGGCAATTATTTGTAACGTCGTATTTTTGTTAATTCTTTCAACCATATGCGAAATTGTCGCGGTAAATATTTCTTGGAAGGTTTGTGGGTTCATCATTGAAAACTGTAAAGAAAGAAATGACTCTGTAGGTACCCTCCTATATGAAAAATATTTAAAAAATATTTATTTAGTTTTTTTTTTGAGATAGTATATACACTTACCACTCCACTAAAATGCTCGAGCACTTCCTTCTCCTCCTTAGACCGTACATGTGGCTGCGCGGGCGGCTGCGCCGGTGCACGCGGTGCCGATAATGTGTATATGTCAAGCGACTGTAGTCCCCAGCGCACTAGCCGTATAAATACTAACGTTTCGCGCGCACTGAACTGCTTTTGACCAGTTATTGTGGTAGTTGATGTGCCTTCCGTGTTTGTTGTTGTTTGCTGTGATAAGATTAAGATTAGTTTATCATATTGCAGTAAACAAATACCCCCCCCCCCCCCCCTAAACTCAGAACGGTGAAGGAAAACATCGTGAGGAAACCGGCATGTCCAAAGTTCGAAGACATGTGACATCTACCAACCCGCACTGGGCCCGCGTGGTGGATTACGGCCCACTCCCTCTCGCAGAGAGGAGGCCGGTGTCCCAGCAGTGGGAACATTATAGGCTGATTATGTAAACCCCCCCTTAATACTCAAATGACACTTGATTTTGATTTTCTGTACTTGAAACTTATCGGCAATTTTGAGTTGCGTGTGAGTAGTCGGACATTATTGTTACAGAGGGGAAGATATTCATTTAACAGGATAAACAAGCCTTTTTGTATCATAGCTTTTTTTTTTACAAGAAGCATTAACCAGATTTCCTAGCGTGAACCCTTCTCTAACTAAAATTACAAAAAAATCCTGGGATTGTCCCATCTAAAAATGAGGAAATATTACTATCATTTTTGAATTTTTACAAAATAAGTCTACAAACCTTGCAAGAAGCACAGCCCCAAGTAATCGTCTTAACACCACACACCAGCGTCTTCACCAACGTCCTATAGTCTCCTACATTCAGATTATTCATCTGCGACGATGGGAACCCTATCTTAGACTTCTCCTCACTCTTGGACAGGCTGTCCAGGAAGTCTGGGGCCAGTTTCTCTTCTTCGACCTTGATTTCGACCGTGGAAGTCGTTGGGCCTGGAGTGGTGGGAGTACCAGGTGTGGTACCGTTTGTGCCATTGGGTGTTGGTGTTGTCTGTTTACTGGAACAAGTTAAATACATAGTCATGAAGGAAAGATGAGATGATTGGAAGTCATTAGTGGTTTATGCACAGTTTCTGAGGTATTTTTAATCAGAAGGCCAACTCCATTAATTAAAAACGTTCGAAATATAATGGCAATCTCATCTCAGCGACATTCAATGTCAAAAATGTAGGGAAATTAGAGTTATTTTTGACAGATTTAGACTGAGATCAGACTGTGAACATTCTTAAAATTACGAGAATTGCCCCTCAAAGCTTATTTCTTTGATAGGGCTCTCTGCTCGATGCTCAAAGAGGAGCAGTGCGGAACTGGAGTCGGGAGTTTTCTCACACGACCTCAACATAAACATATCCAGCCCGTTAAGAATGCTCAACACGGTCTACCAAGCGGAGTGTGTGGGTATAATACAAGCGGCCCATGTCATAGCAGCCAGGAGAGTTACGGACACTCATGTTCGTATACACTCTGACAGCGCCTCAGTCCTCCAATCCCTTGAGAAGGGATGCATCACATCAAATTTAATACTAGAATGTCACAAGGCGCTTGAACAGTTAACTGTATCGAGCCGCAACACAGTGACACTACAATGGATAAAAGGACAAAGTGGATCACTAGGTAACGACGCGGCTGACGAGCTGGCCAGAACAACACGTCAGTCTATGGACCGGAACCAGTCGTGTCCATCCCCTTCAATCAACTACGCAGGTGGCTACAGAAGCACACCCACACACAAGCAGAAATTCTAGTTAAAGGAGAACTTTGCCTTAATGGATAATGTTGGCGAATGAACAGCTATTGAGAGTTAATTAAATGAGAACCTCAAAAATCGGGTGATAGTAATCTAGATTTCTAGCAAACGCGAAGTTTGCCAACAGCTAATTATGGTGTTGTTCTTTACACTGACTTTAAAAGAAAAGAATCTATTTTCAACAAAACACTTCTACACACTTACCACTTATTCATTAACGCGGGTAGTTGCAACTTGGATATGGTCTTGAACTTTAGCACGAACACTTCAAGTATCCGCATAAGTAATTGCCGTCCCTGCGGCTGTGTGCCTGCAGCGGCAGCGCCTTCGCTCTCGGAACGCTGACGAATGCAGTCAACCAGGTTCAGTAGTAACTTGCAGGACATTGTTTGGATGCTGTATACACAAATATGAACATAAATGCTTGGTGCCAATTGATGTTATTTCCACTTAAACGAAAATCACCTTTATGCCTGTGTAAGTTTGTGATTTCAGCATGACTACTACCTACTATTGCAAATATCTTAAAAATGTTTGAAGTTGTAGCACAAAATGAACTTTATGAGGGAGCATTAAAGTTGGTTTTCTACAATCACGTCGATACCTTGTAGGAAGAGATTCATCATGCACGTTCTTGGAGAACAAATGAGCAGCGATAGCGAGATCTGTCAGTGGTAGGAGTTGTCTGACATGGTGAACTAAGTCGGCTAGCGTGGAATACGCCAGTGGACGTAAAGATTCATGGACGGTCCACCCGCCTCCAAGGAGTACATCTTCGTCGAATAGACGCTCCATGTATGGAACAAATTCTAAAAGAAAAGAAATATTATGTAAAGTACCACTTTCAGTTGAGCATTATGATTTTCGACAGGTTCAAAAAGATAAGTACGAGAAAGTTTGAAAATAATACGTGAGAGTTTACTTTTGTAAACCACTCAAGTTGTTTAATGTTAAAATTTATTTATCGTGAAATAAATATTATTCCATAAATGACCTTAAAAGTAATTTCAAAGTACATTATAATAATGCAGTTATATTTTATATGACATGTAAAGTTATAACTTAGCAACTAACTCAGTCTCAAATCCGTAGCTAGGATATGTCGTGTCGCTATGACCAGCTCCTTTCTCAGATGCGCCACTTCTGGTGGACATAAGGTCAACAGCCCTATAATGCCCTTCACCATCAAATTGGCATGATTGGCAATTGTGTCTTGATATATTCTAATGATGTAAGCCAAGAAGGCTAAAGTCTTGATTTGGGCACCCATGAAGTCTACGAAAACCTCCTTGTTGAATGAAGCTGATTGTCTGTAAAAAATATGTATAGTTGATGTAATACATAGTCACACTTACTTTTTTAATCTGTTTTGTTTAGCTGTAAGATAGAAGATAAATAAATAAATAGCCCACAGAAGTCTTTTGTTCAATAGTCAGCGTATTGTTTGACCAATTTGAAAATATTTTAATTTAGAAGACAAGAAGGTGAAACTGATGAACCCCAAGTTTTCTAAACAACACTTTAGTTTATGATGTTCTAAAATCTGTTCATATCTTACAAGTGACAGCATGAGGCAAAACAATGACATAAAATTAAGTTGTTTGTAAGATTAGTTAGTAGTCTTTTATATAACTTTAAATCAAGTAGGAACTGATGTCGTCACACAGAATAGCTTTTCATTTCAACTTCCTGTTGAAACTTACCGGTGGGTAGCAGCAGGTTGCAAAGTAATGGTCTCCATGATCAGAGGGATGAAGTTGCTGACCTCCTGATGGACGTTCTGTTTGTACAATTGGTACATGAGGACCACTATGATCGGTAACTCCTGAATCACCTTCAAGGAGAGCACTGATCTAGGGATCAGGTTGTACTGTAAGTGAAATACATAAAGTATATAAATAATACAAATGTCTCTCTGACTGTGAGGCAAATACGTATATAATTTTAAAATAAACTTAAATCGACAGATCGTTTATAATCCAAGGAGTGTAGAAACTTATTGTTGAAAAATATCAGAAACTTCGCCCTTCTGATATGAAAAACAAACGATTCTTTATCCGTTGCCAAAATGGCAAATGTACAAGACAACCCATTGGAAAAAAAATCGGGTTTGCCTCCCGAAGTCGCTACTTTTCGGGAGTGAACATGTCTGTTTTAAAGAGAAATGGAGGATGGAAATCATCTATGGTAGCTGAAGGATATATGTGTCAGTCCAAGCGAAAAGGGTCCAGTGCGCGGCATTTAGTTTCCGAGATATAAGAGGTTTTGTAAAGTTGGGTATAAAAATTGCATTTCGCGATTTTAATTGGTTATAAATAAATGCTCAATTATCTACAATTTCATATAGTAAATGACTATATACGATGTTTCTAAGTACCAGAAACTTTATGAAAAAAGTTTACTAAAAAGGTACCAGTGGGTGGCATGTCGATATTCTGGGAATAAAATACGTTTCAATACCCCGTAAGGTCCACGGGTCACGTAAACGACCTTACAATTGTATTAATTTGCAAACTAGATCAGACGCAATCACTTTTATAAGACAGTTTGCTAATGAAAACGGTTTAGTATTGCCGGGCCGATTACCAGGCCACCAATTTAAATCTGATTTAATAATTTTACCTTGTAGTATGTCTAAAGCGTATGTGTACAACAAATATTTGGAAACTATAGCTTTACTCGATAAAACTCCTATTAGTAGAAGTAGTTGGTATGATCTTTGGGAAGATTTTTGTCCATATGTCGTTATACAGAAACCGAAAACAGATCTATGTGCAACTTGTCAGAAAAACGTGACCACGTTGGGACGAATGGGTGGTTTAGATGAAAAGGAAAAAATACAGCTTGTAGAAAAGTCGAGGCAGCACCTTGATTTAGTGCAAAATGAACGAAAATATTATAACAATGTAATCAAAGTTGCGACTGATTCAATAACGGACTCTACTCTTATTCTTGGACCTCATGAACCATGTTCTTATGATGGCGTCATGCATTACTCTTTTGATTTTGCCCAACAGGTGCATTTGCCGCACAGTTCACAACAAATTGGGCCACTGTATTTCTTGACAGGATTTAAAGTCAGTTTATTTGGTGTTGCTGCAGAGCCTTTGAGAAAGTTCGTTTTGTACGTAATTCCTGAACCCTGTGCTACTGGGAAAGGAGCTAATGTAATAATTTCAATGCTACATCATTTTTTCGAAAATTTTGGTATAGGCGAAAAAGATGTTGTTTGTCATGCAGATAATTGTGCTGGACAAAATAAAAATAACTATGTCATGCAATATGCAACATGGCGAGTTTTAACAGGCAGACACCGAAGTTTCCGTATATCTTTCCTTCCCGTGGGTCATACGAAGTTTGCACCCGACATGTATTTCGGTCTATTCAAAAAAAGTTTTAGAAAATGGGAATGCAATAACTTAAAGGATATTCTTGCAGCTGCTGTTCAAGCTTGTCCGAAAACAAAATCTATAGTAGCTGTTCTAACTGGTGATGAGAAAGGAGAAACTTTTGTGAAAACTTACGACTGGGCCAATTTTTTTCAACCTGATTGTGTAACTATTAACCAACTTCTGCATTTTAGTCATTTTAAAACAAATGAAGATAATAGAGGGCACATGTTATGTTACAAAAAATATACTGACAGTCAACCAACTGTATCAAAGGTTTTGAACCCGAATAAAGTATACGGTTTTCCTTTAGAAAAATCCCCTGCAGGCATGACGTACGAAAGAAAATCGTATCTTTATAATAAGATTCGTGAATTTGTACGTGAAGAATCTAAAGACATTTTATGCCCGAAACCCATTCCAAATGTTGATGTTGACCACAACTCTGTCCCAACAACATCTGTCGAGTACTCTTTTCAGAAACCATCAATTGAAAAGAGTATTCGACAAAAACCAACATGTTCGTACTGCAAACAGGTTGGTCATAGGAATCAGGTGCGAGGAGGAATTTATTTTTGTCCAAAACGTAAGTTGGAGTCCCAAATAGAATAAGTTTTATTTTTATGTTTGTATTGGCTTTTTTCAAATATTATTGCAACAGAATAATGATTATTTTAGCCACTGGTACCTTTTATGACATTACATAAAAGGTACCAGTGGCTAAAATAATCATTATTCTGTTGCAGTAATGTTTGAAAAAAGCCTGTCTTGTTATTTTGTTAGTTCCTAAATAGAGTAAGAATACTTAATTTTAGTTTTTTATTGTTAATTACTATCGCAATAACTAACTTTTTATTAAATATCGGCAAGTGGACCTTTTTTACTAGACTGTGTATCCTTCTTTTATTTTGATAATAATTGTTTTAGTTTTGATGTCAAAAGTATAATTATAAGTTGATTCTATGGAAAACATATCAATCTACAATAATGAATAAAAATCTACGTAACAAGCAAGTAAAAGTGTGTTTTTTTTTCACTCAAACTTTCAAAATGCTTTTTCTCAAATCAAGCTTTTTCAGAATTTCAACTTCAAATGTCTGATAAAAAAAAACGTGTGCTACTTTTTGATTATTTTTTCAATCCATACTATCAATTGACTATTCTAGATACCGAATCCAGTCTTAACTCAATACCCCACTACTGGACCCTTTATGCCTGGACTGACACATATAGAAGAATCTATTGAAAACAAAGCCAAAATTTGCCACCGAATTGTCGAAAATATCAATTTAAAAGAGCCATCTCCGCGCCCATCTACGTCAAAAAACATCGTGAACCATCACCCATTCCAGAAAATAATCAAGTTTCCCAAAAAATACATCCTGACACCGTTTTCTGAGACTATTTCTCATTCTCAAGCTGTAAATAAATCTACAAATGTAGCAGATGTTGGTAATAAAATAGTTACGACGCACTTTCATAATTAGCCTCTAATTATTAACAACATTAGCCTCTAATTATTTCTAGGTATTGCTCCTAAATGTATGTAAATAAATAAACATCCTATTTTTATTAATAAGTTGGACTTAAGATCCCTCTTAGGGCAAGATTCAAAGACCGCACTTTGACTTTACTAAGTAAGCGTTT
This sequence comes from Apamea anceps, assembly GCA_951799955.1. Lineage (NCBI taxonomy): Eukaryota > Metazoa > Arthropoda > Insecta > Lepidoptera > Noctuidae > Apamea > Apamea anceps. The sequence continues at coordinate 7,951,371 of OX637505.1, read as the reverse complement.
CATTGGATTATGAACCATATTCTTATGGCTTTAAGATTTATATTCATATAAGCGAATGTCAGCAAGCGCCGCATACGAATATAAACATTAATGTTATACAAAATAATGTTCATATTCGTATACAACACTTTCGTTTCTAAGCAAATTAAAGTCAAAGTTTGATCTGTGAATCTTGTCCTTAGTGATAAGACCACCCTTGTAAATAAAAATATATATATGTTCTGTAATTTATATGGTCTACATAATAAAGAGTATTCTATTCTGTTCCACTTACTTATTTTTTCATAGATGGTGATAAAAAGTAGAGTGTCCACCTCGGGAGCAACACTATTTTAAGCTCAAGTGACGTACTTTGAATTCCTCGCTGCACCCAGGATTCTACTTTAGAATCCTTCGCTCTGCTCTGGATTCAAAGAAACACTCTCGCCTTCAAAATAGTTGTTTGCTCCCTTGGCAAACAATCTACTATTTTGTATTTGCATCACATCAGTAAACATAAAATGAACTGAATATATTTACTTCAGCTCACCCTTTTGGTTTGTTTATTTTTACTATAAATACTCACAGTAACAACACTGCCATCTAGTAGTTTCTTCTCAGTGTGTATAGGTGTAGTGGTGTAAGTTTCTTGTAGTAGCTGGTCAATGTTCACTTCTGACAAATCCTTCACCCTTATAGTGGGTTTAGGTTCAAATATTTTTGGCAAATGATTTGGCAAGTCAGAGTATATTCCTTTCACCCACTGCAGGAACTTGTGAATCTAGATAAATTAAGAAAAAAGAGATTTCATATAATTACATGCTTCTCTATGGATTTGTAACAGAGATTATTATTATTTATAATTTTTTGCCTGTGTTGTCTCTCCTTCTCCTTCTTTCCACTCCTCCTCTCTGTCTTGAGCTAGTGAGAAATGGTTTAAAAATATTTAAATAGAAAAATAAAGTACTTACATCTACATCAGTGGAGTATGGAGGTCTGTATTGTTTGTGCAGTTCCATAAAAATCTTCAGGCACACCAATACATTCTCTTCATTTTCTATTTCCATTAATTTCAGCATCAGTACAAGGATACTTTTGACATACGGTCTTAAGGTCTCGCTGATCGGTAGACGGTGGATCATCTCAAGTATCAGTTTCCGCACTTGCTGTATATTGTACTCCGCTATGAAGTGGGGTTCCCCTTCTTGTAGTATTTTGAGGAATATTTTTAAGGAGTGTTCTAGGAATTGGGGATATTGAGCGGAACTGAGTATTACCTGGTAAGAAAACATTAGAACAGTAATGTTACATTTTGTTGTTTGGCTGGTAGATTGTTGTTATTTTAGCATTTTTAAAAACAAAATTCTTACTTTCTTTCTTTCTAAAATAGTTGTTTATTATTGCATTCAATGTGCTGCCTTACTACAACCTTCTTTTTCTATCCGGCAACCTTAATGGGCTACTTTGTTATCAGTACAGGGTTACCGTAAAAGTAAAGTAATACAAAGATATAAACATACCTCAAAGTTTTCGCTGAGTTCCTGGGCAGCTTTGAGCTTGATCTCATCTTTAGCGCCGGGGTCCGCCAACATGGTCACATAGCTCCTGTAGGTATTCATCTGGGTGTGCGGATCCCCAGGACCGCCTGCAGCCATCGAAGCCATCATTGTGCACAGCAAATAGTCTCACAATTAAGTATTTTCACCAGGCAGTGAATTACTCAACATGTTGTTATGACAAAAAAATATACAAAGAAAATGGTCCTTCACACATTTACATCTTTCAATTATTAAATAACAGAGGTTAGATCATTATTCTTTAGATTAGTCACAAATAATCTCTATAATAAAAATATTAACCCAAACAACCGGACAAAACAAGCAATGCACGCAACAAGATTACAAGAGAAGGCACAGAGCATGTAACCTAGAGAAGGGAACTCAACACATTTCTATATTTTTTTAATCTGTGATGTTTAATGATTTCGCGCATAGACTATAGAATGAATGAACGAAAAAATATCTAAAAAACCAAATAAAGCCTGGTTGACACGATCGACATCAGATTAGAGATGGCATAGTTTGGAGACACATTTTATCAGTCGAGTGTGGTTCCCTGGTTCTCTTTGATCAAACTGATCAAAGAGAACCAGGGAACCTCTCTTTGATCAAACTGATCAAAGAGAACCAGGGAACCACACTCGACTGCCTTGGTTTACGCAAATACAATAAAAAAATCAACCAGTTAAGTTTTTATAAAAGTGCGCAGAGGCAGTTTTATAAAAACAGACTTTAATTCTCGAGCTATGTAATGAATATTCTATTCGCTGGTAAAACGCTGGTGATTTCAAAATCTCAAATTTTGACATCACTAGCGATAAATGGCTGTCAAAATCAAAATCTATGTAAGGACGTGAGATTTAGAGCGGCTAAAGTTGCTGCGTATGTGTGTACCTAGCATAATATTTCAAGGGGTGTTGTAGAGGTGGGTGGTAGAATTTGATTTGATTCTCTATGGTTCCATAGAATATGGATGGTATGGTATAAAACTCTATTGTTTATTCCGTGTCATCGGCATCGATGGATGCTTTTACAAGTTACATTACATTTTTGTAATGGAATAAAAATGGGTTGAAAATGAAATAAAAACAACGTACCGGTTGTGAAAAAGTGAAATTATCAACTCAAATACAACTTAAAATGTGATCATGGCTACTTCTACAACAGTGTTAGTCATAACATTTTGGCTTCGGTGCACAATAGTGTATGGTTACGAGTTCATATCACAATATCCGAATCAGCCTAATGAGACTTACCATTTCTATCATCTCGCCGTGGACAGAGTCAGCGGCCAAGTATACGCTGGTTCGTTGAACTGGGTTCACCAGTTAAGCCCTGACTTGAAACCAATCCATGTTATAGGTACGGGTCCGATACTAGACAACCCAGCGTGTCATGCAAGTGGCTGCCCTTCAGCTGACATACAGACTACGCGGACTGATAACGTAAACAAAATATTAGTGATAGATCAAGAATCCGGAAGAGTGATCGCGTGCGGTTCGGTGGCGCAGGGCTCCTGTTCCAAGTACAAGCTTGGAGACCTGTCTGCGAAGCCCGAGTTCGTTCCTGTTAGTGTGGCAGCTAATGACGCTGATGCGTCGACCTACGCTTTCATCGGGCCTGAAAGGTATAATTCGTGGGACCGTTCCAATGTGCTATATGTGGGGACTACATTCACTAACAATGGAGAGTACAGACACGATGTTCCTGCGATCTCCAGCCGCGACTTGATGACCCTCGACACTGCACAGTTAACTTTTAACAAACAAAGTTCAATACAAATAGATGTTAAATACAGAGATAACTTCCTAGTGCAGTATGTGTATGGCTTTAATGCTAGTGACTATGCATATTTTTTGATAATCCAGAAGCATTCCCACCTAGCTGGTAACGAAGAACTGGGGTATGTATCCCGGCTCGCTCGCACATGTGTTAATGATGACAACTACAACAGCTACACTGAAGTGACGCTGGAGTGCCATGTTCGAGAAGAAACTGTTAGTGGTAAGAGTGAAGTGGTCAATTATAATTTAGTTCAAGATGCTAAGATTGCAAAGGCTGGTGCAAACCTAGCGGCCCAACTGGGCATAGAGACAGGAGATCCTGTTCTTATAGCTATTTTTAGTCCATCAAAAAGTATTTCTAATGAACCTATGGCTAAGTCGGCTATTTGTGTATTTTCTTTGCAAGAAATAGAAATTAAGTTTAATGAAAATGTTCACATGTGTTTCAACGGCAGCACTAAAGCACGCAACATGGGCTACATATCAGGCATGATATCTGATGGAAAATGTCCCAGTGTTGGTTCAACAGGAAATATTCTTAATTTTTGTGAGGTAGGTCTTAAAATTAGTGGACTTTACCCTATAAAAACAATGTCTGTTATTAACTGGAATGATACTTTGATAACTTCTGTCACTATGTCTGTAACAGGTTTACATACGGTAGCATTTCTAGGCACGAACAATGGAATTTTGAAGAAAGTTCTCATTGATGCTGATAAAGCATTAGAGTATTCTAGTGAAGCAATTTTGCCCGGTCAGAGAATTCTACCCGACACAACACTATCACCATATCAAAAAACTCTGTATGTGTTAGCACGAAACTCAATAGTGCAGTTACCAACTGAAAGATGTGCAGAACATGGAAATTGTTCCTCTTGTCTAGAATCAAATGATCCCCACTGTGGATGGTGCTCTTTGGAAAAACGCTGCACAGTTCAAAATATGTGTCAAAAAGGGACACAAAGTGCACCAAGGTGGTTGTCTCAATACATTGGCCAGCAGTGCATTGACTTTGAACAGATCCAACCAGACAGAATATCTATGAATGAAGTAACAACAGTGCAGCTTATAATTAGAACTTTACCAGAACTGCCTTTTGAAGCAAAATACAAGTGTGTGTTTGGAAATGCCCCTGCCATAGATGCTGCTGTAACATCAAATGGCCTAGCTTGCCCTACACCAGACGTGAAGCATAGACCTAAAATACCACAGAGTCAAGATCATGTGTATGTTTCACTTTCCGTTCACTCGTCGGAAACAAATAAAGACTTTGTTTCCAGAAACTTTGCTTTCTATGATTGTTCAAAACATTCCACATGTCACTCTTGCATATTGAGTGAATGGGCTTGTAATTGGTGCATATATGACAACAGGTGCACCCATGATACCTCTGTTTGTCAAAGAACCATTATAAGTGGTGAAAATAATCCAACTAAACTGCTAAATCATGGTATTGGACATTGCCCAAGAATAAGACAGTACAAGAAGCCTATTTTACTACCAAATAATGTGCCTAAAGAATTGGAACTTGAAGTTGAAAATCTACCTCACTTACAACCAGGACACACTGGATTTCAGTGCATAGTGAGTATTGAGCTAGCCAACATGATACTCCCTGCTAGAGTTGAATCTAACCACTATATTGTGTGTGACAAAACAACCTATTCATATGAGGAAGATGTAGGAGAATACAATGTGAGTGTTAAAATTGTCTGGAATCATAAACATTACATAGATACAATCAACATCACATTGTACAAATGTGAAATTCTTGGATCACATAGAGAACATGCTGATTGTTCACTTTGTATAACACGAAATTCTATCTACAAATGCACCTGGTGTGGGAACTCTTGTTCTTATAGTGAAACATGTTTAGAAAATCCAGTAACTGAGTGTCCAAAACCTAGAATTGATATGATCAAACCACTAAGTGGACCAATAGAAGGAGGCACCATAGTAACCATTGAAGGCAGTAACCTTGGTTTAAGAGTTGAAGAAGTATCTGGTAAAGTTCGAATTGGAGATGTTCTATGTGAAATAGTAGACTTTGAAGTATCTGTAAGCATCACATGTCGCACAGGACCTTCCAATGGCTCTGCTGTAGCACCTGTTATTGTGGAAAATGATTCTGGCCACACAGAATCATCTGTTTTGTTCAGTTATAAAAACATAAAACTTCAGGGCCTCTACCCAACACTAGGTCCAGTTGCAGGTGGCACCCAGTTAGCTATAGGGGGGCAGCATTTGAACATTGGTTCATCTATCTCTGCTTTCCTGGATGAATTGCCATGTTCTGTCAATAGTACACAGACCTCAAACAGCAGATTAATATGCATTACTCCAAAGGCAAATGCACCCAGAGTGATTCACACATTGACAGTGGGAATAGATAATGCAAATCGAACTTTGTATGGAGATTTGTTTAATTATACAGCAGACCCAACAATCATGGAAATAAAACCATTGAAAAGTTTTGTATCTGGAGGCAGAATGATAACAGTTCATGGTACAAACTTGCACACAATCCAAAAACCTCTTATGAAATTGTATTTTGCCAATGAAGTGCTACCTGTGAACCACACAGCTTGTACTGTGCTCAATGAACATCAGATGGAATGTCCCAGTCCTGCAGTAAATAAAAAATATTTCGACATTTTGCAAGCAACAAAAACTCAGACTAGTACTCCACAAATAGCAATGAAAGTCGGTTTTGTTTTGGACAATGTAGAAACAATGCATGAAAAACACTTTAATCCCCCTCGAACTCATATGGTGTTTGTTGAAGATCCTCATGTTTATCAATTCCCTAATAAGGGCATAAAATCTTACAAAGGAGATCCATTGGTAATAGAGGGTGAAAATTTAATAAGGGCAAGTGATGAAACCGATGTTATTGTTACAATTGGAACAGAACCTTGTAATGTAACGAGCTTAACAATGCAACAACTGTTATGCACGCCTCCTGAAGTACAACCATCTAATACTGATGAAAATGGTTTACAGATAGCAGAAATTAATCTACCTTTGGTGGTTGTAAAAGTTGGGAGAAACCTGCGATTCCCTATTGGTTATCTTCATTACGAATTACTTAGAAACTACAATTTTCCGCCGGAAGTTATCGCAGGCATCGCTGGTGGCACGTTCTTTCTAGTGCTTATATTCATGATTGTCTTAGTGATGTACAGACGGCGCAGTACAAAAGCGGAAAGAGAATATAAAAGAATACAAATTCAGATGGATACTTTAGAGAGCAATGTTAGATTGGAATGTAAATTGGCTTTTGCTGAGCTGCAAACTGATATGTCTGATTTGGCAGCTGATTTGGAACATTCAGGTATACCGACGCTAGATCACGTAAACTACGTCATGAAGGTATTCTTTCCTGGAGTATCAGACCACCCTATATTGAACGTCCAACGTCAATTATTTATAAACGCTCCCAGAACCAATTACGATGCAGCTATGATACAATTTGAGCAGCTTTTAAATAATAAATGTTTCCTTTTGTCATTTATAGACACATTAGAGTCACAAAAATCATTTAACATTCGAGACAAAGTAAATGTGGCTTCCCTGTTGATGATAATACTCATGGGGAAAATGGAATACGCAACAGATATTTTAAAATCACTTTTGTTACGTCTTATTGATAAATCTATTTGCAATAAACATCCCCAACTAATGCTAAGAAGAACTGAAAGTGTGGTTGAAAAAATGTTAACAAATTGGATGGCGTTATGTATGTATTATTATCTCAAAGACTATGCAGGTTCTTCACTGTTTTTGCTCTTCAAAGCAATAAAACATCAAATCGAAAAAGGAGTTGTCGATGCAATAACTCACGAAGCTCGATATTCTTTATCGGAAGAGAAGCTTTTGAAGGAACAGATTGACCACCAGACCATAACGCTACATATAGTCCAAGATGATTTTGATGAAAAAGTTCAATGTAAAGTTTTAGATTGTGACAGTATTTCACAAGTAAAAGCTAAGATATTAGATGCACTTTTTAAAAATACCCCGTTCTCTATGAGACCATCCGTCCATGAAGTTGATTTAGAATGGCGACACGGAAGGGGAGGACATGTTACTCTTCAAGATGAAGATGTTACCACGAAGACGATAAATGGCTGGCGTAAATTGAATACGTTGGCTCATTACGGTGTTAAAGAATCCGCCGTCATGTCCTTGATATCCCGCCAAAACGACAGTTTTAACACTCCGTATAAAATACCCTGCAAAAATTGCACAGGAATATACTGTTCTAATTCCCACATCAGAGTGTATAACAGTGACATCACAGACCAAAATGTTCATTACTATCACTTGGTGAAACCTATAGAGTACCAGCATATTATCAACAAGTCGTCGGAACATAGTCACAAAGCTATTCCAGAGATATTCCTCACTAGGCTCTTGTCTACGAAAGGCACTGTCCACAAGTTCGTTGATGACTTCTTCAGCACTATACTTACTGTCAATGAAGTATTGCCACCAGCAGTCAAGTGGCTGTTCGATCTCTTTGATGACGCCGCACGGACACATGGTATCCTGAATCCTGAAGTAGTCCATGCTTGGAAGTCCAATAGTTTACCTCTTAGATTTTGGGTGAATCTCATAAAAAATCCAGATTTTATATTTGATATAAATAAAACGGCGACTGTTGACTCTTCATTGTCAGTTATCGCTCAAACTTTTATGGATGCTTGTTCATTAACAGAACATCGATTATGTAAAGATTCTCCTTCTAACAAATTACTTTTTGCTAAAGACTTGCCTACGTATAGGGACATGGTTATAAGATTTTATCAATCTGTATCTCAATTACCTCAAGTAACAGACCAAGAGCTAAGTACTTCTATGCAGCAACTCTCGGTGGAACAGTTGAATGAATTCGACACTCTGTCTGCCTTAAAAGAGTTGTATATCTATGTCAGTAAATATAGAGAACAAATTATATTAGGACTAGAAAACAAAATGCACTTAGCTCATAAATTAGATAATATAGCATGCACTATGGAAGGGGATCCTACATCTATATGCTGACTATATGACACCAGTCACGATTTGATTGCATTTACGTAATTTATTTATATAATACCTACTTTGTAAAAAGAAGCTTTAATTTATTCTGAAAATACTCAGATCTAATAAAACTGATATTGTAAAAAGACTGTAAAATATCAGTTTCATAACTCTAGTTAGAAAGTAAAAATATTTTTTTCAATGGATCATGATGAAATACTGTCTTAATAGCTATGGACTTATTTTTTGTCGAAGTACCTATTTAATAAGTATTAAAGTATCTTTTGTAAGTATTAAGTGAAATTATTGTAACTATATTGGCAATTTTTACTCAGCATACGGTATGGGACTACATATTTGAACAAATTTTTTATTTTATTTTTTCCTATTTGTATAGTGAAGTTAAAAGCTATCTTTAAAAAAAAATGCCGTCGTATAGCTAAAGTATACTATAATTTATTTAAATGTACCTATATTAATTCCTTAGCAACACCTTTTTTGGAGTACACTCCCTATGTTAAGGAGACTGTTCAAAATGTACCCAGCTCCGGCACTAATGATTTATATCTCGGATTATAGAGTAAGAATATATTATACCATCACTCAATCGTAAAGCTCACATGTTTTTTTTGTCTGGAAAAGATTTGTAGGCGTTCATCACATGAGCTCATTTTTTGATAAAAATATGTTACCACCAAATGCAGCGATAAAAGTGATTTAGAATGATTACTCTTATTTTTACTCTATCAATGACATACGAAATGTTTCTGCCGAGACTGGATTTTTTATGGAACCTAAATACTCTCCTTTATTGTACAAGTGCAAATGGTCCCATAAAACTTTTGGAATACTTGCATTTAATCTCCCAGTGGCCATGCTATTTTTATAATTTTAATATAATGCTCTCTTTTAGGAACAACAAATATGATTTTATGAGAATGATGATATAAATCTGGCACTGAAATTATTTTCTAATGTAAATGTTCTTATTTGTATTTATATCTAAATTACTTAACTATTGATGTGTATTACGCTAAGATGTATGTGTAAAGAGAAATAAGAATTAATTAAGGAAAATGTTGTGATATTTGTATTTGGAATATTGATAGTTTTAATTTATCATGTTAAATACTAATTTATTCAGCAATTGATTGATAAAATACATTTGTAATTATAAACATCTAGGCTCATGTTACTTTTCTGTAAACCAACAAAACACCATTCTCAATGTTTTTAATTATTTCGTGATCTCATTATGTTTTTGCTCAACTATCTTTTATATATTGTCAATTTGTATAAAGAAACCCCAGTTTGTTTGCTCTTTTCTATATCAATCTCGAATGTATTATAAAAAAAAATTGACACAAAATGTCGTAATAATATTCCATTTACAAAATATGTTTAAATATAGTATTAGTTAGATATAATAACTTGCTAGAATTTAAGACAGCGTAAATTCACCCGTCTTTGAAATTTTATATTATTGACTTAGAAATATACTTATTTATCAATCCTTTTGTAATGAATAATTTCAATATGAATGGGATAAAACAAAATAACGGAGTATTATTCATTTTAACGTTTATTACATGCACATAAATAAAACATAGAACTTTTAGGCAATTCAGACATACACCGAAATTAGATACATAATTCTTATAGATAAAAAATATGTACTGTAAGCGAAATAAAATTACAATAATTTATTAATTACACTGGAGTGATCCTATTTTTTAAAACTTTTGTACTGTTTAATCTCGACATATTCATAGTTAGCTAAATTGACAACAATTACATAGATAGCAATGCTATTATTTGAATCTATCACATTGAAAGCTATTAATATTTCTATGCTTTAAACTTGCGTATCATATTTGATGTACACTCTTCGTGATTTAAAAAAAAAAAACAGAAGTGTTATTTGTTGAATGTAAATTTTAGAAACAAATAATATTATGAAAGTAGTACTGACCGTGCTTGAAGAGCTGAAAATACAGCTAAAATGATCACTTACAAAAATATACTGACATTTTACAAGTAGGTATGATTATACTTGCATCTTTCTTATCACGTTATGCCTACAGAATCTCTACTCAGTTTGGATATTAAATTTACAAGACCATACAAGATAATTTCTTACAATCGTTTGTCCAACACTCATTATAACATGTTTAGCTCATAGGAATTATTTGGAAGTGTTAAATCTAAATCGAATAAATGCACGTTTTTTATTACAAATCCAAATTCACGGTTTTAGTTTGGATTTGGACTTCAAATAATCATTTGTATGAAACTTCAACGCATTGATTTTTCTTCGGGAAAATCCGATCCCCAACGGAACGGCAGAACATAACCACATACTAAAAATTAGCACCGGGTATCCGTGGCAATTTATTTTATTGCAGAGTATCTATATTATGCCTCTGGCGGGATGGCGAAACATATCTGTCTGGGGCAAATCAATTAGCCTTTTTTTTTACAACGAATTTTAGTGAGATCTTATCCACCAAATGAATATTCTTTGCTAGAACTCGTAACGAACACGTATAGATTATTAGCAGCATTTTCAGTAAGTTTCTTTCAATGTTTTAAGTATGACTAGGCCTAAGAAAGTCTATAAAATATAGTCTCATTACACGAATATTGTGCAGGCCTTTAAATTCGCAAAAATCTTAGAACGATTGCTGTTACATACACTCCTTGTAACGAAACATGAGTGCTCACACTAGGCTTTGCATCTGTGTGAGTGGGTGCCAAAAACCCGTAGCTACGCTTCAACACGATTGGTCCAAATCCTGTCAAACATTACATGTAGGTTTAACACCACTCCCAAAAACGCATCGCTTTACAAACACTATAGCATCGAAATACCTGGCCGTCATCAAGCTAAACATCAAAGTTGCTTGCAGCACACACTTGCGCGTACGCAACCATCCAATCGGACGTAAGTATTATATAAAAAGACATTGTTATCAACACATGTTTTTGCTACATCTTCCCATTAAACTTGCTTCTTCATTTTAGCATGCAGTACATAGTTTCTTATAATAGAAATGGGTTTCTAATTTACTGTACATATACAAAACCTCGTCTACCCTGACCTGACCTTTTGTCAGGATTTCGACCCCCTCAACTTATGAACATTACTTTGGACGGAAGTTAAGTTAGCCCTGAATGAAGCTCACAAAACATCGCTTAGCGAACAATTCCATAAAGTTAAATGTTTTCATAGGAACAGTACAAACTTCATTACAATGTATGTTTAAAAACCCATTTCCAGTCATTCACTTGCAAAAAACAACGAAACAATATCTCTTTCTCAATATAAATTAATATATTAACAAATGCCATAATATTTATTGCAATATTTTGGTGTTAGTTATAAAGCTAAATAATGTATTTTCTACGAGCTACTAATCTTTATATACTATTGAAAATACGTATTATAATAACAGGAATCATAGGTATCTTTTGAAATTGACAGTACGCAGCATTATGTATAATTTTGCATTAAATCCCATCTACTAATAGGAACATTAAAGGAATTCAATGCATGGGAATGAAATTAATAATGTATTTTAATACTTCGTCTAATCTATCAGTAATTATTAACTTGCCATTCAACGAATAATTGTGCAAATCTGTATTAAATTTGTACTATTCATATATTAAATATCAACAAAATATTAAACAAACAGAATTATTTTGAAATTATTATTCAATAAATATCTAAACTTCGTGTACTCTCGTAAGTTTGTAAATGATTCTCACTCGTAGTGTCAAACAACAACGTTACTTAAAATACATAAAATATACTTTGACTTAATCGGGACTAGAACCCAGGACCGCTAAGGGACTACTCACACTTATTCAGCTCTATTCAGCTTATGCCCATAGAAAACAACGATTTTGTATGGAGACGCGTACGCATCCGTTCAGCTTTCCGCGTCTATTCAGCTTTCGCGGCAAACAAGTATAAAATGAAGACAAATGTGTTATTATCATGCGAGTGCTATAGATAGCGCTGTTCTGCCGCGTTCAGCGCTGTTCCGCCGCATTCGAACGCGGCGGAACAGTGCTGTACACGGATGGTTCTCGACTCCTTATTGACAAGTTGCGACGGCATAGTTCCTGCATAGATTTGATTTATTATTACGTAATCATTATGTACGCAAGGATTGAGAGAGTTCGGACGTCGGACTTTAAAAGTAAAGTAATTATAATTATTTTATTTTTACGAAGTAAAATGATGGACGAAGAGAAACTTATATTGCTAGTGCAAAAATATTCTTGCTTGTACGATATTAGTTCGTCACATTATAGCGATCAACAGAGAAAAAGTTGGGAAGAGAGAAGCGTTTCAGCGGAGATAACATGCTATGTCGGCTTTTCTCATTCGTATGACGCTGTACGCGGCTGATAGAAGCAGAACTGTATATGTGACCAAAATCGTTCAGCGAAGCGCGAATGGAGCTGAATAAGAGTGAGTAGTCCCTAAAACAGAACGAGCTGTTTGCACGACCGTCATAATTTCCACACAAGTGCACATCAATTAAAATGCAATAGTACATAAATAATCGGGTATAATATATCACAATGTCAAAAATAACTAAAGGCCCGTGTCCTATGCGTGCATTCGAATAAAATTAGGGAAATAAGGCGTGGCATAGACCGTAGAACGGTTCAAAAATGTGGAAGGCAGTATCATAAATGCAAAAATGATTTGTGCAGGTTACAACAGACCGCATTTTAAAGCCGCATGTTTACATTTATTTTGATTATAAAAATTCTGATAGAAAAGTTTAAATGACACTATTTTGTATTAAAATATTCTCAACTCCTTCATCATTAGTTACGCCACACCTCTCACAACATAAAACAATAAACATTCATTCACATACATTTTGACATAGAGCCTGAAAAACATTTTATAACGAGTTCACAATAAATATTTATAAAAAGCTTTATGTGCTGTTAATAATAAATCGCCTCTCAGGTCTTGCCTAATATCTTACTCAGGGCATAACAGGAACGATGCGTTCCCATACGGTTTTGCCTTCTATATCAATATAGCAACTATTTATTTGGGACGTATAAAAACGTGGTGGAGAATCGTTACCTCCAAAAGATGTACTTACAACACAATTTAAGTACTTTATAAAAATGTTACTGCTGATGAAATGGACTGCAGTATTTTTATATTAGTTTTTCTAATAATAAATATTAGACAGTATAAGTATACCAAAGGGCTCTATGAGCCACAATTTAATGTAGTAATGTCTAGTATGCTTTCACGGGTGATTTTTCTAATGGATCGCGATAAACTATGGTGGCTGATTTGATGAGGTCGGGTTCCTCCTCGGAGGTAAAGCACTCTGCGGAGGCGTCGACGTCTTTGTGCGAGCACTTGTTGTGCGCCATGAGCAGGCCTCCAGCTAACCCCACCAGTGCGCGGTCCAGCCAGTTCACCGGGTTAGCGTATACTAGACCTCCTTCGTAGAAGCCTAAATGGCCGCCGTGTGCCAATTCGAGGTACATCGCCTTATCATGCGAGCCTGTAAAGATAAAAAATAATATTATAAAAGACTAGATAACATATTGCACTTTGCAGTAAATTCAATATGACGTTCAAATTGTAGAAGATAACCTCAGTCTGATTCATAAACATGTTTTTACAAGTTGCTGCTATTATCAGAGTATCTATCACGCCACTTGATCATGCAAATATTTCAATATGTTAATTTCGCTTTTTTAATTTATATGAATCGAGCTTTCACTGAAACCACTTTTAGTTTATGACTACTGGTTGTAGAATTCAAAGAAAGTCGAGTTACAGAAATTGTCTAGGTGTAGCAATAAGATTTTTACGAACATCTTCTATCTTCTAAAATGACCTAAAATGAAATTTCTGATGAAACGAACCTTGAAAATCCGAATTTAGTAAAGTTAAGACACGTTAAATATAGAGATTTACAATCAAGTTCCACCGGTTTCGTTCACATGTACAATGATAATGACCTCTTTTGTATTGCGCAATATTTTCAATAACATTCGTTTACTTCAAATTATGCAGTATGGAGAAAGCCGACGGTCTAATAGGTACCTATAGATCATTTATAGATTCGTATAAAAACTAAGGTAAGTTAGATGGTCTATAATGAACGTGTCAAATCTAACACGCAGACGACATGCAGACATAATTAATAATGTAAATGAATTACCGAAATACCGGTGAAGTGACGCGTACATTACCAAATATTGCCTCTATGTTTGTTCACACATTCACTGTTGAACATTCCTCTTCAATAAATGACAGTCATTTATTTAAACCGACCACCATTAATGGACAGATTGTTCAATTTAAAATTGGACGATCGTGTAGGTAGACAGTAACTTGAAAGCACCTAGCAACATGTCTGACCTTGAAATACCGGTATACCAACTTGCTGGCTTTATAAAGTCAGACCGTAGTCATTAGTCACTCCGATAAAAAAAACTGACATTTAGAAACACATATTTGTACTACCAGCCGAAAATACAGTCCACTGCATTATTGACTTTGAAAGCATTCGACGTGATCCCGAGAAAAAAATCCAAGTCTGAAAATCAGTACTTACTGACAAATTCCCTAATGATGGGTAATAATGGTTCGGGGACTATGGGGTCATCGCGCGCGTTGATAAATATCATTGGGGTTTTTATATTCTTAAGGTAGAATGCCGATGAACTCCATTTGTAGAGGTCTGCCACTGATTCGAAGCCGTACATTCTCCTGAAAAAACAAGAAAATTGTGTTTAGACTCGCGGTTGGTTACACGAAAATCTTTTTCGCCATCAGCGTATGTTTGCTCTTATTAACATCTGTTGATTTTCCAAATATTGTTCGCAATGAGGTGGTTATCACAAATTTTGTAGGCTAGATTGAGGTGGGGCACCACTGAATTCCATCAGATATTCCAAAGCCTGTCTGCATGTGCTGAAGACCCATTATGTAAGTATCCTACCGAAATTACTGACCCACAATAGCAGAAGACTGACATATCTGGAAGGATGCCTTTGCCCAGCAATGGAACATGACAGGCTAGGTAGAGAGATAGAGTAAGTAAACCCCCGGTTTCTGAGAAACCTGAAGTCAAATTTTGCATCAACTGCATTCGGGTACTTGCAGCGCCGACTTCATCAGACTTCCAAAAATCGTGCGTTGGCCAAAGGATGATGTTCCAGTCTTTGATATCTTATTATTCGATTATTGATCGATTTTATAACAGCTACGTGTTAAGAAGTTCTTCGTCTTTTTACTCGTCGGAAACTACACGGCTAATATACCAACTTAATAAGTATTAATTACGTAAAATGAACACTAAAACATTCAGCATTATGTAGGCATTATACCAGAAATGTCTAATACATTTTTGAGTGCAAGCGTCATACATGCTGCTAATGTGAGTTACTTACTTTCACTCTTATCAAATGCATTATTCTTCATGGATGCTAGACCAGAAGTAGGAAACTTGTTGCTTATGCATTTAGGCTAAGTGTGACATTTTAGGCCTAGATGGCTGCACACTTGGACCTAGTGCAAGGCCAGTTTTTTAACGTCGTAAGAGGCTTCAATAACATTGAACTCAACTATTGTTCAGGTATTATAACGATACCTGCATTGCAGTAATTTCAGATTGGTTTATACTGACTTAACAATAAGCCGTTTGTTCTACTACTTAGGTGTAGATTAAAGGTCGATAAGTTTGAGGACATTTGGACACAATGACATGTCGTAGACGGGATGCGAATGTCGGAATTCATTAATTGAACATGACGATATTGCACATATTTCCTAAACGAATTATTCAGGAGTTTTAACGAGTTTGCACCTGCGATCTTATATCCGTATATTCAAATCACAACTGTCATTTTTTGACAGCTATATGAAATGGCTATAACAAGGCAAATTGGCGTATATCTATGTCAATTCTATAAATCATTAATTTCTCTTACGTCGAGTCATGTAACGCACTGCTTTCGTGATAGGAGTTAATATCATGAAGAGGTAAAGTTTCTCGTATGTTTGTTTTTACCACGGAATAGATAAATAAGGTTGGAATGGTAATGTGGGCGGGGCAAGCGCGCCACAGTTATGATTCGAAAATCATAACTCGACCGATTTATTCATTCACCGCGTTCAGTGCGCGTCGGAATACTTCGGAGAACAGAGCTCTGCTTAATAATGCCGTGTTGTGCAATTATAACATGCAAGACAAAAAGTCAGACCTCAAGTATAAAGCGAGGAGGTATATCTTTCCATCGGTAAGTCCAAAATAACATTTAATTACAATATTATTGGTCAAAAACATAAAAATATACTGATCATTATGAAATACCAAACATTAACAACATTATTGCAACAATTTACAAAAAAATATACATTGCCCGCTGTGTACTCGCTCAATCAACACAATGACCAAGTACGCGTACAATGTATTGCATGCATTGCGTCCTCTACACTTCAACAGTTGACGTTTCGTCCTTTGCTCTGATTGGCTGTGATGCACGGCGCATGTTTATCGATAGTGAGGTAACCATGTGGTTCATGGATAAAATCATCGATAGAATTCTCGACTATATTTACGTTTGACAAAGATAATTTTTGGATTATTCAATATTTAATTAATGATAGTATATTTTTATTTAGACGTATTTTGAGTAGGTAAATTAAATATTATATTAATCATTGAATGAATCCTACCGAATGTTATAAAGGGACATAGACCTGTCATCTACTAGTATACTAATCTCTGATTTTTTATTTAAGTTTATGCATTATGTGCAATGATATTATGTGTATTATTAATATTGTTATATTTCAATATTTACGTTTATATTCTTAAAACCTTTATTTACACCATTTATTAAAATTAAATTGAGGAATTTGAATTATGCAATAAATTATAAATTTTAGGTTTCCTAAAGAACCTAACGCTAGGGAACAATGGATTGACGTGACAGGTAGAGGAAACTGGATGCCGACAAAGACGAGTACTATTTGCTCTAAACATTTTAGAGAAAATGATTTTATCATTAAAAAATCAGGTTATAGGTACTTAAAACCAGAGGCGATCCCAAGAGAACAAATTGTTCAGATTTGTTCAAATTCTTTGGTAAGTTTTGTAAAAATGCTAACTTGTTGGAATTAAGTTCCAATTGATTAGATTAATGTTTCAATCCGGTAAATCATTATCATGCAAGCATTCAGCTTTATAAAAAGAATTAAATTTTGAAATAAGTAGTTCTGCTGTATAACTGTAAGTAGCATGTAAAGACTTTTGCATTATTTTTCAGACAACTAATTCTTGCAATGCTGTTACGCTTAAAACGCCCAGTTATATTGACACCAGTGTGCAAAATTGCGAAGGCGCTCAGGTTACCTAATACCTTTATTTTGTCTTGAATTATAATCGCTCTTGTCAAGTCTACATTTCAAGATATTTTATGCTATTTTTAATTATAGGATTTACAAGCACAGGCTTCAACTTCAGTTTTGTTGACACCAAAAAAAGATAAATCTTTGAAAAGAAAAGACACTGAAGTAAGTAAATGCCTATAAAGAATGGTCAGGAGTCGTTTCATAGTTGTTTTTTAAAGATTAATGTCATGCTTCTAGCTCTGCTTCTGCTTTAATATGGGTTTTAATCAATCTGTCATTTCCGTCATAATAACATTTTTTATATACAGAGATTAAGTTATGCTTATATTTCATTTATTTGTAGGAAAACTTAATGTCACCTTCAAATGCAACCACTCCTAGGAAAAGAAAGCTACAAAAAATAATTATCAATAAAGATTTTTTAATAAAGAAACAGAGATTGAAGATAAGAAAAATACAAGCACAAAACCGAAGACTGAAAAAAAAAATCAATAAAATGCAAGATGTTTTAAATGATCTCCAAGAAAAATTTTCGATGCAGGACGAAGATATATCTGTTCTCAAAAATATAAATGTTAAGGTACGTTTTATATTGGACGAGGCCTTATAAAAATAGCAGAGATAATAAAGATTATTCTTATTACTAGTAGTCCCCCGCGGCTTCTCTCCCGTCAACTGGCTACCCTACCTACCAACACTTCCTACCTATTTTTTTTGTTTTTGAACCTTCCCTGTTTTCAGACGAACAAAACCAAAAAAAAAAATATTCAAATCGATCCAGCCGTTTTTGAGTTTTAGCAAGACTAGCGATTAGCAATTGATTTTTGTAAGTATATAAGATTATCATTTTATTCACAGGTACAAGAACTGACAAATCGTATGATCGCAAAAAATACTGGTGGGCCATCTAAGCAAAAATATAGTCCAGCTCTGCGTAGTTTTGCGCTAACACTTGACTATTATTCCCCAAAGGCTTATGAGTATGTACGCAAAACATTCGATACATGCCTCCCGGATCGCCGTACGCTCCGAAAATGGTACCAAAATATGGGAGGAGATCCTGGTTTTACTTCAGAATCCATAGACGCCTTAAAAGTAAAAGTGAAAAGCACCAAATATCCCATTATTGCAGCCCTTTCCTTGGATGAAATGGCTATACGCCGTCGTATAGAATGGGACGGAAAAAAATTAATTGGACATGTCGATATTGGCAGTGGCGTCGAAGGAGACCATGTAGGAATAGCCAAAGAGGCTCTGGTATTTCTAGTGACAGGCATAAATTGTAATTTTAAGGTTCCCGTTGCATATTTCTTAGTTGACGGAATTAACGGAAGACAGCGTGCAGACTTAATTAAACAATGTTTGGAACTTATTGCAGAAACAGGCATAAAAATAATTTCCCTAACTTTTGATGGATGCGCTGCTAATATGGCAATGGTGGAATGCTTAAACTGTTCAATCAAAGATAAAAAAATTTCTTTTCCAAACCCGTCTACGAATCATCCAGTAGTTGTACTGCTAGACCCATCACACATGATAAAGTTAATCCGTAATGCTTTTCAATGTTATAATAAATTTTTAGATAAAGATGGTAATACCATAGAATGGCGATTTTTGGAGGCATTAAATAACCTTCAAATGAAGGAGAACTTTCATTTAGCGAACAAGCTCCGTTACCAACATGTTAATTTTCAAAATAATAAGATGAAAGTTAAGCTTGCAACGCAATTGTTCAGCCTAAGTGTCGCAGACGCTATAGACTTTTGTCGTGACCAATTAAATCTGCCTTCATTCAAAAATAGTGAAAGCACCACATTTTTTTTAAGAATTATTAATAATATGTTTGATATTTTTAATTCCCGAAACACATATGAATATAATTACAAAAAAGCTCTAACAGAAGCCAACGCTGCAATGCTGCTTAGTTACCTAGACATGGCGACGACATACCTATCCGAGTTGAGAACACAAGAAGGAACTCTTTTGACAAAAAGTTTACGTAAGACTGGTTTCAATGGTTTTATTGGATGTGCTGCAGCTGTTAAACATTTTTATGAAACGTTAATACGTCCCGGAGTTCTGATTTTTATGCCATTTTACAAAGTAAGTCAGGATCACCTTGAAATGCTGTTTGGTAATATAAGGTCACATGGTGGAGCCAATAATAACCCCACGGCCCGCCAGTTTAAAGCTGCATACAAAAAACTTTTAGTTCATATTGAGTTAAAGGCTCTCGATAGTGGAAATTGTACTGCGCTTGAACACATTTCAATTCTTGATTGTGCATCATCTCCTGTAGCACGGATTAATAGATCCATACGAAGGATTGCGGTTGAAGATGATGATAATGATGATGATGATAATAACGAAGAGGATATTAACGCATTTGTCAATACCATCTCAGATTTTAGCAATCAAATCATTAGCCATATTGCAGGATACATAGCGCATATTTTAATTAAAAAAATAGATTGCGATATATGCATTGGAGCGCTATTGTCCAATAGCATAAATGAAGAACATAAATTTATAGTTGCTAAAGATAAGGGTGGTCTGTTATACCCGTCAAAAGATTTGATACAGATCTGTAAAATATCAGAATCTGTTATCAAAATTTATACGGAAACTCTTCAGAATATAAATAAAAAAATGTTGGTGACAAAAATTATGCGTCACTTTGTTGGGAGTGAAATATTCAATAACATAATTTATCATCAAATTGGCCAATACCCTACAGCAAACCACGTCACAGACCTCACCAAAGCAATTATTGAAAAATATATTAATTTGAAGTTACACTTTGTTTTGAAAAATTCGTTTGCAATTAATAGCAAGCGCCAATTACTTAATAAATATGTTTTATTCCAAGGACAGTGATTATTTGTAATTAATCAAAGTAAAATTAAAAATTTAAAAAACCCCCCGACAGCGTGAAACCCTGTAAAAAGAAAAAAATAACCTTGAAATTATGACCCTACGTAAGTACGTATGAAATTTTTTGATTAAATATAGTCCCGTCGGGGGACCGCTCTAATTATTAGCCTAACGGTCTGTTAAAGTTTAAAATAGTAGCGGTCCCCCGACAGGACAATATAGAATCAAAAAATTTTATACTTACTTACGTAGGGTTATAATTTCAAGGTTATTTTTTTCTTTTTATAGGGTTTCACGCTGTCGGGGGTTTTTTAAATTTTTAATTTTTTTTTATTTCTTGCTTTTTGGTCATTTATTTTCTTGCGTTTTAAGATTCAGGTAATTTGGTATTTAATCAGGTTTTTTGTAATTCGCCATTTTGTGGCGGTGGCCATCTTGGATTTTAAATTTGTCATAGTGTATAGTATTCTACTAGTCAAGCCCTTTCATTTGATACCCATATTGAGGGAGTTGTGAAAAAATATGTAAGTAATCCGCCATTTTGTGGCGGCGGCCATCTTGGATTTGAAATTTATCATAGTGTATAGTATTCTACTAGTCAAGCCCTTTCATTTGATACCCATATTGAGGGAGTTGTGAAAAAATATGTAATCCGCCATTTTGTGGCGGCGGCCATCTTGGACCGATTTTCATCAAACATAGCTAAGAACACTCCCGACAAATTTACCTTTCAAACAAAAAAAACAAAATCAAAATCGGTTCATCCGTTCGGGAGCTACGATGCCACAGACAGACATACACACACACACAGAGACACGTCAAACTTATAACGGGTTAAAAATAAAATTATTTCTTAATATTTATTTAATGTTTCATTTTTCCCCATAAATTCTTCAGATATATAATTTATCGACAAAGAATATCGGCTTTGTCAAGCACTAGCGTGTATGAAAATTTTTATTGCATTTATGCTTGTTTGAGTGTCTATGCCTACGGGAGCTTATTGCTAGTGGGCGAACGAATATCTGCCCTGAAATTTATGTGTGTGTGATTTGGTTGTGTGCGAAATATTTGTAAACATAGTATTGCGTATGTGTAGAAATTAAAATAGTGGGAGTCAAACGACGACACTGGTCCTAGTACAAAATTGCAGCGAGGGCCTTTCCAACCTTATTTATCTATTCCGTGGTTTTTACAAATGTCTGTAATTAATGAGCCAATAAAAAAAAAAAAAAACACTAATAGAAAGCTACACAATTCCTGAGTGACATCGCATACTTTTTATGCCAGAGAAATGCATAGATCCTATGGCAATCTCCACGGTACAGCTAGTCGATAGTACAAAGATTAATTATTTAGTCTCACCTAGAATAGTACAAAGATTAATTATTTAGTCTCACCTAGAATAGGCCTCGTCGAGATCAGGCAGTGTCCCCGCCGACACGATCATCTTCTCATCTAATTTATATTTGTTCTTCATTTCAGGGTTCAGCAGCATTCTTTTGTGTCGCGTTATGATGTTACGGTAGTTGTCCGTCATTATATACAGGTAGAAACGACGGAAGTTCTGCCATTGCAGGAGGTACACCATAGTACTAGAAGTAATAGGAATAAGGTTAATTATTGCTTGTTCAGCGGTTTATTGGGTGGGTATGGTTGAATGATGCGCGGATGGTTGGCAATTTGATCTTTTAATTTATTATATGGAAAGTGTTTGAGAGCTCTTTATGTCAGCAGCTGTCGGTCTCATACAGAACTCTCTTACATGAATATCAATGTGAATTCTCAATCGGCTGTCAGTTGTCCGATAGTGTATGAATAATAAATCTAAATCTACTAATATTTTTAACTCTCCCATTTAGATTTCGAGGTAAGAGGTCAGGCGAGGTAGTGAAATACAGATATGAAAAGAGATAAATAAAATGCTAAACTGTTCCGACCCCGATTTGCTCTGAAGAGAGGTGTGTCAGTTATAATAAACTGCCGATTTACACTCAGTGCCGGCTAGGCTACGCACTATTTAGGTCAAGACAAAAAATTATTAAGATAACGTCACCATTCGTGAATTGTTATTCAGCGAAATGAAAAAAATAAATGAAAACATTGTCGAATAAAATACGTTGGTTGTAAGTAAAACTTTGAGTAGGTACTTTTGCAACCAAAATCCGTCTTTAATACAATTTTTATATGAAGGTTATTTTTTGCAAGTATCTGCCTAATATGTGGATTGGAAAGACATTGAAAACAAACAAGCTGTATCTACATTTTAGATAGTAATGTTGTCTAGTATAAAACTAGTCTCTCCAAATATTTTAACGCGCGAAACCCATACTCGGTAGACCAATAGACAGAACGTCTATCTCTTTATAATATGTACATAAATATTTCGCCATAACAGCCCGTAGAAGGGTCTACGAGTCGTTATATCCAAAAATAAACATATCCTATTATCCCTATTTACATAATTATCCGAAATTATAAACCACAAATGATCATTTTATATTCACGAAAGAGATTTAATGTGGCACTCGTCAATGAAGATAGCCTCGACCTCTCGCGGGACCAATTGTTATAAAAACTTGATTAAACCATTGAAGATTTCATTCAGTACTTACTCTATAGCGTTGTATCCCTGGCATATTGAAATCCCGCCAATTATATTGGTGGGTCTCTTCCTGTCCTCTCCCAGGTACTTGGCGATTAGGTTGCCTCCAAGACTGAATCCGACTAGAATAAGTTTCGTGTTGGGGTATCTCTCCATGAGGTTTTCCACCATATAGTTGAAGTCATCCGTGTGTCCTGGAAACGAAGCTTTATTACTAAAAGAACAAAATCAAAATCAAAAATCATTTATTCAAATTAGGCTGAGAATCAGCACTTTTCGAACGTCAAAATTACAAAAGACAGTCCCCCAAAAACGCCCGCCCTTCACAAGAACACAAATGTTCATTACTTTTGTTATCAGTAAGTATTTGAATGACTGCATCGATGTCCTAGTTTACAAGTAGTGCCTCTATAATATATATTCATTACCTACAGTAATTAGGGCTAACGATCACTATTTTGCTTTTTTGTGTTAATGAATGACCGTTATTAACTTTAATAATACCTACCTACGCAAACGCATTGTGAACCAAAACTATTTTCAGGGCCAGATGAAATCATAAGGTAAATAAGCTTAAATGGAGCTCAGCTGTATTATTTTATTTATATCTTGAATCCATGTGGTGTACGTAATACAGAGTACTCTATTTTATGCCGGATAAATAATGATTCCTGCACCGTAATTGCTTAATACACTGAATGTTACAATAAAATTCCCCCCCACATACTCCAACAGAGTGAAACGAAATTTAAATATTGTATTAAACGCACACTATGTAGCCAAACATGTTATAAGTTAGGGGATTATATCGCTGACATGGCATCTCTTAGCCGCCACGGCTTATTTTAATTTTTAATTTCTGAATTGTTTTTCTATAACGGACGCTTTTTAACGTGCACGTCTTTCTACGTTGTTCTCGAATGGTTAATTTCAACACGAATGATGTAATCAAATATTTTGTAACAATTTTATGATATAAAAGAGTGTCCGTGGAGTTTCTTGCTTGTTCTTCTCCATAGGTACCTACGCTTTGGAATGGGCAACTAGCTTCATCTTTCTGACTGACCGACCCTTTGACAATTCAAAAGTGCGTGTAATTGGTTTAGTTGATTAAAAAAAATTAACAATCTGAATAATTTTGAAGGATATTGCGAATTCATTGCTTCATAATGTTCGAAAAATTTGTCTGCTCAAAACGTTAATAACGCAATGAAGGTTGTTGAACTGTCAAAATGGAAGCCATTGCTGTTAGTGTGTTACGCAATTACCCCACTGATTAAACATTCGTGATTAACATGAAAGATTAGCTTCTTTACCATTCAACGTATCGTGCCCATATCAAATGAACTTGACCACTTTGAAGGCCATCATCAATATGGTCAATGTATTTATTTCAAGTCAGATATACTGTAGCGAACCTCAATTGGTATGCAGACCGAGTTTGATTGCACGCAATGGAATAATAATATAATCGCTACGAGATGATGACAGATATTACACCAAAGTATAAGAAAAAAATATAAATTATTGAATTCCCTGTCCATTAGGTTACATAACCGTTTTTTGACATAATTATTATGTCTTAGAACGTAACTATTCCAGATCACGTAAAAGTTAACTTTAAAATGCGTAATAAAATAAATATGTATATAAACTGCCTTATCTTATTGAATTATTTTATTTATGGCTTCTTACACATTATAATACCGTATGTGTATCAATCAATGTATTGTGTGTTGCTGCAATCACTAGTTCCATCTGTCAAAAACACGGTTTACCTATGGACAGAGTATACAGACATTAGATTTACAACATACAGAAGTAGTGTCACAAACATAGGTCCCCTGGCTCCCAACCTGTGACTTGGAAGTCAGTATTCCTCCATTAAAAAGTAATTAGGTATGTCGTTGGTAATATGGTTTGAGATTCAAAACTATGAAAAAATGTATACTAATTCGTTTTAAATATATAGTTAATTCTTATCAACCAATACCTGCATGCGGTAAGTAAATAAGGTTAATTTCTTATTTATTGCTTCGGGGTATATTAAAACCATTTTACCTACTGTACTTTTATTTATCAAACCATTGAAGCAGATGTGAAGATAAGCAAACAAGTAACTATGTACGTAAACACATACTAATAATGATTAGTTTTTTTTTTCAGTAAAAGCACCAAGCGATAGCGAGCGGCGAAATTGCAATTAAAATTACCGCCGGAATGATCGGAAAATATTTTTTATCGCTAATTGTTCTTCAAAACAGTTATAACTTCACGTACCTACACGAGCATTATGAAATCATATACTTTCAAATACATAATGTCACCTTGAAATAATGTTTTACTGGCCGAAGCCCAATTAAATGCTCCTTGCAGTTTTTCTCACGGGTCAGCGGATACAAATTTCAGCGAAAATTGTGGAAAAAGGCAAGTGTTTCAGATTACAGGTATACGACGTAAGCCATAGTCTAATTATAACGACCTTGAAAGCACCTAGAACCTATGGTTTATCGACGGTAGTTTCTAGGAAAGCAACAATTTTCTTTTGACGCTAATTCCTTTTTCCGTGCATATATCAAAAGGAAAAAGGTACCGGACTCGTTTAGTGGGGAAGTCAGACGTAGTTTGTTGCTTTCCGTTTTAAAATGGACGTACTTATGATTGCGTTGGATCACGTAGGGAAAATTTGTGACTAATAAAGTAATCATAGAAGTATTATTCTAAAATAAAGGGGGTTTCCCTCTCAAACTTAATAGTACCAACAAAGTAAAAGACATCATCCATCATTTCAGCCGAAACACGTCCACTGCTGGACATAGGCGTCCCTCAAGCACCTCCACTTCGACCGGTTCTGTGCTAAAAGACATAGCATACATTAATTCATATTTCTTTTACTTATGATATAATATCTTAGTAAGCAGTGCAACTTAGTAGTATAAGTGCAAAGTAATATAATAGTGGACGGCAATGACCTCGGCGTGAAAGTCACTACATTATACTCGTATACCATAACCAATGTAGATGTAGAATGCAGATAGTATTGTAGATATAGACCCGTAGACCGACTACTGAATGTAAATAATGGCAGCGCGGCAGCGGTCAGACTAACCATATTTTTTTTTACAATCAATGGAAGAGTCATGCAAAGCTAATTACAGATGACGCCACACTCGCTGGTAACGGCATCAATCAGCAGTCTGTTCGATGAATGTTTTTTTTGAAGTGAAAACTTCTTTTTTTGTGATGGGTAAAAAATGTTATACTCGCGTCAGGACACGTGACCTGATCGAAAATTCGTACGACGGAGGGAGAGTAGACCGCATTCCAAAATATCAAAAATGCACAACGTTTAATTCAAGTTTTCACTTCTGCCGGCACTTCCGGAGTGCAACGCGTTTTTTTTTTACTTTTTGAATTTACCATTAAGTGTAAGCGCTCTCGCCAATCGCCATACATAAATGACCGGTGTAAAGTAATCACTACATCCTACATAGCATTTCCGCTGGATTTAGTTTCTTCTTTTCCCATCAGGAAAACGCTGTACCTGCCTTTATAATTATAATTCAGTGTACTAGATAGAGGCATTATGTTTAATAATAAAATGATTATTTAAACAGAAACTGTAAAA
Organism: Apamea anceps; assembly: GCA_951799955.1. Classification (NCBI taxonomy): domain Eukaryota; kingdom Metazoa; phylum Arthropoda; class Insecta; order Lepidoptera; family Noctuidae; genus Apamea; species Apamea anceps. The sequence goes on along the minus strand of OX637505.1, from coordinate 7,924,493 downwards.
ATGTAAAGTGTTTGACAGATAAACAACACCAGCGACGATGCGACACCTAGTGGGATAAATGTGTACTGCCTCTCCCCATTACCACAGATTACTGAATAGTTACTACCATTACTATTATCAAGTGACGTTAGTTAACTACTCCAGCGACGATGCGACACCTAGTGGGATAAATGTGTACTGCCTCTCCCCATTACTATTATCAAGTAACGTTAGTTAACTACTGCTTAAGTTCGTTTGGCACATCACAGGCAGCGAACCCCGCTTCTATTTTAGTTGACTGGCTATTTTTTTGGAACGAAATTTCTTAACGCGACTTTCGGTACGAATTGACTGGTAGAAATCCTCACGGAAACGGAAAAAGTGTTGTGCCCATGCTCCACTTTCTGTCCCTCTCTGTCTCTTCCTATTATAAGAGTATGTGTGTGTGTGTGTGTGAATATTGCGTAAGGAAGTTCGTTCCCGACGGTGACGGGATTCACCCGCCCGCAGACGTTTTATTTAACCAAGACTTGATCTAATTGGAATTATAGCTTTAGAACTATAGCTCGTGCACACACGGAAGAATAAGTTGTTTTGTGATTATCGTAAGAATCAAATTCGTGCCTCAATATCATAACAAGAAGATTGCTTATAGTTCAATACTATCCAAGACCCACTATGGCCGGAAATTGCAAGATGGATACATACTACATAACGTGTGGAAAAGTTGAAAGAACACAATGTGTAATATAAGCAGGAATCCACGAACAGAGACAATCTTCATAATACATAATATATATTGTAGTATCTATTCGTTTTTATGTTTACAATACAAACTATGTAGCATGTAGTTGTAGTTGGACTCAACTATTAAATGTTTCCATTCCACAACAGCTGTCTAGCGGATTGTCCATTATCTCGGTAGGTACAAGGAACACGTGTAAGGATTTTATACATACTAAGATACGTATATAATGGATCTGTAGCAACTATGTACTATTGCTAATTAACGATTTTAACGAAGCATTTAGAACGGTTCTCCTCAAGCATAATCTATGCGTTTGCGCACCGTCGCTGTCAACGCACCTTAGCCTCTACCATATTTATATTATCCTTGCTCAATGAACGCGTTTATACTTTTTTACGTGATGATATTGTCGTGGACGTCCACGTCCACGTCACGGCATCACTATAACACAGGGCAGTAAAATGTATGGAAACATATGAAGTCGCTTTTACATTTTCGTCCACGATAATGTTCACAGATGTATTTCCATACATTTTATGGACGCGGACGTCCACATTAAAAATACGAGGGCGACAATGAAAGGTTTTAGAACTGGCCACTTGTAAACGATATAATAAAAAAAGTTAAAATTTTGAAAATAGAACTCTTTGCCAATATTATTGTGTATGTATTTTATTAATTTGTCATTTGTTTACGATTTGGCGGCAAATTGAAAATTGTCTGCGTCACGTCAGCATGAATTTAACGCCAGAAAATTTTCGTACAATGATTTTTTATGACTTTCGATGTCCATTTAAGTCAACAAGAAAGTTATGATGATAGACTTCGATTAGCCTTTCACGATGAAGCCCCATCTCGTGCCACTGGGTTTTATGAGTTTAAACGTGGTCGCACTAATCTCACCGATGATCTGCGTGAGGGACGGCCTTCTAGGGCGACGACTGAAGATAACATCAGTGTTGTGCGGCGTATGATAGAGACTGACAAAAGAGTGACTGATCAGCAGATTCGGACAAACTTAGGCATCGGTAGGTATGTGTCAAGTGCACAAAATCCTCCATGAACATTTAGCGGTCAGGAATATTTGTGCCCGGTGGATACCTCATAATTTGACAGAGGCCCAAAAGCTCCGCCGTCGTGTTGATTGGTGTCGTGAAATGGTTCAAAGATTTAACGGAGTAGACTCAAAGGCTGTGTTCGACATACTTACGGGTGACGAAAGTTAGATTTATTGTTGTGATTCTGAAACTAAGAGACAGTCTACTATATGGGTGTTTCCTTCCGAGGAGTTGCCAACTAAAGTGAAGAGAGTTCGAAGCGTGGGGAAAAAGGTGGTGGCCTCGTTCTTCGGAAGGACAGGCCATTACGCAACAATTGTTTTAGAGGTTCGAAAAACAGTACTGCAGAGTGGTATACTAACAATTGTTTGCCACTTATCTTGGAAAAAGTTCGGGAGAGACGAACTCGCAGTAGGATCCTCCTTAACCACGACAACGCCTCGTCGCACACCGCCAAGCAAACAATCGACTACTTGGCGACGTCAGACGTGGAATTACTGGATCACCCGCCCTATAGCCCCGACCTCGCACCTTGTGATTTTTATTTATTTTCGAAAATAAAAGAAAAACTTCGAGGAAAACGTTTTATGGACGCCGAGGAAGCAGTTGCTGGGTTTCATAATGCCGTCGAAGAGACCCCTAAGGACGAGTGGGCAAAGTGCTTTTCTCAGTGGTTCCACCGGATGCAGCGATGTATTGATGTAAATGGACAATATTTTGAAAAGATATAATAAAACTAATAACTAGTTTGTTCAGTTTCTGATTTTCTAAGAACTTTCAGTGTCACCCTCGTATAGTCACGTTAGAAATTATAATAGCGCACATTATGTGATTAAACCTGTTTTTTAACCGTGACAAAATAATGCATTGCAAGAGTTACAAAATAGTTTAAAGGGCCATAAATCGGATTCAATTTCGCAGAAAGTATTGTGCATTGTATTGCAAACAACGTGACTGTTTATTACGTTGCATTTACTTTCAGTTTTTCTTTGTTTGTTTACAGAATACATCATCATCATCATCGTTTATGTAATACATCATACTATAATTTGAATCAGGACTCTGAATCAATGCAGCATAATTAGCCTTTAGTCCCACTGCTGGGACACAAGCCTCCTCTCTGTGAGAGGGAGCGGGCCGTAATCCACCATGCAGGTCCAGTGCGGGTTGGTAGATGTCACATGTCTTCGAAATTTTTGGTCTAGAAATGCTAGTTACCTCACTATGTTTTCCTTCGTCGTTTTTGAGCAGTGGTGATGAAATCATTTACATAATTAATGCAGAAAATTGAGGAATTATCTTGGGAGTAAAAATAAATGATCGAGACTTTACCTCTTTAGGTTTCTCTTCGACTCTCGTACCGGCGGGACGCACTATTTGAGAATAGCGCATTCCTTTGATAATAAAAACATTAGTCAGTCGGCAACGTACCTACTGAGTATTTCCCAGATTTTCCTTACCAGCTCATGAAGGCTCTTATATTCTGAGTGTGCACAGTGCACTTCTTAAAGTGACCAACAATAACAATTTACTTCTGCCGACTTATTATCTTGAATCAACTGCTACTTTTAGATAATTCTATAAAAATATCTTACCGTACGAAAAGATTCGATTGCCAGTAACTGGGACACTATTGAGAGCCCCTATGTGGTTGAGCACGGCGCACCGGTAGCCGTGGCATTGTGAGTAGTGCACGTAGGTTCTGATGTACACGCTTTCAGATGTGTTGCCGATGCCCGGACAGATCGCGACCGTCACGTCATCTGTGGGGCGGAGAATAATGTTAGTGTTGGGGTAAATAGTATGGTGATAATGTGTAATGTGGGATGTCCACCAGCTAAATGGACGGACATCCTTAGAAAGGTGTCTGGGATAGACTGGATTCGGAAGGCGTAGGATAAAATATTGTGGCGCAGCTTGGCTGAGGCCTATGTCCAGTATTAGGGGACTCCGATAGGCTGAATTGATGGAGGAAAACATGTGCCTTTACGAAAGGAAAGCGTCTCTCACCGAGCATTTTATGATGCGGTGTGGTTTCTGATAGTATCAAAACAACAGGCGACTAATTTTGACATCTTTTGGGGAAACCAGTTGCTTGTCTCTCTAATTATGATAGAGAGTTGAGCAGCTACGGGGTGATTGCGTATCACACATTTAAGTAATGAAAATTTAATGCAATGCTTTCCATCTTGACATCCATTGCTTCATAGGTTCGGAAAATTCGTCTGGTCAACAACGTAAATTTATGTGTGTTACGCAGCTACCCGCTGGTTTCCACATTGTAGAGTCAATCAGCGAGTAGGTGACCAAGCGGCCACCATAACTAGAAGGGCCTCCAAAAAGTTGATCCATTCCAATATTTGTATGAGATAAAGGATTGTATATGTATAGATTAATTAATTATAAACAAAGTAAGTAAGGTATACGTATTACGTGAATAGTTCATTTTCTTCGAATTACTTCCTCACTAACTTAAATTCTATTCTCTATAGTCAGCATCATAACAAGTAATCATTGTCAACAAGTGTTCTGTAAATGAAACTTGGAAGTTATATTTTTTTTTGTGTTACGTCACTACTATATCAGTATTACTTATTATGACAAATTCATATCATCATCTGCCTAGCCTTTTCCCAACTACATATATTGGGGTCGACTTCCAGTCTAACCGGATGTAGCTGAATACCAGTATTTTACATGGAGCGACTGCCTATCTGACCTCCACAACCCAGTTACTGGGTAATGCGATACCCCTTGGTAAGACTGGTTATACAAACTCATATCTAAATTCATTGATCTATAATCAGCCTATATTGTTCCCACTGCTGGGACATAGGCCTCCTGTCAGCGAGAGGGAGTGGGCCGTAATCCACCACGCGGGCCCAGTGCGGCTAGATGTCACACATCTGTGAATTTTTGGTTCTTGGATATTTGGTTTCCACACGATGTTTTCCTTCACCGTTTTGGGAGCAGTGGTGATGAAATATTTTACACTAAGTAAAGCGCGCTTTACTTTTTTAACTTTACGTTGTAGGACGTATCCTACAACTCGTAAGTCGCGGCCGTTACCACTGGGACACCGCTGCTCCCTTGACCTATGATGATGTTGTTTGAACCACATTCTCACTGGTGACTAAATGTAGCAATAATCGGCTGAATGAGCAAAAATAATCAACGACCACTATCCCCCCGGCTAGAGTGACCATAAACACCGGTTTCCGCCACTCGCATAGATATAGGATAGAAGGAGATATGCCCTGTAGTTGAAAATGTATCAGAACTCCTCTACCGCGCCACTACTACACATGTAGTTCAGTAAAACCAATGTGTGTATGTACATTCGTTGGGTAATCGACATTGTTGTCGATAGCCTACGTTAGTGGATCTGCACAACCACATCACTAGCTGGCCGCAACCAGCAGCGGCCGTACCATGCGATGCACCGCATAAATAAAGTATCGTGGTGTGATTTTTACATTGCTTGTCTAGTCACTTAGTGACATATTTAGGCAGTGGTTAAGAAGCAATGTATTTACTGCGAACATAGCACAGTCGTTGCAATATGTGAAAACATAAATAACGTAGTAAAAGTAAGAAATACCACTCGGCTCTTACAACTTCCGTAGGATGACGATCAACTGATTCATGCGGTATTTTTCCTTTTACGACTGCATAGAAACAACATTCGCAAACATTGCAAATTTATTGTCGAGTTCATCGGTATCAGCAGCTTTATCTATTACGCATGGGCCGACATAAGTTGTCCTTGATGATTTTTGAGATTAATGTTGTGCGTATCTCTAGTCACTAGGACGCGTTTCAATTTATCATCAGGTATATTATCTATACAAATACATAATGTACGTATATAAAGTTGAAGTGTCTGTTTGTAATGTCAAAACAGCTTTTTACTAAATGCATTTGAAAGTATATACGGCAGTTATGATAAAAACCATTTTTAAAATTTTTTGTCTGTTTGTTCCGGCTAATCTCCGAAACGGCGGGACCGATTTAGACAGAACTTTCACTGGCAGATAGCTGATGTTATAAGGAGTAACTTAGGAGTAACTTACTATTTTTATTTTAGATAAAGACAAGAAAAATAATTAGTGAAGACACCTTATGGTTTTCCGACATCCATGCGAACGAAGTTGCGGGCACAGCTAGTAGCTACATAATTACTTCAATCTTGTTAATTAAGCACCTATTAAATTGTCTTAACATCTGTTAATGCCTCATCGGTGAAATTGGACGATAACTAGTCAAAATTCTGACTTTATAGCACCTGTAAATGTAGCCCATAGTAACGTATGGGGAAACTGTAAGTACACGAGTGTTTCACGTTATTGCAATCTTTCACGGAGCATATTTTCCTCGCGTGACTAGAAAAGCGTTTCCAGTTACCAACTAATTTTACATTACATGACTGTAAATGGTTTATGATTTCTGTAGATGATTGTCGACTGCACGTCGCGTATGTGGTATCACCTTGAGCTGTCCTAGGATAGTATGGAGTTTTAATAGTATAAGAGGCCAGTTTACACTGCACCCTAATTGCGTAACATACTATAAATCTCAATCTGAATCGTTTTGAAGGATATTGCGAATCCATTACTAAATGTTCGAAAAACTTGTCTGCTCGACAACGTAAATCACGCAATGAATGCTGTTGAACTGTCAAAATAAGCAATTGCTACTGATAGTGTGCAGTGGTGGCCCAGTGGTAATGGCCCCGACTTACTAGTCGTAGGTCCTGGGCTCGAACCCAGTCAGGCGCTTTACTTTGTGTAAATAATTTCATCACCGCCGCTGCTCTCAAAACGGTAAAAGAAAAAAACATCGTGAGGAAACCAGCATGTACTAGAACCAAAAATTCGAAGACATGTGACATGTACCAACCCGCACTGGGCCCACTCCCTCTCGAAGAGAGGAGGCCTGTGTCCCAGCAGTGGGAACATTATAGGCTGATTCTGCTGATAGTGTGTTACGCAATTACTTCGCAGCTTATATTTTGAAGGTCATCTGTGACGTTGTACTGTTTGCAGATGATACCTCTCTTATTTTTAAAGTAGACAGGAATAGACAAAATTTTGACGACGTAAACAGTGCACTCTCAATAATTACAGCTTGGTTTACGTCAAATAACCTAGTTCTCAATGCCAAGAAAACGAATGTGTAAAGTTTGTCTTACCGAATGTTAGGAATCTAGGACCCAACATCGTCTTAGATAAAGAGGTGCTTGGAACTGTAGGCTCGGCAATTTTTCTAGGATTAACAATAGATGCCAAACTTCAGTGGGGACCTCATATATCAAGTCTAGCAGGAAGGTTCAGTTCGGCTGCCTACGCGCCGTCAGGAAAGTAAGGCAATATACTGACGTTGATACAGCTCGGTTAGTCTATTTTAGTTATTTTCACAGCGTTATGTCCTACGGTATTCTGCTTTGGGGCAAAGCCGCTGATATACAAAATACCTATATTTGTCCTTCAAAAACGAGCTGTTCGAGCAATTTACCAACTAGGTGCCAGAGTTTCTCTAAGAGATTTTTTTAAAGATATTGGTATTCTCACAGTTGTATCACAATTCATCTTCGCCAACATCTTATATACACTCGAGAGCAATGAATCCGGGTCACTTGAAGAATCCTAAAAATCTCGGAAACTAAAAATGCTAGGTTAATGCAATAAATTGTATTTAATAGACAATGTAATACTCCTTAAATGAAGGTATTAAAACTTCTTAGTTATTGTAAAGTTATATCATAAAAAAATCAAATTTGAAAAAGGGCCACTTTCGAAGATGGAACTACGAAATTACAGCATTTGGTTTTGCTTTTGTTTGTAATCTGTCATTTATGTGGGTACATAAACCATGTTGATAGTGCTCTATATTCATTATTCAAGCTGAAATTATGTCGCTTACGCCTGAAGAATGCACCAGAATACTTACACTGCTGGAAACCGGCCGGAGTCAGCGCGATACAGCGAGGACTGTCGGTGTGTCGCTGTCAACAGTACAAAGAGTTCTCCGACGTTACGAAGAAACTGGTTCTAACCTACGCAGAACAGGAACGGGCAGAACCAGGTGTACCACAGCACGAGAAGATCGATACTTGGTGAACACCATGCTTCGAAATCGCTTTCTCACAGGAACTGAACTCATAAATCAGTTTCGACGCCTCGGAGGAAGTAACCCAAGTGCATGGACAGTAAGACGTCGGCTTGCTGACTCTAACTTAAAACCCCTTAGACCTGCAAACGGCCCTAAACTGGAGCGTGGGCATCGTATTTCAAGACTAAGATATGCCCAGAGCCACGTAAATTGGAGTATTGAAGATTGGTCAAAAGTTATGTTCTCCGACGAATCAAAATTTATGCTCTACAAGCACGATGGAAGACACAGAGTGTATCGAAGACCAGGGGAAAGATTCAAGCAAGCATGCATCGAAGAAAAAGTAGCCTATGGTGGTGGGTCTGTACTGGTGTGGGCCGGAATTTCTTCTGAAAGTCGCACAGAGCTGGTGATCATAGAAAACGGCTCTTTAACTAGCGTAAGATATGTGGAAGAAATCCTCAATGATCACGTTGGTCCATTTATGGTCAATTTAGGTGAGGATGCTATATTTATGCATGACAATGCCCGACCTCATACAGGTAGGATTGTGAATGACTACCTTCAAGAGATGAACATTACTCGTATGGAGTGGCCAGCGCGCAGCCCGGATATCAACCCGATCGAGCATGCTTGGGACGAGCTAGGCAGATGCGTAAAACAACGAAACCCTCCCCTAATCACGCTTCGTGAGCTCAAAATTGCTCTCACAGAGGAATGGGAGAATATTCCTCAAAATCGTATAAGGAACTTGGTGTACAGCATGCCAAACCGCGTAAACGCAGTAATGGAAGCACGAGGAGGCAATACGAAGTATTAAAATTCAAGAAAATCGTAATAAAGTTCAAAAATTTCATGTTTCCTATTTTTGTTTTAAGGAGAGATCAGCAGTTTTTTTCTTTGTGTAATTTTGTGTTAATAAAATGTATGGTGACTCATATTTTTTTTACTTTCATTTAAGGAGTATTACATTGTCTGTTAAATACAATTTATTGCATTAACCATCATTTTTAGTTTCCGAGATTTTTAACATTCTTTAAGTGACCCGGATTCATTGCTCTCGAGTGTATTAGGAAAAATTTACACTTGTACACTAAAAACAGGGATATTCACAGTGTTAACACTAAAAATAAGAACAAACTACGTGCCCCCTTTCACCGGGGTCAGTCAGTACTGCTCTCTAAGACCAACTTACTATCATCTACTCGGTAATTGTAAATGAAATAGCCAATCAGAGCACCGCAATATGTGTCGTTGATGCGCTTCTTGTTACTCGCAAATGGGTTTGTTGGGTTTTAGTTGGCAAAATTCGATTCGATTCACTACGATAAGCCTGCGCGATAAGCATGGCGAGGATGCGTCATTGAGTAGCTATTGTTTGTTACTAACATCAACATAACTACTCACAATTACCGAGTAGATGATAGCAAGTTGGTCTTAGAGAGCAGTACTGACTACCTAAATAGTGATTCAAATATTTAAATTCGTTGATTACCTGTGAGTCAGTCTTTTTAAATTATTTTTAATAAAAAAAATTGTTCACTCTTGGTCAGAAAGTCGTAATTAAAACATTTTAACAATCCGTGAAATCTCTTATTGAAATCTCCATTACTGCATTTTGACTCTCGGTGTATAGCGGAACGAGTGGGAAATAAAAAGTTCCAATCGTCACCACTGGGGAGGATCGAAACTTTTTTTTCCCATTCGTACCCAATGGGGACGACGAGGTGAGGACGACCGGGAATAAAACACCGATAGCACTAGGAAGTGGTGAAGGGCGGTTGTTTTTGGGGGACTGTCTTTTGTAATTTTGACGTTCGAAAAGTGCTGATTCTCAGCCTAATTTGAATAAATGACTTTTGATTTAAACTGGTTTTGTTACCACCGACGTGCGCGCTACTGATTATTATTCTTGGAACCATTTGATACGTTGATATAAATTGTGGGACTTAATATAGATCACATAAAAATTATACATATGAAAGGCTCCGTTGTTTTTTTATTATAAACTGAAAATTTCTCTCAGACTACTGACTCACTTTAATACTTCCTGATATGATAAGGCTGATAATGCTATGTACATTATGAAATTATGACTAGACGCTTTCATGTTCATGACAGGTTTATCAGCATTACATATTAGCGTATAGGTACAAATGCTACGCGGATTTATTCGCTATTTTTTCAGGGGACTGGTAACCGATGCGACAATGCTACTGATATAAATAATTAGGTATGTATAACAGCATGACGTGTATCGTATGATGCGCTATCTATATATTTGACTGCCTAGTGCCCTGCACCCCAATTGCGTAACACACGATCAATCGGAATCGGTTTCATTTTGACAGTTCAACAACATTCATTGCGTTATTTACGTGTTGAGCATACAAATTTTTCGAACTTACGAAGCAATGGATTAGCAATTTGCTTCAAAATGATTCAGATTAGGATTGATCGTGTGTTACGCAATTAGGGTGCTGCACACTAATTGCGTAACACACGATCAATCAGAATCGGTTTCATTTTGACAGTTCAACAACATTGATTGCGTTATTTACGTGTTGAGCAGACAAATGTTTCGAACTTATGAAGCAATGGATTAGCAATTTGCTTCAAAATGATTCAGATTCCGATTGATCGTGTGTTACGCAATTAGGGTGCTGGTCTAATTGTGGCAAGCACGACTGCTAAGCGTGGGGTCTTTAATTAGGTCCCCAGGTCAGACAGTGCTATTGCGTTTTTTCCGGTGGAAAATTTTCAGAAGCAGCTCGGAGTGTTTACCCTGTATGGCAATAAGCTCACCACTATCACACACATGGGACTTAAAAATACTGGCGAGATATGGATTCACATTTTCTAGACTATACGCCTTCCTCTTTGGGGAATACAGGGGGCCTACTCCGAAGTGCAAAGTGCGAATGTTCGGATCGGACCGACACATGGCCGAACCGAATATTATGAAAAAAGTTCGGATCGGCTCAGTTGGGTCGGGACGGGACCATAGTCAATATTCGAAAGAGTGTAGGAGTGTAGGATCGGAACTGACCGAACCAAATAATAACTTCGTAGCAGGAAACGGCCGAACATTCGGCCGATACTACTTCGAAGTAGACCCCAGGTGTGATATTATGTCATAAACCAAACCACGCCACTACAATCAAAAAACTTTATAATAAACCGGTTCGACGAGCTGAACTAAGCCGAACAATGCCTTCGTGTTGCAAGAGCAAGAGATGAACCAACCGAGTGGAAAGACGGTCGCAAGTTATATAGGTGACCTTGTACCGTGTTGATTTACTACAGGCTTTATAATTTATATATTGTTGTGACGTTGGCAGGCATCAGATCAGCCGGTACAGGAATGTTATTGTGATGACGTCACGCGGGTTATCCCCAGTGGAAAGGTGCACCTACTGTCGAACACCTCCGCACACTTGAATTCAGTCACAGTAAAGATATAATATACTGTGATTCAGTTATCTACACTTACCTAACATTCTTGTCAATGCGATAGGAATAAAACAAATGTCTTGTAATGATTTCTTGGAAAACAACAGGAAAACCTAATCGTAATTATGGAGTTTATGGACTTGAGCCAATGGAGTAAAACATGTGTATGACCTTATGAGACTTATCTTATGTTTATGATATGAATTACATTAATCTTCATGAATCAATCTGCAGTGAGTGAGTCTTCAAGTGCACTGAACTACTGAAGCCATAGAAATGTAAAAAACTATGACTGAAGCAAAGGTGACGTCATTGCATGGCCAGTGATCGCATAAAATCTAGATTTGGGTGGAAATATGGAAGGCCTTCCTTCGCCCAGCAACAATGAACACTCGCACACGAGCTAATTAATAGTTTTGACGACACGGTTGGCGCAGTGGCTGAGCGATCGACTGCTGCGCTGCGTGTCGCGGGTTCGATTCCCGTACGGAACAAATATTAAAATTTGTATTCCCTACAGGTAGTTGTTCCGGGTCTGGCTGTTTGTGTATGTGAGTTTAAATGTTTGTAAACGCACCCACGATAGAGGAGTGATTCCCAGTGTGGGGCAACGTTTAATAAAAAGAAACCTACCTACAGGAGCGTTTTTTTCTTGATTGAAGTGTTGCTAACACTTTCCAAGGGCACTCTACGGCTATAGCCGTCATAACAATATAACTTCTATTGTGTCCCGTTTACCGCGCCGGAATCTGTGAACGGGTTTTTTTGAAGACTTAAGTTTTTTCAGTCTTGAATAGAGAGACATCCATACCTTCGTGCTCGTTTCCAACAGGTTCGTACAGGTCATAGGTGAGGGTGGACTTATCAGGGAGCACCAGCGACACCCGACCACCTATAGGCCAGGGGCAACGGACACGCCCGATTAGACTGTGCAGTATCGTCTGAACATGGCCGCTGAAGCCCCACAGCCGAGTCGGTATGTATCTGAAACGAAATGGCTTGGTAAACAGCCTGTTGTACTAAGTATAAACGTTTTTATTGAAATATTTCAGGGTGTTTTGTTATGACGGGTGCTCGAATTTTTAGAGTCTGTACAGTATTGATGTGCAAATATTCGTGGAACATTTATTGGCCTAAAACAGTCATCGCCGCCTTTCACTGTTTGAGTAGGAATCGTGTTAATTCCTAACATATTTTTTTTGCATGTTAATTTGTAAGGGTCAGTTTTTCACGTAAAGTGACTGTTTTTTTGGGGTATTGGTTTAGCTAAGGATCAACCAGATTTCGTACCTATTATTTATTTTTATTTCTAGCTGTGACGACTTGATTAGGAAATTTATTTATAGGCGATTTCGTGGGAAGTAGGCAGGTAACTTATTTTCATCCATGACTCAACCGTACCTAGGTTTACTCTTGCTATGAGTCTAGCATGAATCATTTTTGACGCGCTCTATAAGGCAAGAAGTTTTTATCCCATGTGCGGCATTGGTGGCAACCTTATGCTCCGCTAAACGTGGATCGATTGACCTGCAGTTTGCGGCACGGTTGGCGCAGTGGTTAAGCGATTGACTGCTGCGCTGCGTGTCGCGAGTTCGATTCCCGCACGGAACAAATATTTGTATGGCCTACAAGTAGTTGTTCCGGGTCTGGCTGTTTGTGTATGTGAGTTTAAATATGTTTGTAAACGCACCCACAATACAGAAGAAATTCCTAGATGAGGCAACCTTTTTAAAAAAAAAAAAAAAAGATTTCTAGCATTTATTTTATCACCCTATCTTTCTTTGTCTTTAATTTGTCATAGTTTTAACTCTCAACACGTATGTTTGTAGACAAGCAGGGTTAATTAAGTGAGTCAGGTGTGTAAGTATAGTTCAATGTCATTAGCACCAGTCATGGATTTGTTGTTATTTACAATTATATATTGTATGTATTGATTCATGTCAGGATAAATTTAAGATTTAATTAATGATGTCATAAAAGAGTAGACTGTTGAAAGTCTAATAAAGTTAAGTAAGTAACTATGATTAAGTTTGGTATTCTTAAGTTCCCTTAACACCTAAAAATAATTTTATTTATTTTATGAGACGTGTGAAGATACATAATACAAAAACTCACACCTTTTTCTCACATCATCATCAGCCTATAATGTTCCCACTGCTGGGACACACGCCTCCTATCTTGGAGAGGGAGTGGGCTAAAATCTACCACGCGGGCCCAGTGCGGGTTGGTAGATGTCACATGTCTTCGAGTTTTTTGGTTCTAAGACATGCCGGTTTCCTCACGATGTTTTCCTTCACCGTTTTTGAGAGCAGTGGTGATGAAATTATTTACACAAAGTAAAGCGCCAGCCTGGGTTCGAGCCCACGACCTACAACTCGTAAGTCGACGCCGTTGCCACTAGGCCACCTGCTCTTTTCCCCACGAGTGTAGGTAATTCCTAATTCAGGAACATTTACTAGTTAGCTAAGTACTTACTCATTTTTAACTTATAATAATACTACATGCACTCAAGGACAAAACATACAAAATCAAATATACACAATATAAATAGTATGAACCTAAATTACGAAATAATTTGTATTAAATTTACATCTGTGATAAATTGCTACATTACCTATTGTATATTTAAATTTAAAGTAACCAGGCGATTATGTGATGCTGTGGATTAGTAATTGACCAAAACAATGCTGTTACGTTTTCAATGAAGCAATAATGATATTCAAGGCTGAGCTAGTGAATGAGTCAAGATTGTTTTAAATACCCATTGACATCAGGGTTAATTTGTTGTTAAATAGATGGTTGCATTTTTAACAAAAACTAAAAATATACATGTACTTATGTTTAATCATGTTTTAATTTGCATTATCATGTTTATTAACACATGTTGTATTTTTGTTTTCATGCTGTCTTTCCTAATATTATTAGTTGTGAGTGTGTGGAGGATTTTGAACCTTATTTAGGCTTAAAAGGCTATTATTGGCGCCGCTTCCCTTGTTCACAAACTAAACTAAATTTAAGTTCTGTGCATCTTTTTCTTTCTATTTCATTAAGAAAAGGACAGAAGATAAATATTAGTTTAGTTAGTCCTGTCAAATTATGATAATCCATAGACAAGTTAGACGTGATTAAAAACATGGCTACTAAAAATACGTCATTTTACGTCAGGCGCGGACTAATTTGACAGGACTAAACTAATATTTTATTTTCTGTCCTTTTCTTAATGAATTATAAAGAAAAAGATGCATTGAACTTAAATTTAGTTTAGTTTGTGAACAAGGGAATCGGCGCCATAACAGGCTTATTTAGGCTTTTGGCTTATTTGGGTTTATCTATCATACAACCAATGCATATTATAGGTAAAATGTATAGCTGTTTCCAGACTTTGCCACGAGACATTCCAATGATGCATGTGACTTGATTGTCTTGAATTGTTATGATTGCTTGATATTGCAAACTTGTAATCAGTATGTTATTGTGACAATTATTTACTGAAATACGAGCAAATAACTGTGTCAGTTGATGACAAATCTACAATAACATTATAAAAAAACTTTTATGCAAAAAAAAAACAACCGACTTCCAAAATCGACACTACAAAGTGAAAAATAACTTTAATTTCAGAAGTTGGTGTCGTTGGGTTCGCATTTTCATTGTTTGCCACCAACTTCCAAAATTAAAGTTATTTTTCACTTTTAAGTTGTAATTTTTACACAGTAATTTTGGTTTAAAAACCAAACTACTGAACCGTTTTTGATGAAATTTCTATGGGACCATTTGGAAAGTATACCCTTTCAAAAAGAATTTTTCAAATCGGTTGGCAAGCGGCGGAATTATGCGCATACAAACATATAAAAAAAAATACAAACATCCAAATTGAGAACCTCCTCCTTTTTTAGAAGTCGGTTAAAAAGTAAAGTTTGTATGTAGGGAGTAATCTTCGGAACTACTGATCAGATTCCGAAAATTCTTTTGGTAATGGGAAGCTACCAGAAGATGTAATCAACTTCTGAGGGGATGTAGGCTGGTTGAAATAACCAGTGATGTCCGCCAAGGCCCACGCACAAACGTCCACCTGAAGGATTGTGTGTGGATATCAAACCCTCTAACATTAATATAGCCATAAATATGTGAAGCTACAGTATTGCATAGTGTCATAGGATATATTTTATGTTAAATCAAGAATTTTCTCTTGGACGAAGGTGCAGGCAGAAGCTAGTAAAAAATATAATATTAAACCAAACAAATTGAACAAACAACATTGAACAAATGAATATTTGTAGTGTGACACTCTTTTTTTACATGACCTTGTTCTTAGCATCAAATATGTATTTGAATGTAGGTATATTGTAATGTATGAGGTGTGTGTTACCATTGTAGGTAGTCTTCATAAATATGCATTGTGCATACAATAAAAATCTACCATCGATACAGCCAGATTTTTCATGAATATTTAACCACTCTTTTAACTCAAGTTAGTGAACTGTTAACACAAAATGATCAAATGTTTGTAAACAAAAATTAGAGGGGAATAATTTTTTTTAGCTTCTCTTTTTCATTATTTGGGTAGGTAGTGATGTATTTCCTGCCCACTTAACTTGACCTAACATATAGGTACTCCTGATGACATCATAGCTATTAAGGCTCTATGGCAGTGAGACAAGATATGCAGTCATCTGTGAGTTCTGTGACTCAACTTTACAAAAAAAAAAAAACTTACTTTAATTTGTATTGATAGAACTGTAGCTAAATCTGTAGATGTTGCTAGATTTTAATTAGAAGTGTGGAGTCATACAGGCATTTTTTTAAATTATGATTCTGGCTTAAGTATTTTATACTTTCTATGTTACATATGTTACTGAAACATGTTTGCACACTGAATTATGACTAGTGGTTATATGGAATGTGGATCATTTACACCAAGTAAATAAAAAATACATATTAGTCCCCATTATTGTTCCCAGGCTGATAAACTAATAGGTTAATAAACTTTGTATTGAGAGTACTAAGGTCACCCAGGTACTAGTAATAGTTTAGTAGTTAAAACAAAAACATGGATAGATAGAAATCCACAACAAGACCATGATTCATTTGGGCTAAACCTATTGTTATTTCTGGAAGGTGCCGTATCCGGCATCAAATAGTTCATCAGGCTTTTAATAACACCAGCAATAGATAAAAGCAATAAAAATGGATAACGTATCACAATTTCTAATAGTGATAACTTTAAGTAAAACAAAAATCTATATAATTTCAAAGATATCTAACAAGATTAGAATCCGTGACACAAAAATTTAAGACTCCAGTGGTAAATAATGACATCATCACGCTAGCCTCAGCCCTCATGCATTATGCACGAACACGGGGATGTAAATAAACGAAAGTATAAATGAAAACAATTCAAACAACATTAGGAATACTTACGGTTCATTTAGGAATGGTGATATAAATAAGATGTTCTCAATAAAACTCCTATCTCTCCCATAGATCACAGGTTTTTGGGGCTGACTGTTAACGTTCAATATTCTGAAAAGTACACACAGGATGACCGCAATAACTGCTAGCAGGACTGTCGACATTTTGATGAAATTTTATCGGAATCAGTTCGATTTTAAGAAGAGAATTTTACATAATAACGACAAAACCGTATTCCTCGAGTGAGGAAATAACAAACATGCAACCACCGCACAACACACCAGCCAGACTAAAAAAAAATCACTATCAACATCATAGACTATACACATAAAAACTGAGAATCAACATCTCACGAGTTCTAGAATCACAATCCAAAGTCAGTCTCATTGGCTAAATTTTTAACTGTCATTTTCTGATTGTCGTAGACGCTTGATGTTATGTTGGTATTGGGTCATATAAACGTCACTGTGCCTTGAACAACCAATCAAATTTATTGAATGAAAATAGAGCTGCGAAATAGTGAAAATTGTTTGAAAACAGCAATAGAGTCTGTAACAAAGATTCTTCACTTAGAAATGGTCATTAAAAAAAAAAACGATTCAAAAGTATCTCGAGTAAATAGTTCAGGTTCTAATGAAACCACCACCATGACCATCATGATGTTGACTATCATGGAATTTAGAACATTCTAATTCAAATATACTTTGTACTATATTTGATTACGTATTCTACATTTTTATTTTTGAAGTGAAACTTTTTAGGCAGCTATTGGATATTCGATAATTGGACGTTTCAAGCACGCGTCATGTTTTAGGTAGTACATTTCGTTATATATGAGAGAGACGAAAGAAATAAGTAACTCGCACATTATAGGGTTTCACCATAGACTAATATATATAAAATGGTTTCACTTCTATCACGTGAACGGTGCCGCACTCGCAATTTTTTTTAACAATTTCTATAAACTTGTAATAACAAGTTTAGGGCGTATCCATGGCTCTGCCTGTGTGTAACCTGTAACATGGCCACGTCGTATATTAAGAAAGTGGAATATGTCGTTCACTAGTATTTCTATTTTAGTAGATTATTTTATTGCGCAAAATGAGAGATTGCATTTGCACGAATATCTAATGAATAAAGTTCAAATACCTATCACCGCAGACAGTGGCGTAGCTCATCCTAATTGAGCCCTGTATCAAGGAGGCCCTTTTTACCCAACTGTGAAGCTACAGAGGGTATTGTTTTTACAGAATATAGAACTGACTTAGAAGGCGAGGGGCTCGTGGCTAAGTAATATCAGCCGCACGAATTGATTGAAGGTTAAGCTACGCTTGCCGCGGTAGGTCCGTGGATGGGCGACCATCTTAACATACCGAGACCCCTCCGTGGCTCGGAAAGCACGTTAAGCCGTTGGTCCCGGCTGTCATTCATGGATCTTTGACAGTCGTTACGGGTCGTCAGAAGACCGAAAGTCTGACACCCAGTATTGCCAAGGGTCATCGTATTACCCAGTAACTGGGTTGTGGCGGTCAGATAGCCACTCGCTCCGGAGGTAAAATACAGCTGCATCCGGTTAGATTGGAAGCCGAGACCCAATAACACTTTTCCCGACCCGGGAATCGAAGCTATGACCTCATGCTCAGCAGTAGCGCTTGCGACCACTAGACCAATGAGGCAGACAGTTTTCTTCCATACTTCTCTATTAGTTGTCATCTCGGTACTCACTCCCTTTTTAAACATATTTTTGAAACAAACAGAAATAAATATCATTTATCAACAAGAATTTTAGGTTCTGGATATTATTTTTAAAATGTTTGCATATACACATCACGTCGGGGGCCACTGTAGCTCAGGGGCCCCGTACCGTTGATATGGCTGATGCAGCGGTAGCTACGCCCCTAACCGCATTACACGCGAGCATTTATGTCAATCCTTCATGGGTGTGTTGGCTGGTAGGCTTTGGTAGAGGTTTCAGGTTCAAATTAAATTAGCTATCTAAACACCATAGACGTGATGGGTATGGTTATCTAATGACGATAAACTAAAAAAAAAACAATATGAAATTGAAATTTTGAATTTCAAGTTAAGTACGTTGAATTTAGATTGAATAAAAGACTTTAGATACCCCACGTCTACGAGTTTACTAGCTTATTTCATTTATTTATTTATTATTCACAAACACATTTATTATTCATTTTAACTTGTATGTCTGGAATAATATTGTACTGTAGTGGGACTACAGTACAATATTAGTGCACGAGGTTAATTTACGAGGTCCAGGAAATAAAATATTATTATCTTAGAAGAACATAATTTTATTAGAGAAAAAATGTTCATGAGCATAAAATAACTAATTACCAATAAATAACAATAATGCAACAATTCCACGACAAAAAGGAAATTCGCTAAAATCATAAAAAAAAAGAAAACAAAGAGCCATCCATAAAAAGTCGTTGGTAGTTTCTAAACATATGCAAATATACCAATGTAACTTTTCATATTCAATACTTTATTCAAACTCTGTATTAAATTATTGCGTACCGAGATTATGAAAATCTTAAACTAACACTATAAAGAATTACAATTCTTTTATACTTTTCTAAAAGTCCCAATAGTGTTCTTCACGTCTTTAAAACCTAGACTGTATCTAGCTTTTGTGACATGTATACATAGATTTTTTTAACATTTATCGATAATATGATATAAGCTAAAATATACAGATATACATTTGTGATTCAAACATAGTGAGCAACACTTGTATTATTAATTATCTATTATAATATCTATGAATATTTAATTGTAACTTATAGCATCTGTAAGTCGTCATGTAAGGCATTGCTATGTTATTAAACTAGGCATTGCCGGAGCAGCGTCGTCAACTATCTAAATATTAAATGTTATTTGTTGATAATCAGTTATTTACGTTATAATAAAACCATATTATTATAACCATTGTACACTACACCCAATACGCAATAAAAGGTCCATAGTATATAAGTGGGACAGTTAAACAAGAGATCAGAAGGAGATTATATGGACAATTTGAATTTTGTATGGATACATATTACAAGGAAGTCTTAAATTAGCAAAAAGCTATTTCTCAATTTGTAAAAGATTCTTATAAAAATATTATAGACAACTATAAATATATTGCATAACTTAGTGTCATATTAGTGTACACGCCATAATGAAAAACTTAAATATAACAAGTAATGTTCTATAAATACCTACGACAAGAGTCCATCCGATGTTCAACCCATCAGCCTTCACATATCAATAAATATCTGTACATACTCTTAATTATAAATGTTATAAATAGATGGGATATCAGATGGTGCACAAGTATTTTAATTACTATGCCAATACTAAGCCTTTACTGACAAACTACATACAAAATAAAGTCACGAAATGGTAAAATAACACTAAAATTAATATAACAGTAGCATAAAATTAAATTGTGATGATATCCTAATACTAAAATATAATGGCAAAATGAAATCTTCAGCTCAGCGACTACTCTCGTGTACTGTGCTGTTTATTTGTATCAAATAAATGTTAACAAATGCTACCAAGTTATCTGCTAAATTTCGATAAGCTTTAAAATATGTATTCGTAAGATCTAAATAAAGTACGAGCTATAGAATGAATTATATTGTGCTGTGTACAAGTTATCATCTGGATTCTTAAAATATGAAGTATTATGTTCAACGTATGATGTGTAAATATATTTGCTGTTTGAAGAATAACTAACATTTTAATTAACAAGAAAATCACTAACACACATCACCACTGCCATATGTCAAATTATTTTTTTTACTAATTTAGGACAGGAAATGGATAATTCTGGCTTTTAGACAGGAATGGTTTTGAAGAATGAGTCTGAAACTAATTTTGTAACTTACAACATTCATGAGCTAATAAATTGCAAAGTATCACATCTGTAAGTTGACTAACTTAAGTTCAGCGATGGTGAATGATGTAAAGCTGACCTTAGCGCGACTTCGATCCAACTTAAAGCTTCACGTTAAATTCTGCAAAAGCTACCTCCGTATCATTGTTTGTGAAGTACAAAATACTGACAATATTCGTACACAGATTACAAACTAAATATTTTTGTTTATTGATACATTCAAACAGATAGCACCACCTTTCCTAACAACCATTTACTTTGTTCACACACACCTCAATCCTGGATTTACTCAAGTTCAATTTATTAGCTACGCTGAACTAAAGGTATAAATATGATTGGAGCTGTAGCTAAATTCGATCTATATAAAAGTTCCTTTTAAGGTTTAATGCTAGCAACATAGCAATGGCCGCGCGTAATGGGCCGTAGTGAGACCATAGAGGTAGGGTCAGCGTATGAGGCAGGTGAGACACAGCTCCGCTGATCCGATGCAGTCGTCGTGGCAGAAGGCACCGCATTTCTTGCAAAGTATCATGGCGCGTAGGTTACACACGCACGCGTCGTCTGCGCCCACGCTGCGGCACCGCGCAACACTCTGGAATTTAATACGTACTGATTAATATAGGTTTATATATATTTATTCTCAAAAAAGACACAAAGTCACTTACATGAGACCAATGCTTAAATTAAAATATGTAAAGTTCGTCACAGACGTCACGGTAGCAATTATGATACACACATCCAGTGCATTCAGCTTTTAGGAAGGGTGTGTTATTTTTGATTAAATATGCAGCTGATTGAGTTTTGAATGCATTGAATGAGCACAACCTTTTAATACATGAGGGTATTTTGTTACATAATTGTGCTCCTTCAAAAGTTAATATTTTTTAATATATGAGCTTTATCTTCATGGTTCCATTTCCTATGATGCTTTCAAATGCAGATATGAGACATGTCTAAGATAATTTTGCGATAAAGCAAGGACATATTGACTATACAGTTACTACAAAACCAATCTGTGGATAGGTTAGCATTTGCTATTGTAAAGTAGTAATGCAAATTTGGTCCAAATTGACTAAAATGTTCGGTACTTGACAACTGCCGAGGACGATTAGTCAAAATAAAACAACGTCTTTCCAAAGCGAGTACAAAAAATTTATTTTCTTCTAGACCTTATACCATATACGATCCTTAGGCCTATTTGGACAAGCGAATTTTTTTAGTGTAAGTACAATAATGATAACGGTCAATACTTACCACATTAGTATTCTGGTTTGCAGGTGGGGCACTGGACGCTCGTGGGGCCACGTTAGGAGTTCTTTGTACTAGGATGTACTGGCCCACGTTATTAGACCGATTCTCGTTCATCTGAAAAAAGACATAATTTTTTTTGTTTATTTATTATATAATCAAATTATTTATTAGTAGGATCAATTATGTAGTTTTTTGGGCGAATACATCTCTTGAACGTGCGCTTGAGGAACGCAGTTTTCACGTCACGATATGTTGAGCGAATTATAATATGGCCCCCGGCGA
Source organism: Apamea anceps (assembly GCA_951799955.1). Classification (NCBI taxonomy): domain Eukaryota; kingdom Metazoa; phylum Arthropoda; class Insecta; order Lepidoptera; family Noctuidae; genus Apamea; species Apamea anceps. The sequence goes on along the minus strand of OX637505.1, from coordinate 7,902,289 downwards.
ATGCAGCCGGCGACACGCTTAGCTGATATCACGAAATGCGCGAGTGGCGTACCTCTTGTTAATGGATTCATACGTATTTTCATTTCAATGTAAGAAAACACTTACCTGCTATTTTAATAGCTACTTTTAAAAAGTTGAGGTATATAGTAAAGGTCAAAAGGAATTATAATAAGTGATCCATTTCCTGCTGTCTGACGAACATGACATCGCCCAGTGCGTTTTTAAGGAAAGTCCAGATGGATAAGACCATAGATAACATGAATACATACTTCATTATGAGGCATCACAGAGACCGGCAGTTGTCTGACGAGTACGGGAGGCGGAGGGGGCGGCGGTCGCACAGACCGCGCAGGACGCGTCAGCAGCGCGGGCGGCGGCCGGAGCTGACCGCGCAATGCGTCGCGGTTTGGACTGTTCTGTATCGCTGCCTGACATATCTGGTAGCTGCGTTCTAGATTCACCGTGCCAGGGGGCACTTTGTTTGAGCTTCGACTTCTGGAATGCGATATAAATATATGATTAAAACGATTAAACTTGACTGCATGCAGAAGGCGGAGGACAGGGTGTTGTGGCGCAGTCTGGGAGAGGCCTATCTCCAGCAGTGGACTGCAATAGGCTGAGTTGATTAAACTTGACAATATTTTTAATAATATCATAATATAACTCGGTATGAAAAAATCTATGCAGCTTAGTGCAAAATAGGTACTTCACATAAGAGGCTCGAAAAGCCGTACGCAAAATACGCACTTGTGGTGTGGAGTAGCGCAGACACCAGCCCACCTGGAAAGTCGGATCAAACAAGCATCCCTGCTTACATTACCTGTTAGATTCTTTTCCCAACTTTGATTTTTTACTTCGAGCCCACATACCCTGTGCAATAGTGGTAGTATTCAAAGGCGGGTTCGTGACAGCAGTGCTGGATATCAAGCTAGTCGCTGCTTCGATCTCTTGCTTCACAGATGAGTCCTTAATCGACTGACAACTTTCAGACGAGTTAGAAGATTCCATATTAAAATTAGCATCCCTATCTTCTTTGTACATACAGTTTTCTTCATTCATATTTATATCTTCCATGCTCGTTTTGGAGTCTTCACTAATGTATTTGGCGCTTTCTGTGTTTAGATTTGAAAATGGGTGCAATGTCATAACATTCTCGTTGTTTGGCCAGTCGTTATCGGTTTTCCATGAGACTGCAGATGCTTTGGGTTTAGCTGCATCCTTCATATTATCATCAGGGTAAGAAACGATCTGGAATAAGATACAAAGTTACAGTGTAGACAGGTTTTCCAAGCATTTATTTGACTAAAGGCTAATTTTTCCAATGCCAGATAACTTTATTGAAGGAATAATTTTGAATTCTTGACAGTTATTCCATACAAAAACTGTCAAATGTCAAATTTATTCCATGAATAAAAATTATCCACCGATTGAGAAATCAGCCCTAAGGCATGATTTTTCAATAGTCAGATAACTTACATATGAAGAATTAATATGACAGTTTGCTGAAAGCTCTCAATATTTATTCCTCAAATAAAAAATATCTGACTATCCAAAAATCAGGTAAATGATAGTAAATGAACTTACAGATGTATTAGTAACTTCCATCATTGGTATTGATGAATTTTGTGTCAAAGGCATTGTAACAACAGCAGTAACATCTGGAACAGTTTAAAAAATACAAATCAATTACATTGGCAGTAAGTTTATGCCAGATTCTGGTTAAGCTACACAAAATATTTGTCACTAAAGTCAAAAGAGTTTACAGCTACCCTCAATTTGTATCATGTTTACAAATATACTCACTTGTTTCACTCATGTACGATGATAGCTCCATCAAGTTAGGATGAGGTGAATATTTCACATCTTCACTTTCTGTAAAAGCAACAGGAAATTAAATTACAAGCTATGAATAACATAAAAATTAATAAATTTTAAATCGCTTTTTGGTTACTGAAAAATTAGTTTCGCAAAAATATTAACAAAAAATTTTGTAGTAACCATTTTACTGTGTAGTTTATTGATAAAATGCAACATACAACTTTATAGGTAAAATAATATAAATGATACACTTACGAGAAGTAAGTATTGAGAGGCTTGTCTCCAATATAAAAGACTCTGCATCCTTAAAGTGCTCATCATAATAATTCTGTGCCATATTCTGTGGCAGGCTTTCCTTCTCACATTTCTCAGGACTGTTGATAACATCACTCTTTAAATGGTGCTGGTCAGGCTGTATTACTTGGCATTCAACCTCCTGGTTAAAGCTCTGACAAACATCCTGCTCCACAACAGCCTCTTTGCTTTGCTGTGGTGATTCTACATCAGTGTCAGACTTAGTACATTCCTGATATGGCTCTGACACATATTCTTCCTGAGCTTCCTGTGTTATTACATCTGGGGCAGTGTCTTTATCAACTTCAGGGCTTTCCTCCAGCTCTGTCACAGTGTTATCATAAGAAATGGACTCAGTAGCACCAGTAGACTCAATAGCAGTCATGTTACTTACATTCATATCTATCTTCAGACTGGACACTGAGGATTCACTTCTTGCATCATATTCATATACAGATGCAGTAGCTTTACTGTCCTCACTATTAGTGTCACCATGATCTTGTCCAGAATATAGCAGCTCATCATTAGGACACACTTGCTCACCAGCATAATTTGCACCAACATCTGAATAGTTATTAGCAGTATCTGCATTGTGTACCAAATAACTTGTGTTATCTACTTCAAAATCATCTTCAAACTTAATTCGCTTTGCCAAAGTATACTCTTCATTTTCATTACTTGACCTCTTAGAAGATTCAAGTAAATTATTATCAAAATCTGATGCTTTATCTTCTTCACCATCTTTTGAAGTCTCTTCTATAGTAACTACACTGAGATCTAATTCTTGCTTTACATCATTGCGTTCAGATTCCCCATCAGGCAGCAGAAGTGGATCAACAGGTGTTGTGGATAATGATTCATCCATCCTCTGAGTTGAAGAAGAATCAGAGAAACTAAAGTCCACTGGATATTCTTCATAGTTGGGATGACTATGACTTTTTGTATGCTTCAGTGGCAATAAATCTGGAACTGGAGCAGATTGTTTACTGCTTACAGTGGCTGGTTCTTCTATTACATCATCAGCTCTGGCTGAAGACCTTGTCACTGCACCTACTGATCGCATTCTTTTACTAGTACTAGATTTACTTTTCTTAATTTTTGGAACAGTACTACTGCTTGTTATTGAAGCTGTTGGCCTTAACTTTATGGTAGTCTTAAGAGATGGTCTATCTGAATTTAAACTGATTGAAGATTTCTCTTTTCTTGACTTTTCTCCCCAAATAGGTTCAAAATGTTTCAATTTCCATGGATCTATTTTGCTTTTTTCTTTTTCAGCTTCAGTCTTCATTTTTTGTTGATTTTCTGGGGTTAATTCCCCACCAGAGAGGCTGTCTTGCCATTGTAGGCAGGCACGAGCAAAAAATTCATTATTTAGACTAGAAGAATTTAAGCGACCTGAAGGACTTAACCTATCCACACTTGGAAGTAGCTGCCCAAGCTTGTATTGGTATAAAGATGGAAGAAGTGAAAATGTATGTTTATTTAGTAATGCCCTAATGTTTGTATTTACTAGTATTGAATCTGGTGTCTCTAAGTCAATGCACCCTTCTCTTGTTTGTTGTAGCTGTGCTGCTGTTGATAATTTTTTACCACTGCGTTTTCGAGGTTTCAAACAGAATCCTGGAATGCTTGCCAATACCTCTCGCATGGTAGATGGTCTGTTAGTATTAGAATTAGTTTCTGTATAAGAAGTAGCTGCTGTCCATTCTCTGTTCTCGGGAGGAGGTGGTGGTGGCAAGGGTTTTACGATTATCCTAGGCAGAGGCCGTGAATGATTAGAATTCTTCTTTCTTCTTTTTGACTGCTTTCTTGAGGAGTGCTTACTTGACTTTTCACCATCTTCGGGAATGCGTATGATCGAGTACTGGTCATTTTTACATGGCGTGTATTTACTGTCCGTCGAATTATCTGAATATTCCATATCGTTGTCTATTTTAACCGCAGGTGATACGTCTAGTTCCATTGTTATGTTGCAGCGTGTGTAAATAGCAAATAATGAAATGAGAATGATAAACTGTTGCCGATAGCGATCACTATTTCAACCCATCGTGCGTTTCTTCGCGATCCAAAAGGGCCTTTATTATATGATTAACAATACAAAAAAAAATATCATCACTTATTTGATAGTGCAATATTCAATAGCATGACAATATTCATACAATACGACTCTTTTTTTCTCAAGAATAGTTGGCTGAAGAGCAAAACGCAAAATGTCACAACAACGCAGAAAATGGATTCCGACACAGATAAAAAATTAATTGAGATCATAGAGTATAGTAAGTTGAGATAAATCAACGAAAGCGCGAACCGAATTTTAAAAATGATGTTAAAACCGTAATTTATGTAATTGTAATCAACTTCCACACAACATAATTTTTATTTTCAAAAAACAAGCTTTTATTTAATATACACTCAATAATTACTATTTTTAAAAGCTACCACTAAAATATATATTATACAAGTATATAATGCAACAGAAAAATATAGAAAAAGACAGGAGCTCATTGAGCATCAAAAAATTCGTCCGCATCACTGCCAGTGGGATAAGTGTCCAAAACGCCCAATTACCACGTTGGATGGCAATGCTGATTCTTTGGGCTAAAAATAGGCCAGCCTTCTGATCACGTGAAGAGTCAACCAACCGCTTGGCGATGTCCCGAAAAATTAGATGAGCACTCAGACCCCAAGGCCCTAGTGTTTCAACCCTACACGGCTCAAACATATCCCAATAAGGTCGTTATATTTGCACCGTTTGGGGTTTTTCTGCTCCTGCAGCAGCCGCCCCAACACAGCCCACCATGCTAGGAAGATGGGATGGCGCGAGGGTGTCGACACAGGTTGCATCCCACACCAAAGTCCTTTTCAACTTCCAAGGCACTATGGTCACTCCATCACATATTTTTGTGTATGTGGAAATCGGATGTTCTCTTGGATTTCCTTCAACTCCGCTCACGCGCCCGAGCTATGCATTGATCAGACAGAGGCGGTGGCGGGCGACGTACAGTAAATTGTATGTACAGACGCCAGCACATCAAGCTACTACAATCTGTCAAATTTCTTTGATAGATTTTCAACTTTATCGCTAAAGTATTAAGGTTCAAGTTTGATGGGGAAAATTTGACAGTTTCGGGTAGCTTGACCTGCTGGCGTCTGTACTAGAATAATAATAATAATATTTTTCCCCTACGACGTCACCAACACCTGTACGTCAGCAGGGAAGAGGCCGGCTACCGAAGAGCTTAAGACTTAGAGGCCATCCGGCCCCTAAGTCGGCCGCCTTTCACGATGAAGCCCCATCTCGTGCCACTGTTTAAAACTGGTTTAATAAGTTAAAACGTGGTCGCACTAATTTCATCGATGATCTGCGTCAGGGACGGCCTTCTACGGCGACGACTGAAAATAACATCAGTGTTGTGCGGCGTATGATAGAGACTGACAAAAGAGTGACCTATCAGCAGATTCGGACAAGCTTAGGTATCGATACGAGTCAAGTGCACAAAATCCTCCATGAACATTTATTTTAAAAGTTCCGTCGTGTTGATTGGTGCCGTGAAATGGTTCAAAGATTTAACGGAGGTGACTCAAATGCTGTGTTCGACATACTTACGGGTGACAAAAACTGTATTTATTGTTATGATCCTGAAATTAAGAGACAGTCTGCTGTCTGGGTGTTTCCTTCCGAGGAGTTGCCAACTATAGTGAAGAGAGGTCGAAGCGTGGAAAAAAAGATTGTGGCATCGTTCTTCGGAAGGACAGGTCATTACGCAACAATTGTTTGCCACTTGTCTTGGAAAAAGGTCGGGAGAAACGACCTCACAGTAGAATCCTCCATCACCACGACAATGCCTCGTCGCACACCACCAAGCAAACAATCGTGTACTTGGCGATGTCAGACGTGGAATTACTGGGTCAGCCGCCCTATAGCCCCGACCTCGCACTTTGCGATTTTTATTTATTTCCGGAAAAGAAAAACTTCGAGGAAAACGTTTTATGGACGCCGAGGAAGCAGTGGCTGCGTTTCAAAATGCCGTCGAAGAGACCCCTAAGGACGAGTGGGCAAAGTGCTTTTGTCAGTGGTTCCATCGGATGCAGCGGTGTATTGATGTAAATGGACACTATTTTGAAAAGATATAATAAAAATAATAACTTACTGTAGCATGCCCTTAACGTATGCGTTCGAACTTGCCCTTAAGCGCGGCAAACGGAAGATGACACCTCCGCCCGCGACCTCGCACCCCCGCCAACCGACAGTGGACGAAGGATCGCGAGTTCGTACGCCACGTTCGCGGTCTGCTCAGAAAATAGTTTTGATTGTTTTTTTATATTTACCCATTCTTACTGTTTGTGCCCTTATGCTGTGTTTTACAATATAATTTTACTGTTAAACGTGCGTTCCATTAATTTAAAATAGACCCAACACACACCCCTGAGAAAACATATCTACAAGTGTCGCCCAACTCGTGGCCAAGTTTTCAGTGAAAAACTCGTAAAATCCACAACAGTGACAATAAGTGCTAAATCCTATCGTGCTAAAACATACTGTGAACCCTTTCCGATAGTGCTATCTATAAATATCTCCACAAACAGTGCAAAAAAAAAACAATCGACAAAACTTCGGGCGAGTCCACTCTTCCCGCTAAAAATTGTGCTTCCCGCCAAAATAGTGCTTCCCGCCAAAAATTTTAACCGACGCGAACCGACGCGCGCGCGAGAGTTTACCGCGCCGGGTGTTTTGGCGCGAACCAAAAAGTACAGTAAAATTTTCGTGCAACGGTTTGTTCGTTACATACTACACCCAGAACCATCACCCGTGTTGTTCGAGCGAGTAACAGCAGAGGTAGTGCCCTGTTACCATGCCGCCGAAGCCAACAAAAAAACGTACCGGAAGAGATGGTGGGTCGGGATCAGACACGGATGCGGAGCAAAATAGAACGGTGGTCGCATCATCGTCATCATCTCCGAACATCACCATGTCTGAAGAGATGCTTCAGACTCTTGTGTGCAACATAACAAGAAACCAAGCGGAAACAAATCGCATTCTCATTGAGAGCATACTGGCGAATAAGGATGAACCGTGTACATCATCACCACGGATACCCGATACGCGAGATACCGCGCGGTGGTCGGGTAACTTCGCAAAGTGTACGGCGCGTTTCGACGGGTCATCGAAGAACGCCGAAGAGCTCGAGGCATTCATCGACGCTATCGAGGTATACCGCGACTGCACCAACATCAGCGACGAGCACGCTCTGCGGGGGCTGCCTATGCTGCTAGTTGGCGAGGCCGCCGTCTGGTGGCAGGGCATAAAGTCGTCGATAGCGTCGTGGTCCGACGCGCTGCAACGTCTTCGAGGGATGTACGGAGTGCCACGACCAGGATATAAAATCCTTCGTGAGATTTTCGGTACCGAACAAAATAGTGACCGGGCCGACGTATTTATTAGCAAAGTGCGCGCTTTAAGGACGCTTTTACATTTTTCTACAAATAACAGTGCTTTTCAGGTACCATTTTAACGTATAAGCAATCACAAATGTTAACATATCATAGTCTTAATTTAAAGGTAATATATTCATCTCCACATTGGCATCACAAAAATTGTATGACGTCGTACAAAATTTTCGCACAAATACGTTTTTCCCTACTCAATAATAGCAGAAAATTTAAAAAATAGGTGTCCGAATAGGTACCAGTTGAGGTAAATTTACAGCATATTTTATCTTCAAAATTATAATAAATTGCGGTATATATAGTCCTTTATAGATTTAGCTAATTGTTTTGTATATAAATCAATATATTTTTCAATTATTAGCTAAAATAAAAACACTTGCAGACTTCTTCATACATTTTGCACTCACAGTTCATCATTCCGCGCTCAGAAGCGCTCATGGAAGGACGGGTATATCGCTCTCTCGCAAAAAATAAATACGATAAAAGTAATAGAAAAAGATTGTTGTGTGAGTACCGTCGTCGGTTATCGTGATCGGAAGGAGTTGATACTTTTGGACTGAAATAAAAGTAAGTACGAGTTTCATACTTAAATTATTTTTATTTTGTAAGTATAAAAAAATACTATTATGTTGTGTAAGATCGGGATTTGGATGGGTGGGGTTAAGCAGCTGTGGACAAGGTTGAGAAATGGATGGGTTTAAGGAGCTCTTAGTAAGGTTAGGATTTGGATGGCTAAGGTCAACCTGTCGGCGGTGAGGTCTGGAAGTGGATGGGCGGGAGGAGAGTTATGATTTTAACCGGTTTGTATGTAGTTATGTATGTATGACCAATGTGCGGTCAAAACCAAGACTATGACAAAAAGTGGTCATTTCATGGTTTTTGGGGTTGCTAATATCGAAAATGGGGTCAAAACCAAAATCCAAGATGGCGCCGATAAAAATTTTACAACTTTTCGTCATGGGTCTCATTTTTATGGTTTTTGGGGTCGCTAATAACGGATATAGGATCAAAACCAAAATCCAAAATGGCGCCGACGAAAATTTGACATTTTTTCGTCATGGGTGTCATTTTCACGGTTTTTTGGTTAGCTAATAACGAATATGGGGTCAAAACCAAAATCCAAGATGGCGCCTACGAAAATTAGACATCTTTTCGTCATAGGTGTCATTTTCATGGTTTTTGGGATAGCTAATAACGAATATGGGGTCAAAACCAAAATCCAAGATGGCACCGACAAAAACTTGGCCACTTTTCGTCATGGGTGTCAATTTCATAAATATGGCATGGTAGATGTCACAAATAGCGTTTGACAAAAAAGACAGGCCTTGGCAGCGGAACTTTGTAATTTGTACTTTGTGAGCTCTGCCACCAAGTGTAGCATTTAGTTTTTATGTAGGTTATTTTGTTAATATATTTATCTTTATTTTTTAGATGCCCCGTATTCGGAAATTGGGATATAGACCAAAAAAATCTACAAACGTAGCAATAAGTTGGTGTACTTTTGTAACATGCCTTTATTAAATATATTATAGATTTTTACTACTTCCGTGTGTTTTAATTTTCATCAAAAATGCTGAGCCTACACCACAGTCACAAAGAAGATCATTCGGGAGTGGAGATTTATTTTACCAAAAATTTTAACTAAATGCCCAGGCTAGTATGTCATAACTCATTAGCTCACTATGTAATACTCGTAAAATTTTAGATAATAATATTTTATATGTTCCATGTAATAGCAATATCGATGGTCGTTTTTAATCCTTTTGAACGGAAATTGTTTTATTTTAAGTACCTACTTATTTCACATAGCGTGCTTTACAAAATGAAAATAAATTTTCTTTTCGGAAGTCGGTGTCGGTATCTATTGTTTTTTTGTTTTTCGACACAGGACAGTTTTTTTCCTTTTAGTTTTGGTTGGTACTCCATATTGGGTGTTGACATCTGTTTTCCTGCTAAAACCGAAACAGAGATAAAAACTTTCTCACAAAAAATAAAACAGACTTCCAAAAAAAAAATCACCACAAAGTGAAAAATAACTTTGATTTCGGAAGTCGGTGTCTTTGGTTTTGTATTTTCGTTTTCTTGATGACGATACCAATAGTAACAGTTACCAAACGCATTTTCAAAGATCCAAGTAATCTTCTGGAATCAATTTCAATAAAATAAAAAAATAATATCAAGGACCAAGATTATATGTGATGTATAAAATCGAGGACTCAATGTGTGCGTACGTGTGATGTTGCTGTGTGCGACTTTAGATACCTAAATTTGAGTTCGTCGAAAATGTAACAGCGTCCGTGCCGGAAGTGATGATGTTAGATATAGTTTACGGATTGTTAGATCGTAGAATAAGAAAACGAGTGACTCGTGACGCGGTGCAAGAGCTGGATCAGCTAATAGCGAAGGCCAGGTTAGTCGAGGAGTCGTTGGCGGAGGTAAGTGCTTCTACCCATTGTTATAACAGTAGCGACAATGTAACCAATAACCCTCTCGTCGCCGCGCGGGAATGTTCGAACGCAAACGTTAACCCTACGAAAACCATAGGTGACCTGCCTAAGTCGAGTACTAATCAACGTGTCGATAGGCCGTCTGACTCGCACGCGTTAAACTTGAAAAATAACAATAATAGTGATGGGCAAAGGCGTACTAGGCCAAAGTGTACTTATTGCAAGTTTTTCGGTCATACTGTAGATGAGTGCCGCAATAAGGATAACAAGGACGGAAAGGTCACTGACCCTTCTAATAAGTCGAGCAAAAGTACTGAGTTACGTTGTTACGGATGTGGTCAGCTGGGAGTGGTGCGTTCAAAATGCAGTAACTGCAAAGGCGCGTCGACTTCAAGTAAGTCGGATTTTTTTAGAGCTCAGGTAGCCGATACTGACGATCCACGGCCGTTGGTGGAAATTCAGGTCGTGAATCGTAAAGGGGTAGCTATTTTAGACACGGGGGCCACACATTCCATCGCAGGCCCCATGCTATACGACTTACTTTTTAGGGCCGGCGTTGTTTTTAAGAAAACGTTACGTACTATAGGGCTGGCCGACGGAACACAACAAGTAGGCACTGTACTTGAGTGTGATACTGACGTTATATTGGAAAACAATGTTATACCTATCACGTTTATAGTTTTACCGGACGCGCAAACTCGTACATTGCTAGGTAGAGACTTTATCATGAAAGCAAGTATCCTGTTGGACTTACCACAGAGCAGCTGGTGTTTTAACGACGAGCCGGAACACTGGCGTCCGTTTATCACCAGCTTTGACTTACCTACCGGCGGCCAGATGGAGCTGATGAAGGTGGAAGCATCAAACCTTGTGTTGAGGGATGATGAAGGGACCAAGTTAACAGCAGATCAGAGGATCCAACTGAACGCATTTCTGTTGAAGAGGTCCGACCGCTTCGCAAAGGGCGGGCCACCAACGGAATACGCCACGCACCGGTTGAAGATAGACCCGCATCAGGAACCCATCGCCTCACCGCCTTACCGGATGTCTCCTAGTAAGAGAGCGATGCTGGAACAAGAGTTGCAGAAGTTACTGGATACTGACGTGATCGAAGAATGCGATTCACCTTGGGCCGCCAACGTGGTCCTCGTGACGAAGAAGGATGGAGGGGTTCGGCTATGTGTAGATTACAGGAAGCTGAATGCTGTAACGGAGCCTGATCGCTACCCACTTCCACGCATCGAAGACGTTCTTCACGCAGCTAAGAACACCAGTTTCATGACGACCTGTGACCTCCGATCAGGGTACTTTCAAATTGCTGTGGAACCAGTTGACCGCGACAAGACTGCGTTTGTGAGCCCACTCGGTTGTTTTAGGTTTAAAAGGATGCCAATGGGTTTGAGGAATTCAGGTGCGACTTTCCAGCGGCTTATGGATCGATTCAGGTCCGGCAAGGGACTGGCCGATGTTTGCATGCTAACGTACTTAGATGACGTCATTGTCCTGTCGGAGTCGTTTCCCAAGCATCTGGAAGACTTGAACGCTGTTTTCGACCGGCTGGAGATGTACAACTTGCGAGTGAACCGCAAAAAGAGTTGCTTTGCTCGCGAGTCGGTAAAGTTTCTGGGCCACGTGATCGTACCAGGTGGAGTTAAGGCAGACCCCGATAAGACAGCAGCTATCGCAAATATGTCCCCTCCTGAAAACGTGAAACACGTGAAGACCTTTTTGCAAACGTCAAGTTGGTTCCGGCGCTTCATTCCCAATTACGCCGACGTTGCCAAACCTCTGACGGATCTTCTTAAAAAGGTCAGCAAATGGACCTGGACCTCGAAGCAACAAGACGCCTTTGACTGCATTAAGGAAAGGTTAATCACCGCTCCGATACTGCGCCAAGCTGACGAATCGATGCCGTTTACATTGAGGACGGATAGCAGCGGTTATTGTCTCGGAGCAGTACTGATGCAGGGGGAGGGTCCCGAAGAAAGACCAGTAGAATACGCCAGCCGTTTGCTGAATAGTGCGGAGAGAAACTATAACACAACGGAAAGAGAAGCGTTAGCAGTTGTATGGGCTGTTACCAAGTTCCGCGCATACATCGAAGGATCAGAGGTTGTAATAAAGAGCGACCACCAACCTCTGCGATGGTTGATGACTGTGAAGTCACCAAGCGGCCGGTTAGCTAGGTGGGCCCTTACTCTCCAGGAGTACAATCTCCGTATAGAATATACACCTGGCAGATCGAACGTAATCGCTGACACACTTTCACGACCACCTTGCGCAGAAGAAACGGATTGTGATATCCGCTACGCCGAGGTCGATTTCCCGTCAAGAAGCCCCAAGGATGTCCGTGAGAACCAACTGAAAGACCCTGACGTGCGAAAGATCGTTGAGGACCTCGAATCAACCGACAATCCGTTTAGGGGGAGGAGTTGGTCCGACCGTGGTTTCATTATGTCGGACGGCATATTGTACAGATATGGACCTGACGAGTATGAAGAAGAGACAGGATGTCTCGTTGTACCGGAGCACGAGCGTGATAAAGTCATGGCAGAATATCACGACGCACCGACAGCTGGACATTGCGGAGTAGAGCGCACACTGGATCGACTGAAGTCGAAGTATTACTGGCCTAGTATGCGGCAATACATCGTTGGATACCTGAGGAAGTGTGTAGAATGTCAAAGGTACAAAGCCGATAACAGGAAACCGGCTGGACTTCTGCAGACTCCCGCCACTAATCGCCGCTTTGAAGTCGTCGCCGTGGACCTTTTCGGTCCACTGCCGGAGACCGCCGATAAAAACAAGTGGATCCTTATAATAGAAGACACGTGCTCTCGATGGGTAGAGTTATTTGCTCTTCAAGATGCTACTAGCTTACACTGTTCCAAGACTCTGATCTCAGAGGTTTTCCTGAGATATGGAGTACCAAGACGGATCCTGAGCGATAATGGTGTACAGTTCATAAGCGAAATAATGCAGCAGGCTTGCCATTCATTTGGCATTACTCAGTCGCTGTCACCTGTATACCACCCACAAGCGAACCCGGTGGAAAGGAAAAACCGTGATCTAAAACCACAACTTGCTATTCTGGTGGGGAAAGATCACAATACGTGGGACGCTCACTTACCTGCGATACGTTTCGCGATGAACTCTGCAGTGACCAGCAGCACCGGATTTTCGCCAGCTTACCTGACGTTTGGACGAGAGATGCGTGCACCGGCCGACGTCATCGCTGATATGCGCAACATTGTTGAGAGTGATAACGTCGTAACGGGCCTTACACCTTACCTTCAGAGAATGTCAACCATACTGTTTGAAGCTAGGGAAGTGCATGAAAAGGTTCAAGCGAATCAGAAACGTTATGCCGATGAGGGTCGCAGCCCTGCACCTGATTACTCAATTGGTGATTTGGTTCTTTTGAAGACTCAAGGGAGTAACGACACAACCCGCGGACAAACACCGAAGTTCATACCGCGACGGGACGGACCTTATCGCATTAAAAAACCTGCGAGCTCCACCACTTATGTGTTGGAGAAGGTAAATAGCGATGAAACGTTAGGGAGGTACCACGTCTCCCAGTTGACCCCATTCGTAGGCGACGTACCGCCAGCCCCGGTCAACGAAAAGCGTAGGCGCGGTAGACCTAAACGTTATCTGGACTGACACAGACGCGTGGGCGCATGTCTGGGTCAGAGGGGGAGGATGTAGCATGCCCTTAACGTATGCGTTCGAACTTGCCCTTAAGCGCGGCAAACGGAAGATGACACCTCCGCCCGCGACCTCGCACCCCCGCCAACCGACAGTGGACGAAGGATCGCGAGTTCGTACGCCACGTTCGCGGTCTGCTCAGAAAATAGTTTTGATTGTTTTTTTATATTTACCCATTCTTACTGTTTGTGCCCTTATGCTGTGTTTTACAATATAATTTTACTGTTAAACGTGCGTTCCATTAATTTAAAATAGACCCAACACACACCCCTGAGAAAACATATCTACATTACTAGTTAGTTCAGTTTTTGATTTTCTAAGAACTTTCAGTGTCACCCTCGTAGACCAATCACATACGATTTATAAACTTCTTAGATCCATTTTGAGAGCAAAAATTAATACGCAACTCGATTATGTCTGCCTCTCAAAATGGATTTATGAATGGGTCCCGCGGTACTAAGGAGCTACTCCTCATCGACTTGGCCATTAGCCAACAGGTTCGTCGATCCCGCAAGGATCTGTCGACATACTGGATAGACTATAAGAAGGCCTATGACTCGGTGCCACATGCGTGGCTCATGAGGGTGCTGGAGTTGTACAAGATCGATGCAACTTTACGCAGCTTGCTTGAGTCGTGCGTGGGGCAATGGAGGACGGTTCTTCAATATCCGGGATGTCGACAGATCCAGAGAAATGATGAGCCAGTATGGTTCAAACGGGGAATATTTCAGGGCGACAGTTTGAGTCCACTTTGGTTCTGCTTGGCCCTGAATCCTCTAAGCACATTGCTGGAGGATTCAAGTCTAGGCTATCGGTTGAAGAGAGGTGGTCAGGTCATATCTCACCTCCTCTACGTGGATGATTTGAAACTCTGCCCCCCACAAATTGCGACTGCTGGAGCTACTGAAGGTAACTGAAACTTTCAGTAGCGCCAACAGGATGGAATTTGGTGTCGACAAATATGCAGTCATGCATGTAAAGCAAGGGGAGATTATGGAATCCGAGGGAATTCAACTCTCGGATTCCATACACCTTAGATCCCTCTCCTCATCCGAACTGATTACTGATTCTAATGATTATAATTCTGTAAATACATATTTGTTACGGCCGCGAATCATATTTTAATCAACGTGCAACTTAGTACTGACCAGCAAATTGCAAAAAACCTAAGAAAATTTTAATTTCGCGGGCTAACAGCATACTACTTGAATTGAACCAAAGAATAAAATACGTTTATTGACCCGTCAGAATTGTCCGGTCATCTATAACTATGGTAAATACCCGATATACTTTACTCTATGGTAATTACATACATACATCTGATGCAGCTATGGAAGATGGTTTCACTATCTTTTTCACTACCCACCACCGGCGTTACCTATCGATCGATTCGATCAAAGACTACAATAGTATACTGTCTAGATTCGATCGAATATCCGGAAACACCTTCGACAGTAGTTTAATTCGCTAACGTTAAAGACCATGGATTAAAAAATATCCCAGAGGAGTAGTTGCACATTTTTACGTGCAGCAACTTGAAACTTAATTATTATTGGATTGCTACACAAATCCACATATTTAAAATGATTTAACCGGTTGAATATAATATCGGTGCTTATCGGTGCCGAGCGGAAAGAGGCTTTATTTAGTTACATACGAAACGTAAAAACCGTTTATTTCGAAAAGACATGAGGTCGAAAATAAGGAACCAACTTTAAAAAAATAAAAACCTTTCCTTTTGGTGATGCCGCTTGCTTCCGCGGAGCGGACGCCATCTTGTTTTATTCAATCCATGATGAATGGCGTAGTGCTTGTGCATTGTAAAAATTGAAGTGGTTATTGTGTGATTCGATAGTGTAATATTGTGAGAGTTACATTAGAAGTCAAGAAATAATTAAAAAGCTTTCATACCAACAGTTTAAACATCAATCATGGGTCGAGGAAGGTAAATATTAATTGAATTACACAGCACGTTGTTAGATAAAAAAAAATGGTATTTTTTCATTCGGATATTTTCCATCCTTAGAGATCGTAGTCGTGACAGACGTCGCAGTCGCACCCGCAGCAGGAGTAGGAGTCGCAGTCGTAGCCCTCGCTATGGTCTCGGATCAGGCGGTGGCGGCGGCGGAGGAGGAGGAGGCGGAGCCTACGGCGGCGGGCGTAGGAGTAACCCCGGTGCAAACCTGCGGAAACCGAAGTGGGATCTAAGCAGGCTAAAACCCTTCAAAAAAGACTTCTACGTGCCCCATAGCGAAGTGGAAAGCAGACCAGAATCTGAAGTGGAAGCTTGGAGGAGTGAAAATGAGATTACTCTCAAGGGGCGCAACATACCTAAACCGACAATGACATTTGAAGAAGCCAGTTTCCCAGATTACGTTATGGATGAGATTGATAAAATGGGATTTTCTAAGCCAACTCCAATCCAGGCTCAGGGTTGGCCTATTGCTCTGAGTGGAGGTGATATGGTTGGAATTGCTTCTACTGGTTCAGGAAAAACTCTTTCTTATATTTTGCCTGCTATTGTGCACATTAATAACCAGCCAAAATCTAGTCGAGGTGATGGTCCAATAGCCCTTGTGCTGGCGCCCACTAGAGAATTGGCACAACAAATTCAGGAAGTCTGTGATAAATTTGCAAACACATCCAAAATTCACAATACATGTTTGTTTGGTGGGGCTCCAAAGGGACCTCAAGCGAGAGATTTAGATGCTGGTGTTGAAATTGTAATCGCTACTCCTGGACGACTTCTAGATTTTCTAGAAAGTGGAAGAACTAATTTAAAAAGGACTACATATTTAGTACTAGATGAGGCTGACAGGATGTTGGATATGGGATTTGAGCCACAAATTAGAAAGATCATTGAACAAATCAGACCGGATCGTCAAACCCTCATGTGGTCTGCTACTTGGCCTAGAGAAGTTCAAAGTTTGGCTGCAGAATTCTTAAAAGATTATCTACAAATTAATGTTGGTTCATTACAATTGGCTGCTAATCACAACATTTTGCAAATTATTGATGTTTGTATGGAATATGAAAAAGAAACTAAACTGAGCACACTCCTGAAAGAAATCATGGCAGAAAAAGAAAACAAAACCATAATATTTATTGAAACCAAGCGTCGAGTTGATGATATAACAAGAAAAATGAAGCGAGATGGGTATGTCTTATTCTATTGCTTAAATACATATAATGTGCTATCAAGTCATATCATAATGTTGATTGTACACACCATAATGACATTTTACTGGTAGGCTTAACTTGGGCGAAAAAAATAAATGTTTGTAATTTTTTTTAGATGGCCTGCAGTGTGTATTCATGGAGATAAATCACAAAATGAACGTGATTGGGTCTTACAAGGTAATGTGGACACAAAACATTCTTTGTTGATATCTTATGATGATTTAATATTTAATTTATTATTTTGACAGTAATTTATATTAAACTGGCTCCACAATAATAGCAATAGCAAAACTGAGTTAATATCGAACTGGTGCTGCTGTATATTAATATACATAAATAAATAAAAATAGCACGAGTGGTTATCGAGAAGCGGTGTCGGACATAAGACGCGAGCGCGTTGGGTGTAGCGCAGCCAGTAAACATTTTCTGAACCCGTGTCTGCATGTGCAGGCTGTGGAGAGCTGCGGCCGTGCGGCGGGGCGGCAGCGCGCGGCTCGTCGCCGCCAAGCCGCACGCGGCGGCGACGGCGCGCCCGCACCGCGCCCGCCTCTCGTTGTCGGGGCTAAGCCCTATGCACTCTGACCCGCTCCCGCGGCATGTCTGAGCCGCTTCTCGCTGGCGCGGCGGCCGGCACCTCGCGGCGCATGCCTGTCGGCCCCGCGGGTGTCGCCGCCGGCGCTCGCGCGCCCGACACGGTGGTCGGCACTCGGTTCTCGCCCTCGTGCTGATGGGCGACCTCTCACCTCTCGCTCTCAATTTTTATTTTTTGTGCGATGTATGACAGATGGAGTCGATATTATTAGTAAGTTTACTAATACAATAGTGAATGGAATAAAATTATAATTACGTCTCTCATTAAACCTCCTAAGGTTGCCCTCAATATTTGCATTTAGTTACACATGTCATGTCATTTTCCTATTCTACATCTTTACTTATCCTGTGATTTTTATATTATTTTCTTTCTATTATCTTATGTAATTACGTTGCCTATGCATATTTATTTCCCATAAAAATTTGATTTATTCATCATCAAACATAACACAATCATTACTATATTGCATAAATATAATTGGTGGCCTAGAAGGGGTGAAATGCGAGATGAGTGGCAATTGAATTGAGCAAGATGAATGTCAAAGTTTAGATTGGCCTACTGGAAATATTGATTTTTTGATTTATAAAGCTTTGCCGACATTATTGTGGGAGCGACAATACCTGGTGGAATGGAATATGTTTCTTTATTGAATTATTAATCATTCTTTGGAAATACTTGTGCAACATATCTTCTGATGCTTGTTTATTAAGGTTTTCGTCAATGTCTTATAAAGCGCATTAGAATTTATAAAAAAAAAAACTGCAGTGGTTTGGACATGGGTAAGAATTTAGTCAAAAATAATGTCATGCAATGTCAGAACAATTAATTAAAATTTTATTGAATTACTAGTTACTAGTATGTACAAAACAGCCAAAAGTGGAAAACTTTTTGAAGTGACAATGTTGCAAGTATCTGCTAGCAACATTGTTTTAATGTTGAATGAAACAATGATTGATAGTGTGTTGAAGGTGCTTATACATATAATTTCTTACAGATTTTCGTAGTGGGAAAGCTCCCATTCTAGTAGCTACGGATGTTGCTGCTAGAGGTTTAGGTATGTATTTCATAACACAAGTGCACAAATATGCAATATATTATTCAACTTTATGTTCATACTCTTAAATTCAAAACTTCTCGTTTCAGATGTTGATGATGTAAAATTCGTCATCAATTTCGATTACCCAAGCAATTCAGAAGATTATGTGCATCGTATTGGAAGAACTGGACGAACAAATAAAACTGGAACAGCGTATACATTCTTTACGCCGTCTAACGCAGCCAAGGCCGCAGACCTTGTAGCTGTGCTAAAAGAAGCCAAACAAGTAGTCAATCCTAAACTACAGGAACTAGCTGAACGAGGTGGTGGCGGTGGAAGACGTAAGTTCAAGTTGAAAGTTAATTTAGTAAACTTTACAAACTACTTGATAAATAAATACCAATAAATTGTAAAGCTAGATATAAAATGGTTGAGTCTTAAATAATAACTATTAGTAAATAATAAGTAAACTTGACAGTTATTTAACTTGTATGTTTTGGTCACCAGGTCACCGAGGCCGAGGCGGCAGATATCGCCGCGGGCGCCGCTCTCGCTCGCGCTCCCGCTCGCGCCGCCGCCGCTCCCGCACGCGCTCTCGCTCCCGCGACCGTCGCCGTAGACGCCACAGCTCCTCCAGATCGTCGCGAAGCCGGTCGTCGAGGTCTTCTAGAAGTCATTCGCGCTCCCGTTCCCGTTCGCGTAGCCGATCTCGCTCAGGCAAGTGCAGCCCCCTGAAGAATACTACGGATTCGGGCCAACAACAGGCGCCCCAAGCTCTTCTTCCCACGCCGAAAACCCTTCTGCCGACTCCTATCGGCCCCCAACTCCCTTCTCACGTAGGCAAAGGGCCCTCAACCCCTCCCATAGAAAAAAAAGTGGCTCTCCTCGATAGAAATATCATTCAAAGTAATCCACCAAATAATGGTAATGCAAATTATTTACAGCAACCTAATCAAATACCGCCTCTGATGGCTCTCAATCCCCAAATGAATATGTGCGCTCCTCCTCCTCCAATGAACGGGCAGGGCTTCGCTCTGCCTCCCTACTTCCCTGCCGACCAGTACGGCATGATGATGCCGACCTTCTCCGCGGCCATGCTCCCCCCGGGCGGCTGGGCTGCCCCGCCGCCTCCCCCACCACCTCCTCCGCCCTCCGAGTCCCCGGCTAATGGGAGTCACGAGCAAAGGGGCCCTGGGCAAAGTGGCCTCGAGTCAGATTCCAGAAAACGCGGGGCTCGCTCTGGCGGGCTCGGTGGCTCAGGCGGCTATGCACCCGCTGCGGGCGGGCTCGGCTCCAGCGGCGGCGGGCTCGGGGCCGGCGGCGGGCTCGGCACGGCCAGCGCCGGGCTCGGCTCCAGCTCCGCGGGCGGCGGGCTGGGCTCCGGCGGCGGGCTCGGCTCGGCCGGTGGGCTCGGTTCGTCCGGCGGACTAGGGTCCGATGGCTCGGCCGGCAGCCGCTCGCGAGGCCGCGACCGACGTCGCCGCGGCGGCAGAGGACGAGATCACGACGACTTAGACTCGGCCGGCTCGGGCTCAGGAGGTCTCGGCTCGGCAGGGCTCGGTGGAGGCCCCGACGGCGGCGGGCTGGGTCAATCGCCCGGCGGCTACAGTTCTGGCGGTCTCTGCGTACCTCACGGGAGCCTCTTGCCGCGCATGCTTCCTCCGATAGGCGGCGGCGACGGTGTTGCACCACAGGGCGCTAATTTTACTGCGTTCGGGTCGTACGGATCTAAGAGTATTAAACAGAATAGTAATATGCAAGGAAATGAGAGTAGCGAGGGTTACAACGACCCTGGTTGTAGAATGGAATTTTATGGCCCACAAAACATGGGACCTGGCCGGCCATACGGTCTCGGTATGGATCAGATGGGTTCCAACGGTGCGCTGGCGAATGGCTCCGTGGGGTACAATAACGACCGCCAGAGGAATCGCCGGCGATGATTACGACTGAGGTTTGTTATATTCAAACCAATGCCAACTCACCTATTTTAACCACTCCATTACTCCACTATACATTACACTGAGACGAGCTGCCTTGGTGGCGTGTCAATTGAAGAATTTTGTTATTTATTTTATGAACGACTGTATAATATACACACCTGCATAATGGTTGTTATATTATTGTACTCTGTGCTCTATAAAACTTGTCAGAAGAAAATAATAGTAGTAACTCGTTTTAAAAATGTATGTTCTTTTTTTTGCAGAAAACGGATACAATGGGGACTCTCGTCGACGCAAGAGACGTTAAACGCCGGTGGAACATAAGGAGTAAGCAACTTAGTTACATAAGATTTGACGCAGACTATTTGATTTCCATTCCATGTTGTATTTATTGAATGTGTGACCATTAGTGCAGTGCCACACAACACATGTTTTAAGTAGACTGTACTCCTTTTAATTATTATAATGCATTGTAAATAAACATTCATTAAACTGATGATTTAGATTTAATAATTATATCCCATCTGATATTTAGCTGCATAAAAAGTGCCAGTATATTCTTTAACACAGACTATTTTTCGATGTGTAATATGTACTACAATACAAACTTTGAGGCAGTCACCTAACAACTTTGTACAGACGCCAGCACATCAAGCTACTACAATATGTCAAATTTCTTTAATAGATTTTCAACTTTATCGCAAGAGCATTAAGGTTCAAGGTTGATTGGGAAAATTTGATAGTTTCGGGTAGCTTGACCTGGCGTCTGTACATAGAACTAAATGTCGAATATTTAGTCACCATTTTATCTTAGATAAGTTTAAATTTCTTCAAAATTTAAGATCTACAAAATTATGAAAAGAAAAGTAAAGGATGATTTCCACCAAACGGCTCGCATCGGATCGGAGCGGATTATACAATCTTTATACGATATTAAATCGTATACATATTTAACCAAGCCACGCCCAGCAACTTGACCGCGGGCGTCTTCCGCGACACGCGATCGGGCCGAAAGTATGCTGCGACGCGCGATCGATTTGAGTAGGCGCAGAAACGGATACGTTCGCAAGCGAACGGTACGGAGGCGATCGTAGGCGTCGAGATCCTTCCGGAAGCGATCGGTTGTCGCCGCATCCGTTCGTATCCTTTCCGATCCGATGCGATGCGAGCCGTTTGGTGGAAATCATCCTTAATTAACGTATATAATTGTTTACTGATAAGTTAGCCCATTTTGTACTATGAGTGTGAAGGAAATGAAATCAAATGACTCAGTACTGACATTTTCATTGACAGTATTCATTTACTTGTTTCAAGAGATGTCAGCTCTGTGCCATTTGTTTAAGCAACTAAGCTATCTTGGATTTGGTTTTTATATTTATGTTTGAAGTGCTGTTGTGATCAATTTAAGTTCTTAGCAGGATATTAGATTACATTAAGTATGTACCGTCGTATGATAAAGCAATTACTTTAGATTACTATTCCCATGAATCTTTAACTAGTTAAAGTATCTTGTAATACATTGTATGTGAACGAAATTAAAGTTTTACACTAATTGAGTAACTTTTTTTTATCTACACTGCCCTTGCCCCACGACGTAGACTGTTTTACTAAGGTTATGTCAGCATTCACACTAGTGTGACTGGTGACCACAGAGACATCATCAACGGGCAGTCAGCAGCTGGATTAAGCCTGTTCATTCAACTGCACGACAAAGCTAGACAAAGTAGATACTACGCAAAATCATGATGCTGTATAAAAGACTTAAGTTTACCTACACGTCATCATCATCACTTCAGCCGAAAGACGTCCACTGCTGCAGTTACTGGACATAGGACTCTCCCTAAACAACGCCACTTCGACTGGTTCTGTGCTACCCGCATCCGTCACAAGGTCATCGACTCATCGGTCCACTTTGTGGGAGGCCCACTCCAAAACTTTTCGGCCCCATCAGCCCACTGCCACACTTAAGTTTAGCAATTCTTCGGGCTGTGTCGGTTACCTTAATTCTCCTGCGGATCTCTTCATTTTTGATTCGAACACGTAGGGAAACTCCAAGCATAGCCTCCTTCATTGCCCATACCTACACATAGTGCACAATAATAATCAAACCTGATGAATCAGGCGAAACTGAAAGAGGCGTCTTTTGTAGCAACAGCAGCTCTCTAGCATGAAGATCTATGTGCGGCTCGGCGTAATTCCTTCGGACTTTTAGATAGAAAGTTCTCAGCAGCTGGAATTGCACAATCAAGAAATGTTGGTAAACAAGGAATGTTTAGTATAGAAATAAACACAGACGAAATATTTTGACGTGAATTTCTTTGAAACTGAAGCATCACCATAAATCCCACTTATTCCGCGAAGAGTACGGCAAAGGTGTACCTTTAGTATACCCTTATTTCACAATTTGTTTCAAGTCCAATGCACTGGGCGAACATTATCGACGGCACGGTTGGCGCAGTGTTAAGCGGTTGACTGCTGCCCTGCGTGGGTTCGATTCCCGCACGGATCAAATATTTGTATGGCCTACAAGTAGTAGTTGTTCCGGGTCTGGTTGTTTGTGTATGTGAGTATAAATGTTTGTAAACGCACCCACTATACAGGAGAAATTCCTACTGAGGGACAAAGTTAAAAAAAAAAAACTTGAGGTGTCAAGGGACACCTGGATGGAACGAAGTTCCTTTCGATTAATTAGTGAAGGAATTGTAATAAAATTTTATTTAAAAAAAAGTGTCGTTCCAACTTTTGGTCTTAATTTTTTCCGTCTAGCCCCCTTTCGCAACGAGCGATAAGGAACTTCGTTCCAAAAGAAAATATGCCGTCCACCGGGTACGAATCCCGGTGTCTGACTGAGAAATTCTTGATCTTTATAACACTGTTTGGGAACTGAACCCACATGCTCAGCAGTGGCGCTTGCGACCGACAACAATAGACCAACGTGTCAGTCAAATATGCGTTGTCACATTTTGTGGTCATGGTAACTAAAGTAAACAATTTTACGCGAGAGTAAAAAATTATGTCATCTCAAATTATTTTTGTTGTGAAATAGAACTTTATATTATTATTTCGATTATTTCAATTTTGAATGATCCAAAAAGCTAGGTAGTTTCGTACAAGTGTAAAAAAAAATTTTGGTGTTCTATAAAATGAGTTTTTGTGTGGATCTTGTATCTGAAGACTCTTTTTATGAAAATATTACTTTGGGAGTGACAAAACTATTAGGTAAGTATGTATTATGCATGGCAGGTTCTCTGAAGGTTCCTTATGCTTGCATAAGACTGCACATCTAGCATTTGTACTGTTAAATTTAAGCTTCTACAGACTGTTTTACTTCTAAAATGAAGTGAACCTCATTATCATCCGCAGTCAGACTTCACCCACTTTTGATGATTGGTCTCTCTTTTCATATGAGCTAAGTGAACCTACTTCTTAATATTATAGGGTGTCTCAAGGTCTTGAGTAAAAAACATAATTTTATTAGCAACAATGTTTTTCTAATTATTTATATAATTAACACAGTATTCCTCCAATAATTTCATAATACTTATGAATAAATAATCTTTAATATGAATTAGCTCTATGTTTTGGTAAGAAGTTAAATCCATCAGGTACTGGACCTAATAACATTTCACTAATTTTGATCCAGTCAGAACAGTTGCCTGATGCCATCAGAGTTTCTAAGTCATCTCTACCAAAATATGAAGGTGGTCTCTCATTAATTCTTTGAGGAGGTTGTTCTAGCAACCCGACAGGTACATATCTGTACAGGAAGGACAGCCATTCAAGTAGAAATCTGCGAGTGTTCTCCACGCCTTGCATGTCAGAACCCCAGTGCTCTAAACCATAGTTAGTGTATTTCTTAATTATTTCAAATCTTTCACTACTTCTTATGTCCCAAATTCGCTGCTCTTTAATCTCAGTGAATATCCAGGGTTTGATTAGTGCTCCCCTGCCAATCATCACTCCTTGTACTGTGGGGGCAATTGCTCTTTTCTCTGCATAGTCTTCATAGCTTAATATATCACCATTGCCATAAACTGGACAGGGTGCTGCTGCTTTTGCACAAGTTTCAATGTATTCCCAATCAGAAGACCTGGTGTACCTTGCTTCTCTTGACCTACCATGCACAGTAATGAGAGATGCACCCCATTCAGACACTTTTGGTACAATTGTATGAGTAATTTTTTTATCTTGATAAACACCTGTCCTCATTTTAATTGTAAAAGGTATGCTTAGTATTTTGGAAGCACATCTCACTGACGACTCTAGTGTTTTTAATCTGTGCATCATACCACAGCCTCCACCCTTTTTGTAGATTAAATCAATAGGACAACCTAGATTCAAATCAATGAAATCAAGCTCACTGTTCTCTTGTAGCAATTGTGCTACTTTTGTAATAGTATAAATATTAGTTCCACATATTTGTGCTCCAAATAAGTCTTCTGATTCATGTCGTTTTACTAAAGCCCATTCTTGCTTCATTCCTTTGAGTAATGATTCACACAAGGCCATTTCTCCACATGTTATGTCTGCCCCATACTGTTTGCAGATCCTCCTGAATGGTAGATTTCCGACTGTAGTCAAAGGGCTAAGATACAGTTTATCCCTCCAGTCTATAGTTTTCCTTTCTTTTGGTAATAATTTAATCAAGTCTTCATCAGTGATGGCACCACTATTGGTATCTTTTGCTTCATCAGTGTCGGTGGTTTCTTTTTGATTTTCATCATTATCTTTTGATTCTTCAGTACTTTCAGTAGGCTCCTTATCAATTGCTTTCTTCCTTTTGTCCATATGTTTTATAAGTTTTTCAGACAAACTAAAATCATACTTTTTTTTCTGAAGTGATATTTGAAGCATTGGTAGAAGTGTGTTTTTAATATCATCTTTCCATTGCTTCCATTTAGCTGAGTCAACTTTATTGTAGCCCTCATCAGTTATATGACTAGACCCAAAGCGACAAGCAATGCCCCTAGGACATTTCCCACGGGTATCATACAAATGGCATGTCTCACCTAAATCCTTGGGTTTCGATTTTACATAATCAAGTGGGTTGTGAATATATACACAGTTGGTATATAGACATGGATTTACGTACTCAGGTGCTTCTGCATTGATAACAGACGGGCATGGTTTACTTTCCTTGTTATCTTGATACGTTTTTGGTCGAGATTTATTTTGACCTCTTTTCCTAGTCTTTTTGTCATTGTAACTACTTTTAGCTTTCTTATTGTCTACAGAATTTTCTTCTTTATTGTTTTCGTCTAACTTACGTTTATTAAGAGAATCAATATCTTCAGCACTGCTGCTTATAACCGGTCGCTGAATCACAAATTCTTCTTTGATGGCACAAACACCAGCCATTATTTTAGACGTTTATTAACCAGAAATATAATATTCAATGATAATTACAATATTAATGCTTAAAACTGCATTTATTTAAAGTAATTATTATTTGTGAACTGTGAAATAGGTTATATTTATTTTACCACGAGTTGAAGGACGGGTCCGGCTGAAATCAGTGTGACATTGACGTTAGGTTATATCGTATCTGTCACTTTTACCTTCGTATCTGTGAAATTGCTGGCCAGGCATAAGTATTCAGAACCATACAGCCTTTAAAAAAAAAAAAAACTGTATTTGGATCAACCGAAAAAATATTTTCTGCAGATGTCAGTTAATGTATTGGAGAGCAATAATTTGTTTTTACATGATAACAAGTGGTTGCCCGCGACTTAATTTCTTTTTTTGTATTTTTGCCTACACTATCCCACTGCTGAGCAAAGCCACCCTGGCGTTCGATACAACCCTGGCTTCCTGGGTCGGTCACGGCAGCGCCGTCCATCCTCAGGCGCTCACCGTGTGGAGACTGTTTCCCAGCGGTTACTATGCATGTGCTGACGTTACCTGCCCAATCCCTTTTCAGCTTGGCAGCTTTTGAGGCTACGTCTAGGAACGCCGTTTTGGAGCGCAGCGTGGTGTTTCGTATTCTGTCAGTTCGTTTAACCCTAAAGTGCTGCGCTCCATTGCTCTTTGGCAAACCCCAAGGCGGAACTCTTGCGACTCGGTGGGCTTCGTGGGCTATGCTGCGTTCACAACCATCCCACCGAAAATGACACATTTAGATAACATTTGCCTTGCCCCCGATATTAAACAGTTGTCTGAAGAATAGCGGTCGTCTATTTGAGTTTTTTGACTATTGTGAACAGAGTTAGGACTTATACGATACCATTGATTGATGTTCGATACGGTTCCGAAGCGTATTGAGTGGTTGTGATGTGATTGTGTGATGGCTATGCAGTCCTTAGATCAGGGGAAAGATAAACCAACATTGGCTTTTTCATATTGCAGAAGCGGATCCAAGAATTTGCAATGTCAGCGTAGAACGTAGACCTCCCTGTGACCGTGTCGCCATCTCTACATGGGAACAGAGACATTCCGCCTTACTTCCTGAGGATCTCCGCAATTTCTATGCTTCGACTGATGGATTTCAATTAACTTGGCATTATAAGTATTCAGGTTAGTAGGTATTTAATTAATTCAATATTATTTAAAAATCCTCTAATAGCGTTACTGCGAACAGCAAAATATGGGTTATAGTTATACTGTGTGACCTAAACCCGCACTTAAGTCACGCTTTTCAGTGACTTACTCGAAGTCATCCATTTTTAAACAGAAAAGCGTTAGCACCCTCGCTATGGACTCCTAAAGTCACACGTATTGTAATGTATGTACAGACGCCAGCAGGTCAAGCTACCCGAAACTGTAAAATTTTCTCAATCAACCTTGAACCTTAAGGCTTTAGCGATAAAGTTGACAATCCATTAAAGAAATTTGACAGATTGTAGTAGCTTGATGTGCTGGCGTCTGTACTATTTCGATAATGTTTCTGCTTATACTTGAGGATACTTAATAAAAAGTCTTTTTGGTCGTAGGTAAATCTACGGTATTTAATGATGATCAGTTAACTGTAAAATGTTATTTTATGTTTACAGCCGATGAAATTTTACCAGTTGGGTCAATTCGAGTGAATTCTTTGAATGACTTATGCCTTACACCGGCTTTGAAGGACTTGTTAGATTTTTCACTAACGCGAACACATAGCGGACCTCGGCCATTGCTCAATACCAAGAGCAAAGTATTTGAGATGGATTCGTGCAGGACTATTGGAAAGGTTTTTTTTTTAATATTGAATCTACTCGTAGATTTTTTGCGTTTTTAATTGTTGTCCACCGTAAGCTGCCTATCTATACATAGACTTTTTACAGATATGCCTGGTGTACACAGGCGGGATGTGGTCAGTGTGGCTGGCAACACGAGAAGGTGTCTGGGGCTGGTTAGCGGATTCTTTCACACACTATTTTAGAATGGCCCTCGTGCATTTGGGTCTTCCGGGATGGCAAGCAACCTTTGCTAATCTACCACTGATACCTTGGGCTGAAGTAAGAGATTTATCTCAAGTTTATATAAAATGTGGAAACGACAATAAGGGAATAAATGAAAACACTGGCAATACTAATGATTAAGACTATTTTGGAACTATCAATTAAATCCTAATATCGAAATTAAAACTAAATAGCACTGATGGCCCTACTAATGGTTTTTCCAATCTTTGACTAGATATATTGATTAAACTATACGATATGTTTGGTTGGATTTTTGTATACGTACGAAGTTTAATCAAATTTATTGTCGTTTCCAGATTGTAGAACCCCAAAAGAAAACGTTCTACACATTTATTTGTATTTTTACAGCAATTGTTCCTGTTACTTGCGCCACATTTATTGGAGAAATCAGATATAGACACCAACATAACGGTTACAAGCGAAACTGGATTGAATCATATTGATCCTAATATATTCAAGACATCGGTTCGCCATCACAAAAATACAACGCGTCAAACAAACCAGTAAAATGTTGAAGTTAAATTCAATGAGTGCAAACTGAAGAACTAATAAAATCATCAAAATCCATGCGCAGAGTTTTTATTGAAATATTAAAGCATTGAAATAAAATGAAGCAATGTAGTTACATAATGTATATTGAATAATTCTTGACACAATAAAATTTACAGCTAAATAACAAAACAAAATGGACGGAATGTGAGATTCTTAATGAAGTACAAGCTAGGTCCACAATAAAACGTAGCTCAATTAATAAGTGTTACAATACTAAGTAAGCAAATATTGAAGCTGCCATGTCTCGGCACCATTAAATATTATGTTATATTATACTTCTGTACCAGCTGTCTTCGTTTCCTACTTCACAGAAATATACATACACTTGAAATTAAGGGGGAAGTGCCAGGGTTGCATAAGGATAATCAGCCTATAATGTTCCCACTGCTGGGACACAGGCCTCCTCTCAGTGAGAGTAGGCCGTAATCCACCAGGCGGGCCCAGTGCGGGTTGTTAGAAGTCACAAATGTCTTCGAAGGTTTCGTCACGATGTTTTCCTTCACCGTTTCGATTAATTAATTAATTAATTTATTGGATCGCCAACAGAGGCTACACAGTTACATGCATGTAAACATTAACAAGGACAAATACAAGTGTGCGCCTCCAATTATAGGCGACCACATCATTCACTAGGTATAGTAATTAACACAAAGTAAAGCGGCTGTCTGGGTTCGGACCTATGATCCAAAACCAAACAGTACTTTATTGCAAAATGTGCATTATACAATCTATCTGCTGCAAAAACTAGCTAGGTTTCTTTTATAATATTATTATAAATATTTTGATTTCGACTGTCCGAAATCTGATATATTGAGAATCTGATATTTTGAGAATATGGTATTTTGAGAATCTGGTATTCTGAGATGAAAGGCTACGAATCGTAAGTCGGTTCAGAGGGTTATATGAACTAAGAGATTTGTATTGATTATAATTCTGTAAATACACACTTGTTATGGTCGCGAATTATATTTTGTTCAATATACAACCTGACATTGCAAAAATCTTAAAAAACCCTGGTGCTTCTCCCTTAAAAATAATAATCTTAAAACTAATATTACAATCTATCAGTTATTACAAAAATTAACGTAGATTCACTTTCGTGTTTCCTAATATTATAAACTACTAGACAATCATTTTACTAGTGAATAAACTCTGCCTGTAAAAAATTACATAACAGAATTGGCAGAAGTTCCTTTAATAATATAATACTTGAGTTTCGAAGTGTGATGCGTTTTCGTGTGATGCAAACATTTTCAGCGTTGTCAAAGGGGATTGAAGATTTTTATAGGGAGCCTGGCCAACCTGCGCGCCAAAATTTTTTTTTCAAAATGGCGGCCACGCTTGTATCATATTCCGGCTTAACGGCGGACAAGTCGGTATGCCACCGACCTTCAAATAATTATTGATAGTAAATTCATGCTTCTTTTTACCGGCAGTGTGATACAATATAATAGAAATGCATCTATCTTACACTAACTAAAAGCGAGAAGTGTTAACTACTACAGACGTTCATCAATTCGTACAAAATATACTCAATACTTATTATAATTTAGGCCATACAGCTGCACTATTACTTTAAACTTAGATTAATACCTTAATACAATGCTCGATACCTCAGGTGGGAATATTATTGAATCATTTCTTTATTACATCAAATGTACGATACTTCTTTGCATTCATAAGTCTTTAGTTCCTCGACTGATGAGCAGGTTTCACATTTCGTTACAATAATAATTCTAGATTTGAATAAACGAAAATGATGTTTTAAAAATTCGAAGACAGAATAATAGGTACTTATTATCGGAAATTATTATATATGCCAGTATCCGTACACCAATGGTAACAAAATGGCGTATTTATATTAATTGGAATGCCTTGTATAAATAAATAGCAACCTTGTTTTTCAGCAAAGTTCATAATGTGGCACATTGTTTCAACATATTCCATTTAAATACATCCGCACTCACGTTTAGGCTAAATTAATTCACTTACACAACATTTTAATTTTTAGATTGAATTAATAATTTTATAAGCTTTTAAATACAACCATGTGATGTTTGTTTACTCTTATAATTAAAATGTTTGAAATATTCATTAAAAAATTGCAGTGTTGCCATTTCAAATGCATATTTAGAGAAAGTGATGTAAATGTGATTTGATTGCAAAAAGTTTGCTTGATTCTTACACGTGATGACGTCACCTACTGCTAATACATTTCATTATTGTCATAACGACTCGATTTTAAACATTATTTTTATTAAGTCCACGTTTTATGACACAATTATCGGAGTGTGACTATTTTAGTTGAAAAGCCTAGATATGTTAAAAAATTTTCATGCTAAAGTCAGTGCGGGAAGACGCATGTACCTACCTACTATGTCAATAGGAGCGCTAGCGTATCCGAAGCCGCAAGCGCAGAATGGAATGCGCACTTCAGCCGACCTATTCTGTAAATATCGTGAGAACTTAGGTGAAGTGAGCTGTCAATAGTGTCAATCCCTAGCATTAGATGAAATGACAGCTCACTTCACCTAAGTTTTTTCACCGTGAGATTTTTACAAAATAGACCGGCAGTACTAACGTTAGCAATGCTAGTAAATCCAACTGACTGGCACCCACTGGTGGTCCGTCGACAGCGAATGCAACGCATCCATGATTTTAGAATAAGTCGTGTCGGCATTGTTGTTAGTGATAACGAGATCTATGTACTTTTCGTGCTGGCGCTGAATGCGGGCGCTGTCTTCCAGAGTTTGCTTCATGTCTTCTTCCTGTGGGTTATTATTTTATAATCAGTAAACTTAAAAATATCTATGTAGCGCAAACTGTCACACCAGCCCAAGTTAATTAAATAAAACATTCCAGCCTGATTGGAAGTTATATCTTCGAGCCGTTTGGGGTTGAAACACTAGGGCCATGGGGTCCGAGTGCCCACTTGGTGTTTCGAGATATCGCCAAGCGGTTATTCGACTCTTCACGTGACCAGAGGGCTGGTCTGTTTCTTGGCCAAAGAATTAGCATCGCCATACAACGTGGCAATCAATGCTGCCAGCCTTTTGGGCACTGTTCCTGTTGACAGCGATGCGGACGAATTTTTTGATGCCCTATGATTCTCTTTTTTTTTCACTTGTACATATGTATTATTATTTTAGACTTAATTTGATTCTTATGAGAATAAAGTTTGCTATAAAAAACCAATAAGTAAAAAAATAAACAAATAAAACATTAACTTAGGTTGGAGTCTCCTAAACGCTATCGGTGACATCTGGCGGCAGCGGAAACTTGATATTTTAACAGACCACATCAGTACATTCTTATAGAAAACATCTTGACGCACCTGTGGCGGCATCTACATCGCCATGCGAATTACGCATCATACTGACGTCACGCCGTCACACACCTAACGGCAAGACGCTAAATGTGACCGATGACGTTAACAGGGGACTTCACCCTAAAATTAAGCGCATATTAAAGACGCGTCGGGTTGCAGCGCATCGCATTTTAATACAAAATTGCGGTGTGTGTCTGTATTGTGATATGGTCCATATAAAACGTACGGAAGTGATGTAGAAGGATTTTTGTAATGCGTTGCGTTGCGGCATAAACCGCGCCCTTATTTGCCCCTAGCCTTTACATCACAAATCACAATGACAACAAAATTGCTATTACACTATTAAAAATTGACAAACATTTCACTATTTTTATTACCGTAAAAAAAAAAACGAAAGAAAAATTCAAACTTACCTCGTAAAGCGACGCAAGAGACTCAAGGGTCCGCGCGCGTCTGGAACTGTAGCGGATGGAGCTCTGCCTGTCGAACTACGAAACGCATGCGCAACAAACGTCAATGCATATCAACATAATCGTATAACAAAACAGGGATTCGTATACATGCTCTAATAAAAAAATAGGGATTTATTGAAATATTAGCTATGATAAACAAATGATTGATGACCATTGCAAGCTGGGTTTTCTAAGCTAAAAATAAATTGGTATTTTGGAAAGGTATTAATAATCATACTCTATGCAATTGAGTTTGATCATTAATATGTTTCAGAAATTATACAAAAACAATAAAATCTATGGGGGACATGACATCTAATGAAAAAAAAAAAACAGAGTAACACACTGCGGGGACATTCGTAAAGCCAAAGTAATAAATACCCTACCCGGCCATAAATATGGCACATCGACTTTTAGAAAGAGTTTGTTCTTTGTAGTGCATCGTCTCTGTCACTCATACTCGTGTAACAGTCTCTTTATAAAGCTCGATGTCTCATATTAACGCCCGGATATAGTCGTTGCAAATCACGAGCGCGCGTCGTGCGACTCCTATGTCATTGGCATAAGGTTTAAATTACAATGACTGATATTCGCTCGTGAAATGTAACAACTTTTCTATAAAGTGGTTCGTTTCTCACCGTTAAGTTACGATTGGAGGCATAAGTGAGGTTCCTTAGCTGTTCGATGCCTGGTGCGCCTATCAACACGACGAACGGAAGAAATTCTCCGCTATTGTGAAGCAGCTTCAGAGATTGCGGGGCGCAGTCCAGAACGCACATTTTGCCTGAGAAAATGATGAAATAATGAATCTTAACTATAAAAAGAATAAGAGGTATGATCCTAGATGGGTCCTCGATGTTTGAATGGGGATTAAATCTATCGGTTCATCGCCTGTGATTTTTTTTCGAGGGGAAAAATATGCAAAACTATCAACTGGGTAACAGAGGTGAAGTACAAAATACTTGTTGAAGTCCAATGCATATCCTTCACTTTTTTAAAGTCCAATTTTTTTAAAATCCAATGTAACTCTAAAATGCCATTACCAGGGCAGAATAACCTTTGATAAAAACTACTCTACTCCACCCTACCACATCATCCTAACAGTTAGGATGATGTGGTATGGTAGGTTATGTTTGTGATTTTTATTTTTGTGTTAGTATTTCTTGACTTTAAAGTTTTTTTGTTTAAGTACTGTATGTAGGTACTATGTACCCACTTCCTACTTATTATTTTACTAACAACCTTTCATTAAGATTTGCACACCAGATTCCTGGTAGAATATGACAGAAACTTACAATGTATTTGGCAACTCGTATTTTTATTTATACACCAACATAAACGTGCCTATTTATAATTCAAGAGGATAAAAGTCTCACCTTCCTTCATAACAGCACGTATGGAATCTAGATGCGTGCCGTACAGATGGCCGTTATGATCGCCGTACTCTAGGAAGCGGCCTGCGTGGGCGTCGCGTTCCATTTCCTCGCGGGAGACGAACCAGTATGATTGGCCGTTCTCTTCCATTGGTCGAGGGGGACGGGATGTATCTGTGGGGAGCAGACCAGAGTAAGTATTGGGGAGATTTAGATATCTGGCGGATTGAAGATTGGTGTCTACAGTAGTTAAGGCCAACATAGGGTTTTTCTAGAATTTATAACTCACGGTCACTTGCGGTGCGTGTACGAACAGTTGAAGGTCGGGAGTAATTTAGGAGAACATTATGCCAAAGAGCAAGCCAGGCAGCAAGGTAAGGTTTGGAACCTATTTTTAATTATTGCAACACAACTAACTCCTTACTTTAGCGTACACAAGAACATGATTCTTTGTTTGTGTTCTAGTTGAGTTATTTTTGGGTTTCAATAAGGAGCTTTTAACAATTCTCACCCCCTCTATTTTCGAGAGCTTCACCAAAGTTACGTCTTCGAGACAAGACTATTACTGATGCAAATAAATTTAGCAATTCAAGATAGACTTACGAGGTACAACAGCTCCAAATCTGTCAGGATGTTCTGCAATCATGCGGTTCTTGATAGTCCGTCTGCCTACGCCCCTTGTCCCCACCAATGCGAGTACACGGCGCAAGAAGGGTGGCGTGCGCGCAACCTCTTCGTACAGCGCTAGTTCAGCGCCCTCTAGCTTTACGCTCGAACGGGACTCGTATACAAACTTCTTTTTCTTCTTTGATATCTGCGTTTTAAAACAAACAAAAGAAGGTGAGCTTGATAGAAGGAAGTAGTGGAAGTACTAGCAGGGGTCGGGATTACGAGTAATATCTTGTGTCTTCATAATATATTACGGTCATTCATCGCGAGCAGCCGTGGCCCAGTGGTAATGGCCTTGACTTGCGTGTCATAGGTTGTGGGTTCCAACCCAGACAGGCAAATTACTTTGTATAATTTAAATCAACCCCACTAACTACTTCCAAAACGTTGAAGGAAAACATCTTGAGGATGTTGTGAGCCAACCCGCACTGGGCCCGCGTGGTGGATTAGGTATGGTCCGCTCCCCCTCAGAGAGGAGGCCTGTGTCCCAGCAGTGGGTACGTTTTAGGCCGATTATGCTATTCATCACGAGCGTTTAGACGGGTAATTATTTAAGGCCAATGAAAAGATGTCATGGTCATATGTCCAAACATGCAAGTTGGAAAATGACAATCAGATCCTGAATGAAATGTGACGAAGATCTGCAAATGTGTAAGATCCCTCGATATCGGGTGCGATGACCTAAGCACCGCTATCAAATGCAGATATACTCATAACCTAAGTCCACAATAAGAACCGTGGGAGGTCTTGTTCAACAATAAAGTGAAATCGTTAACCCCGGCCTTACGAACCGAATCGATTGCTACGGATGACCGATTCTTGAGAACTGTTAAATTGTTTAGAATTTTAGATGATAAGGTAAAAAAGCGTAGGTAGTTATTTTGACAAGTCTAGAGAATTTCCTTGATTTATTTTGCAGTGTTTCTTTTTTATAGAAAACGAAAGCAGTTAGTGAAGATGGTTGGTTAGATACAGATGAATCATGGTCGGGGATCGAGTGTGTGAAAGAAATGGTGAATGGCTAGCCAGCCGTTGCTGGACTGGACCATTTCTTTACCTAGGCTGATGACGAGGGTAGCGGTCTATACGTGGTTTAGAGCTATTTCGAAACAGAGAACGTAACTATGGAATTTGTCACTTGGAGAATAACTAAAAACAACAATATTAGTCATCTGAATATTTAAAAGTAGTCAAAACACGTGGGCAGAAAGTGGGCGATGACTCGTGCCTAATAAGAATCTTAGGCACGGAGGGTCATTAGTTTTATGTCTAGACAACTATGTAATTAGAGATCCCTTAGCAACATTCAGTGACTCATAATTACAAAATGTCGGAGTGTTTTGTTAACATGACACGTCTGTGCATCATAACAATGAAACCGAAATCGCTGACACGAAATGTTCGTGAGAATACCTTGATTCATAAATTGACAATGAAAGGTAATATTATAAACAATGTGTATTGTTAATGTTTAGTCACACAAATGTGCTGATGTTAGACCATTCCGGGTACATTGACTGTGGTCCCTAGTTCACGAAAGTCGATTCATTAATAGTAATTGGATGTTTGCAAAAATTTGGTCATACTTCGAATGGTTTTGTGAAAACAGCTGAAATAATTACGTTAAGTATACATCCTTAGCACCGACCTTGATTTTTTTTTGCCTAGAATTATTTTAATTATACCAAGTGGCTATTATGGTAAGTGTTACGTGGGACGCTGGCCGTCCCATAGGTCGAACAACAATCTTAAAAAAGAACCTGGGACTGATTCTATGCGGATGGCGAAAAACGGGGTTTTTCACCAAAGGGTGGGGCAGAGGGTGTTTACTGTAGTAAACGCCCGGGTGTTCTGTAGTACACCCAAATTTACTACAGTACACCCGCATTTATTATTATTTATTTACTAATACTTCAAGTACATACGTGTACAGAGGCGGACTTAATGCCATATGCATTTTCTACTAGTCAACCTTTGGGTGATGCAGAGACAAATAATGGTGCAAGACAAGCAATCATGAAAATTGAGGACAAATTTTTTTTTTTGCCAATTTTGGGTAGGTATGTTTACTTGATAACTATATATCAAAAATATGTTTTATCTGATGTTCCATAATTACATAAAAGGAAACTTACCCTTGCACCACAGATGCTGATTTTATGCACGAAGTCAGCTTCGGGCGCTACATACGCCTTACGCCTCTCCTCCAACTCTGGCGAGGGTATCAACCCCACTGTGTCTGGGTTCTCTACATGACTGGCTTGCCACCAGTTAGGGTCCTTTCTGTCTGATACCTGAAGAGTAATAGCATTGCAGATTAGTAACCTACGCTATGGTTTATTACGTTTATTAATTTTTTTACAAGAAATTAATTTGAAACTAAATACATGTGACTGTTCCTAAATTGCCCTAGGCTGATAAAATTTTCGTTTTTCTAATTATGTGAAATATCACAGTTAAGATCGGCTTTCCCATAATATGGATGCCAGTCACTCCTTGTAAAATACTGGTATTCAGCTGCATCCGGTTAGACTGGAAGCATACCCTAGGGTAGCAGGATTGTCCGAAAGGGTTACCGCTGCCCTGGAACATAAAGGGCTAAGGAAGGAACACGGGTGGGTTTTAGTCAGTAAGAGTCTGACACTACCTCCTGCTCCACCCAGAGCGGGAGGAGTCATTTGATGATTTCCCACCCTCAAAAAAAAAAAAAAAAAAAGCATACCCTAAAGATAGTTGGGAAAAGGCTAGGCAGTTGAAGATGTTAGTAATCAACATGGATTTAAGAGAACAGTCATTTATGTTAGGTAGGGATATACAAGTTAATGTATAGCAAACATAATGTCAATCAAGATGATTATTAACACGTTGACTGCCAGAAAACAGACACAACAGAAAATCTATTGTTGGTGGTCACCGGTGACCATAATGGCAGTCAATACCTTAAATTTAATATCTGGGTCTTGATCAAAAGATTATAATTCCCTTCTGGATCAAGTGTGGAAGTCTTGTTCAGGTACTCCTGAGGACCTTGGCCATTTATCAGGTGGCTTAGCCAAAAGATGGTTGTGACATTACCAAGATATTTACTTATCTATGTAGTAAGTCCTGAGAGGAATTTACTCACAGATTAGATTTTTTTTTCACTCCTGTGAGTGAAATCCTAGTAAAATGAATAATAAATGAACCACTCAAATGAACGAAACTCACTTGTAAAATATCTCCTCTTTTGAAATCTAGACCAATTTCCTTGCATGGCAGTAGGGTGTCTTCCTTAGGGTCATAGTCAAACAAGGCTCTCATGTAGCACTGAAAGTAACAATATTATTTGATATTAAAGTAATTTCACTCTTCGTTATAATTTGAGTATTCATTTTGTCATATAGGACGTAATCATAACATAATAGATGTTACACAACTATTTTTCTTTCTTTGTTAATTTTGTTATAATAACTGTACATTGTATAAAAGTCTCACATGTGATATCACGATTACTACTATAATTATGTCACTTTGAGCGCATCGTACCCAGTACAATTGCCAATGTTGGGTTTGTAATAGGAAATTGAAATAACTGGAAACATGTTAAGAGGCCAAATAGCCAATTACCCATCATTATGAATAACTTTTACGATGGGGCGATCCTTGAAATCGCGTTTCGTTTTATTATGTGCATAAATCTACACATCTGGTGGCAGGCACATCGACGCGCAAATTGTAACCATGGATTCAGTACATGATTCTGAACCACCTGCGTTGAAAATTTTCGGGTCTAGAATTATGTGCTGAACTCATGGTTACGGTTTTCCGCGTCGAGCCATCTCATATATATATGTATTAGCAAACAAAAATTTATGCAGATAGATCAATTTTGGTTTGATTTCAGTTATTTTAGAAATTTAATAAAATTAATAATAATTTATACTCACACTAAGCTTATTCGATAACTGAGCAGTCTTCTCTTTAAGATTAGGCCCAACTTTGAGAGTGATTCTGTCATTGGGCTTCGCTACGGCTTCCTTGAGCTGGTCTTCGGAGTCTATGTGGACACCATCTACTTCTAATAATACGTCTCCTACAGACACTAATGCTTGTTTTGCGGCAGCACTGCCCGCTAATATCCTAGCTACGATGAGCTGTCCATGCTCATCTGTTGTTACCTGTTATAATAAAAAGATCAATGAAAAATAGGGCCTGCAAAATACTTTTGTGGTAGAAAAATCATATGAAATTGAGTTGCAGGGCTATTTATTTCATTGATATAGAATTAAATTCTTAACAATATAGTAGGTATATTACATTGGATACAGGGTATAATTCTAATAAGTGAGAGTTAAATTCTACACAACTGTAGGATAATAATTCATATTTTATTTCACTGGACCTTGTAATGCAAGGGCACAATAGTACAAGTAATTATTTTGTTTAGTAAATCAGATAAAGTAAAGCAATTAATTTATTTACTGTCCCTTTGTCTTGTGCAGCATCAAAACCAGTTAACTGCAAGTTAATTTAAATGTTTTCCTTGTTCAGTTAAATTAACTTACAACATATACAGGTTATTGGCACAGAACAAAGCTTGTTATGCTTGAATGAGGTTTTAACACTACCATAGACAACAGGAATTCATTAGTATACTTCATACTCACAGTTAATCCTAAAGGCTGACCAGGCACCTTCCTGAGCCCCACAACTTTCACAGTCTCTACAGGCATGTCACCGTTCTCGTCTGTGGTTCCGTCAGCACCTTCTGCAGTGTCTTTACTTCCTTCTAACTCGGGTAGTGGTGGCTTTTCTTCAATGCCAGAACCTCGGTCTACCCAAATTGCACCTATTTGGTCATGAGCATCTATTAAAGCCTGTAATAAAGGGTTAGTTTAGTTCATTGTAGATGAAGTTGGATAAAGATTGCTAGCGTCTAATAAAAACAAAACACAAAATAATATTTGCTGTTTTTAGTTGTTTGATTTGTTATTTACTTGGTATCTATGGTAACTGTCTTAATATTCATTAGTAATTCAATAACAAGTGGAGTATATCTGCTGAAGAACTCACTAAACTGGCGTCTACTACTAACAAACCATGCAGTAAATATTTGTGTTACTTTGTAAACAAGTCGCTGAAGGCTGGCTAATATTGGAAGGGGCGTACCTACCTTAAAGTGTGCCCTGGACACAATAATAGCGAGTTCGGCTTGTTCAATAGTCCGTATATTGTTGCCACGGTACTCGCTTAGCAAGCGTATTAAGTTTACGTTACCCAGCGAGACTGGTTTTACGATCAAGTCCTCCTCCGAATCGATAGACTGTAATAACAAAACTCACCAGTAATTAAAACAGAACCCAGGAACGGCTGTTGCACTCCAAAATACGAGCCTCGAGCATATATAGGCGTGGCACTAGTTGTCGTTAAATTGTTGAATGAAAACTACATTATTAGCGTGCAGTCATCACGTTGCATTTCCAATAAGAACTAAATAAACTATTTACGAGCTAATACTGGAGAGAGTAGCAGAAAACAGCTACATTTATATACTAATTCTGTTTTTGTTGTATTGAACACACCCAAACGAAACGTACACACAGTACACTGGCTGGGGCACGATTTCTCTTGTATTCCAACTGCAAGTTTTTGACAGTTATTAGTGGGAACTTTATGCAATTTTGAACCTTATTCCATTGACACAATGTTGATAATTATGTCATAATTTATTGATTCTCTGTGGCTGTGTCGCTGGAACACTGTGTCTGTCAGTTCAAAGAGAATGGAAGCGTTCTTTGTTCCGAAGCGACAGAGTATAGCATTAGAAAAGGATAGCATTAGGAACTTTACTTCATATTTACGATTTTTTTGTTGGTGTTTATGAAGATAAGAAGACCCTTTCTAAAAATACCTTAGTATTAAAAATTCTTATTTAAGTATTTCTGCCCATTAACTTAAATATTGTAAATTCACGATGCCTATAGGTAATTTAAATAGTGGAATTGCGCTAACGGAACCTTCGGCGGAACCGGAAAAGGTGTATTTAGACAATGAAGGGCGGAAGATTATAAAAAAAATGCAACAGTATGGCAGCTCGGAACTAATTACATAGGGCATAAGTTTAAGCTATTAACTGGGTATATTATGTATGTGTATGTCATCATACGTAGGTATTTCAACAATATTTACCTCGCACTTTCTTCCGAAATCAGGACTCTCAACTATACTTCTCAAAAATATTACTTCATGATTAGCTAAATCTTCTTCAGGTTTCTGCTCCTCCTTTTCTAAAATAAAATTAATTTGTTTTAGGTTTTACATTATTTGATGTATTTTGATTTTTTTTACGAAACATTTTTATACTTCAATTCATATTCTCAGATAATTTACATTCCATTGCTTGCTTACTCAACTATCTACTTTAGCGTAAAGTGATAAACGCCAGTCTTCACCGTTTTATCTGTTTTTATTGGGTCGCTTTATTTGTTCTTAATATACGTTAGGTCTAGTACAGACGCCAGCAGGTCAAGCTACCCGAAACTGTCAAATTTTCCCAATCAACCTTGAACCTTAATGCTTTATAGATAAAGTTGAAAATCTACTATAGAAATTTGACAGATTGTAGTAGCTTGATGTGCTGGCGTCTGTACCTATGTACCTATCAGCCACTCTTCACACGGCTATCCATGATCCAGATAGGTAGATGACCCCAAAAAAGGTTTCGTAAAAAAAAAAATAATTTAATACCTATGTATTAAATTTATTTTTGCTTTTTGGGGTCATCTACCTGTCTAGGATGTATACTTAAAATACGTAGGTACATGATTGGTAATATTAGTGGCATTCAAATCCCTGCTCTGCTATAAGTAACCTACCTACAGGCTAAACGACTCCGAGGCATTTCATAACGGTAACGGTAAAATATCATTGGTGTAGGTATGTTTCCCATGTCATTGTGACTCATTGATTTTTTATACGAACTTTATTGACATATGGACATAAAAGGTCACGACCCACGCAAACATGTATTTTATCAATAACACGTGGAAAGGGGATTTGTATTCCACCCTTAAATGAAAATAATATGTCACAGAAAGGGCGTTTGTTTGTTCTTGCTCAGAATGTCCGGCCATCTAATTGGCCATATGTCATCGACTATAAAAAAAAAAAAAAACAAAAACTTTATTGGCAAAAAAGAAAAGATGATGATATATTTTAGACAGGAAGCTTACATTGTAAGTTTGTACAGACGCCAGCAGGTCAAGCTACCCGAAACTGTCAAATTTTCCCAATCAATCTTGAACCTTAATGCTTTAGCGATAAAGTTGAAAATCTATTAAAGAAATTTGACAGATTGTAGTAGCTTGATGTGCTGGCGTCTGTACATCACAATGTTTTGGTTTTATCAATGGAATGAAAAAGATTTATCGAGATTACGATACAGCGCTGTTTATTTACTTGTCTGTCTTCTAATTTTTTAATGCTATTATTACTCGGAATGTGGTTCGGAGTGCCTTGAAGAAAGATTATGTTTTTGATAACGTTTCCTTCCAGGAAATATGTACATTAAAATTCTAAAATTTTCAATCGACAGATATTTTTTATTCCTAGAATAAAATTGACGTCTGACAGATTTTGTATGGGAGAACTGTCAAAAATTCAGTACTATTCCTCTGATAAAATTATCTGGCGTTGGAAAATTCAGCCCTAAAACGACCAACAGAATTGAGTTTCTTTTCCGGGGTGGTGGATTTTTTTAGAAACGTGGTATTTAGGTCTGTATCGCACCCCACATCCTGTTGGAATCGGACCCCTGTCCATTTGTTTTTATGAGGTCTATCGAATTGGGAGTTGTTAGCAAGCTTTAGAGCAAGCTGTATTCGAGGAACATTTTTAATAAGTATTTTGCAGAATTGCTGCCCCATTGGTCAATTGGTCGTTAACACAACTGCTGAATGTGAGGTCTTGGGTTCGATTCCCAGGTCGGGAAAAGTGTTATTAGGGTTTTCAATTAGGAATTTTTCCAATATAGCTGCCCGAAGTTGGCTATTTGTGCCAGATTGACGGCAATACCTTAGGCTCTGCCCCTATTACATGGAATTTAAACATAACTGGAGAAATGTAGGTACCGGTGTTACTATAACTTCTGCCCAATCCTTCGGGGATCACAGGCGTGATGTTATTTTATATAAACCATGATTATATAGTATAATGGTGATTAAAATCTAAAATGAAGTATCGACATAAGTTGCTCAATTGTTCGAGAGAAGTTTGAATAAGCTGTCTAGTTGTCATAGCTGGGGTACCTCATAGTGGATAGCGAATTCCTACACAGGATTAGGTAAGTGAGGTTTTCAGGGAGTGCACGTGATAGGATTTTCATCAACCTTGCTGTTTGAGGACTTGAGGCGGACTTGTTATCAGCGTGTCAAAGGAATGAGGATTTACTTTATTTCTTAACCTAAGTATGTAGGTACTTACGAAATTTTGTCACGCCATAAACTAAAAAAAAAAAAAAACGTCAGTCAAATAAAAAGTCCACCTGTATAAAGTTCTTCCAGAAAATAAATAAATCCCACAATGCAATGACGTCAGTGTTAAAAATAGTAACTAATGGTTAAATTTTTGCAAAATGTGTTTTTGATCAATTTTTGGGTTATGTAATGGTTATTTTTTTTAAACTAATAGTTAATTATATTTAACCATCAATATCATTAGATAAACTAAAAATTGATAAAACACCTTTTTCAGAAATTAAACTATTAGTTACTATTTTTAACAATTGGAGGAGAGAGTTCCCTTAGCTTTTTGAGAAATTTTGATTTTCATTCACAGATTTTGAAAAAAAAATTACCTATAAGCAGGAAAATTTCACAAAAACTTTTTTTCATGCCTATCGATCTTGTTTCTTATGTCATCTGCCTAGCCTTTTCCCCTACTATGTTGGGGTCGGCTTTCAGTCTAACCGAATGCAGCTGAATGCCATTAATTTACATGGAGCGACTGCCTATCTGTCTTCCACAACCCTGTTACGGGTAATGCGATACCCTTTGGGTAAGATTCTTTGTCAGACTTTCGGGCTTCTGACGACCCGTAACGACAGCCGGGACCAACAGCTTAACATGCTTTCCGAAGCACGGAGGGGTCTTGTTATGTAAAGATGGTCACCCATCGGTGGACCAACCGTGGCAAGCGTAGCTTAACTTGATCGATCGGACCGTGCGTTTGTTATTACTTACCCACAAGCCCGAACTCTTACATATGAACAAGAAATCGTAGTAGGTCTTTTAGATTTACATTGCTAATTGCGACAATGCTGCGCTGCCCAAAGGCCGGACAGCTGGCACGCAATGTTACTGTTAATTATGTACTCGACTTCTTGTATTACTCATATGGCGTGAACAAAATGTAACTAAGTATTAATACTACTGCTAAAAAAAGAAATCGGAATGACGTCTGACATAAATTATTTGTATGAAAAAGGAAAACTTACATAAATTGTTTGTGCAAATTATGCAGAAATTAAGTATGACAAGAGTGTATTTATAATTAGGTATAATACTAACTAATATTGCCCGCTATTTCGTGAGTGTGTATTTTATCGTTTTTTAATGCAAGTAGCCTATAGTTGATCTGTCAAATTTCATAACGATCGCTGCAGTCGTTAAAACTTAAATGTAAAAAAACCGGCTAAGTATGAGTCGGACTCGCACACGCAGGGTTCCGTACCACCAGGTAATAAATACTGAAAAAAACTTTCTTGTTTTAATTTTAATTAGTTTTATTTGTTGTTATACCGGGAATACAAATACACACTATGTGAAATGGTTACGGTTGATGAGATACAGCCCGCTGACAGTCAGACGGATGGACCGACGGACGGACAGCGGTAGTAATAGGGTTCCGTTGGCATCCTTTGGGTACTGAACCCTAAAAAAGTAATAGACAGGCACACAGACAAAACAACGCACGCATCTTAAACAATAATATGGTTTAGTATACATATCAACTACTTTACCAATAGTAGTGTAATACAGCTGCTTTTGTTCAAAGATTTATCTGACCCAGTTTTAAGTTAGTTATCTTTAGCAGAAGACCTTCGATGAAGGATCTTCAAGGACGAGGTCATTCGGTTGGTAGTCAACCAATATCCTATAACTTCTACCGAGGACGACCTCGATTTGAAGGTCATGGAAACTGGATTCATGAAGCAGCGGCTTATAATATATGGTCAAGTGCCTCTTGTGAAAGGGGGTAAGTGCGAAGCTTTTTGGGACCTCTAGACTATCAATCATGTCTACTACTTCCTACAAAGGCATCGAAGTGAAAACATCCAGATATTGCAAGAATATAATAGATATGTATAACAACAGAAAAAGAGTATGCTTATACGAGAAAATCGAGTTGAATGGCGTGCAATAGGAGAGGCCTATGTCCAGCAGTGGACTGCTATAGGCTGATGATGATGATGCTTATATGGTTTGGTCAAGTTGAGAGGATGAATGAAAGGCGACTAACAAAAGGTATTTACAAGGCAATGAGTGGAAACGCCGGGAGGGGACGCGTTA
Source organism: Apamea anceps (assembly GCA_951799955.1). Classification (NCBI taxonomy): domain Eukaryota; kingdom Metazoa; phylum Arthropoda; class Insecta; order Lepidoptera; family Noctuidae; genus Apamea; species Apamea anceps. The sequence goes on along the minus strand of OX637505.1, from coordinate 7,857,502 downwards.
GGAGTACATATTTGCAAAACAAAATATCTTTATCTTTAATAGTGATCTTATTGGTGACGTTCTTCAGAAAGGTTAGGTACGTAGTACTTGCAAACGGCGTGCGTGTATCACCAGCTGTATGAACGTAAACGAGGCGAAAGGATTACGTAAGGATCTTAGCAGGTCGCGTTCTGTAGTGCCTGCCTACCCCCATGGGAGGAAGGCGTAAGTTTATGTATGTATGTACTCGTATAGCAACAAGACGTAGCAAGAAGGGACGAAAACATATTAAGACAAAGTTTAAATTGGATAGTACGAGTACCTGCTTCTAAAGTTGAAGTAGGTACTATCTTATCTATCTTCTTCTTTTGTTCAGGATTGTGAGATGAAGTTGACGATATAGCAAAAAGTGTTAGGTAGAGTGACGAGATTGACTTTGGGTTTCCAAAACCACTCGTGCACTGCCGCATTGTTCGATAAAGTCTTTCGTCGAACAATGGGGCAGCATTATGCAATTTATTCATCTGCATCGGCAAGAGATCCCCGACCCCGACTTATTATTTTTTAACCTACTGCGGGACAGCAAAGACAGGGTTTTGTTTTTCACGCGTATCAAATTGTATCTTTGTTTGTCGGATTCTTTAAGCCCTCGAAACACCGTAACGGCTGGATGAACTTTAATACATGAGGGGTCAATTCATTTAGGTCGTGCAATGGGTTACACTTTATATGATGTTAGTGATTTGCAGTTGGTGGCATCCAATCGGAGGCTAAACTGAAATAACTGCCACCAATGCATCAGACAGCTTGAATAGTGATCTTATTTTGAACTTTTTAGGTTATTTCTTCAATATAATTTTGTCCCGTTTAATGCTCAATTTACATTTCCCCGGAACGGAATGGAAGCGAATTTTTGTAACGAAGTTGTGTAAAGCATAATGAACTTTATGTCAATTGAGTAATGTAGAAATTAGATAAGCCAAAAAACAAGAGTCGCGTGTCTTTCGGAGAATTTTCACGCATTCTCGGGAATTCCCGCAGCTAGCTCGTATTTAGTTTGAACGTTACAGAAATCAAAAAAGTCTTCCATTTAGTTCCGTTCTTTTCTGCGGCAATGTAAATTGTGCCTTATTACACTGGGCTCGGCATAACTAAAATGGTCAGGAAACGGCGTCTCACATTAATTGCGCGTGGCCCTACACAATGAAACGATAACAGGCTATTAGAGTAGGTTAGGTAAAGTAAATCGTTTTTATAAGTTACGAGGCGTTACTAATACATATAAGAATTTTACTATAGCTTATAACCGACGGTGCAACTAAGTTCAGCGCAGTAGCTAGAACCTAGCCTATTTTTCTGCGCCAAAAGTACCTACTTCGTTCGAAGTATAATTTGAGCCTATGGCCCAACCTAGACACATTAGTATCCAGTCTGAGAGTTTAGCCAAGTTAGACTAGTTTGTACATATAACGTCACCCACAAAAGTAAGAAAGAAAGAAAAATTGGTATATACTTGTCACAGAAAGGTGTACCTATACCTAAAATAATATAATTACTTAGTAGCACGATACAGGATAACTCCTAGTTATTATCTAAAAATACCACGCTTGAGTTATGATTTGATTTGTACATACTAATTATATTTATACCATCCATATGTAGGTTACGAAAACTACACAACGATGTCATAACAAAAGTAAATGAATGAATGAAAAAAAAAAATGTTTTGATATTGGTCAGTTGCTAATGTTTGTTTTCGTAGGAGATAAAATAAAATGACTGTTTTCTGACTCATAATTACAAATAATTTTGATTGTATAAATAATAAGGTACTTTTATTGTATGCACCCAGCGCTTTAGTGATTCATGCTGTCTTATGCAGGATTTTTGCTTCGAAATCTCTGACCTACTTTTGTACCTACACAATGAAAAAGTTTCTTAAGAAAATGTGTTTTTCTCTCTACAATTTTGCGGAAAAAGGGAATGATGACACTAAACCCCGAATTAATGATACATTCAATGGAGCGGTGAATATTAATGGCCTATGGTAATAACATTGTGGGTAATATGCAAGCCGTTTATTACTCAGTACATCCATGTTTATTATGGTTATTAAGTCTGTTGAAAACAAATTAATCGAATACTCAGATAGTATGGGTAGATGCCAGCTTTATAGAGTTAATACTGACATTTATTGTGTTCAATTGTTGATCGTAGTTCGTGAAAACGTAATGTTCATTGTTGTGCATGATTTCAGTTTGGTTGGCACTATTATTCAGTGGTAAACTGATCGTGTTTAGAATTCCACTTAAATTCCGTGTCAGCAGTTTCAGGAAAATAGGATAAGTTTCGCCTGATCGGCAGAATATTATCTTAATTTTCTCCGCTAGGCACACAATTTTACGATGTTTTAACTCCCAAGAATTTCAGACTGCTGCAATTGTTTGCTATATTTTACACATCGAAACTCTATTTGAGGTTATGCCGTGTATTAAGATTTTCACCGAATCAAATCAGACGTACGCCCACAGACTGAAACTCACCTTCGTCAGGGGGTTTATTCCCGAATGCGAAATCCTTAAATCCTCGCCAGTTAACAGTGTATCGTCCGCTGCGTCGCACAATCATATTTAGGTAAACACTGCACGAAGCGTGCACTCTCGAGGGGATAACACGTTGCTCACTAGCGGAGGACAGCGTTACCGGGCACCGGCAGATATTCGCAACAGACGTGCGGGATCGATGCGTGGTGGCGACGCGTCACCGCCGAGCCGCGGCGTCAGCTGAGCGCACGTCACACCGGCGCCGCCTGCCCGCCCCGCCGCGCTTGCGCACACCCGCCCGCCCTGCATTCGCCGCCCGCCCGCTCACAGTTGGCATGGCGTCTACGACGCTACGCTCGCTTTTGAATACGATTAAGCAGTCGCCACTTCCTTCAATGATCGCTCACTGAACAAAGATACGGAATGAGAGTAAATGATGACTGGTGCTGGACGGATTTAGTCTCTGAGGCCGACGTTCTTTCGCAAATAATACGTTGGCGCCGTGTTGTGGCGGAATGTTTACACGCTTTTTGAGTGGTAGACTACAGTTTACTAGCACGCGATGTCTACCGACAATAGCCTCTCTACACACATTTAGACTTTTATTGCGAGACTGAAATAAAGATTACGGAAGTTGGCTTCGAACTTTATTGAAACTGCAGGAAATGTTGCGAATAGCATCCTCGCTCATAAAAATACTTTCAGACAATTGTGAACTAGCTGCGCCCCGCGCTATCGGCCGCATAAGTCTCGATACCGTGGGAATATCGGGATAAAATCCAGGTCATGGTCTACCGATGAGCCAATTTTCATCCAAATCAGTTGAGTCGTTTTAGAGTGAAACCGTAACAAACAAGCATACAAAAATTTTTTTTTTCTTTTCTTTATGCTATATTAGTGTTGATGAAAATTCTTCTGTTAATCAATCATTGCAGGTATATAATTCTGTGTTAATTATATACCTGCAATGTATATAAAGTTGTCTTATTTAAAGCTATGAAAATGTAGCCATAAAGCTAGGAGCATAAAAATATTACGATCGAACTATAAAAATTGCGTGCCACTCACATTCGATACTTCACGTACATTTAAACGTTAATGTTACATCCTTCCTATTTATAGAAGAAGCGGGATATGAGAGAAGGCACGTATCATAAATAGTATATCTGCATATACTTCTATATATTCTATAACTTTCTGAGTACCTAATAAAATATAATCTTAGGTTCAAGGCTTGTATGTTGACAATGATGAAAACTTTCACGATTTGTTCTCTTACGTGGTGACGTGCGTAACATATTTGATATTATTGTGTAACTGTTACCATATACTGTTTCATCAGTAAAGTAAATATTATATTTTAGTTAAATACCTATATTGGGAAAAGATTAAAACTGCAATGGGGGAAAAAACAGGTTGTGCGTAATTTTAGCAACTTTTTGCTATAGTCGCATGTTGTTTGTCAGTCCTTATCGTTAAAACTATTTTTATGACGAGTGATAATATAATTTAATGTTCTTCTTGCAGTCTCGAAGTAATTCAGCATTCATTTTTGGCATATGTTTAAGCTGGTTTTGCAATTTGTAGATTTTTTTCAGATGATCATGCTTGGAAGTCTCACTAAAGTGAACCCCTAACTTCGAAAGTAATAGAACAATAGAATATACGTAGGTACGTACGTAATATAAACCCCCGTCATCCCCTTGGTGGTAGGCAGAAATTACGCCACCCGCTACGATCCTTACAGTCATACTCCATAGTATTGGGACTGGAATATAATGGAATACCATTTTCCTTTGGACATATTAGCAGAATATTGAAGTACTTTTTGCCAAACTATATGAACCCGTTTCATGGTCATTTCGAGCGTGACGTACACCAAAATTGATAACAAATTTTAATGTCCGGGACCAGGACCTACCTATTTATTTTTATAGATACTGAGATTAGGTGAGCATCTACATCATCCCAGCCTGCTTTAAAACGTGACAAAAGCGTGTGTCACTTTATGCAAAAAAGAAGTCGATCTATCCTCTAAAAAGATCACCGTGAAAACTCAGGTGAAGTAAGCTTGAAGTGAGCTGTCAATAGTGTCAATTCCAAGTATTAGGTGGAATGACAGCTCACATGAAGCTCACTTCACCTATGTTTTCACGATGAGATTTTTACAGAATAGATCGGAAGGGGATTACTTCAAAAAACAAAGTACGATCGCCAATACATTTGCCAAGCATGGTGATAGGTATAAGACCTCATATCATTTCTTTAGAAAACACATAAGTAGGTAGGTACACCAATCGCCAATCTGTCTGAGAACTCTGCCAAGCGTGGTGATTTGTAGGCAATTCGCGTTGACCGTTTATCTTAGCAGTCATTAGTTGTTAACCAGTAGATTAGAACTGCCTGATATAATGGTAGCCACTTATCTTTTCGTTCGTTGTTCTTTACGAGGTTACCAGTACCTACTTACAGCGATATCGCTGAAGAGTACATTGGCACCGGCTGAAACCTCAAGCAACAGTTACCTACTTGTTGGTTTTCCACGTTTTTCCTTCGTGTATAAATAATGGGAGCTCGTTTATTTCTTCTGCTGTAGTACAAATACAACAATTTGTTTCCTTAGGCAGTTACTGGCACGGAAAGCAACGGCAACTTTTCTCTAAATGGAATTAGTTTACGAAGTGCTTGTTATTTACATAAATATATTAGGTAGGATACTGTGTAATTAGTTCTTCAAACTTTTTTTACTAACAACCTATACCTATAATTAATTATTTAAATAAATTGTAAACAATCACTCTTAGTATAAGTTTACCTACATATGTTTGTACCTTATAGTCCTAAGCAGTCTATTGGATTTTTTGTACTACAGATTACCATGTAACCTAGCTAGGACGCCAGATTCAATTCGTTTGTAACTCTTTATGATTTTTCCTTAAATTGTAAAATTATGTTTATAGTAACAGACTTTTTTGGGAAATGAATAAATTATTATTAAATTAAATTTTATAATTACTCTTAAAGGGCAGGCAGCAACAGTCGCTTGTTTGTAAAAAATATTCTAAAATACAGATAACCTTTCACTTATCTATGTTTTAGACGATATTCGATAGTGTCCGGGTTATTAGAATAAGAGATTCATGAGTTTTTTTTTTGACCAGCTGTGATTGGCATTTCGACACATCCGAACTATTTTGTCTCCCGAGTCTCCTCTATACAATTTCAAATGTTTGTCCAGCTTACTACTTGATCACCCCTTGAAGAATTTAGACCTTCAACATCAGGTTAAGAAGGCAAGGTCCTATGAATAAAATCAGGGATTAACCGGTTCAGTGAAGACAGGTCTAAAGTCCCTAGTGTGTAAGGAAAGTAAGCAAATGTGCGCCACGCTTCATGTATAGCACGATATAGGTATTAACACTTGATAAATAGTGCCAGTGACGGATTCAGCTTGCATAGTCCCATAGAGATAAATGCATGATTGATATAGACAGCAGTTTCTAGAATAATAAACGATATTGGTGTAGCAAATCGATCGTAAAAAGAAAATTGAAAAGAAGTTTCAGATTTACGGGAAAGGGTATAAACAGATAGAGTCCTTAGTACCTATTTGTTGTTTAATTGTGTTGTCAAATCCGGCGCTGGACCGCATTAGATAATTAATGAGTGTTACAATATCGCGTCGGCGCGGGCGCGTGCTCGGCGCTGATAACGCAGGTCACAGGTTACTCTTATAAGTGAGGGCAGCATCTCTGCCGGAACAGTCAGTTCGTTGGGTTATGCGCCGACGCAGTTTCCTACATTCTCTCAAAATTAAGTGATTTATTCGATTAATTGGCTTGAACAAAATGCCGTGGGCAAGCATCAACAGGTAATTAAAATTAACTTTGTGGTTGTCTTGTTGATTGTTGAGTTATTTGTTGTTGTACTAAATGTGTGATTTTGTTTGTGTACGTGCTCGTCGATAACTGTACCCATCAATTTGTTTGTTAACAATAAATCAACCCAGAATCGTTATCTGGTTGTCAATCCCAAAATAGACCACCGTGGTGATTAATTAATGTTTAAATTAAATATATTTCAGAATTTACGCGAAACCATCAAACACGAGTTCAATGGAAACTCCTGGGACCAGCAGCATCAACGCTGGTCCAGCTTTGACAGCCTCTGCCGACTCCGGTGGCCGCTTTGAACTGAGCGACCACGGATATGGCAAGAGTGCTGTCAAACTCCTCCATGTTCAACGAGATGCAGAATACCACTCCATCCGAGAGTTCGAAGTGTTCACGGAATTAAAATTGCAATCTGAAATCGCCTACGTGATCGGAGACAATAAAGACGTGGTGGCAACGGACTCTCAGAAGAACACGGTGTTTCTGCTGGCAAAGAAGCATGGAGTGAAGACTCCTGAAGAGTTCGGTGCAGTAGTTGTGGGCCACTTCTTGTATATGTACAAACAAGTAGTAGAGGCAAAATGTAGAGTGGTCGAGTATCCGTGGGAGCGACTCCAGGCGGGTGCGCCTCATAACCACGCTTTCGTATTCTCACCGTCTGCGACCAGATGGTGCGAAGTGAGCCAAGCTCGACACGGTTAGTTGTGTTTACAAGTAATAGTTTCTGTGATTGTTTTAGTTTTTTAGTTATAATTCCGGGCATTTTATTCATGGTTTTTTCTTTGTCAAACAGAGGCAGTGACTGTGAAATCCGGTTTAAGTGGCCTCCGTGTACTTAAAACAACGCAGTCAGCATTCGTGGACTTCGTTCAAGACGAATACACTACGCTTACGGATGCTGCCGAAAGAATATTCAGGTAATTGTTTTATCTCCTCCCATTCATTTATTGATTCAGACTTGTTATCTCGTTCTTGGTCAGAGGTCTCTCATTCCTCCTTTTGTGATCATTTAATTACTTTGTACACATATCTTATCGACGACTGTAATATATTACAATTTCTTTTCCACATCCAATTAGTTCTAATATTTTCGTCCTTCTTCAACAGTACTGTGGTGGAAGCAGAATGGATATTCGACAATATGAGGACAGCAGACTTCGACAACGCTTGGCTAACAGTCAAGGACGCCATTTTGGACAAATTCGCCGGCCCGGCAGATATTGGCGTGTACTCGCCATCAGTGCAGCACACCTTGTATCAAGCACAGAAAACTGTGTTGGAGAAAGTTCCAGAGGTAAGATTAACTTATTCTTTTTCATTTATACGGTATAAGGAATACAAGAATAACTTGATATGCCGTGGTAAAAGAATAACGAGTCGGCAAAGTCCCTAGCGACGACGCTGAATGCTCAATGACCAGGGTTTGCCGGACGTAGCTCAGTATCTTTCCCCCAATTTATCAGATTAGCAATTTGCCATGCTGCTTTTGGTCATCAGCAAATCGTTAAAGATAAAGGCAGCTGTGCATTTCACCTTCACCAAATGACCCCATGTACAAATTCTGATTAAAATTGCTGCATATTTGCACACGCCTTCCATACACTGAGACTGTATTTAAGCTTAATATTGTTATCAATAACCATGATAACATTTGCCATTTCGGTACCTAGTGTGTTTATCTTTGCTGAGAAATTGATAGCGAAACTTACGCTAGTATGTATGAAATTCGTATTAATTCACCCTATTTTAATTAGACAAGTTATGTTCGTACCAGTCTCGTGCGATGATAATATCCTTTTACAATTTACTAATGTCAACAATTAGCTTAATAGCTGTATTTACGTAATTTTATGATGCTAAATGTTGTCAGGTTGCGTGCATAGAACACTTTGGAAATTATTTTTAGTTGTTTTTTTTTTTACATTAGCGGTGACCCCCGTGATTACTTATCAAACTTGTTGTTGAGACAGTTATTTTTGCCTTTCTATTCAACTAAGATAACAGATACAAAGTGCGTACCGACAAAACTCCGGAAAACGTTAACTTTGTGTTGTTTCAAAAACATAATATTCAGTTTCAAAGAAACCTCTTTTTTCTCTTCGCAACGGTTCACACGTGAAATGTCTTTTGAGTAGTACAGAAATAAATATTGCAAGTTTCTATGTTTAGCTCCGCCGGTCAATAGCCCGCAGTGTTGCCGCACTCATGATTTCTCCTGGGAACCGTTTTTCAGGATAATATGACGTAGCTTTATTTGTAAAAAGAGAATAATCACGTTGTTTCACTTTTGTAGCTGACATTCATTTAAAGAATAGCAGGATTAGGAAGTAGTTTTCGTTACGTTTTAGTTACCTGTGCTGAGCAGCGTTTTCGCTTTAAGAAGTTTTTTAGATAATTGCTAACATGCATAATATAGATATTTTATTTTATATAAGTTCGTTCAATTCTTTAGGCGTGTGAAACTCTTAAGGGAATAGGTTTTTTTTATTAATAGACATGACACGTGCCAAGATATATTTACTTACACTCAATTCTTATCGATATAGGCAATGACGACCGTTCTATATCTATACCCTAATTTAAGGGCCTTGTCCAAATTAAACAAACTTAAAAACAGTTCGTATGCGGAAGTGAATCTTCGTTAGTGACATGTTCTGGTAACAATAAGATATGAGCGATATCGGTGGTGACGTCACAATCGGACTTTACTTGTTTTCGAGCTACAGTCACGTGAGGCAAAGGTCACAAGTTATCGAGTTCAATTAAAACCGAACTAGGGTTCTGGTCGATTTATTTTATTAATATTTTTTTGGTTCAAGAAATATATAGCCTTATTTTTGTTCTTATACAATATATTTACGAAATGGATTATACGAAAACTTTAATAAAATTTATGAGTAGATATAGGATCTTAAAATAATTAAATTGCTTATTAATCTACATATTAGAAAACGCTTTTATAAGTAGCGTGATCAAAGAACAGCAGGTAAAAAGAATTGTTGCATAGTTAGTTTCTGAGGAAACAATAGTATTGAGTTATAGTAATAGTTTATATCGATCCACACCACACATTGTACACATCTCTGCCGTATAGTTACTCAATTAGTGATAACGATTTAACCGGTAGGTACTAGTCTACGAGTCATATGACTGGTACACAAATGTACGATAATATAATTTAGGTTAGCAATAACAAAAACTGTGATCACATGAAATCGTATCAACATAATGACTTCTACGTATTACAGTTAAAAACATGCGATGTATCCGCTCGGACTTGATCTCGCGACATTATGACGTACAGTATAAGATACGGTTTCAAAACTTTTTGGTTCTTATCTTTCTAGATAGTAATTAGTTGAACGTAAATATTTATATATTTTTTAAACGGTTTTTAATTTGAATTTTTCTTTGTTCACAGATCAATTGGATAAAAATGGCGATGCCGAACAAGCACTACCTCAATATCGACATGTCGAAATTCCCCGCGAACGTGACGAAGGGCGACCCTCGCCACGTCATCTACCAACCCATCGACAAGCCAGCCGGCCTCATCTACGCGCAGCTACGCCGTAGACCCAAAAGTCACTTGTGACACCGTGACGCTACGCCTCGTAGCGCTACGCTTTTTTAGTTTTATATTCGTTGCATCATTATCTTAGTTGTAAACAAGGGGATGTTTCTGTTAATCACCCCTAACTCATCTTTATAACTCTCTCAGAATTATAAAAATCTCGCCATTGTAAATTCATTATTTTATAAAAAACGTTAATTAATTGTATCTAAATTTAAACTACACTTTATGTAATCTAGTCAAGTTATTATTTTAATCATTTGAATACCTGTACTAAACATATGTTGGCTACAGTTTCAATGCGGTTTCTAACCATATAGATAAGATTGTTACAAATAATCTAATAAGTATGATTAAGTTAAATAAACATTCAAAGTATTAAACTTGTGTTCGATTTTTTTTTATTTAAAAAAGTGGAAAATTATTTGGTGACCTTTGCCCAGTAGTGAGACACTATAGGTTAACGGAATAAATAATAATAAATTAAATTTATCGTATTTTAGAGTCACTGAAAGATATTTAGTTTTTATGGACATTTATTAAATACAAAATACATGTTGCTTACTTTCACTACGTTGAAGTTTACAATGTTTTTAATTCTCGTAAAGAGACATTAATGGTTTAATAATATTATGACGAGGACTGACCAAAGACATATTATTACGTATATATTGATATCAGGTACATAATGCTATACATAAGTTACTCTTAAAAATAAAAAAAAGCCTTTTTACAGACGTTTGGTTCCGATGATTTTGTCTGCCAAAGCATAAAGCTCCTCGACCGTCTGCAAAGAAAATAGAAAATTTGAGTAATGAATTCTTAGTCAAATAAACCTATGTATGGGTACGGCCGATGGCAGAATGTGTTTATGACATCTGTCAGTTTCTTATAAACGAATACGTTGTTTCGCGAATTAGATATTTTTTTCTGTAAGTAACTTTGTACAAGATGTAAATAGTTACTAGAAACATTGCACTGACAGGCGTTTGGAACGCATTCTCTCGACGGCCGTGCTGTAGTCTTGTTTACTACAGACAAATGGCAAGTATTTTATTAATTGTCGAATAATCGTAGACTTCAGCAGTATAACTAATTGTACAATCAAGTTTAGTAGTTAGTAGTGTAAACCAAAACTTCTAGAATCCGAGAAAATGATTGAATTGAAAAAGGGATCGTAGAGCGTGCGTGTAAACATAGAGGGAGCCTTTGTCCTTGGCCTTCATATACCCAATCAATTGATACAAATATTTCGATATGTAGGTAAGTATGTATGTGTGCACATATCAATCTACTATCCTGGGACAAATTGTCTAGTAATCAGACATCTGCCTGAGAAAAAAAAGTAAATGTATTTGCTTTTAAGGGTGAGTGGTTGACGTTGAGCAGAGAACGAATGAAACCTACCTATATGACGTCATATCTTATTAGAGTATCACGCAATATGTTGTGATGCAGAAAGTCTGAAAACGTAAACAATAACTAGTTACACACGAATCGAATGCGGAAGTGAGTCATAAGTCATCTTTAAGTCTAATGAGTAGTCACAGTCATACCTCATTAAGGTATAGTCTAATTTTAGTTTTCCTGTTTTGTCATTTTGTACATTGTGTCGACGTTAGTTATTTAACTTTCCTGCTGTCGCAGGCTGGAAGAAAGTTCTGTTGTAAGCAGTACAAAGGTACTGCTTACAACAGAACTTTCTCTGTCGTGCTCTTCTGTCGTTATGTATTTTTCTCTATAATGTGTTTTGTGTTTACCTACATGAATAACTCTTTTATATTAATAAAACAAAGACACAGTTACACCATTTATAACTCAAGAACGGAAGAAACGATTATTATGATTTTTGTTTTGTGGGATTTATCTCCATACAGAATAGCAGAATATCTGTTAAAGAAAGGAAAAATTTTACGAAAAAAAATGAAGATAATTCATTTTTTGATTCTGAGAAGGTACGAAGGTCGCCGGGTCAGCTAGGTTAATAAATAAAATATTCAACATCTATTTCTTCCTATTCTTACTTCTTATTTGTCCCTAAAACAAACATTGGTCGTGTTCTAACCAATATCTTTGGATTATCTGGGCCGGTTTTTTGATCTCATCTCTCATCTCAACCAAGTGATAAAAATTGTAACTAATGGGGTAATTTTTGAAAAATGTGTTTTTTGATCAATTTTTAGTTTATCTAATGATATAATATAATCGCTAATTGTCAACTAATTAACTATTAGTAAAAAAAATAACCATTAGTGACCATTAGACTGTGGCGTGCGTAGCTACGTGACCAGGAGCTCCGGTGCGAAATAAAGTTGGGGCTCTATCTAAACTGGTTAGGTTTCTTTTTTTTCTATCCTAACCTCTAAAATATATTCTTTTTTTGTTCCTGGTTTCAAAATCCTTATGTATGTCCTCCGCCCTGGGGGGGGGGGGGGGGAGGGCTCTGTCAGACTCTTGCTGACTAAAAACCACCCTGGTGTTCATCTCACCCCTACGCTGGGGTTCGTACGATCCTTCTGCAACCCCCGATTGGTGCCGGCCCGCCAGCGCGGGCCTTCACGGGTCAGGGGGGGAGTGAGGTGTTTGACTCCCCCCGCGACGACAAAGAGGGGCCCGCGTGGAACACTACGCGCCGCCACCTCGGGTCCTGATGTGTGATTCGCAAAACTGCGATGCTACCGGCCGTCAGGTCCGTTGCCCAGCCCGGGGCCCCATACAAAGCCATCGATCGCACGATCCCCACGTAGAGCCGCTTACAGGCGGCGCTCGGGCCCCCTAGATTGGGAAGCAGCGTTGATAGCGCCCCCCCAGCCGCGCCCAACAACTTGCGCGCCAGCCGCCGGAAGTGGAGGGTCGAAATCCTACCGGATGTCGAGCACCAATCCCAGGTACTTTATGGTAGTCTCGACTGCGATTCAAGCCCCCCCCGATCACGATGTGCGATCCAGGTGGCGGCGCTCGCCTGGTGCCATGCCTGGGCCACCTCCAGGAACCTAACTTTTTTGTCAAAAAGAGGAGTGCATTTTATTACTAATATTTCGGTAGGTAGAGTAAGCTAGTATTCACGGTTAGCGCAGTGGCTGAGCGATCGGACTGCTGCGCTGCGTGTCGCGGGTTCGATTCCCGCACAGAACAAATATTTGTAAGACCTACATGTATTTTTTCCGAGTCTGGGTGTTTTTCTATCTATAATATGTATGTATTTACAAAAAAAAAAAAATGTATATAAGTAGTTTATCAGCCATCTTGTTACCATAACACAAGCATTAGGTAGCTTAGCTTGGGACTAGATGGCGCTGTGTGAAATGTCCAGGGATATTATATATTATTATTATTCATAAATCGATCGCATAACAGCCGACTGGTTGAAGTGGCTAAACACAAGAACTTACATAACACAACGGGGCCTCGAGTCTGCTATTACAATAGTGTCAGAATGGTCTATCATTGATTTCATAATTGTTGATTTTGACAAGTTTGGTAATCTACTAACATAATGGCGTCATTATGACTTTCCAGTGGGCAACCACTGACACTCCATTGAAAGAAATGACATAGAATGGTAATCTCGTACATAATGATAAATGAATGACTGACTTACATAAAACACTAATAAATAATAATATGTAAAAATATAATTTATAAATGAAATCTGGCATAAATAAAGTAGTGGTAGTTCTTCGAAAATCATTTCTGCTAACGGGTTTTATAATAATGGCAATACGACAATGTCATTATGACACAATTCTATTACGAGACCATTGACCGACCATCAATGATCCCCATTAAGAATTTAGCAGATTACGAACTTTAAGCAAAATGACAATGGGATTGTGTTGGAGTGACGAATTAATAAAAATAGCAGACTTGGGGCCCTGAAAGAATGCAGTATTATATTTATGTTCTGAAGGTGGAAGAAATTTTTTGCTAGTTCGAAGTTTGCTGGTCAGAGGCCGAGGGGCCCCCTGAGCTTGGGGGCCCCGGTGCACGGCACCGCCTAGCCCTCCGATAGCTACACCACTGCCATTAGATAAACTAACAATTGATCAATAAACACATTTAACCTTTAGTTACTTTTTTAATAATTGGTTGAGTTAACTACGGATCAAAAAGCCGGCCCTTAGGCTGAAGTAGCACAAAACAACTCTTTTGTTTATGACTAGCGTAAGGAGGGTTGAAATCATTTAAGTGAGTAAACAAAACACTGTCACTCTTGTGAGGAAACCGACTATATCCTAGTGTACATAAACAATGTACATAAGTCTTTAGTATTGCGACCAAAAAAGCGGTTTGTTTTAAAATTACGTAACGGATAAATAATCTCTGAGGTATGAGTATTTATGTACCTAATAACATGTACACCCATGGGAAACGTCTCCTAGCAGCTTCTAAACTACCAAAAATTTATGTTTTAGTACTTTTTCAGAACTTAGAAAGAAAAGTTTTAATTTCAGTATGCGAAAACATCTTAAAACATATGTATGCTATGAAACTAACTTTTAACATGCTACTTTCAACATGTTCACAACGACTTTACCCTGATTTCGGCCAATTATCCACTAAAACAAAATGTTACTGGAACAGTTTTATTCATTTTCTTATCGTAGAGACGGGTTATTACCATGAAAACATTTTTTATCGTATGATATCCAGTAGTGAAAAGTTCAGCGAACTCTTTAGGCCACACTTAACTCATTGACTGCCACCGCGGTCACCGGTGCGGTGTCCGCCAGCAATAGATTTTCTATCGTGTCTGTTGTCTGGCAGTCAGCGTGCTAGGCCATATATACCTACGATACTTTTATTCCGACATTCCCACGGCATCGAGACTTATGCGGGAGAAACCGCCGGGCGCAGGTAAACATTTAACTTAACTATGGAAAACAGATGAATGTGTAGACAAAAGAACTAATAATCCTTCTAAAGTTTCGATTGAACGACTTTACTTTCTGGATGGCCTAGCTAGATAAAATATTGAAAAGCCACAAGATTACAATAGCATGGAAATGAATCAGGAATCCACCAATAAATCAGACAATGGTTGAAAAAACTTCAAAGCTAGACACAAAATACGCATAGAAACTAAATTATGGTATGTTCAAGCCTGTAAAGCCTAACCCTATAATTTACGGTTTCAGTTTGTTATAATTCTAGTTAAATGTTGATAATATTCTATGAGTAACAAACGTTTTGATAGCACGAGTTAGTGGTGAGGTTGGGTCATTACTTATCAATCGTGTTTTAACGTGATTCATGTCCAGTTTCTAACTGGTTTGAGCCAAATTTATTAAAGGCAAATACAGACGACTCATTAGACGCGTGAGTATTTGTAAGCATACGTATCAGCTGTGGTCTTAAGGTTTTAAAATATTACAGAGAGATTAGACGTTATTGATTATTCCTAACGCACAGGAGTTTCTTGGTCGAGCAAATTCAGTAGTCTGCATTAGCATTAAAAGGATTTCAGTAAATCATTTAGGCGTAGGTATTTACAGTAACTCCGGAAAAGACAAACTTATAACACCCCGTCGTTTTTGCGTCGGGGGTTATACATGGGGAAAGTTTGAAGTTCAATGCACCAGAATCACGCGATTTTGTATTAAAAGTTTACTAGGTATTTCAATCTTTTGAACTCGCGAAAGGAAAGGGGAAAATGGGTATTTTAGAAAGTTTTTATCATCCTTTTATGGCTTTAAAAATTTATGAGAATTTCTGTGGAGAATATTTCCAAGTTCAATATGAATACCACATACTTCTGAAGTCTATTTGGAGAACCTGCACTAAATTCATGGATTTAACAGAAATACTTGACGGAGTAGCAAGAATGGGACACGCTACGTGTTCGGTATGTGAAGCCTCTAGAAATTTGTTTATTTATTTATTACTTTTTAAGCACACAGAGGCGGAAATAATTAAATGCCATAGGCATTTTCTGTCAGTCAACCTTTAAGTCAATACTTTTCGCAATTACAAAAAATAAAAAAGGCAAGTAAGTAGTACGTACTTAATTTGTTGGAAAGAATATAAATTACAAATTCGAGTGGAAGGTAATTATGAAATTATGTCATGAAAAGTTAGGATATATACAAAATTGTGATAAAACTTTGGATATCTCTACATTATAGTAATGTAGACATATCCAAAGTTTTGGATATTTTCATAATATTCCCTGGATATTGCTAAACTAAAATGATTCATAGAAGTAATTTTATGCGTTATTGCCAATAAATATTGAACCCAACTTCAATAAATGGGACTTTGTCCAACTTTTAGGTATTGGCCCTGATTCCCTTGTTTACAAACTAAACTAAATTTAAGTTCTGTGCATCTTTTTCTTTCTATTTCATTAAGAAAAGGACAGAAGATAAAATATTAGTTTAGTCCTGTCAAATTAAGATACTCCATAGACAGTTTAGACGTGGTTAAAAACATGGCTGCTAAAAATACATCAAGCGCCTGACGTAGCTGACTAATTTGACAGGACTAAACTAATATTTATCTTCTGTCCTTTTCTTAATGAAATAGAAAGAAGAAGATGCACTGAACTTAAATATAGTTTAGTTTGTGAACAAGGGAATCGGCGCCATTGTATAAGAAGAAACTATTGGAGCAAAGTATTAGACAGCTAGACTCGCGACAGTAGAGCTACGAATCTGATAAGAAATAACGTGAATCGCTACAATAATGTGTGCTCAACACGCGCTTACCCAAAGTATGAACAACTTTGTGTTAGTTTACGTACATACAGTTCATATTTCTATAATATTTGTGAGATAAGCCAAGTCGGTACGTCTTACGACTAGGAATAAAAATTATGATTGTGTTATGACTAAAAGTGAGTCTGTGTGCAGATGTACCGGCTAATCATTGTTACACGCGCGCTAGGTGAGTCCATAGGTCGGTTATATCAGGGGTCAAACTAAGCTGGAGTCAATCCGCTTCTAACCGGAGTACCACGAGCTATAACTGCTGCACTACACTATATAAACAAAACAATTATGTAAATCTTTACGATAGCAACCGTACGACCGGGTTATACGGCGATATCCACGCGTCTAGACGATTCTAATTATCAAATCCTACAATGCATCAGTGGCTCCTACCGTGAGGTTCTTCAGTAATTTGATCTCGTTGGTCTCGTATTTGAGTTGCGCGAACTGCTCATCGGTGAAGCGAACACCTTTCTCTAGGTCCAGTTGCTTCTGTTCTTCAATATCTGCGCGACATTTCGCTAGTAGTTGTTCGGGTGTTAGCTGTTCGCCCTCCCCCGCCGCAACCTCTTCTTCTGGCATCTGTTCTTCGGCCATGGACTATAAAATAAAAGTAATATTTCAAGATAACTGAAGTTTTAATTACACATTTTAAGATTTAACAAAACTGTCGTTACCAGGTCCAATTTCTGTGAAGCTTTCAATTTCCTAAAGTATGCTTCGGCTCGTTTCTTGGACGCGCGGTTAACTTCACGGTTGACCATCCGCCAGAACACGAACACTGGGTGATGGAACAGCTCAGGTGGGCATTCCTTCAGCGGCGTCTTCCCGACTAGGATTAGTCGTTTGAGCCTTTCCATCTCATCCATCTATCGATAAAACATGAATAACTGTTTATGAAACTATAAAATGCACACGTTCACAAACATTACGTAAGTACATCTACACAGTAATAAAAGGTATATTGATTAGGAAAGTACTTGTAAGGGAAATTGTTGCTCGTCGCGGGTACTTAATAAAATCGTAAAGTACGTAAAGCAACCTTTGGCTGATGGGTGGGTAATTAGTTTCACGTTGACTGGTGTTTAATAAACGAAGCACACGGAAGGCATGCAGACAGTCAGTGATGATTGATTGGCAGTAGACAGTAGACTTTTGTTCCTGAAAAGAGTATTTAGAAGCAAGATTGTTTTATGATAACCCATGTTATTTTTGCAACAACAACCACTCCAGTTTTGAACTTAAAATGGCTTTTAGAAACTGAGTAAAACCTATGTATTATTATAAAATAACCTAGTATATACATATAGTTTTCAAGAAAGTTGCTCAATAATCTTGCATAAAATTGTCATTTTTGAAACAAATCGTTCTAGATGGCTGGTTACTGCTCAAAAAGGTGGAAAGTCGTGATCTACTCACAACACGTGTGTTGATCCTCCTGTTGAGGGTCTCCTCATTGACTGCGCGGATCCTCTCCTCCAGCTCCGTCATGAAGGTCTTGTCCGTAAGCCGTACCAGGTTGCAGCCCATGTGCTTCTCCAGCCGGGCACGGACATGCGGATGCGAGAAGCTGGACAAGACACCAATAGATCAGGATTTTGATAATTTTAGGAGATTATTTACACATTAAATGGTGGTTTTATTTTGACAATAAAATTAAAGGCTTTCAGAAAGCAGGCATCCATGTGATTTGGACTCTGGTTTCCGTGAGGCCGATGAAAAAGCATTTTTAACAAAAATTCTAAAATCACCGAGTTGATGACAAAAAGCTTCATAAAATTACCTACACAAACTGTGCGTAAAACAAAAACTTCATAAACATTGCTAATAAACTAAACGATGCGTTAACAACACACATAACGCAATTTTGGCGCCAATTCACCTTCAAATATCTAACCTCACTTTTACAAATCACTAAAACGAAATACCAATAAACAAGGTGCCATCGATGTGTTGATGTGTGAAAACAATAAAAAAGGAAACACTTGATATAAAAAAAGTGTACGTGAGCATACAAAATTAAGTTTTTTATGGCCTAAAGTACTAAGTCTTACGTACCAGAGCCGCGAGGATTCTTTGGAACCACTTTCAGCACTCGTTTTGGCGGTGGCTCAGGCAGAATGGGTATACCTACACACCGTAGCCAACCAGACGTCTCGCCGTTGCCGTAAACTGTTAGTAGTTTTGACGCTACATGCCCAGTGTCATAGTTGAGACCTTTATCGTGGTGTACGATGATGGGCCTGGCACGGTATGGCACGGCCCCCACCGACACCACATGTAGGTACAAAATTCGTATAAAGAAGTATTCACACCTTTGTTTGGGCCGGTGCCAGGCGTGAAGACAAAATGTTTTTTTTAAAGAGTGTTGCTGTGATATGCTGTGATCTATTTTCAAATTTTTGGAACTGATTAGATTTTTTTTGCTAGTAGGAATAATCTCACCCCTTCTCATAATCCTTGTTTTCCTGTGGATCGGGTAATTTCACGGGTTGTTGTGAAGCATTATTTAGATTAATGTTATCTAATTTTATTACAGTTAAAACAACAGGGGTCAGGGATGACAAATATTAGTTAATTTATTTTTAATGTTATCCCTCAAGTTGCGGTCAATAGAACGGATGAAGCAAAGTTCAACAGTGCAAGGTTACCGATTGTTAATGTACTCGAGAAGAGAATAATACATAATTTAAAAAAAAATATTTGTGATAATATAAGATAAAATGCCACACACGCTATTTGAAAAATAGTCTCTAATGCCTGTTTTTCGTAGGTATGTAAAAATATAGTTCTTATGTGATAGAGTTTTTGTTTCAAAACGAAAAAAAATTAGTTCGTTCTAAAAGGTCCTTAAGCTTACGTGACTGGGGGAAGTTTTCAACGCCATACATGGCACCGGCATGGCAATTTTGACTTACTGTTCATCGAATGCATAAAGTTGCATATATTTATGTTAATTTGTTCCCAAACAGTAATATCCAAAGAGATATACGATGTTAGCGCATTTTTGTTATAAAAGCTATCTGGATGATTTAATTGGTGGAGTAAATCACTTTATTTTGCAACCTTATACTGGGGAGGGTGCGAAGAGCGAAACACATAAAAGCGCCATTATGTAGGGAAAGCAAATAATTGTTATAGACTTGTTTACTACGCAGAAAAGACAGTTAAAACGAACACCGTCTTTTTTTACTGGGCTGGTCGCCGAACTTTTGCATCACCGAAAAGATAAGCGCTGTCTCGATTCGAATCCGGGAAGTTAAATAGAATAATAACCAAAGAAATATTAATAAATAGAGGCCATTTGCAAAGTACCTATTCTTAAAATTCCTTATCGTTACAAGATAGCGACTTAACAGGAAAATGATTAATCATTGTAAGGACAAATAACCCGGGTTATTATTACAAGTGATGCTATGGGTTTACACATTATGCTGATAGATAAGATCATGTGTTTAGAAATTTTACTCTCCCGTTAAAGAAAATAAGAGTGAATCTCTATCCACATGTAGGTATAGTTCCAGGTCAGAACTTTCCGGAATCCGTCATAAGGTGGGACGCCCTCAGACTACTGGCTAGGTGGGATGAAGAACTTCAAGGTGACTGGTAGCAGCTGGATGAGAGTTATGACTAAAGGCATGCGTGGCATGGCAGTTAGATTAATGGCATGCGACTGGAGAGGCCTATATCCTGCAGAGACAGCTGGCGGGTGATGATGATGATGATGATGAAAATCTATACATAGTAGGTATAAAATAAAGTCGCCTTTCGTACCTGTCTGTGTGACCGCATAGATCTTCTAAACTCCAGAATGTTATTTGATGGATCATTTAGAGCATTTATTCCGGAAGGTTTATGTTTATAAAAATATATATTTAACTTAGATATAGCACAGAAATCTCGATGATTAGACATGTCGTCCACCCGTGGGAGACGCGAGACAGGGGCAGGTCCCTAGTAATTAATATAAAATGAGTCGTCCACATGTTTTCTATGTTCTATGGTGTATGCTATAGCCGCTACAGTTGCTAGGATACGGCCCACCCTAGTTTCCGAGTGTTTGCGGCAAGTCGGTGGATGGTGACACGTAGACACGGCTCCGAGGCAGACATTGATAAACATGTGGTTACCCATATGAGGGGTGTATTTACCTATTGTGAGCTAAATGTCATGTCAAATGATTTAAGAGACTAACAAAAATAATGGGGGTTTATTTTTATAAAAACGCTGATTGTTTTAGCTATTAGGGCACGTCATTGCTGGATAAACTTTAATAATGGCTATTAGTTGACCAATTAGGTACTTCGGAAAATCCGACATGACTCTAGATTGGATTACTGGATCAGTCCACTCACTAATAACTACCCGTTAAATTCCTACATTTTAACCAAGATGTGCTCATGTTTTCATACAATGCAATGAAACGTTTTTGCCAAAATAAATAATAAAACTAAGGCACCAAACCAAAGGTACACCAATTATATCCAATCGAGTATATCTTTGACATATAAGCAGAGATTACCATAAGTAATCTTCGTATATCTAGAATCTATGACTTTCAGGGCTCATTTGAACTCACACCTATCGATATCGATACTGAAGGGCTGGGTTCAATAATAAGTAGCATCATATTTTCCTGAAAATATTACCTAATAAACTTTTATTTATTAATACAACAGTGGCATTTCGTGTCGCTATGTTATTGTACTTAATGTGATAATATTCAATAATCGCTTTCAAGAAGTTTGCTCATTTTTTGTAAATATCCTTAGCTGGTTGCCATGAAAATACGAGTGTCTCTGTCCACTAGGTTAACCGTTTTTTGACAGATCGAACTAGTGAGCAATTATATGTTTTTTTTTGTCAAAACTGATACACGTACGGTATTATAATGTCTGCAAGGAGTCATATAAGATAAGGCAGTTTATATATTTATTTTATTATGCATTTTACAGTTCACTTTTACGTAATCTGGAATATGTACGTTCTAAGACAGCTGTCAAAAAACAGTTAATCTAATGGAAGGGTATAATGGCGCACATTTCTATAGACTTTTTGAAGTCTACGATTGTATTTTAGTATAGATTCTAGATAGATATAGATAAAATATGGGTAGATGAAAACTCATGAATAATAAAATCCGGGTTTCGTGACTTAGTAACTTGGTCTGACTTGGTAATTAGTTCATTAGGCTTTAGGTATTGCCAACGCTACGATATTTAGGTGGTGTACGACATATTCTGGCAACTTAATTATACCTACCTGCTATTAATCGCAAGGCATTGTTGTTATAAAATTAACAGAGGCACATTTCACAAAAATCCGTAGGTACGTTGCACTGTACTTTACATAATTATTGATACTTTTTATGACCTGTCATGCCATGTTTTGTCTCTGCATCACCTTAAGGTTGACTGGTAGAAAATGCTTCAGCAGACATTAATTATTTTTATTAATTTAATGTTTACATATATCGGGAAGGCGTACGAGGCGACGCCGACGGGCCGAAGCCAACTATACCTACTTAATTATTAATTTATTTACTCAGACAACATGATGCATTTTAGTAGTAAAATAGTGCTTAAAACTATGTTCGTTCACGCATACAATGTTTGAAGAACGGACACTCATACCTATTTATTAGGTCCGTCTTTGCATAGTTTTATTTTTCGTGTGCATGAAGCTTTAATAGATAAAGAAATTCGATGACTCCCAGCGGATTTGTAGCAGTCAACGAAGAAAGTGCTACGAATTTTTTTTTGTCATAATATGCAAAAAATACTACGAACTTTGGTTACGATAATGTCAATAATTTGTCAGAGAATAAATGCAGAGCTAGGAACATAAATCCATAGAATTCCACTAAATTCTCGTCTCTGCTCCGCTTCTGAGGACAACTTCAGCAGAGATTTGCGAGTCACTTAAAATATTTGTATGTTGTACAATAAAACTTAACCTTTTGTATTGTATTGATGGCATTGTATTCATATTTTATAAGTTACCCATATTACTTATATATGGGAGACAATAAGTTTAAATATTGTGTTAATTCTGTCTATCAGACGATACTTATAACTTTTACTATTTGTCTTACCTTCACTTACGTAACTTGAATTTGTAGATAAGCTAAGATATCATTGTCTTGTCTACATAGAACTCCCATTGTTCTAGATAATCCAACAACACAAAAAAACAAGAATTCTACAATTATATGTAATTCTGTTACGTTTTAAACAAACATTAAATTTAATAATATTAATTTAAAAGAACATTGACTGAATGGCTTCTTTCTTAGATTTCGCCCAAACTGAAGATATTTTCACTACCATATCCTAATTTATTGCATTTCCCAAAATAACGCACGCAACCTCATACACACACCCCACTTCCACATACTCATACACACACCCCCACTCGCACATACACATCATACACCCTACACTATCATACATCCTTTGCATGTTTTCTACATAAAAAAATAAATAAAAATCTTAGTTGCATTATTTCTATTAATAAATTTAATAATTTTTAATAAATGATATAATATTTAATGATTTAATACTACTGCGATTTAAAACAAAACGTCTTCAGTACAATACTTGAAATATATAAATTGTTAAGGGGGGCCCTGGTGACCAGATTTACAGGTTTTGTAAAAAACTTAGTTTAGGCACCAGTCTTCCACAAATTAAGTACAAAATTGTATCTGTAGACTAATTTAACTTTAAGCTGTAATTTGTGGTAAGAAAAATAAAATCTATTCTATTCTATCTATCTGTTACATCTTAGTCCGTACCAAAATGGGTGATGACTGTAGAATCTGTAATTCATGATGAAACCTTCATTTACAATGTTTAATATGAGCCATGCTGACTGTCTATTAATATCAACGGTGACGTATACCGTAGCTAACCATTACATCTATGAGCGAATACGACTAACACCCAGTCACACGCAGTCTGAATTTCAGCACGATTAAGTAAACACAGCGCATCTCCGTAATAAACCGACCATAACAGAAAATAGTTCTTAGTTATCTGTGCCATAACGTCATACCGTCACGTCAATATTTACGGAGCCCAAATTACGCGTGTCGATACATTTACTCGTCACTTCGGTTTTTAGTTTCAGTGTAAACGCCAAAAATTCCGACCAGAGTGTATGAATGTTACGTTTAAAATGTATGTGATTAATGCACGACTCTGACTCATTCATTTGTGACTCAGAATTTCAGAAAGAGCTTTTCCCCGAATTCTGTTTGTTTAGAAATATAAGCGAGGTTTTTACGAACGAGTCTCTTTGTAGTTCAATTTTTACTAGATTTGATAAGTTGTAGATAATATTTAGCTACGTTTACCGTCTATAAAATTCGTACTTTTGACCGAAGAACAGTATAATATTTTTTTTATCGCTAGTCAAAGTTTAATCCCATTACGTTGCTAGACAGGACGTTCGTCGCCAACATAACAGTAATAATAGTACCCTAAAGTTCTGCTTTTGTAGCTCGGTATACTAACAAATAAACACTAAAACAGCATGATTATGAAACATAGCAGCGCTTACAATAAAAGTTTATCTCTAACTGTAGGGGCGTGACTCAATGCTACTTAGCTTTGACGTAAAAGCTTCCATACATTTAAGTGCTCAATTATTTCTCTGGAAATCAATAAACTGATTTATTGATTTCCAGAGAAATAATTGACTCATTGACTGATTGTCTATTGCTCATTTTTCAAGTGTTCTCTACACAATGTGAGGATACGTACAGTCACGAGCAAAAGTATGTATACACTTGGCTTTATTCAAAAGCCATGTACTCCTTTATTTTTTAATGAAATTTTATGTTGTTACGAACATAGTATTTTCGAACCCATAGGTTTATGTAATGTGTCGTATTTCAACAAAAATCGAAAAGAAAAGCGAAGGAATCGCAAATTGAAAGTTGCCAAATGTTGACATATTGGTGCTCGTGACTGTACGGCTATATATTTAACGTTGTATTTTCATTATAAGGCTGTGCGCAGATTGGGTCAAGTAAATTTCACCCAGTATTTAAATGAAAAATATTAAAAAATCTGTTTTGATACTGAAAAACTTCACCTCAATTGCGTAACACGTTTTCAATCCCAATCCAATAGATTAAAAAAAAAACCTAATCCATTCCTTCATAGGTTTAAAAAAATCGTCTGTTCTGCACCTACCGCAGTGAATGTTGTTGAACTGTCAAAATGAAAGGCATTGTCAATGTGTGTTAGGCAATTATCCCGTTCCGTCTATGATAGAAAATACTGTTTTGTTTCTAGTGTGCTCACTGTATAAAAGTTAGTGTTTAAATAAATGAACTTTTTAATTACTTTTACTGAAAGGCAAGAATTTACCCTCAATCGAATGAATTGTGTGATGAAAGTTGTACACGAAACGCGGCCGTAAAGCCGTAAGCGTGATATTTTTAAAGCTACTAAACGTCACGAATGTACATTGAACGATTTTAGAATTTATATATGTACTTTATGGTTCTACTCTTCATGAGGATTAGATTTTATGCTTTATGCATAACAATGTTATTTCAAGTGTGAATGGGCGAGATTCCAATATGTCGTCATTAATGTTATCTTCGTTATAGTGATCGTTAGTTTGTGCGGAGATATGTAATATCCTGTTAATAGATGTAAAGAGTATGGTCGTGTGGTGGGTACACTGGAGACTCTGGGAATTGGTAAGGTTCACGTGGACCGTGGGTTTATCCGCAGCGCGACAGTGTACATTATTGAGTGCGAATGTTCAGAGAGAGCTGACTATTCTATCATATGTTCTATTTACGTATTAGCTTTTCTCTGTACAGACAATGTCGAGTAGGTGTTTAATATTTTACGTGGTCCTACTATGAAAACTATAAGGTTATTAGCTGACCGGACAGACGTTATCCTGTGCCCTAGAACTCGATCGCAGCACCACCTATCGAGTCCAATTGTGAATCTAAACTATCCAGGGACCCATTCAAACACACGCAATAAAATCGGCCCAGCCGTTTAGTAGGAATCCAGTGACATAACTACACACATAGGTACAGACGAATTGAGCAAATATAGTCCACATTCATTTTCATTTTCATGACCTCCATGGATTAACGATAATGGATTGGAAGCCAAATCCTTTTAGATTTAGACTGTAATTTAACTTCACTATTCGTAGAAAAACCGGAGATTTAGGAAGTAGTTCACCGACTGAGGATTCCAGATGTAGGTCTGCAAATTAATAGCATGAAATTAATACTATCCAGGTGAATGTATTCCGGATCACTCACCTAGAAGTGATTTATACGTTTTGAGATTCATCTGCCACGTTTCCTGTGAGCTATTCATCAGCCAAGACCATAAATTAAGTGTTAGTCATCAGACAGAATCTTGGCTCACGGTAGAATAATTCTTCGAGTGTTTGTGGCACTACACGGTTTGTCATTCTTCAGAGTTTTGCTTTTTTGGTATATTTTCCTATAGATTTATCTTTGCTAGGCTCCATGTCGCAGCATCATGCTGGATTGGAGAGCCTTTTGGCCTCGAACAAGACTTAGGTACATTGTTTTTTTTTTAATATCATTTCGTTTTTAAAATTGTGTTTAGTTTAGTTTGTGATCTGCCTGTGCGAGTTCCAATAAATACTTTTTCCTTTCTTTTCCTTCAGGACAGGTACACACGATGATATATCAAGACGACATTTCCAGTTTTAGCATCTCGCATTGGCTTTTTGTACAATGAGATGTCAGCTTTGACTGGAAATGTATAGCTTGATATGTCGCCATGCGTACTAGTGTTACGCAATTTCAAAATAGGTCTCCGCACGAAAGTGTTGGAATTGCCGTTTCCAAGAATTCCTAACTAAGAAAGTACAAACAGCTGCATTTTTTGGGTACCTTTCACACATTTAAATAGGTACCTAGAACTCTTAGAAAATAGGGCTAAAATGACTTGTCATGTTTACGTGCTTACGTGATTCCTCAAAAGTCCGCTTCAATACGATACGACTTAAAATGTATCATAATAATTATTACGTGTCTTATAGCGATAATTGTTTAATATTATTGTCAACACGGTTTTTTTCCTTAATCTCCTATTTATAGATTAGTGTTGTGTTTATGTCTTGTGACGTCGGAAATATAATACACTCGAGAGCAATGAATCCGGGTCACTTGAAGAATCCTAAAAATCTCGGAAACTAAAAATGGTAGGTTAATGCAATAAATTGTATTTAATAGACAATGTAATACTCCTTAAATGAAGGTATTAAAACTTCTTAGTTATTGTAAAGTTATATCATAAAAAAATCAAATTTGAAAAAGGGCCACTTTCGAAGATGGAACTACGAAATTACAGCATTTGGTTTTGCTTTTGTTTGTAATCTGTCATTTATGTGGGTACATAAACCATGTTGATAGTGCTCTATATTCATTATTCAAGCTGAAATTATGTCGCTTACGCCTGAAGAATGCACCAGAATACTTACAATGCTGGAAACCGGCCGGAGTCAGCGCGATACAGCCAGGACTGTCGGTGTGTCGCTGTCAACAGTACAAAGAGTTCTCCGACGTTACGACCAGTTTCGGTTCTAACCTACGCAGACCAGGAACGGGCAGAACCAGGTGTACCACAGCACGAGAAGACCGATACTTGGTGAACACCATGCTTCGAAATCGCTTTCTCACAGGAACTGAACTCACAAATCAGTTTCGACGCCTCGGAGGAAGTAACCCAAGTGCATGGACAGTAAGACGTCGGCTTGCTGAATCTAACTTAAAACCCCTTAGACCTGCAAACGGCCCTAAACTGGAGCGTGGGCATCGTATTTCAAGACTAAGATATGCCCAGAGCCACGTAAATTGGAGTATTGAAGATTGGTCAAAAGTTATGTTCTCCGACGAATCAAAATTTATGCTCTACAAGCACGATGGAAGACACAGAGTGTATCGAAGACCAGGGGAAAGATTCAAGCAAGCATGCATCGAAGAAAAAGTAGCCTACGGTGGTGGGTCTGTACTTGTGTGGGCCGGAGTTTCTTCTGAAAGTCGCACAGAGCTGGTGATCATAGAAAACGGCTTTTTAACTAGCGTAAGATATGTGGAAGAAATCCTCAATGATCACGTTGGTCCATTTATGGTCAATTTAGGTGAGGATGCTATATTTATGCATGACAATGCCCGACCTCATACAGGTAGGATTGTGAATGACTACCTTCAAGAGATGAACATTACTCGTATGGAGTGGCCAGCGCGCAGCCCGGATATCAACCCGATCGAGCATGCTTGGGACGAGCAGGCAGATGCGTAAAACAACGAAACCCTCCCCCAATCACGCTTCGTGAGCTCAAAATTGCTCTCACAGAGGAATGTGAGAATATTCCCCAAAATCGTATAAGGAACTTGGTGTACAGCATGCCAAACCGCGTAAACGCAGTAATGGAAGCACGAGGAGGCAATACGAAGTATTAAAATTCAAGAAAATCGTAATAAAGTTCAAAAATTTCATGTTTCCTATTTTTGTTTTAAGGAGAGATCAGCAGTTTTTTTCTTTATGTAATTTTGTGTTAATAAAATGTATGGTGACTCATATTTTTTTTAATTTCATTTAAGGAGTATTACATTGTCTATTAAATACAATTTATTGCATTAACCTATCATTTTTAGTTTCCGAGATTTTTAACATTCTTTAAGTGACCCGGATTCATTGCTCTCGAGTGTATAAAGATTGGAAACCGAGATATTGAGATTCGTAGAACTATCTAGGTTACTTTTGGAGACAAAATAATGCCTAGTTTGATAATCTATAACTAAATAATCAATTGCTGTTCGTTTGTCTCGCTAAAACTCGAGAACGGCTGGGCCGATTTGGATGAAATTTTGTGTGTATATTTCAACGGGTTCCTGGATGGTTTCTGGGTAGGAGTAGGTTAGGAGTAGGGTAGGAGTAGGTTAGGAGTAGTGTTGAATAAGTTGGGTTATTGCGGCTGTCGAAGGACCAATAAGCGTTGTGTAATTACTTGGGAACGAATGTCATGTCGCCTGCACACAAGGGGGTAGGAAACAGTTAAGGACTTACTTGGTGGTTTTGCATGTGCCGTGCTGATATGCAGACCGGCGTCCGGTAGCTTCTGTTTCTCTGCTTCTTCCTGGTTCTGTGTCGGCCGACACTCGTGAATTGGTTTAATTTAATTTATGCGGTTTGGTATGTTCCGCGGCGCGAGCGCGTCGCGAAGCTTAGCGGTTAGCTTGCGGTGCGAGAGCGGTAAGTGTTCGATTACAAGTGAAGTTGAATCTCTGTCCCTCCGCTGGTGGTTTGTTCCACGTAGTCCGGAAGCGGTAGTCGGTTGGCGCTTTCTCTTTCTGTCGCGTATGGACGTAATGATAGGGAGAGGGATAGATGGATAGGCACTTGGCGACATGACGTTGACGTTTTCGTTCGGATATTTAATAGAGAGAACCTTGTAATATAGAAACTTGCGTAAGCATCCTGCCCGGGTTTGAGGATATGTAGTATTCTCAAAAAAGGGAAAGAAATTGCGTTAAAGCGGATTAAAAGAAAGAGAGAGAAGAAAACAATTGAAATATATTAATTACGACTAAAATTACGTGATATTAATTACGCGGTGAAATCATTGGGAAGGCAACGGGCAGAGCTTAACAATGGGTCGCTTGAAAGAGCCACTGCATGTCTTCACCATAGCAACGCGGGTTGTCCCATCTTTGCCGGGGAAAACCTCGGTGATTATGCCCATTGGCCAACGTAAAGGAGGGACATCATCTTGATGCATGAGAACCACTGCACCAATCCTAACATTGTCCACGGCATCCAACCTTTTTTGCCTAACTTGTAAGTTATGTAAATATTCTATCCGCCATCTTCTCCAAAAGCTGCAAACCATTTGGTCAAGCAATTTTTTGCGGCAAGTTAGAGACTTCGTTGTTTCGGGAACGTTCACGACAGGCAACGAAGTCAACGGAGAAGCCATTATAAAATGAGCGGGAGTAAGCGGTTCTGGGTAAGGATCCTCAGTCAGGACACAGAGCGGTCTCGAATTCAGAACTGCCTCAATTTCAGTGAGAACAGTCGAGAGTTCCTCATAGGTAAGAAGCTGAGAACCGATAACACGGTATAAATGAGTCTTAATAGATTTAATATTAGATTCCCACAACCCTCCAAAGTGGGGGGCGCGGGGTGGAATCATTTTCCACTCTATGCGGTAGCGGTTAGCAAGTAGTTCTTGCAATTGAGCCTTGGATTTAGCACACACCAAAGTTACGTGTGCGTTGCCATTTGTGTCAGTAACATGTAAGTATATGACGCAGCCATACGCACTCAAGCTGGCATCAGCAAAACCTACTATATTTGTCACGCAACCCATAGTAACGGCTACATGACGCGGCAGTTTTAAAGAGGAAAGTAAAGGCAGTTGCTCTTTAAACTTTTGAAAGAGAAGTACAATAGAATCGGGTGGAGTTTCATCCCAATCTGTGTTTAATTTCCATAATTCCTTTATGAGTAATTTCGCGAATAAAACCACGGGAGCCACGAGACCCAGATCATCCCACAGACGGGCAACAGTGGAAAGAATGGAACGTTTAGTACAACTTTTATCCAAGTTAGATGTAGTAAAGGTGAAACAATCCTCGGAAGGAATCCATTTGAGTCCAAGAATCTTTAAGTTATCCCCGTCAGAAAAGTTAATAGAAGAGCGGTTGGAGTGTGGAATAGAATCTAGTAGTTCCAAGGAATTACTTGCCCACTTAGTAAGGTCAAAGCCCCCAGCCTTAAATAAGGCGATAAGTTCAGCGGAGAGAATCTTGGCTTCCTCCAGAGTGGAGGTCGAGTTAGCCAAGTCATCCATGTATAACTCATGCGAAGCGACAATGGATGCGCGCGGGAATCGATGTTTTTCATCCTCTGATAGTTGACGGACTGTTCGCATTGCTAAATATGGGCTGGGCTTAAGGCCAAACGCCACTCGGTTAAATTGAAATTCGCGAACAGGTTCAGCGGTATTAAACCGAAACAATATTTTCTGATATTTTCGATGCTCATCGATAACAGCAATTCGAAGATACATCTGTTTTATATCAGCTGTGACTGCAATAGGGAATAATCGGAAATTTAAAAGTAATAAAAATATGTCAGCCTGTAGATTAGGCCCTGTGTGTAACAAATCGTTCAATGACACGCCATTATGAGACTTGGCGCTCGCGTCAAGGACGATGCGAACTTTAGTAGTTTGTTTATCATTCCTAATAACAGGGTGATGCGGTATATAATAACCTACAGTCTGATCAGCCGCACTAGGTGTAGTTTCAGTTAAATAATTTTGATTAAGGTATTCTTGGATTATTTCGTTATAACTAGCGCGCAAAGCAGGGTCGCGAAGCTTAGTTTTTTCCAAGTGAATAAAACGTCGATAAGCGACAGCATAAGAATTTCCGAGTGAATCTGGATTCTTACAAAATGGTAACGCAGTACAGTACCTACCGCTGGAGTCACGTGACACCGTAGAAACGTACAGCTGTTCACATTCCCGTTCAGCGGGACTCATAAAAGATTTTGAGGGTATTTCTTCAATGTTCCAGAATTTATGTAAAGATTCGTCTAACGACAGAAAACAATGAGAATCATCTATATTCAACGCGGTAGAAAAATATGAAGCGGTATTTAAATCAGCGGTATTATTTTTATTATTAAACGAACTAGTGGGTACTTCGTTTTTATTATTAAATAAACTAGCGGGTACTTCACCCATAAGAATATAACCGAACACGGTTTCAATAGCGGATGGCGCGGTAGGTGAAATAATTTTATTGTTGAGTAATAAATATGGGAACAGCTTTGCCCCTAGAAGTAGTTCAACATCACCAGGCATATGCCACAGGGGGTCGGCTAGCGGTAATTTGAACAAATGTTGCACTGCAGAGGTATCAACAAAGTGAGATGGTAATTTGTCAGTTATGCAGTCAACCACAAGAGCGGTTATTTTAAAGGAATTATTTTTATTTTTAGCAGTAACTGTTATCTCAACGTAACCTATAATAGGCCGCGAAGAGGTTCCTACTCCTTTTATAAATGAATTTGAAAGCGGTATAATATTTAATTGAAGTCTCTTACAACAAGCTGACGTAATTATGTTGTTTTGCGAAGCGTTATCGATCAAACATCTTACAGAAACATATCTATTATATCTGTTGTCAACGTATACTTGTGCGGTCGACAGTAATACGGTTGTGCGCGGTAAATCTGTACCTACGCGTGAACATGCACACAGCGCCACCTGTTGTGACTGCGCGGAACTAGGCACAGCGTCGCTCGATCCCGACCGTTGAGTAATTTGCTCCAGATGTAAAAGCGAATGATGTTTCTTGTTACATGTCCTGCAAGTATGTATTGACTTACACTGTGAAGCCGTGTGTGTTGAGCTAAGACAGTTTACACATCCACGTTTGTTTTTAATAAAGTCCAAACGTGAATTGGCTGATAGTGCTTGAAATGTTGGACACATATAAAGCTTCCAATGATCACTTCCATTACAGTGTGAACAAGTTTGGTTATTGTCACAAGCAACAAAGGTATGCACCGTACTATCACGTGACTGATTACGATAATTATTTTTGTTCACTGATACAGTTCGAGACGAAACAGTTCTATCCAATATTTTAACTTGCGATTTTATGAATTCAACGAAATCCGTATAAGTTGGAATCTCCTCCTCTCTCATATGCATCTCAAATAAATGTAAGGTAGCGGGGTCCAATTTTTTCAAGGCTAAATTTAATAGTATGAAATCCTTTAAGTCGTTAATTTTTAATTGTTCTAGTGCCGAAACAGACGCGTGAAAACTTTCAATAAAACTATTTAAAGAGGTGGAATTATTACTTGCAGGTTTAATGTTTAATATGTTAGACATGTAATGTGACCCTAGTGTTCGTTTATCTTGATACTTTTGAACCAAACTGTTCCAAATGGATTTATAATTTTCGCCCGATGGAATAATTCCGGCAGTAATTTGTAATGCGTTTCCTTTCAGATTACCCATTAAGTATTGCACTCGTTGAGAATCTGTAAGATTTATATTACTATGGATGTTCGACTTAAATGATTCGTAGAAAACAGGCCAGTTTTCAATCCTACCATCAAAAAATGGGATCTGAATTGGGGGTAGTTTGATCGAGTATTTAGATTGTTTCACGATATCACAAGTTGAGTCATCCGTTGACCTTGCAGACCTCGCGGCGACAAGTGAACGAACTCTTTCGACACGGGTGTAAACGCCGTCAAATGATATTTGACTGTTATAATCGATTGTATAATCAGGATTTATTTGTAAAGAATATGTATTTATTTTGTCTAAGTTAGCACTAAATTCCTGACGAGTGATCGAGAGTATTTGAGTGTCCGCCATGAACGTTTCCGCCGAACGAAGCTCAATATTAATTGTATTTATTTTCTTTGAAGTTTCACACAATGACGATAAACGCTCAAAGATTGCTTGATTTTTAGCTTGAAGTAATTCTATCTTCATTTTTAGTTCTTCCATAATGGGTTATTGTTGAAAATACAACGGATAAAAATTATTAAGTATAGCGGGTAGACTTACAACAAATATTTTTATTGTAAGTGAGTAAGAAGTAATTGGTTATAAATAAGTTAGTAGGCAAGTTTGCCGAACTAACTCACGATAATAAGCGGTTTTTTAATATTGACCTATGCTATTGTAATGCAGTAGGAGCAATATTAAGTTGGCACAATGGTTCTCAGTGAAATATGTACCTAGCGGAATGAACGAACGTTAGTACGCGTTCGTTTAATATGGCGGTTTTACGAACTTAGGTATTTGAATAACTTATGTTGAATAAGTTGGGTTATTGCGGCTGTCGAAGGACCAATAAGCGTTGTGTAATTACTTGGGAACGAATGTCATGTCGCCTGCACACAAGGGGGTAGGAAACAGTTAAGGACTTACTTGGTGGTTTTGCATGTGCCGTGCTGATATGCAGACCGGCGTCCGGTAGCTTCTGTTTCTCTGCTTCTTCCTGGTTCTGTGTCGGCCGACACTCGTGAATTGGTTTAATTTAATTTATGCGGTTTGGTATGTTCCGCGGCGCGAGCGCGTCGCGAAGCTTAGCGGTTAGCTTGCGGTGCGAGAGCGGTAAGTGTTCGATTACAAGTGAAGTTGAATCTCTGTCCCTCCGCTGGTGGTTTGTTCCACGTAGTCCGGAAGCGGTAGTCGGTTGGCGCTTTCTCTTTCTGTCGCGTATGGACGTAATGATAGGGAGAGGGATAGATGGATAGGCACTTGGCGACATGACGTTGACGTTTTCGTTCGGATATTTAATAGAGAGAACCTTGTAATATAGAAACTTGCGTAAGCAAGTAGGGTAGAAGTAGGGTAGGAATAGTGTAGGAGTAGGTTAGGAGTAAGGTAGGAGTAAGTTAGGAGTAGGGTAGAAGTAGGGTAGGAGTAGTGTAGGAGTAGGGTAGGAATACGGTAGGAGTAGTGTAGGAGTAGGGTAGGAGTAGGGTAGGAGTAGGGTAGGGGTAGGGTAGGGGGTAGGACGCCACGCGAACGGAGTAGCGCCGGGCAGCTAGAAATAATTTATATGGCAAAACAACGTTTGCCGGGTCAGCTAGTGACGAATAAAAATTAAAACTCATTTTAACAATTTGATTTTTGCT
Source organism: Apamea anceps (assembly GCA_951799955.1). Classification (NCBI taxonomy): domain Eukaryota; kingdom Metazoa; phylum Arthropoda; class Insecta; order Lepidoptera; family Noctuidae; genus Apamea; species Apamea anceps. The sequence goes on along the minus strand of OX637505.1, from coordinate 7,823,101 downwards.
GATTTTTCAATCGACAGATAATTTTTATTCGTGGAATAAAATTGACGTCTGACAGTGTTTGTATTGAAGAACTGTCAAAAATTCAAAATTTTTTCTCAGATAAAATTATCTGGCATTGGAAAAATCAGCCCTTAAAGGCCGTAGACCTGAGGATTAAGCGAATTAGTATGAAGATGTGTCACCGACACGAATTTTTTGAAAACATCTGAAACAGCGGTTTAGCTGCGCGAATCGCGTTCTTTTTTATAGGTGGAATTGACCCTAAATGTGTCATTAGTAGATTACCCATTTGCAGTGAGAATATGTTAAAATATATATTGAATTGAAAAAATGTTTTATATTTTTGGGGATGAAGATAAATCTCTGAATATCAGAGATTTATCTTTATTTTGGTATAAATAACATTGAACTGATCACCCGAGCGCCTCTCATGAAAAATACGAAACGGATTTGTCATGATTTAATAAGATGTAAACAAGGAACACAAAGATTTGTCTGTATATTTTTGATAAACTATCAGTTAGTATTTTGATGACGACTTGACGCCAATTATTGTTGTCTGTTTTATTGCTGACAGATGACCCCCTGACAATGACGATTTTGTTAACGTAAACATCATTATTCTCAATGACATTCGGGACGCAAAAATCTAGATAATAGAGCTTACAAATGAAACAGGAAACATAACATCTGTGTAATTACTCAGTCACTTATCAGTCATAACAAACGAATTGGAAATTATTAGGGAAACTTAAGATTTGTACCGATACCGTACTAAAAATACCTTACTAAAGGAGTTGGCGTAAAGATTTCAGGCTGAAATTCACGATCCTGAATTTCAAAGTTCTCGAGATTGGTGCCCAAACATCCGTTTCCTTTGTTTCTCAATACCCCGATCAATGTTTATGTCTAATCTTAACTTGATAAATTAAAACTTTAACGTAAATTTTATAATATCCAACTACATGACCTTAAGTTAAAATTAGTATCTACGCAACAAAAGTACAAAGCTTTTGAAATGATACCCGAATTATCAGCTATCAATCTATAACGTAACAAGATGATTAGAGCCAAAAACAAAAAATCGGCACCAATAACTAAAATAGATCGCAGTAATCCAATAAAACCAATATAGCTAAGAGGATGCGAATGACGCAAAATACTTTGCGATACGCATTTATTATCATCCGAGTACTTTGAACCATAACAATACTACAATAGCGTGTCCCGTCGCCCCATCCTGCCAGAGATAACACGCAAAAACTTGCTAAATGATTTGTTATCCTTTTGTAAAATTGGTCACAGTTATGCCAAATCATACCAATCTCTGAAAAAATACGATCCTAATCCAATATTCCAAATGTGCATCGAGCAAAAAACAGGGGGCCACTTTGGCAGAATCATAATAGGATAACAATATTCAGAATCATATTAAAAATCGTAAAATGGTCACAAAATGACAATTTATAATATGATCTGTGTGCAATTCATATCACGATGAAATAAAATAAAATTTAAAACTGTAGAAATAAAAAATAAAAAACCAATTTGATTAATACAAACTGTACTTTATCGATAAAATTACAGTTTTTATTTTTTTCATACGGCAATGTTTACACCAAATATTAAATGAAATTTTACGAAAATTAGAGGAATTGCTAATGATCTGCTGGGAATTCAGGAAATGAATAACTTTTAGAGATATTGCTTAAAGTGGCCATTTTAGGCCCCAAGTTCACAATATATAACTTAAACTTAAAATAATCAACTTTAACATAGATATATTAAATACTACTATCTAACTCACTAACTACTCTAATCTACACGGTTTACTTTAGTATGTATTCAAAATCATAATTTTAATGATTTGGAACTGTTAAAGCTACTGCTTAAGACCAGGCAGTCTAAAATAATTTCCACGCAAGCTCCGCCCCATGCGCCCCGCCACTCCGCGCTTCAATTCCCGCGAGCGAGCCGAAGGTCGCCGCGTCGACGCAAAATTCTAACTTTACGTATTTTGATTTTAGAATAATGAACATAGATGGAATAGAAACACCTTTATATTATTATATATATTTTATTTTATGAAATATAATAGTTTATTTAATACTAACTACTACATTACTCAAAACACGGTCAAATTAAATTAGCTAGAGAAACTCCGCAGTCTAAAATCGACAAATTAAAAAGATTGGAATTGATGATTGTTTGTTTTTTGGAGTCAATGACCGCTGGTGGTGTTACTTGAAGTATGAGTTGAGAAATCTGTTTTTTTTTATCGTTTTTAGATATCAATATCCATCACGTCTGTTAAACAGCACAAAACAAAATGTTTTTTAAACTGGTACAAAAACAACATTTCCAATAATAAAAGTAACGAGGTAAGAATAAGGCTCATATTTGATACAAAAGTATTCGTTGCCAGCTCGAGATGCTTAAAGTCAAAAACAGCTTATCGGAATAGTTCAGATATCTACTTACTTTTACATTTATGGCTGAAACTTCATTTCTTTTCAACTGGAAGACGTATTATTGATATACGATTTTTTATGATAAGTTGCAAGTGGTTGCTGATCATAAATCTCTTTTTTAACTGGGGATTAAACTCGATTCAATTGGTTTCTGAACACCAAAATTTGACTTTTTTCTCGGCTAAATTTGCAGTGCATGATGTGCAATAAGAAATTCAAAAGAGGCATCGGAACAGAACATCAATAAAGACGCTGTAGCTGGAACACAAGCAAGTGGTGGTAGTCATGCTCAGTTGAAACAATTTAGTAAAAAAAAAGTATTGATGCATTTGTCAAAAAAGTGGAAATGCTATAAAAGACCATATACGAGGGTGACACTGAAAATTCTTAGAAAATAAAAAACTGAACAAACTAGCAAGTTATTAGTGTTATTATATCTTTTCAAAATAGTGTCCATTTACATCAATACATCGCTGCATCCGATGGAACCACTGAGAAAAGCAATTTGCCCACTCGTCCGTAGGGGTCTCTTCGACGGCATTTTGAAATGCAGCCACTGCTTCCTCGGCGTCCATAAAACGTTTTCCTCGAAGTTTTTCTTTTATTTTCGGAAATAATTATGAGGTATCCACCGGGCACAAAGCTTTCTGGCCGCTAAATGTTCATGGATGATGTTGTGCACTTGACTCATACCGATGCCTAAGCTTGTCCGAATCTGCTGATAAGTCACTCTTTTGTCAGTCTCTATCATACGCCGCACAAAACTGATGTTATCTTCAGTCGTCACCGTAAAAGGCCGTCCCTCACGCAGATCATCGGTGAGATTAGTGCGACCACGTTTAAACGCATTAAACAAGTTGTAAACAGTGTCGCGAGATGGCATTTCATCGTAATAGGGCCAATCGAAGTCAATCATAACTTTCTTGTTGACTTAAATGACATTGAAAGTCGTAAAAAATCATTGTACGAAATTTTTCTCGCGTTAAATTCATGCTGACGTGACGCAGACAATTTTCAATTTGCCGCCAAATCGTAAACAAATGACAAATGAATAAAATTCTGTCTGTAAATTGTATGTAAGTCCAATGCATCGTCTAAATATTTCTTTGTAAACAGATTTTATTCATTTTTAGGTCCATTTCTATACAATAAATTAAATAGGAAAAAAAGTATTTATAAATTAAATAATTGCGACTGTAAAAAGGTTATTCTGCAATTTTTACTTAGCATATCATACAGTGAGACAGAGGATTTACTCGTTGTCTGTAAATAAAACATGTTAGTCTTTTAAGGTAATATTAATTTTTAATTAGTCTTCACAGTTTTTATTTTTTTTTTGCACCTTTCTAGCCTGAAACAGGTTCCACCTAGTTCAGGCAAATGAGCAACTGTGTCCTCTATATATTTTTTAAGATAAGTTATAGTAAATCTGCAGCATGTTTATAAATAAACGTTATTATTATTATATAAAATACATACACAATAATATTGGCAGAGTTCCATTTTCAAAATTTGAACTTATTTTTTTATTATATCCTTTACAAGTGGCCGGTTCTAAAAACTTTCAGTGTCGCCCTCGTATGTTACAAAAATTACGACGTCCTATCTACAGGCATGGAAGCAACAATCATAACAGAAGGTTTAAAAAAATCGATTGAAATGCACAACATTATTTATGGACGATTTATAGCAGATGGCGATAGCAGTACCTACACAAAAATTATTGAGTCACGGCCCTACGCAAACATTACAGTCGAAAAGATTAACTGTAGAAATCATATTTTGCGCCGATTTTGTAATAACATGCAGAAACTCATGACCGACACACGTTACCCTATAAAAGACAGAAAGCTTTTTTGTAAAATAAAATTTTTATCAGCTCGCAAATACATCTGTGACGCCATCAGAATTAACAAGCCAGACAAAAACTGCAACAACTTGCATCATGATTTCGCAGGAACAGAAACTAAATTATGCAACTGAGAAGGCGTCTCCAATAAGTTTCCTTGTTCCGGATGACATTCAAATTCGGGAAATTTGCCTTAATTTTTTTTTTTCCTAAGAGAGTATATACTTATTAGTCATTATTCGGATAAAACATCTTCAACAATTTATATATAAGCATAAACAACATAATTGTTATACTACTTATAATATTGTTATATAGGTACTTAATACAATCAAATCGCCTCCATAGCTTCCTATGTTCTCACAATCTCCAACACGAACTGTAACAATCTGGCCTTGAACCCACGCGCTAGGTTGTAGTTGCATGCAATAATAATTATTAGCAGTAGTTATGATATAGGGCGGCTGCAATCAAATCAAATTTATCTGATCATCATAGAGATATCTATATTTAAATTTTATTTGTTTCAAATTGACGTTATTTCAAGTTAAAGGAATATCAACTTTATTGTAATGGTAATTAAGTTCATTTCAGAGTGACTAGCACTATTGAAAAAGTTATAAAAATGTGTGAAGTTGTAGCGTAAACTAAACTTTATTGTGTAGAAATTAAAATTATTTTTCCATAAACTCATATTTGTTTACATTTTTGGCGAAGTTCAGACAGCGGAAAAATCTTCGCGGAATTTACTGGCTCCATTGAAAATAGGACCGTATTACCATACCCTAAAGTATAAAATTGTATGAATATCGATCGACTGTCTGACTTTAGATTAGACGTTTCGTCAAAATAATATATACGTATTAAAAAAAAATACTAATAAAAAAATACTGCTTTGCTTCTCATGATTCTTGCAATATTTTTTAAGCTTTCGTCTTTCTTTCTCTTCTGTTCATGACGTCTTTTATTGTGTTTGTTTCCCATTGTATAGGTAGCGTTTTAATGTGAATTTTATTAAAATAACTCCCAAGTAAAATACGTATTGAACGCGCGCGCGAGTGATACACCCTCTCACGATGGCGCACAGCGCGGCACTGACGAACCGGCTGGCCGTTAGGCGGGTTAGGCCGCTAACACATCAGTAATAAAGTTGAATACCGCGTGCACTCCTTGATCGCGTTGGAGCTCGAAACTAAATGTCGTAAGTCTCAATTCTTATTTCGTTTATAACTAAAGTAATAATTGATCTAGAGAAAAAATGTCTTATGGGTCGATAGTAAAGTATATTTTCTTACTGTGAACATTTATTTTAGACATAAAGGCTGAGCCATCTTGAAACAAAATGCAATAATCCTTAAAAAACACATGATTTTCGAATAAATAATGAATCGGGCGAAAATGTTACAATTACGTTTCTGTCTTATACATGCAAAGATAAAAGATCCATTATATCATCTAATAAAGTTCAATTTTGATTGCATGTGTGACTGTCCCAGAATGTTAGTTCAAATTTACATGAAATTTAGGGAGCCTCCTCTTAAACTGCTAAGTGATTAATATTTCGGAGAATGTGAGTAAATGTTAAGCAGGCTGGCGTGTTTTGACATAACTGGGTCCAATTACCGAATATAAACAAACTTAAAATTCATCTCTTGTTTTGACTAGCTGCGAGAAGTCAAAATATTTTACGAACGTGATTTATTAATATCGTCGCTGGTATGCCGATGCCCTTAGTGAACAACGAAAATAGCATCGAAGATTCATTGATATAAAATTATAATACGATTATAAGCAAATTGTGTTTTTGGTTCAAAGTTATTGGGTGTGGGCGTAAAATGATTTATTCCACGACTGCTCTGCATGCGATGTTTGTATCCGGTGCAGTGATCATTACAATATTTATTGACATCCTCAACAGCTGATACTTATCAATGATACCTACTTTTGTAGTGCAAATGAAAAATAAACAATGATGTGTTTTGATGAAATTAGAGGTGCTGGTGTGAAAATAGTAACAGCGATGATTTGAACCTGAGCGTAGATGTTCTTCTTGGCGGGACATCAAGAAAGGTGGTATAGTCATCAGCATCTGCAGCAGATCGTCTCCGGCCGCGACCAGCAAGCAGTTCAATGGTTGTCCAAAACGAGCCCTCGGAAGCACTCGACGGTGTTCGCTGCATCTTGAGGTGGTAATGATCACAGTTGCATGTTGTCCGACCCGCGGCTTAAGGTGCAATGACTGCCGCCGCCATCATAGTTTCCCAACCACCCCTTCCCCCATAGATTCGACACCCGACGTGTTCCACACGCGAACATTAATCTCCCGCCTTGACACCTTTCATGGCTAATTCTCCACGTATTCACTGATGTCTGTAGACACTTAACATACCTTAGAATGGTTATTTTGCAAGGTTGATAGGTAATTTGTTAGTCAAGGCAAAGTTGTGAATGCGTTTTACGTTTTTCTTTATCAGCTCAAAGGACGCGAGCTTTACAAGCTTTTCTTTACGTATATAGTAAAATATAAGGAGGATATTGAATGAAATTTTTATTCTAATAATAACTTGTATTATAATAGTTTTATTTCCCGTCTAAAATCGTGTTTATTTAGTGGACACTTGGTTTAACTGCGGCACATTCGTAGAGCCGATTCATCAGGGGGTGACCCGGATAGCACCAACGTCGCCGGTCGCGACCGGGTTAGCCGGATGCCTCAGCGGCGGCCTTCGCAGACTCACGACAATAATGTGTTTTTTAGGTTAACATACAATTTTCTAATACCATTGAAATTTTGAAATAAAATGCAGAAATTGAACTACAATAAGTCGTTAATGACTAACAACAACGATGACTGGAACTTTTGAAGAGTATGTGGCGTCATGTGAGTATCTAATATCTCGTACACTTCAAAACACGCTTGATTTATGAAAGCAATCGTCGTGTGATGGGTTTATTACCAGCTACCCATCACAGGACGATTGCTTTCGAACGATAAACGATATTTCGTTTTGTCGTTGATTGTGGCACATTTGAAATAAAGATGTTACGATACTGTAACTGTAGGAGGTCACGTGAACTTCTGGCACGTGCTTTATATCTTTATGTTTACACTAGAGTTATAAAAACATATGATTAGGCAGTGCGTGACGTCTTGCAATTTGGAGGTCTAACGAACTAGTTAAATTATTGATAAAAACATGTCACGTCATGTCTTAAAAAAAACTTTTTTTATTTTAGTTCGCGGTAGCTTATCTGTTGCTAGGGATGGTAGTAATAAACGTTATGAGTACAATATGTACCATATGGTTGAGTGAACTATCAAATTAAACTGCCAATGATAACGTATTTTTTCTAAGGCGCTAAAATGAGGAAAACCACATTTCATTTTATTGCAACGTCAGATCCAAATCACCTCTTTAACGAAGTAATTAACATAAACTCGTTCATCGCATTGTAGTCATATCTTCACTAACTTATAGTCTGGTCAATTTAGACATCCAAGGTTACAAAAATTCACACTCGGCTGAAAATTGGTAGGATTGTTCAAAACACTATTATAAGTGAAATGTGAAAATTCGTCATCGATCCAATACCTGGAAAAAAAAATACTCGGGGTCAAAGGTCACAAAACGGGTTTTTCGCGATTTTCAGCAAAACGGTAGGTTTGAATTTTTGTAACCTCACGCATTTTTCGGTCTAATTTGACCGGACTATTAGTGAACCATTAAAAAAACATTTATTTTTCATTAGTTAATGCATAGAAAAGAGGTTAAGTGACCAGAGAGGTCGCGTTCCTGATGGACGTCAAATAAAAAGAAATCCAGATCACTTCCAATCTGTTTAAATGATATAAATTGAAATAAATAAATTGGATTCACTCTTCACCTACGAAAAAGCTTTTCGACATTGATAGATGTTACTTACGAGTAGGTATAGATAATCTAAATCAGTGCTACTCACGCATATTGAATGATAACAGCTTGCCACCATCGCGGTAGATTCGGCAGTTGGAATCTTTTCATTTGTTTTCGACCCATTTCACCTTCGCCCGTTTCATCTTCACCTTCAACCTAGAATCATAATTATATTAGTATAAGTACAGGCGCCAGCACACCAAGTTACTACAATCTGTCAAATTTCTTTTATATATTTTCAACTTTACAGCACTAAGGTTCAAGGTTGACTGGGAAAATATGACAGTTTCGGGTAGCTTAACCTGCTGGCGTCTGTACATGTTTATTGTTTACCCAACTGCCAGAACATTTTGAGGTGTTATTTTACCTACTATTAACCCTGATTTGCTCGTACATATTTAAAGACCATAAGTTGAAGCAACAGTACAATGTGCACCGTCCAAACAATCCTTATACGAATTTAATTGCATGCCACAGGCAAGAAATTTGCATCGTGTAAATGAGGCTTAAATTATTTGCTCGATTTTTGATGATCGTCGCTTTTGATCAAACAAAATCGAGTAAAGTGCCAGAAGATCAAATTCCTATTTTTCAAGCTAATCTGTAAGAAGCTGACAGATCTTGTATTGATAGTCAAAACACAGCATATCGAGCTACAATATCGATAATCGAGCAAATCTGTAGGCATCTTAAGTCATCATTGTTCTGTTGCTAAAAGTGAATGGTGCGGTGATGTGGTGAGGGATGGTGGAAGAATAATCCCTCACACGTCATTATATGACCCCTGACTGCAAGAGCTATGTTTTTGTAAAGGGCTTAATCCACTTGGCTGATTTAGTCGTCTTTTTAGGAAGGGATGGGATATTTAAAAAGTTTATGAATATTTTGAAGCCAACTAGATTAATTAGCCTTGCAGTTAACAGGCTGGCCTTTTCACTAAACCGCGCCGTTCAACTAGCGGCCTGAATGATATTTTTTACAGGTTAGGTTGGAACTGTGGCCAATCACGCGCGAGCCGAATTGGTCGCAGTAACTAAGCCAGGGTACCCCGAACAAGTGGGTTAGGTAGGTTTAGGTTAGTTTAGAACTGTGACAAACCGCGCGCGAGCCGAACGAGCGAAGCGGGCGGTGCCGCGACAGCGGCCGACGAGCGCTACTTCCACAGGCTAGGCTGTTAACTGAAAGGCTAATTAAACTAGTTGGCTGCGACATACACACTACTGACTACACTGAATTAGTTACTGAATCCGTCTGCAGATGAAAGTGCGACAGAGACTAACGTATTTTGACCTGGCTTCTTTCTGATTAGGTTACATGAGGAAGCCATTTCCGATTACACTTGTCTGAACAATAGGTAATTTTGCCATTTAGCCGACGAAACTTAGCCAACTGGAAAAGCCCTTTAGAGAAATCATAGGTGACAGTACCTAATGTTCTCTAGATATGTGGCCAATATTTGGGGAAGTTTGGGGTTTAAATAAAAACTCTATTGGGTAATGAGGGACAGCAGCAGATGATAGAAAGTAAAAAAAAAAATTGCCAACTCTTGGCTCAGCGCAGATAATTGAAACTCCACGGCCGCGTTTTTTTTTAGACAGTCAAGTCATTTAGGTTTTGTGACGTTTTTCTAGTGGTCGCAAGCACTACTGTTGAGCATGAGGTCCTGGGTTCGATTCCCAGGTCGGGAAAAAGTGTTATTGGGTTTTTTCATCAGGGATTTCTCAGTACCAGCCGGAGTCTGGACTTCTGCCCGGTTGATGGCAATAGGCTCGCTCCTATTATATGGGACTTAAACATAACTGGTGACATGTGTACTTTAAGTAAGTACAGACGCCAGCACATCGAGCTACTACAATCTGTCAAATTTCTTTATTAGATTTTCAGCTTTATAGCTAAAGCATTAAGGTTCAAGGTTGATTGGGAAAATTTGACAGTTTCGGGTAGCTTGACCTGCTGGCGTCTGTACACCCGGTACACTTCTGCCTATCCCTCTGGTTAAACTGGCGTGAGAACTGGCATAAATCTTAAAAATTATAAGTACTTACATTAATTTTAACTCTTTTGTCCTTGTCATCGTCTTCATTGTCAGTAGCGTTTCCAGCAAGGCTGGGATTCGGCACCTCAGGCATATTGAAAATTTTGGGAAAATTTACTTTGATATACGACTAATAATTTTAATACGACCACTTGAGAATTTAAACCGTTGAATAAAAAAAAATCACGTAATAATTTTAAATAGATACCAACATGTTATTGTTACAATAATTTTGTCATAAAACTCTGGACTTTTAATTTTGGTAGGCCATGACAAAAGTGACAGTTTTACATCATAAGCTATTGTTGTTTTAAAAAAAATTGTTTTATGACAGTAACATGGCCATAGAATTAGTATGTACTCTATGGACTTTAGTCATTTCCATTGAGGTTTTTACCGTACTTAATTTTGTTTTTACGTTTATTTTAAGTATTTACTAAATATGTTCCAGGTCACGATCCATCTTAGATTGCATTTAACCTATAGTTGTGACGCGCTTAATTCTACGACCAAAAAACACTATCAGTCTTGGTGGGGGACAAAGTAGACCATGCTACCTACCACACTGCCAATAGTGCGGCCAATTTACTCAAAAACGAACGTATCGATAATTTGTATGCCTTCCTTTATCGATAGATTCCTTAAGGAAAGCAGACAGGATCCATTAAGAGGGTAGCACGATACCCCTTAGTTTCAATATGACTACAGGGTGTACCTACCCTATGTAGAAGAAAGGGCAAACTCCAAGAGCATTCTTTAAAACGGTTTAGAAATCAATATGTTCCACAAGAGTTAATTAGAGTAATGAGTGAGTGGGTGAGTTTTAATATTTTTTTTATTTTATTGTTTGTTTTGTCTGATGTAGGTATGTATCTGGTGTATTGTGTGTCTTTTAGTTTGTGCCAAATAAATGTATTTTCTTTCTTTCTTTCTAATCTTTATGTTTGTCATGAATCATGATCCACACCGCTTTTGAGACTAAGTAAAATGATAATAATAATTCACTGGAGAAAACAGGCAGGTTCAGATCACTTCTTTATATTAACCATGGAATTAGTAAGGAGAAAGGTTGGTAGTACAGTAGTTATTAAGTTATTAGATGCATAATTCAAGTCAATAATAATTAATTCAAGAAGGCGAAACTTTGTAGAGCTCCCGAGACGGTCAATTGGACATAAAAAGAAAAACTAAACTAAAATCGTAAATGGTACAGACGCCAGCACATCAAGCTACTACAATCTGTCAATTATTTAAAATAATTTTCAACTTTATCGCTAAAGCATTAAGGTTAAAGGTTGATTCGGAAAATTTGACAGTTTCGGGTAGCTCGATGTGCTGGTGTCTGTACATTATCAAAAAATCCAATAATAAGCCAATCGACATTTATTTATTTTTTTAGTTATATATTTAACTAGCTTCTGCCCGCGGCTTCGCCCGCGTGGATGTCGGACATTATCCCATGGGAACGTGATAACAGGATAAAATGTACCTATGTGCTTCCCCAGACTGCCATCTATCTCACGGGCCCTTTGTGGCTAATTACAATAGAAAACCAACCTATATGATATCTAAAAAAAAAAAACTCAATAACAGAAAATTAAATACCTACCTACCTAAATAAACCTATTTCTGATGATAACTAATCTAAACTCAATAAATAAGCAAAATCCCTAAAAACTAATATCTATACGAATGACTAATCCTACCTAACAGTATTATAAAATAACCTACGGTCACTACGTACACTATCAAATATACTACCTATACTTTAAAATTAAAATCTATACCTACGACTTATATAAAAATAAACCTAAATAACTCTAAAAACTAAAAGGAATAAAAATGAACTCCATTGCGGGTGCCTTAACCTACGACAAACTTATTATTTGCGGTTGGTGCAGTAATCGGGTATAGGGATCGAACCGCAAAATTAAGTTTGTTTTTTATTGTATATACTTTTCCGGGATAAAAAGTACCCAGTGTGGTGCCCAGGATATTAAAGAATAATTATACCAAGTTTCAACGTAATCGAAACGGTAGTTTTTGCGTGATGCCTGAACAAACAGACAGACAGACAGACAAAATTTTTTTTAATCACATTTTTGGGTTCGGTGTCGGTCTAGTAACACCCCCTGCCATTTATTTTTTTGATATTTTCAATGTACAGAATTTTCACTTCTACAGATTTATTATAAGTATAGATGTCAGATAACAATGATCCATAATGGTTAGTAACAATTGGAACTTATAAACTATGTTAGTAGGGTTACAAAAATACAACCATTAAATATAATCATTAAATACAATCATTAAACACATTTACAACACAATTACATATTTACATACTATTAACAGCATATACATTTATTTTACTGTCCCTACCACAATGCTCACCCAGAGCGAGTATAATATGGACACTGATATTTATCAGAAATGATCCTCAGAATGCCATTGCTGCTGCCGCGTACTCTGCCTAACAGTGACGATACACGCTTGCGTCTTATTGCACAGATAAGTCATTAGTACGCGTTTCAGCAAACATCGCGGAAGCACTGCAGAACCGCGGCAACCGCAACAACATTCTAAAGACATTATTGTATTGCACCCGCAGAGCGCTGTATGCCCTTTGAGTATAATTAATCCACAGGCTGCTCGTGTAGAAAGATTGACGATAGGCTTTGAATAATGCTAACTTGACCTTAGCTGAACAACGAGCAAACCTGCGAACCAACATATTACCCCGGACAGCCAGCGCCCTGCGTTCACGTTCAATGTCCTTGTTGTCCTTCAGATCATCGGTCACAATATGCCCTAGATATTTAATATTTTTCACTCTACTATATAAAATCATTTTCTTGTTAGAACAAAATTTCAAAATATGAAGGTAAATAAAATATAACAACTGTAATATTACATATTTTATTGAATGTTAGGATTTATCAAGATGTTTTAGTTTGATGTCTTTATTATTTTGTTTGTTAATTGCAGCTTTCCACAGGTGACGCATTTCGGGATCCGCGGGACCCCAGTCATTGCTTGGGCGGCAGTTGTCTCGAATGCGCTACGAAATAAAATAATTCAGGTACATGTTAAATGGAACAAAACAAGGCTACTTAACATCACGCTAGGGCCCTCAGGAGCTAAAGAAAAAAACAAAAGTCACAAAGAACGGTAAGCGACAACGAAGTAATAGCGCGGGTGCCTAGGCGATACGATACGATGCGACGGGGTGCGTCGGGGAACAAGAAATTTCACGAGGATTAAGTCGCGGGGAGAATCTAGTACTTATTATAAATAAGTAACATGTTATGAACGAATATCCGGATTACTAGAAATATTTATAAAATTACGAGTAACTAGCTGCGCCCCGCGGTTTCACCCGTATAAGTTTCGATCCCGTAGGAATATCGGGATAAAAAGTATTCTATGTGTTAATCCTGGTTGTAAACTATCTGTATGCCAAATTTCATCCAAATCCGTTCAGTAGTTTTTGCATGAAAGAGTAACAAATATCCATCCATCCATACAAACTTTCACGTTTATAATATTATTAGTAGCATTAGTTAAAGTGAATATTTAGCACCTGCATAACCAGTGATTCCGATTTTATCGTAGCATAGTTTTAATTTGAGTAGGTTTATTTTCTCGCCCGAGTTCATTAGTGGCATGTTTGTACAGATAATAAAAAGGCGTTCTAACATACCTGTATTAGTGTTCCTTTTGAACAAATTAGCACTCGAAGAGCGTGTAATGGCATACAAATTACTGATACGAGAGCGACACACCAGCCAGCTAGTCCTGAAGCTTCCCTTAGGCAATATACTGTTATAAGCTGGAAAAGAAAAACATAAAGGTGTTTTCATGTCCGCGAATGAGACTCCTGGTGAATTACATTCTTAATAGTTTATAAACTAAGTATTTTTCGATGATAATTCTTTTTAGAAGCCGATTGGGTCCTATCCTGTACCCTACACAGTACCCAACAGTACCTTCTTCTATTGACGGTTTTCATTTGTTTATGTAGGTACCAATCCGTCATAAGCAAGCGTGGTGATTAACGCTCGTGCCTTCTCTGTACGAGAAGAGGTCGAGGAGGTAAGATTTAAATATCTGTGACATACCTCGGGACCATGGGGTCCCGGACCAAGGCGTACCAGGGGCCGAAGTCAACTTATCATTATTTGTTTATGGGGGAACCAAATTGATTCGTGGCCTATCTTAAAAGACTTTATCAGAATAGGTAGATTGCTGGCTAGCGGATCCCTTAGCCACTCCCTGTGTCCGCCCGCCAGAAACAATAGACAGTCGATAAGTAAATTGAACGATAACTAAAATAGAAAATGCCGGTTGCCAAACACGTGAAATTGGAACAAATGTATCTGTCCAATAGACAACCAACAGGCAACAGTACCATCACTAACGGAAAATAATCATAAAATATCAATGAGTCGACTATTTCCCATCTAATCTTGTAGTTCATCATGTAATATGGCCGTTTGGAAATACCAGAGACTAATAAATGGAGACACTGTGTAATTACTGGAGTGCTATAAACAAGGTTTACTATTCATTTTACTGCTTTATAGACTACTTCGTCCCGCGGATCCACCTACGTGCTACGCGACTATTTTATGTGTCACAACTTCTTGAAATTCTTTTTGAAAAATTTTGGTGTTTCAGTTTTTTTTTGCGGACACGGAATAGGACCCATTTAATTGTCTACAATAATTGTTCCATAACACTGTATACACCGTACATGTACAAAACATGGTATACAATTTATTTTACCAAAACAACGGACTGTATATTTTATATCTGTAATTTATGAGGTGTACATAATAAAGAGTATTCTATTCTATGCTACTAAACCTATACCTGTACACACGGATACACGTTAAGCTATACAAAACCAGTTTGTCTTGGCCTCACTTTGTTTGATATTTTCTCACAATGAACGGCCAGGCAATACTGGTTTTGCATAGCTTGATGTGTAGCCGTGTGTACAAGAGTCTTTTGGCGTGTGGCGAAAATCGGATTTTTTCAAGCCGCCCGCTTTACAAATGTTTACCAAGCTCGCGCCTCTGTAAACGTCATGCAAGCGCCAAAAGATCCTTAAAGTATTGTACAGCTAATTGCATAACACATTGAGGGATATTGCTAATCCATTGCTTCATATGTTCGAAAAATTGTCTGCTTAGCAACGCAAATAACGCAATGAATGTTGTTGAACTGTCAAAATGAATCCCATTGCTACTGATAGTGTGGTACGCAATTACCCCGCTGCAATATTGACGTCAAAAAGATTTAATGTCCTCTGCGGATAGACTGGCAACTGAACATTAAGTATAAATGAAAATTATTCTGTTTACTATATCAACGGCCTATTTACGACTTCACCCATTTCCTATTGGTCTATCTACTTGCCTATAATGACGGCAAGTAGATACATCAATCGGATCTCCTAGGTGACTCACATAAGGAAATTGTTCCTATTAGTGATGGACCCTAGCTATCCGAAAATGAGCCTCATGACTACAATAATAAAGTCTTACCACAAGTATGACAGGCACGATGTATCTCCACAAGATCAGCCAGATTCTTCCCAAAGGTTTTCCAGTCATGAACAGGATATCCGCTGATAGCCGTTTTGGTCCATAAGTGTAGACTGCGGCTATAATCTCGAGGACGCACACGAGCGGAATACAGGCGACGGCCACGTGCGCGTCCAGTAAACCAATCACGTGCAGTCCTCCCTGTTGACGATAGAAATAGATTAAAACTGGGGCTGAGAACAGCACGTGACCAGGAACGTGTGGAGGTGTAAGGGTTGCTTACTGAAAGAGTAAAAGAAACCATTTCATTGTGCTGTTTACACAAGTTGTATTTGAAATAACTGAAAACCTTTTACGGGTTCATTACGAGAAAAAATCAACATTAATGTTCGCATATTTTTTGGCGATTTCATAGTAAAAGTAGTCCATAATGATGAGTAGGTACAGACACCAGCAGGTCAAGCTACCCGAAACTGTCAAATTTTCCCAATCAATCTTGAGCCTTAATGCTTTATCGATAAAGTTGAAAATCTATTAAAGAAATTTGACAGACTGTAGTAGGTTGATGTGCTGGCGTCTGTACCTAAAATGATTCCTTGTGAAGTTTTTAGTTAATTACACATTGTGACCCTAGTTTCATCATCATCATCTGCCTAGCCATTTCCCAACTATGTTGGGGTCGGTCGGCTTCCAGTCTAACCGGATACAGCTGAATACAAGTACCAGTGACCCTAGACTATACTATAATCATATTATAAAGAGGTAAAATTTGTTTGTTTGTATGTACTCGTATGGTGGGGGGTAATGATTTAAATATAGATTTCATGCATGATGTTTCTTAGGTATATATTTAGTTATAGAAATTCAGACACGATGTAAAAATTGTTAATGAATAAATGAATTGAATTGAATTGAATCTGCGGAGTTAATGATCCAATTCTAAAAATGTTTTCACTGGTAGAAAGCTACATTATTTATCAGTACTATAGGCTATAAATTATGTTTACATCATGCATTTTAGCTGAGCTATCACAACTTTTGTCTAGCAAGTCGGAAAGAAGTCTCTTAAAACAGAATTATTTGCATGTGCTGCCTAAACAATTATATATAACTAAAAACAATGTATGGCAATCTGGTCCGCCTTAAATATTTCTACAAAAAAGTCTTTGACATCATATTTCTATGTTTCATATTTTATCTTTTAATATCGCTTTTATGTTTAAAAAAAGTATTTTTTTGACATGCTTAAGTTTGGATGAAAATATAATTTTTAAATATGAATCCTTATCAAAATAAAATATTTAATGATCACAAGGACATTATAGATATAAGTATTGCCCTTTACAGTATGCCAATTGGTCATGGTTTCGGAGATAATAGAAAATTATTATAACGAAAATGCCGCTAAAACATTCACGAATACAACTTTCATTCATACCGCTCTGCACATGCTTTGTGTAGACGTTTTATCCATTTACCCATAGACGGCGTTGTGTAAATACGTCATTTTTCTGAATCGCGGTGTTCATACTTTGCGAGGATTGTTGACATTGTCGGTATTGTCATTGGGTGATGTAAAATGGTTGGATGTCGTTCTATTGATTTCTATTGGTTTTGGTTGTTTGATGTCATAAATACTTCGTTCCTTCTCCTCTTCGTAATTCTGGTTTACGATTGTTTCTATCTCAAGTTGAGGTAATAATAATAATAAAGAGTTTTTTTTGAACGCGCTAATCTCTGAAACTACCAGTCTGATATCAAATAATATTTTTGCATTTGATTGATAGCCCAATTCTTGAGAAAAGCTATTTAAGATCACGCTACGACTCTTCGAAGCCGAGCAGGAAGAAGAAATAACGCTAAGCGAAAATGAAGTAACAGCGCGGGTCAGCAACGCGTTGCGACGGGTCGGGCGGAGGAACAAAACATTCCACGCGGACGAAGTCGCGGGCAGAAGCTAGTATTCAATAAAAATTAACAAACTTCATATTTTTATTAAAGAAATTTTACACAAATATTAACGACTAGCTTCTGCCCGCGGCTTCGCCCGCGTGGATGTCGGAAATTATGCCACGGGAACGTGCTAACAGGATAAAATGTATGTGCTTCCCCAGGATGCCATCCATCTCGCGGGCCCTTTGTGGCTAATTACAATAGAAAACCAATTGTGTCTCATTAGTGGTGATTAAGAGGGTACCTATATGATATCTTTACCTAAGTACCTACCTAATTAAAAAAAAATACCCTACCTAAATAAACCTATTTCTGATGATAACTAATCAAAACTCAATAAATAAGCAAAATCCCTAAAAACTAATATCTATACGAATGACTAATCCTACCTAACAGTATTATAAAATAACCTACGGTCACTACGTACACTAACAAATATACTACCTATACTATAAAATTAAAATCTATACCTACGACTTATAAAATTAAACCTAAATAACTCTAAACACTAAAAGGAATAAAAAGGTCGCACAGATAATACTGCGGGTGACGTAACCTTCGACAAACTTATTATTTGCGGTTGGTACAGTAATCGGTCTAGGGATCGAACCGCAAAATTAAGTTTGTTTTTTATTGTATATACTTTTCCGGGATAAAAAGTACCCAGTGTGGTGCCCAGGATATTAAAGAATAATTATACTAAGTTTCATCGTAATCGAACCGGTAGTTTTTGCGTGATGCCTGAACAAACAGACAGACAGACAGACCGACAGACAGACAGACAGACAAAAATTTTTGTAATCACATTTTTGGGTTCGGTGTCGGTCTAGTAACACCCCCTGCCATTTATTTTTTTGATATTTTCAATGTACAGAATTTTCACTTCTACAGATTTATTATAAGTATAGAAAATGTTTTAATTATGCTTTGTACTCGTACTTGATTTAAAAATCTGATGGCGCCCGCCAAACAAAATGATTCATTCGCAGCCATTGTAGCCTTGTAGGATAATTAAAACCCACATATCGTGAAACTTAATCGTAAAAAATTACTCCAACTAATTAAACCATATTCCTAACAATCCGTTGTTATCATAGTGCATAGATACTGTCGAGTTCACTAATATATTGGCAGTGACAATGTTTCAAAATATTGTAAGTGTTAAAATGATCATATAGTTCTTTATAAATTTAACCATCAATAAAATGTTATCATACAAACTGTTGCTCTGTAAATGTTACGGTAGTGCAGTCAAAAATATTTGACTACTCTTCGGAACATAAATATCTAAATACTGTAGATTTCAATATATTTGGTGCAACCTAGGATTCCTAAATATGTATCTATACAGCTTTGAATATTCAACTAAATGGCCCCTACCATTAAATTTATTTTTGCTTGCCGGAGTAGAAGTACCTACGAGTAATAATGCAATGTTGCCGTTCGTAATAGGACTGTATCAATCTGACAACGCTGAGAGAGCTGTATTATTTGATTAATTAAGTTTTAGGAAATCTAAATCTTCTGTAAAGAGATTATTCAAAGAATTTAAGACAACAATTCGAGACATGTCAAATTGTCAATATATTTTTCATAGAAAAATTGCATAGATATTTCTGAACCTAACTTTGCGCTGAATAATATGAACAAGGAATTGCGCACAATTTTTAAAGTCTTTGTCTGTATAATATAATGTAGTCACATATTTATCATGTCACAGATTGTTTAGAATTTATTGTAAGGCAAAGCTGTTTAGAGTTTTATTAAACTTACCATTGCCTATATATTTTTGTTTCATGAACATGCTCAGATATTAAAGAACTTGACTGTACCTACCTACTAAACGAGTTCCCAGTCATGCATGTGAAAGTTTCAAGCGCCGGAGTCACGCGAACCGTCATTCAATTGCAACTTGTGAAATGTACCAACACTACCAGCAGCTAGCAAACTGTTTGCTGGATAACAATTTGTATGTATTTTTCAGTATATACGATGTGATATAAAGACATTTGGATACAAACCTCTGTATTGCAGATGATTGAAATGGTGAAAAGCGCCAGACACGTAAGGAATGTGATGAGTCTTTTTCGTGCACGAAACGCTGGGAATTCGTCAACTACACCTGCTATTATTGCTTCTATGGTGACGAACTGTAAACAGTCAAAGACGTATACTTACTATTATACGAAAACGAAATAAAAGTTTTTCAAAGTTTTCTCGTTATAAAATACATCAATCAGCATCAGCTTTCAAAACGATTTTGATCATGGGCATGTCGCCCAAATAGGTTAGGTAAAAGCTCACAATAAAAGTTTTCGTTTTTATTGGCGAAAGCAAAAATAACTGGATGCTATGCTAAGATATGGTTAAAAAAAACAATAATCCGTATAGTCAGGTACCTACCATTGAATCAATTCCCAGGAAAAACAACATAACAAAGAAAGTAACGGCCCAAAAATTAGGTGCTGGCATCATACTGACTGCGGCAGGGTAGGTAACGAAGGCAAGTCCAGGCCCTGCTGTGGCCACTTCACCCACGGGCACCCCTGACCTTTCCGCTGCAAAACCCAGCACGGAGAACACCACAAAACCGGCCCAAATACTTGTCCCACTGTTCACTAGAGGTATTATTACTGAAGACCTGGAACATTCAAAAACTCGTATAGTTGTTTTCATCATTGCATGTTAGCCGAATTATGGGATAAAGACAAACCTCAGGTTCCTGTAGTGGAATTTATTGAAACTAGCCATACTGATTAAACCACCCCATCCAGGACCTAACGAAAAAAATATCTGCGTAGCTGCGTCTGCCCAAACCTGTGAAGAACGTTTATAAAAATAAAGCACTAAGAATAAAATCACTAAAGTAATGTAGGTGAGAGATGTATGCACTTGGCCTCATTGCTATGTATAGATACTTACTTTTGGCTTCTTCAATTGCCCCCAATCCGGGAGGATATAGAACATTATGCCCTTCCAAGCGCCAGGCAATGTGACGCCGCGAATAAACAACACGATGAGCACCACGTA
This sequence comes from Apamea anceps, assembly GCA_951799955.1. Taxonomy (NCBI): domain Eukaryota; kingdom Metazoa; phylum Arthropoda; class Insecta; order Lepidoptera; family Noctuidae; genus Apamea; species Apamea anceps. The sequence goes on along the minus strand of OX637505.1, from coordinate 7,802,297 downwards.
AGGAAACATCACCGTGAAGTACACAATCTTCGAACAAAAATACACAGCGATTCAAAGAACTGTTGAGGAAAAGTATTATATTTCTTTTGTGATTGACAAAACGGCAGCGTGCCAAGAATGATCAATCGAAAAATTTTGGAAAGCTCACCTTTCCGACGCTCTTGACACCGTTACAGATGCAGAGGTAGACGATTATCCAACAGATGACGTTACACCAGAACACTGGCCACACAATATTGCCGATCTGACTAAGGCTAGGAGACATCCGTAAAAGACGAATGCTGGAAACATGAAAGATAGAAAATAAACGAACATACATCAAGCATTGAATAAGCTTCATGCATGATACATTAAATACACTTACTGAAAAAACTCATCCTCCGGCGTAGTGATAGACCCATTCGAGGTAAAGAAACTAGAGTTACCGCTTATCTGGAAATAATTCCTCCATTCGTAAGATACGATTATATACACAAATTGCTTAATCCATAAAGCTAAAATTACCCAACCTCAGTGCACTTGTCCGTATTCCAGGAATTGCCACAATTTTGCCAAGGCAAGGGTGAGCTCATTGAGTGATAAATGTACAGCACTGGATATGACATGATGGCTGAGAAGTACGTTACACCAATCACGTTTGCTATTATGGTCGCATAACCCGCTCCTGTCGAGGAAGAACTAAACATAGACATTGGAATCATAATCAAACTCAATGCCAAAGGAAATGTTACCTTTAAATAATGGGTTAATGTTGAAAACTGAAATGCATCCGGCACTAGCGAACTGTCCTAGCGTTGTTTCTAAATAAACAAGCGGTATGCCGCATATTACTAAAGTGAGGAAGTATGGAATGAGGAACGCTCCTGAAACAAAACCAAATATAATGGAAATATTATAAAGATATGCCCAATAAAACCGAAATTTGTGATCGGTGCAGTTTTATTAGAGCAGCACTTCAATCGGTAACAAATTATGGAAAACTTTGACTGTACATACGTTAATTTCAAACCACTTTGAATATGAGCCTAGATAGCTTGCGTAAGTTTGTGTATACTTTCCCAGCTCTCATTTGACAGACTATGGATTTAAGTTTGATTTAGATAGGACCATTTTCCTCCATTAGGATTAGGACGGTGACTACAAAACAAAAAGAAATCCAATTAAAAGAAGCAAAGGGAAGTAGACACTTACCTCCCCCATTCCGGTAACATAAGTAAGGGAATCTCCAAAGATTGCCAATGCCGACAGCGTATCCAAGACATGACAGCAAATATTCCGTCTGGCTCCCCCAGCGTTCGTGAGGAGTTCCAGCCATTAACACAAACAATCGACCGTTAGGTCCTTTAACTGATCCCGTACTGGGACTCCCGACTGTTGTCCATAAATTGAGGATATGAATACTTGCTATAAAACACTTTATCCGATTAACATGGGTCCTTTAAAAACAAGGATTTGATTCGTGACTGGCCAAGCCAGCTGATTTGTTGAGGTCTCATAAACGTTTATGCAATTTAAGCTGTTGACAATAGGATAATGGATACTATAAATAGTGCAGCTCAACGTATTGGATTGGAACCGGAAGGGATCGAAACCGTATTGAACCCAGCACTAAGGCTGTAGGTATATGAGGTGACCATGATTATAGACGAAGATAGTCGGCACGATTCTACACGAGATTTGGTGGTCCTAGGTTTAATAAAATGTCTTACTTCCTTGACATGAAAAATACTGATACAAAAGGCCAAAGGTGCTATTATAAATCTTTAAGGAAATGAAACGTATTTATTTAAATAACTCTAAAGCTTTATTTTACAAAAAATATTTATAAACATATTTTCATCTGTTGTGGGTTGGGTGCATAGAGCCACATTAACGATAATTTAGAAGACAATCAGCTGAAATCAAATGTCGCGACGCCAAAATAAGCCACACACGGCTCCATTTTAATTCTAATAGAATCACGACAAATATTAAGTCACTGTAATATGTCTGTTGTTTAATTTTTGTAAAGTATGAATTAGAATAACTGCCGAATTGATTGATCAGTCCATTCAGCACGCATACACGCAACCGCAGCGATGCTTCAAGTGCGCAAGGTCTTTTGCTGTCGAAACTTTGATAAGGCGCCGATTCCCTTGTTCACAAACTAAACTAAATTTAAGTTCAATGCATCTTTTTCTTTCTATTTAATTTAGAAAAGGACATAAGATAAATATTAGTTTAGTCCTGTCAAACTAGTCAGCGCCTGACGTAAATTGACGTATTTTTAGTAGCCATGTTGTTAATCACGTCTAATCTGTCTATGGAGTGTCTTAGTTTGACAGGACTAAACTATTATTTTATCTTCTGTCCTTTTCATAATGAAATAGAAAGAAAAAGATGCACACTTGCACAGAACTTAAATTTAGTTTAGTTTGTGAACATGGGAATCAGGGCCAATGACCATGAATTTGTTATTTTAAAGTATCAATACCGAAACCAAAGTGGCACGTTAGCTCATCCGGTATTACGTGCCGCGAACTGGATTCTGGACCCTCCGTTTTTCCTTTGACGGTTTTTGCTGTTTTTTCTACCTGACTGTACTGGAGTATCTGCGGAATTAAAGATTCTTTATTTCCATTGTGCAGATATAATATCTTGAAAAAAAAAAAGTTTAAGAAAATGCATGCAAGAGCAATCTCGTATGAATGTCTATTTTTGACATAAATATGATAAATAATAAAAGTATTTTCTGTTTCAATTCGTAAGTATCTTTGCGATTACGAGCTTTCCTTTAGCTGAATTACACCAGCATAGCTATTCACAATCATCCGACAGGCTAGCTTATCGAAAATGACACATTTCGATAAGCTGTGTCGATAATCAATCGTAATCTGAATCATTTTGAAGCAAATTGTTAATCCATTGCTAATTTGGTGCAAACAACGCAATGAATGTTGGTGAACTGTCAAAATGAAACCGATTCCGATTGATTGTCTGTTACGCAATTAGGGTGCAGCTGTCGAAAGACTAGCGGTTGTCTATTTTGAATTAAACTGACAAAATATTCTGGTTTTGGACTTGTGAACAGCGTTTAAAGGACTCCAACGATAACATTGATTGATGTTCGATACGGTACGGAAGTGAATCGAGTGGTTGTGAATGCGAACAGACGGCCTGTTTGTTTCGTATCCCTCGTCATTGAGGATATTTCATAATTATTGTGACTCATTTGCTTTTCACACATTTCGTTACCTACATCATTTTGGTTTGTCAACGAATTGCGTTTTCATTTCTGACCACAAAACTTTTTATAGAATTATCATATTTATGTTTAACATTGGCCTAGTATTACTATCATATTTCATTTTTAAGAGCACTTTTATATTGATATACTTACGCATTTACGACACATATATTTATGGCTTTTTAAAATAGAGTTCTATGATCTTGTTGGAAATTTATTCATGTCTATAAATCATTTGATAATATATGATGCGAAAAATAAGGCTCTTTATATACCCACCTATTACGAGAATAGTAAATACAAATTCTTTATTGTTGTATCGGATGCCCAGCGGGGTAATTGCGTAACACACTAACAGTAGAAATGGCTTTCATCTTGACAGTTCAACAATATTGATTGCGTTATTTACGTTGCTGAGCAGGCAAATTTTTTGAACATTTCGAGCAATGGATTAGCAATATCCTTCAAAATGATGATAGTGTGTTACGCAATTAGGGTGCTGTAACAAGTACGAACAATCGAGTGGGTTTCTGAAGGTCTGTAGCACGCAAACGTTCGCTCACACTTCAATAATACCTAACAAGCGAACCATATAGTAAAACTCTACAAATCATTACGAATAGGTACTGGTTTGATGGTTTGTTTATATTAGTAGATATATGTACTTGAGTCGATGATCATCGATCAGGTTACGCTACGCTTCCCACGGTTGGTCCGTGGATGGGCCATCTTCATATACCAAGACCCTTCCGTGCCTCGGAAAGCACGTTAAGCCGTTGGTTCGGCAGTCATTGGTGGTTCTTTGACAGTCGTTATGGGTCGTCAGAAGCCCGAAGTTCTGACAGCCAGTCTTACCAAGGGGTATCGTAGTACCCAGTAACTGGATTGTGGAGTTCAGATAGGCAGTCGCTCCATGTAAAATACTGGTATTCAGCTGCATCCGATTAGATTGGAAGCCGTCCCCAACATACATAGTTTGGAAACAGCTAGGCAGATGATGATGTACTTTAGTAGGTACATATATACAGCGTGGCGCTTTAATGGCGACATTAATTTAACACACGTATACGGTTTCGCGTTTTAGTTTTATGAATATATTTTAATTTAATTAAACATTAATATTTATTTATTTATTAACAATTTTAATGTCGCCATTGTAGCGCCACGTTGTATGTACATATATGACTTTGAAAATGCGACTTACAGCAAGGTCTCCATCTCCCCAATGGATCGCGTCATTGGTGCCAAGGGTTTCATCCCAGTGGAAGTGTTGGCCGGGCTGGCTCCAATCTGGGCACTTGAGAGCGCATCTGATCGTAGCCAAGGTCACTCTCATCTCTCCCGGTGTTTGCAGCGCCATGTTGCTCACCTTCTGTTTGCCCGCTTTTTGAGGCGCATGCGTCTGTTAGAAAAGGGAGTATAGTTCAATCAAACTTTATTTTTGAATTGGCCTAATGAAGACGCCTCGACCGTAGTTAGATAGGGTAATTATCGAAGTGGTTTGTTTTAATCTGAGAGGATAACGCAGTTATTCTGTTGAAATTATCCCATTGTCGATAATTTAGAGTTTAGAGATTATTGGACTTCTATATCGGTGTTTAGAAAATGTCTGTGTTACACCTTAATTGGGTAGTTGCCTGGGTAAAACAATAATAATTATATTTAGTGCGTCAGTTAGATTATCGAAAAATAATGGACACGTATTTTTTCTTTTATCAATCGAACAAAAAAGACAAAGATAAAGCGCGTCAAAATTTGAGGGGGGGGGGGGGGTGTTTGGGTAATATTAATTTTTTTAGGAAAATAGCCTATTGCGTAACACATTTTCAATCTGAATCTAAATCATTTTGAAGGATATTACTAATCCATTGCTTCATATGTCGAAAAATTTGTCTGCTCAATAACGTAAATAACGTAATGAATGTTGTCGAACTGTCAAAATGAAATCCATTGCTACTGTTTACACAATTACCCCTTGGACCAACTTTGTGCAAAGCTGCACTACACCGCCGATCACGAGTTCACAAACAGCAGCTTTTGTCTACAAAACCGAAGAGTTAAAAAAAAATGTAGGCATAAATGTATTCTTTTTGTCTAGTTAAATCGAAAACTTACAACTGTATAAATCAGTCTGATGGTAATAATTGATCGGAAGGTGTCCCTCAAGGCGGTCAGGTCGGGACAGAAGATCTTGAGGGTGGGCTCCTGGAAGTTCATCATTTTGTTCCACTGCACCCTGTTGCTCTCAAACGTGGTGAAGTTGTGAATCTCTCGGGGATTCCTCATTACCATGGTACTGTACATGTCTGTCGCCTCGGTCGTTGCTTCGTCTTCAACAGCTAAAATGGTTGTTTACTTCGAGTACAATCCCGTGGTGGTCGAACGTTTCTATCTAACTTTATAAGCATGGTGGTAAATGAATTTTAAATGAACAGCGATTAAATTCAGTTTCCTCTGAAGGACGCCCAGTTTTTTTGTAGTCAGAGGCATGGTCGTTGTCAGAGGCACTAATTGCAGATACTGCTAATTACAGCCCAGCCGTCGAGGGATACCGTTCCTGACATCTGAGGGGCAATTCTCGCAATTGTAAGAACTTCCACAGTCTGATCTCGGTCTCAATCTGTTAAAAATACCTCTAACTTGCCAACATTTTTGTCAAGTGTTTAACATTGATTATCGCTGAGATGAGATTGCGATTAGATTTGAACGTTTTTAATTACGGGAATTGGACTTCTGTAAGTGGGATATTTCTAGTAGCTATACGCTGTCTACTAGGTTAACCGTTTTTTGACAGATCGAACTAGTGAGCAATTACTTATACGTTTTTTGTCAAAACTGATACAGTATTTTAATGTCTGTAAGAAGTCATAAATAAGATAATTTAATAAGATTAGGCAGTTTATATATTTATTTTATTACGCATTTTAAAGTTAACTTTTATGTAATCTGGAATAGTTACGTTATAAGGCAGCTGTCAAAGAACGGTTGACCTAGTGGACAGAGTATGATACAGATCAAATTCGCAAAACACGTATTCGTTTGTATGAAACTGACAGGTGCCAAGAACGCATTCTTTCGTCGGTCGCACTGTAGTATGAACTGATGGGGAATTCTTCAAGTGATCTTTGAAACATAAATGGTAATAAACTCGATAGACACAAGGGAAACTTACTTGGAGTAATTTTACTTAAAACGGGCACAGAGGGCAAAGGAGCCCATTCGTCATCTTCGGGTGGCGGCAACATTTCTATGAGAGATTCATTTCTTCGAAACATTAGGAATTTCCTCCTCACTACGTCTAGCAATGGTATCTCCAGCTCTACGTGGAAACTCGTGAGTACTCCCTGTTGAAAGGGTGAAAATAATACCGTAAGAATCAAAACCTGCCAAAGGTCTTCTTAGTCGGTGGGTGCCTCCTGAATGTTGTTCATCATGCGAATCAAAGCAATTCATACTAATCTACCCTCGGCAGTCACACTGACAGCACTAATAAGTCAGGGGCGTTCCTTAAATGTAACTTATACAGGCTGGGCAAATAAGAGGTATACACTTTATTTTTAAAATTTTATTCTATGAAATATTAAAATTATTAAGTATTTTTATTTAAATATAGCATTATAATAGGGCCGGCAATTCAGTATGGAAATTAATCTCAGACAAATGTCCACCTCTAGCAGCATGGCAGATGTGAACCCTTTTCACTGCGTTTTTCATGAAATTTTCACACATTTCCTGCGTTATTTCAGTGACTGTGTTTCAGATATTTTGTTTTAATTCTTGAAGGTTTATTGGCCTGTTAGCATAGACACGTTCCTTTAGATAGCCCCACGAAAAAAAGCCAGGAGCTGTTAAATCCGGAAATCTTGGGGACCAATCAATATCACCGTTTCTCGAAATTAATCGACCCGGAAACGTTCTTTTTATTAATGTCTTGATTGTGGCTCGTCCCGTATGACATGTGGCCCCGTCTTGTGGAACCACATGTTTCCTAAGCCAAACTGATTCACTTGATGTAAGAAAACTGACTTATCTGTTACAATTTAATCACTAAACGAGTTATTGTTAGCCGCGAAGGTAAGTGATTTCTAAGAAAAATTGGTCGCAATTTTCAGAGTTTCCGCAATACATAATTGGGTTGAGTAGAATGTTTTAATAATTAAAACACTTTGTTCAGTCGTAAAACGCTCCATAACAATCGTATCTACATACCTACATAAAATAATTTTCATGAAACAACTGTCATATTTGCCGCCAAAACAAAATGGCGATAAAAAATAGTTGTACTTAAACCTCCAAGTTGCCCACTCTGTAAAACTATTCTATAACACTTTCTAGGACATTAGAAACACTAGATTTATGGCGATAGCCGTCAAAAAATTAAAACTTTCATTGTGCCTCGTTTACCGTGCCGGAAAGGAACCAAGTTACCTTTTCGGACTTCGGTGGTTGGGGAATGGACATAATTCGAAAAACAGTGAAATTAAAGTATGCAGATCGTAAATCATCTGGATGTATTTCCACAGGTTCTGTTAGTACTGGTAGTGGTCTGTCAGTTTCGAGGATTTCGCGGCAATCAAGCCATCTTAAATTTTTCAATTTCGTCAAAGTAGCACGAGCATATCCAGCACAGACCTAAAAAGTAAAAAAAAAGGGATAAAAATATATTAATATATATTTTTTATATAACGTATTCCAGTAAGCGCCATCTGGTTTAATCATCGCGTACTATTTAGTAACCGTGTACCGTACCGAGCATGGGTTTCCCGATAGCTGCAGCCCACTAAGATTTGGCAGTCGTGCCACAGCTTGGAGTACTGGATCCAAATGATAGATGTCGTTGTCCGACAAATCTAACACCGTCAAATTGAAAGGTAGCAATCCTATTGCATCGATGTTTTCTGGAAACCAGGACAAGTTATAACACTTTATCAGAAATATTATTACAATTAATTAATAATAGTAGGTACAGTATTACCGGAGTTTATAAAGTTCTTGGCCAAACCCAAGTATAGCAATTCAATGGGTAAATATTCAGCAAATCCTGATACATCGCTGAAATGATTTGTTTGAAGCTCAAGGCTCCTGACAGATGGTGGAATAAAATCTGTATTCAAACTAGCTAAAAAGTTTCCGCATAGGTTAAGAGATATCAATTTCTTATACTCAGCTAATCCTTCGTCTAATTCAGACATCTGAAAAAAAGTGATGAAGGAAGCATAAGTATATTTTTGCCATCAAATGAATAAAATGAAATGTATATTTTTGGCGTGAATGAGCGTGAGGAAAGTAAGGACACGTGGATAACTAGTTTCACGCCAAACCAATTAGTAATGACTTTCGAAACACATTATTGATGATTATTAAATATTACGTACGTATTGAAAAAAAAAAACGGGTTGCACTCCGGGAGTGCCGGCAGAAGTGAAAACTTGAATATTAACCATAGATATAGGAAAGAAGATTAACGTTGTGCATTTTTGATATTTTGGAATGCGGTCTACTTTCCCTCCGTCTTACGAATTTTCGATCAGGTCACGTGTCCTCACGCGAGTTTAACATTTTTTACCCATCACAACAAAAGTGCATAACGCCGCTAAAGAAGTTTTCACTTCAAAAAACTGTTGTGAGTATTAAGCTGTGACACAGTGAACATTATCGCACTCTATGGTGTTAAATTGCTTGTAATATAAAAAAAAATTACAAGTTGTAAGAAACTCATTTAGCTATAACGAAGCAGCACTGGCAATCAATTAAATAATATATCAGCTATTAATCAGTATTTATGTTGCATACGAACGATCACATCAGTAATGGAACATCGTCTTGTGGTGTTCAGTGTGTTGAAAATTATTTACCAAAACTATGAGTTATGGTAAGTGCGGCCCCCTTTTTACCAAGTCACCATTCCCACATGGATTCCAGTGCGACTTGACATTTTTTTAAATCATTGGTCGACTGTGGCTTCGCGCTGCACCTGAGCTGTGAGTGCTGTGACGAACGGAATTATAGGAAATTCATCAAGTCGTCCTGTAAAATTATTTCAGGTGACAGTTTAAAGTGCTTGTGGTACAGACGCCAGCACATCAAGCTACTACAATCTGTCAAATTTCTTCAATAGATTTTCAACTTTATCGTTAGAGTATTAAGGTTCAAGGTTGATTGGGAAAATGTGACAGTTTCGGGTAGGTTGACCTGCTGGCGTCTGTACATGTGGATAGCTCCATTTAAATTCTGAACAAAGCTTCGTTGATAGATACCTACAATACAAGCCACGAGGATTTAGGTCAGGACGACTATCTTTGAGTATCTATTGTTACGACACAATTGGTACGGTGTATTTAAATCCTGAAAAAACTACAGACTATAGTTTGACCGAAACTGCTGTACCGCGCCTTAGGAATGCGCGGCGAGGCAGGAGGAATGCGTGGCGAGGCGGGGGGTGGGACGCCGTGAGCGATGACGAATGAGCGGCCTGCACTGCCCCCCCGTCTCGCCGCGCACATACCGAAGGCGCGGTACAGCGGTTTTGGTCAAACTATAGTTATACTTCAGTGTTATTTATTTACTTACCTCAGAATCATTCACTCGTAACACGTTCACCATTTTCATAGCATTTCTCAAGATCTGTCGATCACCTGATTTTACGCTATATTTAATCAACTTAACTAAGTCGTCTGTGATACAGTTATCGTTGTAAAAACATATTTTCGCTTCATCATTTGCGAATTTTTCATTGTCCCACAACGCTGCTGGTAACAGGAACTCCCAATGCTGCTCAATAGTCAGCCCAGACTCCTCGTCAAGGAAGCCGTGTATAATGCTCTTGCTTATTTTATTTTCTACTGCTTGAGAAAAGGTGACCCTTGGTATGTCTTCTCTTTTACATAGGGCCTTGTGACTGCGTACTGCGTTAGAGATAAGTGTCCAATCTACGTCAGTTTCTAAACGCGTTTCAAAACCTAGTCAGACAAAGATAAAAGTAGATTTCAATACCGTTTTATGGTAATCAGGTGTGTACCTGATACCTCCCTTTTCAAGGTATTTTAATGTGTGAACGATGTTTATTAGAAATGCATTATATGCAATACATTATAAGACGATCGTAGAGACGAGGTATACATTACAAGACGATCTTCCTGAAAAACCAAACAAGAATAGTGTGCTCATAGATGGTTCAGAAGATATAGCTCCTGTAAACGGTAGATTGTTGTCAGTTCAGCCGGCTGATGGTAGTAATGCTGCTAACAAATGATTATATTACTCTGAACAATCTTTGGTTGCAGTAGATTGAATTAAAAAATGATTAGTTCAGTGTCCAAGATATACATATCTTTAACCCTTCACAGGCATAATGTGGTAGGTACTTATAGCCACTATAATTTTTTTCAGAATTAATTACCCTGATTCTATTTATAGTTTTGCAAAGTTATGAAGCATTGAATGTACCTACCCTCTAAAACATCTTCAGGAACATAAACCAGACTAGAACTACTGATTGCCTGTCGTATAACTGTAGGTGTTGCTTTTCTAGGTGCCTCCTTAGGCTTTGGAGGCATAATATATCTTTAAATTAAACTAAAACCAATAACAACACTAATTTGCATATAATTGAGTAATGGTCGTTCATTCATATTTTTCCAAAAAAAAATATGCCTGCTGTAGGACAACCCACAACAAGCCGGTTTAATTCGATCTACTAAATGCGAAATAATTTAATAAACAAAACTAGTGCTACTTTGACGTATGGCTGTTAAAATCACAGATGAATAAACACAAAAAATATTGAAATTAGAGGTTGTAATGTACAGCCACAAAAAGGTTTTCAAACAATTTTCCTTTTACATAAGTAGATGTCGATAAAACAGTAGGTATTAATGAGCTTTCAATACTGCGCGCTAGGTGTCGCTAGCTAGAATAACTAAGAACTATTTTTTAATTTTGTTCCAACCCATGTGGTTTGTCACAATCTGTGGCACGGTTTCGCGACAGACAGCTGCCAATGAGTACGTAGAATAAGAATTATTTTGTTATTTTACGGAATGACAACAATAAATGAACGATAAATTATTTATTAGGCAGACTTTGAGGTGTTGTATGATAGTAAACTCAAGGTTATTGTAAACTTTTGAGAGAAATAGTCGCGTGTGATAATGTAAATATTATTTCTTCCTAGTGCAAATTCTTGAATGGTTTGATTTATGAAGTGACATTGACATGTGATTGCGCGGGAATTTCAAGTTTTACGGCGACCGACCGTAGAATCTTTCGCCGATGGGTGTTCGCGACGGTGTTTTCTTGAAGTTGTGTTGAGTGAAAGTGAACTGTGCAATGCGGTTGTGTAGCTTTGGTGACGTTGTTCTTGCCAATATATGTGCATGCCCTTGCGAGGTTGGCAAGATCCCATATATGCGGACTATTCCTTTTGTTTACTTCCGTCACTAGCGAACTAACTACGAATAAATTCCTTTTACGTACAAGCTGAGGTAAGTTAATCATTTTTTAATTTTATTCCCAAAAAAGAAAAAAAAAGGTATAAAATGCAAGCTGTAGCTAATAAATGTAATAAAATGCTCTGATATAGAATGTGTGACCTATGTGTTGTGACCGCAGGCGCGGTCCGAGGGGTGGGGGGGGGGTCGTGGGTGTCTTGAGCCCCCCACAATCATTCAAGCTGTCGAGTCTGCATGATTTACTTGCCTTACTAACTTACTACTTGGTGAAAGAAAATCTTGGGCTGCGACCGCGCCTGTGTGACCGTGGTTGAAAAATAATTATTGTTTTCAATTTACGATCGCTACGAATTAGAAACTAGGTACGGTCGGCAACGAAAGTTGATAAACAGTTACATGTCATCTAAATTCTTGACATAAAACTATTCGATACACTGCTTTTCAGCATTATTTTAATGTAATAGTAACTCCTTACACACATCTGAGTTTTTTTTTTAATTCTGTGTAATCATCTCCTTCTATTCCATGTCTGTGATTATTTTTTGTGAAAGAACACAAAACTTTCCAGCTGCCAATACCTACACTACCTACAGAGCCAGTGTTTTTGAAAGACGAGCCATCCCCACAGACCTGAGGGGATAGTATTAATATCATCAGTTCATTTAGGGATTTTTCCAACAAAAACCTGTCCATTCGAGATTTTGTACTCCATATATTAATAGCCGGGAATTGTATTCGGAAAATAAATCAATCGTGCAATTGTTACGAAAAATTGATTCGCTGTAGTATTTGCTAAAAGCGATCTCCTTAATATACATCCAGAGGTTTGTTTTATAAGTTTTCGTAGGGATTTTCTCCACACATAATCAGCCTATAATGTTCCCACTGCGGACACAGGCCTCCTCTCTGTACGATGGAACGGGCCATAATCCACCACTCGGGCCCAGTGCGGGTTGGTGGATGTCTCATGTCTCCGATTTTTTGGTTCTAGGACATGCCGGTTTCCTCACGATGTTTTCCTTCACCGTTTTGAGAGCAGTGGTGATGAAATTAAGTGTACAAAGTAAAGTGCCTGGCTGGGTTCGTAGTCACGACCTACAACTCCAGTTGGGGCCGATAGCACTGGACCACCACTGCTCTTATTTTCTCCATGCTCTGTGAACATTTCCAAACTCTAGTTTTTCTCAATCATGAATGCAGACTGCGTAGGTTACATTACCGGTTTTAGGACATACATTCCAAAGTTAGCAGTCTTTTGCTCGTGGTTATCGACCTTACAAATCAATCACGAGGTAACCAACCACGAAGACCAATCGTATTTCTGATCTATGACATTAATCTCAAATCAAGTCTACTACCGATTTTAATTCTGTTAGGCACGGCGATGTCACACTTTCCATAATCGCGCATGCATTCATGTAGGAATGCGGTTCAATCAATGTCACATTTTTTGTAAATGCCTTACAAAGGTATGCCAATCTCAACAATACCAATATTTTTAAGAACCGGTTTCTTGAACTCATTTAAAATCAAAGACAGCCTTGAGTGTCTAATCCATGTCTTAAAATAGCAAATGCTTGTACTTAAAAACATTGTATTAATTTCGAAACTTCGCTATGCAATCATAACCTGTATCATTGAAATGAAACACGTTATGACTACATTGTAGATTGTATTCCTGCAATAACCCCAATATCTTCCATTCATGTGTATGTCAACAGTTAAATTATACTACCTATACCTACCAGCCTGTCATTGTCTCTAATCAGGACAAAAGTCTTATCTTATATGAAAAATGCAACAATGATGTTCACGTTTGTGTTGGTTACTTTTAAATTATTGTATGTTCAGGTTGTTTTCCTTCACCTTCAGGTAGAGGTGGCTGAGATTAACTAGTTTAGTCTCAAGAAAAAGTTACATTGCCACTTCCTAGTTTTAAACCTGCAGCACATGTGCCTGCAGGCTCTGGGCCTTCATATTGTGACTTAAATATAATATTATTTGAGGTTGTTAATGTTATAGTTCATCGTCATAAAACGAGTCCTCAAGGTGAGGGCCGACAATATACGAGAGACTGTATCTGATTCAAGAATGTCCGAATGACACTGTGAATATAAAAAAAAAAAACAAAAATAATGGCCAGTAGGTATCTGTCCACATATTTGTATCTGATTTTGCTTAAGCCAATCGTTTCCACGCGTTATCAATGCTTATTACTATTAGATTCTTAATTCTTAAGCATATCAATCATGCAAGAGCGTAGAAAAATTCCATTATATATGACGTAAACGTAACTACGTCAATCAACTCGGCCATAACCACTTCAATGTTTTTGTCAGTAAAATTAAAACGGTGACGTTCTGCTAATTAATGCAGGTATTATTATCCATGCTAACAGGAATAGTAAAAAAATGTACTGTTTAGATCCCAAATAAAGACGATGACGATATACAAGTCTTTTAGAGGCAAGCGCCCTTGGCGCGCCACTGCTAAGCACGAGGTCGAGGTCTTAGGTTTTCTCAAGAGTAGCCCAGATTCAGGGTGTTCGGTTGATGGCAATAGGCCCTATTACATGGGACATAAAACGTTTACAAAATGTAGGTGTTACCTCCGCCGAACTCTACGGGAAATACAGGCGTCATTTTATAACCATATTATTTCAACAGGTCGCAAAATCAAGATGCAGCCTTCATTCACAATGCAGGAAGGTGGTTTCGGGGTCGGCGACTACGCAGTCTTCGGCGTCCTGTGCGCAGTGTCATGCGCGGGAGGACTGTGGTACAGCGCAGTCGGCTCGAAGGTCAAAAAGGTAGTGGATGTAAAGGACTACCTCCTTGGTGGAAGAACATTGTCCACCTTCCCTGTTGCTATGTCACTTATTGCCAGGTGAGATATTTGTGGAGATGGTCCCATTTTTATTAATTTTGGAAGAGCGAATAGGTTTCTTGTGGGTTATATCCAATGTAGAGCTTACTATCGCTTATCTTCATGCAAGATCAAGGTCAAAAGTGGTTTAAAATATTTCGTTCTACAAATCAAAACGTCTCATGTCCTATTAATTTAATCCTAGCCTTGAGAAATGACATGTAGTGAAGCTATATTTTTCTAACAGACGAAAAAACGAGGAGGTTCGCTAGTCGATACGTAGGTATATTTTTATAGTTTCGTGTAGTCATGAAATTCATGACACAGATGTCTTTTAATGTCAATGAGGTTTTCATGACCTACATTGGGTAAGTAAGAGATACGTAAATTAAACATGGCGACTTAAGCCTTTTTTATGTTTTTTTTTTTTAACGTTAAAATGATTTACAAAATTATTTGAATGAAAAGTAGTTGTATTTTATTATTATAAACTAGCTTCTGCCCTCGACTTCAAGCAACTTTCTTAATTTCTTTTCCGGTAAGAATCTTCTACAAGGTAATAGAAAACTTATAAAAAAGATGGATGAAATCGGTAAAGTCGTTCTCAAGTTATGGCGTGACCAAGGGAAATAGGGATTCATTTTTATATATATAGATTATGATAAAGAACCCGAATACAAAACTTTAGGATCCAGTTAATGATGATTAACATGTGAATTTGACTTGGCAATGATTTGACAATACATATAAGAACTAAAGTTTTCAGCCCTAAAGTTTTAAGCTTGCAATGCGTCTAGGAAACTGCCTTGATTATAAAACTAATTAAAAATAGTCTGTGTCTGACCAAATGTTTTATTTCAGTTACGTCTCCGGGGTGACGATATTAGGGACACCGGCGGAGATATACAACTACGGAACACAATACTGGCTGGTGGTGATAGGAGTAACCTTGAGTTGTATTGCAGTAGTCACGATCTACTTGCCTGTCTTCTGCACACTCAGGCTATCTTCGTCTTATGAGGTACGTCGTATTTATGCCGTTTATGCTAAAAATGCAATTTTTTCGTCAATGTGTCTTCTTTATCCTGAGGGGTTATTTCGTAACACACTAACAGTAGGAATGACTTTCATGTTGACAGGTTAAACACATTCATAACGTTATTTACGTTGTTGAGCAGATAATTTTTATATTTGGATATTCGAACATATGAAGCAATGTATTAGCAATATCCTTAAATATGATTCAGACTGAGATTGCTGTCTACTTCCCAGTCTCAATATAACAAACACCTTCTATTGCTGGTTATAATTATGGCTGGTCGATGAATCTGAAGTACATGCATCTTGTGTATAGGTTTTTCTTACGGGTCGCTCCCGTTTGGTAACGCTCCCGTTTGGCAACGCTACATATACTTACCTATAGCGGTGTATCACCAGGTTCAGTCAGTATGTTAAGTCTAATTTTTAAGGAATTTAAATATTTGTTTGAAATGAAATAAGTAATTTAATTATTTAAACCAAGCAAACAACATACGTTAGTATGTATGTACAATATACAATAGTAAACTTTATTTATAATGTGTCTAATTGTGACAATTCTTCACCCCTTTTACTTTTTTTTAATAAAGGTGGGTCACTACTACCTCCAGATTCTGCCATGGTACTTACCTACCAAAGCAAGTAATGAAATTAGTATACTTATTGTTGTAAACTACGCATTTTGAACTAATAGCTATTACATACATGATCTTTTCTTTCAAACTGTAAGACAGAGATAGAATTAACGTGAAAGCACATTAATTATGTCTGTTTCTGTCTAACAGTTTCGCAAAGTATTGTCTTAAAACCGAATTGTTTACAGCTTAATAACAATCACTAAGGATAAGGGCGTACGTCGAACCTTTTTGTACCTGCATTACTTTCGTTAGAATTTTTTACCTGCTATTCTTAAAGATGGTCATTTAGATAAGTTACTTAAATTGTATTCTATGCAGTACTTAGTCATTAATATGGTAGTTTTAAAATGTAGAAAATAAAATGAATATTAAATAAATTCGGCACACCAGAACTTTTTACTCTGACTGTACTTTATACGCTCAGGTACGTAATATCTACAAACATAACCAATGTATATGTAGCGTTACCAAAAGGGGGGGGGGGGGCTCTTTTACTTGCATATTTCTAGCTCTATAATGCTATGCAATATTGAAGCAACACGACGATCAAACGAATCTTAGTTGAATTTATGCCTAAACGTACAACTTATTACGCCAACAACTACAGCATTACTAAAACAACTAACAACAACTAGAGGTGGTAGTTTTTGCAACTACAGAACCCAATTTGTAATTTTTCAAAGACAAAAAATATGGCATACTTCAACCGAATGGACAGCTATGGCTGTCTGGCTGGTAGGTACAGACGTCAGCACATCAAGCTACTCGAAACTGTCAAATTTTCCCAATCATCCTTGAACCTTATGCTTTAGCGATAAAGTCGAAAGTCTATTAAAGAAATTTGACAAATTGTAGTAGCTTGATGTGCGCCGTCTGTACCTAAATGATAATTCCAAAACCACAAACATAAATCACTGAAATAATTAACTTTGAATGCCTAAGATTGTATACCAATGAAATATTAATAACGTCGAACAACGAGATGTCTGTGCTCGAATAATTTATCTTATGTCCGTATAGATCTTATCGTTGAGGTGATATATCACGAAATGACAACCATTTTGCACTGGACTTTGCCCTCGCGCAGCAAAAAACGCGCGGGTTTAATGTGACTGAGAAGTCGGAGGACTGAGTTAATAGCATGCATAGAATTGTTATTCATTTTTATTATCAATAGATGTAGGTAGTTTTAAATAAATAGGATTTGAATGGCTAGCTAGGTATATGGCGATACTTAGGTTGATTAAATATTATTTCAAGCGCTGATTTTTTTTATTATTGCAAGAAAATGTCTGTACTTACTAAGGTAAATTGCAAAAAGACAGGATAAGTCTTACATATGCCAGTTTTGGGGGGACGAGATTTACTGAATGGGCGATCTCCGAAGCCACCGTAAAAATATGACTTCGTTCAAAAACACTATATAAAAAGGATTCAAAAGTTGGTCAAAGCGGTTTTAAATTAAATAGTTATTCAGCTGGAACGTAACTAGAACATTATGAAGTGTTCTGTGACTAATAAAATTATAATATAATAGGTAATATGTATTATTGTAAAATTGTAATAATATAATAAGCGTATAAAAAGAAGATAAGATAAGAGAGAGAGAGATAGAGGATAAGATTATTATAGTTTTCATCAAATAATCCGCTTTATTATATATTATAATATTACCTACGTAAACCGATGTCATAAGATTCTGCACCGTTCCTGAAAGGCCATTGTTTGTTTCAGTACCTAGAGCTACGGTTCAACAAGAATGTCCGCGCGTGCGCATCCGTGTTGTTCTTACTCGACGAGGTAAGTGCATTTGCTTAATTTATTATACTCTACTCACTGTTACTCTAGTACATTATCTTTGATTTTATTATGCGAAGGTAAATACATAATTTAACTTTGTTATATCACTGTAAGTATGAATTTGTTAAATCGCCATGGGAATTGAGACTGTATGCCCTGGCTGGAGGCTTTAATTTAGTAAGGCAACCACAGGATAGCCCGGTTATGCAGACGACAACCTCCTACTCGTAGGTTGACCTGCGAGATACCATTCAGAGAAAGATTCCATTAAGAGAGGCATTTAGAGGAAGAAGACATGCTTTTCTCACCCTTCATAATGGGATAAAGACAGGACGATGTCTTTCTCGATTGATAAAGTTTTCAGTTATGCCTATTTTATGTTGCAATGTAGTTAAAATGAAGGTATGTATGTGTTTATCGATTTGGCA
This sequence comes from Apamea anceps, assembly GCA_951799955.1. Lineage (NCBI taxonomy): Eukaryota > Metazoa > Arthropoda > Insecta > Lepidoptera > Noctuidae > Apamea > Apamea anceps. The sequence continues at coordinate 7,783,852 of OX637505.1, read as the reverse complement.
AAATTAAACAAAATTGATTGAATCCTAAATGAAGAAATAAATGTTGTCTTTTAAAATATGTGTACAGTTAACAATATCCACGTATGGAATATATTTATTACTAAAAAACAAAGCAAGGGCCTTGTCTACTATACAAATGCACATAACTCACGTATAGGAAACAGGAATATATAATTATTATGTCATGAAAAACTGTTACCACGTGCCCTTATTAGTTTATCTGTATAAAACAGTTCATATGCGGATATCGAGGGGCATTGAATGATAATATGTATAATAAAAATGATAACATATGAACATGACATAACAGCTTCAGGGGTACCTACGTAGATAGATAGATAACTCTTTACAAAGTCTTAGGCCACGATGTATAAACGTTACTTAGCACGTACAGACGCCAGCACATCAAGCTACTACAATCTGTCAAATTTCTTTAATAGATTTTCAACTTTGTTACTAAAGCATTAAGGTTCAAGGTTGATTGGGAAAATTTGACAGTTTCGGGTAGCTGGACCTGCTGGCGTCTGTACTTTCGCTAAGCGTTATTCCTGTGATATCCGTGTTCCTGTCACTGTCGCTCAACTTTCAAACTGAAAGTGTATGATAGTCTATGTTAAAGCACTTTTTTTTTTATAAATGGTATCTCGCAGCTGCTTAACGGGACTTGCCTGTGGGTGTCTCACTAAGTTCAGGCCTCGAGCCCGGGCTTAAAACCTTAAAAACTAAGGGGCTACAAGCTATAAGGGCACCTCCTATGGGGTAAGGACCTCGGATTAGGGTTTCACTGGATGAGTGCAGCAAAGGACAGGCTGGATCAGATTATTGTTAGCACGTGCTAAGAAGGTAACGTATATAGATTTCGAACTTAGAGATACTATCGATATCAAAGGTAAAATTGCGATTTGGTTGACTAAAGAGAATGTTGAAGAGATAGTGTCTGACTGTCAATCAAGTGGACTTAATGTAGTTTTATTAATCAGAAAGCGCAACCTGATTACTGTTAATATGATTAATCCTACTTTTTTACGGTAAGTCACACTTTCCACTACCAAAAAGCCCACCAGTATTGATTTCTTGGCTGCATTTTTTTGATTATGTAAACTAGATCGCTGTCCGTCTATCTGTCTATTCATAGAGAAGTGTTGGACATAAGTAGGTATGTCAAAAGGAGTACAAAACCGTAGCAAGACTACTTAACTATAGAAGTGTAATGTCCCACATCAGTACACTTCAATTGATGATGTAATGAAGCAGCCTTGACGTCACTTCTAGGCATCACGTAAAAAGTATGAATTAGGTACTTAAAGATCATTTATTATTGTTTTTAATTAAATTCGCTCTACAATGCTGATACCTTGCTTTGGTATTATTGTAGTTACTGTAAATATTCTGGCTTTAAAGTAGGTACTACCTTGAAGTGTATTAAATTATACAATTGTTTAAGTTTTCAATTCGTTTTGACATGTTATACTACATGTTCTATTAACGTTTAATGAGTAATATTAGTAGGTACTGTTATCGCAATATAAGTATATTTGCAACATAAAAGCACCAAATATAATGTCCTTGACCGAATTTCGGCCATGGCGACCAATTTCAATGGAGACCAGCCTTCGGCGCGACAGATATTTATTTAGGTCCTTTTACAAAGTAATACATTTACAAACTTATAAATACTTAGTAGTACCAGTTCTTAACAGATTGGCTTAAATACTAATATAAAGCTAGTTTAATTTATACATTTTTAATTACCTATGAAAGGTGCGTTGGTACTGACATTATAACTTGTAGCGACCTGCCTGAGCTAGGCTAATAAAACCTGTGTTTAAGGCCATCCCCATACTAAGCGATCGATGCGATTATGGTCCACAAGCATAGTATAAAGAGAGGCACAAGTGTGTGCGTAGCACAGCTAGGTGCACTCTCTCTTCCCTCATTCTCAAAATCCGATGGGATGGCCTTCCGACACGACCGGAGAGAGATCAGGCGTAGAGCCAACGGCTTAACGTGCTTACTGAGGCACGGGGGTATCACACCGCCAACTTCCAAACTCCGGGCTGTTACTAAGAAATTCCCGATGGAAAAACCCATGAACACTTATTCTAGTGTAGTTACCTAATATACCAAAGCATTGAAGCACATAACTGTTTGTTTACAAACTAAGTTTTTTGTTCTTTACACAAGTTTCAATAATTAATTTGAGGAACTTGTTAAAAGTCCACTGAACTCGTACTTTGTACCCAAGTAGGCAAACAACTTAATAGTTAAATAATGTCTCTTATCCAAACATTTGTTGTGTACAATGACGTAGGTGATGAAGTTTACCTAACTTATTTTAGCACCCAACTGTTCTTTTGGATTGTTAAAGTAACACACTATCAATCACAATCTGAATCACTTTGAAGGATATTGCTGATACATTGCTTCATATGTTCGAAAAAATTGTCTGCTCAACAACGTAAATACTTAACGCAATGAATGTTGTTGAACTGTCAAAATGAAAGTCATTCCTATTGATAGTGTGTAAAGTGTGTTACGCAATTACTCCGCAGTTTAACTGATTGAACCTTTTGATACCATTGATCTTTTAGGTTTGAAATTGGTATTTTTGCAAACTACAGCAGTCAGCAGGGGAGACCGAGGAGGTTTGTAACAATTTTGACGCCAGTGGACATTATCTCAGCCGAAAACAGCCTTAGCTCTATGCACGTGTTAGAATCCTATAGCTAGTTCTATCCTCTATAGAATTTTGATAGAAAAAAGGTACAAATTATCTAGCTGAGATAAAAAACTAAATACTTAAATTAAAATGAGTCGTTATGCCACCACTCCTCTCCCAGTAGTTGTGACAGACGTGGAGGGAAGATAAGACACAGGTGGTTTTTGAGATGTAAAGGAAATAAATTAAATTTAAATGGACGGATAAATAAATGTAAATAAGCAACATTACTCAAAAATAAACTTTCAATCGTAAGGACGATTCACAAAAACCACATTATTTTAAGATTTTAATAACTGAAGGTTGAACGTTCAATCTTCTGTCCATATTCTCTATGATTATCAGTAGAATGATTCAGTCTAGATCTCGCAAAAACGTTGTTACCTAGACTGTGTGACTGTTACCAATACAGCTTACCTACACTGTTAAAATAAACATATTATGAATGTATCTTATATAGTGCCGAAGACGTCAGATTTATTAACCTCAGTTAAGTAAGTACGAGTAAAATCAGCAATTCTTATTAGTATACGTAAGGTCGTTCGCTCCGCTGTCACATCGGACTTTGACCACGCGGTGTCGGTTCGTAATGTTCGTATGAACAAAATAAACATCAATTGTCCGTGCCACATTGGCGGAACCGTGCCGCTTGGTTCGCCATAGTAACCAATGTGTGGCCAGCACTATAAACCATGTATGCTTTTGTTGTTAGAAAAATAATGACAATCTATGTAATCTGCTAACTCGGAGAGAATTGCGTTAAAAGCATAAATGGATTGCTTCCGCATGGTGCAGGAAAAGGTCTGATCTTTATCTCAACGTATTAAAATACATAGTGACGATGTTTTTAGTGTGTATGAACTTATGAATATCCGGAAATAACTGGACAACAATACTAGAATTGTGTAGTTTATTTAGCCGAATTGGAATAATTCTTCACCCTGCAGGAGAAGTCTGATTTTTGTGTCATTTGAATCAAACGATTTCAGTATATAATAATTTCAGTCACCGTTTTCACTATACTTTGATCTTTGTATCTTTTTATTTCTATTTTATAGAGTCAATGTTGTGGGAGGGGTTGTGGCTAAGAAAAAACAGACGCACGGTACGATCGATCAGGTTAAGCTACGCTTGCCGCGGTTGGCCGGTGAATGTGTGACCATCTTTACGTACCAAGACCCCTCCGTGCCTCGGAAAGCACGTTAAGCCGTCAGTCCCGGCTGTCATTCATGGATCTTTGACAGTCGTTACGGGTCGTCAGAAGCCCGAAAGTCTGACAGTTTTACCAAGGTGTATCTTATAACCCAATAACTGGGTTGTGGAGGTCAGATAGGCAGGCAGTCGCTCCATGTAAAATACTGGTATTCAGCCACATCCGGTTAGACTGGAAGCCGACCCCAACATAGTTGGGAAAAGGTTAGGCAGATGATGAGAGTCAATGTTGTGGACATAGGTACATAATATTTGCTCTCCTTCCAACTTTTTAAGAGCGTACAATCACATGCTGTACGAATATAGATATACATTTTAATAATGACATACCTATATGTATTGATTTAAATATATTAGTGATCTGTGGGGCCTTTTTAATAAAACCAAGAGGCGACAGATGACGCGACGATCAAATCTATTTCTTCTATTTTTAACAGCTCTGTCTTGAAAAAGTGTCAATTTTGTAATTCTTTTACAAATATAATTATGACATAGTCAGTTATATTATTAGATAAATACGTGGGCATTTATTCAATTAAAAGTATCGCGGCACACTTCGTCACGAGGTATTGACATTGATGTAACAACTTTCATACGCGTAGAAAGTGGGCGTCGCACAGACGACGAGAAATTTTATTCGTCTACTTCAATGACGAGTTACTCTTAAATCTTTTTCAATTTCAGTAGAATTTCAGTCAGACAAGCTTATTTTATGGTTGTGGTTGGACTTTGATCGGGGCAATTTGAACTGAACAATACATATAAACACAATGTACTCAAAGATTACAATGGTCAATTGACCACTTGGGAAAATATGTGCGCGTAATGACTACGTTTATGTATAAAAATATAGGCGAACTGACCACTGAACTGCTTCGGTCTATCAATTTGCAAAGACGTCACAGCGTTCAGCGTACATGTGCTATACTTAGCACGTACGACATACTGTCCATTGTTTTGGAAAAGCAAACAAGAGGTAATCAGTAATCTTAATATATAATATGGCACGGATTCAGCCATAAATTACAAATGCTACGTAGGTGTATTGTTTCTTGGTAATTGCTCTACTTACCCAATGTACGATTTTCTCGACGACCTTGTGAAGGCCGCAGGAACCCGTTGGATGTGAGAAGCACAGAACCGGTCAAAGCGGAGGTGCTTGGGCGAGCCCTATGTCCAGCAGTGGACGTCTTTCGACTGAAATGGTGATAATGATGATGTGCGCTTTTATAATTTCTAACATAACGATATTGTCGTGGACGTCCACGGCATCACAATAAAACAGGGAAGGAAAATGTATGTAAATATATGAAGAAGAAATTTCTGTACACGATGACGTTATAACATGCATGTACTTTTTTATTTAATTAACATTTTATAGATGTGGACGTCTGCGATAATATCAACACGTAAAATTACATACACACACATTGTAGTACATTTTAGGAGTTTGGGACCCAGTCCGATAGTCATCGTACCTAGTCCTGCATAAAAAGTCATCATCTGCCTAGCCTTTTCCTTACTATGTATGTTGGGGTCGGCTTCCAGTCTAACCGGCACCCTAATTGCGTAACACACAATTAATCGGAATCGGTTTCATTTTGACAGTTCAACAACATTCATTGCGTTATTTACGTGTTGAAATTACTATTGATTGTGTGTTACGCAATTAGGGTGCGGATGCAGCTGAACGTTACATGGAGCGTATGCTTATCTGATCTCCACAACCCAGTTATTGGATAATACGATGCCCCTTGGTAAGGCTGGTTTTCAGACTTTCGGGCCTCTGACAACCCGTAACGACTGTCAAAGATCCATGAATGACATCCGGGACCAACAGCTTACAGCTTTCCGAGGCACGGAGGGGTCTTGGTATGTATGTCCCATCTGACCAACCGCGGCAAGCGTGGCTTAATCTGGTCGTTCGAACCGTGCGGCTGTTATTTCTTAGCCACAAGTCTACATAAAAAGTATAGTAGGTGATTAAAAAAAAAGTTCGTCCGTTAATTTAACCTAGCAAAGGTTAAATTACCCGGGGGAATAATTACGAGTAGTTACACATTGGCAACCTTTGTATCATTGATTTGATGGCTTAATAAGCGACCAGCAAATAGATTGTTACAAACAAATTAATGAACTAAACAATAGTTAATTACAGCAGAATGCGGACATACCATGATCAAGCAATCGAATAATTCATTATTAATTGGGGTAGCAAAAATAATTAATTAATATGAAGAACAGACGCCAGCACATCAAGCTACTACAATCTGTCAAATATCTTTAATAGATTTTCAACTTTATGGCTAAAGCATTAAGGTTCAAGGTTGATTGGAAAAATTTGACAGTTTTGGATAGCTTGACCTGCTAGCGTCTGTACTTATCTACCTATAATAGATGGGCAATTCCCGTATTTTTAAGAAAGTTGGCATTCTAATCTCAATGCCAAACTATCAAAAAACTTTTTTGTGGCAAACAACGAAAATGCGAACAAAACGACACCGACTTCCGAAATTAAAGTTATTTTTCACTTTGTAGTGTTGTTTTTGGAAGTCGGTTGTTTTTTTTTGCAAAAAAGTTTTTATTTTTCACTTTTAAGTTGTAATTTTTACCAGTAATTTTGGTTTAAAAACCAAACTACTCAACCGTTTTTGATGAAATTCTCTCGTAATTAAAAATCTAGTCGGAATCACATATCGTATAATCATGCATGAAAATAAGAGGTATTTTTAACCGACTTCTAAAAAAGGAGGAGGTTCTCAATTCGGATGTTTATTTTTTTTTATGTTTGTTCGCGCATAACTCCGTCACTTGCCAACCGATTTGAAAAATTCTTTTTTTGTTGGAAAGATACTTCCCAAATGGTCCCATAGAAATTTCATCAAAAACGGTTCAGTAATTTTGGTAAACCAAAATTACTGGTAAAAATTACAACTTAAAAGTGAAAAATAAAAACTTTTTTGCAACCCTACGACACCGACTTCCGAAATTAAAGTTATTTTTCACTTTGTAGTGTCGTTTTTGGAAGTCGGTTGTTTTTTTATATTGTTACGTAATTTATATTCTTTGTTTCAGGTACTTTTCCTGCCAATGATCGTATTTGTTCCTGCATTAGCGTTTAATCAATGTAAGTCAAAATATTTTTTTATTATTTTCGATAATATTTTACTTTGGAATCACGTTCATGTTTTACATAAGTATATATTTTTTTCTTTATTTTTATATGGCATTTCATTTATTTTATTTTATTTTCAGTGACGGGTTTCAGTGTATTTGCAGTAGCTGGTACTATGGTTACAATATGTGGCCTGTATACAGTATTAGTGAGTAGAAATTAGTTTGTTTTGTATTGCTTTGTTGTTCTCATGCTTTTTATTACTCAGTCATCTTGGCACTGCCAAGATAAGTCAAAAAACTATTAGAACTTTAGTTAGTGTTATGCACTTAAGTTTATTTAATATTATGTTATGACTTATGATAACAGTAGGGTTCAACTAGAAATTCAGGAACGCGTAGATGCGTGAGCTTTAGTAGTTTATTTATAGTACTTTTTTAATTATCTGTTTACCATCACTTATACAAGGTGACAATAAATTAACTTCGTATATTTTATAAAGTTCCCAGTCTGCATAGAAAAATTCAACCAAATATGGTTGGTATGGTAATGGTTTAGTCACTGTTGCTATTCAAAGATTGGCAAAACCCATAACAGGCTGTTGAATTTGTCAGAAAAAAAAACACTTTTTTAATTTCGATGTTAGGATTTATCTAATAGTTTCAAAATACTAATTTGTTCTAGTATTGCCAGTGTTTTCATCTATTGTCGTACCTATTGTTGTTTCCACATTATATAAAAACATAATAACACAGTACAATGAGTGTAAGTTACGCTGGTATTCTGATATGCTAGCTTTAAATCAATTTAAGAAATAACTCGGAATAAGTCATCTGATCTTGTATGGCTAATTGCTATGAAACGTGTTTGAAACACATGATGACGTGACAAGTGATATTATGTGAGTGTATGATTAACAGTAAAACTAAGACTTTTCTGATGCCTGAGTGGTTATCAAGGGGAGAAAATGATTTTACTATCGCATCGCTGAGGACTTACTTCTATGTGGATAAAATTATTTAATTAAATTAAATACGAGGTATATTTTAATGAATCAGTGTTCCTGAAGTTTCTAATGACGTGGGAAGTCTATAGCTTAGGTTCATACTTTATTGAAAATGTAATTTTCTTCTTAAATTTTCACTTTTTAATGTTTTCGTATGCGTTAACTGTTACTTATGATATGTATAGGTTTAAATTTTTTTTTTTTCCCCAGGGTGGACTAAAAGCCGTGGTTTGGACGGATTCAGTGCAGACAGGCATAATGTTCATAGGAGTGATCCTTGTCGCGGCCGCCGGGACGATCGCCGTCGGCGGCGTGCAGGAGGTGTTAGACATAGTCAATGAAACTGGAAGATTTGAACTATCCAAGTAAGAATTTATTTATTATGGTCCATTACCTTCTTATAATATAATTATTTTAATTATTATTATATTATAAGAAGGTCTACCTAAAGGCATGTTAATTGTCAACTTAATTCGACTGCAGTTTACATAATGAAATAACTAGGAAATTAAATCTAGTAAATCTCAGTAGATTCACTTTAGTGAGCGTAAGAGATTTTCATTGGGTGGTTATCAAATGACGACGGCAAAAATCTTAGCAACGTTAATTTTCTTTATGGCTTAGGTACTAGTTCAGATTGTTCGTTTAACTGAGTCGAATGTCATGCATGATACAGAGAACATGGGTTTTCGTTACAGTTTCACGATAAGAGCGATTTATTATTTTATAGGTAATGCCTGAATGTATTTCCGTAATTACTCATAACGTAATAAACTGAAGTTAAAGATAAGATACAATTCACTATAGATACTGAAAAGTAAAAGTTATTCTTTATCTAAGCATCCATTTTCCACTTGTCAGATAAACAGTTAAAAAGCTGTCAAAACATCAAAATTATCCACATGTTAAAAGTTATCTGTCGATTAAAAAATGTGTAGATTAGTATACGTTAAAGATGTACCTTTATACTTTGTATCTATTGATTTTCACAGTGCCTACAATCAGTGTTTACATTTAAGTATGAGTACACAAAATTATCCACATGTTACAAGTTATTCGTCGATTAAAAAACGTGTAGGTTAGTAGACATTAAAACACAGTAGGTACCGCTATACTTTGTTTTTAATGATTTTCACGGTACCTACGCAAGTACGCGGTGTTATGCAAGTGTGTAATCTTTAACCCGTCAACGAACACGGCATGGTTTTAGTCAAATGGTAGCAATGAACTTACTGTGATAACCTTTGCTGTATTGATCTATATTTATCTTTTTGATTGTAGAGCTTGTACTTTTAAAGGTGTATGAGATTTTAGTTACGTATTAAAAATTAATTGTGTCTCATTTCGAGAGCAGTGGTGGGTTAGGCGGTTTTCTGTTGTGTTTTGAGAGCACTGCTCTCAAAACGGTGATAAAATAATTCATCGTCATTCATAATTCAAGGAAATCATCGTGAGTAAACCGGCATGCCCTAGAACCAAAAATTCGAAGACATGTGACATCTACCAACCCGCACTGGGCCCGCGTGGTGGATTACGGCCCACCTCTCACTGAGAGGAGGCCTGTGTCCAGCAGTGGGAACATTATAGGCTAATTATGGTGTCATTTAAGTGGAAATTCTGAATGCGTTTATCGAATGGTTTAGTTGTCCTACCATTACATATTATAAAAAAACTTTTTGCAAAAAAAAAACAACCGACTTCCAAAAACGACACTACAAAGTGAAAAATAACTTTAATTTCATAAGTCGCTGTCTTCGGGTTCGCATTTTCTTTGTTTGCCACCGACTTCCGAAATTAAAGTTATTTTTCACTTTGTAGTGTCGTTTTTGGAAGTCGGTTGTTTTTTTTTTATTGCAAAAAAGTTTTTATTTTCACTTTTAAGTTGTAATTTTTACCAGTAATTTTGGTTTAAAAACCAAACTACTGAACCGTTTTTGATGAAATTTCTATGGGACCATTTCAGAAGTATCTCCTTTCGAACAAAAAAAGAATTTTGAAAATCGGTCCACAATTGGCGGAGTAATCGCGTAACAAACACAAAAAAAAAAAAACATACCGTCGAATTGAGAACCTCCTCCTTTTTCGAAGTCGGTTAAAAAGGCAACGGATGGCACTGGGGATCACAGCGGTTCTGTAGCCAGGGTACTAAATGCCGTGCAGTAATAGACACTACTTATCGTATATTATTTTTAGGTCGTGTAACCTAAACTCGCACTAGTCACGCTTTTCTGTGTTAAAATGGACTACTTCAGTCATAGAAAAGCGTAACTTAAGACTTTTTATAAATGATTTTAACAGTAGATGCTTTTTAACCAATTCTGTACTTTAATATCTGCCTGTAACTTCCCAATTGCGGGGAAAAGGCATGGATATACTAAATATCAATGGGCAAATATCTCTTTTCACACCGAGAAAAAGCAAGTTTTAATAATAGTTATCATTACGTTTGCTCAGTGCGGGTTGGCGATTTCAGAACAATATAGTTCCAGATTTTCTCACGGTATTTTCCTTCACTGAAAGCCTACGGGAAAATTGCCAATTAATTATGAGAACATAACGTAGGTATTGCTCACCTACCTTTGTTTAAATAAATCACACAATTTTTTCCCCTGTGTCGAACTTGTTACTCAAGGAAATTGATTGACTATTGTTTACTTCGAAAGCAACTGTTGCAACCTGTTATGTTTAGCCTATTGGTATTGACAGCTTGATTTTATATCGATTGCCGTGCCCCCAGCGCCCAGCTCACAAATAAATATCTACTACATATATAAGTTTGTGCAATTGAAAATTGAAATAAAAAACAAAAAGGAACCCTATGTATCCCTATGTCCTTATGTATTTTACATTCCCTACAAATATTATAAAAGCGAATGTTTGTGAGGATGGATGGATGAATGGATGGATGTTTGTTACTCTTTCACGCAAAAACTACTGGATGGATTCTGTTGAAACTCTAAAGTAATATAGCTTATACTTCAGAATAACACATAGGATACTTTTTATCTCAATATTACCACGGCATCGACACTTATGCGGGTGAAACCACGGGGCGCTGCTAGTAAATTATAAAATAAATAAAATAGGTTCTCAGTCGTATAAATACGAACGAGGCGGCACGGGCACGAAAACATTTGTCGTATGGCTCCTACTGGGGCGGTGATTAGGTTAAATATTGGCACATGGCAACGTTAAAATAGTATACATAATATAACATCACACATGTATTAGGTGCACCTCTGCCTTAACCTTCAGGGATGAAGGTTAAGGCTATAGTTCACCCATGTTGCAGAGTGCGAGCCTATTGCCATAAACCGGGCACTGTAGAATATTACTAACAAATTGATGTAACTAACACTGTTACTAACAAATTAATGTAACTAACACTGTTATGTTTTTGTGATAACTAATCAATACAAGGAAAAAAAACAGCGTGAATATTCTCATTTAAAAGTAAAAGTAAGAACAGTCACGGAATTATTAACTTTTCTTCAAAAAAAGACCAGCTGAAAGATGATGTGTATCAATATTTTGCAAACAGTACATGTGTATATCTACTGACGTTACAGAATATCTAGAGCGGCGTCTGATCTTTGCTTACGTTTCGCGGAACTCAGGTCTTACAATCCTACCTGCCCATTATATAGTCAATATATTATATGGTTAATTAATTTTCTGATGATCAATCACTGTAACTAAACAGGGTATAAATACAGTGTCATAATAAAGTTCTCATAATATGGGAATGTGATGCGAGGAATGAGTGTCGTGAGGAATGTTTTGAGTATGAATGTGGATAGCTATAAGGGTAACGATAGATGGACTGTGTGACAGATGATATGGTTAGAAAAGGGGTGACTGCCGAGATGACGACTAATAGAGAAGTATGAAGGAGGCATATTGCGTCGACCCCATATAAATTCGCATAAGGGCTAGATAATGATGACGTCGTACTATACGCACTTTTTATGAATCTCTTTATCCAAAATTTGAGCTGTTCTACTGGATATGAAGATTCATTCATTGCGTAACGTTCGCTGTAATGACGACAATGATGTACTCGTATTTATTGGACTTCTGCCCAAAGTAAGAGAAATACTGAAACAGTTTAGCAAAGTGAATGCAGTTTTTTAATTATGAATGAAAATGTACTACACCAATGTGATATTTACATACTCCTTTTGCTGAGTTTATGTTCAAATGGAATGGTTATATTCCAGTGCATTTCAGTGCCGGTTCGAATTATTCCAATGGCGCTCCAGCGCTGGTTTCGATAGCTGACCTAAAACGCTACTAGAATTATGTGAACCGGGCATAACGGTTGAACGGATCTCAATGAAATAGGGCACACTGATTGACAATGATCTAGGTACTTTTTTATCCCGTTAGTACGTTCCCGTGGGATAATCTCCGAACACCACGCGGGCGAAGCCGCGTGCAAAAGCTAGTTTAAAATAAAGAACCAATAAAATCCTCCTATTTTGGATTATTTTAACCAAAGGGGTAATTCTCGTAATTTTAAGAATGTTCAGTCTGATGTCAGTCTCAATCTGTCAAAAATACCTCTAATTCCCCTAAATTTTGACAAGTTTTTGACATTTGCTTGTCGCTGAGATGAGACTGCGACTAGATTTTGAACGTCTAAAATTACGAGAATTAGCTTTTTGGCGTTATTCAGATTATGCATTGTTAATGGATTAGTAGGTAACTAGAAATTGTTAACCAAGTATTTTGTTGTCAGTTGGAGTTTTTCTCCGTACGAGCGCCAAACTGGCTGGGGCGCTGTCTTCGGCGGCTTCCTATACTGGACATGCTTCAATTCTGTCAACCAGACTATGGTGCAGAGGTACCTATCTCTGCCCACCAAGAGAAAAGCTATCACGTGAGTATCTTTATTATGTATTACACAGGGGGTAGGAACCTGGAGAGATTATTATTTATTTATTTATAGTTAATTAAAACGGCACAGGTCCAATTACATTAATTAACGAGATATAAGGAACACGATGTAAGATTTCTCATCGTCGAAAATGAGGATCCTCCGTTCAGACGGGTGTTATGTCTGGTGAGCTACTGTGGGCCTGACACTTGTTTTCGGGTTTCTGTTTCTGCCATTCGCACGGAGTGTCATACAATTTTTCTTACATGCTACCACGGGTGAACCATGTGACATAATCTAGAGGCGAAACATGTCTTCCTTGTTGCTGGTGTGATGCGTAGTTTTAATGTGGCGATATAGATGCCGCCACATACCTACGTAACGGAAATCATTGCCATCCTCCCAGGGCATAAAAGACCTCATGAATGGCAACAACTTTTGTTAAGGGATCAACTTTAAAAATCGAATTAAGCACCCATATATCTACAATTTTGATAGTTATTGCATTATTGTATTAAAGTGCAGTTTTTCTTCAGTATTTTAGTTCCATCGTAAAAATAGTTAACAGTTGTAACATAATGTACATACTCACAGTTATCTACATTCATTCTTCCAGGTCAGAACAAGCATTCTGTTACCGTTAGGTGCTGTTCTGATTATTTCTCACGACACGTTTTATCCATAATCAGTACACAGACACAGCTCCAACTTTAACATGAGTCTACGACGATTTAGTGTCATCCAAGGGTTGGTAATCTCACCCACATTGATGGATATCATTTTTCCTATAAACACTATACTTCTAACACAATATAACTATATATTTTATTGTATTTTAGTAATAATATATTTTATTATGACAGCTTTGACAACGACGTTTAATACGTCGCCATGGCAACATACCTTTCTAATTCTTACCGGCCTGTATCTTTTTATATGCAAACTTATGTATGTACTATGTAAAGAAGCCACTGGCCGAATTCTTATCTCAAATTTATATTTTCTACCTGATGCTGTTCTACGAGGTTTCTTTAAAGATTCACGCAAAGCAAGGATGAGTTGGAGTTTCGCTTCTAAGGCGAACAGTATAAGGAGCCTGATACTCCAGGGCCACCTATCCTGATACTCCAGGGCCACTTATCCCAGAAATACCCAGCGTACCTCTCCGGTACGGTACCTGACGGACCCTGCCTCCGTCCTCCGCCCTCCGTGAAGGGCTACTACATCTATTGGGCCGCGCCTCACCCGAGGGCCGCCTCACCTGAAGGCCGCCTCACCTGAGGGCCGCCTCACCTGAACGCCGCCTCACCTGGCGGGCTGACGAGCGTCTCCGCCGTGCCTCTCTCTCCTGCTGCTGTGCTGCGACCTGGCCTGTTGCGTGAGCCCTCCTGTCCTCACCTGAAGGGCTGACAGCGTCTCCGCCGTGCCTCTCTCTGCTGCTGCTGTGCTGCGACCTAGCCTGTTGCGTGAGCCCTCCTGTCCTCACCTGAAGGGCTGACAGCGTCTCCGCCGTGCCTCTCTCTCCTGCTGCTGTGCTGCGTCCTGGCCTGCTGCGTGGACCCTCCTACGGGTGTCCTCCGTGTCGCTACGCACCAGCACCAGTCCTCACCTGTTCCTGCTCCTCCTGTTTCTGCTCCTGTTCCTGGACCTCTAACTGTATCTTCACCTCAGCCTCTATCACGCATCGTCACTTATACACCCCACCTCCACATACTACACACCACTCTTCAGACCATCTTCATCTTTTACTTGTAAATATACCTCTAATTGTTTTCAACCTCCCTTTCATTTTACCCCTAGCTTAGCTTTCCTTGTCGCTACACGACACAGTCATAAGTACTTTCACTCTCTGGAAGGATGCCAATGACTTCAGTTACAATACAGTAGTTTTTTTGTTGTTGTTGTTCAAATGCAAATTGCTATATTGCATTCTGTCATGCTGTGAATGTGTTACAATAGTTTAAAATGTGTTTTATAATGTTAAGTTGTTTTATCACAACATGCAATTAATTGTGGTAGGCACTCGTATTAAGTCTCGTGTCCTCTAGACAACGCTAATATTTGTAGAGTTTAGAATAAAGCAGCAAACAGTGATTATGAGATCACATAGTTAAATAATTTGATAAGAGCAGAATATCTGCAATTCAGGGCAAGACAATCTTCTATGCAAATATTGCACATAATCTGGCTAGATGCTAGTTATAGCATCAGCATAACAGTGGGGCAGGGGTGGCCTATGTCGTGCGGTGTCCCACAGGGATCGGTTCTGGGGCCGCTTCTGTGGGACATCGGTTACGACTGGGTGCTGCGGGCCGACCTCCCTGAAGGCGTCAGCGTAGTTTGCTACGCTGACGACACGCTGGTCCTGGCGCAGGGGAGGTCGCATCAGGCGGCGGCTGACGCGATGACACGCGGGGTTGCGATAGTCGTGGAAAGGATCCGGCGGTTGGGTCTCGAGGTGGCACTGCACAAGTCCGAGGCCATGTCCTTTCATGGGCCTCGGTACGGGCCACCTCCAGGATCCCAACTAGTGGTAGGAGGGGTTCACATCGGCGTCGAGACCACGATGAGGTACCTGGGTCTCGTCCTCGACAGCCGATGGAACTTCGTCGAGCACTTCCGACGTTTGGCCCCCAAACTGGAACGGGCCGGGGCCGCCCTAAAGCGGCTCTTGCCCAACCTGAGGGGGCCAAACGCCTCCTGCCGGAGGCTTTACGCGGGGGTCGTGCGGTCCATGGCCCTATATGGGGCCCCGGTATGGGCGCGTTCACTGCGGCTACGAGCCGCACACTACCTGAACGCGCCCCAAAAGGTGGTAGCCATAAGGCTAATCCGGGGCTACCGCACGATCTCGGGCGAGGCAGCAAGCCTCCTTGCCGGACTGCCGCCTTGGGATCTGGAGGCGATAGTGCTCGCGCGCCTGTATGATTGGCGCGCGGAGGCACTACGCCGGGGGGAAACTCCGCATCCGCGGCAGACTGCGGCGGAGCGGACGAACCTCCGGCGCGATCTCATGGAAGGAGCGACTATCGCAACCCAGCGCAGGGCACGCCACGATAGCGGCGGTAAGACCCCTCTTTGAGGAGTGGCTAGAGAGACGTCACGGCGTTCTCACCTACCGCCTGACGCAGGTCCTCTCCGGACACGGATGTTTCGGGAGGTTCCTGCACATAATCAGGCGGGAGGAGACGCCCGGGTGTCACCACTGTCAGGATCGCCCAGAGGACACGGTGGAGCATACGGTGGAGGTCTGCCCTGCTTGGGCAGAGCACCGCCGTGTCCTCGTAGAGGCGATCGGCAGCGGCGGCGACCTCTCGCGTCCGGCCCTGGTTCAAGCCATGGTCCGGGGCGAGAGGGAGTGGGAGGCAGTCACCTCCTTCTGCGAAGCAGTCATGCTAGCGAAGGAGGTGGCGGGGTGGGCGAGGGAACGCACCTCACGCCTCAGCCGCCGCGGGAGACGCTCCGGGCGTCGGGAGCCGCGTGACGACTTCCGGCCACCGTAGGCGCGGGCCTGCGGGCGGTGAGTAATGGGTAACTCACCGTCCGATCAGGACCAGGCCCGTGCCGGACGGCGTGTTGTGTTCCACGCGCGCCTCAAAGAGATGTCAGCATGAGAGACGGGGCCCCATAGGGCCGTAGCCTGCCAGGGTAGCGGGATTGTCCGAAAGGGTTACCGCTGCCCTGGAACATAAAGGGCTAAGGAAGGAACACGGGTGGGTTTTAGTCAGTAAGAGTCTGACACTCCCTCCTGCTCCACCCAGAGCGGGAGGAGTCATTTGATGATTTCCCATCCTCAAAAAAAAAAAAAAAAAAAAGGGGTGGCCTATTGGTATCAGCCCTGACTGGGTTCGAATAATGAAGAGCTAAAAATTCGACGACATGTGACATCCGCCACCACTGGCACCGCACTGGGCCCGCGTGGTGGATTACGGCCCACTTCCTCTCACTGAGAGGAGGCCTGTGTCCCAGCAGTGGGAACACTATAGGCTGATTATGCTAGTTATAAGTAGATGTTAGTACCTAAAGTATTACTCTTAGTTGTCGTCATAGCCCATTATATTAATCTGTAGCTAAATCTTATGACAATATAACTTATTATTGAGTGTAAATGTGGTGATGTCCCACAAACAATGGGACACTTAATATCGCGTCCAGCGTGTCCAGAAGGTCAATTCTCGTGATTTAAAAGGTTCGCAGTCTCATCACGGCGACAAACAAATGTCAAAAACTTGTCAAAATGTACGGAAATCAGAGGTATTTTTGACAGATTGAGACTGAGATCAGACTGTGAACGTTGTTAAAATTACGAGAATTGCCCCTCTGTTGGCTGCACGCTACAGGAGTTGATGGACGCTACTGGAGGTGCCAAGCTAGACAAATTCTGGGCTGACTGTATATAGATTGCCATCGACACGCTAAGACGAAGAAATGATTATATTGGTCTACCAATATGGCATGAGATTTAACCGGAAGTTTACGTTAGTCCGCTAACGTTAAACGGAAGTTTACGTTTGAGTTTGTCGGAGTGAATAATCCTTTGAAATTACGATGAATGCCAATTTACCTTTCTCCTGTACCTACAACACATTTTACTTATCGTCTGTATTACTTTTACTTACCTACTACAAGAACTAATTGTAAAATAGACGATACTTAGGTACTTATGCATTAGATTTTGATTAAGCCTGGGCAAAAGTGAAGTGTGATTTATTATTTATTATTATTATTTAAAAAAAAAGTTGCCCCATACTAGGAATTACTCATGTGTCGTGGGTGCGTTTCTAAACATTTAAACTCACATACACAAACAGCCAGTCCCGGAACAACTACCTGTAGGCAATATAAATATTTGTTCCGTGCGGGAATCGAACCTGCGGCACGCAGCGCAGCAATCGATCGCTCAACCACTGCGCCAACCGTGTGCCCAAACCGTGATTAACTGCTGAATCCTAAAATTTTTGGACCGTTATTGTTTTAAAGTAAGACTTGTATCTTTAGGTAGATGGTAGACCCCCATATGGAAGTAGCTATCACAGGTAAAATCAGCTTACGAATCTATTTAAATAATGAGTTTGCAAAAAAAAAAAAATGCTACCATTGGTAAGTAAAACGATTCGTTTTTGTTTATAGGAACCGAGCATATGTACGAGTATATCACAGTTCACTTCTTCACACATTTCATGAAAAGTTTTCCATCATGATGTTAGCACAAAAACTTCCATAATTTTAGTCAATTTAGTATTTTTTGTTTGTTGAATGTCAAGACTCTGGCGACGGACATCTATTTACGGCAGTAGCGACGACGACGATACATGTGATGTTGTAACAAAATTACGTAAAATAGTCTGACTTACCTAATAAACATTGCTGCATGACCTACACAAAGGCGTGATAAAGAACGAGTTTGCGATACAACTTTCGCTTTAAATAGAATAATCTTTCTTTAGAAGTTAAGATTAACCGTCAACTTTCAACGCAAGAGTTCATAGGCAAGGCATCTTCTGAGTTCATCCATGGCTTTCCACCAGACGACATTTGAGTCTACTTACCCATTATTTTATTGTAAAGATAAAACAAGATTTTTCAGCTTACCAAATGATTGCTTCGAAACAAAAACATAAGTATTTGAGAAAAAGACATCAATAACACCAGTCAGCGAAACACGAGGCTGACATTTCGTGTGTGTTAGTTAGTTTTTAGTGTAATGTTGTATGTATTTATAGTATTTCTAAGTTATACTAATATTATATTGTATGTGTTTATATGGGCCTTGATGCCTGAAATAAATAAATAACATTCATCAGCAGTAGATTATTTACACGTAAAGAACTGGACGACCTTTACTTTTGTGAGGCAACGTGTTTTATTTGCTAAAATACAATACTGCGATTATAAACCCGAATCTAAGTGACTATGGTATTATTTATTAACGGCTGGTTATAGCAGCAGACTATACATAGCCATATCATCACTAGAGAGGACCAGATAAGGTTATGAACCGCTATTCCTGACATTGGCGCCGATTCCCTTGTTCACAAACTAAACTAAATTTAAGTTCAATGCATCTTTTTCTTTCTATTTAATTTAGAAAAGGACAGAAGATAAATATTAGTTTAGTCCTGTCAAACTAGTCAGCGCCTGACGTAAATTGACGATTTTTAGCAGCCATGTTTTTAATCACGTCTAATCTGTCTATGGAGTATCTTAATTTGACAGGAGTAAACTAATATTTTATCTTCTGTCCTTTTCTTAATGAAATAGAAAGAAAAAGATGCAAACTTAAATTTAGTTTAGTTTGTGAACAAGGGAATCAGGGCCATTGTCTATCTGAATGTTAGAGCAACACTCAAAAAATATTGAATTATTTTTGTTTCTTAAATTGATTTATAATCTATATAGTAATTAATAGCACATTTGAAGGCTGGCATTTTAACAAGGCAGCTTATTTTTATTTCTTAAATTGGTTTATAATCTACTAGCGGACCCGGCAGTCGTCGTTCTGCCCGGAAAAGCAGCGACACCGGGTCCAATTGTGTTTTCAAACCATCCAGGAACCCATTTAATTTACACACAAAATTTCATCCATATCAATCCAGCCGTTTAAGAGGAGTTAGGGCACAAACACACGTACAGAAGAATTACATATTATATTAAGATATAGTACTTAATAGCAATTTTGAAGACTGGTATTTTAATAAGGCAGCTCATAAAATCTGCCATCAAACTGTATTTAACTGCTCTTTCAACAAACTTTACCAATAGCATCGTTTAGTCCAGATTTAAATGGAATTCGGAAACTAATAGACAAAACAAAATCTTCTTCTTTTCTAACACACACCAAATCTTCCAGTGCCATATTCATATTCTGCCTTGGCGCAATCCTGGCGATCTCCCTCTGCGTGTGGTGCGGCCTGGCAGCGTGGGCCACATGGGTGCAGGGGGGCTGTGACCCAGGTGGCGTGCCCTTGGTGGACGACAGGCTTCTACCAGCCTTTGTGACCTACGTTTCCAGGGCGAAGCACCTGCC
The DNA here is from genome assembly GCA_951799955.1 of Apamea anceps. Lineage (NCBI taxonomy): Eukaryota > Metazoa > Arthropoda > Insecta > Lepidoptera > Noctuidae > Apamea > Apamea anceps. Next base: position 7,763,894 of record OX637505.1, on the reverse strand, counting down.
TGGTCTGTCGGGCGTGTTTCTAGCTGGAGTGTTTGGAGCTGGACTTAGGTAAGTTCTGTCAAATAACATAGAAATAACGACCAAGGACCAACATAAATCTGGAGTTCTGTTAAACAACGTAGCTATCGGATAAAATGTTCTAAGGAACATAATTTTCTGATGCTCTTGCACACAAAAGAACCGATGAATGCTGAAAAGAGCAGTCTCCTTGGAGAAAATTAAAGGGCTCAAAAATTTGGTTACCGATGCTGTGGAAAAATTATCGAAAAATTTTTTAGGCAGAAGATGCTTATCAAACAATTTGTCTTTGCTATTGCAGTTTTATCTGTCTTAATTGGGCAATAAATTAAAATGATAAGAGTTGATATCGGGAATCTTAAAAAACTACAAGGTTAAGGTTAGGTCTGTTTTAAATTCTGTAAACAAGTTGTTTATAAATACAACCCCGATTTCTGAAAGCCTGATTTATTCTGGTTAGAACTGAAATCTGCTTTAAAATCTTTGGAAACTCGAGACATGATGACGTTGACAACAGACTCAAATGGAAAAGTTTTTCAGAATCTAGGGCTTGAAATGTATTTTTTCTTTGTTTAGTTCACTTTCAGCAGTGTTAAATGCGTGCGCTCTGGTGGTGATTGAAGACATCATCCACGGCTGGTTGAAGCTGAAACTGAAGCCTTTAACTGAAGGGATGCTGGCGAGAGCGATCACCGCGCTCCTCGCTGTCGTCTCTGTGGTGATGGTGTTAGTTATTCAGAAACTGGGAGGCGTGCTCGGTAAGTTAACTTCCCTTTTTTCGCCAGGTTTGTTGTAATCATGGTTTTTTACATGATGCTTTTTGTATTGCCAGGCTTAATTTTATTTAGAAAAAATACTTCAGGTATGTTTGTATCGATTTTTTCGTCACTTTGTATGATCCTACATTTTAAATGCCATTAAAATTCAGCTATACTGCATGTATAATGAATCATCACCTTATTTTGGTTGTGTCGTCATCAGGTGTAGCAACAGCTTTATCAGCCATCGCAGCAAGCGCAACATGCGGGGTGTTCACACTTGGCATGACGTGCTGGTGGGTGGGGCCTCGAGGGGCCCTGACAGGCGCCGTGGCCGGGGCCCTGCTGGCCGGCTCAGTGTCGCTGGGGACCCAGGCGGCCGCAGCCCAAGGGTTGAGGTCCCCGCCGCTCAACATCACCTACGAATGTGCCCGGAACGCCTCTTATAAGGACCCAATGCTTGATTCTCTTGTAAGTATATCTTATTATTCGTAGAAATGTAGTCATTATGAGGACTTAGATCTGGAGCACCGTATATTCTGCCACAAATTATATTGGCTCATGTTTTACGTGTATTTATTTATTACTGTAATTACCCGTGACATCACAGCGGGCCCTATCAGAATACCAGCGCTGCGATATTTATTTTTTCTTGTCGTAGCATCATGCTGAGATAGGAGCCTTTTGGCTTCGTACAGGACTTTCTGTTTCATTTTTCTTTTTGTTACTTTTTTTTCTATATAATTTGTTTTTTTTTTATTTTTGATTGTGTTTAGTTTAGTTTTATGATCTTCCTGTGCGAGTCGCAATAAATACTTTTTGTTTCTTTCTTTCTATTTATAATTCATTCTTCCTACCAAAAAGCACAACACAACAGTATTTATGCTAATACAGCACGGTGAAATTGGGAGATAAAATTGCCGAGAGCCATAGGAAAAGAGCCCAATGAATGAAGCGATGTTAAAACACGTGCTGACCTTAATTTAGACTAACGATGAATGATAAAAAGGCTTACTACACATCTTTTAATAAAGATGTCACCTATTATGTGTTCAGATAGTGTCATGCGTACGTGACTGTCGAGTTAATTTTGAAATATGTGTGACACGAATTATGTGATTCAATTTGGGTTAGTTGCCAGATAAATGGACAACGAGGGACCTCCTCACGATTTTATAATTACAGATTATATTATTATACTAGATTTTTTTTAAACCTAAAGTTTGTGCTTGTAGATCTGTGGAATAAACATTTCATTTGACATACCAATGTTAGAAATTGTTAAATATGCGACGGCTTATTATCTTTTCGTAGAATTTTCTGTAGTACCTTAGCTATTCGGCAAAATGCACTCTCTTGATGATTGTACATTTTTATATTACTACATTGTATGGTATTAAAATAATTGATTGGTAATTCAAAATAATTGATAGTTTTCATCATAATCGTCCTCGTCACTATGTTAACATCGGCTTCCAGTCTAACCGGATACAGCTAAATATCAGTATTTTACATGGAAAGACTGCATATCTAGTTTTGAACATGATATTCATCTTATTTTTTTTTTTCATGTATTCTTCACGGTTGCGAAGTTTCGCTCCCTGTTTTATAATATCCACGTACTTAATACACGAAAATGCCCAACAGGACCCAGAAACAGTGTTCCCCCTTTTCCGGATATCATACCACTGGATAGCACCACTCGGTCTCTTCGCTACGCTCACGGTTGGCATGATCGTGGGCTGGCTGTTCGACAAGAAGGAAACTCTGAAGTTGGACGCGGAGCTCTTCACCCCATGCGTGTGGCGCTTCTTGCCACAAGAAGCCATAGAACAGAAAGGGGACACCAGGAGAGCGTTGGCAGAACCGGATAGTGCGCCGGCGGCACACGCTGCACCTCTTATACTTGCTACGATTGATAAGGTAACAACTGTTTTTCTTTACATGCATACATAATCACCTCTCAATTCTCATGGGGGTAGGCAAAAACTACATATAGAACACGCCACTTGATTCTACATATAGAACACGCCACCTGATTCTACATATAGAACACGCCACCTGATTCTACATATAGAACACGCCACCTGATTCAATCCTCACATACTTCTATTGCGTTGTTAATGTCCGAACTTTATCTGTATGCGATGCGAACTGCATGCGAACACTACACATACTCTTTTTCTTTTGTTTTTTCCCTTTCTCCAATGCCTAAGTAAGTTAAGTTATTATAAAGACTGTACAAAATTCAAATTAAATGTTACTGGCTTATAATATATATTATATATAATACTCGAGGGGTTTGGCGCTGATAGTCGAAATACAGGCTCTGCCTAGTTCGACTACAGATGACTATACCATTTACATTATTCCAAATTAGCCTGTTAAAATATTTTGTAATTTATGTCTTAGTTTCTTCAATAAACATTATTATTATTATTATCTGGGTGTACTACAGCCTATAGGTACAATTCTGCCTAACCCTCAAGGATAACAGGCGTGATATTATGCGTTATGTAATATTATGCATTTAGCTGTCAGGCATTTGACCAAACTAAAGATATTTTCATCCTTCGCTGAAAGATAAAGTTGACCTGTTTGCCAGCTTTATAAAAAAAATTGCCCCTCTTTCCCTGACTGGAATAAAAGATAACAAAACCATTAGTTTGGTTGATTAATCGGTATCAAAAATAATTAATTCAGCTCTTGACGTCAGTTGTGACGTCTTTAAAAAACATAGCTGCCTGTGAGCGGTGGATGTTCTTAAATGCATATACCATGACGGTTACATTTGTTATCTTTGAATTCATAAAGAATGCTAACATTAACTGACATCACTGTATTATTGGTACTTATTAACGTTAATATGGATTAATTCTTGTTAATATCCTGTTTCATTATATCCGTTGATATTTAATTGTCTCATTTATCCTTATCGCTGTTTGAGCAGCTGCGAAGAAAAATTTTAGTGTTGCTGATGCTTTAATGGAAATGGTGAATTGTTGCTCTTTTGGGGGTTTCCTATAGTAACATTTGATCAACATTGATTTTGTATTCAGTACCTTCTTATTTCTTAGATTTTAGGACTGACTAAAAGGTATGACCTCCCACTTAGGTATATCGAATTAGAATCAATTCAATGAACAGATACGATAAACGCCTGCAAGAATTCTCATAGTACGAAGTTCTAAACGAACAGTTGCTATTCTATTATTTTTAGGTACCACTCCGGTATGCTGCCGAGTACCCATTATCCGTTTAGAAAACTTCTGTCACTGTTTAGTGAAATAAAAACTACATTAATTAAATCATATGAAGAAAATATTTTCCTATGACTGATCTTAATTTGGACGGAAATAGTTCGTTTTCATCCGCCATGCTCAACAAGCAAATAATTTTTCTTATATTTCTCTCAATTTTTTTCAGATCGAAATAAATGGCGAGCCGAGTAGGTGAGACAAGCAGATACTACAATATTTTGTATTTTTTTATTCATCGTGACGAAGATATTTCTCTAGTCACACAGTGATTTTTGTATTAAAATTAACAATTAACGTAGGTAATTAATGAAGTATAATTTATTATCGATATGTGCCTTTTGAATGGTAACCGTGGTCAAGACATTTTGGATGAACTTAGTTTTTGTGGAAAAAGTACCAAGCCTTAATGAAGTCATTCCGTTCTTGAAAATGATTGTGGCATCACCTATGTGATATAGTGATAAGTGTGTGTCATTCACGAAGGAGTATTCGAGAGAATGGGACCAAGATACTAGCTATTTAATAGTAGATATACAAATATATTGTGTGGTAAATATTTACGCAGCTTGCAAACAACTATGAAAAAAATAAACTAGAATATGCTACTGAATACATTGGTCATTCACAATTTTACACCAATGCCAAGACAATGTGATACAATAAGAAATAGGTAAGTACTTTAAATGGTACATTTCATATACATTAAAGAATTTAAAATGTATAGTTTAGACACTGTACATTTTGTAAATAAACAACTTCTTTTGTAAGTTACAGCTTATAGTGCCAAGTTAATTGTTTTTTTAAATTTATAAATAAAAATAGGAAACAAATATATTTATTAAACAAATTAGTTATAACTGCGTACTAACATTAGGTTCTAATTTATTTTATTTTTGTGATAAGTAGATCCATGTTGGCTGTTACTTTTTATTATGATAATAAATTGTACAATTTTAGTGTATTCTATTATGTACTTAGTTTAAGAGTAATTTTGATTAAATTCCTGTTTAGATTTTAACGTACTTAATTAAAATGTGACAGTATTTTAGCGTACTTAAGTTCAGGAAAACTTAAAACATAAGGGGTTTTTATATCATTTTACTTCATTTTTAATCCCAGCCTTGAAAGTAATCTTGCCTCCATTATATCAGGAGCTTCTGATAAATAAAACTGCTGTTAATTAAGTCGTTTTTCCTACTGTGGTGAAGGTTTTCTATAAGTATTAATTATTATTGAATATACTCGAATTAACTGCAACAATCCACTGTGTATAGATCTTAATTTTTTATTATGTCTAGCTATTTTTCTATTATTTTACGACGAATTAACAATCTCTGACTATTTGCAGCAATTATTATTGATCTTATTTAGTTTTTATCAAATACTCAGATAAACAACAATATTTAAAGGGTTATAGCAACAATCTCCTTTCATAAATCAATTGTTTAAATCATCTGAACATATTAAGTATTTTATTTATATCGAGTATTCGGCACAGATACTTAGTTTACATTTTTCGTTAAGAATGAACGATATTAAAATCATTGTGTTACAAACTGGAAATGATGTCAACAGAATGATTTTGTATACCACCTACCTAAAGGTGCCTACTGATATACACGGGAATGAAAAACATGATGCTGTGATGTCCAGAAAAAAGAAATGATACTAATATCTTTTATACAGGGTGGCAGGGACATCGTCGCTCAAACCATGTAACCATAAATTCAGCACACGATTCTAGTCGCTAGCGGAAACATTTTTGAAAGTAATTAAAAAAAAAAAAAACTGCTGTTTCATAGGAAAGTGCAATAGCTGCGCGATCAAAATGTATGGAATAGCTATTTTATATTTTTATTGAAACCGACAACATATTTCAATGCCTCCTGCGTTGAAATTTCTCTTCGGTCAGAATTATTTACTAAATCAATGGTAACAAGTTACGCGTCGATGTGCCTGCCACCCTTAATATTAAATCGCTGTGTCTATTTGTACAGTCAAAAAAAAAAAAATGAATGGACACCTTACCCCAATTGGTCGTGCTATAGCCATTTCATATGCCTAACTGTCAAGGAATGATAGCTGTGATTTGATTATACAGACAATTTAAGATAGAAGTCAATTTACTCAACAATGAATGTCTCTGGCTTTACGTAACGTTTCCATTCTGTAACTATTTTAAGTAAATGTTTCTATGTTTGTCTGTTTTTACTTAGGAAGAGCGTTTATATAGCTATGTGATTTTATTTAATAACAGTATTAGGTTTATCATCTATGTAAGTTATTGCCGATAGTGCCAACATTTTTTGACCAGTGGTAAAAATGCACAACTTTTGTACCTATTTTTCCCGCACAATGAATGTACAAAACAATAATTTAAAGCACATTATATTTTTGTATTGGTTTCAGAGGCCTTTGAAGCCTGGTAAAAAAACTGCTTTGATACTTTTGATTTTGAAGCTGCAAAGAGCAACGCCATATTTTTTTATAAATTTAGAAAAAGGTTTGAAAATATGTTCATAATAAAGTTTTCTAAAATATTATGTGCCTTTCAACTAGAGAGTAATATAAAACAACCAGTATTGGCTGTACTTATTCAATGTATTTATAAGTATAAGTTCGTATTGCGCACATTCTTTTAAACTAGTTTCATTTTCTAAACACAACTTTAGGTGTTAATAGATCATGTACCTGAAATTAATTCAGATAATATTATTTGAAAATATTATCTACATTTTACTTAAGAACATTTTAATATTTATATATTATACTTACCTATACCTAAACAATATTATTATTGTTACAAAATAAAAGTAATTATAACAACAAGTTTGGCTATTACTTATTTCAAATTCAAATGCCGCCATTTTAAATGGGAATTATTTCGAAAACGTGCGTAGAGTTTCGTCTCGGGAAGTTTGGAAAGTTATAAAATTTCGGGAGGAATGGAGACGAGGAGAATAACGTAAATAGTCAGGTGTTGGCAAATGTGGTCGGATGGTGATTTACATTCGACGCGCGCTCCCCGCTATTAAAAGTGGAAGACGAACTGCGACGCTCCGGAGCTCCTGACTTAAGGGGTGTTGTGGTGGGAACACACCCTGAGATATGGCACGTGATCTTTGTTTAAGGGGATTCAGTGGTAAGGGATGGAAAGCAGTGGGGCAGATAAAAATGGTTAACGAAAACACGCTCATTCTTAGGACTTCGGAAATAGGTTACAATAGACTATTTAATGAGGGATTGATTGGTCACTCAAAATATGATATCATGACAATACCTGGCAAGAGCTTGTGACGTTTTTGGATTGTCTACAAGACCAATTCAATCCCTAGCATTAGTTGGAATAACAGCTCACTCTTAGCTCACAACACCTGTGTTTTCACGGTGAGATGGTTCAGAATCGCACTGCTGGTCGGAAGACCGGCGTGCGGCCAAATTTTCTTTTATGTCGGACCTTCTGCGGCCGCTACCACAATCAGTCTTAGTCGTCTTCGCGTAGTGCACGATGTCCCTGATTGACATTTTAAAGACCCTAATTTTGAGTCATTTAACTTGGAATTACGACGCAACCGCCCAGAAAATCAGCATCGATACCAACGCACAACCATTTACCGTCAACGACGCGAACAAACTTATTCGCCTCAGTAATAAAATGGCAAATTTCTGACAAAAAGCCTCGTAAAACTGATTGCGGCGTCGAAAAGCCTCGAACGGAGGCTCGATCGTAAACTGAATTGGCCTAGGAACTGTTTAATTGCGAACAGTAGCTTGCTATTAAATATACGTAAAACGAATAAAGGATGTATTGCTGTTTGTTTTGTTGGGAGAAAATATTGCCTAACAAGACGGATATTGTATTACGAGATAGAAACGGGATAAAGTTTAGAAACAATTAAAGAAAAGCGGCCAAGTGCGAGTCGAACTCGCGCATGTTCGTACCGCCGCCGTACAATATTTAACACAACATATTAGAAAAAATACTTTAGTAAAAAAAAAAAACACGTTTACGTAACGTAACCCTTTCATTTTGAACATTATTTTATTTTTATTATTTGTTGTTCGAAGACATGTGACATCCTGGACCTGGGCCCGCGTGATGGATGGCACTCCCACTGCAAAGAGGAGGCCTATGTCCCAGCAGTGGGAACATTATTGGCTGATTATATATTTGTTCTTATAGCGGCTGTAATTTCAAGTGTCTACTTATTACAGTTCAAAAGATACAGCCCTGTGCTAGACAGGTGGAAGCGGAGCCTTAGGTATAGCCCGTTAGCACCCTTTGGGTACCGGAACCAAATCTTTTTTTTAACTGACAAAAAAAAAACCAAGGTGGTTCTCAAGTCGACGCGTATAGTTTTTAGTTATTCTATCTAGTAACTTGTCAGTTTAGATCATCACTTGTCAATTTTAATTAGTTTAAATTACGGTTTTTGTATTTAAAACTTACCTACTGTTGCCTCATAGTTATCAGCTCGTGGTCGTTCACATTTGTCTGTAGCACAGTCCCCTACAAACTTCGTTATAAAGAATGATTGTGATTTGTTAGCTAAACCAATTCATATTTCGAAGGGGGAATTGGCAGTTGTGGTCAGCTTAATGTATCGTAAGTATATTTTCATGATGACACTAATTATTCATATAATAAACGTCGCTTAAAGTTAAGTAATGATTAGCGACTGTTTAACTATACATTTTTGACTTAAATTTGCAAAATTTATAAATAAACCCCTTAATGTTCATAGAGTAATGTTCTCTAGAATACGGTTTTCAATTTTCCTAGGATCGCAGTCTCCTCTTATGACTGAAGCACCACAGAGCATGTAACCTTTTTGAAGCACCTTGTCTTGTAACATGGAAGTTCCCTGCCTCCGTGTTAAACCTTTACCTAAACAGGACTATCAGATAATGAAGCTACCCACAGTTACACAAGTTTATTATCATCGTAAAAAGCACGCGGCCCATCGCGGTAGACGCCAATTAATTAATGAGCCAACTTGAAAATATATTACCCCATTGGGACTTGAAGGTGTTCCGTATAACGGTCTTACCCGGTTCATACTTAAGACTTCTGAACGTAAAATGAAATTTTATTGTTGTTTGTTTTATGTTGACGCACGTTTCATTTGTTGTTAGAGTAATTTAAAATGTGTTTTTATTATTACAGAACAGCTCAAGAACAAGTTAATGGAGTGAATTTTTATAGTAAAAATACCTATGTATGTTTAGTTTAAGGTATTTATCTATGGGCCTGCGTCGCCAGAAATAAATAATAAAAGAATATTGTTGGTTAACTGTTTGATAGCTTTATTCTTTACTTTATTTAAGAAAATGTCAATAAAGAGCTATCGTACGGTCCTCAAGAGGCAAAGATTTAAATTTGTAGCAGAGCAGTAGTGGGCAAGAGGTAACGGCCGCGACTTGCAAGATGTTCTGAGATGACTACAAGATGACTGTTCTCAAAACGGTAAAGGGAAACATCGTAAGGAAACCGCCACGATCTAAAACCAAAAATTCGAAGACATGTGACATCTACCAACCCGCACTGGGCCCGCGTGGTGGATTACGGCCCACTCCCCTCTCCGAGAGTAGGCCTGGGTCCCAGCAGTGGGAACATGATAGGCCGATAATGAAATATTTAAATCGTTAGATTTGCTCTAACCGTACTTATGTAGCGAAAAAACGCGACAAAACTCCACATTGAGAAGAGGCTCACACATTCCGTATATGGTGTTTCATGACGATTGCGGCAATGTAAGCGTCAAAACGAAAACTAGAAAGAAACTCGATCATTTTTTGACGCGATAGAGGTAAATCTTTGGTCAGAGATCGTTTGTTTTAGTCCCGCTCTTCAGTTGTTTTTAGATCTCTTCACAAAAATATGTTTAGAGGAAAAATCTTTGTAACTTTTGCTGCTCATACAAATAAATGCTTACGTTAAACTTCTAAAGCAACAAAGCACTTCCAAAAGCGACTTAACAGCCTCATTTATTACAGCGATTTAGTGGCTTTGTGTGCAGAATCACGGAATGTCTCCGTTATCTTCAAGTCGTATCGGAATCCTCCCTCCGAAGACGGTCATTGGTCAGATGGTCGCACATTTACGCCCCACACTAAGACATTGTACGGATACCCGAGTCATTTACAATCGGAAAAAGTTTCGAGACACTGGTACATGAGCAGGATAGAAAAACTCCGCCAGATTAAGGGGTTTATTTATAAACGATGATTAAAAGTTAAGTGATGTTTAAACGTCAAAAATGTATGGTTAAACAGTCGCTAATCACTACTTAAATTTAAGCAACGTTTATGAATAAAGGGGTCTATGTACCAGTTTATTAACACATAATAATTCACATTAAAATGCGTTAACTTAGGAAAAAGAATCAGCTGCTTCTAATTAAGTATGCAAGGCGTGAAACAATACTAAAAGTAATTAGTTTGTTTATTTATTGCCTCAGGAATAGATAATAGGATCATAGCGCCTAAGCTGATAGATTAATAGCCTTTGCATTAAACTGATACGATCGTGTCCTAAAGGTTCTTTTTGTATTTGTGATAGACATAGGTCTATCACAAGTACAAAAAGAACCTAGTAGGTACTTTTTATAGTTTTCAAAGTAGTTTATAGTCATGCCATCTCTACCATTCTAACTTCTACTATCCGGTACATATTATATGTATAGGTACTAACTGCGTCTCGCGGTTTCACCCGCATAAGTTTCGATCTCGTAGGAATATTGGTATAAAAATCGTATGTGTTAATCCTGGTTATAAACTATCTGTGTGCCAAATTTCAGCCAAATCCGTTCAGTAGTTTTATCGTAAAAGAGTAACAAACATCCATTCATCCATCCATCCATCCATACAAACTTTCGCGTTTATAATATTAGTAGGATTTTTTAATACTCTTCTATGCTGTCCCACTCCTGGGCAAAGGTAGTTAAATTAACATCGAATAAATAGCACTTGACCAAGCCAAAGACAGTCGTTTTCTACTTGATCCCGGAAAACTCTTCGACCTTCTGCCCGTATAACGGTTGTATCTTGAAGAAATAGATTGAAATAGACATTTCTTGAAAACTGACTTAATTTTAAAACTTCGTATTCTCAAATCTACTTCAAACTTAATAATATAATAATAATATATATTTTATTTCGAACTACACATACAAGGACGTATAATCCATACAATGTTAGCGACGATGACTTCAAAAACTATGTTAGTAAACTTTTGCAAACTAATACAATACGTGGCCCAACACACAATGGCACGTGCCTTCATACCCAGTGCCTTATAATGGGACTGTCCGCTTGTCTAACAATGTTTTTAATGCGAACTACAATCAATTTACTTATAATTAATATTGAAAAAGCCAAAGTACAAGAAAACCGTCAAGCTTATCGCCTATCCCGGCTTTTAACAAAAAAATACATGTTAAACTATTTAAAAATTTCTAATGAATTTGATAAAACCAAGTACATACGCGACAGTAGGTACCTCACATTTAGCGAGCTTGACGGACAAGTGTGACGTTGTTTTATGAAATTAGTTATTAGTTAAAAAACAAAGAAATAAAGAAAGAAAATATGTTTATTTGGCACATCTCATAACAATGTCAACATGTCCATACAATATAAATAAAAAACAGGCCGCAGACTACTCGCTCATGCACTAAATAACAATTATTATGATCGTGACATGAAGAAGTAAATTTGCAATAAGCATTTCTTGAAGATTGGCTTTTTAAAGTAAGTAGTTAATCGTGGAAAATATGTCGCCACCTGTAACTTATTGCGGACTGTGATCCATTTAGTAAATTAACATAGGAAAACACGACACAAGAAAATCGCCAAGCTACCTGATCAACTGAAAGAATATTTTGAAAATCGAGGAGTTCCCATTTTATTTTACAAAAAATAACATGTTAAACTATTCAACCATTTGTAATGAATACGGTAAAACCAAGTAGATACGCGACATTACCTTATAGCGCGCTTAATCGTGTGGTAATGTGAGCCGGGAGGACAAGTGCGACGTTGTTTTAATTGAGTTTTCTTCCCTTTGCACCTTTGTGGCGACGAGTGGTGTCGCCCTGGAGGGTAGGCAGAGGTGAGGTGCTGTGGAGCGAATGAACTGGAGGTGGCTCCATTGAGAACTGGACGATTAGCACAAATAAAGAAAGAGTTTTTTGAAAGACGGTTTGAATTTCTAATTAAGTGAGCCATTGGGATTAGCTGATAAAAATTGATCCGTAGCAGCTCTGGACAGAGAGAGGAGCAAAGAGAGTAGGGAGGGCTTTGCTCAGAAGTGGGACATTAACGGCTAATAATAAAAAAAATAAGTGGGTAATTTATTAATTATTAAATTTAATTTATTTTACGCTGCGTGTCGCGGGTTCGATTCCCGCACGGAACAAATATTTGTATGACCTACATGTATTTGTTCCGAGTCTGGGTGTTTTTCTATCTATAATAATTGTATGTATTTACAAAAAAAAAAATGTATATAAGTAGTTTATCAGCCATCTTGTTACCAAATATATTTCAGAATGTAGTTTAACATTGTAAACAGACGCACAGTAGAAGTCGCCTATCATAGATTCGATTAGCATAGCTCGTTTGGTCCAATTTATAGTTAGCAGTTTACACATGCTAAATTCATCTCCACTGTAAATACAGAAATGATAGGTCTTGAATGCTTGTCAACAGGTCCCGCAGTACCGGGTCATTGTACATAGAACAGTTTGTTTTACAAAATTATGATATCACTTTTATAGCGCAACATTTTTCCGCTGAGCGGCAGTCGACGTCGGCACAGACCGTTGTCGTCTCATTTAATCGCCGCATTACATGCAAAGTGCATCTCTTACATGTAAAACAGTCCCGGCGGGTATTTAAATTTTCGCCTTTCCCCGTAATTCGTTGAGACAAAGGCTTTCAGGGGAAACATTGTTAATGTGTTACCCAATGCATTTTACCAGACACACTTGGCTTTACATCGAGCGTGTACCGCCATGTTTTTGAAGAAGTGGCGCGGAAATTGATAAATTAGATAAAGTTACTCAAGCGGGGAAAATTAGCATTGTTTTGCCACTCCACAGTTTGTGTGCTCGAGGATAGGTAGGTAAAGCTAAGTCACACAGAGGCGTTGTGTTCCAGAGTAAAGCAAAATCACAACGAGGTAATCCTCAAGTGTCAGTCAGTGTTTCACAAAGCTATCGAAGTACAGTTAAAGTGAACATACGAGCAGTTTAACCGCAATTAAGCTTTCAAGAAAAACGGAAAAACAGTGCGAAATAGACATTCGAAAATAGCGGGGAAGAGTCAACAAACGAATTTCCGATGTGTCAAAGTAAATCTCTAGCCGACAATACGAATGGCAATAAAATCCGCCGTCGGGGGTTCAACTGGCGATTGGTAAGCTGTCCGCCCCTACCACGAATTGGTTTCGATAAAATGTTAATAGACTGATTGTTTGGGACGCGTTCCAACTCATTGTGCATTTTTGTTTAGATTTTGGAATATCCTATTATTTTATTAAATATGCAATAGTTTGAATGTTTCTTTTAACAAAGGAACAAAAAGAAATTGATAAGAAAGCTCAGGTTGCATTTGCCTTGGACCTGCGTAGGCGCCTACGCAACGTCTACGAAACGTCTACGCCGCTACGAAGCCTACGCTGCTCAAACGTCTGAAATACAGGGATGCTTTAATTTTGAAAAAGTAAGGACTTATTACCCTTATACTTGTACTAATGACTCATACTAATGACATACATTTTCGCATAAAATTGTTCAGTGTATTGTCAAAAGATTCTTGCCTATAATGCATCCCATACATATGTCCAACGTGGAATTCATCGTATTTTCAAAGAGCTTCTAACTTGGTAGGGGCGATGTCCTAAGCTGTGTTAAAAAGGTCTACTTTTCGCAGTTTTCAAGAGGATCGAGTAAAATGGTGTAATTTGTGAGATAAGCGGCGGTTTAGCTTGACGCTGGGCGCCGATAGCGATCAGCCAATAAGAGGGCGCCTCGATAGAGTGTGCTCTAAGCTTTAGTTTTATACAGATAAAGATTATGGATTGAATACATTAGTGGTATCTGTGGTTTTTTCCTGACCGCTGCTGTTTTGTCGATTGTATGTTTGGAGGCATGAGGAACAGGGTGTAAAGTTCACTCATCCTCCATTGAAAAGGGAGGATCCTCCGACCAGACGGGTGTTGTGTCTGGCGGGCAATTGCCCAACGATTGATGTTGGGAAATTGTATCTATGCTAACTGCGCGGTAAACTCTGCTTGCGAGATGCAGGATTTGCGTGACGTCAGTGTGACGCGTTGTTCGCATGTGGCGTTGTAGATACCGCTACATCACTCCCCTCCGGAGACCGGAGGTCGATAGTGGGCTGAGTCTTGTGATGCTTTGCCAGGCCAGCTGAGGTTCCAGTGAGTTGAAATCGGTTGTCACATAGTTCACGGTGAGTCGGAACTGTCTGCGGAGATGTCCCCGGTGAGTCGGGGTGGCGCTGCGTTTTTTTTACTCCAGTGCGTCGGATGTCGTACAGCGCCGGGTTGAGGCTGGCTGCTGCGTCGACCAGGAGAGGGTGCTCTGCTTGTTGACCGGCCGAAGGTGCAGTGTGCTGTGCCAAGGTTGCTGATGAGGCTGAGGGTGATGACCAGGTATGCGCGGACGCTGCATGCTGGTGGTCAGGATACCCGTTAAAGCCGTGGATGCTGGCTGGCTGGGTGACTCGCCGCTGAAGCTTGCGGGAGTGATGATGATGACGTCACGCTGAAGTGTTTGCACGAAGGCTGCGCTGACGTTCATACTCGGGGTCACCAGTTTGGAGGCATGAGGAACAGGGTGTAAAGTTCACTCATCCTCCATTGAAAAGGGAGGATCCTCCGACCAGACGGGTGTTGTGTCTGGCGGGCAATTGCCCAACGATTGATGTTGGGAAATTGTATCTATGCTAACTGCGCGGTAAACTCTGCTTGCGAGATGCAGGATTTGCGTGACGTCAGTGTGACGCGTTGTTCGCATGTGGCGTTGTAGATACCGCTACATATGTATTATAGGTCTGCGCAGACTTTTTTTGCTAGTTGGTGAGATGAATACTAACATTTGGAAGGGGCGACTTGAATCAATTCTATTTTACTGTAATTTTTAAAGTTCAAAAGTGCCTTTTATGTGCCTATTTGAAATAAATGCTTTACTTTGACTTTGAATAAGATCGAATAATTTAGTGTTCACTATGATTTAATTCAGTTTCATCAGATACACAGATAGAATATTCTTTATTATGTACACCATGAAAATTAACAGATGAATTACACATGATGGATGATGATGATGAGAATTATATTTGATGTTAGTTACCTGTAATAAAACCTGATGTCTGCTTCCCGTGAAGGCAAAAGAGTGCACAGGCAAATAACTTCAGACCGAGTGCTGCAATAATGGCATTAAAGTTTAATGTTTACTATAATTTGCAGGCAAAGGGGTCTCGCAGTCACTATGTGAAGAGACTTTCCGGCGGACGCCTCGCGGCCATTAATTGAACTCTGTCGCCGCCACTTAATTTTCAATAGACCGGAGCACCGGGCGCTCCACCAGGTGCACGCTTTGTGCTTCCACTGTTTGCTAAAGTCCTCGTATTTATTTTAGATTCCATTGTACCACGCTCCGACGCTTTGTCGGGAAATAGCCCTCTCGTGTACCACTGCTTTGTTAATTTTATTAATACGTGAAACATTTATAAAACGCGACCGCACGAGCGATTTAATGAGTTTTATTGTTGAACAGAGAGTAATGTGCTCGAAATGAAGCGCGCTCGGCTTAGATGTTGTCTAAATTCATACGAAGTGGGGGAGCGAGGATTTTAATGTTTTAATTCGAGCAGCTCATTTTACAATACGCGAAGTAGCAGCGATCCCAGACTAAAAACACCTGCTGCATTAGATTTATTATATTACATGTTTGAACAATTCATTTTTCCCAAGTTTGCAGGTGCGCAACCCTCGTACGTGGAAAAACACAAAGATGCAAATAATCCGTTTCATCCCACAATCTAGTAGAGTTCAAAAGACAAACATGTTGGAAATATTTACGTTGATCCCGTAGAGCCGGACCACGGCTAAATAACTGGGCATTCCGGCAACAAAAGAATTTAATAACACCGTAAGGCTAGGGCGGTGTCGCGGGCGGGCGGCGCGGGGCGAGGGCGGCCCGCCCTCGGCCGGTAAGCTTATTATCGCGCTGGGCCGGCGCCACCGCCAAGAACATATTTGCTTTGTTGAATGTCAACGATGACGGTGGCCGCGCCGCCGCCCGCGCCGCACGCCGCGCCTCCGCCGCCAGCACCCCGTACACACAGTTGCGCGCTCGCTTAAACATTTAAGAGCACCCAATGTTTAGCGACGGCGCAAATTAAAATAGGCTTTATACCAAATCTAATTTGCCAAGTAGGGAACTCGCTTCGTTTGACGAGTACCTGAGTTAAGGTAGATGTTTGTATTGGAAATTGAATTAATTCTGCTGTAGAATTACCTACTAAATATAATTGATATTAGGCGCGTATTTTGTCCTCTTTTCTCATCAACAGTGTAAATATAATTACGAGAAATCAAAAGCTTTTAAGAACCATTACGAAATTTGAAACAATTTTGTTAACACAGTTAATTGATTACTTAAATTGTCTATCAAGAAAATGAATTTCAAAAGGTAATGCTCGTACAGGATTATATTAAATATATAATATATGCTTTTTATTTAAGTGCTGCAAATGTTAATTAATGCATTGCATTAATTAACATTTCGTATTTATATTTAATTAAAATGGTACAACATAAAATCACACACAAAAAATCTCACAATCACAACACAATTAAATCTCATTCTAATCATTATATTACTCTACTATCTTCAGATTTTTCTGTCACATAAGCTCTGGAAAATGGCAAGATATAAAATTAATAAACACCCCAAAAAGTTTTATGTAATTTAATTTCCACGTCACAATAACTATAACAAACTCCACCTTAATATGTAGGGTTTTCAATGAATAAATAATTAACCACACATACTCAAACATGGGTCACGATTAGCCCGTACATGTTCCCGAAAACTTTCAAAATCAACATCGAGAGGACCATTGAAGTTTACAAGTAGCATTAAATGAAACTATATTAAAGATTCAGCAGGGTTCGTTAAGTTACACCTCACCGCAGGTGGAGGTCCGCGAAGCCTTTGCTGGCAGTTCTGAATAAGTCAGGAGGACATAGAGGTAGTTTGCTGGAAGAGGCACAAACTATTTGCTACTGATTTGTCGATATAATTTATATGATTGAGAATCTGAGTTTTTGGGCTGATGTCACAGTATGTGCAAGCACTATCCACCAGATAACTAAAAAACTTAATAGAATCCGCCAGATAAGTTCACTTGAGACGAAGTGGTGCAACACGGCAGGTCATTTAAATTAAATGTTTTGTAAAAAAATCATAGTAATATAGGAAATATTATAATATGGCCCACTATTTTCTTTAACTATGGCTTACATGAATCAGAAAATTACTAGTCTAAGTATTCTGTAAAACAAACGCGCACTTGTTCACATTACTTTACCCAATTTTCACTTTTACTTAGGATTGACAAATATGTATTAAAAACTAGCGGACCCGGCAGATGTAGAAAAAGCAGCGCCACCTAGCGGGTCCAATTCTGTATATAAACCTTGTCCTGACAATAACAATCACCAAAAAAAAAAAAAACAATTAGGTGCAGTCGATCGGAAGTTAAGCGCGTACATACATTTCGGTGATTCATTTTTATTTATATACAAATACAAATATTTTATTGGAACAAAAACATACGCAGTATTAACCACAATAATTGTATTGTGTACGTTAATACTGCGTTAGTTTAGTAACTGTGTCGCAGTTATTAGCGCTCACCCCAGGAGCGAAAGACCACTGAGTTCCAATAACAACAAATTTGGTTATACTTATAGGTAGAAACTAGACATAAACATTAATAACAATAAAACTAGAACTAGACACTTGTTCATAATAGTTTTAGTAGTATAAGAGGGCGTGTGTGTGTGTGTGTGTGTGAGAGAATTTTGTGTGTATGTGAGGGTTATAGATGACAGTTGAAAAGCACTGTTCACCTTAGTTTTCAAAACCTAAGCCGAGTTTGTAGGTACAGAAAGAACGTCGGCATAGTGACATACTTGTTGGTTAATATGGTTATTCTGATAGATCATTTTCAAAACCTGGGTGATCAACAACAATACAGTGCGAGGTGACACATTGCTCTCCCACCAACCCTTTCTTTGCTTTACACTTCGTAATTTGAATCCATTTCAATGTCAAGATAATTAAATGTCAAACAATCTTAAAAAATTTAGAAACATGGTTTGGTTTTTTGGTACTTTTCTTCACCTCGAATGCTTCTAAGATTTGGTATCTTATCTAGAACATCTTACACGTTACATCTTTAGATGCGCCTGCCTGTAGGCATACCGCTGCATTTCTTATGCTAAAGGAACGCGCTGTTTTGATGGATAACAATTTTATTCGGAACATTTTAGTGTCAGTCAGTCGTAAAGAGGGAAGATAACATCAGTTTGTGGCTACAGACTATCATAGAGTTTATGTTTTGCTATCAAACCTAAGGTTAGGTCTTCAACTTGATGCCTGCAGTTTATTTTATGTAATAGACTGAATGTTTTCTCTGTTTGGGGTCAATCATGATAAAATTAAATGGGTATATTGATTTCATTTTCAACGAACCTTCGCTGGTGCATTTTTAGGGATTTAAGTATTAGTTTTTCTGATTAAAAAGCAATCTATAGGTACAAATAAATAAAATTGAAGTATCTTTTTGTAATGTTAAAATAACAACTTTTACAAAATGCATATGAAAGTATATATGGTGCTTATTATTATTATAGAGCACTATTTAAAAAAAATTGTCTTGTCTTTCTATTGGTTCGGCTAATCTCCGAAACGACTGGACCTATTTTTACGGGACTTTCACTGCCAGATAGCTGATGTTATAAAGAGTAACTTACTTTTATTTTAGAAAAAGAGTTGGGGTTCTGCGCAAAAAAATCAAAACGCAAGAAATCCAATTTGTTTTCCGACATGCACGCGAACAAAATCGATAGTAAATAATAAAAACATATTTTTGAAGCTAGATATTTTCCTAAATATAAACAAAATAAATCGAAGTAAAGTTCTCGTCACAGCTTGAGGTAAACTAGCTATGTTCTCAACTCCCATGGTACATCGCGATGTCGGGCGGTGGCTAATCGGGTTATCTGACCGCAGACCGCGGCCGCTCAAAGGACCTTGCAAAAAGCCATCCCTTTGACTACGTCTTCAAATATTTGCGCCGAACGCCACAACCGCGCATTATTTTCAGTATAAACATTCATAATCCCACGAAACTTCGGGTCAGAGCTTATTTTATTTTCTGTGGCACACGGGAGTATTTGCATTCTGTCAATACTACTTTTTGGTTCATGTTGATACATTTTAAATTAGGTAGGTACCTCGGGCTTGTAGGTTCTGTGCAAGTTTACTGTTTGATGAACGCTAAAGTTTGGTATTTGTAATTATATTTAATGTCGTCGGGTTAATTTTAATTCTCTGTTTGAAAATCAGGCTTTTGGTTTCCGTGACGTGTAGCAATATAGCCGAGCAGGACTGGTCAAAGTTTGCGCAAGTACTTTTAAAACAGTATATTAGTACGTAGCTTAATTAAGGATAATACTTTTCTATTTCTGAGACAATGTTCTTTATCTAAACATACGTTATGTAAGAACATTTATTTAAACGTGCATCCCGTCAACAGCAGCAGCCGATGTTCTAACTAATCGAACACCACTGATTAAACTTATACGTTTGCAGTCGCAAGCAGATGTTTGCGCGGCGGGATTTAATATTGATAGCGGAGGATGTCGGTCCCTCGGCACACGCTGCAGCAAAGCGACTGTGTCAACTTGTTTAAGATACCTGACATCTTGCAACTGGTAGCTGTTCGCAAGCATATTTACTAACGTTCGTACGCAAAATATATCCGGTACCCGAGAGAAATAATACCACAAACACAAAGTCCATAGTTAAATCCACCGCGTACCCTTCACTCAAACGTACGTCTCAACATGCCAACTTTCATAAATATCAAAGCAGGCTTCCCGAAAACAATTTCTTGGGAATCCAGCGGTGTTCACACGTCGCTCCTGCCGGTGGCTAACACAATTTTATTCGAGCATAAAAAACGAGCTCATCATGCAAACGCCAAAGTCGTGGGACGTGGCTCGCTCCCGCGGTAAAACAATTTATCTGCATCGACGGAATTACGGCGCTGCGCCGTGAATAAAATATGTCGCCGACTGTCAGTCGAAGGAAGACGTTGTCTGAGATGGCCGACAGGGGTGCCCGACGCGAGGCGCGACCTGCCAGTTGCCAGTGACTGCCACAGCAATACCCTTGCCGTCAGTATGAATATTTCTCAACCTGTATCCGACAATGCTTGCATTCAATACCAAATAGAGTGCTGAATGCATGATATTTTGTACCTTTTAAATTTTAAACTGTGCATCGACTTTGTTTACAAATGTATGACATATTGAGCCGTGTGTGGGCGAGCAATTGTACTAGTTTTTACAGCAAAGTAAGAGTATGTATGGCAGAGATATTAAGTTATTAACGGAACTTAATTTTGATGCAAAGTGCATCATGCAATATTCGTAACAAACATTTTCACATATTTTCGCAATTGGTATAGTATCCCTACTGTGATTTGTTGAGAAACGTTTAAGGCTTGACTAGAACATAGTTGATACAATACTGCAGCGACATACTTACTGAAAATTGCTTTAGCGAATTACAGCAAAATATCGTCTTTGAATTTTTCATGTTTTAACAAGCATCACCTTTGTACGTATTTGTCTGTTTCTATCTTTTTGTCTGTTTATCTATTATGTGTACAAAAACTTTTCAATAAATAAATAATTTTTTAGTAAGAAAATTGCATTTTCAAAAGACATTTTCGCGGTAGCCCTGTTCGCAAATTTGACGGGCGAAGAGCGACGTGCGACAGGATCCAAGAATTAGGTCCCGCGTACGGCGCGAGCGTCGTATTTTCGTAAGTTGCCCCGATGATGAGTGGCCTGACTTGACGTGACATCCCGCAGGTAACCCGGTACCAGCCCGATGGGATAGGATCAAATTATTAGCTCACGAGGATCAGAGGTACGTGAATTCATACGTGTTTACGGGAGGACTCGTGATGTAATTTTTTGGTTTGATAAACGTGTGGTTTTGTAATTTTGTTGCTTGCTACTGTACCTACGCTTAGTGTCAGTGGAAATTAAAATGAAATAATAATGTGAGTTTATGTGCTTAAGTAATTAGTTGACTTCAGACATACCGTTCCGATTACTCGTTTCAAGGAAATTCTATTGTAGTGTATGCAACCACTGTTTTTTCATTCTAAGTGAATAAATGTATTCTGTTTTTAAGAAATAAATGTCTTAAACCATTAGTTATGAAAATTCATTTGCTACTAGGTAAGTATAAACTACACGAGCATCAAGTTTTAGAAACCCCAAAAGAGTACAGTTCATGGCAGTACTGAACCCGTTCTGAAAACGGCAAAAATTTTCCAAATGTAAACCGTAGCATTCTTTAACACGACATAATTTATAAGCCGCTAAAAACCCTCGATTTACATTAAAATATGCACCACCAGACACAAACCTGAATCGTTTGCCGTCCTTATTAAATCTACTCGAATAAAACCGTAATAATTTCCCCTCGGTTCAAGTTAAATCATAAAAATTCCACGTTAAATGTATGACAAGTGTATTTTCTGTTCGATTGCTCCGCCACTGGAATGTCAATCGGTCTGTTTAGCATTCCGAGGTGCGGGCGGTGCGCGTGGCGGGAGCGGTGCGGTTGCGGGGCGGCTGCGGGCGGCGACGGCTAGAATAAACTTGTAGAATGGCTCCTCGTTAACGTATTAGAGAGTTTAACAAGGGATTTTGCATGGCGCGAAGGGCTGCGATTATTCGCAAGAGGATGTTGTGCCGATAGTTTTGAGGAGCCAAGTTTGATGTGAGATTCCTTGATTGTCTTGAAGGGTATTTGATGGTTTATATGGTATGTTGATATATATTGTTGACTATATCGAATAAATATGTATGACTACACTGAGTAGGTATCTACCTACGCAATTACGTAAATTAGACGCTACTAAGCGTCTAATTTACGTCGTCTAATTTACATTTTTCATATCAAATATACACACAGTGTACTAACACTGTGTGTATATTTGATATGAAAAATGTTATTCAGAGATTTAAAAAAAATAAGTATTTGTAACTTTCTACAATTAAATCATTTTGTAAGGTCTGAAAGTTTAGAAAGTTATGTGAAGGTCTTACTAAAGCTAATTTTGTAATGCCTATCAATAATCCTGAAAACAGCTGTTTTCGTAACAGAATAAACCAGTCAAGCTGTACTTATTATTAAGAAAAAAATGAAAATTCAATGATTCGGAAAGGTACAACGAATAAATTTAAACCCTAACACCAGAAAATTCTAGCGCCTAAATATGTCAAAGTACTTACATATATGTATATACCTACTTACCCCACCTTATCAGCCCGTCTATAGACGATCAAGACAAAACTCGACGTCTGAACTGTTTGAATATTGATAAAATAAATATTGGCCCACGTGACCGGAGCGATGGGACGGGACACCGGGGCTGTTTGCTGACTAACTCGTTCCAATTACGACTCATTGCTTTCTACCTTTGTTTAAATTTTCCATTGAATTATATGCTCGTAGAAACGCGGTATTCTGATGGATGAAGCGGCTTTGAGAGTTTGGAATAGAGACTTATTTTTTTCCGAGCGACGCGACGCCTCTGTTTGGTTTTGTGGTGTATTTTTAGTACTTCTAGTATAATAAATTACAGTACCTATTATGTAAGTATGGCCATACGACAGTGGTGGTGGGACCTAGTAGTAGAGTGCACATAAAAAAATACGCCTATCTCTAAAGATTAAATTAAAGTCTAACATCTCAAAATCAAAATCAAAAGTCATTTATTCAAATTAGGCTGAGAATCAGCACTTTTCGAACGTCAAAATTACAAAAGACAGTCCCCCAAAAACGCCCACCCTTCACCACTTCCTAGTGCTATCGCTGGTGAAGTGGCGCAACAAACTCCCCAGCAGCACAGCTGTCTGTTCAGTTAGAAAATACTTGTTTGTATACAATACTAGGTACTTATGGTAAGTAATTAACATTACAAGATACAGAACATAAAGTTACCAACAAATATAATAAAAACTACGTACTCAAGCTAAAAAATCATTAATTAAAATTAAAATGTAAATAAAAACTTATTACCTAAATAAAAGCCTCCAGGCATAAAGGGCGTGCGTGACAGCTTACATATTTATGTATTGCTGGGTTCTATTCACATAGCTGTCACTTGAAGTCACAGATGATAAACTAGGACCATCGAAGTAAAATAAATAAATAACAATAACCTGTCAGTAAGCTAATTCTGGCAATTCATAGAGTTCAGTGAAGTTAGAAACTGTAAGTGTGTTCAAAAACGTGTATTCAGTAGGAACGCTATGCTGCTAAAAATCGTTTGATACAACAGCTAGATATTGTAGAATTGTAACTTACTTTACCTACCAAACACTGAGGAATTCTAGAAACTAATACATAAGGGAAAATCTGCTGGTAAGTTTACACAACAGGTGTTTCAAGACACATGTACACAAAACTTTCATCAAACAAAAGCGTTCCTGGTTGGACACAGATCGGGATCCACCCTTTATTCAATTCCAGTACCCAGAACCAAATCCTTACCTCCGTACGTTTTCCCAGCGTCTAATCTTTTAGAATAGTCGCACACCTTCCTGTACACCGGGTATTATTCGAGAATCACGCAGATATTTGAAGTGAGACCGTCTGTTTGTTCAGCCGAGAAATCCCTTCCCGTGGCCAGCAAAGCAAACGGATATTTCAGTTTGAACATTACTTATTGGTGACGCTGGAGCGCCAGTGATCCGTGAACGGACCATCGTGTGCGGAGGAGCAAACCTTTCGCATTTCATTTGTCTTCTTAGGTGTGCAAGCTCGGTGATGTGAGTAGGATGATTTATTTGGAAGCGAGGAAATTGTGAATTGATTTTCGGTATGGATGATTCTTCTTTAGGGGTATGGTAAAAGGCATGAAAGTTATGCAGTCTTCTAAAAAATGAGATAATTGAGAAATCCCTCTCGTTCAACACACCTAGCATTGTAATGCATTTAGTTTAATATTTTTTAATATTTTTCTTTAATTTCTTTTTTTATTTATTTATTATCATTTTTTTTTTTATAAACTCTAACTCAAATCATTTATTTCAATTAAACCATTTCAGGCACTTTTGAATTGTCAAAATTAAATAGTCGGTCAGTTAGTTGGTCAGAAAGTTGTAGCTAATTGTACATTCCAAAATGTAGATCTCTGTGGAGAAGAACGAGCAAGAAACTCCACGGACACTCTTTTAAATCAAGATATTATTACAAAATCCTGGGTACATTATTCTTATTGCTTCTATATGTGAGAATGATGTAAAAAATAAAAAATTTAAAATATAAAATTAAAAATAAGCCCTGGCAGTTAAGAGATGACCAGTCTCCACCGACGGCGCCCGTTCACGAACATGACGCGTGGATCAGCACCATCTAGCTCAAAAAACGTTGCTCCACACTAGGAATTTCTCCTGTATCGTGGGTGCGTTTACAAACATTTAAACTCACATACACAAACAGCCAGACCCGGAACAACTACCTGTAGGCAATACAAATATTTGTTCCGGTCGGGAATCGAACCCGCGACACGAAGCGCAGCAGTCGAGTGCTCAGCCACTGCGCCAACCGTGTCGTCAAAAAATGTTACATGATCATCATTTCAGCCCGGAATCGCCCACTGTTGAGAGAGGCCTCTCCTTTCCTCTGCCATTCTTGCCGGTTCTGTGCGTCTTTCATTACATTATACACCTACCCATATATGGTGCTATATATGGTGTTACAGATGTGTTTTTTTAGTATCCGCTGAATTGGATGATTGTCTATATAAGCGCAGACAATCGTGAATTAATTTTCAGTCAAGATGATTATTCTTTAAGGGTATGGGAAAAGACATAAAAGTTATGAGGTCTTTAAAAAAAATAAGAAATAGAAAAATTACTTTCTCACATTTTTATTGCATTGTTATGCTTGTAGTTCTATAACGTGTAACACAGCTGCTTTCTTAGAGTAAATTGTTATCTATTTGGAGTGTTGCACATGCATTTTTTAAGCGTGCTGTACTGTGTGCTACTTTCTTAGAATACATTATTAATTTAGTGTGTTGCAAATGCGTTTATTCAAGTGTACTCTAATGTTTTTGCTGTTTGAACATTACTTATTGGTGACTGATCCGTGATAGGATACGTAATTGGCGTGTGCGGTGTCGAAAACATTTTGTCTTTCGGGAAAACTCCTTCGTGATTCATCTGTTTTTCAATGTGTGCAAGTCTGGTGATGTGGATTGGATGATTATTTATTTTAAGGCATAAGATCGGAAATTTAATTTCTATTAAATAGTTTTTCTTAAAGTGGTATGAGGCACTAAAGTCACGAAAGTCAATTTTGCAAGAGAATAAGAGAACTGTCGTAAAACTTTCTTATATATGTATTGTAAAGTTTTCAAGTTAACTTATGATGTACATTATGTATGTTGTGCTTAATTCGTTTCATTATTTCTGCAGGTTCATGGATTTTTTGAGGATTATTATTGCCTTTGGCCTCGTATAGGACTTTCTAGTTTTTTCTTTTTGTTACTTTTTTAATATAATTTTGTTTTTTATTTTTATTTATGATTGTGTTTAGTTTAGTTTTGATTTCCTGTACGAGTCACAATAAATACTTTTTCTTTCTTTCAGAAGCTAATGTATAATAATGAAGTGGGTACGTATGGTCGAAATATCGTTTATTTTTCTTGTTAAAATTATATATACACTCGAGAGCAATGAATCCGGGTCACTTGAAGAATCCTAAAAATCTCGGAAACTAAAAATGCTAGGTTAATGCAACAAATTGTATTTAATAGACAATGTAATACTCCTTAAATTAAGGTATTAAAACTTCTTAGTTATTGTAAAGTTATATCATAAAAAAATCAAATTTGAAAAAGGGCCACTTTCGAAGATGGAACTACGAAATTACAGCATTTGGTTTTGCTTTTGTTTGTAATCTGTCATTTATGTGGGTACATAAACTATGTTGATAGTGCTCTATATTCATTATTCAAGCTGAAATTATGTCGCTTACGCCTGAAGAATGCACCAGAATACTTACAATGCTGGAAACCGGCCGGAGTCAGCGCGATACAGCCAGGACTGTCGGTGTGTCGCTGTCAACAGTACAAAGAGTTCTCCGACGTTACGAAGAAACTGGTTCTAACCTACGCAGACCAGGAACGGGCAGAACCAGGTGTACCACAGCACGAGAGGACCGATACTTGGTGAACACCATGCTTCGAAATCGCTTTCTCACAGGAACTGAACTCACAAATCAGTTTCGACGCCTCGGAGGAAGTAACCCAAGTGCATGGACAGTAAGACGTCGGCTTGCTGAATCTAACTTAAAACCCCTTAGACCTGCAAACGGCCCTAAACTGGAGCGTGGGCATCGTATTTCAAGACTAAGATATGCCCAGAGCCACGTAAATTGGAGTATTGAAGATTGGTCAAAAGTTATGTTCTCCGACGAATCAAAATTTATGCTCGATACACTCTGTGTCTTCCATCGTGCTTGTAGCACGATGGAAGACACAGAGTGTATCGAAGACCAGGGGAAAGATTCAAGCAAGCATGCATCGAAGAAAAAGTAGCCTACGGTGGTGGGTCTGTACTTGTGTGGGCCGGAATTTCTTCTGAAAGTCGCACAGAGCTGGTGATCATAGAAAACGGCTCTTTAACTAGCGTAAGATATGTGGAAGAAATCCTCAATGATCACGTTGGTCCATTTATGGTCAATTTAGGTGAGGATGCTATATTTATGCATGACAATGCCCGACCTCATACAGGTAGGATTGTGAATGACTACCTTCAAGAGATGAACATTACTCGTATGGAGTGGCCAGCGCGCAGCCCGGATATCAACCCGATCGAGCATGCTTGGGACGAGCTAGGCAGATGCGTAAAACAACGAAACCCTCCCCCAATCACGCTTCGTGAGCTCAAAATTGCTCTCACAGAGGAATGGGAGAATATTCCCCAAAATCGTATAAGGAACTTGGTGTACAGCATGCCAAACCGCGTAAACGCAGTAATAGAAGCACGAGGAGGCAATACGAAGTATTAAAATTCAAGAAAATCGTAATAAAGTTCAAAAATTTCATGTTTCCTATTTTTGTTTTAAGGAGAGATCAGCAGTTTTTTTCTTTATGTAATTTTGTGTTAATAAAATGTATGGTGACTCATATTTTTTTTACTTTCATTTAAGGAGTATTAAATTGTCTATTAAATACAATTTATTGCATTAACCTATCATTTTTAGTTTCCGAGATTTTTAACATTCTTTAAGTGACCCGGATTCATTGCTCTCGAGTGTATTTCCATACCGTGTCACATATTACATATTACGCTCACGTGGAAACATATTAAACAGGAAAAAAAAAATTCACAGATTAAACAAAAAACGACAAAATTGTTTATTTTTAAGTAGGCACAAAGATTATAGCAATGTGTAAGTTGTTTTAAATTTAAACGTGACTTAATTCATTGATGACAGAACATTCAAGATAAAGGTTAACAACTTAATTCACCTAGGAAATAAAATTATAAATCAGCTTCTTATGGTACTACCCAATTATAAGATGGTAATAAAGAGTAGTGTTTTATGGTGTCAGTTAATAATGTGAGTCTATACGATGTTCAGTGTTATAATGCCAGGCTATTTTTCCCCACTACCAGAAAAGGCCTTTACCCTTAAGGGCCTGTACTACCTCAGATTGCGAAAATTGTCTTAGCATTAATGGCTCCAGTTTCAACAATACTGCAGTATTCACTTTATAATAATAATAATAATAATTCATTTATTTCAGATAATAATAATCCATACAATAAATTAAATCATATTAAAATCAATTGGTACGTAGACCACAGACACCGAAACAGAATTAAAATCAATTTAAACAATACTAACATTACATTAAATTAAATAATTTACAGTAAAATCAAAATCAAAAATTGTGTTAGTATATATATATTATTATACAATTTCAATAACAATACAAACAATTAAATAATAATTAAACTTTGTAATTAATATACAATAAAGACGAGGACTACTGCGAAGTGTCTTCTATTCCGAAAACACGATTGCATACAATTTTCTCAATACAAAGAAATCTCAATGTTACCTCAAAACCGTACAATAAAAGAAGAATTATCAATGAAAATGTTCAAATTAGGTCATAAAACTTTGTAGGCTAATCGAACTATGCATAAAGCAGGTGTCATCTGTTAATTTTTTTTTTTTCAACATTTAACGTAAAAAGATGAGATCGGAAATATCAAGACCTTTTCTTATAAGGAGAAGGCACAAGCATTGATCACCACGCTTGCTTAAATCGGGTTGGCGATTTCAGATTTATATTCGCCACTTCTTTTCCCTAGCGAAAGTGTTAGGAAGTGGTGAAGGGCGGGCGTTTTGGGGGACTGTCTTTTGTAATTTTGACGGAAAAGTGCTGATTCTCGGCCTAGTTTGAATAAATGACATTTGATTTTGATTTATTGTCTTGAGTCCAGGTTTCCTTACGGTGTTTTTCTTCACCGTTGTTAAGATATACTCAGAAGGTAGTTGCCCCAAAATTTGAACCCACAACCTCGTGCATGAGAGGCGGGTTCTTAAACACTGGACTATCACGACATGACATATTCGGATTTTCAAAACTAAAAAGGTTTAAATTAATAGTTTGCAAAGTAGCTTAGTTAATTTTAAAATATACCTTCAACCAACCTTTACCTCCAAAAAAACATTAAGACTTGCAGTTGTACATCTACAGCTGAATACAAGCCGCTTATTGGAGAAACTCGGCTGTTCTTTGACGCACGATTAACTTGACAGAATAGTATTCTATTCACCAGATTTGGCAAACTTTTTGGTGGTCACAATATGTTGGTGGAAAATAAGCATGCGGGAAAACCATGCTTCCGCCACATCTGGGGGTGGAAGAATCATGCATGACCCAATCACTCATGAAGAGTGTGGTCTCCCCGTTGGCATGGCTTTTTCCGACATCTAAACACAAAAATAAATATTTAAAATAGGAGAGCACTAACTTAGGTACAGCTTATGTTACAGTTTGAGTCAGAAAAGTTAATAAAACGGGTGACCATCAATAAATATCTAACACTTAAAATAATCATTATATCTATAATTCTAGAGTAGAAGCTAGTGCCTCCCAGCAGAAGAATTTCGTACGACGATATTTAGGTAGTGCTGTTCTGAATCCTCTTTATTTTTTAAGTTTTGGCTGAAAACCACACAGTATTATTAAATTAATTAAATCTGGACTACCATCAAGTATTTGAAAGTGATACGAAGTAAGAATTTTATTTTAAAAGTTTCATTGCAACCGACAGACATAGCGTTTTGGGTGCCGCTAACCGACGCGGCGTGTTTGTCGCGATAATATTTACTAGGTATAATTATTAAAACTTTATGCACTGAAGGGCTCATGGTTAAAAAATAACAAGTCGCACGGGTCGATCTTCAAGGTTAAGCAACGCTTGCCGAGGTTGGTCCGTGGATGGGTGACCATCCATAACATACCGAGACCCCTTCGTGCCTCGGAAAGTACGTTAAGCAGTTGGTCCCGGCTGTCATTTGTAGATCTTTGACAGTCATATTGTGGATAGTCAGAAGGCCGAAAGTCTGACAACCAAGGGGTATCGTGTTACCCAGTAATTGGGTTCTGGAGGTCAGATAGTAAAAGACTCCATGTAAAATACTGGTATCCAGCTGCATCCGGTTAGACTTGATGCCAACCTTAACATAGTTGGGGAAGGGCTAGGCAGCATGATTGATTAAAACTTGATTAAAACTATGCACAAGTAAAAAAATACTGTACTATTGTGGACTTAATGCCTGAGGTATAATAGAGGTAGAAATGAGAGTTTTAATATCTCAACAATAGTTGAAGATTAGCCAGGACATCAAGGTTCATAGCTGACTGTCAATGGTGCTTACATAACATAATCAGCCTATAATATTCCCACTGCTGGGACACAGGCCTCCTCTCTGTGAGAGGGAGTGGGCCTTAATCCACCACGCCGGCCCAATGCGGGTTGGTAGATGTCACATGTCTTCGAATTTTTAGGTTCTAGGACATGCCGGTTTCCTCACGATGTTTTCCTTCACCGTTTTGAGAACCGTTTGATGCACGAATGGTGCTTACTAGCGTTATTTCATGGGCCTTTTCCTGTATAAAGCTTCGTCTATTCAAGGCAAGCTTGCCTTTCCGGTGAAAGGCTGTTTCAATAGTTTTTTTTGTCTAGCTTGAATTTTTTGTTTCTGTCGACAAATGCTATGTAGGTTATGTTTCAAGGCTTCCACGGAGCTTTTATTTCAGCCTGTTAGTTACTGTTTGTGGGCTTCCCAACACGTAAAGGGGATAAGAGGATTAAGTTCTGTTTCTTTTTCTAACGTATTAGTTCGCCATTACTTCGTCACATTTTGTGAAATCTTGGACTAAGTTTTTAGCTTGTAACTGTCTCCGTCGATTTAGTTATTTCTTCACGAAACTGTTTAATGTTAATGTGAGTCATCTCTGAATTTCAAACTTTTAATAAAGTTTTAGTTCTGTATTCCAGAACGATGTTCAGTCATGAATATCGAGGTAAGTAAGTAGTTTTAATATCAAATTAGCGTCAGTTTAAAATCGTAATTAACGACTAGATTACGGGGCTCAGATTTCGTAATACTAGGTTTATGTCTAAACTTTGAACACGATATTCAAAGCTATTAAGCTCACTATAACACGCGGCGGATAAAGCAGACTCATTCGATTATAACGAGCGGTTTAGTTCCAATGCAGTACAATAGTTTGGGCTATCATCGACAGTTTTGTATGAGGTTTCGCTAATCGCTCATGCAGCGGCCAATTTCAGCGTGAATGATCCGCCGGCGGGCGCTTTTGTGCCTTGTCCTCGATTCTAATTGAAACTATTTTGGACGCAGGACAATGCGGCATTGTCCGCGTGTCCGGCGGTGTTTGCCGCCTTTATTAATTCAGGTGGGCGTGGCGGCGAGTGGGCGGGTCCGAGGCGGGGCGTGTTCGTGGGCCCGCCCAGCGGCGCGCCGGTTTCGTTGCCGCGCGCGCTCCGTTTGCCGCTCAGTCGGTCTGTCGACGCGACGTCTGACGCTCATCTCTTTGCGCGGACGGCGACGGAATAACTTTTGAACATCGCTTACGATATCAGATGCTCCGCTAACTTGTAAAGTATCTCTAGCTGTACCTTCCCCGCTGGTGTCGTCTGAGAGACGTAGGGCTCTGTCTGCGGTGTGCTACTTGTGTGCAGGTGGGCGTGAGTCCTCGGCGGACTTGACACGTGGTGTTGACAGTCGCTGCACGGCCCCACACGCACGCCAAGTAAGTTCACGCATGAAAACTTATTTTACGTCAAGTTTTGAAACTTTCAAGAGTTTTTCAGTACGTTCCGTTTTCTCTAAAGGCTTTGCTACTGTAAAACGAAGTAACCAAAAGTTTGTTAAAACTTTTTTAGAAGGGATTTAAAACAGTATCGCGGTATTTTCATCATTTCCAAAACATCGAATAAATATTTTTCTGTTCCATTCCGTCACAGCGTTTCCCATTCTTTGTTTTTTTTTTTATCAACAACGTTGGTTTTGTAATGAAAATTAAAAAAAAAACTAAGTATTAAGTAAAACACTACAAACTTATCTGAAATTTACTTTAGATCCTGAAACAAAAATTAGAAGTCGGTATAACAATCAGTGGGTAACCTAAATGATGATGTTGACCGTACCAAAATCAACTCCATGTATCTATTTTAGATTAAAAAACACAGTTTTGCTGTAATTCAGAGTTGTTATACCTTTCATAAAGTGAATTTATAACTTTTCATAAGTTCATTAGGTTTAAGTTTAATAAAAAAATTCTAAAAAAAGACACAAAGTCGTGAGAAAAATGCTTAAAATAAATTATATAAAGTTCGTCACAGACGTCAAGGTAGCAATTATAATACACCCATCCAATGCATTCAGCTTTTAGGAAGATGTTATTTGGTTATTATTGATTACTGATTATTATATTGAGTCCTGAGATCTGAGTATTTTGTGACTTTATTGTATATTTAGATATAAGGTGAAATTACTACTTAATAAAGAACTTACCGTAGTTATTAATATTTCAATCTATATCTATACATACACCGTTAGATTTTGATCGTTTTAATCCTTAAAGGGGTCATTGTACTCATCATTATGAACAACTTTTACTACGGGACCAACCCTGAAATCGTGAAAAAAAATCAGTTGATCCATAGATTTGTGTTCGCATAACTCGACATAATGTATGGATCAACTGATTAACGGTATGTAGGTGGTAGTAGGTATTGTATTAATATTGTGATATTAAGACTTTTAAGACATTTAATATTATTATCTATTTAGAATCAATCTAATTTCATCTTGTCAAATCTAATGTAATCTAATCAAACAAATAAATAAAATTGAAATATTAGTTTGTAATGTCAAAATAACAGCTTTTTACTAAATGCTTATGAAAGTACATACGGTGCTTATAACAAAACAAAACTATTTTAAATTTTTTTGTCTGTCTGTCTATTTGTTCCGGCTAATCTCCGAAAAAGCTGGACTGATTTTTACAGGCAGATAGCTAATGTTATAAGAAGTAATTAAGGCTACTTTTATTTTAGAAAAAAATAGTAAAGAGACATATTATTGTTTTTCGACATCCACGCGAACGAAGTCGCAGGAAAAAAGTTAGTTATTTATAAATTTATAATTAAACAGTAATTCATTACCTGTGAAATCTGTAAAAATATTTAACGAATTGTTTAAAAAATTTGTTGCTACTAGGTACGTACAGGTAGTGTAGAGGCAAAAGAAAGATTTTTATTATTTATTTAACATACACTGATTAATTCCTATATTTACAAGCTAACACTAAAATATATATACAAGTATATAATACGAAAAAATATAGAAAAAGGCAGGAGCTCATTGAGCATCACGAAATTCGATAAAGAAAGTTAAATCGATGGAAAAGTTTTATAACACATTTTTTTTGTACTAAAGCTGAATTTAAAATAAAATTATTATGTGAAGTTAAATAAGCCGTATTGAACTAAATCTAAATATGAACTAACATACTATTTTGTAGAATACTGTGAATTATTATTTAATTAAAAATAAATTCTAAAATTCAGACCACGGCAAAGATGGTGTGACGATCTGATAAGGTTTGCGAGACCAACATGGCCAGAGATCGCATAATACAGGGAGGTTTGGAAGGAACAAGGGGAGGCATTTGCCCAGCTGTGGGACAGAGAATAGGCTAAAAAAAACTTCTTAGTAAAAACCTTAAATTCATTCTTTTGTTCACTGACAGACAAAGCACAGCCTAAACCACTGGGTCTAAAAGTATGAAATTTTGCACAAAAGATCTATAAATACGAGTAGGTAAAGTGAGGAACTGACGAAGGATTTGGAAAATTCACCTTCTAAAGGGGCTAAATAGGGGATGAAAGTTTGTATGGAACTTCATCATTTTTGCCCATCGAAAATTACATTGGACAAACGTTCACATTAATGTAGTAAACTTCCTATAACTTTTTAAATTGATAAATAGACTTAATGGAAAGAGAGTGGGGAGACCGTTGCCCAGCAGTGGGATGATGCAGGCTAACAGTAACAGTAAATACACTTAAACTTCCTATCAAATATTTAAAATAAAATTCAATCGCCTCTACCGAACCCCACAGTAAGAAAACACACGTCACGAAAATAATCTTTTTAAAACCAAAAGAAATGGGAACAAATCAGTCGTCACTGACTCACTAGTCACTAACGTTGCGAGATGCCACTTTTTCCTGTCTCCGTATAAAAATGTCCGCCCGCCCAAACCGTGTTACCCCGCTCCCGCGCCATTCCGCACCGCGCCCGCTATCTAAAGGTGGGGTTATACGGGCAACTAAAATTGCTCAAGAGTTGAACAATCGTCGCGTTACACCGAGTAAATTTAGACAGAAAGACAGAAAAATATACCTTAAGCTAGGTTAATTAGTTATTGCAATGCAACCGCCACATCATTATCCTGACCGATGGCCGATTCGAGCGAGTGTGACGCATTTTTTCTTTCTCCCAAAAGTGTTTTTTTATTTTGCTTTTATTTAATTTTTATGCGTCATGTCAAAACATAAAAAAAACGAATCTTTCTTTCATGCCAAGATTTTACTTGTTGCAAGAGATACTGTTTTGCGCGGAGGTTAAAAAAATCCACTATTTTTGTAAAACTCAATAATAGCACATTATTTTGGTTTTGTCGAAAAACACCTTATAATTTTTTTTTATAATTTGTTTCTTAAGTTTCAAAGAATTGTTGCTAGACATACCGCTACATAATTATGATGAAGTGATATGTAACTAGATTGCTTCTGCAATTGATCAGCCATCTTCTGCAACTATATCCAGTAATTAATTGCTCAAAAAATTGCCCGTGTACGCGAAGTTTAACTCCCGCTCCCGCTCAAATCATCGCTGACAATGTCGATTCCGTTTTATTGGGCCGACGATCTTTTTATGGCAATTGGCATGGATCGCTTTTCCATTTCGATTGGGGTGCTTTGTCGTCCTTGCGGTTTCTTTATATTTTTTCCCGTTTTTTCTTCGGAAAGAAAGTGAATGTTTATGCGCTGTTTTGTTTCGCTACTGTTTGGTCTTTTAGCTGTGGGTGGATTTAAATAATAGGATTCTGGGAGCTTACCAGCAGCTCTTATAGCAGGGCAGAAGTTGAACTGCACTGCTTTTTGTTCTATGACTAAGTACAAAAAAGCAGTGCAGTTCAACTTCTGCCTTGCTGCCTGCAGCGGTGGTAAACCCCCTGAGTATGTAAAGGTTTTGTAATTTTGACATCTAAAGTTTACCTAATTATGTTCTTTTAATTTTCTTGATCTTCATCATTAAAATTATTTATACCTATACTCCATTTATAATAGCATTAGAAAAAAGAGGCTCGTAGAAGCAGGAATGCAAAACATTTTATTTCAAAGTTATGATAAAACAATTTTAAGCGAGATGCTTAAATTCTAATTTTCTTGCGTTTTTTGCAATTTGCAGGTCAGTGTAAGGTTGTATCTTAATAAAAATAATATGATGCGCAACAATAAGAAATATGTAGGCAATAATACAATTTTAACCTTAAAAATCTTCAATACATCCCTTTAAATTAGAATTGCTTCGAATTCGTCTGATTTCGCGGGCTACTGCAGCGCATCCACCTTAATTAAAATAAAATTCGGTAGAATTATAGTGAAACGAATAACGTTCCAAGTATTGTTTATCCCTGCTTCTTTTAGGTTTTTAGTATTGACACTGTAATTTAAAATTGGAGTTATATAATATAAATAAATGAAAGCCACATAATTTCATAAGATAAATAGTTAAAATGGTTACAATTAAGTGTGACAGCTGCTGTAAAAATAGATCATAATAAATTCGGCGTCTATCATAATGTAACAATGTTTATTGTATTTTTGTTACAAAGTGTGCATTAAAAATAACCTTTTTAACTTCTTTCTAATGCTATTGTAAATGGACTTATAAATATAAACAATATATTCAATTTCCGTTTCATTATTGAAACGTAACGTATGTTTCCCCTGTAAAAATAATCTAAGGAGTAGTTTATTTGTATTTAGTTATAAGGAAATGTATGAACACTATTTGGTCAATAAACGATTTATTATTATTATTATTATTATTAATTTCCGTTTCATTATTGAAACGGAAATTGAATTGAATTTTTCTATAAATTATCAATTATTTTTCTTGATCTCTTCTGAAAATTGCAAGAGATAATCGTGCAATAGGCGAATGTCATTCGTAAAAAAGCTGCTCATGAAAGTTCTAAATAATAAGTAAAATTATTAAAATGAAAACGTAAAAAACAAAAAATATAATGCACCGAAAATGTCTCATAATTGAAAAAAAATCTCGTATCTGTGTTTGTAACAGGGTATAAGTAATGACTCACTGTCGTAACTGTAGATATGAAATACTATAAATAAATAATAAAATAAAAAGCCTTTATTCTACCTTATATACATAGAACAATTTAAGCATAGTAATTATTTTATCCTATCACATTGTATACTTACTACACATTTCATTAGGTATCATTAATATTATTGTTTATTATTTGAGTTGAATTCATATTTATAATTATTGTATAATTGTATATTTCATATGTGTTTGTAAGCAATAATTTATTGTTCTTTTATATTATATATTTAAATTTAAATTATATTTTGCTTACAGATATATGCTATACTAACTGTTAGATAAATGTACGAGTATTCTTCATTCTTCTTCTAGTTATAGCGCTATGGAAAACTGAAATTAGAGAATTGAGTAATATGCAATAAAAATACATGTATTCCAACTAATTATATGAATTAAGATAGCAGTTGATAACCACTATCGCTAGGAAGGCCAATTCTCGTAATTTAAAACGTTCAAAATCTAGTCGGAGACTCATCTCGGCGACAAACAAATGTCAAAGACTTGTCAAAATGCAGGGAAATTAGAAGTATTTTTGACAGTTTGAGACTGAGATCAGACTGTGAACGTTTTTAAAATTAGGTACGAGAATTTGATAAAGGAAAAAAAAAATTGCTGATATTAAATATACTAAATACCGGAAACTCTATAAAAAATAAAATTCTAATAAAAACAATTCCATTACCAGCAATTTGGGCAATAAAAATGCATGTATTACAAATTCATTACGATAAGAGGCAAAATAAACCTGTTTTAACCATATCAAGAAAACAGATAGATAGATAAATCTATACCATACTTACATTGATCTGTATCAATAACTTCACTCTCACAATAATGTGTTAAACTTTAATTAAACTGGATTAGTCTAACTAAAGTTTGGTTTGAACGTATTAGTTTCGCGTTATGATTCATTCTAATCCAACCATCCTGTATTAAACTCTAGTTAAAGTAGCCCGCTAAAACGACTAAGTAAGCCATTTCCAAAAATTCAGTAACGTGCAATAAAAATGCGTATGTTACAAATAAATTATAATAAAAGGTGATTTGAACCATATCACGAAACATATATAACATAAACATACATGTTTCGGGATATGGTTAATCCTAATCCAACCATCCTACTAATATGTTAAACTAACCCGCAAAAACAGCCTAACCAATTCCGAAAATCCAGCAACGTGTAATAAAAATGCATGTGCCACTGCTACAAATAAATTAAGATAACGGGCGGTTACCGATATCGCGCTATAATGACGTGACCGCCGACGCGATAACGAGCCGGTCCCGGCACGGATTAGGGAGATACCGCCATATTGTGCGCTGTGTGCTTACTGTGCGTTGGCAATGCGTTTTCGTTGCGTTTAGCCCGGCTTAGTGAATGGGAGAGCAGTGGTGACTATGTGTTTGTAATTAATTTAATGTATCGGTAACGGTTTGATGTTGGGGATTTTGAAAAACTGTAATCAAGTTATGAAGGCGTATTTTCTATTGAATTCGTGATGTTTTCAGTTTTAGTATAAGTTTTAGGTTTTTCTAAAGTTTATATTTCTGGTAAGTATATAGCATATTTGTCTAAGGTTGATTTTTCCAATGCCAGATAATTTTATACGAGAAATAATTCTGAAAATTTTGACAGTTCTTCCATACAAAATTTGTCAGACGTCTGTTTTATTCCACGAATAAAAATTATCAGTAGATTAAAGAATCAGCCCTAAGTGTTGAAATAAGTTCTAAGATAAGTAAGTCATGGTAAAACAATTAAAACCATTTCTAAAAGTAATCAATCAGCTATTCATTAAAGAGCATTGATAGATTTATCCGTTTCTCAATTAAAGCTTAGCTATAAATATGTTTACTAATTAAGAGGAGGAAGTGACATCAGTACGACATCTAAACGTGGCAATAACTTTAGTAAATTCGAGCTTAAAATGAAGCAATTATGACATACTCGTCTGTAACACGGAGTATGAACTAATTGGAGTACCAATCAGCCCCCAAAAACTCTACTATCGAACATCAGACACTCCTTGACTTGTCGCTAAATAGAACGGTGAAGGGGAAAGTTGCCATAGACAAGCTATAGCAACTTTCCCCTTCACCGTTCTCCTGTCAGAATTGGCAAATGGATTGGTGATCGCAATATTGTTACTACTTAATGGGGTTAAATATAATGACCACCATAAAATGCTTTGACACCCTTAGTCCTTGCACTTCAAATTGTATTCGAACACCAAATGTAGTAAATGATCACTAAATCTTAGCGAGCAAATTAATGCGCTATTTCTGCCTAAATAAACCACTATGATTGTCATAAAATGTAGGTTTATTACCAAATAAAGTATTATGATACCATATTAAGTTATGTCTCCGGCTTGCTGCAAACTAGACAGACGAGGTTAATTTAAAAAAAAAAGGTTAGGTTAGGTTAGGTTAAAAGTGTGACCTCCTACGCACGAGCCGAGCGAGCGTAGCGAGCGGTGCCGCGGCAGCGGCCGGCGGGTGCCAGAAACGACTAAATTGTATAGAAAAAAAAAAATGGAAAAAAAGAGATTATTTTTTGCAGGCTGTCGAGAACCGAACATGATTTAAATGGAGTCATTTTGTTTAAATAGGATAGCGAGATTTAAAACTTTGGTTATAAGTTTACAGTAAAATGCGGGTTTAATTTTGGTGATCATTTACTATTTTTGTCTGTTATATGTTATATCTAGTGGTAAGTTAAACATTAGCCCTACTTAATTAGATAGAAGGTAATCGTTGTCTATCCTTTAATCAACTACAGAAATGGTCAATTAATGCTCATGCGTAGGAAAATATGACTTATTATTTGTAAAAAAACACATAGATATCTATAGTTTACTAATACAGTAGCATTATTTTCCCACCTCGAATTGTGGTTTAGGAGATCACGCGTGTTAGCTGTCTGTAGGGGTTTTTACTCTGTGGCGTGTGACGAGGTCGGGAACGTTATGAGATAAATATTTATGTGTTTACATGCAGTTAGCGCGGGATCGCTAGCGCTGATGGCTTCATAAATGATATTGCAGTCGCTGGATTATCGCCGCATATTAATCAGACTTGTTGATTTTTATTTTATTTCAAATAGTTTATTTACTCTGCAAAGGGCATATGTCAAACTATAAAACTGGTAATTAGATTTGATTGCTACTGGGAAGTATTTTGCGCCACTTCTTCATTCCAGCGCAAGCACTAGGAAGTGGTGAAGGGCGGGCGTTTTGGAGGACTGTCTTATGTAATTATGTCATTCTCAGCCTAATTTGAGAAAAGAAATAAAATAAAATTTAAAATTCTTGAATATGAAAATTAAAAATATCTCAAATAATACATTCAACAATAAACCTGAAACAGTCCATCTCCACTCCAAGAATTTCAATTACAATCAGAGTTAAAGAAACTATTTTTCTAAAGGTCGGTACAGAAAGACAACAGTATCAAATCTTCACAGAGAATTCATAACTAGAGAACGGATACCTGGGTATCAGTGTGCAGTATAGTATCCGAATAACAAGCGAACGCGAAAGGATTCAGCGGTCGCATTAAAACCAGATGAGGTTTAAAAAGCAACCCACAAATGATGCTAAATGATCGTCTTAAATAAGCGGGTGGAACGCGCGGTTGGGAAACGCTCGACTGTATTCCTGCTCGGTTTCTTATC
Source organism: Apamea anceps (assembly GCA_951799955.1). Lineage (NCBI taxonomy): Eukaryota > Metazoa > Arthropoda > Insecta > Lepidoptera > Noctuidae > Apamea > Apamea anceps. The sequence continues at coordinate 7,723,780 of OX637505.1, read as the reverse complement.
GTAGATCTATTGAAATAGTGAGTTAGATATGGTTCTGATGTAGGTGTGTATAGAATTAACACAGAGAATACTCAGTAAAAATCTTCATGATTAGTGCAACTCGTTGAAGTCTTTTGCATGTCTTGTTCTTGTCTACGATGACTTCCAAATACTTCCGATGATTGTAGAAGATCATGCAATAATAACCACGCTTGATTATCGTATTGGCGACCGCAGTTTATTCAAATAAGCAAAAAGATGGCCGCTACTGCACATTTTCTCGAAAAAATATATTTGGCAAGGAGAAAGAGGCGTGACTATTTTCTATGCCGAAAAGTACACTCCGCTGAAAACAATTTTTCTTTTAATCCCTCTGACAATAATTTCTGAGTAACATCATCAAAAAGCTACAACTTTTCGTCCTGGCAAACAAACGCAGCGTCCAAACCGCCCGTCTGCACCGTCAGCACGGCCGATTGGTTTAGTTAGCAGTGAGCGTCGCGCCTCATTTGCTTGCCGCGCCGCGCCGTGCCCGCGCCGCCCGCGCCGCCCGCCGCTCGACTTTGTTACCACTCTTTTCATCCCGACACCGTTCTAACTATCCGCTGAAGTGATAAATCGGTGTCATAAAACTTTATGAATGTTTTATGCACTTGATTTTATGTTTTATCACCGTTTGTATCTCATTTGCGAGGTAAGGATCAAATGGATGCCTTGGTACCGTAGGAAATCTTATGCTGCGACTAAGAAGGAGTAATGTTCTAAGGTGCACTAACTAAAAGGACTTTTCCATAATCCGCTACATGGGTCAAGATTTTTGCTAACGCAGTTGAGTGTAAAATATATGAAGTTTTCTATCAGAGCTTAAGACATAGAAAAATAAATAGTGTAGGTATTCCTAAACCTTATTATATTTTATTTTATAATTAGAATAGCTTTTCCCCCTCAGGGTTTACCTAAAAAAATTGGTATATATATTATGTCGAAATAAAACTTTAAATCATTAAACTAAATCGCATTTCTAAACAAATCCGCCCACATAGAAACTTAGTTACAGAAAGTTTAATTATAACGCGGAATTAAATATCTAAACCCTTTCAAAGAGGAGAAATGAAGAAAAAGTAGAGAAAGGGCATCGGTTGAGCGCCCAACAGGTTGACGGCGGACTTTTAATGATCCCTTAATGATTGAGCCGCGGGCTACACGATGCGTGCCACCCTGATAATGTACACATAGCCTTATACTATAGCCTTTGTATAGCATTGTGGGTCCGTGAAGCCGGCTTTATAGACTCCTATTAAATCAGCTGGATAGTCAGACTAGTTGCACTCTGTTATTGTGATTGAATCTGAATGAATGAATGATTGTTTCAATTAATGGTGATTGTTTGCATAGTTCATGAATATTAAAATAGTCATGGTTTTTTTGCGATGGAGTCTCTACATTTATTTTGTCTAATAAAAGAACTACTGTATGATTTTTTTTGTTCATATCAATTTCTAGGATATATTAACAGTTCGCAAATACTACAATCAAGGCCAACTCAAAATAAACAATTATGTAATGCAAACGTAATTTAACTCTTTTTAAACTTTAGACACTAAAAAAGTCTATATAAATATTATCAGTCCAGACCAGACAGACAAATAAAAAGCTACTAGTTGATAGTCTAACTAACTTAGTGCTAAAACTACAAATATTTAAAACTATAATTATACGTGATTTTTATTCACAACTACTGTATTGTATGTGTATTATTCCTTTTAAATTAATTTTAACGTTTATTTTATTACCATGTAATTTGTTACGAGTTCACTATATAGCACGTTCAAATTTTTAATTTATTATGTAATCAATCTTGGAAGGCGCTGGTGCCTGTGATACAATGATTTTCATTCATTAGTACAGGCACCAACGATACACTTTTTTCTGTAATGTTTTTTTTTTATTTTTAGTTGGGAAATTGTTCTGTGAAACTTAAATGTGTTTTTTCTGAAAAAAAAAAAAATAGTTTCATGTCTAACATTTAAAATAACAGTGCTCCTTTTAAACGAGAAATAATGATGGTGTGTTAATAATTTTCTGTCGGAGCCGCTACGTATACTTAAGTCTATATATTTTTCCAAAGTTCTCTCGCGTAGAACTCCACTTAACGCTACTTTATACCCGTTAACTTCGTTCATTAACGCAAACTGTTGATCGAAGTCAGTCGATTAAAACTAATAAAATGAACTATATTGAACGGATCGCAAACAATACAGAATACTAGCGATTCGCCCTTGCTTCACACGGTTTTTACAACTTGAAAAAATATCGAGGTTTCTTTATTATATGTCAGTAACATATTAATGCTTTAAACACATAAACTTTTTGGAATAAATACTCTAAATGATGGTGAAAACCACATCAAAGTTCGTTGCGTAGTTTAGAAGAACAACACGGTCACAAACACACACGAATGTGGGTCAAAATAACCACAACGTGGAGCCCTGACATAGCCAGAAGGCGTCGCGGCAGACGCCGTAGAAGATGGCGAGACGAGCTGGAGAAAAAAACGACCAGTGGTCCATATTAGCCTTAGATCGAAAGAGCTGGGAGTCGTGGGGCTCTCCCCATGACTCCCAGCTCTTTCGATCTAATGTGGACCTCTGCCTATGCCCAGCAGTGCGATGATGCTGGCTAGTGGTATACTTTAACTATACAAATTAGATGCTTTTGCTGATTGCTGATGCTGATTTTTATCATCATCTTTTCTACTCGTATCTGCATCAGCAGGTATCACCGAGTAAGTAAAAAGTTAAGACAACTTTTAACAACGGAGATTGTTAAAACTTTTAAATAATATGTTATATCCTATTTTGATATTGTTTGTCGTTAATAGCAAGATGCATTTCATTTTCAGTTTGTAAATTCTTGCCAGATGTTATTAGCAATCCGTTTTTCTCTGACCAAAATGAGTAATATTCGACTCTTAATTAGTGCATTTCTAGGTATGTAAATCAGTTATTACTATTTTACGGATTTGTCACTTACAGCTTAAAAGAATCTCAACGCGTTCAATGTTTTTTTTTTTAATTATTTTATTTGAATAGACAGTATCGTTTGTTTAGTCAGATTTGACTAGGTATGAATTTTGAGTAGTCCGATAGCCAACCCCAAGCTAACCCCTCAAGACCCTTTCAACACCTATATATTGACGTGAGAAAAGTTATCATCTGCCTAGCCTTTTCCCAACTATGTTACGGTCAGCTTCCAATCTAACCGGACGTAGCTGAATACCAGTATTAATCAAATCATCTGAGTAACTTTAAAATAAAACCACTGGTTTCCTCAACTACGTACTGGGTAAAAAATAGACCAAGACATTAATATTCAAGCAGCGTGCAGACTTATTAAGGCGTATGCAAACACTGGAGGGCGCTGGTGACACGAAGGCGGTTCGTAAGCACCATTAATGATTTCTTAATGATTGAGTCCGTGGCCCGGACGCTGGGTGGATTCGAGAACGAACTCGAAGTTTGAAGGAATTAGAATTGGTGTTGGTTTGTTTGGTATCTACGGCCAAATGTTGGTGGATATTGGATAGTGTTAAAAGTGTAAAGTACTTGTCTTTGAGCTAAAAGAGTTGGCATTTGGGGAAACTGTGGGTAAATAGTTCCAAAAGTTTGGTAAATGACTGTTAGCAATTTGTCGTATATCTACAAGGAAGTGTTCATTCGGAGTAAAATACTGGTCGATTGTTAAAATAATTGAAGTGGACTATGATGTAATTTCAATCGTTCATATAGTTTTATTCTAAACAATCTTGATATTTGGCGTTTTAGATGACGTAAAGTAAACAAAGTTTCAATGCCGTATGTAAATTACGAATATTATAAAGACAAAGCATACATACAGTGAAGCCTTGGTTCAGCATAACCAATATTATGAAAAACTTTGCATTTTTTGTAGTTCTTATAATTATACAAACAGCGATTCTTATATCCTGTTGAGTGCGGATGTACTATCGAATTACTTGGTGGGCGAGTACGTGCGGCGTGGCTGTGCCGGCGGCGGCCCATTAAAAATAATCGATGCTTGCGAAAATATCGAGGGCTTTCCACTAATGACATCGCGCGGGAAAACAAAGCGAACCGGGTCGACACAGCCGAGCGACTGCCGCGCCATCTAACTCCCGCCTCGATTCAAATACGGCCTAAGGACGTGTGACGACTTGAGGAGTCATGGGAGTTCTGAAGCCTGAGACGTCGACTGATTTACCGTTATAAGTGTGCGTGGGCCTTAAGATCTTAACACCCTCTTAAAGACGTAAACAGCGAAAATACACGCCGTTTTTATTTGCCTTGCTAACGGTTGATAAACGAACTCTAATAAAGCAACATGAAGACGTTCTGTGAATAGACAAGTGAAGTAAACAATTGAATTTAACCATTTTAATGGCACCCAAAAAATATAGCCCGATTTTACGAGTAGCTACAGAACGCCGGTAACCGAAGTTTATTTCCCGAATTTGGTGTTTAATAAGTTAATTCACGTGGAAGATGTTTGTGGAGCACCACGGCGTCGGCGGCGGCGGCGGGGCCAGCGCCCGCCTTGTTTTTCTTACAAATGAAATTATTGCGCGAATAAAATATTTTACTGTCTGTCAATTTGGCTGGTTCACTTCGTCGAAATGTTCCGCCAGATATTAAGCAGAGGTTAAAATTTTATTTGCACGGAGTTATTGCTCGAATGCCGGCGAGTCTCGGCGTGATGTTGTTGGATTCTCCTCGGTACATCGGGCTCGTTCGTGGGCCATTATTGCTTGATGTAAGACAATGCCTACAAATAAAATAAAATACTCACTCTTATTTATTGCTTCGTAGAATATCGAGGGGACTTTGTACGCTAGAAGTGTCTTGTAATAGATCACGGTCACGGTAAGAAAATAATGACATTGTATCACTGATGGCTACAAAAGTTTTAAAAATAAAATTAATGTTTAAGATGGCGGGATTGTCCATCTAGAATTTTATTTGTGATGGCTTTGTTATTTATGGTCCTCAAAACACATTAAACATTTTGCTCTATTATTATCCTCTTTATTATTCCTCAGTAATGACGATTTAAGATTTAATTGTTGGTACTTACAAATCACAATACCGCTTAATACCTACTAAATGTTTTTGAAAAATTAACGTTTATGGCAACAATAAGTATTTAAAATCTATTACATTATGTTTTTTCAGAAAACCGCATTTAAACTACTTCTATTGTATTTTATTCTTTTTTTTTATTAATCTATTGTCAAATGTGTGATGTGCATGACAGATAAATAAATAAATTTAATTTATTTAACATAATAGTTATCGATCTCTTTCTTGATGAACTGCACATTGAACTTGAACTGCATTTAAACTTGACGATGAACTGCTACATTTAGTGGCCAGCGTTACACGCTGGCCACTAAATCTTGAAAAAAAGAAAATGTCAAAAATCATTAAATATTTAAAAATAAAATCTTTTTCTTTTTATATAGGGCATCATTTTGTTTTTTTGACTTACATGCCCAGTGTCAAATTATTATCGGATGAAAACTTCTTAGTTTGTTATATTAGCAACTTATTTACTTTGTCCTTTTTCATATTCTTCTACAAGAAATAATATGGCCAGCCAAGCCAAGTAGTTATTTCTGTCATAGATTGATAGATAGATTTAACAAACGAGCTCACGTTTCATATATCTGTCTATCAATGTATTTATACCGAATATAAAAAAAAAAAACGAAAATTCCATCATAGAAATTCATATGAAAATATCCTCGCATGTGTAGCGAACGCGCGGATTGAATGAACCTGTGATACGAATAGAGTTGGGCGCAACAAAGCTGATGTAATTGGTGCATTGTAGCAGGCCGCGGGCTACCATCGTGAGCCTTTCTTTCCTTAGCCCGGTTTTGTCCGGGCCGCGCTTGCTAATTAACTATGAAATTAATTGACGCGGCAAAGTTTCCGAGTGAAACTTGAATTAATTGGCACGTCCGACTTCAGCCTAATTAGGAGCCTCAGGCTTTTCAGTATCGCGCTCGTTGATGCCGTGAAAAACACACAAAAGTGTTGTGTATAGTTTGATGTGCGCGAGTTTCTCGCTCGAATCAAAATATGCTCTCGGCAGTGTTAATTGCGTGTGGTGAATGTGTGCGCTATTTTGGAAGGTGGAAGCGTTGCATTTGCTTTTCGGTGGTGCTGTATAGTTGATTTGTTGTTAAGTTACATACATGCATGTAAAATATGAAGTATTTTTAATTGTTCTTATAGAAGTAGTTAATTGGATTGTGTGTGCCATTGTAAATCAGAAGGAAGCAGCACCCTAATTGCGTAACACACTATCAATCTGAATCTGAATCATTTTGAATGATATTGCTAATCCATTGCTTTATATGTTCGAAGTCTGTTCAACAACGTAGATAACGCAATGAATGTTGTGGTACTGTCAAAATGAAATAGATTGTTCTGATAGTGTGTTACGTAATTACCCCGTAGTTTGCCTACCAATCCTACCTACTTGACCAATAAGTACTGAGATCGGAAGGTTGGGCTTCGCAGCTTGTTTGCGATGCTGTTGATATCTTAATCAGACTTCAGATCTCGTTAAACAGCTTCACGTTGAAAGGCATGCAACTGTTGAACGCGGGCTAGTCTCTCCTGAGTTTGAAGTACCTACCTACTTACTGTCTAAGGGAAAAGGAGGGATATATTTAATTAGCTGTATAGCGAGAAAAGTGAAATTAGAGGAATTATTTATCCATGATGCAGTTTTTATACAGGAAAAAAATGTAACCAGTGCGCGGACTGTAACTATGAATTCAGCACAGCAAATGATTCTAGATGGGGGTCTATGAAACAACTGATTTTATTTTTGATAACCGGTTATCTTACTTTAGGGGTCTAGAATCATATAAATCCTAATCAGCCTATAATGTTCCCACTGCTGGGACACAGGCCTCCTCTCGGTGAGAAGGAGTGGGCCATAATCCACCACGCTGGCCAAGTGCGGGTTGGTAGATGTCACATGTCTTAGAATTTATGATTCTAGGATATGTCTAGAATCATATGCTGAATTCAGTCACATAGTGCGCACACTACGCTACGCTAGCCATTATTACGCCAGTGTACAAGAGCGGGGACAGAGACGATGTGTCCAACTTCAGGCCCATATCTGTACTACCCGCTTTATCAAAGGTAATAGAAAAGCTCATGAATATAAGGCTTTTAGCATACCTAAAAGATTATAACGTACTATCTGAGTCACAATTTGGCTTTCGTCGAGGGATTTCCACTGAAGATGCAGTTACTGCACTAGCTACTCATATAACCGAACAGCTTGATAAAGGTAAAAAATGTATAACTGCATTCTTAGACCTAAAAAAAGCCTTTGACACCGTCTCTGTCCCAATCCTTGTAAGAAAGCTGGAATGTATCGGAATTCGTGGAACGCCTCTTAGCCTCTTCAAGGATTATCTCAGAAACCGGAAACAGAGGGTTAGAGTGGGTCAGTACACTAGTAAAGACACAAACACATCGTACGGCGTCCCTCAGGGAAGCGTATTGGGACCTATATTGTTCCTTATCTACGTTAATGAATTGTGTAACATTAATATTGCAAACGCACAAGTGTTCTCTTACGCAGATGATACTGCTATAGTCTTCACCGGGGATACTTGGCAGAATGTTAAGCTTAGTACTGAGGCAGGCTTGGAAAAAATCGCCAAGTGGTTATCGACTAATTTGCTTACTTTAAATATAACAAAAACAAATTACATTTGCTTCAGTGTCTCCCAACGTACGCAACCCGAGATAGATTTTAAGGTAACAATTCATACTTGCAAAAACGGTAATCGCAATAGTTGTGACTGCTCAACAATCAACAAAGTACCCCATATTAAGTACCTAGGTGTTATTGTGGACCAGAGACTATCATGGTACCCACACATTGAGCGGGTTGCCAATAGAATCAGGAAACTAAGCTGGATGTTCAGGACTCTAAGATACACCGTTCCGAGAACTGCCGGTAATCACTCAGGCCATCAAAAAGATTACCTTAAAATGATTTATGTTGCGCTAGTCCAATCGGTACTTTCCTATTGCATACCTGTCTGGGGGGGTGCAGCCAAGACAAAATTTCTAGCGGTGGAAAGGGCACAACGCGCTCTTATCAAGTGCATGTATTTTAAAAAAAAGAGATACCCTACTGAAGACCTATATCGACTTGGTAACTTGCTCTCAGTCAGGAAACTTTACATTACACAAATCATATTAAAAAAACATAAGTCTCTTTTCTATGATTCTGGCATACTAACAAAAAGAAGGAAAGACATAATATTAAATATCCCTAGGACAAGGACTCTATTTGCCAGTATGCAATTTAGCAAACGATCCGCTGCGCTATATAATAAAATCAATAAATACATCTACATTTATCCCAAAAATTATTATGACAGCAAAAAAATTATAATGAAATGGATACAAACGCTTACCTATAATGAAACCGAAACACTTCTGAAACCTTGACACACACACACTCATGCTCATGACACCTACAGGTTACACTCTCTCTCTCTCTCACTCACATATACTCACACACATACTCATACCCACTCATGCACACATTTGATCGAATGTAATCTAACCTTAAGAATTAATTTATGTAAATAGTTTTAGCATAAAAATTATACGTTTTGCTTTTACAACTTGCTATGGAAGAGCGGACTCTCCTAACACAGGCACTATCTGCCTAAAAGGAGGATCCAATCACAATATTTTGTTATACCTAAACTTGTTTTTACCAATAAACTATTTTTTTTATTACTAGTTAACATTTTTCTTGTATTTGTGACTAGGAATGAAGTGAACAAAATAAAGTCCAAAACGGTTTTTTCGTGGCTAACAAAGGTACTCACAAACTCGAACATTTTGATACGACAGGTGGTCATTGGCGAAGCTAGGGATTTGGTCTAGGAAGGGGCAGCTGTCCTGCTTATCTAACCGCAGTCAATTAATGAGAGCCCAACTCTACAAACCTTAAATCTTGATCAAAATGTACGACCTATAAGTATTCCGTCTTTTCCTTATGAGGTACGGCACCCTAATAAAAAGCAATTATATAGTAAGTACTTCTATACTGTCGATTTCTGTAGGGTGTGCAAAGAAGTTCGCCCCCCCCAGTTACGCCCATGCAGGTGGCCGTACATTTTCATAATGTAATAACATTACTAACACATAACACTACACCATAATTCATCCACAGCTCAACACAAGAAAGCATGTTTCGGTTCCCTTAAATCAAATAACAAAAGCTGTTATTTAGTTCGCTTATTTAGAATTCCCACTGTTGTCTATCATTATTTATTTGTAAGTGCACAATATAAACACAGTTCGCGGGCAAGGGCCGACTGTGGAGGAAAGCTTGTCCCGCGGCTAAGGAACCTCCATAATTAACATACATTATGAATTATCGAAAATGGCCGAGTCGATAGCCCTAATTACATGGTGCCGCGGCAACGAAGCAAAGTGTAATGAATAGCTTTGTATTTTATTAATACGTGTTGCCGACCTGTATTAGATATCTTTGTTGGGATGAATCATATTTTATGAGTCCTATTACGTGGTAATTGGGTTAGCAAGGGTGTGTTCTGTTTTTCTTTTTGGTTCTAATGTCAAAATTTAAATTAGGAACGGTGATTTGAAATTGGAGCGTTTGGGAATTGATTTGATTTTTTGGGTTTGATCATTTGGTCTATGGGAAAATTAATTTGTTTTTAATTTTGTGTGAGTTTTGCTATTATTTATTTTTAATATCGGGGTTCGTTAATTGAAAGTAAACCCCAATGAAGGTATTTAGTTTTAATTGTAAATTATATAGAATACAATAATGTAACGTAAATAATTAATAATAAAAGTGCTAAAAAGCGTTCTTTCCAAGGAGATTTTTACTAAACCTCAATTCGCAATTCAAATGAAGCGTGTAGTTCGAAATGTTTAAAAAAAGAAAGACTCAAAACCCAATGGATGTTTCGCGACGATTCGATCCTGTTATATTTACAGGTATTTTTCAAAGATGTTATCAATACGAATTTATATTTCCGCTTCGCTTTACCGGTGCGAGAGAAAATAAGCCTGTTGGCGTGAGAATCCTTCGGGCTGGTCGCACAAACTGAATGGTGAGGGAATGAGAGGACGTTTGTAGAACATGTTTGGCTGAGGTGAGCCTACATATGTGTGTATAACGTGGTCTATGGGAAATTAGTGATGTCGCCGTTGAGAAACTACGTAAAAGCTACGTTGATGTTTGTGATATTGCACCGCTTCAATTATTTTTAACGCAGACAAAACAAAAGAAGCAAAAAAACTCAACGACACCCTTCAGCATCCTTTAACGAACGCTAAATAAAATATACATATTTTCCACCAATCTAAGTAACGGTCATTACCACAAGTGGTCGCAAGACTCCCCGAGTGACCGCTAATGACCGAGCGATTGCGGAATCGCCTCGTTACCACCGCCATTGTCGGTGTAGAGTTGTTCATTCGTTCTTCATTCAAGGCGTTCTTCATTCGAATTCGTCTTACGTGACCGTGACGTCACCGTCTCTAAACGATTTACATTCGAAGTTCGAACGTCTACAGAAAGTGTATAATCGAAATTTTAAGGCACTTCCTGTACGATTGTTTGTTTTATGAGTTCTGATTGGATATGGAAGTTATTACAACAAACTGCTTCGTTGCATTTTAGTGTTATTTAATTTATCACATCCTTACCGCCATACTTGAAGCAAATTATGGGAATTTGTGACTTTATAGTTTATGGATTGATTTCCTTCATGGAATGAACAAAGTTCCGTTGCATCAAAACATTTCATGCATAGAGTTGACATTTTATTCTAGGTACATCGTCTTCATATAATTATATACCTAATGAATGCATACAAAATATTATTAAACATTTTAAAAGAGTAACGGTGGAGTTCCTTGCCCATTCTTCTCCATACTACCTATTGGAAGGGGTGACTAGAATCAATTCAAAAGTGCCTTTTATGTGTCCATTTGAAATAAATGATTTGACTTTGTTGCTTCTTTCCTGTTCTTCTGCCACTATGAATTATGATGTCTCAATTAAATAGTGTTTATTTATTTAAAATAGGTAGGTACGCCAACAGCATAATATAAATTGTATATTAATTAGGTACCTAAAGGTTTATAATTAAGGTGGATGCTCCAAGGTATCCCGCGAAATTCGAATATTCTTACGTTTTTTGCAATTTTCTGGTCAGTACTAAGTTGTACGTTGATTAAAATATGATTCGCGGCCGTAACAAATATGTATTTACAGAATTATAATCGTTAAAGTCATCAACACAACTCAAGATCAAGTAATCCTACTGAATGACTATTTCATGAAATCTTGACATTTTAGGATTATGCTAACTTAACAAGTTGTATTACTGATTCTAATGATTATAATTCTGTAAATACATATTTGTTACGGCCGCGAATCATATTTTAATCAACGTACAACTTAGTACTGACCAGCATATTGCAAAAAACGTAAGAAAATTTGAATTTCGCGGGCTATCTTTGAGCATCCACCTTAAAGGGTTGTATTTATACCAATTACAGGTGTACGGTCACCAAAGGAGATAAGTAATCAGGGTCGCTGGATATAGTTGAAGTTTAGTAAGGAACCGATAAATGTTTTTGAATAAAATTTAATTTAATTCATAGAAAAAAAAAATGGATTTATCAAATTAAATTTCATTCGAATACATTTATCGGTTTCTTACTAACTTTAACTGTACCCAACGACCCTGGTTACTTATCTCATTTGGTGACTGTACATGACATTCGCTCACATATAACACATTCACAGGCAACATCTTCGTTGAGTTGTAGTTTAGTCTACTTATTCTGCCGTTATGGTTGCAAAATCCGGTAGCGTCCAAGTGTCGACAAACATACTAGCTAAAACTACACTACAGTGAAAAAACATAAAACAGTTGCAACAATTCCCAGTAACTATCAAACCTAATTCCACAAAAAGGAATTAAAAATTAATACGAAAACATTAGCACTTAGTTCACGTCCGCTCAACTATTCTTTAACAACCACTGAATCAATTAATAACTAATGATATTCATGATGTTTGCACGTACGTTCGTAGTGCTGCAAACTGCGCTAATTTATGCAGTGGGTGATCGAGCTGGCAACTTGATTGCTTTTCTTTCTAACTTACTCACTTTGCTTCATATTCAGTTATGGGTTATTGTTGACGCGATATTATTATAGTTGTTGTTTTGTGTGCTAGCTCGAACTTTAGACTATTCCTATCTACTGCTATCTATCTATGAACTTTAGACTATTCCTATCTACTGCTATCTATCTATGAACTTTAGACTATTCCTATCTACTGCTATCTATCTATGAACTTTAGACTATGGCTATCTCTCCTTCATCCGTGGTTGACTGGTTGTGAATGCCTAAGGCATTAAGTCCGCCTTTGTACCTTTATTGTGCCCAAAGTTTAATAAATTAATAAATCTTATTGAGAGCGAAAGCCAGGAAAGGCCGAAAATCTTTTTCTTTTGGTGACTCGCAACTTAATTAAGATCATACCACTTACTGTAAGTAGAAAATGCGTCTGTTTTCATTATTGGGTAATTCATAGTGTTGAAGACAGACAGCTGGAAACAAAAAAGTTTGGTAGTTACTGATTTTCTTAGATTTTTGCAAATATTTAGTACTCTACTTATTTGATAATCTTAATTTATGCAATGGGTAATCAAGCCGCAACTTGTTTGTTAATATTATTATAAGTTACACGTTATTATCATAAGTAGTTTTTGTTTTGTGTGTTTCAAGCTCAAATAGCGAAGTTTGGATGATTTGATCATAAAGAGTATCCGGATATCAGATCTAGTTAAAGCTACCTATCTTTTTATTTTGGTATTGTACGCAAATTGCTTATATCCTGCTATACGTAGAGAATACGTCTATGTTCGTAGTAAGTGTACTTTATATCTAATTGTTTCATTCAGAAACGCTCAATGAGAAAACGGAAGGAATTGCTGAACGATTGAACGAATAAGCTATGGTAGTCTTATGGACATATATAGCTTGAAAACAAAATTACGGAACTTTATTCCCAGCTAAGTGCCCATGACAAGTATTTTGGACTTCATTCATCTTGTCATTGTGTTAAGTCTTCATTACTTGACTGGCTAAACAATAAGCACCTTTCAAGTAAATATTGACGCGGAAACTTAAGCCCACAAGTTTAGCTCGCACTTGACTGATTTCCATTATTTATTTATTCATTGAACGCCAAATGAAGTATAATTGTACGCAGCCGCACCGGCCCGCGTCCCATTTGAATTTCTCTACGTGTTTTAACATTTCATAAGTCTTGGACATTTCTCCGCATAAGTGCTCACTAAATAACGCTTAAAACACGTTGACAACACGGCTATTTGTTAGCCGTAACAACAATAACACAACAATCGTATAACAATAAGCCATTAGACAAGTTGTGGAAATTTTCCGGTTATTTCCGATTCACACCGATTGTTACGGCCGAGTCGGCCATTCGGAGGGCCATAACTCGGCCCGAGAGCCGCTTCGAGTGGGGTCTATGGCCAACGACCACGGAATCGTATATTTATGGTATATTTGTGGTATATTTACGGCCTATATAATGCGGGAGATTTATTGGGTGCGGCGTAATTAGCGCGCGTTTAGATTTATAATCTGAATTTGTACCCCGTGTGAGCCAGTGTGAGCCAGTTGTGGCCACTTTTTAATGGCACGCTTAGCGCTAATGAGCCATTCTGACTGGCTGTAGCTTTTAATGATACGCGTACCGTCTACTATGAGAGCACGAATACAACTCCGTTGTTTTGCTTTTGGTACGAATTCTTGAGGATAATAAGAGGGATGCATTTCGATCCTTTGTCTTAGTATTGCTAAGTAAAATCGATGTTTATCTGTCATAAATTAGTATAAATAAGTCGAGGGGCGAGTGCGCCGGCGCCGCGAGCGCGCGTAAATCACGCACAACCGCTTATTAAGTTGTTAGGGGCGGCCGTGTCTGCGCCCACGCGTGCCCGCTCGCCGCGCTGTGTCCACGCCCTTATGTTTGCGCTAGCTCACAACCTTGTATCTCCGGTTTGTTCCCATAAACTTGTTTATTCCTTGTAGATGCTTGAGAACATACAAAAAGGTAAATTATTTATAAACCATATATGTATGGATGGACATAGTGCTCTATTCATGCTTAACTTTGTTGTCACCATTGACAATAAAGGTGTCCCTTTCTTATACACATTCATGGGGTTATAATACGGTATTTAAGTAAAAAATAAAAACAATGTCATTGAGTCCCACTAAAGAAACAATTTTCATATGAAAGAGTTTGTAAACTCTCCTTCATAGGTAGAGTAGCAGTGCCCAGTGGGATCGGCCGCGACTTACAAGTTGTAGGTCGTGAGTTCGAACCCAGCCAGGCACTTTGTGTATTTAATTTCATCATCACTGCTGGCAAAATGGTGATGGAAAACATCGTGAGGAAACCGGCATGTCGTAGAACCAAAAAGTTCGAAGACATGTGACATCTATCAACTCGTACTGGGCCCGCATGGCTCACTAACGGCTCCCGCTCACAGAGAGGAGGCCTGTGTTCCAGCAGAGGCAACATTATATGCCGATTATGATTATGTATTCTTAGGTACCTACTCAATAATGTACAGTTGTACAGCTCATACTAGGCTCTTTATACAGTCATAATAAACGTTTTATAGCCATTATATACTATAATACCGCAAATGTGCGGAAATTAGAGGGACCATCATGTGAGCACTAACTTTATAACAGGCTGCAATAAAGAAGGTTCCTTACTTAATCACTACACTTAGTAGACAAATTAATAGTACCCTGTGCCATAAAATAAGTCACTGGCTATAAACCAGATGAACATAGGTCATCTCATCTGCCTTTTCCCTTTTCCCAACAATGTTGGGGTCGGCTTCCAGTCTAACCGGATGTAGCTAGAATACCAGTATTTTAGAAAGAAATAAAAAGTATTTATTGCGTACAGAAAGATCACAATCTAAACTTAACACAGTCAAAAATAAAAAAAAACTAAATTATGTAAAAAAAAAGTAACAGAAAGTCCTATACGAGGCCAAAAGGCTCCTATCACAGCATGCATGGAGCGACTGCCTATCTGACCTCCACAACCCAGCTACTGGGTAATACGATACCCTTGGTAAAACTGGCTATTAGATTTGGGCTTCTGACAACCCATAGCGACTGTCAAAGATTCAAAAAAGACAGCCGGGATCAACGGCTTAACGTGCTTTCAAAGATGGTCATCCATCCACGGACCGGCCATGGCAAGTGTAGCTTAACCTGATCGATCGATCCGTGCGGCTGTTATTACTTAAACACGAGCCCCTTCGATGAACATAGGTATATCTTAAATGTAGGTATATTCATTTATCTTTCATCACGGACGCTTTTAATGTTCTGCATCGTTCTCACATGCATAATTTCAACATGAATGATGTAACCAATATTATGTAACCATATTATTTAAAAGAGTGTCCGTGGAGTTTCTTGCCCTTCTTCTCCATAGGTTGCTACGCTTTGGAATGGGCAACTAGTTTCATCTTTCTGACTGACCGACCCCTTGGACAATTTAAAAGTGCCAGTAATTGGTTTATTTGAAATAAATGCTTTGACTTCGAGTTTAACTATATACAGTCACGAGCATAAGTTTGTTGGTTTTATTCCAAAGCGATTTACTCCTTTATTTTTTAATGAAATTTTATGTTGCTACGAACATAGTATTTTCGAACCCATAGGTTTTTTCAATGTCTCGTATTTCATTGTTGTTTTCGTTATTTCACGCAAAAATCGCTATTGAAAGTTTCCAAGTGTTGACATATTAGTGCCCGTGAACAAATACAAATGGTAAGCGACTCGAAGAAAGTTCTTAAAAAAACCGGCCAAGTGCGAGTCGGACTCGCCCATGAAGGGTTCCGTTACGTTACGATTTATGACGTATTAAAAAAAAACTACTCACTAGATCTCGTTCAAACCAATTTTTGGTGGAAGTTTATATGGTAATGTACATCATATATTTTTTTTAGTTTTATCATTCTCTTATTTTAGAAGTTACAGGGGGGGGGACACACATTTTACCACTTTGGAAGTGTCTCTCGCGCAAACTATTCAGTTTAGAAAAAAATGATATTAGAAACCTCAATATCATTTTTGAAGACCTATCCATAGATACCCCACACGTATGGGTTTGATGAAAAAAAAAATTTTGAGTTTCAGTTCTAAGTATGGGGACCCCCAAAATTTATTGTTTTTTTTTCTATTTTTGTGTGAAAATCTTAATGCGGTTCACAGAATACATCTACTTACCAAGTTTCAAAAGTATAGCTCTTATAGTTTCGGAAAAAAGCGACTGTGACATACGGACGGACAGACAGACAGACAGACAGACAGACAGACATGGCGAATCCATAAGGGTTCCGTTGCCATTTGGCTACGGAACCCTAAAAAAGGCGAAGGTTTTATGTTCGTCTGTATGTATTTTTTTCAATGTATGTTCCTCGATATTTTACTTTTTAAAGTAATATAACTCAAACAAAATGTCATACCTGCTGCAATACTTGGATACTTAAACGTACAAAATTCTTGACATACACAGAAGCTCTGAAGGCTAATAAAGCAAGCTTAACTCGAACATAAAACACACTTAGGTATTCCAAACAATCAATAGCAAACAATATTCCTTAAATCTTCCAACCACCATCGCTACTAACAACTGAACTAAACCAACAACACTTAAGTCACATCCTTAAAATTAAAACGCCCATTGTGACCGCACATTGTCACGTCAAGTCTTCACGTTAAGCACAACCCTTGCCATTTAGTTTAGCTTTAACAGCAACACTATTGTGCAAGACACTGCAAGCAATATCTGTGAAAGTACAGCCTTTGAAACTACAGACAACAATGAACCATTTCGAATTAGCTATCGAGTTATCTGCCAAAGGTTTTCACGACTGCGGAGTAAAGGTTGGTTCAGACGGACAACAAACCGACTACAAAACCGCTGCGAAACCCCAAACAGCTGTCGATTATGAATGGTTTTGCTGCAAAACCTTGATGTTGCGTTGTCGCACCCATAAAATTGTACCGAGGCCATTCACTGTGCAATTTTTGGCGCGAGTCTTGTTGATGCACCTACAAACTATTAAGTATGTAGTTGCATCAACAAGACTTTATAACTGAATCTTGTATTTTAGATTTAGAACGCTTGCAGTCAAAGTGAGCTCTGCGCTGCCAATGACGACGCCGTGGAAGTGGCAATTTTTTGAGTCACAACATGATAGTACGCCACAAGTACGCTTGTGGACTGTAGTTCAACCTAGCGTTTGTGGCCGTAAAGTCGTCGGTTTTGACCACATGTTTGCAACAACCGTTAAGTGCTACTGTTGTCATATACTTCCTCATGTACTTACGTGTGAATGAACCTCACGTTTTCATAAAATGATATGTCCGGCCAAATTTTTACCGCTGTGATGTGGTCGTGGTTGTGGTCCGTCTGAATAGACCCTAAGTTTACGCCCACAGTATGGGCAAAAAAGACTGTGACGAATCCAGATATTAATAGCTCTCTTGTTGTTCAATTCTTGGAATGGAGATTGAAGATTGTGTGTAAATTAATTATTTTGTTTATGTGGGTAATGCAAAACGATGCAAAAGTTTAGTGGGGAAGTTCGTTCAACTGTTTATACGCCACACCTACAGGATTATTTTTTAATCGTGACCTGTGTTTGTGTTTATTATACTATACAGTATCGACAATATGCTTATTTTTGAGCTGATTTTGGTTCCAGAAAATGGTGGTTTTTAAGTTAGGAAACCAATAACGTAATCTTTCACAAATAAAACAAAATCGGGTTAGTTACACCATTTATAACTCCAGAATGAACGGCTGGACTGATTTTTATGATCTTTGATTTGTTGGAATTGTCGGTGCGGAATAACAATTAACACATGAAAAATTCACAAAAAAATAATAATAACGATAATTCTTTTTCTCATATTTATGGATTTTGAGGTGGAGTGAAGGACGCTGGGTCAGCTAGTTTATAATCATTATTTGAATACGAAAATATTTGAATTTAAGCTGTAATAAAATCCAATAAGTATAAAAAAAAATATTTACAATAAGTATTAGGTAGATAGAAGAACTGTTCAAAGAAATCAACATTAATCACTACTAATCGAACATTTTATGAGAACTTAAATATAGTCATTAAAACTTCAATCGATAAGCTCACGAAGTTGAAAAATAAATAACTCAGTAATGAAACATAACTTGATTATTCGATAGAAAACTATTGACATTAATTTGACTTCCTAATTAAGTCGTTAATTAACATTCATCTTTTATAATTATCTTACTAAATCACGAAAACCCATAAAGATTTACAAAATTTTATTGAACTTAATAAAGAGACTTGTAAAATATCGACTCGTGTACCCATACATACTTTACAAGTTACCATGGTACGGTCCACAAAATAGATTAGTAAAAAGGCAGTTAACTTAAAAAAAAAAAAAATCTTAACTAAATTTTTTCGAGTGCATACAATGTAAGCAAATGTTTGGTATGTGTAGTTCGTTCGAGTGTTTGAGTGAGTTCGAGTGTTTTATGGTGCACAAAAAAAAAAAAACAATGATTCCACCGATGCTGATCAAAATGTTTATTCCATGTCTATTTACCAACCTTTTTGCTGGCTATACACTACATATGTACAGGCAAGTCACGTAGAATTGGCATGTTATAACAACTTAATGATGTTCGGTGATTTACCGACTCAAATCACCCTCATTACGGAATCTTTTCGGTATCGTCGGTACAGATCGCGCAATAAATTACTGTGCACCCACTTAGTGCTCTCGCAGCACCAACTAGCCAATATATTGAGAATCGTCTTATTTCAGCTTAAACAAATGACAACCTTGATTACGTGTAATTAAAGTTAATTTTAGAATGACAACAAATATTTAAAAGACCTTAAGTATAGTTAAGTTGCAATGGAAATTGAACTATTTGTAATGGCGTTAAGGTTGTTAATCCAAGCATTTAGGTTAAGTTTCAACTTGGTAGGTCTTTCTAAGAGTCACGGTAATGATGCAACTAGATGGTAATGAACGAAAGTCAATCAAACTGGAGAATGTTGATAAAATCTCTATTAGAGGTTCCATCGAGATGTTATTTTAACTTATTTGAACTTATCAAGAAAATAAATATCGTTAGATAATTATATTTGATTAGTTAATTACAACATAAAATTCCTGAAATACCTTCTTCGATTCACACATGACAAGTTTCGCCTTTAATTAATAACGTAGACAGAAAAATATGTTTATTTTTTATTATTAAGAATATGAATTAATATCAATTAACAAAGCTAATTTCAACCATTCGTAACGACTATTAAAAATAGTAATAAAACATACAAACAACTTCCTGTCCCAATTACATATTTTACCACGACCGTGGGTAGAAACACGTTGAAACATAATTTACTGGCTCTTAGATCATATATTTCAGTAATCAGCATTTCACTGATAACGTTTGTTCGTCGAACGTGGTTTAGGGCGTGCACACACTGGGCGCGAGGCGGCCGCGAGTTTGAGCGATACGCCCGATAATACCGACTCGTTACAGACGCGTGAGAAGCGCCCCAGCATCTTTTCTCAGGACGAGATGAAAAAAATATACATGTTTGTTATAGCCCAACATCATTTCGGTCGTAGACTTTAGATAAAACTTTTTATTTTTGCGTAGACTTTTTTTTTCTAAAGTAAATGTTTTTGTTATGCCCTAATCCCTAAAGATAAATAAGGCTGCAATTAAATTAAATGACACTTGCAAAATAAACATTTATATTAATGACACTTATAAACACAAACCCTTTTCTTTACACGCATTCGTACTCAAACAGCCATCGTTTAAAAGACGTGTCTTGATGACGTCACATAACAATAATAAGCGTCATTACTTGATTACACCGCCGCGTCATTACCCGCACACACGAGCCCCGTGACGTCATTACCCGGTTTTTTCGCAATTTGTCGGGAAACATTAATTAAAACACTCCCTCGGCATTTGAGACAGTGAAGTCCCGCGTAATACCCGGCACACAGCGGGCGCAGATTACTCATATCATTATTTAATTCATTAACTTTTTATAAGGAACGGTACGGAAATTCTACTTAGCTATAATACTTTAATTGCTTGAAAGAGAGCAACAATAAACAATTAATGAACTTTCTCAATGCCAAGGTTTGTTTGTAACTAAACAGGTTGGCTTCAATGGAAAGCGCTCGGAAAATATCACAAGGAAAAGTCGTCGCCGCAAAACAAAACGTTGGCTACGTAAAAATAATTCTGCGTTGGTGAATTTTAATAAGGCAAAAAGTTTGTTTGTAGTAATATTTGTTTCTTAGCTCATTTCGGCGCTCACGTCGGTGCGGGGCGGGGCTGGCGGGGCAGCGCGCGATGTGCCGCCTGCTTTGCACGTCGTCATTTCCTCGAAAGTAATTCAAATGGAATCGTGTGCGCCGTTATTAAATATTTCATAACTTACCTCGCCCCCCGGCCCCGACTGTGTCTCACGAACCCCCCCTCCCGGCGACCGCATATTAAAGTCATAAAAAAGGGTTGTTTGATCTATCCCCTAAAACAATTTACATATCTCGGCTCAGGCCGCCGCTAAATTATTTAATTAAGAGAGGCATAAGTTTTTATTATTTTAATATGTCGGGTATAAAATTGTGTTAATGGAACAATGCCGCCATTGTGGACTGAATTTTAACCCTCGAAAGCGGGGAGATTACGAGCATCGACGTAAATATACGAAATACTGAAAGTGTTCTAATTTAGTTTCTCAAATAAATTAATGGTTTGTGTAATTAAATGGTTTTATGGTAATCTTTGTTGATCTCTCTCAGTACTCTCTTTTAATGGTGTCATTTAAAATCTTAAAAGTAAAACGGTTAATTCGAAAACTCAAACTCCAACTCCCGAAGTCTTTAAAAGAAATTCTACTTTTCCTTCTTTTTTAGTCGAAGGTAAATATATGAATTTTGTGAAATGAGTTAGGCTCGATAGGTGGCCACGCAAATTTTCGAGCCTCAGTAGTGCAGGAATATAGACACTTTGGACACTCCAACAAATGGTACCTACGAGTACATAGTTTCAAACCAAGTAAAAATGCTAGCAAAAATACCCCAGAAGCCGTACAGAAAAAGAAACAAAACAAACTCGCACTTATTTACAAGTAAACCAGCAACAAACAACAGTAAACGCTTACGTATTACGAGCGCAGTTTCCTAGGACATTGCTAAACGAAGGCATGCGAAATTAGTGTCGCATTACTTGACCGGTGAGCAATAAACATTAGGCGGAATAAAATGGAACAAAAAGAGGCGCTATGCGGGCACGCGACGCCGGTATGTTAAGCAGCGGTAATGAAAACTGCGTCGGATACACGATTACTCGCGTCCTCTGATCTTGCTGGGAATTCTACACCCTGTGTGATGTGAGACGTACGCTTGAGGCAGGTGCGGCGATTGTTTTTTGCCAAAGGGCTAGATAGATTTTATTTTTTACAGGGTTTAAGATTGAAATATGTGGTTATTAGGTGCGCAACAATATTCCTATAAAAAAAACAATATAATGATAACTATAATTTCTTTATTAAAACAATTGATAACATTGTTACTGTACAGCTATTATAGATAACATATGGAAGTAGTGTCTTACTTAAACATATGTCCCCTGGCACCCAAACAAAGTTTATACATGTGACTTGGGTGTCAGTGTTCCTCGGTTAAAAGAGTCATTATGACATTGATTATATATGTGTTTCCTGTAAAAGTAATTAAGAAACATGGCAACAAAATGTCCCATACTAAGCATTAATAAAATCACAACAATTTATCAACGATTGACATTTTTCAATTAACAAAATTATTTAATATATTTTAGTTATTCCACCGTTGCCAATTACCACATCGAGCCATATCATTTACACGATACTCAATTTAATCTTTGATAACGTTACACGTCACAAGCATGACGCGTCACGGGCGTCACGGAGCAATAATGCACTTTGACGCAGCGTGTGTTGTGTACGGTCGCAGCGGTGGCCACTAGGCACCTGTCCCACCGTCAGCGATTAAAGAGAAAGAGAAGCGAGTAGAGCTAGTAACTATAAACGAGTTGGCGAGCAACGAGCAGCGAGTGAACGACGGCGACGAGTAATTTTTCGCTGGTATGCGTATGTACAGATGTCAGCACATCAAACTACTACAATCTGTCCTTTAATAGATTTTCAACTTTATCGCTAAAGCATTAGCTTTCAAATTTTCTCAATCAACCTTGAAGGTTGATTGGGAAAGTTTGACAGTTTCGGGTAGCTTGATGTGCTGGCGTCTTTACCAAGCGTCCTTTGCTGAGCGAGTGTTTTGCCCGCCAGACGTCACTGAGCGAGTACTCTCTTTGCTAGCTCTTGTAGCAGCGGCAACCGAGTACTCGCCGGCGGTTTGAACAATCAGCGATCAACTATTAATATATGTATAGTATTTAATCTCATAAAGCGAGACGCGCGCTTTACTTGTGGTAACCAAGTGTACAAACACGCTGTGAATGCGTGTGTAAGCGCAGGAGCTCTCGGTACCGTCCGAGATGCGGGTAAAGGCGGAAGTCACAGACACAGACACAAATATGTATGTGTGAGTTATGTGCTGACAGTACTCGTCTCCACGCACACATTTATAGCATGTTTGTATACTTGGGTACCACAAGTAAAGCGTGTGCCGTTTTGTGAGATAGAAAATACTATATCTCTTTTGCTTACACGTGTCCTAATCCTTTATACGTCTCTTGAGCGAGAAAAACATTGATAGCTAGTCGCTTCCTCCGGCGGTGGAGCAGGTCACTATACAGGGTGAGTTGACCACCCCAGGTTAATGAGAGCATTTTTATGTTCTCTCGCAATGAGGAATGCAAATTCGGTGGCGGTTACCGTCGCGTTACTTGCCATTGTTTTAACACCGCCGCTTTACGCCACCCTTGGACTTTTATACCTTTTAATACGTTAACCCCCGAATTACGAGACTTTAGTGCTAATCCTTTGTTTTTGTTTAGCGGACGTTGTGTTGTAATATAAATATTTGGGGAGTTATGTGGGGTTGGTCTTTTTCCGTTTTTGTTTTTATTATTTTTTAGTTATTGTCCCACTGGATCACTAGCGAAGTGTAGGTGTATTATAGGTATAAGTCTGTCTATCCCTTCAGGATTAAAGGCGTGATGGTATGTTTATGTTCCACTGAAAGGTAAAATTAGGATCACCGTATTTGTTTACTACATGAGTGATATCAGGCTATCGTGGTGACTAAAATGAACCGAAAAAAACATATGAACTCGCGGTCTGGTCAGAAAATAGTTTTGATTGTTTTTTTATATTTACCCATTCTTACTGTTTGTGCCCTTATGCTGTGTTTTACAATATAATTTTACTGTTAAACGTGCGTTCCATTAATTTAAAATAGACCCAACACACACCCCTGAGAAAACATCTCTACATATTATGCCTTAACCTTCATCTAAGATTGAATTGATCAATGTAAATAAATATATTTTTACTTTCAAAAGCTTTAGCTTGAAATAAGTATTGATAAATTTACTGAAATTTGTAAATAATCATAAAATAAATAGAAAAGATGGTGCTTAAAGTCCTGAAGGCTGTAGCGTCGGACACTTCCTCCCCCTCCGTTAAGGCAATTAGTGTTTTATGTAAGAAAACTTATACCCTAGTTACCATTGCTCGTTTTTTTTAAATATTATTTTATTTTGGGGTTTTTATCAGAGATATGACAACCCCATCATACCCTTTTACAAAGTAACACCATTGCTCGTTGTGTCTAGTTGATGAGTGGTTTTCTCATCAATTCGTCTTTAGCTTAAGTTACTAACAACAGTGGCTTAAGTGCAAACCTGTTTCATCATCCAACATTCACAGCTCGACTTCACCCTCAGCTGGGCATACTCCTCTGTTTTCTTATGCCCATCACCAAGCTCCTGTGCCAGCCACGTCCAGGTTTTGCTCGTGATGGCAACAATGTCGTCTGCCTCATCTCGCCGCCCGGACGACTGAGATCTCGTCTTCCAGTCTTGGACGCCTCTTTGACCTACTTACAATTTGAATCTTTTTAGTTGTCCGAAATAAAATGATTATATTCATTTAAAGTTAGCTCCTAAGTTAAGATCCTTTCGAAAAAGGACAGAATTCGAGAATGTAGAGTTCCAATAGTAATTGACTAGTGGAGGTATAACATACCTAAATAGAACAAATAGCTTCAATACAAAACTACAAAAAAAATAGTTCGCATTTTAAATTATTAATCTACTAAAGCGATATCACAAACTAACGGACCGTAGTGTTGTGATTCACGTTTCGGATTAAAAAATACGGTAAGTAATGAAAATTGAAATATTTTTTGCGCAGTAAATTCTGTGATTGAAATGTGAAAAAAAAAAGAAAGGGAACACAAAGGTGATGAGGTTTGCGCTTTCACGCAAATTATTTTATTGTAATCAATCAGCGTATTGCGCGCTGGCCGGGCGACACGCGTGGAGCGGCGCCCGCGACACAAGCCGACCAAATTGCAATGCTGCCGAACCCAACTATGTTTTCATTCCAATTTTTCTCAACAACGAATATTGTAAATGGGAACGTACAATTTATTTCATTCAACGCGAGTGATTGCTTATGATGTGATTGTTAACTGCATTTTCCTCTCAGTATTTTTCAATTCATATTTATATTTTATATGTGTAACTCGCAACAGAGTACCCGGAAACGCTCCAATTTTTATTTTTCACATGTTTGCGCTTCGTTTAAAATGATTGTTAAGCCTCTCAGCGTCGATATTTATCGCAATTTGCGTACTCAAAAACGATATTTAACTACGTAATGTATGTATTCAAACAATTACGAGCAAGCATCACTCGTTCAGGATGGTAGGAATATTTCAATAGCATCATACTTTATCGGAAAAGACTTAACAAAAAAATAAAATCATACTAATTGCACATATAAGTTCCGCTATCTTTTTCATTGTTTTTTTTTTGTGCAAAACTTTCTAACGACCTTATTAATTTTTATAACGTTACCCAATCAAATCTATAACAACTCAATGGCCAAAACAACTTAACCATCGGTTTCCCTAACATTCTTCAACGCAGATATACAAACTTTTTCGTTCGCCCACTAGTTGGGAACTGCCTGGAGGCTGGTTCAATTACGGGGCGCTGCGCAGCCAATAATTGGCAGCAGGGCCCGCGACAAAGCGCCCACAATGGGCCCTGATTAATTTCCGAACTGCACCCGAATTCTAACTAGCAAACACGCGACGAACGCTCCGTGAAACCTGCACGGGAAAATTACTTCGGTAGCGATGGTGACTAGACCAGCCCCTTATTGTCTAGGCAGTGTATCACAGGTTTTTGTGTGCACTGATTGTTATTGGCGTCGGCTGTCTTTTGTTTTTTGGAGGGGGGGGGGGGGTGATTTGATTAGTAGGTTTTGTAGATTATTTTGGAGTTCGGGGTTTATGCGCACTGTGTTAGTTTTTATGGTCAACGATATTTAATTGAATCGCTTTCAGAGCGCAGTTCAGACTTTTAGAGCAACGTCAACTAACCGCAGAATGATAAAAAACAATAGAAAAGTAAAATCAGTCGAAGTAGATAACTTCTAATTAATTAACTACCTACACCGTTTTTATACAAAACAAAATGCAAACTTTCTAAGAATTACACAATCTTTAACAGATTAACAACATAACTTATCATCAGCCACCAACTTAATCTAGATTCTAAGGCGCAAAGATAACAGACAAAGGCCCAGTTTCGCTCTGCTGTGTTAATTGAATCTCCAACTATCAGATGATGGCAGCGAGAGTGAGCTCACTACGAAGGGGGAGGGGCTACAGGGAGAGGGCCCGGGAGCCGGGAGGAAATTAAACGTCATATGGTCACTTTCTTCCCCGGAACAATGCGCTGTTAATAACGATTCTTGTCTTATTGTCTTTTAAAGTTTTGTTGCACGTTTGACGTAAATAGATGTGATGGATTACCAGCCTCATTTTAAGTTTATTGTTAGTCGGTAGTCGTCCTCTACGTGTTTGCTACGCGTATATCATACATCTGCTACGTGTTTGTTACGAATGTGCTACGCGTTGACTCGTCTACTCAAAGACTGCTACGCGCGTACTACGCGGCTCTACGAGTATACTACGTATATGCTACAAATTTGCTACGCGTAGACTCCTCTGCTACGCGTACTACGCGGCGCTGCAAGTACGAAACGCATATGCTACGAATTTGCTACGTAAAGACTCGTCTGATATGCATCTGCTACGCGCGAACTACGCGACGCTACGAGTTTGCTACGAGTCAGCTACCCGCCGGAAACGTGTCAGTTCTGTTACCTTCAGTTGTTAATGTTTTAAAACATTTAAAACACATAAGTTTTATGGGCATATCCTTAACGTCGTTTGTAAGAAGCCGACATATTATTTTAGCAGGTACCGTTTTTTGGTAACAGGAATCATATAAACATGCCATGTAAATCTAGCTTAATTTTTTTTAAAGATGAGACTATTGATTACTCGTGACAATAAATAATAATAATACATTACCAGCGTATTATTATCCCACTGCTGAGTAAAGGCAGAGGAATTATATTTGTATGAGAAGAGTATCATACAAAGAAGGCACGAGCATTGTTCACCACGCTTGTTCAAGAAGGGTGTGGTGATTTCAGACTTATATTGACTATGGCGGTGATAATAGCGCAGTCATAAACAGAAAAATGCTAGAGGCAGTTTTCCAGAATATCTCCAATTAATTATTTACATCACAACATCAACCTACCCATAATAATTAAACTCCTTACAAAAAGCTATACTACCCACAACCTGTACGTAACTAATCAACGTGCCACAACGCACGCTGCGAATCTCTGCACCAGGAAATTAACCGACGACACACTGAGGACGGGCTGTCTATGGCTGCTCAATTACCTTGCTTACTCTATGAGTCTATGCCCAGCCTTGCTTACTTACTCTATGCCCAGAACTACTTGATTTACGCGCCAGCTTCTATAATAACGGCCTTTGAAATCTTTAGCTATGGTTGCCTATATGGGTTTTGATTACTGTGAGTGAATTGATGGTGGTTGTAAATGTAATGGTCGTTTGTATTGAGTTTATGCCATAAATAAGTTATTGATTTAAGTTGAATTTTATTAGCTTTTACTATTGACTTCTGGTTATTTGTTTACTAGAGAATTAAGTGTCTCATGGCTGATTTTCCCACTGCCAGATAATTTTATCTGAGGAATCATTTTGAATTTTTGACAGTTCTACTGTCGACATGTTACATGTAACTGTTTTTTTGTCCCTAATAAATAAAATAAAATAGACAACTGTGAGACGTCAATTTTATTCCATGAATAAAAATTATCTGTCGATGGAAAAATCAGCATTTAAGTACAGACTATTAGGATACTTTCAAAATCTTTCAATATGACAATTTTATTCAGCAGAATAGTGTTGTTTAAAATCACATTTTGATAGTGAAAATTGTTACACATACAAATCGTTTTCCACAACCAGAGCCATGATTATCACCATAAATAAAACCACCCAACACTTGACACAAGTTATATCAACGTCTTAATTATTCCTTAATTAAGCCTTCATTTACTTGAAAAGGCTTGAAACAGAGAACAGAGGTGCTCACTCAAAATCCGCCTGTAAATAGAGTCGTGGTAGGTTGAATGACGTCCTGACATGACGACGGCGTTGCGTCGCAGGCCGCACTGTCCAAGCGTTTAATTTCCTGGTTGACGCCGCGTCGCCGACACTTTTGATTGTACAAGTCGTACCGTCCACAAGAACTGCTAGCTAATGTTTTCCTAGTTAGTTCCTTAGTTTTATAGGATCTGTGTAGTAAAAGGACAGTTGATGAAACAATTGGCTGGAACTAACTATTGTGACGTAGTTTCCAAAAACCTAGTAATTTTTTGTCGAATATCGAATCAGGTGTCAAATGATTCGATTCACTGTTATTGTTTTCAACAATCAATAAATCATAATAACTCACTGCAAAATAACTGGCCAGATTTTCAGGAACGGGGTGAACCCTTTGTATATGTAGGTAACTTCTGAATCGCGATAGAACAAAGTTAGGGGAAATAGGCAATTAAGTATCCGAAAATAGTGCAGTTAGCGTGCGTGGTATCAGCGCACATCTAGCGCGTGCTGGCGCGGCGTGCCCGCGCGACGTGCCGGCGTGCCCGCGCGCCAATTAGACGCCCGTCGCACCACCGGCTAATAGCCCATTAACACTCGCTTTACACCGCGCGGCCATCGCTCACCTCCATCTATTCGCCTGTTAGTGCACCGCCAATCCAGCCCGCACCTACCCCACCCCCCTCGCCGTCATCTCTGCACGGCGACGGAGGGGAACCCCGCTTAATTGACGGGAGTCCGCTGTCATAAATACACGTTCAAATGTTCCACTTTATAGGTAGTGCGGCTAATGTGCAATCGAATTTATTTATGGCACGAATTCTTTGAATTTATGGCGCGATTGTGAAGTTGGTGGTCAGTGGATGATTAGATTAACGTCACCAGCTCTAAATATGTCGAGGATAACACTTACAGCGGTGAAGATGGCTCGTAATAAAGCTGAAGTTTAAGTTGACGATAATAAAGGGTGTCTCTAACGAGAGATAGTTCGAATTAAACTTGTAATAGAAACTCAGTAGCGTTAGGTCGTTCCTGTTGCACGCGAGGTGCGATGCCCCGCGATCGGGCGAGCGTTTCGCGTTAATTAATTGGGTATTTTCACACGTCAGCGGCTAGATCTCTCCAAATAGATCGGCGCGCGCGGCCCTTAATTAGCTATATCTGCGCGACCGATCGCCTGCGCCCGCGCACTCCGCCACGCCAATTTGGCGCTAGTCTCTGCTTCGGAATAGCTGGAGATAAGGCAACTAGAATGCTCAGTAATAACCTCATTATGAAATATACGAGCCTCTGCTGTTTGTTAGATAACGCGAGACTCTGTGTATCTTACGCTGTTATATTATGTTGCCAACGTTATTTATGACCATGCGCTTTGTTCAATTACTGAAATTGTAAACAATGTAAGGTTATATTAATTCAAATAAAGTTTATTTTATATGTCATTGAGTTGGACAGAAAACAGAGTCCTATAAAAAAAGTATGTTAATATTCTTCGATCGCATTTTATGTAACAACCTATTTTCTAAACTTGATTGCATAATCAACCTATAATTTTCCGACGGCTGAACACAGGCCTCCTCTCCGTGAGAGGGAGTGGGCCATAATACACCACGTGGGCACAGTGCGTGTTGGCGGATGTCACATGTCTTTAAATCTTTAGTTCTCGGGCATGCCGGTTTCCTCCCGATGTTTTCCTTCACTGTTTTGAGAGCAGTGGTGATGAAATTTAATACACAAAGTGTCTGGGTTCGAGCTCATTACCTACAACTCATAAGTCGGGGCTGTAAACTAGCTTGATTGTACAAATTTCCACTTTTGTTCATTGTCATGGCAATGCATAAAGTAATGATGGCAATTGCACGAGTCGAAAGTGTAGGTAGTATAAACGAAAATTCAAAACCGACGCGACATGCCATCCCAAAAGTATTACAAATAATTTTAAAATAATTACCATTCTCTATTGATCAATTCGTTATTCACAGCTTTAATATCGCGTTAATATGCATCGCAATAGAATAGAAATACGTCTGTCGGTCTGTGCAAGCGCACGTGTCGATCCCGCACCATTCTTTCCTCGACTGATTGACGGCCGTCAGGAAACAATTACCTTTTTGTCGACCAAGCGATACAACGCTAATTACAATAAGTGATCATTGATTTTTTTTAATTACGCCGCCCATTCATGCGTCTATCATCACGGCTAATAGTTGCCAGTCAGAGCATTTAATAACGCCCGCTGCCTCACGGAGAGCTCGTAGTTTCGCTCTCGCGGAATTTCTATTATAAACTCCACCTTCTTTAATCTATTTTTTAAATTAAACTCTTGAACAGAATCACCCGCGACTCGTAACCGATTTTATTTAATCATCCTTACAAATTGCAATTTGAACATTGTTAACAGGAGGTGGCTCGCAAAAAGTTAACAACTATTAAGAGCGAATTTTAATGTGTCGAGTAAAGAAAATCTTTATACAGTACGCAGTTGGAGCGTAACCTGTTTTGCTGTGTAAGCGTACGCGTTGCATTCCTTTCATAAACGCGAGAGATGCGCTGAGCCGGGCCGGGCCGGCTGCGCGCCGGGTCGGGCCGGTACCGCACGCGGCGCCCGCCGGGACGCGCAAGCAGCCCGCCCCGTGAGAAACGAATGTTCCCGGCCTCTAATTACGTTTTATGCGATATCGCCATTTAATTAGCAACATGTTTCCCATTCCGAAACATTAATTAATATTTTCATCAGAGTTCTCCGCATTTAACTGTGCTTTTATTACTCTCTCGAGATTTTAATAAAGATTCTCGACCACCCTCGTTCGAGTGTTATTGTTTTAAAAAGTCTTATTATGAAATTTTTATTGCTGTGTCGTCGAGATCCCATTTATTTCATTGTCGACGGCTTTTCGATCGAATGCCTTAAATGAGTATTTTTAAGTAAAACAAGCCATCGAGTAAGAAAGTTTTTTGCGAGCGCGCTGTAACGGCGACAAGTGGTTGACATTATAACAGCGCAAGAGCACATTAGTCACTTTTTGCAACAATAAAAATATCACCACGAACGTTTCTTGACAGCTACACGAGAACTTAACATCTCGATAAGTTGACATTCGCGAGTGAATTCACCAGATAAGGGGTACAATTAATTCAATGGTCGGCGAGTAATTGTAGCAACAGATTAATAACCGATCCACGTAGCGGGGGACAAATTGCGCCAGCTGACCGCCGCGCTCCGCCGTAATGAGACTGCACGTGTGACATCTCTCTTACTGTCCGACCGCTTCCATTCTCAACCCGGTATTAATGACAACTAATTTATTCAATGTGTCCGACTCGCTGGATACTCAACTATACTCGTATTTGCCTTATCTGCATAATTGTAATCGATGAAATTCCTATTATTTCGCGATGTTTAAGGTCCAAGAGCGTGAGAACAGTCCTCGGAGGGAACTAATTACTCCGAATGTGGCTGGCTTGGGTCTTCGGTTAATTAGAGACGGAGTGGTTCAACCCTCTTAATTAATACTTGTGCCTAGAAGGCCCTCATGCTTACCTCGACTGTTTTGTTTGAATTGTTAATTCGTGATAAAACATCACTGGGTATTGTGCTAACATTATAATTAAATGTTAAAAAAGCATTTGAACTTTCCTTTTAACCCTTATCCGTTTTTAGTACAATAGAAATTGAAATATTATGAAATTATGTGTAAGTAATGAAAACAATTAGGTTCAAATTTCAATGTATTTACCTACCAGGGAATAGATTAAAAGCAGTTTTTAAACATATAATTTAACTATTCTTTTTATCATCATTGGGTCTGTTTGACAGGCCCATAGGGAATATAAGATAATGTCTCCCTAACATTATCTAATATTTCCTAAGGGCCTGAATAGATTTATTATTTTATAAGGTTCTTTTCAAATCGTAAATCCAGTATCAGGCACCAATGGCCCATAAATTAATTATCTAATCGACTTTTATAGTTTTATGACCATTTCCGTAACCAAATATTTGTGTTACATCACAAAGGAAAATAACAGATTTGTTTCCAAAATAAATAATTTACGATTACTATTTCATAGCCCCTGTGACTTGTGGGCCTAGTACGAACGCGCGGGAATAACGTAACGTAAATTCTAGCTATTTTAAAATTGAAAACACTCGTTTCGCTAATAATACACCTAAACACCCTATCGCTGTAGGTTAAGAGGGAAAATAAATAAATAAATATTGATTTAGTTTGAATACTTTATTCGTACCGATGGCTTGGGATACTAATTGTGCTTGTCGTAAAAAATTAAACCAAG
Organism: Apamea anceps; assembly: GCA_951799955.1. Lineage (NCBI taxonomy): Eukaryota > Metazoa > Arthropoda > Insecta > Lepidoptera > Noctuidae > Apamea > Apamea anceps. The sequence goes on along the minus strand of OX637505.1, from coordinate 7,691,558 downwards.
TTAAGGTATGATTACTGTATTGTCGATTAAAAAATCGATCGAATTTACGTCATGCATTTACGTCGCTCGTTCGTGCTAGGGGCTCTGATCGAATAAATTAAGATATTGTAAAAGGTAAGCAGTACCTAAAGAGTAGGTGTATGCGTAGGAGACGCTTACGGATCACGATATTGGAACCAACTGTACGATATTTTTGTAACAAACACGATTTTATTTATGTAACGTCTTTATCTGTATAAATTGAGACATCCTTTGAAGTTATTTAAATTGTGGATAAAATGTAGGTAGGTTTTTTTTTTATATAAGTACGTGGTTTTATTTGAAGATTATACTTTATTGGAGGATTACAGTGGAGTTATTGGAAACTGATATCATATTAATAAATAAAAACATAACTTTTTGAGGTAAATATTTTCTGGGAAAACTTGTATTTGAGGGTTGGCACATACATTATAGGTAAGGCTTCTAAGATTCAAAAATAATAATTGATTAGGTACTTACTAACTTTATGTCGTACCTTATTATTGTTTCTTTCTATTTTTTTATTTCTATATTGGGTACTTGGTTTCTGTCAGAGACTAACATCTTTTATTTTTAATATTTTCACAATAAGGTTTATTTATCCCCGTAAAATCATTATATAAGAAAATGTAGATGAAATGCAACATAAAAAGACTGATTTTAAACTAGATTTTTTGTTGATTTAGATCTCAGTCGGATAAACTGTGAGAAAGACACTGATAAAGAATCTATGTTCTAACATGCTTCGATTAAATTAAACTGAAATCTCGAACAGTAAATTTGTCCCGCACAGATTGTAAAAGTCAATACAATGCTCCTAAGCTCGTAGACTTCGTGCACAAACAAAAAGCACGAATTTGTAGCATTTTCCGCTCACATGAAACATTTATAAGTGAAGCCAATTTTTCCATATTTTCTAAATAAAACTTAATCATGCTTGTGGTTTGTAGCCCGACACTTTTGAATTACAACGCCTACTTGAACACGGAATTTCTTAACAGTTGTAACTCTACGGTAGCGAAGAAAAATGCGGCTCGCTGTAATGAATATTACATTAAATAGCTAATTTATGGGCCACTACAAATGAATAAAGAGCACACTCAATATCTTGAACACGACTTTAAATTCCTTCACATACTCTTTATTAATAACCTATTACTTCAATTACCATTACTTTACAATTAAACGTTTTTTTTCTAACTTTCCATAAGTTCGTTATTATTAAACTTATTAACTTTCAGAGAGGCGTTAAATAAGTTACTGGGGCAAATATGTTTCTCATTAAATTAGGTGTATAATTATGGTAATAACGCTACCGACATTAAGTGTGTAAAATATCATGTAACATGAGACTGATCGTGTGTAGCGGGTTTTATTTAGCTACATGTTTATTCCCCATGAAAAAAGAATTTAGTGCCCTTTATATTTACTTCGATCTAATAATAGTTAAACGGTCTCGCTGCACTTTGTCCTGCAATCCAGTTCGTTTCCAATCACCTCACGTGCAAATAAGGCCGCAATAGAAACTATATAAAGTCAATTTACGACGTGTCAGTGTAAAGTCGTAAATGTGAAATTGTTCTCGGCTGTGGATAATGGCGTATTTAATGTATTTGTGACTGGATGTTCCGTATTACCTAACCGTTGTGTCTTATGTACACGTCGCTCGACGACACGGCTCTTCGATTAACATAAAATCGAGGCGAACAACGGCGACCCCGCGTGGGCGCGTGCTCTTGCGCATCTACCGTGCCCCGTGCCTTATATTGGGATCTCGCTCCCTCTAAACCTCCGCAAAGCTAACACAAAACAAACGTACACAGTAAACACAATCCTATTACCACACCACGGTAATCACTAAGTATTTCGTGACCACTAAACCGCATTTAGTCAGTTAGTCATCATAAACCAGCTGATGTTGCAACTCGTTGGTCGAAAAATAATTAGCAGTTAGTCGACCTCGCGGTCCAACTGCGAAGGAAAACCGCACGCGCTGACATTGACCCGGCGAGCCCCACTCAGTCTACAGCGCCGAGCGGCGATGAGGGCACAGCGCGGCCACAGCGACCACCACGCCACGGTAACGCAGTTTTTGTATTTATGAAATATTATCTACATTTGCGCGGCAAGTAATCGAGTTCTACAAAAAATTCAAGATGGTGAGCACGCCACCTCAGTACGACTTTCATCCGCTCGGCCACACAAACCGATCATTACCACTTACGGGATCAATAATTCATATCCAATTAGCTGATTACCGCAGGATGTACATGTAATACGTACATATTTATTATATCGAGCGCGTTACATGATTGCGTTTTCAATTAATTTATATACTCATTTAAATAGTGGTTTACAATGTAGTACGATAGTGTCGGACATGTTTGATGCCGAGTACCGATGCGACGCACTGATAACATTCCGGTTCAGGTATCGAACACGAAATTCTTGGCGTGGTCAAAGCTGAGCCATGCTTGAGGGTACACAACGATTCGATCTAGACGTATGTTTGAATGCGTGGAATTCACGGACAATTGATGGAAGCGCGCGATCCATCGCTCTCTATGTGCAAATCTAGTCTTTAGGGGCGGACAGGGGCGCGCAATGTTCTGCATACCATTCGATGAGAGGTCTCGTCATCGTCCGATAGGATCGTGACAGAGAATTCGTCGGTCGGCTGCCGGTGGAATGCGAGCGGTAATTGATTTGTCCTGTGTAATCGACGACGAACGGGATTGACAGGAATATCGAGACGTCACGCCAGCCGGATGGCGAAGATACGCACGCAACTGACTGCTACTGCCCGTCGTCGCCGCCGGTGACGGCTACACTTGTCGATAACTACGAGCGTCACGCTCTCCGACAGTTAGCACTGCTTGTTTATGATTCAAGGGCGACTGTATCGTAGACAGGGACACATATGTCGACTTCTAGTTTGATAATATTAACGCAAATGAAGTTGAAGGTTGCACGATTTGGGTATTTTCCTAACACGCATTTTTCTACGTAAAAATATGTAGAATCACCACTAATAAAACTTTGCTACAAGTTGGTCCAAGACATCAAATTAGGCAGCGATATCGATAAATTTTAAGCGACTTTCACTGAACTTAAACATGGCCTGCGTTCTCCGAAGTCCGTCATCGCTTGTCTTCTATAAAATATTGGAAAGAGTCGCGGGTAATTCGTCGCACGCGATCCAGAAACTGGTCCGTTCAGTAACAGCGCGAAGCCAAATAAAATTAATATTCATAGCCGTTGTATTTATTGGGTTTCAATTAGTATAATCTTAATGGAGCATTAACATACGCGCGGGCGACGCGTCGGAGCATTACCATAGCCGTCGGCGGGTTGCCAACCTCCCAACAAACTGGGCTTTTTGGACACCTTCGAATTGCACGTTTGGAGCGATGTCACGTAATCAACTGGAAAATGTCCTTAACGATAATCCTGTTTTCCAAGAAAATCGAAGTATTGCAAAAAGCGGATATGTACTTGAAGGAGGAAAAAAGTTTTGCATAATGTTGAGTCGCATGCACAGATCCTTACTTCTAATGTATCCTGTCCGTAGCTGCCGCGTGCAAGACTAATAGACGACTTAAAAAGGCAACAAATGTTACGGGCTGTCCCAGTTAACCTCAGCCGTTTCGAAAAACTACATAAATGGGCAACCGAGTCGGTCTAAGCTGGCAACACCGGTCGCGGAAGGCTCGCTGCCGATGACCTCCGGCGACCGGTTCCCGCGGCTCCCTCCGCGCCGCCCGCGCACCCCCCACCCTCGCCCCCTCGCGCGAGACGTTTCATTACGTTATTATTATATTAAATGCTATAATACACATTGTAGGCATTAGTCCGCCAAGACGTCGTCCTAAGAAAGGGTAATGTATGGCCCACGTAGCGACGTAGCTGGTCCATTCGGTTTTATTTGAAACGCTCGGGGATTAGCGCGGTGATCTTTATGACCGTTTTGAATGGCGAATTGTTCTATAGCGAGAAATTTTTAGTCATTATCTTGGCTTCTCAGTATTTTCGTCTGAAGGAAAGTTTTGTGTTGTATTCCACACGTTTTAAACGTTAAACCTAGTACCTACATAGTCTTTAAGAAAATCAGGAAGTCATTAAGCCATCAATTACCCATGTAGCTATTTATAAAAGCGTATAAGATTTTATAACTTGTAAAATAAAACTTTGACATTTCAACTTAAGTGACAGACGTTCATTACGTCATAAAGTCATAAGCTAGGAAAGACAAAGCCTACATAGCTAATAAAATTATGATCATAGTTAATAGCAGCTTAAAATTTATATAGAAGTAACAAAAAAGCTTATAAAACCCATTGACGGAGACAGACAATCCGTGGTTCCTTTCGTCAAACAAATATAAAATGAAAGTGTGCTTAATTTGATAATTATTCGAGAATGAACATGAATGGAGAATGGACACCTGTGTAAACATTCAAAGTCAATTATTATTATAATTCTATTTGCTTGTTCAAAAAATATAGTGTTGACACAGCTCCAAGCCACCTCTGTTCCTGCATCGTCTGATCGTAATTCGATTTGGCATTAAACCGATTCTTTGGCGCTCTCGGGCCATGTATCGATTTGGAACAATTAAGTGAGAGATTTTTAATACTTTATACATGTTATTTTATTGATAAGCAAGTAGGGCGAGTGCAGAATTAAATCTTAAATGAGTTTTTGGTTTCCAACAATTGCAAACTTTGATTCCGTCCGATTGTAGGGAAAGGAAATTGCAGGACACTTTACATTTTAACGTTTTCCAACTAAAATTTCTGGTTCTAAGAAATAATTTCAGTTCTACTAATTAGAATTACACCTCCTTCAATTTTAACAATTTGAACAATTACGTGGTCGTTTTGTTTTCCCGACCACGATAGAACCGAGACTTATCTAAGATCTAAATTCAAGTCATTATTGAAATACAAATTATTTCCACGTTGTGTGTCACAGAGGAGCGATCTAATTATAGAGTTGACCAGTTCTGTGGGCCGCAGGGGAGCAGGGGGGCACGGAGGGGGCACCTTTCGTCGGAATAAGGCACGCTACAAAGTATCGCGTTACATCGCGCGGTGCACTTGATCATGCCGTTGTCCGCACTCTTTTATTTATATGCTTTATGTGCGTCCTTTATTTTTGTTCGAACCGCTTTGAACGGCGACCGCACCGACCGCACCGCTTACCGATCGCCGCAGATCCCACCGACCGAATTAGTCATACTAGAATGCATTATGTTCTCCGTCAAACCACATATAAAACCAATAATCTTTAACTATAAACGTCTCGTGTGGTGTGACTTTAAATTCGTTTAGTAGTCCCCAGACCGACATTAGACGTCGAACCGCATAACTTTCATTACCGTCTACTAAATCCCATACGTTATGACGCATCCTTTTAAGCCAGGTCTAAGTCGATGTTTGAAACTTATTAGAGCTGTCGTTAAAGTGAGTACAGTGGAGGAGCATACATCGAGTTGGCACGTCAAAATATCAGCGGTGATAGAGCGGAGTGCGTGCGGCACCGCGCCGAGCCGTGCCCCGTCGCGCCGAGGCCGTGGCCCGGCCGACCAATTTATTCGTCGGGACGTCAGATTTCGAGGGCCTCGTTACGACTAAGCCTCCAATTAGACTTATCCCTAATTAAGAGATGCCAATAAATTACCCTCCATCACGGGCTAACGAAGACGCGCCGCACTAATAACGCTAATTGATTTTGAGTAATGAGCTCGAGTTTTGATGGAGCTGATTGGGGGCCGCGAGGGGGCGCCATCGATCGCGACTACACTGCCAATATGACATGCCTCTGCTGCGCTTCTCCCATATAGTTTTGTTGTACTTTCTTACCCGCCTGTTTAGTTAGCTAATTGAATTTTGAGAGTTTATATTAACCTGTGTAGATACAGACAAGACAATCAAGAATTTTAATTAAATAACTAAATGAAACTTAGGTCTTCCAATGATAATTTAATTAATTGTATTCAGCGGAAATTTACGCTACCTAGTAAGTTGGTATCAACGGCTGAATGCACTGCGTTTTAGTTTTAATTGAATTCCATTACTGTAGTGAAAGCTCTCGTTTAATTACCGAGTGAACTAAACAAGACCATGTTCTGATAAATTGCATTTTAAACGTAAATACTGCGATTGCTTTGTTCCTGATTGTGGTTTTAATTAATGATATCATTTTAACAAAATATATAAGTGGATCTTAGGAACCAATAAATCATTGAATAATATTTTAATTTAAACGTATGTTTTAATATTCATACGGTTTCTGCCCCCCCCCCCGCCACTATTTTTTTTCCTTCCCAGAAAAATAATATTATAATAAGCTAATAAATTCATTGTGACAAATGACAAGTTAACAATTCTCGTAGAAGCCTACGAAAACGACAAAAAAAATTATTATAAGAAAATAAAATAGTAATAGCTCATTAAATTCAAGACTCTATCGATCTATCTATACCGAAACCCACATTATTTTTAAATTCTAACACTGAAATAAGACTTACTTGTGTAATATGTAAATTCATTGAGAGAAAGTCATTGTTTAGCTACGAGGTGATGATGACAAAGTTTAAGGACGACGATTGATATTGGTAACTACTTTGCGCAGGTATCTGTTACGTTCCGTTCAACACCTGACTAAACTTGACCGCTATGATTTTAAAACGCTTCGGGCTGATTTTTCTAACGCCAGAAGGCCAAATCTCGTAGTTTAAAACGTTCAAAATCTAGTCGCAGTCTCGACTCGGCGACAAACAAATGTCAAAAACTTGTCAAAATGAAGGGAAATTAGAGGAATTTTTCACAGATTGAGACTGAGATCAGACTGTGGACGTTCTTAAAATTACGAGAATTGCCCCTCAGATAATTTTGTCCGAGGAATAATTTTGAATTTTTGACAGTTATTCCATACAAAAACTGTCAAACGTCAATTTTATTCCTCGAATAAAAGTTATCTGGCGATGGAAAAATCAGCCTTTACTTATTTAAAACCGCGAAATCAAATATCATTTTGTTTTTCACTAAAATCATCTTAGGATAGTTCCATTATAATTTTCAGCGAGGTATGGAAGGCGAAGAGAGCTGTGTGGATCTATGGAGCTGGATTTAAACAGGAAAATTATTTGCAATGACACTTTCTAAATTACGCAGCCGTGTTACAACATAAATAGTTGGTCTGCAATATAATTAACGCTTATTTTCTTTACGATAAGGTTTATCATTGTGTAACATGAAAAATAAAATAAAATCCTACATGCAATTAATATCCTGTTATCCGTTAATTACATGTATTTTAAATAGTGAAAACGGACTCAAGAGCGGTTATGAGCCAAAAAAGTAGCTATATAACTTTTAATTAACATAAAATTCTAATGCAATATTAATCGTTGTTGGCGTGTCAATAGACATTAATGCTCATATCTTTTTCATATGCACATAATATGAACGCAGCTTTATCGATTTTTAATTCTATAACATCCTTATAAGGCATTCAATTTAATTAAACTTACATGAACACAGAAAGATGTCTGACTACTCGACCACTTTCTGAAACTACGCAACGGTCTTCAACACTTTCAAATGCACCTTTTAAAAACACGTTTTTATTCGCAACATAAAAAGATTAATGTATGTATCTTGACAAATGACAATCGCCCATAAATTTTATATTGCGTTTTAATTATGAGTTGCCGACATTAAATAATTGTTTCGGGCTTAACCTTATATGGGTTCGTTCGTCGTTGATGAAGTTGTAGGGCGTGCGCAAGCGCTACGTGACTCGCGACTATCTGTAGATCCTATCGCGGATACATCGGCCGCTATCGGAATCTCATTATTCCCACAATCCGATTAACCATGTCTTCTATAGCGTTAACTTGTAATTTCGCTTAATAATAAGGCTTTGAATAGTTTATTCCGATTTTGGTGGTTATCTGTTTGATCGATTGTGTGGTCGTTAAGTAATGGGGGTTAGGGGTTTATTGATCTTGATGTGTTAATTTGTGGCTCGTGACTGTAGATGTTAGTCGTAGTAACTTATGTTTGTTTTCGTTAAAAGGTTAGTGAGATTTATAGTTTTTTAAATAACAATTTCTGTGGTAACTTTACTTATAGTTTTTTAAATACTTAAAAAAATCTGTGGTACTTACAAACGTTTGTTTCGGGATAGTTAGCAAAAAAAATAACAAGGAAAAAATAGGAGAAGATAAACTAAAAGGGTTAGAAGAAAAGTTTAGGAAAAAATAACAGAAAAATAAACGATTAGTTTTGAAAAAAGAGTTGGTTATGATGAGAGTCGATTTGAAACAATAATTAACTAAGGATAAAACCTTTCTTGAGTCATTTTCGAAGTGTATGTCTATTAAAGTTTTACGAAGTATTTATTAATGTAGGAGTAAAAATAGTAAAGCCTCAGAGGCACAACACTTGACTCTTTTTTTCCTCTTAGAAAACTTTTTTCCTGCCATTCGTCACTCCGTTCTCAGTGCAAAAAATGACATACGTCAGTAGGCTTGTACATTTTAACTTGGTTTTTGCGTTCAAGTGAGGACTGTGTGTTTAGGTTTTATGACGTATGTAGTTACGACTTAACAGTAAAAAAAATGATTTCTTGCTGCTCTATGTACGTACGATGTTTTATGAGACTTAAGAAAGCATGACTAGTGAGTACATATGTATAGTTGACTTCGTATTTGCTTTGTCATCCTAGGGTTGAATGTCACCTCACTTGCACGTCATAAAACGATTTTTTGTTTACTAAATTTTGCCCACGGATGGATTGGATGTCGGAAAATATCCCACGGGGACGTACTACCGGGATTTAAAGTACCCTACCCTATAAAGTAATCCAAGTTATAAACTATATGTAAGCCTTTCATCCGAATCCGTCCACCCGTTTTTACGCCAATCCGGAATAACGGACGAAAATGCTAAAAACTATGTATATTTTCGGTATCAGACTCGTTCCCACATCTTGTAGCAACTACTTTTTTTTTAAATATCCAAAGCACAGTTTTGACTACATTACTATTTTATTACTATGTATAAATGTAAAAAAATAGTTAGTGTAAGCCTTAGTCAAGTTTCAATTTACTGGGAATTATTGTCAAGAGTGGTAATGCTAATACGGGGCAGACTATACTTAGACCTATTTGTTGCACTTTTTATAGGGCCTCATTTCTGAATGAGATAAGTCCTAGCTTACACCATTGCAGCAACAATTCATTGGTAATAAATGTATCAATGATACACCAGCAGATACAAATTGCTCGCCCAAGGCATCACATTGAGTTCGGAAACGATCTCTTTCGCAACTTACCTTGTATAATGAGCAGCTGAATACAGGGCTCTATTTCATCAGGTTCTTTCATTCTTGCCGCTTACAATGCCAATCTGATAAGTACATAATTGGGCATCTTCTTGAGTTCTCAAAAATGAGTTGAATTCTCGATTGTCTATGGTATAATAACAAAGTTACCGCCGAAGGTCGACTGTACTAGCAAGTTGGGGGAAAACATGGGCCACATGCTAAGACCCCCATACGAGACAGAGCCCTAGCGCTGTCAACACAGTGCGGCACACGATTAGATATAAAAACAACAATCAAAATAAGAAAAAAAATAAATATACATTACAAAAAGATGGTTTAAGCAACACAGTGGCAGTATTATACAAAGCTGGCATAAGCGTTCAATAAAAGGGAGAGACAAGACTTTAGATCGAAATGCTTAGAGACGAATCAGTACTTGTCTATGACTTAAAAAAAGCACTTAACACTTCCTCGATGTATTTGATCGTCATTCGACAGAATTCGACAAAGTTACAAGTTACAAGTCAACTTTTGTTGCATTTTTTATATGATTTGGTTTTTTATTTTTGTCTGTGTTTAGTTTGTGATCTTCCTGTACGAGTCACACACAATAAATACGTTTTCTTTCTATCCTTTAAGAGAGAGACAAGCCGTTAGCAAGACTTCTGATAAACCTGAACCCACTTTTAAAATATAAATAAATCAGGGTGTTCCTTTTAATTTCACCAAAAATATAATTCATCCGATTTGTTGCACCTCAAGTGTAAGTATTAATTGCACAGCATTCCTCAAAGAAGATACGCTCAAGTAAATCTCAGGTTGTCAAAATAAATGAAAGCTCTCATTTCAAACTCCACGGTACGGACCTGACAGGCGGCACATTGGTTGAATGCACCATAACATACAAGTAAGTACTCCACTATAACTGTTTAAAGCATGAGTATTTTGGTGTCACCTAAACTATGTCCTCACCATTTAAAACGCAGTTCTATGCAACAGGAATTACAGTTCAAAATGACTCGTAGCTAAATAATACACGAACAAGTTCCAAGTGTCACCGAGTGATGAGCGAGCGAAGCTTCAATCTTTGACGTTAAATAATGAAGTTTTACTGGAGCCACTTACACCATTACTTGTTATAATGAGGGTGTTAGATAAGAGTAATGCTGTTACTTGGTACTGGTTGGCGGTCACACACGGATATATTGAGCTTCCTGTGAAAGCCAGAGATTAACCATTGAGGCTTCATTTTTATTGCCTCGTTGCTGAAGATTTAGTTAGCTGCCAGTGCCAGTTCAATTTGTTAGGTTTAATATTTATATTTGTTTTAGTCTTGCGTTTTGTTTCTGAAGGAGTGTACCATTTTCTTTTCCAAATTGCGGTTTGTTTTTACTTGAAGTTAAATTATGTTTATGTACTTACTTATAATAGAGATACTTACCTAAGCTAACTATACATCTGTAACATCGTAGCAATGAATTATTAAACCATACAAAAAAATTTTTGATCGATATTTTGTGTTAAACAGTTATCAGTAGCGACTATAATTCTTTTAGTTTCGCTTAATACTTTCAGGTTGTTTTTCCAGAAAATTATACACCGAAACAAACAGCAAGTGTTATCAGTAATCCACATAATAATACATACACTTCTATTAGTCACAATATTATCTTCAAAAAATGATAATAAATACCAGTCACAAACATACCTAGTACCTCATAACCATCATCATTATTGCAGCCCGGAATCACCCACTGCTGGATATAAGCCTCCCTTTTCTTCTGCCATACTTCCCGGTTCTGTGCGTCTCTTATCCAGGTGGTTCCCGTGACTTTGACGATATCGTAAACCCAGCGCGCTTTTGGACGGCCCTGGTTTCTTTGGCCAAGCCTTGGCCACCATTCGTTCACAGCTTTACTCCATCGGCCATCTTTTCGTCTAGCTAGATGTCCGGCCCAACTCCACTTGAGGCGCATTATCATAATCAACCTATAATGTTCCCACTGTTGGGACACAGGCCTACTCTGTGAGAGGGAACGGGCTGTAATAAACCTACTAATATTATAAAAGCGAAAGTTTATAAGAATGGATGGATGGATAGATGTTTGTTACTTTTTCATGTAAAAACTACTGAACGGATTTTGAGGAAACTTTACAGCTTATACATTAGTATAACACATAGGATACTTTTATCCCGAATATACCCTTATGCGGGCGAAACCACGGGGCGCTGCTAGTAGAACATAATTAACATAACAAAATATTTCTATCTCACTATATAATAAATACAGCTCAAATACAGAACACAGAATAATCTTTAAATTAACTCATTACAGCAATAACTCAAAATCACGCCAACAAAAACACAAGACACTACAAATACGTATTTATTTATAATAGGAAAATAATTAGGAGAGTAAACAAGAACGGGAGTAAAATGAACTTTCTCGAACAAGGTGAACTGGTTGTGATTAATTAGCGAGGTGCCTAATTAGCAAGCACAAGTCAACTCATTAGTAACCGTAATTGAAACAAGCAAGCCTTGGATTTTTCCGAGAAAAATCTCCAGTTAATTTTGTCTATACATAATGTGGCATGGATTTTAGCTCAAAGCGGGACACTTGATACGGTTTGTTGTTTTTTTTTTGGCTTTTATAGAAACTGTGGTAGGTAGTTAACGTAAACGTTAAGTAGTAGGTAGAATTTTTTATAAAAAAATAATAAATGTTGGCAGTTTACAATGCAAAAACATATTTTTTGCAAAATAATAACTTGGTAGTAGCGTGTTTACCTACTTGAGTGCTTCTACTTTTATCAGTCTTTCGTAGGCACATGCATAGCATCATCCATAGCAAGCATAGTTCCCAGTGCTGGAATATAGGCCTCCTGTCTGTGAGAGGAAGTGGGCTGTATTCCACGACGCAGGCCTAGTGCGAGTTGGTGGATGTCACATATCTTCGAATTTTTTGGTTCTAAGATATGCCGGTTTCCTCACGATGTTTTCCTTCACCGTTTTTAGAGCCGTGGTAATGAAATGATTTACACAAAGTAAAGTGCCTGCCTGGGATTAAACTCACGACCTACAACTTGTAAGCCACGGTTGTTACCACTGGGCTATCACTGCTCTTAAATGGACTAAAAAATAGACTGCAAATCTCACCTTGAATGTTTTATCATAAAACATAAAAAATATGATCTCCATTTATTATGTGCAAAGAAAGGCAATCTTGTTCCAAAAAAATAATTAAAAGTCAGCCCGAAATTAATTAACCAGATAAAATGTAAGCAAGTGGTTTAATTATAATTAACGTGACGTCTTTCACTACCTCGTCTTTATAGAATCTTTAATTACAAAGGATGAAAGCTTACAATGATGCTACAATGTTTATCTAATCTAGAAGAGTACATGTAACATGACGCCTTTTTTTTGGGTGGGAAATCATCAAATGACGTCTCTCGCTCTGAGCGGAGCGGAAGGGCGTGTCAGAACTTTACTGACCGAAACCCACCCGTGTTCCTTCAGTTGCCTATGCCAGGGGTCATGTATCTCTTTTGAACAACCCGTGGCCCTGGCAGGATAACATGACGCCTGACATTCCTGAAAGGTTAGGCGAAGGTGTACTTGCTTGCAGTACACCAACATTTCACCAATTATGCTTAAGTCCCCTGTATTAGCCTTTTGCCATCAACTGCGCACAAATTCAGACTCCGGGCTGCTATAGAGCAATTTCTTATGGAAAAATCCAACAACACTTTGCCCAACATGGGAACCGGAATCCGGGACGTCATTTTGAGCAGTAACACTTGCGACCACTAGACCGACGGGGTAGAAAAGCTATAGGAAAACCGCTTAACTGAGACGGTGCCTGAGGTAGCAGCGCGGTGCGGGAGGGGTGTGCTGACGTGATGTGAAAGCACAGTGATTCGTCAACTTGTGACAACTATCACCCCTCCCGTACCGCGCAGCTACCTCAGGCAACGTCTCAGTTAAGCGGTTGTCCTATAGAAAGTCTCGCAAAAACCGTAACGCGTGGCCACTTTGTCTTAACATTAACTATTCCGTAGCCAATTTAATGAACCTGCATTTTTGCACATTTTTTACTTCAATTCCCATTTCGCCCGTTGTTTTAATTATAAAGGTATTAATTAAAAACTATATGAAACGGGCATTTATTTCAATGTGAGGTATGCTTAATTAACGCTAGAACACGATTCATTTTTTAACAAAAGACGTGCATTTATTGAGAAAAAGCGCGAAAAACAAGCATTTTGTTGACAAAGCAATTACTTTTAATCATCGCGATTTTTTTGGTTCTACTACTATCTATTCATATTGGTTGTTTATTAGTTATAACAATAAAACCTATTGACAGAATATAAAAAGGACTTAAAATATATAAAACACTCACAGAAAAGAAGCCTGAAACATGTAAACACATTTATACCATTTTAATATCAGCAATGAAATTGATTAATTAAGGTAGGCCGAAGTATTGTCTGTTATATTCAATTATTAATTTCCAAAGCCAATGTCACAAAGAAATATACACACATGTGTGTGAATAAGTTCTTAGTTATTAAACGTAGAGTAAAGTGTAGTGAAAACAAAATTGTATTTTTTTGCAAAAGAGGAAATTAAATTAGTTTTTAATGATTGCAATAATGACTTACAAATTACTTGTATAGCCTTCAGTTTTGGTAACTTTTGAATAGTAATCCTTGTGCTGCTTGAACTAGTAACGGAATATAAAAAATCTCTCTTGGAAATTCCAAAGAAAAAAAAACTGTCTTGGATTTCCTTCTTTTTTAATTTTTCTAGAGTATTAGATGGCAAAGAATTCTCCGTCTAATTTCAGTCTTTCTCTTTCATACCGATAATAAAATATCTATTGGAATTTCAAGTGATAAAGAACTTTGTACCTATGACAGTAGATGGCGACACTTGTCTTTCATAGAAAAGTATTACACAGAAATAATAATCAGAAAAAGAGACAGAAATAAACACAAAATAATAATAATTTTATATTTTTAAATGTTTTTATACTTTTTATATTCTAATATTTAATAATATAATTGATATGTTTACTTTAAAACAAAGGAAATAAGAAATAATAATAATCAGAAATAATAATAATTATCAGTAATCACAGATCCTATTAATATCCCACTAAAACCAACTAATATTATAAATATGAGAGTTTGGATGTTTGTTACTCCATTACGCAAAAAAGGGCTGAACAGATTTGGATGAAATTTGGATCATAGATAGCTTATGATCTGATACAACCATAACTTTAATAGTAAATAATACATAATCACAATTCCATAGTGCTATGTTGGGAAAAGGCAGATTGTGATGATACTTAGTATCCCGGTAGAACGTACCCGTGGGATAATTTCCAACATAAACGCAGGCGAAGCCGCTGGCAAAACCTAGTATTTTATAAGTACTTAATCTACAGGGTAATTCCCCTAAGATGATGATGATGTAATCATAATACTTCATGGGCAAGACGCTTAGTATCACTTGAGTACTTATCACTTAAGGTTATCTAATATCTGATGATTATTTTTGGTTATGTTTTATTGTTTTTTATTATGTGATTACGTGACCTGCGCAATTTAATTTTTGTATTTAAAAATCATGATGATAAAATGTGATAGGCTGATAGATAAAAAGGTATATGATGATGATCATTGTATTATTTGTATTAAGTCTTTTGCCGGCCGCCTTCGCCCGCGTGGATGTCGGAAAATGTCTCACGGGAACGTCCTACCAGGATTAAAAGTACGCTATATATTAATCCAGAATATAAACTGCCAATGTGCCAAGTTTCAGCCAAATCAGTTTAGCCGTTTTTGTGTCAATCCATAACATACATACAGACAAACGCACAAAATTTTTTCGTTACTAATTTATTATACATAGATTGAAAGAATCAGTATAAATGACAGTTTTTTGTCTAAAAAAACATCACTATCCTAGCCTTTCCTGAACTATGTTGGGGTCGGCTTCCAGTCTAACCGGATGCAGTTGGATACCAGTATTTTACATGAGCGACTGCCTAGCTGACCTTCACAACTCAGTTACTGGGTAATGCGATACCCCTTGGTAAGACTGGTCATAACGACTGTCTTACCAAGACTGGTCAGACTTTCGGGCCTTTGACTACCCGTAACGACTGTCAATAATCCACGAATGACAGCCGGGAGCAACGGTTTACCGTGCTTCCCGAGACACGGAAGGGTACCTATGTAAAGATGGTCACCCGTCCACAGACCAACCGCGGCAAGCGGCAAGCGGCTGATCGATCGATCTGTGCGGCTGTTATTATATAGCTACGGACCCCTCATTATAAAAAAAATATCTATAATATATAATATCTATAATTAGTGCCAAATTATACTAGAAACGAATGCAATATTCGATCTCTAAGGTACGCTCATAAATTTTCTTGGAATCAGGTAACGATGCCGACCCTTAGCGTGAAGAGGACTTCGTTCCGATCGCTCTTAATTAGTATTATCAGAGCTTTAGTTTTAGCTGAGCGAACTTTCCGATTGATAACGATCAGGAAATTCGCTTTTCTGTTATGTATGTGATTTTCCTTAAACTGTACAAAACTGGAATGTTTTTGATCCAGCAGTCTTGAATTAATTTTTAAATGACGTGTTTTAAAGTTTTTATTTGACTACATACAGGTTGGCAGGGACATCGACGCGCAAACTGAAACCATGAATTCAGTACATGATGAGAAACTTTACGTCGGAGATCAAAAAAAAAAAAAATCTGCTGTTTCATACATAGAAAATTGCAATACCTACGCGATCAAAATATATGAAACAGCAAATATTTTTCTTAGTAACCGACGAAAAATTTCAACACCGGGGTTTTCAGATTCATGTCTTGTACTGAACCATGGTAACAGGTTGGTAACACCCTGTATTTTGTATAAGACACAAAGGGATTGAAATATCCCAATGAATAAAAACCCCAAGTAATTTACTAAGAATACGCGAAGAAGTATAAACATAATGTTCTGCTCCATGAATAAATAATTACCTTGTTTATATCCGTCATAGAATCAAGATGGCAATCATCATAGATAAAACTTGACCCGAGTCCTAAAAAAAATCCATACGAATCTTTACAGCATTAACCACTTTCCAGACGTAACAACCCTTATTTCGAATCCATTTACTATAAAGGCTCGCACAGAGGCGCGACGCGACGGTGAGACGCGATTCTGGTATAACAATTCCCATGAAGTTTTCATAGAAATTGTTCTACTAGAGCCTGTTTGCGGACGCCTTAAAGAAAATTAATAACCCTTACCGATACTATGGCGTGGGTGCTGTCTACATTGAAGCTTAAGACTAAAGCTAAACCCGGAATCAACAAAACAATCGACTTTCTGTGCTTTCAAGATATTAACGACAGAAATATAAACTTTAACTCCTACATTAGCACTGCTTATTATGATGTGGGTGGCATTATGTATGTTATCTAAGATGGCTAGAAAGGGAGTGACTACCGAGATGACGACTAATAGAGAAGTATGGAAGAAAAATACATGTCGGGGTCAGCGCAGACCCCATTAAATTGGGATTACGGGAAGAGAATTATGATGATTGAAGCATAATCAGTCTATAACGTTCCCACTGTTGGGACATAGGCCTCCTCTCTGTGAAAGGGAATGGGCCGTAATCCACCACGCTCGCCCAGTGCGAGTTGGCAGATGTCATTATGTCTTCAAGTTTTTGGTTCTAGGACATGCCGGTTTCCTCACGATGTTTTCCTTCACCGTTTTTGAGGGTAGTGGTGATGAAATATATTACACAAAGTAAAGCACCTGCCTGGGTTCGAATCTACGAACTACAACTCATAAGTTGGGGCCATTAGCTCTGGACCACCACTGCTCTCTGATAATGATTGAAGATGATGATCTAAAAACAAATATACATATTATAACGTCAAAGAAAGTCTGTGTTTTCCAAACTAGAAGTTCCCAAGTTTAAAGTAAATAGGTCACTTCTAGGCAATCGTGGGTCTTCGTCGACCGCATCATCGCTTACCATCAGGTAGGTAGAAATGCGAACCAATAAAATAAAATAAAAAAATCGGTTGTCTGTAAAGTCGGTTTACTGACGATAGTTGAACGTGACAACGTCATAAGAAAATACTGATGGAATGGTTTCATTTTTCAAAAGAAAATTTTAATGGAACGCCTCAGAGCGAGGTAACGCCGCATACGTCATGTTTTTTCGTGCGTGCAGCCGGCTCCATCGAATTATAAGACGTTGTCACGTCAATAATAAAAACACACATAACATCAACCTGTAATCCCAGAAGGGTTAGGCAGAGGTACAGACGCCAGCACATCAAGCTACTACAATCTGTCAAATTTCTTTAATAGATTTTCAACTTTATCACTATAGCATTAAGGTTCAAGGTTGATTGGGAAAATTTGACAGTTTCGGGTAGCTTGACCTGCTGGCGTCTGTACACCCGCATCTCGTCAGTTACTTTAAAGTCCCATGTAATAGGGGGTGAGTCTATTGCCATCAACCAGGCACAAATTCAGACTCCGGGCTGTAACTGAGAAATTCTTGATGGAAAAACCCAATAACACTTGGTCCGATCTGGGAACGAACCCAAGACCTCGTGCTCAGCAGTAACGCTTGCGACCACTAAACCAACGAGCCAAAATAAAAACAAAAAAAAAAAACACGATTGTTTCCGATTGTTTAAATAGTTTTAATTCCTACTACATCTTTGAATTGCTGCTTCACGTATTTCCCGAATAGTTCAAGGTTTCAGGAAATAGGTTTGTCTGTATAAATATTGAAATCAAAAACCAAAATGAGTTTGCTTAGCTCTATAAGTCGATTTATATAGACACGATTCTGTATTGGTTTTGCCTCGAGTGTAAAATTGTATAGCCATAACTGTCTCTAGGTCAAACTGTTCATCGGCGTCTATATTTAATCAGATGGCATTAAATAATATTTTATTAAGACGTCAAGTGTAGGAAATTTTGACAATCCGGCTTTCTTTGTTTATATTGGTTTACAGAAAACGGTTGTGGGTTCAAATCCCGACAAGTACGAGTATTAATGTGACTTTTTCAATTCTTATGTAGTCACCAAAGGAGATAAGTAACCAGGGTCGTTGGATATAGTTGAAGTTTAGTAAGAAACTGAAGGATGTTTTCGAATGAAATTTAATTTGATAAATGAACTATTTGTTTTCTATTAATTAAATTAAATTTTATTTGAAAACATCCATTGGTTTCTTACAAAACTTCAACTATATCCGACGACCCTGGTTACTTATCTCCTTTGGTGACTGTACGTTCTAAGTTTATCTTAGACATCACGGAAATCCGTGTAGGAAACATCGTGAGGAAACCTGGACAGTATAAATCTGAAATCGCGAATTCGTCTTGACCAAGCATGGTGATCAATGCTCATGCCTTCTTTTTATGAGAAGAAGCCTTTACCCTGTAGGGGGACAGTAACACGCTGGCTTTATTACATCAACTACGATTGGATACGATGGACTGTACAGACGCCAGCACATCAAGCTACTACAATCTGTCAAATTTCTTTAATAGATTTTCAACTTTATCTGTAAAGCATTAAGGTTCAAGGTTGAATGGGAAAATTTGATAGTTTTAGATAGCTTGATGTGCTAGTATCTGTACTTGCAGTACAAATAATTATAGTAGGTGATTTTACAAACATATTTTTTTAAGTATTGGAATGACTAAAGACCAATTACCAACATGAGATTAACTTGTGTATCCATCTGTTAGTTTCTCTTACATTCGTAGGTAGGTACGTTCCCACACCCTCTCTATTTTACAAAGTGTACCTATAAATGAAAATCGAATCAAGAAAACATAAATAAATGATACAGATAACTAACTTATTGGTTTTAAATCACATTATTCCCTACATCGCACTGAACTCAATTTGAAAGATTGGCTCGAGCACCGAAGTGCAATAGGGTGATGGTATAAAGGCGAGATTGCATACCTGTGCTACAGCCCAGGGCTGGCACACATTCGCTATTTATATCGATACTTTATAACCCATCATTATACTGTAATCGCATGGTATTTTCTTTAACGTATAAAATACAACAAAGTGTCTTGCATTTTAAAAATGATTATAATCTTTCTTAATTGGCGTATTTATTTAAAGTTAACATCCTCTCCGTTTGTTATCTTTTTTCTAAGCCTATGAAAGTGCCAATGCCATTATTTACTAACAATTACGCTGTAAAAACCTTTATTATTATGCTATAAGCCATCGTTTATGCAAACCCTTAGCTAACTGCTAGGATCTAGGAAATTTATAAAATAATATTAAAGTAAGAAAGAATACTTAGTCTACAATTAATGCCAAACACAAAGATCCGGCGACATTTAGAAACACCTGCTTACCCTAGAATATCGTTAAAACAATTAATCGTTATTCATAATTCTATTAAAATATGACTGCCATTATAACTACATTTTGCAACACAATTGACAAGCGGACGAGTTAAATTAATACGGCTAAACAACGTTCGGATCAGAATCGGTTCGGAATCAATTTAGCGTGGCGTTTGCCCACTTATCGAGCATTGTTGGACTGAGATACTCGCTTTGTGACGTTTCCCATCCCTACAGGCGCCCAGCGGGGGGTGTTCGATGATTGATGGCTGGCCGGCTGCACGCCGCGTTGGAATGGGACGGATATATCGGTGAGGTGTCGGACCTCTCTCTCAGATGCACAGCGGGCTGGCCTCGTAATTGAATGGCAATTACCTGGGCTGTAAATATGACACAAGCGCGTAATTGTAGGAGTGGAACGAGTGCGGCCTGAGACCGCAGTGTGTATGCTGCCTTTGAGATGAAATATTGAAATCACGTGCGTATGTCTCCTCGTGCAGCGGCTACTGGGGCTTTAATTGGAGCATGACACCTTTAATTTCATTAACTTTTTGTTGTTTAACAACAAACAAATGCGTTTTACCGTGAAGGTTTTTAACAAAAAGTATCATGTTTAAGGCATTGTTTGCGTACATAAATAGTTGATATTTTTAAAGATACTTGACTCCGGTTCACGGTCGGAACTCATTCCAAAAATGTTAACATATTATGACACTATTTAATTCAACCGACGAGACCTTTTTTATTTGGGTATCTTTTTATATTATTTGTCATCCCAAACTAGCCCAAACCCCTATGATGACACAAAATAAATTAAAAAATATTCCCAAGGTTTTTTTTTGTGTTGGTCGTTGGTCTGGAATGCAGCATGTTTTTTTTGAACAGAACTGAAAAATAAAAGCTCTGAAAAAGTATTTCTAGAGATTAAACTTCATGTATGGAATGGCTTCCTGACTGATTCGGCAACGCAGAGCCTAAATCACTGAAGCTGGTATATAGTAATGTATTTATTTATTTCTCAGTATATACTGACGAATAAATAAATACTATACCATAATTATACCAGCTACATTGAGATCTTACATTAAACATTGTTTTCATACTACCATTGCTGGTGTAGAAATATTAAATAATAAGCTAGGAACTTACATGCAGATCAGTACTATTACATTATAAGAACATTATATAAAGTTATGAAATTTTGTATTAAGTTTATGAATTTAAAATTTTAATGTCAAATTAATAAACTGGTTTAGATTCATCAAAAATGCATAAATGCAATAGTTAAATCAAAAATATACATAATGTCAAAATAAAAATAATAATATTAGGTAACATTTTTGGCCAGTACTTTTATTTTGTGAAGTTTAGAACAACTAAGAAGATTTTTTTGGAAATTATACTCCTAAAGGGTTTAGATATTGGGTAAAAGTTTTTAAGAAAATTCGTACATTTTTAAGTAAAATCATAAATCCTTAGAGGATTGGGGAAAGTTTGTGTGAAAATCTGTTATTTTCTAAGTAAAGTTAATGGAAATTAGTATTTAGGGATTCACGAAAATTCTACCCTAAAAAGAGTAAAACAGGGGATGTAAGCTTGCATGGTAAAGTCTGAAATCTAACGAAGTCGCTGGCAAAGTGCTGTTTCTACTAAAACGTACTTAATTATGCATTTTTAAAATATTTAAATACTGTGCAAATTGTAGGCACCTGCTTTGTGAAAAAGTTATAAAGACGTCATTCAGACTGAAATCTGATAGACTCACGACGTCAGTAAAAGTAAAGTAAGACCACTAGATTACCAGCTCACTCACATAGCCGTTGACCTCATTTCGAACATTGTAAATCATTGTCGATTGATCCTTAAATTACGTCATCATATTGAGTTACTAAGCTGATTCAGAGCCGCGGGCAACTCGAAGTGAAAGGCTAAGCAATACATACCTAACTAATTAAATACTTGTTCCTAGCAACTACGTGGACATATTAGCGAATTATATTATCTAACAACTTACACGAAACAACTATTTATCTACATAGTCGTTCAAATATGGAAAGTAATGGTGTTTATTTTTAACTGTTAATTAAATTTTTAATTTACATACAAATAGTGGGCACATGTCGGTGATGCGAGGCAACTGTTACACCGTTGCGCCCCGGGCCCCGGCAGGCGGCCCCGGACTGGCGGGCCCCACCGGGCGCCCTCGCCACCTGTCTCACGCACTGGGGTGCTCACACAGATATTTGCAGTATGCACCGCACTACACACTTCATGCCAAATAATTAAGCACCCCACATTGTAACTACCTACCTACGTACTCCAATTATATTATGCGCGCTAGTAACAGTTAAAGTTAAAATATTGAATTAAGAGTCTAAATAACCTCGTTTGTCCTATGTTCACAGGCTGTGCTGGACTGTGCCAATTAAAAAATATTTTTAGAGCATTGATTCAATTAAAATTCAACACAGCTAGCTAAATCTAACGCGTGCCATACCTACATGACAAAACGCCAGGAGTCAGGTTTTAATTGGCGTGGTGTCGAGTTCGGACCAGAGGATTGTGAGGGGAAGGCGCGGTGAGCGGGTGGATCGCCTCTCGCCCGACACTCAGTTTTTCTCTCACCCTCTACAGAGCAACAAGTGGTTCGATGAACTGCCAAAATTTCCGAAACCGAGAATCTATTACATTATGTCAAAGAAATGACGAAGTATCCGGCGGTACTTTGTCTGGAACATCCCGTAATGGGTGTTAATCAGAGCCACTCTAATATCAATCGTTCATTAATCCAAGCTCCTGCACAATCGTTCATTTAGAACGTTCTCACGCCTCATTAAAGTCTTTTTCGTGATTCGGCGACCGCGTCTACCGTTTCCCGGAGCACAATGAGCGAGTGATTCGGCGGCGAATAACGAGGGCATTTTGTCGGCCGCCTCTCACGTCCGACGCCTTCCGACGCTCAATGAAAGTTTACCTGCAGCCGTAACGAGCGATTTGTCCCCTGGCCCCGGCCCCCGCGCCCCCGGGCCCAAATCAAAGCCCATTCACATCTGCATGCCGACACAATGCTGGCAATTAGGCCGCGCCTGGCCCTACAATCGAACGTAATGCGCTCTCGTTCGATGACGCCACGAAGCTGCTCGTCCTTGATCTCCCAGTCCCGAAACCACCCCCGTAACGTGCTGTTCTAAGAATTTGTAACAATTAGCACGAGATTTATTATCTATTTTAAGAAATAAATGCTCAGTAATTTGGTTATCTGGTGTTCACATCAGCAAGGTGTATGTAAACAATGTTCTCCGGTTTCAAAATAATTGCTGATAACTTCCGCTGTTATGGATACTTCTATTTGTGTTTCGTGTTTTAGAATGGAAATGCCAGTATTAATCATGTCGCAATGTTGTATGTCGAAGTAATTAAGGTCACAAAACATTGAAATTGTAGTCAATTAAGTTCTTT
Source organism: Apamea anceps (assembly GCA_951799955.1). NCBI lineage: Eukaryota > Metazoa > Arthropoda > Insecta > Lepidoptera > Noctuidae > Apamea > Apamea anceps. Next base: position 7,668,300 of record OX637505.1, on the reverse strand, counting down.
TTCACAAGCCTCAATCCCTCGTCTGCACTTTCAAGGTTAGGGTCAACCGTTTTGTGCGTCCCCGTCGACGCTTCTTTTGTGAAGGCAATTTGCTTGGCAGAGGTCAACTGCGCTCCGTAAATCTCCGCACCTGCCAGTCGCGCCAACTTTCTTCGCTTTGAGTTTACAACTTAGTAGTTTATGTATTGGGATACATAAACTACTAAGTTGTAATTATATTCCTTTCTCGGATGACTTGTAATGTTCACTAATCTTACGTTTAACATGTGATTAAGAAATAATAATACTACAATAGAAAGAAATAGTACAACCGCACGCGTGCTGTCGAGGAATTTGGCAGGCGTCCCACTTGAACGCAGATTTACGAAAACTGTATTCAAAACTATTCTTGAATTTATATAGGAAATCAGAGTTGGTTTGCAGATTTTCAACTTGAACCTTTGATTACTTATGTTTTATTGTTTCCAAATAGGTCTCATTTTTAACATTACTATCGTCTACGAAGCCTTCCTTAAAAACTAAAAAGATGTACCTATATTATACATCTTTTTTCAGAAGTCACGAATTAGGGACACTTCTTTGATTTATGACAATAAAAGTATATTATACTTTTATAAAGTATATTTTACTGTTATTGTCATAAATCAAAGAAGTGTCCCTAAGTCTTAAAACATCTCAACTATGCTAAGCGCTAAAAGTGCAATTACAATAATGTCGGCTGCTACTTCTATGCCGCATTTAAAAGTAGTTTTCCTAAGCCCGCGTCCCGGTCTTGGTAGCTGGTGAACGTCAGTCTTCGACATTTAGTGCCCTCATAATGTATATTACAACCGCGGTTTGTCTTGCCTAGCTTTTATAACCAGCGTACATCCAACTGTTTTATGTTTAGCACGAATATGATATTTAAGTGAAGTATTTCACGATAGATACGAAGTTATTAGTAGTGTGGTTACTGTAATAAGTTAAGCTGTGTAAGTGTTAATCTTTTGTGATAGTCATGTATTTGAAGAAGGTTTTGGGCAGACCGAATGTGAGGGTACAGTCACGAGCACCAATATGTCAACACTTGGCAACTTTCAATTGTGATTTTTTCGTGAAATAACGAATGCAACGTTGAAATACGACACATTACATAAACCTATGGCTTCGAAAATGCTATGTACATAACAATATAAAATTTCATTAAAAAATAAAGGAGTAAATCGCTTTTCAATAAAGCCGAATGTATACATACTTTTATTCGTGACTGTACAAGATCTGATATTGATGATTAAAGGCCTAACGGAACAGATATACGGAATCTTGAAATAAATTTTGATGATGAGGCGTTTATAAAATCATTTTAGAGCCACGTTAATGTCGTAGATGATTTTGACATGGAAAAACCGGTTTTAAACCAATATTTGCTCTTTTAGAAATAATTTGTAGTATCTGTGTCAACTAGATCTTTTTGTACCTGCTGGTACTGTACACATCAGATTTATTTTGGGTTCACAAACGGTGAAATCTGTTGATTTATGTACGGGCACAAATCACATGTTGGTATATTTTGTTGACAGTACTCGCTGTAGTGTCGGCACACCACTTGACGGAGTTTGTGTAACTGTTGCTTTGGCACCCGAACGTGCGTGTACGCACGCAAGTTCAAATACTTACCGAATTCCACAACAAAGTACTAGTTGACAGTTGTTGAATATTTATTGTTTCAGCTTTAACTATGCTAATGATTGTATTCATTTCATAAGATTTTAAACCATTAAGGATGAGAACTACTTTATCATATTTTGAAGTATTCATGTGTTCTTCTTGATTTCCTAATTTACCAACTTAGGTCTTAGCTTCTAGCTCATTCCGATCCTTTTCTGCAACCCCTACAAGGCTTGCTTCCATACATGCAAATGAAAAATAAGTGATGATTGCGCTACTGTTCCGTGCTAACACCAAGAATACTCAGAAAGCTCATAGTCACACATGGCATACAAACCACCTCAAAAGACACTCCCCATGTGGAGTCACCTCGACAATGATCCAATAATTAACACTCGACAATCGCGCAAATGTCGTGTGGGTGACGACGGCACACGGGGCCTGCCCGACTACGCGTCATTAAGGAGCATTCACGCCGTCCGACAATATTCTTCATTTGCGTACCGGCCGTCATTTGGCGCATTGTGACCGACGCGCGACACCCGCCCTCCGCTGCAGCGGTGCAGTGTGCCACCGCCTTAATTGTACCCTTGTCTCGTTGTTACCCGTTTTAGAGACGTGAATATGTAAACTAATCTTGAAATAAGATGTCTGCATTTATGCTTCTTGTTCTGTAGCCATCATTCTGATTGCTTGGTCTAAAGGAGAATGGTTCAAAAGACCCTGTTTCAGATAACACGATAAATAAAACTACTAGCTAATCACAAAAGTGCACTCAATAAGACAAGACTTTACCTATTGGAGTACAATTTGGAGCCACTTACACGATTGACGAGTATCACACATTATCCTGATTGGATGAGACGTCGCGGAGCGGCGTACGTTTTGGCAGACAGAGGGGGAGTGCTGTACCCATTAGTCTCTCCGCTATAATACTGATGAAGAGATGGTTACATTAATATAGAAACTTTTGTGCTACGAATACTTAAAGGATTAAGAAGGCTGTCTAAAATACACCCACAATACCCAAGTGTAGTCGTTAATACAACTTTCACAAGAGGTATACTAGTATTTACATAACCACTCTAATTGAAGCAGCTGTCGATACAATGTATAAAGTTATTATAATAGACACGGAATTATAAAATTATAAAACATATTATAACCATTAAAATTAAATTAGTCAGGAATAAAGCCCATTATATTAAATTCCCGTGGATCTGAGTGTTCTCACCTCTATTAATTAAGAAATATAATATTGGTAACACATTCACCTGCCCGGGTATCTGTGAATGAATAACTCTAAGTTAATTATGAGCTTTAATGCGGTGCGTTAAAGTGTAATTTCTATTGTCTTCCGGATCGGTTTAATGTAATAGAGCAACGGACAGGTTGTGTAACGGTGCATTTGTTTTCGTAATAAAAGCTTCGATATCTTTGAAGTGAGTCACCGATTACCACATTATATTCATCTAGACATAATGCCCGTGATTAATAAGGCCATTAACTTTAAACAAAGATTAATTTCAAAGCGGAGCAGTCTTGTAAGAGATTTCCTCGTACCACGAAAACTAAGGACGTGCAAAAGCGTTTTATTTCTGAAAGATGGTGAATATTTTATGATAGATCGTACTCTTTTCTGCTATGTTAGAAGAAATCGCGAAAAATATCAAGAAGTTTATTTAAAGACGGTGTTAGAAAAAGAGGTTGTTGTAGAATTGAAGCAGAAGGAAACACCGGGAGATTTGAAAAAAAAAGAACAAAAATTTAAGAAAAACTTTTTCAACGGGACAGATCTTTTAACAAAAGCATAAGATATACTTAAACAGTACTTTCCAAAAACTAAAACATTATTTATACGGTAGAATTTAATTATCTGGTATACAAAAAGTATCAAAAAGTTGCACCTTCTATACTCTGTCCACTTGGTTAACCGTTTTTTGACAGCTGCCTTAGAAAGTAACTATTCCAGATTACGTAAAACTAAGTTTAAAATGCGTAATAAAATAAATATATAAACTGCCTAATCTTTTTGAATTATCTTATTTATGGCTTCTTACAGACATTATAATACCGTACGTGTATCAGTTTTGACAAAAAATATATAATTGCTCACTAGTTCGATCTGTCAAAAAACGATTAACCTTGTGGACAGAGTATAAACAGTGTTCTTGCCTGTGTGTCAAGTAGATTCAAACTCATACAACCTCTTTTACACTGTATCTAAAGTACTTGGATATTCAGTTTTATTTTTCATCGACACAGTGGCGATGGCGGTAGTAGTGACAGTTGCCACTTGCCACCTGTGACCACAGGGTGCCATGTCATTAAAACTCAGGCTTGGTGTTGTTGTATCAGCAAAATGAAACGAATTCGAAGATCCACCTTAACATGGGCATCAAGGATTCAAAATCAAACCGATCGATATGAATAAGCTTCACTAACATTTGGATTCTGGAATGGAACCTAGTCAATATTCCTCAAAACAGACATCGTAAAGAAGGGAAAGAAATGGAATAAAGAGTAAAAGGAGTATCTCAAGGAACACAAAATTTCCGAAATCCTGAGTTTTATATACATCAAAGTTTCTTAGTATGGGCTGGAGATGCGCGTATAGGTACTTTGTTAAGCGCCCACCTGCGCCCGCGCATCGGTTGATCGATCGGGCTTAACCGAACTAAACCGAATTAGCCCGATAATGCTCCATCCGTAAAATTATTGAATTAACCAGAAATCGAGAGCGGCCTCTTTCTTGTAACCCGACACGGAATTTGTAATGAGTTTCCTGTCGGGATGGGTAAGGTTATTTTTCGACTCGATTCATTTATTTTTACCTTGATATGAATTGACACCAAGCAGCAAACATACTTGTAGGTTAGGCCTAAATTCATTTTTCAATGTCAGTTTGGCAGGATCTATGGAGATGACATGCTTTGTTGTGTCGTTGGTATTATTGTAGAAAAAAAAAAAAATCCTTGAAAAAAAAAAAACACAGCATCTTCTTTATAAATTGGTCCATGGTTTATTTTTGGACCCTGGCTTCTAGACAATTTGATTCTTCTATCTCATCACTCTTAGCTCCATGACTAACATCCCATCCACCATCATTTATTTCCCCAATCTTCGTAAAAAGTTCTAAAGCTGAGCTAACCGACTCAAGTCACCTCGAATGAAGGAATCGCATCACTAATTCCTGCCTCAGTTTCGCAGTCGCTCGGCCCGTGGGAACAACAAATGAACTTAACGGATTGGGTTCAATAGTCAACGTCTAATCGACTTTAGTTGGCTTAATTGGTAAACTGATCGTTGTGACATTAGACGCTTTTACCTCGAAAAAAAATAGAGAAAAGTAACAAGGAAACTTCTTGAAGTTTAATAAAGTTTGTCATCTGATCTGTTCCGTTGAATAATTTAATCAGTGGTACTGCAATACTTGTGTTTCGTGTCCCTATGGGCTGTGAAAGGATTCGGTCCAATGATTAATATTCACCAAATGCATAAAGAGTCCTCGGCGGGCCGGCCAACAGGACAGACTCAATCTATAGCAACGTTGTCGTGTACTGTCACTCGTTTCAGAACATCTGACATCGTCAAATAACTCACTCTGACTTTATTTTACTTCTGTATGTAAATGCACCAATTAGCGGGTCTTACGTTGCTCGGTAGGTAATACTCATTATTTCAAGCTGGGATTTTTTCCTGCGAGCGTACCGCAGCCGCGGCCGCTGTAATTAACCATGAACGGGACGGGTCCTTCAGCGTTTGCTTATTAACGTCTAATCTTTGTTGGCGCCCGTCGATCTTAATTAATTCAATTAAAGTATTTAGGAGTAGGTGAAGGTTGCGGTCCTCTCACTGAAATTTAAAAACTTAACGTCGCCGTCGTCGTAACGACTCACCGAGTATAGAAGGGGGAGGCGAATTAATCAAATAATACCGCGGAGGTGCGGGGCCGGCGCCCCCTGCCCCCGCGCGGCCCCTCTCCGACCGCGTGGCTCAGTCGCGACCGAAACGCCGCACGGGGAAGTGTCGTCGATCCCCACAAACATTTCTACTTTTTTCGAAGTTCTCTGTACAGTTTTGTTTTAAAGTTTTACAAGGAAGTTTTTATGTGACCAGTCTTTTATCCTGTCGAACTAAAAGGTTAAGAGACTGCGCTCGACGGTGTAGTTTCTTGAGTTCATACGTTTATTGTGTTTTTTTGTTATTGTTAAGTTTTTTTGTTTGGTGCATCGTGCCGGTCCGGAGACCGGCGGGTCCCTTCGAGGCACCAAGCCTGGACGCGCGGCCTACAGACCCCAGAGGACAAAGCCTTTAGGTAACTATCGGAAAGAAGTTGGTGGTTGGCTTGTAACGATCGAACGTCTTTAGCGTCGAACTGCAATGCAGCATGTTTGTAAACAGACTGCATCAACTAATAAACTATGATACGTTGGAGACATTACAACAATAGCTCAGCTGCTGGATGTAGAAACACATGTGTGGTGGTGGGGCAGTCCGGCTGCACTCCGCTACGGCTTGCTAACTTCAAACTAAGCGGCCACGTGCTGCTCAACTAATTGCTTCAAACACAGAGTGATGTGCAATTATTGACATGAAAAGTTAACTAACCTGTAACTATTGGAAGTGAGAATCTTCAACAACTATTACTTCTACGGAAACAATTTTAGTCGAGTATGTCAGAGACCCAAACTTGAAAGTTTTTCAAGAACATTTTTTTTTTTATAAACAGATCAGCATTGCTATTAATTTCAAGGCATTAGATAAATCGGATAATGAACTTTGAATAAGGATATAATTTAAAAATATAATTAATGTTAGTGAAACGAAAAAACGTGCCCGAATGAATGAATTAATTAAAGCTTCTATCACCAAAGAAGACATCATTATAGATTACCCCGTACAACAGACAACAGTATCTCCAAAATCATTAATTAATAAGCATCTCGTGAGCACAACACTAATTATTTTACCGTCAGGTGAAACTCAATTACTAAGAGATAATTAAACCATCAAGGATTTATTTACTTTGAACATCAATTTTCTTTAAAATAAACCTACTTTTAATTAAAGCTTTAACGAAAAACAAATAGAGAAGAGGAGAGGCGCACAACCCTTGCGTACGAGCGCCGTCACCGCGGCTCGGCCGGGGCCCCGGCCCCAACATTGTTATTGAGGACTTAGGCCTATTCGCTCATGAGTCGTGGGGACCGGCCAATCTACGTTAAGCCACGAACTAAACAAAACGTTTGATTGCCTGCCGTTTGATGAGGATGTTACATCAGTGTTTTTATTAAGGTTTCCAGTGTGGATAAGAAATGATGACTTACGAAAATGTGTCGGCTAGACTCGGGAACGCACAAATTATTAAATTTCATCAAATCATTCGTAATAAGACGGGTTAAAATTAATTTAAAACATGTCTAAGCAATATTATACGGACCACTTCATTTCATCGCCGCTTTAATTAAAAACGAGTGCCCGCTCCCCTCCCTCGTTTTCGGGTTGGAGTACCCCCTGCGCCCGCGTGGGCGTCTCGCTCCGCTTATATTTAGATAATTGTACAATCATCTAAATTAATGAGTCCTCTCGTCCGGCCCTGGCCTCTATTGTATTATGTTTGTGCTGGCCACAGAACGGATACACGGTGACAATTTTAATTTAAAAATTCTAATTAATCCATTATTCATTTCGTGCTTGACTCTCGAGATCCTAAATAATTTCCGAGGATTTTAATTTCCAAGTTATAATAGATTTCTCGTTTCATTCAATTAAAAAATGGTTCTTAATGATAATAAAATTCGAAAATATTTTGACAGTTATAAATAATGTCACGATTCTAACACCCGATAATGTGCTTAATTGATTCTCTATGCTATATGATTAAAATTTATTTGTTGGTAGCACGGAGAAGAGTACAATCTCTGTGGGTGTTCATAACTCCCAGTTGACGACAGTGATAGAGCTCAATGCAATTAAAAGTTTCACTACGTGCGTGGACGAGGCGCCGTATGAATCTACCTTAATTTATGCCAGCGATAAGCCCAAGTTATGAGAGCCAATTAATTACTTATTTTAACTAAGATTCTCATTTGGATATTGAAACAGATTAAGCAGCTGATTCTTTGAATGCCCCAAATCAAATTGTTTGGCTACAAAAAGGCAATATCAATATAGACGAAGTAATTGAATGAATTTATGAAACAAAAGCAAATTGATGTTTCGTGCATCGGTGGTTTGTAAACGACAAGCCCGCTGATGGACAAATGGAATTAGCGACGCATCCATCATCGAATGCCCTCGCAAAATTAAATGCATCAAGCAACCGAAGGCTGGAGTGCATGGAGTGGGCCGGACAGACACCCCGGAAGCCCCGGGCGATCAGCCTAATGAACCCGCACCACCCCGCACCCTGATTTATTAACGAATTAAACGCATTCTGCTGCACCCTCATGAAAACACCATGTACCTACACAAATGGAGTTTGATTAAAGAAAAAGAAGCATCGCCTAGCACAATCATAAACTTTTATTGAATTCACCTTAACTTCCCGAATGGAAGCGTCCAACATTGCAAAGAAAATTGGATGTTCTCTGAAATTATCCGAATTCAAGCTGTGTTTCTTTCAATAAAACTTTGGAAATGCTAAAATCCCCAGAAGAGCTAATGTTAATTTTACTTAGTTTTACATTAGTGAGCAGAACATAACCAGTTCCGCTTGGCTAACTCTCTACCTACACATTAGTTCCTTACATTTAAAGAGCAACTAAACAACTCGCTTACTATGCAAATAAAGCTTACATATAGCATGCCAGAGCTACGTAAATTTCCCAAGTTCTATTTTCTTAAACAATAGTGGGATATTCCGAATAAGTCTATATATAATTTGTGCGAAATATTCTGGAATCGCTATTTCGTCTTTGATACATTTCGAATGAATACTAATATATTTAATACTCTAACCAGACGATATTCTAAATGCGGGGTGCGACAGGTGTACGTTCCCATGTTTCTCTTATAAAAGCCTTTTATTCAGAGGAGGATATTCCAACGCCACAAATGAGAGTTGATTGTTGAACTAAGAGGATTACTAAGTATCAATGACATCAATATTTAAAATAACTTTTATTTCACTCGAAGCTCTAAATATTCAGGGTTTAAAATTCCTGTTGGAGTTATGGACAAGCAATATGGAATTGGGTATTGAATAAATTGAGACGGCGTACTCGGAGTCATATTATTGTTGCATCCATTATTCAGAGAACAGGCCGGTAAGGGACGGCGCGCCTTCAGACCTTAAATTATTAAACACGCGTTACAGACACGCCGCCCTAAACTCATTCTCGAATGTCTATGGCGAGTCCTGATGGTGGAATGATAGCCTCCTCGACAACTTCATGGGCTTCGCAACTCTTTTTATCTTCGTCTATCAAACTCAGATCTCTAGTATAAAAGGCCAGCTGTGTGGCAACATTTATCTTGAGTTATAGCTAGACCTCGAAGTAAATCTCAGACAAACTATTTAAGGCTTGAATTGGAATTCTCATTGAGGCAGTAGGCTCACAGTGGAACACCTGCTATGATATCGCGCATGCCCTCTCCCCAGTCCGTAAGTCCACTTTGACTAAACCGGTTTCGATTACAGGTTATAGCTACCTACTTATCCGTTTGGCGGAAACGAACCTCTCACGTAGGTTGTTGTGCATATTTTTAATACAATGTACAATTAGTTTTTTTTTGTTTGTAAACTATTTCAAACAAGCACCAAACAACTTGCTAAAGTTTTTCATCGTCTGATTCTTTTTTGGATGTCTATAATTTGCTTTGACCATAACTTAGATCGTTAGGATATTTTGTTTATGTATAAGTCTAAGTATGGACTACTTCTGTCATTATAAGGAAATTTCGAATTGATATTTACAGAACGATTACCAATATTACCCACGTTCCAGGAAGAAGCAATTCAACTCCCATAGAAAAATAAACAAAGTCAACCGAAGTTTATTTGTTCTGTAGGTAAGAGGGTCTCGGCCATGAAATAATGATGTTTGAAGAATTTAGGAACAAGCGTTTAACCTCTATCATAATAACGAGACGCGCATTCTTTGAATGAAAGAATTTTAATATAACTCAGACAGTTGAGAAGAAAAACAGAATAGATATTAACCACACAAAGTACTTGAGATTGTCAAGCTAAAAATATCAGACAATTTCTAATATGCTCAAGAATTTGTGATTTAAGATTTCAACATATTTACTGAAGCTACAAAAAGCAAGGAATGTCTTCCTCAGAAGAATTATTTCTGTTTTTCCTTTCAAACAATGCTCGCCTTATTCAATCAAAATAAGTGCACTTCTCGCTATCTTAATGGTAGTTTTCGATGTCGATGATTGAAAGCTTAAATTGAATTGTGAATGAGGGCAAGGGACAGCTGTTATTGTGCCTTCACCGAAGAGAGACGGATGATCTCCTTAATTTCTCTCTGCGTGCGGCCACTCAACTTGTGCCAGTCATCCCATTTGATTGTTGAGGATATTTCGTGTCGTAATTGGTACTAATTATTGTTTTGAGGGCACTCTGTTATATGGGCTGTTGGAAAATTCATGTGGTTTCAATAGCGATGGATTATGATTTATTGATTGTAGTGATAATATGGTTTTTTATGTGATTTTAATGGACTTTCAAATCCGACGAACCAGATTTATCAATAAAAGTTCATTGAGATCAGTTTTTTTTTTATTTGGCTTTAACCGTTTGCTTATGACATATCAAGACATCTAATACACTTACGACAAATGGCAAAACAGGTTCCATACAGATCAAGGCTTTTTATAACGTAGGTTGCCTAAGAGTATCTTGAAGCAGGAAAGTGGTTACATGATAAGGAAATTCAAACACATCAAATGAATTGCATCAATTTCTGGACTGGAGTGTTTCCCGCTATAAAATGAATGCCAGTACTGAAAAATGTAAGTGGAAATTAATAGCTATCCTTAGCTAATAAAGGCAATACGCTTAGTAAAGACAGGGCCCATATTTCATCGGTTGCCATGACAACTGGCGCGCCAAACACGAACAACGAGGAGATATAACGGCAGTTATGTATCGATATCTGGTTCACATCTACATACAACACAATAATAAGATTGTAATGAGTGTAGCCAAAGAGCTTTTTGGAAAGGATCATCGATAAATGTATCAAATCGAAAAACTTGAACGAACAATAACATTGAAACCTGTTACCAGAAATTTTAATTTGATTGTTGGCCATGCTAAGGTTCATTGACCAATTTGGTTCATGAGATGATATTATAAGATTATAAAGATGTAGTCCAACCAAAGCTGAAATATTCACTTCGATTTTGTGGCAGTTAAATGCTGGAGAACAGGTGGTGGTGAAGGTAGAATCACTGTTCCAATATTTTCTGGCAACTCAGAAAGTTCTCAAGGAATCAGAAAATAGGGGAAAATAGGAAAAGAATATTTCTTATTTAGGTACATATGACCAAAAATTAGACCATCAAGGAAACCCCAACGATATCCAATAACTCAATAAGTTAAGCTACGATAGTAGCACATAACAGCATACTCATTGATATCAAAATCATAAGTCTAGTTTAGAACAATTTGTTGCTTCATTATCAGGGCGTCCGGAGCGCTAACAGCAACTAAGTAGATAACAATCAGCTGAAGGCTTGTTCGAGACACGAAATTAATTAAAACAAGTTTGTTCGCGGATCCTATGCAGGGCGAACAAAGCCATGCTGAGTCACTAGGTAATTACACCACGGCAGACGCCAGTGAGGCGCCTCAAATCTAACATTATCTTGTGCCTCATTACTATAGGCCTCTGAAGAATCCCAAGGAAACAATAATTAATCTAAAAACTATCATTTTCGTAAGCCACAATAGAACAGATAAATGAATTAGCCCTCATTTGCAAGTCACGTCAAATATTAATTGAAAATTGAATCACTCGAAGACGAAGGTCCCAAAGGGTTAAAAAATGTCCTTTCATTGGCTCTTTGAACTCGCCAATATTCTTTCTGAGGCTTTTCCTCTCTGATGAATATTGTGGTGATCGCGCCTTGTCATCGGGAATTTTAATTATATTCAGTGATTAATTATGTGTAACAAGCAAAGCCGGGGTGGGGTTCGTGATAGCTGATTGATGAGGAGCCAAGAAGTTCTCAGTTTTACGCGGAGCTCCTTTCCGCGGCATTGTCTTGCGTTTAATTGTTACTTTAAACGTTATATTTTGTTTCATTGTTCCCGCATAGTGGGCGATGTAATTTGATTTATTCGGTACACTGAGTCATTGTTGTTATTAATTTTATAATGGTGAAGACAATGCTGGTATTTACGTCGAGTCGTCGCGCGTTGAGCTGAATCATCATATAGGTATATACATAATTATTGTATGCATGTAATATCTACCTATGTCTAGTATTTTTATAAAAAACTCAATCTCATTAATTTGAATAGCATTTTACGCCAGTTGCGTAACAATCTAGAATTTGCGTGAGCCGTTGTTTCTCTAATTTAATTTCCTAAAAGTAGGTGAGCAGTCGACTCGTTGGATGAAGCGTGTTTACTTCAAGACATGGCTTATCTCCACCTTTTAACACAATGAGCCATCTGTTACTGTGGCGACGACTGACGATATCCGTGACCTCATGACAGGAATACCTTGCTATTATCTGCTTTACTTAGTTATAGCTGCTAACTAACTACTTCTCACAGATAAATCATTATGCATGGATATCGTGAATACAAACCATGGCGTCGTTGAAAACAGAATGAATGTGATTACAATGTAAGGAGTATTGTATTGTTAAAAAGAACCTGTTGAAATATCTGTGAGTTAATTTACTACCTACATTCTTCGAGCTGTATTCAAAACCAAATAATATAAAGATTAAAACGATTTATAACGGTGAAAGGCTAATGAATGTAATCCAAAGACGGATTATAAAAGAGTAATTACTGATAAAGAACTTGCCGAGTAAGAGGAAAACCGAACTGACGTTGAACAAGCAAATTATAATGAGTGTTGACGGAGAGTTTCACGATAATAGTAAATACTCGTTCATGTAATATCGACTGAATAGATCGGTCCACTCCGAATGTAAATAGATTATACTGAGTGCTCCCAGCGGCATATATTATTAAACAAGCGATTACCCTCTAAATTTAGATCTGCATAGATACCGAACGATCCGGGAATCGCTAGTACACGCTCCCTGCAAATTCGACAGTTTTGACAAATTATGCGCATTCATTTGCACTGCCATAAATTCCAACCAAATTGTCAACGAACACAACGATCCTAATACGTTTAACGAGACGCAGGAATCACATTGGACGACCTTACACAAAAAATAGTTATTTATGAAGAATGGTGTTACAGACATTTTTCATAAGAGATTAATGGCTCGCGAGTAATTTGCACACAAACGTTTGTAATTAAAACACTGTTTACGTCATAATTCTCGGCTAGCTTCCCACGTCGCGCCGTTTTCTGTAGTTTATCTAATCTGCTCAGGGCGGGTTATTTGCACTCTGATAAAACTGCGAATGGCCCTTTACGGATTGGCATTTTGCAACACTGTTCCACTTCCAGTTTACAATATTCGTGCTAGACATTCTTTGCTTCTAGAAGTGTATCTGACGGCAATAAAATTGGACGTATTGCTTTTTTGAATGATCTGAATCTAAATGCAATATAAACATGTTTGGGGGGACCGGTGCCGTCCCCGACTCCGGGGGGTGCCATCCAAATTGGCAACAGTTCACGAGGGTTCTTCCCATACGTTAAATACGCAATTTGGTGCTCTATACAATCAGTCAAATGAGCTCGCGTCGATGCAATCAATTACGCATCTTTTTTATTTGGGGTGGAAATCCACGAGTTCACTAGGTCACCATTCATTGACGATATTGTAATTATTTTCGTATCGTTAAGTGTTATTATTTTGGTTTGTTGATTTTTGGTAGATTTTTATTAAAACGTTATCCTAAACAAATAATGACGTGCTTTTTATTGAATTCGTATGCTCTTATTGCGAAGCACGTCAACATAAATATTTTGAAGCTTACCTTCATTTCCTTGAATGGCCAATTAGTATGTCCTAATAGATATCACCTAAACAATCGTCATCTTGATTAAAAGTCCATTAATTAGGGATTACGATCGAGCAACAAAAAAGACTGCTCTTTCTCACAAATGTGGACTATCACTATGTAACAAATGTGGACACATTACAGAACCATGCGCAAAATTAGCATCATTAAACGCTTACATATAGCGCTCCACATTTTTCAAATCGTCCACTATCCATTCATTGTACTCTTTTATAATGTACCCACATTATTTTGTATAGCCTTACCTATTTATGTTAAAACCGATGTATTTATGGCTACAATTACCTGCGACTTTGCGCCGTGAAATGCGTTTCCGTGCGAGTGTTATCAAGTACAATCTTCCGTTGACTCTTAACTCCACTATTGTATGCGAAACTTCCACAGTATCGCTTTGCTATCGTTAGAATTAAACCGTGTTAATGATAGGGATCTTGAAGTAATTATCATGGGGTCAACTTTTAAAAGACAAATGCATAATGGTCGACGAAGCTTGACAGGTCTACATGTGCCAGGTGGATCCACCGCCACACTATTCCCTACCATTGTAACTGCTATAAGCCAGAGTCTGCGTTGGCGACGAAACAGAAAAGCGACAATACAATGAAGCTCGGCGGGACGTTGGAGGAGTACCAAATAAGCTTAGGATTCACTTCCCTCCAAGCAGGCGCCAAAAAAGATTTGAGCCATACAGGTAAACCCCAACAATGGACAAATTCATTCGTGGATCAACTGGGTGATGGTTTTGATGGCTGATGAAGATGATTCTATCCCGGCATCGTCTTTCGCTCTCCTAAGTTTAAGTATTTACGTATGTCTCTAAACGAAATGGATTTCTTTATATAAAAACAATTGAACAATCAACTTCCCCTGATAAATCTTATTTCCCACCTTCACGTTCTACTGTTAGTTGTTACCCATAACATTTCTCTTTGTTGAAGTGTACACAAGGCAAGGAAGCCCTCAAGTTTCTTTGGGAGAGCGTTGAATATGTTATCATAATTTTGCAATAATTTTGATAACTAGTGTAACTAGTTGGATGCGAGAAGCACCGAACCGGTCGAAGTGCAAAGGAACAGTAAATTAGTGCTCTAAATTCAGAAGTATAAAGAGTTTGAAAGAAAAGATGGCTATAAGAACAGAGGAAGGCCAAAGAAGAGATAGATGATATGAATGGAAAGAAGTGACTACTAGTGACTACAGCTCACATAGAAGAACTGCTGCTCGCCCAAATAAGTATAGGAGCAGGAGGAACATCATATAATGAAAGAGAGACTACTGCACTGAATATATACTAAGTTATAATAATATACAGCATTTATAAAAAAGTAAGACTGCCTTGCTGGTCTAGTGGTTGCCAACGCTACTGCTAAGCATGAGGTCCTGGGTTCCATTCTATGGGAATTTCTGGGAATTTCTCCGTAGTAGCTCGGATTTGTGGCCTGTTGGTGGCAATACGCTCACCTCCTATTACATAGAACTTATACATAACTGGAGAAATGTGGGTGTAAACAGGCGGGAAATACAATACAATAATGATATGTTATATTTATAAAAAAGTAAGTTTCGAAGAATCAAGGGCAGGCCTTTGCCCAGCGGTGTGTGCGTTACCCTGGCAAAATGTTGTGCATTTGAGACGTGAGACCATAACAAATAATTAGTGTATCATGAGGAGCAATTTGTTTACTAATAGCAAAATTTGTGTAAATTGTAGTTTTAAAGTTATTTGAGAAACTAAAAAAAAAAAACTAGCTTAACTAACAAAACATCCATATTATCCATTCATTTAAAATGGTTACGCTTATGTATGGTGCGGCCGCTTTTACGTGACCTTTTGAATTTGGTCGGCTTATTACAGAATTTCTGACATATTCTTGATTTTGATATAACTTTCATTGCAGCCGTAATTGAAAGCTGAAATTAACAGGAATTAATGTATATGAATCATTTTAATTTGTTTAAAGTATGCCACGTTTCTTAATGTTTTGGGAACTGCGTATTTCATCGCTAAAGTACGACCAGTCTAAAATTAATCAAATTTGTTTTTTTCTTCTTATCGTGTAAAGATACAAAATTTAATATTTTTGACGTTATAAGCGTTTACCATGGGTATTTTGTATAGCTGTGTATTTGGTTATAAGTGTTTTGGTTTAAGTACTTGCAAATCTGTTTATATCTGATTTTTGAAACCATTTAATTCCATTGGTTTACGACAGTCAAATCAAAAACGAATGTTTAAACAAAATAAGGTCTGTTATTGGAATTTTTATCTTCTGCGTTGAGCCGTTTTCGAGATCTGGGAAATCCCAAAAGGTTACCACAGCAAAATCTTAAATAACTCAAGAACCATATCACACACAAATTTTGTTATTTACAAACATTTACTACGCAACAAAAGTTATCTATTCATGTATTTGGTTCCGGGCTGAACGAATTTTTGAAAATCGATTTTACCAGCCTTCGATTTTTCAAACGTTATTCCAGCAGAATGTGTTTTTATAAAATAACTTTGAAACTACAATTCACACACATTTTGCTATTAGTAAACAAATTGCTCCTTTTGATTCACTAATTATTTGTTATGGTCTCACCTCTTAAATGCACAACATTTTGCCAGGGTAACGTACACCACAGCAGTGGAAAAAAAGGTAGGCAAACAAACAAAAAAAAAGTAAACGTATCCAAGTCGCGAATTCTTTCCAATAACAAGATCCAGTTCGTGACAATTTATATTAGACGCCGCCATTTTCTATACAAATTAAATGTTAGTCGTCTAAAATCAAGCTAGTTGAACTTGTTAAAGTATTCCGAGACGTGTGAAGTTTTAACGAGGTAGATCCAGAAACCGTCGCGATACTTAACAGTTTACTTATTATGGACTCCATACATGCTACAATGATTATTAAAATAACTACATACCTGTCACTTATAAGGGCAAACAATAAAGACAAGGTTTACTCCTTTTATCGTGATTCATTGCATACAACAAAGAACTATGGGTATATGAGAGCATACAGGTATTATTACAATGCTATACAACCTCTTTGTGCATACAATTTTGAAATTTATTTTTTAATATGGTAGTTTCAGTTTAATTGTTTGATGCACATGCGCAGAGATAAAAGCGTAATAAAATGGAAATTAAATGTTGGTAATATTCATGGTATAATTAAAACTGGTCATCACCGTAAATCTACATTTAGCTGCATACACTTGACGGCACATCAAATGGCGCCGTCTAGGTTTGTTACGAAGTTATCAGAATTACCCATAAAAGTCGAGTGACACTGGCTGGCTGGTGACTGTCGCTCTAGCAGGGCGTCGCAGCGATGGTTCCGTGGCAGCTGTCTTCAGAGGATAGAGATGATGTCAGGGGAGCCATTATCGTACTACGTCCTCGACGAACGACTATATTCCGGCACAATCCTGATGATATTGAAGTTGCTGAACCTTATCCTTATCTTATTGTTATCCTGCGCGGTTATACTTAATTTAACGTAACTAGCTGTACCCCTGGGGCTGCAGTCTCGAAATTCATAGCGATCGCTTTACGACCGAATTCGGTCGCAAAGTCCCGGATTGACAGGTGTAATGTATGGAGTGACAGGACTTTGCGACCGAATTCGGTCGTAAAGCGATCGCTATGAATGTCGAGACTGCAGCCCCTGTTTACCTACTGATATTTTCCGGGAAAATACCGAATTGACGTACTGTAAAGGTTGTCCACCAAAATCAACTTTATGTAGGCTGGCTATAATTTAGCTCGGTTTCCATTCGAACATATAAGCAAGTCAGTTTAGAACGGGTTGTCAAATATTTTATTAGGATTTTTGTTTACGAAAAGTCAGTGCTAGTTTATTCGGGAATATGTAGTCGTTCAGTCAATATAAACCTAAAGGAATCGTATCGTTGTTTGATTCCTCCCGGTCAAATTGCAAAATCATGTAGGTATTAGTATGGAAAAACGCAAAATAGCAGTTTAAAAAAAATATATATTATGACAAATCCTGCCAAACAGCCATAAAGGGAAAGCTCATAAAGGAAAATGGAAATTAAGAAAACGTAACCATTTTTAGTAGATAACCACCATTATTTAGGTATTCCAGTCAATATTGTTCCATGGCATGACCTCTTTGTCCCTCTGACACCGCTCATCAGCGAACAATGGCGACCTGCGTACGCGCACTGAACGCTTCGCTACCTGCTTATGAATTATTTAGACGCTTACCACCTCTTCGTGCACTCTGTTGATCCTAGTATTAGATAATAATAATAAAAAAAACACGAGTAATTTTTCTGTTGACGATTTTTTTTTAATTTTACTGAAAATCATAAACCATGACTTGGGCTGGTATTTGCAGCGATACTTAATCTGCATTCGCGACATATTCGCCAAAAATGTAAACAAATATGTATGAGTAATAAATATGAGTTTATGGAAAAATAACTTTAATTCCTACACAATAAAGTTCAGTTTACGCTACAACTTCAAACATTTTTCTAATTTTTTCAATAGTGCTAGTCACTCTGAAATCAACTTAATTTCTATTAAAATAAAGTTGATATTTATTTAACTTGAAATAACGTAAATTTGATACATAATTTTTTTTTTAATATAGTTATGATTCAAAATAAAATCGATAAACTTCTGGTTTTAAATGACCTTGATTTCTCAAAGGAGAATCGGGCAAACTGGCTCGGACCAAGAAGGTAACCTAACCAAATACATGTGACTGCTCCTAAATTACCCTAGGCTGATAAAATTTTAGTTTTTCTCTAATTATGTTAATACTAGCTGCGCCCCGCGGTTTCACTCGCATAAGTTTCGATCCCGTGGGAATATCGGGATAAAAAGTATCCTATATGTTCTATATGTTAATCCTGGTTATAAACCATCTGTGTGCCAAATTTTATCTAAATCCGTTCAGTAGTTTTTGTGTGAAAGAGTAACAAACATCCATCCATCCATCCATACAAACTTTCGCATTTATAATATTAGTAGGATTAGTGTTTTGGTCGGCTCCCCTAATTTGTACTGGTAGTTGTAGCATGCCAACAGTAAAAATATATCTTTCGATTATTTGAAAACTTAGCATAAAGATTCACGCAGCAACAAGCAAACTGAATTGCCAAACGTTACAATCAGCAATTATATTTTTTGCTGATATTATGATAATCACTGTAATGGATTCAAAACATTATACCTCTTCCACATTAAATTTGTATTAATTAAGTACAAAATATCTGACATCTAAAACATGCCATCCATCATTACAACCAATACTGTTTATTATGGATCGTATCCAGGAAAATGACAGTAATGGATTGAAACTAATAAAATGAAAACACGCAAAGTGCATCAAATTAAATTACTCTGCTACATAAACACTCAAACTCAAATCATTTATTTCAATTAAACCATTTCAGGCACTTTTGAATTGTCAACATTTTAAATAGTCGGTCAGTTAATCAGAAAGTGAAGCTAGTTGCCCATTCCAAAACGTAGATCTCTCGTAAAGTTCCAACAATCAGCCTATACTGTTCCCACTTCCCACTGCTGAGACACAGGCCGCCTCTCTTCGAGAGTGAGTGGACTGCAAACTGCCACGTGGACCCAGTGCGGGTTATATTATTATTTATTTATTTATTAGATTTTAAAGAAGCCTTACAGATTATCAAACCAAACAAATGACATAACGAATGGAATATTAAAAAAAATGCTAATAACAAGCCTCAAAGTCGATAGAAAGTTCATACAAGTAATATAATTAGATAAAAGTAGATAAGTTAACTATCCAAGAAAAAAGACTGTGCCAAAAGCCGTCTTAAGGTCGATACACTGGTGCAAAAAATCGACATTAAGGTGGATGCTCCAAGGTAGCCCGCGAAGTTCAAATTTTCTTACGTTTTTTGCAATTTGCTGTTCAGTACTAAGTTGTACGTTGATTAAAATATGATTCGCGGCCGTAACAAATTTGTATTTACAGAATTATAATCATTAAAGTCATCAACACAACTCTCTGTAGTTGTATTACTGATTCTAATGATTATAATTCTGTAAATACATATTTGTTACGGCTGCGAATTCTACTTTAATCAACGGCCAACTTAGTACTGACCAGCAAATTGCAAAAAACCTAAAAAACATGAATTTCGCGGGCTACCTTGGAGCATCCACCTTAAGGTCCCAAGGAA
This sequence comes from Apamea anceps, assembly GCA_951799955.1. Taxonomy (NCBI): domain Eukaryota; kingdom Metazoa; phylum Arthropoda; class Insecta; order Lepidoptera; family Noctuidae; genus Apamea; species Apamea anceps. The sequence goes on along the minus strand of OX637505.1, from coordinate 7,648,316 downwards.
GCCTATTGAAACTAAGTGCACTTCTTATTGAGAAAACATTCCGCCTATAATTAGTCATTGCGAAAGGTACATTTAATATTGGCCGTTGACGTAATCATTGATGTAATGGTTGGTAGATGTCCACATGTCTTCGAATTTTGGTTCTAGGACACGATGTTTTCCTTCACCGTTTTGAGACCAGGAATGATGAAATTATTACACAAAATAAAATGCCTGCCTGGGTTCGAACTCACGACCTAACTCGTAAATCGGGGTCAACAATACCACTGGGCCACCACTTCTCTTACACCCTGCTTTCATCTAAACCGCGTTCAACGGCTGTCAGTGTCATCATTGTTGTGGAATATTGACACTGACAGCTCTTGAACGCAGTTTAGATGTGCTGATCGCGTTCAGTTTCATTGACAGTGACACTAAATAAAACGGAAACACGCACAGTGCATCAAATTAAATTACTCTGCTACATGAAATTCCAATACTCATATTGTATTTGTGAAACATTTTATTACAGTTTTACAAGGCAACCTTCGAAAAGACAATAATAATCTCCTTAAAAGAAATACCTAGTTTCTGAAAGGTTACGTACAGACGCCAGCACATCAAGCTACTACAATCTGTCAAATTTCTTTAATAAATTTTCAACTTTATTGCTAAACTTTTAAGGTTCAAGGTTGATTGGGAAAATTTGACAGTTTCGGGTAGCTTGACCTGCTGGCGTCTGTACATAATGTTTGATAAATAAAATCGCTTAGTAACGTTCGATTCGAAGTGACGTGCATTACGTGTTGTCATACTTATTCATTATTACAAGTACGTTACAGTACTTTATGTCCAAATAAAAAATACCACGTGGAAGCCACTTTGACACAGCCGCAATTTTTCAACCGAAAAGTATTTTTATGTTTCTATTTAAGCGGCAATTTATAGCGTCCGTACGTAAATACACATTTATATTTGAATAAACAAATTCTATGAATTATCATTTTTACAATAATAGTAGTTTTCGGCGTCGCTGTGTCTGCAGGGGAAACAGATGGGGCCGGGGACCCCTGGTGAGTCTCGTTAACTGCACATACAGATAAATTTATTTTTATCTGCCAATTTACCCCAATCTCCTCTATTGTAGATACGCGATGACAGTTATCGCTTAGTGACAAAACGTTAATTCACTGCAAATGAGAAACTGAAGATTTTTATCTCGATTATGATGAGCAATGGCATTTACCCACGCATTTTATTTCCGCTTAAAAAAACCATTTTGTAAGAAATACAAAACGTTGCCGTACGTAAATAACATATTTAGCGTCTATTTGAATATTTTGAATTTAAAAGAATCTAAAAGAGTTTCATTAATGTGAATTCTTTAGACAGTACTACAGCATTCAGTAAAAGCTTTCACGTTAAAAATTATCCTCGACCGTTCACCTCAATGGTCCAACGGATTCCTGCGTCGTCCAATAAAATGCTTTAAGTGTGAAATCTTGTTTTTGTTTTGTAATTTTTCACGATAAAAAGCCGGTCAAGTGTGAGCCCTGACGTGTGATAAATGTGCCGAAACATTCTAGGCGTACTGTTTACAAGTATAACAAATTGTTTAAATAAATATTTTTATTATGTGTGTGTAAGAATGTTTATTGTGTAATGCGCAGCTGACAATTTTACCTCAAGGTAGACCTCGTTGGGCATGTTTTTTATTACCTGAATTATTAAAAGCGAGGGGTATTTATAAAGATTTTATTGTTGAACATTTATAAAGGTTAATTTGTCTGCATGCAACAGGATACGTTCGATTAACCCGTTTTGCCAACCATATCCTTGATCTATTATGAAATAACACAAAATACACCAAGTCTACTATTTACTGCCCACTGCGAATAGGGCCGTGACACCCAGAACTCAGACGGAGACAATTCCATAAGCGTTCCGTTTTCCCAATTTCATTAGGGTACACTAAAAATAATTCGGTGTTGCCGGCGGCGCGGCGCTCGTCCATGGGCCGTATCTCCGGGCCGCGCGGTAACAAAAGCGTTATCTTATCATTACCACCCCATCCCCGCCGATAAATTACCATAACTCTCATTTACATGCACCTACGTACCGACGAGCATTGTTTACGACCCACAGATGACGGATTTTCTTCCGCTTTCGCTCTGTCTAAAACTCGGATTCCGAAATTTCGTGTTATTGTGTTTCTGGCTTGCCTATACGTATATTATTATACGGTTTTATGAATGTTTCTTGTTATATATCAGGTATATAACGAAAATGTAAATACTCAGGGATGTCTCCAATCGAATGCCATTCCCGCCTGATGAAATTGATGTCGTCAGTCGTTCTATTTAGGTAAATATATTATAAGGCAAAGATAGTAACTTTCAGACGAGATTTTCAGCGATGCCAAAGAATTTTCGTTATGCTAAAAGCTATTTTACTGTCTCTAATCATTTATATTTTTATATCTTGCCAAGAATTCTTGGTCCATTAATTTGTAGGGCTGAACGAGTTACATTCCTCTACAGGAGTACAGCTGCTTCGAGTTCATAATAATGCCTGTAATACAGCTTAATGTTTTAATGCGCACTCAAATTTGGGGAGCACTGATAAAATAGGAAGCAAGTCTTATATTACTCACTTACAGAGTAGTTATCCGAAAGAGCTTTTAAATCATTCACAAAACACTAATGGACGTGGGGTAGCGGCGCGGGGAGCACGAGGGAAGCCCGAGCAGATGTAGTCCCTGGCGAGCAATGAAATGGAGATATAACAATATAAAGGTGTGCGTTTGAATTGCCGTGAATTGCAATTCGACAGAGTAGCAGACAATGTAGACACGACGCATGGAATCACCAACGACTCCACGTTAGGGAAATCGAATGTACTGTACTCCTGTTTTTATAAACCATGTACTTCTTAAGTGTTTTTTGCAGTATTAGCTGGAGTAACTACATAAAATTTACTTTTACGATTTCCTTGACACGTTTTCCAAGAGAATCCAAAGCCCTTTAATTACGTTACTCCAGTCTGCCCTTGTTCCATTTACAGAATGTTTCCAGTTATTTACATTTAATCTGAATCTTGCTAAAAATAATTGTTCTGTTACCTCATAGTTGCTATAAAGTATTTACGAGCTTGTGAGAAATTTAGAAAAATGTTGTTCCCTTTCCGTATTGTGCAGGTACTGTTGGAATAATAAATGTCGAGGGGTCTGCTAGGGGAGACTGAGTGCCATTATTATCGGCGGCAATTTAATTAGATCCCCTGCGTTATTACCACTGATTCGTTTTATAATGCCCGTCTAATATCCATCCAGCGGCTGCCACTGCACCGCGCTTGTTTGTTCATTAATTTAATTTGACATTCCGGATTAATGTTATTGTAGAACTCTAAGCAATGCTTCGAGACAGAGATACAATTATGACTCCTGTACTCATTGTACTGTCATGTTAATTTTATGTAATAAGACACCATCTTGTTTTTTACGGAACCGTCAACATCATCAACAATATATTTCAGATCAAACTAAAATTTAGTTTAAAAACCATAAAATTACTTTCTGAGCGACGGAATTTTATCACCCGATGCAATCACCCGCGCCGATGGGCTTCCGGCTCATCGATATTCGTAACGAATCGTCGAAATTCAATAATTATCCCGAACACGACTTCATTCACCAAAAAACATCATAAAAAGGTGTGAATGAAAAGAGGAAGGCAGCGGTTGGTTTTTTGGGACGAGCGACCAGCCGACCAATCGCGGTCGCCGCTCGGCGGGATCAGTTCACGTGGTGGTACCAAGTCGTGTAGTAGATAAGATTAAAAGTGGGTAAGCGGTAATCAGTGCGCGACCAAACTGGTTGAATGGAGTCCGATCGGCGTTCATTCATGAAGCTGGGATGCCATCACGCGAGTACACCGCGCCCGCGCCGTCGTTGCCGACCACGACGCAACGTGGAACTTCGCGCATATCACTTTACTCGAAATCTTTACGATCATACATGCCTCAGTAATTAACAGTCACCACTTCATTAAGCCGCTCACCTGGGCGCATTAACTTGTCTCAACAATCGAATTTATTCACGAGGAATTAAGAGCGCGGTTTAAATGGAATAATCCCAATTAACACTGTCATCGTGCGTCTCGATATGTCAGCTGCTTGCGTGCCGACTTCCTCATTACGTTCATATTTTGTAACTTACAGGTGTTCATAATTATGTTCAATCTTAAAATTTAATTGGACACGAAGTATCTCCGAATGACGAAAAACAGGAGACTGGAATTGCTGTAACTGGGCCATTCACTCATTCATATCCTCTGAATATACACAGTTATTATGAAAGATTATATAAACTTTATTTCATACTTCTTTGATCTATAGGTATAAACAGGTCGAATCAAAGTGTAGGAAATGTGTTAGTAGTATTTTTATTAGCGGTCTTAAATTTATAGTTTGTATAGTTGCGCCCACGCAAGGTCTCTCAATAAAATGGTCAGTGGTTCGCGGGACCACAGTGTAACAAATATAAAGACGTATTCTAAGATCGGTTAACGTTACGAATGGTCCGATTCTAGTTTGTTTGTTTAAATGAAACATTGATCATCTGGTTACGATTAATCTTTCAATGGCCGAGATAATAAAATAATGTGAACGTAAAGACGATGTATGGAACATTTATAGGTTTAAAAACTTTAAGAATAGATAATGATTAATGGAATGTTTAGGTACTAAGTGCATGATAACTTGGAAATATGATGTATAGTTTTAAAAGATCATATGTAGGTTTTTCCTTTTTCAAGTTATTAATGAGGTAGCTATATTAATAAAAGATGCTCATGTTTCCTGTTCTTCTACAAAAACAGCTTATCTACATACGATTCTCCGAAAAGATGCACGGCATCAAGACTATATAATTAAGAAAAATAATGTAATTTTTGTGCCTAATACTTTAATGCACTATTAAAAATTCGTAAAACTAGTGTTTATTTGTGTAAAAAAATAAAAATACCCCACGTGCAGACGTTCTTCTTTGATTGCAACCTTGATCTGTTATTAATTTTACGCTTATTTTCACCGCGCCCTGCGATGAGTCATGCTCTTGCGCAGATCGTCATTAATTCACGCTCACAACGGTAAAAAGCAAGTTCTACAGTTTACCTGAGCTTGGATACTCCTAAACTGTTGGATTTACTAACGAATGCTTTATTTTTGTCACAGGTAAGACGAGTTTTGGTATTGTAACCGGTATGGCAACACACGTCAGTGAGGTGAAATTATGAAAGGGAGGGTATTGGATGATCTGCAGCTTCTTTGCACCTAAAGATTAGCCTTAATTATGATAATTTAATGAAAAGTTCTCAAAAAGTTTCCAAAAAATAAAAACTTTTTAAATTCTTTGTTTGGTCTAGTGAGCCGAACCAATTATTACAACGTAATTTCTTTACGTGACTTTAATGTTATGACAAACATTCCCGTGTCCCGGTCCCGAGGCGGGCGGTGATCGCGGCGGGGCGGCGCGCGGCGAAGGGGGGAGGGGGGCGTCCGGAATGCGGTCTACCTGCGCGGGACCACCGCTAATCAATTTAGCTTTTATTATCGTACCAATAACGCTTCATTACAACTTCTAGATTTATGTTCACTTTGTTTGCTTTGCTCTCCAACGTTTTTGTGACCGGAACATGTATTGGCTGTGGCACGCTTACAGTACGACACTGCGAGTAGGTACTTTGGAAACTTGCCTAGGATATTTTTTATGGGCGACCTACGTTGGTAATGTTCTGTCGCGCTCGTTAAAGCGACAAGTAAAAGAGAAAATCATACGCATGGAAACGGCCCGGTCTGGTACAGACACGAGAGCTTTTATTCTAATGCCAATGACACACGCGACAAATAAAATTGTACGAGAGTGGCTGGTCGGTGACAGTCATACGAAAATTTAAATGTAGTCTGTTATGTTGGGCATAAAATTGTGTCACAACACAATAGTGGGGTAAGCCGTCAGGACCACCTGGCAACCGCCTGTCAGTCCGCAGTCAAACGTCCGTCAATGTGAACTGGGCCACCGCTTATTATCCCGTCTTGCTATATAATAAAACTTTTAATGTGCTCGTCAAAGCGGCGTTGAAGCGTAATACACACAGGGAATGTGTTGCTTCAATGCTGCACGGTTCAGTTTTTAGATTTTTAGAAGTTACACTTTTTATTTCGTTTTACTCATGGATCACCGCAGTGTCAAAGATCGAAAGCTGTGGTGGACCAGTGGTAACGGCCGCGACTTACGACTTGTAAGCACTTTAGGTACAGACGCCAGCAGGTCAAGCTACCCGAAACTGTCAAATTTTCCCAATCCACTTTGAACCTTAATATTTTAGCGATAAAGTTGAAAATCTACTAAAGAAATTTGACAGATTGTAGTAGCTTGATGTGCTGGCGTCTGTACTTTGTGTTAGTTTTTTCATCACCACTGCTCTTAAAACGGCGAAGAAAAACACCGTGAGGAAACCGGAATGTCCTAGAACCAAAAATTCGAAGCCATGTGACATCTACCAACCCGCACCGGGCCCGCGTGGTGGATTACGATCCACTCCCTCTCACCGACAGAAGGTCAGCCACATTATAGGCTGATTATGCTATGGATCACCAACTTCTGGGAAAAGAGTAGGGATATCTCAGACTTCTACCAACTCAAACCAAACAGATGCTATATTCAGCCCATAAGGATCGAATGATTCGAGTAATCGATTGATCAAATCCACAAGAGATTTGGGAGACCCCAAGTCTCGTGTGGATTTGAGTGCACTTACGTACGCAATGTTCATTATTGTCGTTTTTACCAACATCTCTGCAGTACCTATACTTCTGCCTGTCCTGGCTGGTCCCATGTTACTGTGTTGTTACTTGACGCCGATGCTAAATGTTTATCTCTTCCATAATCCCCAGTCACCTTATCGTTTACTTCCTCTTTATACATTTGACTCGCTACAGTGTCTACATTTGCAGCATGTAAATACTTGATGCTGCATTCCTCTCCAGGGTTAGTCGTCACACCCAGATTTAATTAGAAAATCGTTGGAGGCAATGCTAATAAAGGATTGCCTCAGCAAACAGTGGTGTTCGAAGCTTACTGTCGCCTACGCACGCATGCATTAGCCACACAAGCCCGTACAATTATGTTTACTTTTCCGCATCATCACACAGACGATGACTTCCGATTGAGAATTTGGTTTTTCCAAACAATTTAACATCACGACTTTATTCTCTGAAGAGGTAGGCAGGGGCTTAAAGCTCACGTTTATGCTAAAAACCAGACTTACAGAACCAGGATAACAGTGGCAGCTCAGTGTTAACGGCCGCGACTTACGAGTTGTATGTAGGTTGTGGATACAAACCCAAGCAGGCACTTTACCTAAATGTAAATTATTTCATCACCGCTGCTCTCAAAACGGTGAAGGAAAACATCGTGAGGAAATCGGCATGTCCTGGAACCAAAAATTCTAAGACATTTGACATCCATCATCCCGCACTGGGCCCGCGTGGTGGATTATGGCCCACTCCCTCTCACAGAAAGAGGAGGCCTGCGTCCCAGCAGTGGGTTAATAAAAGGCTGATTATGACCAAACTTCCAAATAATAAGGATCGACTCTATTGCCATCAAAGAGCCACATTTCCAAACTAGTATTTCTGAATTTGGTTACTCTTTGGTCATGAATGTTTAGGAAACTACAGTCCGATTGAGCAATACTAGTGAGTCGTTTACTTTAGGATAAAAAAAATTAACTGCTACAGAAGATTTAATTTGATATTAGTTTCTCGGAGACCACGTCTCAGCAGACCGCCCGTCGCTTTCAAACCACTATCCAAGTCCGATGTCAGTCAATGTCACTCTCATTCATTCATAGATAACGAGAATCCAAATCGTCGGTGCATTCGCTCAAAAACATAGTTTTTTACAATCAAATATTTCCTTTTAATTTTTATTGCCTCGGGAGGATCAGGGATGTTTTTTTCTTTTATATGTAAAAAAATCTCAGAATACTTTAATCGTTTAAAAAAATCTGGTGATTCTTCATATTCTCTGCGATATATTTATTTTTTTAAATGTCAGGCGTAAAGTAGTCTACCAGGGCCGCAGGTTGTTCGAAAGAGATACCGTGGCCCCTGGCAAGGGCAACTGAAGGAACTCGGGTGGGTTAGTCAGTAAAAGTCTGACACGCCCTTCCGCTCAGTCCAGAGCGGGAGAGGTTATCTGATGGCTTCCCACCCCACAAAAAAAGGGGTAAATTAGTAAGATCAGCTTTTACGGCTCCGTACGCATTCCATATAGTGGTTTTCTATGGACAAAAGCTGATCAGAGCTGAATAAGTGTGTGTTAATCCGTCCAAATTTCAGATCACTGCTTTCCCTTATACATTACGACTTGTTGTCCACAATTATTGAAATAAAAACCTCGTTAGACTTCTTATTATCTTTTACATTTAAACAAGGCACGTGTAACAATTATTGTAAAAAGGACGATTTTACTTAACTGAGCGAAGCACTGTCTAATTTTAATTAGTTGAAAAACAAAAATATTTGTAACGTAGACGTTATGGCTTTGCCTCGGGCTCTAGATAATTAACCAGTAATGAACGAAATTCTCGATTAACATCGTTTTTGACCATTAGTTAAGTAACTACGGTTATTTTTCAAAGGTCATTAAATGAATTTCAAAGGCTCTTCATATCCCTTGGCTTGTAATGATGATGATGCTTTTTTTGATGCTCATCTTTTTTGCAACGATAATAATTCTTATTGACAAATGATGGGAGATAAGTCCCGAAAGTCTTTTGTTATTTTTCGAGTAATCTGTTTGGTACCCATGCTTCGTTGGTATAAATTTATTTACTTTGATAGGGTCATTTCACAAGAAAGTACAGACGCCAGCACATCAAGCTACTACAATCTGTCAACTTTATCACCGAAGCAGGATCATGGTTGAATGGGAAAATTTGACAATTTCGGGTAACTTGATGTGCTGGCGTCTGTACAGTCAGATACTACTACATATACTTTTTGATACTTCTTCCATAAGTTATACAGAACATAAGTTATGGCCATGCCTATTGAGAAGACGACTGGCCGTCAAACTCTAAACGCGGGAAACATTGCATTTTTCATTGTTAGCATTATTGTTAACATCAGAAAATCGCAGACTCCTCTTTGCCACTGACCACTTCGCGGACATCCAAATATACTACTTATTGCCGGTTCCCATTGCTAATCTAGTCGGATTTTGATAGCGTTTTATATATATTTGTTCAACTCAATTCCTTTCCTAAAAATTCAACACCAGTTCAGTTGTAATTTGAATGCGCCCCCTAACCATAGCTCCAACTAGAACCAATCACTTTAGTTTTGATTTTTTGTGTCCTCCATCCATTGCTGATTTTTTTTTGTTTATCGTTAGGCATATCAGAATACCATCCGGTATTAATTTTAATAGTGATTTCTATTACTCCATTACTGTCGTGACTGTCTGTGAACCCCGAATGACTCGGTTATAATGAGGCTGCGAGGGCCCGACTATTAACAACATCAATTGAGTCATTTGTTAAGCGGCCTGCACAAAGAAGGCTCCATGTCAGCTAATTAGTGGTATTATTTGATTGAAATTAGCTACATTTATTATAATTGAACCTTTTATAATCCCAACGATAGCTCCGAGCAATCTAGACGATTGATCAAAGAAGATAATTAATCGTCCAATATTAACAACAAATAACATGTCTGCTTTGAAGGAGAAAGGGAATCAGAATAAATACGATCCTGTTATAGAATTTAATGTTGCGGTTGACATCGCATGCGCAGCTAACGGTAGACGTCAGTTAACCGCTTAACTTAACAGTTATAGCACAAAAAGTATGCATAAACCAGAAACAAAATGCTTTACGCCTTGGCACACTCATCATGAATGGTGTTTGCTTCACAAATGGCTTTTCACCGGACCGGCAAAAAATTAGAAAATTTCGGAAAGAAGTGGCAAGAATTTGAGTGACTTCGCGAGTTCTTTCGCAAGTTCATGAAAAAAGCAAGTCAATGGTCGCAATGCTCACGTTCTGTATTGCATTTACAAAGTGCCTACTGACAAGCACTGATTTACAAATGAATCAATAAAAACCGATGTTCCAAGTGCAACCGACAAGTTGAACAATTTCACTGAAGCAATTGTTGATAATAATTACTGCACAAAAACTAACTCAATTAGCTACATGGTTTACGAACACCATCAACCAATCAAATCTCAGCTTTCTTCAGTCAAACGACGTGGGAAATTATGCAGCTGTTCCACTAGAGCATGTCATTTCTCTCGCAGTACAAGAAAGTAAATAAATCAATTAAATGTCAAGATTTTTTATTAGAGAAAATTCTATGATATGTATCTAATAGAAATATAGAAAGTAGTTTACGCTTGTGTGCAGTAAACGCGATAAATTAACATGGAATCGTGGTTATCTCGGTGCGTCCGCGCCGCATTGCGCTGCGCCTAGGGTTACCATTTCGAAAAGTCCCGAGAAATACTGAGCCGGGCATTAAAAGTAAAAAAAAACTCCGAACCTTTTACTTTTAAATGTTTCTATTTCAGTATTCGTTAACATAAAAAAAAATCTAATAAACATTTAAGTCGAAAAGTCCGGACTTATAATAAGGCCAGACCAACTCCGAGCGGAGGGCCAAAAGCCGGACATGTCCGGACAAATCCGGACGTTTGGTAACCCTAGCTGCGCCGGCGCATGTTCGATACGCGATGAGCTATAAAACGGTGTGAAAGTGACCGAATAACGACATTATCTATCCGGTGTGAGATAGAATAATAAAATTATACGTGAACCACCATATCTTATGGTGCCTTACTGGACTGCACTCTTGAATGCACTTTACAAAGAAGTACTTTCTCTGGTACCTTTTTATAGATTTCACACCCTGAACACCCTACATTAAACTTCATTCGCTTGCATTTTAAATGAAAAATGGTATAACAGAACATTTCACGACACGTCTCATCTAGAGGTCTGTTTATAGGGGACTGTAGAATAGTTGACTTTTATGACGCGGGAGGAATGTTAAACCGCTTCTTTGCCTAAGATCGTCTTTTTATAAGGACAATTTTTTTTTTTTGAAGCTAGAGGCAATTCCTTGGTGATTGTCAATTTTACTAAAAGTTTACAGAAATGAGTCTTTCCTAAGTTACAGGCAACTCAGTGATGATTACTCACGAGTGTAGTGTCTACCGTCAGTGACCACTTAATAATAAATAAATTTTATTCAGAAACAAAAACAAAAATGTGTATTGTTGGTGCCTTTACTAGTGAAAAAATTATTGTATCACAGATACCAGAAAACCATATTGGGACCATTACCATCACCAGATTGGGATGTTTGCCAGTGTGAGTATTAGACAATATTTGGTAATAGTATTTGTCATGACATAGATGAAGGGACACTTGGTTGATGCACTAAGTGACCTACAAGACCAAAACGTTAAGTCGAAGAAAATTATTACAAGTGATTCAAATTAATAATAATAATCACTTTATTTCAGAGCAGGTCCCTAAACAACACACATTACAATTTTATACTAAAAACAAAACAAAAAAAATACAAAAAACATACATACATCGTGAAAACACAAACCTACACAATACACCAAAACAACTTATTTTAAATATTGGAATGACGCACGATGAGTGGTCATCCATTGCCACATCATTGGACTGTCTCTCCTGTCGGCTACTATAGCCACCAAGCTGCATTAGTGCATTTAAATTAATAAGTAATGCCTATTTAATTACTAAACGTTAATTTTATGTTTCTAACCAGGCGTTTAGATTTCCATAATTAATGATTTTATATGGACGGTGTCAACGTAGTTATAAGTAGGTATTAATTGCCATTTTTACTTACAACGAAATTCGTTTTAATGGAGGATGCGATGAAAACAATTAGACGTAATTTGAAAACTAATAATTAAGCCATAATAATTCCAATTTATCTGCCTGTGAAAATGGTTGAAATGAAAACTTTACGATGTAATGTAATTAAAATAGTAATATTAATAAATCATTCTTAATAGCCAAGTCTCAAGGATGAGTGTTTAGAATGGTTCCATTACAGTAAAAATATTATGTTTTCATATTAGTCTTTATGGTAAACTAACAACGGTATCCAGTCCAGTCCTCTAGCTAATTGTTCGTTTACGATCGCAGCCTTAGTAATTGTGGAATTGCAGATGGTATTTATCTTGATATTTTTACTGCACAAATATGTATGTATGAAAGTAGAGAATGTTGTAATAAAACAACCGTTGGGACTGAATGGTTTTATAGCTCTTTGTGTTTATAACTTGACAATAAAAATATTACTTAAGGACGGAAAAAACGACTACAAAATAGATATTTTTTATGTCCTTAGTGTTGCCCAGTTTTGACCACATGTTGAAGATTGTAACACTTTTAATACCAAACTTTGTTTATTACTCTCAAAATTGCCTTCGTCAAAAACTTGTAGGGAAGTATTTAAATAATAAGATTCTGAAACAATACATTATATTATTGGAAAACAAAATCCACAAATAGACCGGGAGTCACAGACAGTCAGAAATAGAAGTTCTTATTTTAAGATCCCGACATTTTACGGTTTTGCCATCTCCGGTGGTCGAAATACCGATCCGTATTAGGGAAAAAGAATCAAAAGAAATGGCGAGGTTGTGGGACAAATAAATTGAAATGGACTACATGAATCTTTACCTTTTTGAAAAACTTTAACTTCTACCATTTACTTCTATAACTTTAATAGTAATTCTAGAAATAGACGAATAAAAAATTGAAAAATTGTAGTAATAGTATTATCGCCAAAATCTATATCTGACTACCGTAAGGACTATTCCTGCTTGCAGTGCATATTATTAGTCGTCCTAAAAAGGATCCTCTTTTGTTTTACTTACGGACGCAGCTGTGGTCATCATGTGCACGGGATTTTGTTTTCAAAATGATAAGGTATTATATAGTACATTCAATTCTGTTATTGAATTATTTTTGTGCAATGGTGAATACTTAGATGAAGAATCGAATGAACAGAAAATACCTAGGTATAGAAAAAAATTAACTCCTGTTGATAATAATGATGTGTATAACAATGAAAAACATTAATAACAGATTCAGATTTTTACGCATTGTTTGGATAACTAATTTAGAAAACAACGGCTAATTAATTTTGTAATTAAAATAAATGTTTTCAGCACTGGTTGGAATTAATTAAGTCTATTTGCTTGTGTACGTTGTAGTTAATTAATTTTCGATAAAAAAAAATTATAAGTTGTCTGGCACATTCAATATGATATAGATAGGTATAATGTAGGACATAAGAAATATTTCATTTGGGTTACATGAATAGAATAAAATAATATACATAGATTACCTACGCATAAGTTTAAACTAAAGGACATTTATCATAGTCAGCAAATCGTAAGTACAAGCCAAAGGGACAGATGAAAGTTCTCCTACGGTACTTGAAATTGTCAATATATCAATGTGTCATTTCGCTAGAACAGAGAGCATAGCAATCATTTTGCCTACGTAGTCTTATCAAGTGGGGTCCCGTATGGTCGTCGGTTGCCACTTGAAATTATGCTTCCTCGTCAAAAACACGCTGATGAAACATTTGTTAAACATAAACATTAGTTTTTTGACAAATTGATGACATTTCTGGCGCCAAAGCAAAATGTGCGACTGTAGGTACTTCAGTTAGCAAAATCTAGCAATTATTCAGCTATTTTTGTTTAAGCACTCATATAGCTGTTTATCAAGACGGCGCATATCCGCGATACGATGACGGCATTATAAAATATAAAAATAATAAAGAAATAATGAAAGATGGCGTCGCTGCATAGGTCTCTAACCTCTAAAAGGCAAATAAAAACAAAAATAATAATATTGATGACCAAAACCGTGGACATGATGACATAAAGTTCATTCACTGATGGAAACAATGGATGCGTTGTGAGGTATTATCACAGTACGACCATCAGATAATAATGAGCTGTGGAACATTAGACGTAAATGCTAAAGAATTTAACGATCACCGTCATACTAACGTGTATTTTTAATGTTCGACAGCTTATAAACATTTTGGGTCGAGTGCCAATTAAGATTTTAACTTGTACCCAATTAAAGATAAGATTATGTAAGATTTACGTTTGTTGCACTTGAAAATCCTGTCGAAAGGGGGTTCTGGCCTTGGCAAACCGTGACTGTACTTCGTAAATAATAACTCTCCTTATCACATGTAGTAACTACTATCATTTTTCTTAAAGCTGTTGCTAAAGAAATCCCAAAAATATCGTCGACTGAAATTATGCATGAGGAATATACAAAAACAAAAAATTACGTCACACCCTTTCGCAACGTTGATTGCATTATATTTACATGCTCATTTACCACAATTCATATAATACATGGTTATTCTTTCGGTCTTGGTGATAAACCATTCTTGTCATATATCAAAGCAAATGCAAGGCAGCAATCATTCACGTTGGACTAGCAACAAGTTCACGTGTCCGGCCACTCCGGACCCGCCCGCGGCTGACATTTGTGGCAAAACGTTCTAAAATTACACACTGCTCACTTCTATCACGAATACTTAATATATTTGTTGGACGAGGCACAATTATGGTCAGTCCGCCGTGACGGACCGCTTCGTTTGACACGGAGGTCTGAACTGGGCTACGCTTTTGGATGGGGCACATTGTGTGAAACTCGTAAACTTCTAAGTTATCATTTGAAGGAAGAAGTTGGAATGATAAATAGAAGAAAATGTGAGTTATTTCAGTAAAAAGTATGTGAATTATGAAGTTCAGAAATGATTTGCAGTGCAATTATGAATAGGAATGCCACAAGGGAACGCATTGAGTCCCCTAATGATTAGCAACGGTCTAAAAAGATAATGTGCATTACATATTAAAAATGTAAGCGGTTTGCACTTTTCGACAACTGTTAGATAACTTCGAAATTACCTGTTCCTTTGATGTTATCAATATTTGGTAAGTTTGTACAAAAAATTAGAAGGACATCAGATCTATGTTATCCAATTAAGCGTGATTGTCGGCCCCTTTGTTTTGCGAACGAAATCTTTATCAATTTAATTAATAATGTTGTTTAACAGATCCTGTATCAAAATTTTAAGTAATCTTCGATCAGTTAATTAAATTATCACACATAGATCATCTTTTTCATTGCTTACCTGTGCGTAATTTATCAACGGTAGCTTTGTACATTGCAGATTTAATATCTGATAAGCGATCGTAATCAACTTTTACAAAACATTGAAATTAGACTTTACTCGTTTAATTTATTTTTACATAAGAATATTGAATTTGGCTTTATAATCTGGAATTGATATCTATGTTTGATTAGCATTAGGGAATGGGTCGAAATGCTAATTGCAGTTGTTTACAAAATTATCATCATCAATTTCTAATTATGTCCGCGTGAGTTCCACTTTTCTATTCGGTTACACATTTGTTGTTATCAATGCCTCCTCTATTATTCATAGCTCGCGGGCGTCCTCGGTCGGCCGCCTCTAATTACGGGCGAGAGCGCTCGATCTGTCGGAGACAATGTCTACACTTGTACGGTCATTATTACGTGTTTTTCGTCACGACACCTGCTTGGCGGCAATGACAAATCCTTACCCATTAGTGTACTACAAAACGTTCCTATTAGCATTCTCCACGCGCGTGCGCCTACCAGTTCATTCACTTACGTTTCGCTCGTAATTTTATTACTAGAGATTAATTCTTCAAGAATAGTGCCTAAAAAATTAATGATATGTGAACACATTTTATGAAAAGTTACAACGTCTAAATTAACATGTAAGAATATTTTCTGGTGAGCACGTTATTAATTAATGCAGCAACTATAAATGAGTTAACTTGTACATTAAAAATTACCATTATAAGAATATTCATGAAGTAGGTAGATGAATACATACCAACGAAGTAAATTGAACGTATAGTGTAATAAAAATATATGTAATTTTATTATAATAAAGTGTTGTGTGGTTTTCTTCGTCGTATAAGTTAGACTGGTAATTAATATACGCCCGTAACAAAGCAAGGACGGAGTCTTTCCAAATACGACTATTCAGGCAAAACCCTGACACGGCTCTGAGTGACAAGGTAAATGATAATAAATTACTTAAAACAATAGTACCTACTTGACAGAACTACATACAAAATAGTCAAAATAACAGCCAAATCAAGGTCGTCGTTGTTTTTCAAATTGAGTTGATACTTATTAACGTTGTAGATAAAATCATTAAATATTTTGCCAAGGTTAGGTACCTAATTGTTTGACTTTGTAGTCTAGTATGTCGGAGCTCATTAGGATATATTTGAATGTATGAGATTAGAAGATAAAGATAGCGAATTATTAAAAGGTATCTTTCAATTAGGATTAAGTTCATCATTACACACATCTGAACCTTTTCCCTGGGTTGGTTCCTGGTATATGATATCTTTTTCATGGTCTGTGTCGTTTACGTTAAACTTTATACCTCCTGTCCATAAACATTTAAAAGCAGTATTTTATTTGATACCCACATAATAACTATCATTTAGAATATGGCACACAATTTTGTTGGATCTGATACCGTCGTGCGCCGATTACGTCGTTTACCACTCATGATTTCTATAAAATTATCTATGTGCTACGTGATTCTTTAGTAATTACCTACCTATCATGAAATAACCATTTTAAAATACACAGATGTATGGAGAGGGAACGTACATCGATCAAACGGTTCTTGCGGCCGTTTTGAGGTCACGCCGGATGAATAATGCGCTGGGCACATTAACGGTCATTATATGCAAATAATATTACACACATTAGTCTCATGTACTGTATACCCGTTTACTATAAGTGGGCTGATACATTCATATTGCTGCCATCATTCTTTCTACAGCATGAGTCGCTAGTTTATTCTTCAATAATCGAAATTGAATATATTCGGTACACGGATCGGCGAATAAATCGGTAATCGTACACAAGACCGAAAGTCAGTCACCTAATGAAGCATGACAATTAACTCCTGAAAAACTTGAATTCGCATCCGATTGGATAAAATTAATCAATGGCAGACCGGTGCCGTCAATGGAATGGATATTTTATGTTCCCGTGGGCGAAGAGTGGGCTCCAATTTGTCCGCAGTTTTTTAATTAGTATGGATGTGAGAGAAAACGAATTGGATTTATGCTTGCGACCGACGTGCGCTGTGCTGTGATTATTTGCGTGGTGCAATATAAAAAGCAGAAAAAAGGCTAATATTTTATAGCTTCGTTAAAACTCGGCTCATTAGCGCAGAATTAATATTACTGGCGTAGTTATGTTTGTCATTAGTTCTGTTGGGAATTAAAATTAATTGGCATTTTTGAATGGGCCTCTAATTTGTGTTTTTAATTTAGCCACGTCATTAGCTGGATTATTTGGCTTCATACGAGGTGTTTGTGCGCGATAGATGAAGACATTACGTCACGTGTTGGGGTCCCGCGTGCATCGGGCCCGCGGGTCGCGGAGGGGGCGCGTCAGGGTTGGACTGGGGTGCCGCTGCACCGTCTTCCGCCCCGCTCCCGGCTCTAATTAGGCTCACATTCTCATTCCGTTTTCGCGTTTAATTTCGCCGGCGGTTTCGGCTTAATTACATTATTCGCGGCGTGCGGGCGCCCGGCTGGTCTTGGGGAACCCTGCAGTTAAAACAAGTGACCGATACGTTTACTTACATTAGCTTTTTTACTAGATAATAATTTAGGTTTTACTGCCGCTTAGTAGGTACTGTAGTTGAATTGCTGCTATTGTATTCTGCCAGGATTTTTTTTTTGTTCTTTTGTTCCACAAAGATAAATATGATTAATAACTCTATGGGTTTCACGTCAAATCGTTTGTCATTGTACTATCAATTTTTTGGGAATTCCACCAACATTTTGTGTCGAATCATCACGTTTATTGCAGCTGACAAATGTTTTAAAGTAGACGATGGAAAGCGCGGAAATAAACATTCACTAACAAGATGACTTACACTTTCGTTTGGAACCTGCAGCTCATCGCGGTAATTGAAAAAAAATCACTTAACAGGTAAATAGAGGGGCTGCGAGGAGGCTCATCGCAGCCTGCTTTGTTGTCGGGCGGTTGCTAATAAGATTTTTAAACGGCAACAAAGTATCCAATCAATGGGGCTTGAATAATGAAAACGGCACCTGCCAAGTTCTCAGCCCACCCCCGCTAGCTTTACACGCACCTCGTCTCACAATAAAACATATTTTAAACCTTAATTCTAATGATAATAAGATACATTTCAGTATCAACCTAACACATTGAAATTCGAATAGACATAAGTTTGAGTAATTATGCACAATTGTTTCGTGTCCCAAAAAGAGCATTTGTTTTTTTATTTTTAGGGCACTAACTTCTGCTCGCGGCTTCGCTCGCGTGGATGACGGACATTATCTCACGGGGACGTGCTACCGGGATAAAAAGGATCCTATGTCCTAACCCAGGTCATGGCCTATCCGTATACCTATCATCCAAATCCATTCATCCGTTAAAACGTGAAAAGGTAGATAATAAATGCAAATGATCTTTTTTTTTAATTAAACAGGTTTTTATGATTCTAAATGTCTAAAAAATGTCACCATTCATTTTAAATACTCTAGCGCCGCCATTGACCATGTAGCAAAATATAAGCTGAGTTATTTTTTAACTTTAAATTGTAATAACTAGTAGGTGGACCGATTTTAATTAAATAAATACTAACTACCTCAAGTTACGGACTCTGACTATTCCAATTCCTTAAATCTCTCAAAAATAGGTAGGTACATTAATATTTTCAATAATCGTGTGAATTTTAAAATCATCCCCTATTTTACCCCCTTGCAGGATGATTTTACAAAAAAACTGAAACATGTATTTTTTATTTCTTATCAAAAGCATAGCTTTATATTTTTCATATCTTTCATTCCCTATATCACTTTATATTCTTTATATCTTTTATCCCCTATATCCCCTTTAGGATTTTTTTTTGAGACAAAAAGTACCCTATGCCCTTCACCAAGATGCCATCTATCTCCTTGCCATTTTTTATCGAAATCCATTCAGTGATGGCGTGAAAAAGTAACATACAGACAGGCAAAGTTACTTTCAAATATATAGGTAAATTAATAAAAGCAGAGAGTCTGAAAAAAACTTTTCTGAAAAAACAAGAAGTCACACACACACACATGCATCATTCATTCATTGTTTTTTTACATTTCTTTTTATTTTCTCCTTTCGCAGGTATGCTGGAAGAAATTTCTTAAGAAATAAGCAGTACCTTTTTTACTCAATACTAGCATATATGTTGTATCTGTATCCATTTTACTGTGTGTACATAAATCCTACTATCCTACTAATATTATAAACGCGAAAGTTTGTATGGATGGATGGATGTTTGTTACTCTTTCACCCAAAAACGACTGAAGGGATTTGGATGAAATTTGGGACACAGATACTTTATAACCAGGATTAACACATAGGATACATTTTATCTCGATATTTCCACAGCGTCGAAACTTATGAACTTACTTATATTAAACTGCGGGGCGCTGCTAGTAATAAAATAAATAAGAACTCCAACAATTAAAATTGTTTTATTTTCTGTGTATATTCACATAAGAAGTAGTATTAACTCTATTTCCTCATTATTAGCTAAAGGCTACACGATTCAGATTAATATGTATTCTGAATACATTAAAATCAATATATGCAATTAACGGTCACAAATTATACACAAGTATAAAACATTGAATATTTACGACGCAAATAAAATACTAGACGACTCATTATCCAACTATTCCTAATTTTAATCTAAACCATAAACAAGATTTATGGTCAGTTCTAGCAATTATCTAGTCTAGTTTATACAATTATTTACTGACTAGAATCACGCCCATATTTTCCACGGTTTTTTTAAAGTGTCATGACTATAAATATTATTTTTATCCGAAAATGTGCACAGCTGAAGGCCGATTCCCGCAATTAAAGTTCAAAATCTAGTCGCAATCTCATCCCAGCGACAATCAAAAATGTAGGGATTTTAGAGGTATTTTTGACAGATGGAGACTGTCATTTGTGAATCTTTGACAGTCGTTACGGGTCGTCAGAAGCCCGAAAATCTGACAACCAGTCTTACCAAGGGGTATCGATTACCCAGTAACTGGGTTGTGGAGGTCAGATAGGCAGTTGCTCAATGTAAAATACTGGTATTCAGCTGCATTTGGTTAGACCCCAACATAGTTGGGAAAAAGCTAGGCAGATGGTGATTTGACAGATTGAGACTGAGATCAGACTGTGAAAGTTCTTAAAATTACGAGAATTGCCCCTCTGATCGCAGACTTCGGCAACCAACGGTTAAAGTGTAACTACCCGAGTTCCTAACAGGGATAATTGATCAAAATTGGCTCTGTGGAGTTGTGCTTTGGAATCGTAACTTTTCTAGTAGAAGTGTTCCAAAATAGTACAGGGCCCCAAGTCTGCTATTTTTATAAATTCGTCATTCCAACACGATCCCATTCCCCTCCCATTGTCATTTTGCTTAAAGTTCGTAATCTACTAAATTCTTAATGGCGATCATTGGTCGGTCAATGGTCTCGTAATAGAATTGTGTCATAATGACATTGTCGTATTGCCATTATTATAAAACCCGTTAATAGAAATGATTTTCGAAAAACTACCACTACTTTATTTATGCCAGATTTCATTTATATATATATTTTTACATATTATTTATTAGTGTTTTATACAAGTTAAGTGTTTTATGTAAGTCAGTCATTAATTTATCATTATGTACGAGATTACCATTCTATGCCATTTCTCTCAATGGAGTGTCAGTGGTTGACCACTGGAAAGTCATAATGACGCCATTATGTTAGTAGATTACCAAACTAGTCAAAATGAACAATTATGAAATCAATGATCGACCATTCTGACACTATTGTAATAGCAGACTTGGGGCCTAGTATATTTTCCTTGTACAGACGCCAGTACATCAAGCTAGTACAATCTGTCAAATTTCTTTAATAGATATTCAACTTTATCCCTAAAGCATTAAGGTTCAAGGTTGATTGGGAAAATTTTACAGTTTCGGGTAGCTTGACCTGCTGCTTGAGCTTGTCCTGTCTGTACAACATCAGAGGGGCAATTCTCGTAATTTTAAGAACGTTCAGTCTGATCTCAATCTCAATCTGTCAAAAATATATCTAATTTCCCCACATTTTGACATTTGTTTGTCGCCGAGATGAGACTGCGACTAGATTTTGAACGTTTTAAATTACGAAAATTGGCTTTCAGGTAACTCGTAAATACTAGTGATATTTTTCTAGTGACAGTTAAAGTTACTTTTTATAGGCATCACTGACATCGGTAAATGAAAACGTCCTGAGGAAACCTGGACTCGTATTTATTTATACTAATACTAACTTCTGCCCGCGACTACTGTGTAATTTCTTGTTCCCCGATCACCCCATCACATCGCATAGCCTGCCCGTGCTTTAACTTTGTTTTCGTTTAGTTAATTATTAGTTTTTTTCTTTTTGCTCGGCTCTTAAGGGCCCTAGGCTGATGTTAAGTAACCTATAGCCTTGCTCAATAATTGGGCTATCAAATGCAAACAGATTTTTTTTTAAATCCGACTGGTAGTTTAGATTAGCGCGTTCCAACAAACAAACTCTTCAGATTTATTATTAGTATATAGATAAGGATAAGTCTGAAATCTGCCTTGAACAAGCGTGGTGATTAATGCTCATGCCTTCTGTGTATGAAAAGAGGCATTTACCCCGCAATAGGATAGTTACAGGCTGGTGTTATTTTTACAAACTAGGAGCTTATGACTCACTGTAAATTATCGTTTCCTATTTATTATCAACATAAAAATGTAAACACCTTGATATCCTCAATTCAAACATAATTTCCTGATCGGCCGACGTGAAATAGGAAATGTAACACGCACACCACAATTAAGACCTCAAGTCCTCATGGCTATGCCAAACGCGTTGCAGAATTAACTAAACAAAGACATTAATACCGCGTAGTTCGGGCGCGATTTAACGAAGTGCGATAGGTGCGCACGCGACGCCGCTCATTAGGACGCACGCAATACCGGCCGTACGGGCGTTCACGCCATACCTCGCCCTTATAGCTCTCATTAGACATGCGCCAACAAGTGTAATGACTTTCCTCACGCTCCTACAGATATACTCCGTGAAGCAACCTCACGTAATGTTTACACCACCATTGCACCAATCGTAATTGAAGTCTACATCGTTAATTAATCACGATACGCTCGTTAGTACGTACTAACTCATTATAAAATCATAGGTACCTGTTCGCTCTTGATAACGTTATTTATCATGCTCTACGTCGATCCTGACGCAAGAAATAAATCTCCACGCAGTACAACCCTTTATCCTGTTGGACACAGAAATTAAGCAAATTACATTCAGCAAAGCAAATCGTTCCAAAAGAAAGGGCTACTGAAATAATTGTCTACTTTACTCTCGGAGAAATAGAATTACAATCTAAATTAATTACGCTTTTAAAGCGTCCGTTATTCTTAATTAGTTTCTGCACCGCAGCGGAAGCTCCCGCGCCCGACTCGCGCTCTCTTAATGAAGGGTAGTTTCAAATCAGTGCGTTTGATCAACTCTGTGCAGTCTTAATTACGGCACCCGTTCCGCGCGGGACAATCCGGTTATTTATGACTACATAAGCTTGATTATTCTTTAATGAATACTTGTTTTAAAACGTTTAATTAAGTTTTATGGCGACAGGGCCGCTCAGACGGCACGGGCGTCCCGCCGCTCCGCCGGCCGCGAGCTAATTGGATCGGGTTGACGCACTCCCCCCGCGACCCGCGCTAACCATCCCCCGCCCGCTGCCCGCACCCGCACCCCGTTCCTAATTGTATGAAATTGCTAATTGGAAAATTTTA
Source organism: Apamea anceps (assembly GCA_951799955.1). Classification (NCBI taxonomy): domain Eukaryota; kingdom Metazoa; phylum Arthropoda; class Insecta; order Lepidoptera; family Noctuidae; genus Apamea; species Apamea anceps. The sequence continues at coordinate 7,625,273 of OX637505.1, read as the reverse complement.
TAAACGCGGCCGCCCGCAGGCCTACCCCGAACCACTGCGCCCTGACCAAGGGCTGCCAAGAAAAATTAAAACAACGGGTCAACATCTCAAAGAGGTTAACGTGAAAACATACCCCTATCCACGCAGCTTAGTAGTTTTCAATTTTCGAGGATTTACCAGCACAGCCTTAAAATAATGTGCAACTATAGCAGTAGTAGCAAATCCTAACGTTTGTTCTTTTGTCCGCAGGGCGTGTAGTTGTGGTGGTCGGTGCGAGCGGTCCCCGCTCCAACCGTCAAGCTGGCCGCGAGCGCGTTGAGCATGAACCCGCACTACCACGGGTACGCGGAGCTCAGCTCACCGCACCCGCCCTCGCCGGAGGCCGCCTTCGCTGCTAACGGCCACGACTACCCGCACAACAACAACAACCCAGCACTCAAAGAATGCGCCGGCTGCAACGGCAAAATAGTCGAGAGGTTCCTCCTACACGCGCTCGACAGATACTGGCACCACGGCTGCCTCAAGTGCGCCTGCTGTGGCCAGGCCCTCGCCGACATGGGACGCTCCTTCTACTTCAAAGGCGGAATGATATTATGCAAAAGCGATTACACAAGGTGAGCCAGATTTGTTCTTCATAATCTAATTATTTCCAAGTTCTTCTCGTCGACAGGACTAATTGGTACCTTTTATGGTTTGGTATTCCAAGTGTTCGGCTTCGCATCGATCTTTCCCATTGATCATCAATATAAGGTATAGTTTTTAGTCCGTCATCTGACGATGACAATGGCGTGTCTGTCAAACGCATCGCGTCCAAAAAAGTATACCGAGAAAGCCGCAGGCGCATTGTTATGAAATGCTTCGAACCGTTGTGTTTTCTACCTGGAGAGGAGCAAAAAGTAAACAGTTTTGCACACAACAAGCGATCGACGGCGTCTCGCGGACCAACTAAATTGGTCTCGTTAAAGAACGCTAAGGACTAATTTAAGATGTAGTCAACAAAGTTTTTATTTGAAACCCCGCACTAATCAGGCTTTGTGTGTCAGTGTACCGCGGCTGTGTTTAGGTAGCGGCCTAGCGTTACTGTACGGCTGTATTACGATTATGGAAATTTTATGTCTCTTTGCGAACTAATGAATAACCATAGTTAGTAGTTTCTGCGACGTTGTTGATAAATAGACTGTGTAGGCAATTTATTTCAGTACTTGTGTCTAAAGAATAAGACATCGTTCTTAGCAATCTAGGCCAATAAATTCCTTAGGTTGTATGAGCAATTATGTCCTAAGATTTCCATTAAGTCTTACACCAGCCATAATATTAAGCGATATGGAGTTACGTACAATCACTTCTGTATAATTACTGTAAATGTTAATAATTGTTTACTTCGTTAAAATAACTACATGTCCTTTTTATGTGTTGATAATTACAGCGTCCATACCACAGGTTTCTAGCTAATGTTTATGCAAAGTACTTGAAAATTCTTTATTGTCCACTTGCTGTACATAAACAATAATTTAGGGACACTAATAAAACATACAAATAAATGTAATTATTTATCGAATAACTGCAGTCATAAAGAGTTGATTCTATATTATTTAATTTAAAATAGCTGCATCTGTCGACATAAAAGGGCGGACATTTACAAAGGTAGAATAAAATTGTGGCCTGGGTGTAAAATCACGACTTAATATGTATTACAAGCTATTACAAGAAGCACTAATCATGCGGTGCATATGAAAGTTGTTCACAAATAAGTAGAAATTGCGTTTTGACCGGTGTAGGAGGAACGGTCGTAGAAACATGCGGGCGGCGCGGGTGCAGCCTCGCACGTGGACCGCAGCTGTCTGACCCTGCGCGTTAATTAGCTAAACGCATACCATTCCATACAATTATTTTACTCCATTACTGCTTTAGACATGCCACATTTTGTAAGAGATTTTTTGTCTTCAAATGTTCTTTTGATGTTTTCGGGCCCGTTAAAAAGATTTGGGTCAAATCTTTGTGGAAAAATTTGTCACTTGCCTCCGTCTTCCGTCATCACAGACGCCTATAATATCTCGTTACGTTATTTAGCCCCTTCTATTTGTCGTTTATATAAATTCGTTTTACACTGATTTCCCTTGTTTACCGGCGGTTGTGAGTCAAACTAGAGCGAAGAGTGGGCCGACCGCGGCGCGGGTCGTGCGTCGTAGATTCGATAAAGCTCGTCTCACAGTTGACAGAGACGGCGCGGCCTAACGAGCGGGGCGGGGGACAGGTGAGGGGCCACAGAGGGGGATGAAGAAGTGCGGTTCCGTGCATGTCTCTGCTGATTGACCCGCGTCACTCGGCAAACAACAACTAACGAGTCGGCCCCGCGCCTCCAGGTACGGTAATTCGCTCGAATCGCTCCCGCGGCGGTCGCGCGCCGACTTTACTTACACGCCTTCACTGATTGAGACTCCTTAACAAAATTAACGCTCTCTCACGCAAACAACTGGCGCGTTTATCCGCCTCCTTTTGTCCCGATATGATGGATTGCGGTCTCGCTCCACAAAGACGCTGATGATGTTACGTGCTGCTGATTACTGTGTACGAACGAATTAGCCGGCGAGGTTTTACGCCTCGTGTGTGCGACTATAAAAGCGGCGGAAGCGTTACATAAACATTAAGCTGGCTTAATTCGAATTTTATAATGATTTATAGCGCGTCTGGCATTGTTCGTATGAAGACATTATGTTTCATATGTGTGGGCAATAAGCAGTACAGAGGGCGGGCGTGTTGCGGTAGGTGGTACAGAATTCCTTGATTGTGTACAAATGAACCAAATTCAGTGGGGATTTCTCGACGTCAATCGGACCAAATTATTGGAGCCAGTCAGCAATCAGAAACCTGTCGTAGCGCGTAGCACCTCTACGAGTTTCGAACATGACGAGTTTGCAAAGCGGCGCTATTCCTGTTTACGATTTTTCAGATCTATGAAAAAAGCACATAGGGCATTAATAGAACGTAGAAACTGGTATTAAACTTTCATCTTATTTAATTCGGACATTCACATGCTTTCTTGTAACGTAGCAATGATCGAAATCTGTTTTTTATAAATAGCACCAAGTTCCACATCCATCTGTTTATTTATACTATCGCAACTTCAACACGTAATCACTTCATCAGCCCACTAACCTGCCTATTCCACACATAACTGACCTACATACTCGATGCGTCTGTAAGACGTACATAGCTTCCCGCAGTGTCCGTGGGACGTGCAAGAACGGCACGTCCACGTTGAAAGCAGGTTCGTTAGCCGTGCGGGCGCCGTCAATCAAGGCAATTGGTGCTCAATCGGCAATCAGCCGCCCGCGCGCCTAACGAGACCCCTCTAAAATACCAACTTCTTACCCATTCTTACTAACACTTTCGTTAACTAGCGTCTTTTGCAAAATGGCGTACTGGAACGCTGGTATTTGAGTTCTATATTGTAGGTGATACGTGGATATTTTTCCAGTGCTTTCCCTTGTGTGGTCTCTGTATTTGCGTAGATAATAACTGCTTATACCGCTGTTCTTAGCACCCGTAATAAGACCCTTCTAAAGTCTAACTCTTTCACCAATAAACATCCCTAAACATTTATTTTGCAAAGTGTGTAAATACTTGACGAAAAAATAAAAAAATAATATTTTTTAGAAAATTAGGTACAGTTTTATAGCTCATTCACTAAAAAATTTTTTTTTTCAGTTTTAAGGGATTCCCCTTAAAACTGTTACGATTCCACTAAAATAATTGCAAACGTCAGTGTATTTCTGTCGTGTTCTCGCGGCTATATTGATATATTTTGGCAGAGAGGAAGCTCGATACCAGGAATCGCATAGGCACACAGATTCAGTTTTTCCAGGAAAATTGAAATTAGCTGGAATTTTACATTGAACTAGCTTGTTTAATCAACCATCAACAGTATCTTTTTTTTAAACTGAGTTTCTTTTTCGCGTTTCGTTATTATCATTTTTCATGTATTGTTTGTGATCAATAAACACCTTTTCTTCTTCTTCTACTTTAGCCATAAACAATACTTCTGTTTGCTTGCCGAATCTCAACGCAATTTGTCATCGACAATCAGCAGTTTCCCGTATCTCGAAGGGGTCTCGTTAGTGGCGGAGGCGCCTGCATCACTAACAAGACCTTTATACGAACGCCTTGTCCATCCTTAGTGACAGTTAACATCTTTTATAATACTAACCAGTGAATTTTGATCTGTTTGGTACTTGACTACGTGAATTAAGTAAAATTCCAAGAGATGTAGGAAAAATAAGTTCGATTGCTTTGTTTATTTTTCCTTTTTACAGTCTATTTTTACTACAGCACATTACACATCTGTGTCGATACAATAATGATCTAACTGCGACCAATTAAAACCGTTACTATTTCAATTCAACACAGAACCACATCAACATTTCCTCGTCCCCATCATTATCAGTTCTACATTATATCCTCATTTAAACCCAAAGGGAACACAACATTTCACAGCGATAGCATCAGCGAATATATTTATTGCATCACGTCGAAATGTATATTTATTAAAACGCGTGTCCAGGGCGGGCGGGCCGTCCAATTTGGGCGCTCGTTAAGTCGCAAAAGACGCGCGGTTTAATTGCACCCGCTCGCCTCTAATGAGGCCCTGTATCCCGGACTCGAGCGCGTCTCTTGCTCAAATTGACATTGTACGTAAATTGATGTCGCCCAAGCCCGATACGCTATGCCAAACGATAATGTTGCCAGTGTTAATTAAAAATTGCGCTTCTATTAATTATGAACTCATTAAAGGTTTGCTCGACGAATGTGGGTGTCGGTAATTGGTGTGTTTCAAAGATTTGTGGCGTTGAATAGAGACAGCTGTATATTTTCGTTTCAAACTCACAAAGCAATAAAACGGCGACTGAAGTTTATTGTTGCGGACAAAGCTGATAGTTTTCGTGACATGTTTTTGTTTAAAAATCAGGCTCTATTTCTTCTGAGACACTAGGCTATATTTCTTTACCAATTTGGCTAGTAATTCCATACATGTTTCGGACTAAATGTAGTCCGAACAAGGTTAAGCCCAGTTCCTGGTATATCCCTTGCTTTGAGCCGGTACTTCTTGCAAGAGAGCCGCCCGAAGCCATGGCTGATCTGTTTAAAAGGCACAGACCGGATAGACGCGATTGGATTAGGCCATCGGCGCATGTCTCGATTAATTTCGTTTGTCTCTTTGTCCGTCCGCTCGTCCGGCGTCTCCGGTCCTCTAAATAGAACCTAAAGAGCGTCCAGCAAACGATCTTTGCCTATAATTCGATTACCGATAGATATTCATCTCGGCATTAAGGAAGTTGCATGTTGCTAGCAGAACTTGCGTCTTCCTCCATTGATACAGACAGATTTTCGTAATGTATTGAATCATTTTCAGTAATTTATTTATTTATTTTGTTAGGGAAAACAAATAATTGTACATTATATATAACATTTAAGATTACATTGGTAGTGGGTAAATGTACAATCCACAACGTTTTCACAGATTACCTAGGTTAATAATACAGTGAAGACACAATATTCACGTTACAAAAATACAAAGAAGAAGACAGTAAGAGAATAAATGTGGCCTACCCAAATGTCCTTTCTCTGGTATTGTTCGTCGAATCTTTGAGTTGAGCTGCACGATTTCTGACATATGCGTGCACTGACTGGACAGGTCCTCTCAATCTGTGTGGTTCTTTCCTCAAAGACCATCTCAGATATCGACCTACATGGTCTTCATATGATCTGACCAAGATAAGAGTTTGTTTCGGCCTTTCTTCTCAGACTAGTCAGATAGGAAACGCCGACCTCATCTAGTTATAAAATATGATTGACGTGTAAAAGTGTTTGTACAAAACTATTTACAAAAATAAAATCATTTATCACTTAAAGAGGCTGTACTTATTTTAAACTAAAACAAATACCTAGTACGAGATAACAAACAAAAAGAAAAGACACTAAACAACACGCAAATGTAGACTATTCACTAAATATTTCTTAAATTTTTGGCGATCTAAAGCGAAGATATCCAAATTCACAAAATGTTTATTGTAAATTTTAGCTAGTCTATGGAGAGGCGCCCGTTCACCCGCGTTAGTACGACAAGGTGTCGTGGCACAAAAAGCGGGTAAACGCATGCCTCCCGTCGAGTAACTGTTCTGGGCACTACATAAAATATATTATTTACTAGGTCTGAGCAGTTAACCTTGTTGTGCAACAGATCATGAAGCATCATGGTTTGAAGCAACAGACGCCTTGATTCCGAGGTTAGAAGGTTAAACTTTTCTAGGGAACGTATTTCATACACTCGTATGAAATACGTTCCCTGAGACATCTAAACTGCATTGATCTTAAGAATTTGCGCTGAACTTTTTCTACATATAGCAAGATCCATATCATGCAGGCGTAGGTACTCAATTTGTGGTCGGATCAAAGAATTAAAGACATGGCTGACAAGTGGCTGGTAGAAGTAATTCATTGCATAAATAATAATTATAACTGACAATGTTTTTATTTTTGGTGAAATTCAAATACCTACACTTAGCTATACTTAATTTCAATTTATTTATGTCACAATAGTCAGATAATCTATTTAAATCATGTTGTAGAAGATAACAATCATCAATCGTTACAATTTTGTAGTAAACTTGCTCTAATAATTTATTTGTTTTTCTTTAAACCTTAAAGCCCTCTATCTATTTTTCGTTTTTTAACGACGCCCAATAGAATTATAGGTCATCTATACTATCAAACTCAAGGGAAATGTTTATGAATTTAGGGAATGGAATCGTATTTTATGCAGTAGTCCAAGCTAGAAGCAAGCTTTCAGATTATTAGAAATGGGCCCTGATTTGTTGAAAAAGTAAAAGCTGTTGTAATTTGAGACTTAAATACTTAAAATAGAATTCAAATTACTTTCGCACTAGTTAGAACTTTAATCACTTTAATTAAACTAACTAAATTCCAATTACTGGACACATTAAACAACACTTCTCACTTCCGTGACCAAGGCACCGAGCAGCTTCATCAATTACGACAGCTTTTAGCCGTTAATTGGTGATCTAAATATATTCGTCCGTTTACAAGGCCGGTGGCAGTTAGGTCCGACAGTGGGTACATTAGTCAGGAGCAATTTAGTGGCTAGAACTGGCGACGTCGTGCAATGTGTTCCTAGGCACGATATTTGCTGATCTGTAAATCATGGAAGCAAACGTATGTAGGTATATAGTGACGTTTAACTGACATCTCGAAAGCCTTTGATTTTGGGGCTTCTGTTTGCAGATTAGTGTTGATTTTTGTACATTAATTGACTTATTGATTTGGTCTTTGCCTAGTGGTCTCACCGCCAGGTACGCGACGATGAAGCACGCTTGCTCAGACGTATCATATTCATTCGAAAATAAAAGACTTTCGTACTATACTTACCTATGAAGGGATCCAGAAGATGACCTAACAAGTTTATTTTAATAACTCTAACCATGAATTCAACACATGATTCTAGATCCCCGAGCGTAGAAATTTTTCGCAGATTATCAAAAAAGCAAAAATCGGCTGTGACGAATAATTTCAACGCAGGACGGTTCATTACCATGTACTAAATCCACGGTAACATGTTACGCGTCGATGTCCCTACTACCCTGTTTAATTTGTGGGGTGAAAAGTATTTCGTCAAATATCTTAACCAATTACCAACAGGTTGTTATTACGCCAATTGGTATAGGAAGGTCTGCTTTCTGAGGGGCCTTTCAGAGGTCCTATTTCCAGCAGAACTCGTAGGAGGACATAAAGATCTAGTCATTCGGAAGTATTCTCGTTAAGGCGAAACGCTAAGGAGAGCACGCGAAATTTATTACGCGTCTTCTAACTTTTTAATTAGCACACAACCTGATACTGAACTGCTAATTTCAAAAAAACTTAATGAATTTCGCGGGCTTCTTAGCGCATCCCCCTTAATTTGAGGAACAACTCCATTTGACTCGTCAGGGATTCTGAACCTTCTAGGAGTTGCATCTTCTTTATTTATCTTCTTTCTTCTTCTTACATAAAAAATAATGTTGCTTTTCGTGTCTGTCTGTGTGACCGCGTTGTTCTTAAACTACGCAACGGATTTTGATGTTGTTTTCAACATCATGTAGATAATTTATTCCAGAATGTTTATGTGTATAATACATTAATATTAAACATACATATAATAATGGAAATCTCGACGTTTTGTCAAGTCGTAAAAACCGCGCGAAGAAGGGGTGGGTCACTAGTCAATGAATAAAGGAATGTAGTTTATTCATGATGCTGTTTAGATATTCTTGCGTAGTAAGCAGTAGTCAATTGTTATCTATCATGGTGGGCCTACCACGTGGTTGGTACTCCTGTCACAAATGCATCGGGAATCATAATATGAATGATTCAATGTTTCAGAGAATCGAATGTTTCCATTCATGCGTAGTAGAGAAATGGAATGATAAATATTTGATCAAAGCAGGGCTGATATATGCCAATGGATATATATCATGACATATATCACGATATATATCAATTGATATTTATTGTAAAAACTGTTAATTTAGCAGATTTAAATTTTACCTTAGCAACACTTGACAAAAAACTACAGTTTGGATTACCTTTCCCGAATAGGCAAACTAATCATAAGTTTTGGGTATATAAATATACCTACCAAATAACGTGTAAGTATGATAAGCTTTTGATTGAAATTCAAACCTTATATATATGCATAGCATAGGGTTTATAGTAGGTTACGTTAATTTAAGGTATTCCCTAATACTACATTCTCATTATGTTTCTTTTTTATGTTTTGCAACTGTTCACTCATTATCATTTTTGACTTCGTTAGAAAAGCACATAATGTTTTTTGTGCTAAGACTCATTATTATTCATCAAAGGCCTTGTTACCTTGTGTTACCGTTATAATGAAAACATCAAATAATCAAACATAAACTTTTGTTCTTCAACTAAAACAGTATATAAAACCACTTACAGAATGAAAATCGCATCTTATTTGTATGCACGATATATATCAAATATCGAATATTTTGATATTTATTATAAATATCGGATCTTTACGAACCCTGGTTCAAAGTGAGAGTTAAATAAAATTGGGTTTCATTTTTAGGAAAATTGCTTTTTAATACAGTCTACTGGGAATGAGCGAGTTAAAAAAAAAAACTAATTTTCCTCATTTTACTTTTAGCAGAAATGTTACTTTGTCATAAGATCTACGTATTAACATTTTTAAGATGGTTAATTAATTAGGTATGCTGTTTTAATGAATAATACTATGCATGGAGGGACGCTGTTAGTTTTATAATCATTTGTAATGCGTACTCTTAGTTATTGGGCCGTGTTGATTTTCATGACATTATGTGGAAGAGAACAGCGTCAATAATGGTAGGTTGCACGGAAGTTTCAACAGCATCCTGAAAAGACATTGGCGCCGATTCCTTTGTTCACAAACTAACCTAAATTTAAGTTCAGTGCATCTTTTTCTTTCTATTTTATTATGAAAAGGACAGAAGATAAAATATTAGTTTAGTCCTGTCAAATTAAGATACTCCATAGACAGTTTAGACGTGATTAAAAACATGGCTACTAAAAATACGTCAATTTACGTCAGGCGCTGACTAATTTGACAGGACTAAACTAATATTTATCTTCTGTCCTTTTCTTAATGAAATAGAAAGAAAAAGATGCACTGAACTTTTTAGTTTAGTTATTGAACAAGGGAATCGGCGCCATTATTAGGCAAAGTGGACAGTCCCTGTACTGGATACGGAGGCATGTGCTAATGTGTGTCCACGTCATTTTTAGTTGTTTAAGTTTGTAAAAGTTTAAGTGGTCCAGCTCCAACCATTTGCTGCAACCTATAGACGCACACAGACATTTGCAATTTTTCGTTATCTGATTTAAAATATGTCATAGTGTCACTTTACTTCTTTAAGTATTTTTTTCTCTTATTTTTTTTTTGTATTTTGGTACCTTCTTTTTATATAACAAAATCAGCCTATAATGTTCCGACTGCTGGAACACAGGCCTCCTCTCTGTGAGAGGGAGTGGGCCGTAACCGTAATCCACCACGCGGGCGAAGCGCGGGTTGGTAGCTGTCACATGTCTTCGAATTTTTGGTTCTAGGACATGCCGGTTTCCTCACGATGTTTTCCTTCACCGTTATGAGAGCAGTGGTGGTGGTCTTTTTATATATTATAGGCCGACCGCTTAACTGAGACGTTGCCTGAGGCAGCTGCGCGGTACGGGAGGGGTGATAGTTGTCACAAGTTGACGAATCACTGAGCTCTCGCATCACGCCACTACACCCCTCCCGCACCGCGCTGCTACTTCAGGCAACGTCTCAATTATGCGGTTGGCCTGTAATGTAATTTGATATAATTTAATTGTGCTTTTGTGTCTGAATAAATGTTTTATCTATCTAAAAAATGCACGAAAAAGATACATTGAACACTTAAAATTTCAATGTTAAACTATAGCTAGGATAAACAGAGACTTCACAACGTTACACTAATGGATTTAAATTTAAATACATTAGCATACTCGATAAATAAGATTCATTGCATAACTCGTCTAACAGGTCGAATTAATTATTACAAAGAAATCATTAATATATCTTATGTATTGTTTCTCTCATTGGAATTTGAGTGGTATTTGTAACGGTTTATGAATGAAGCTATTGCGCTATTTCTGTAGAAATATGGGCAGAAGAATTGTTGGAATTACTATATTCATTTGTTTGAATTTGAATCTTAAAGTAGGTTCGAACTAAGTAGGTTCTGGCTTCGAAACAACTAGATTTTTGACTGGAATAATAATTGATACTTAATAAAATTATTGGAATTTTGAAATTTAACAGATTATAACTGTTAAGAGAGTATTAAAGCAACCCTCGATACGAAGCAAAAGCAAGCAAAATATTGCGACCATCAGACTTGCGTATGCACACCAAAAGAGACAAGTAAACAGGGTTGGCGGATATAGTTGAAGTTTAGTAAGAAACCGATGCATGTTTTCGAATTTGATAAATTAATGTTTGTTTTCTATAAATTAAATTTTATTTTATTCGAAAACATTCATCGGTTTCTTACTAAACTTCAACTATATCCGACGACCCTGGTTACTTATCTCCTTTGGTGACCGTATTGTCAGGGAAATAAATAGTTTGTCCAATGTATTATAGCCATTTCATGCAGTAGTCAAAGAATAACAGTTTTAATTTAAACATATGTACGGACTATTTAAGATTGTAGTCAATTTATAAACAACTATCTTCTGCTCGCGACTCGTCCGCGTGTAATCCTTGTTCCCCCGACCCACCTCATCATCGCATCGCATCGCCCGCCCGCGCTATTACTTCTTTTTTGCTTAGCGTTCTTTCTGACTTTTTCTTTTTGTTCGGCTATATTAAGTAGCCTATAGCCTTCCTCAATAATTGGGCTATCAAAAGCAAGAATACATTTTCAAATCCGAAGTATCTGGTTTCCGAATCCGGTAGTTCCAGAGATAAGTGAGTTCAAACTAACAAACTCTTCAGCTTTATTATTAGTATACAATATGTAACATACATGATTAACGTAAGACCTCATACACCCCAATTAGAGTATTGAGTGAAAAGCATAATACAATAACCAAAACTTATTTTTTTTAATACTAACTATTTTTATTAAGAAAATCGTTGATCATAGCATTACTTTATGCATTTAAAATTGAGTCTTATAGCCTTATAATCAGTGATAGGAATAGGTAGTGCCTATTTGCCTAAACTTCGAAGAACAGAGACAAGAAACGGAGACTTCCTTAACTTCCTTAGATAAAAGATTTAATTTTCTTTGGCTTAATCGGCGGTCAGTATGGCAAAATACATAATTTTAGAAAAAAATACCTATATTATAAGTTACTGAAATTGTTTCAGTAGTCAATTATGAAGCAACTACTTTCAGGTCTTGCGTTTATTCTGTAACACCTTGTAAAGATAGATTAATTTCCAAATGTGGCCACCTCTCAGTAACCCTTCGGGGAATACATCCTGCGTTGGAGTCAGTTTCCCGGACTACAACGCAGTCGGAAACAGCGATCCCAAATAAAGTTTATTAGAATCGATTGCAACGTTTGTGAGAGTACAGGTTATCTGCCAATCCCATTAGACCTGACACGTCCAGTTACAATTTACCAGCACATAATAAATATAAGCATACGCAGCCTAGATTAACACAGAAAGCAATTTGTGAACGCCAAATAACGGCAGAACCTAACATAGGACATGTATACATGTACACACTCAATATACTACCGATATTTGTCGTCATCAATTTACCGTCGTTGAGCGTCATCGGACGTGTTTGCAAAGCGACGTCGTGCGGACGTATACGTCCACAAGTCGTGTACCACGGAAAGCCACGAGAAATTCACTAGATGGACCAATCTTGTACATGTTCCTCCATGTCTGTTACATTAAATTGATACTGTGTTTGGCTTCTTAATTGGACAGTCTTAGCTTACAAGTTATAGTAACGTTTGCACACGGTTTTGTGAGTATTTGTTACAAGATAACATTGTAAGCGATTGAGAATATCGCTTTGGGAAGTGAACAATAACAACAACATACTTACACGTAAAATATTTCCGTGATGTTTGACGATTCGGCAAGAAAGTCATAGCCTAAATCGAACGAAAGCAACATAAAAATTGGAGAAGGTTAAGATGAAAGATTTTTCGGAAACTTTTAACTTTTTTCTATTCGAAAGTTTCACTCTACATTTTTTTTAGCCTATGCTGTGACCTCTGCTGGACAAAGACGTCTCCTTTCTCTTCCATACCTCCCAGACTTGTGCGATATCTAGCCATGTTGGCCCTGTAAACCTTATCAGATCGTCACAACATATTCGCCGCAGTCTAAATTTATACATAAAAAAAAACATCACAAACATTATGACACACATAAATTGAAACAGCCCCACCAAGTAACAATAGTACTTATTTGAAAAATTAAACAAACCAAAAGTTCATAAAAGAAAAAACATTTTTTTTAAAGTTGATCCAAAACTTAGTACCGTGATCAATCTCGAAATGGATATTCTATTCTAAGTCTAAACACGGATCACATCTTTAATTAACAGCTATCTCCATCTGCTTCTGAACTAACGGAATAGGTATTGGGAACACCTGCAATACCTATTCCAGCATCCATTTCCAATCTTCTCCGAATCCATTGCCTTTGAGGTAAACTGCACTTAATTAATACGTTACAAGCTCCATCGAATGAATCGTCATGTCATACAATGTGACAAACGGACAGGGTAGAGAAATCATAATAATATTAAAACAACCCCCTTTTTTGAGATAACCGTAGTCTGCAAAACATAAAACAGTTTCGTAAATAGTCTACAGATACCTTAGATTTTGAGGCAACGAAAATATATTTTTTTAAAGTATTTTACCTACAGTCACGAGCAAAAGTATGTATACACTTGGCTTTGTTCAAAAGCGATTTACTCCTTTATTTTTTAACTAGCTTCTGCTCGCGGCTTCGCCCGCGTGGATGTCGGAAATTATCCCACGGGAACGTGCTACTTAACAGGATAAAATGTATGTGCTTCCCCAGGATGCCATCCATCTCGCGGGCCCTTTGTGGCTAATTACAATAGAAAACCAATTGTGTCTCATTAGTGGTGATTAAGAGGGTACCTATAAACTCAACAACAGAAAATAAAATACCTACCTACCTAAATAAACCTATTTCTGATGATAACTAATCTAAACTCAATAAATAAGCAAAATCCCTAAAAACTAATATCTATACGAATGACTAATCCTACCTAACAGTATTATAAAATAACCTACGGTCACGACGTACACTATCAAATATACTACCTATACTTTAAAATTAGAATCTATACCTACGACTTATAAAATTAAACCTAAATAACTCTAAAAACTAAAAGGAATAAAAAGGTCGCACAGATAATACTGCGGGTGACGTAACCTACGACAAACTTATTATTTGCGGTTGGTACAGTAATCGGTCTAGGGATCGAACCGCAAAATTAAGTTTGTTTTTTATTGTATATACTTTTCCGGGATAAAAAGTACCCAGTGTGGTGCCCAGGATATTAAAGAATAATTATACCAAGTTTCATCGTAATCGAACCGGTAGTTTTTGCGTGATGCCTGAACAAACAGACAGACAGACAGACAGACCGACAGACAGACAGACAGACAAAAATTTTTGTAATCACATTTTTGGGTTCGGTGTCGGTCTAGTAACACCCCCTGCCATTTATTTTTTTGATATTTTCAATGTACAGAATTTTCACTTCTACAGATTTATTATAAGTATATAGATGTGTAACTCGCAACAGAGTACCCGGAAACGCTCCAATTTTTATTTTTCACATGTTTGTGCTTCGTTTAAAATGATTGTTAAGCCTCCATAACCTATGGGTTCGTAAATGCTATGATCGTAATCATAGCATTTACGAACCCATAGGTTCATGTAATGTGTCGTGTTTTAACGTTGCATTCATTATTTCACGAAAAAATCGCAATTGAAAGTTGCCAAGTGTTGACATTTTGGTGCTCGTGACTGTATCTATTTGATGTAAAAGTAATTTTTCGAAAGCAACTTGGAGTGTAAAAGGCTCATCCCCTATTACATGGGACTTAAACATAACTGGTGACTTAAACTTGGACGAAACATAACTCGCATCGTCTCCGAAGGGTGTAAAGGTGTACCTGACACCTTTACACCCTTCGGAGACGATGCGAGATGTTATTTTGTGTTTTGGAGTGATGGTCAAATGATGGATTTAATTTTGTATGCAGCACTGTAGCAGGCTATATAGTCAAATTATATTGTTTAGTAGCCAGGTAAACCACCAAATATAACAACTTAAAGACGCCAAGCACTGTAGGAAGACTCCCACTTGAAACTTCAAAAATATCCCATTGACATGAAGTAAGCGATAAAGTTGTATCCGCCAATCAGCCCATGCCAAGGAGTAGATCTAAATGGGTCATGCGTAGGCGCCTGTACAATGAGCGAATGAGTGAATGAGTGCATAGTGTCAACTTGTTACGCGCACGCGTTCTATGCAATCATTCAATTTTTCAATCATTTACGTACTGGCCACTTACAGCCAATCGGTAGTGCATGTTGGGTTGAGTGCGTTCTCGTTAGATTGCCAGTTCAAAAAGCGAACTGTTATTGACTACATAAAATAATAGGTAGGTGAAAAAAAAAGATAATTTTCAAATTCTTTCATAGAAAATGAAACATAGTTTTGTCACCATTAAGTAAAAATAGTGCAAAATTAAAATATTTGTAACTTGCAAGCACACTGTCTTTGTGTCACGAATGGTAGGGTTACTATACTACGCACGGTACTACGCCGCTACGCCGATTGCTACGCGTCATTTTTGACAGAGCTACGCGACTTTTTTTCGATGCTCTCTTTTCTTTCTATTTTGGTTAGACATTTGGTTTTGTTTGATTGGAAATAGGGTGCGCCATAATGATAGGCAAGTTTTTCAATTTTTTTTTTATTATTTCTTGTTTATCTTATTTGACTGACCCTTATTTCATAGTGTATTATAAAAACAACAGAAAGTAAATTTACAATAATTGTCCGCAAGTTTTTCAATTTTTTTTTTATTATTTCTACTTTATCTTATTTGACTGACCCTTATTTCATAGTGTATTATAAAAACAACAGAAAGTAAATTTACAATAATTGTCCGCTAACAATTTGTAACTCACCACTATCCAGAACACAATTAAATTTTTCAATTTAATAGTTGTAACAATGCCAAACAGCATTGCTACTGTACAGACGCCCGCAGATCAAGCTACCCGAAACTGTTAAAATTTCCCAATCAACCTTGAACCTTAATGCTTTAGCGATATAGTTGAAAATCTATTAAAGAAATGTGACAGATTGTAGTAGCTTGATGTGCTGGCGTCTGTACATTGAATGTATGACTACGTGGCTGCTACTGCAAATAATTTACTGTGACATAAACATGTATCGCAGTTAATGTAAGTCTTGTAGATCTTTTAATCCAAGCCTCGGCCTTAATCTCTCACGTCTTACGACATATAAACCATAATATGATTGACAGATTGGTATCAGTTCGACATGTTCTGGGTTTCAGTTCGACTGTGTATCTGTAAAACCTACCACCTAAA
The DNA here is from genome assembly GCA_951799955.1 of Apamea anceps. Lineage (NCBI taxonomy): Eukaryota > Metazoa > Arthropoda > Insecta > Lepidoptera > Noctuidae > Apamea > Apamea anceps. The sequence goes on along the minus strand of OX637505.1, from coordinate 7,609,072 downwards.
TTCGCATGTGGAAGCAATAAATATATTGAGTATATATGTTCTTCTGAAAGGTCAGATGGGTAGTGCTCGCAACCGAGGTGCGTGTATGACCAGATGACCAGATCTATGAACGTAAACGAAGCAAAAGGAGTATGGTAAGGATTCTGTAATTTCTCCCAACCCTATAGAAACAAGTGTAAATTTATGTATGTAAGTAGTAGGTAAACTAACTTCATCATTGCACAAACTGAGAAAGATATTTCATAAAATAACTATGCTTGGTTCAATGGTGTCCGGCCGCAAGAAGGTATGCTGTTGTCAAGTCCAGTTCAAATTATAATGTTATACCCACAGATTCCTAATTCAATGGCTTATTCATACCACTCCGATACCGTAAAAGGAATTCAATTCAATTGGCAATTGAATTAGTAAACCAGCTGTAGTGATCACCATGCTTTTGAATTAATTCAATATTTTTGATCGTTGGTTGCTATTATTGTTTGAGGATGCAATATGGAATGCACAGTCGTCATAATAGGCATTAACTCATTAAGTACAGTGAGTGTCGCAGTGATAGCACGGGGCGGTCCACAGCGGGGGTGCGGGGGTGTGAGGTGGGGGGTGGCTCGATGTGATGTTAATTAATAACGTCTGTCTCACGAGCGCTAACGACGCCGTCACGACTACATTATTTAGCCACCTGATTAGTTCGCAGGAAGCACCTCGCCCGCAGCTCTAATTAGCGAACGACTCCCCAACAAGACTCGGTTAAATTTGATTTGTTACTGCACTATCACTAATTGGAAGTAGTTTGTAATTGATGATCCCAACATTGAAGCTCTACGTGTCCCGCCTAGCCACGACCGATGTCCTCGTAAATACCCAACGTTTACCTTCACAAACGATCGACTAATGAAATATTAACATCAACTGTACGCTCGATATCGCCCAATGTTGTCATGTCAACAGAACCGGACCAGTTTTATTCTATTCTATTATTAAAGCGTTTAATTTAGGGCAACAGTTTTACACACAAAACGATCAAAACGCAATCTCTCTGGCCGAATAGGAAACCTATTCGAAATTGATATGGGTGGAGCGCACGGGCGCAATGCCGCGTCGCGCCTATGCAGCCTCGTAAACGATACCCGCCCGATTGAAAAAGGCTTATTGCGTGTCAGCCAGGCCACTGTACCTTGTACTCTACTGCACCGACATGAAGCCCATATTGTGCGGAGCGCGCGCGACGAACGCGACGTGTTACATAGACGGACGAATTTCGTTAATAAATAAACGCAGTGCCCGGCGTCCGGCTGGCCGTCAAAAAATAGTAAAAAATGTTCCCGGTGAAAATTTGGCGCAAGTATGACAGCGGAAGCCGGCGTGACGTACACAGATCATTATTCGATAGCCACCGCTGTCAAAGGAATTTTTAATAATGTTTACTGCCCGAGATTCGGTTAGCCCGGACTCCCACTTGTTACGATTGCCGCTCTGACAGTTCATATTCAGTGAAAAGATATTGTTGTGACTCGTCGATAGAGATTTTTATTGTCAGTTGTCAAAGCTTTTCACGTATTCCGTTTGTTTTGCGGAACACATCCGCGCGGCAAGGAAACTAACCAATTACGTTTATCGTCGGAAATAAATTAAGTTATCGTTACATAAATTTTAATTAAATTATATACCGAGAATAAGCGAGACCTTGTGATGACGATCAAATCGTATCAATTAAGGGGAAGCACTCAGTAAACTCGCGCGGAGTGTCGGTAGCGACGTTAGCTAGTTATAGGTCCCGCTTCTGATCTTAATTAACCTCATATGTTAACCTCGCCATAACTATGAGACGCGTGCTCTCTGCACTACTAACTTACTACGACTTACTTATTAATAACAGGAGGTATGCTCGCACCGATATGTAAATTTATGCTTAACTTTATTGAAGATGCCTTAATTATGTGCCGTAGCGGCTGTAATTTAATAGTAAAGCGCTTAACTTTACCACTGTTATCTCCTAGCTAATAGATGACATTTTACATCATGCTCTAAATTCCTTTTGTAACTATAGTCTTATAATTACAAATATTGCGTAATCATTAACTAATTCAGAAAAATTAAAAGTTTAACGACGTAATTTGTATTTCTGTCGTAATTTTATTACGATTCTCGTCTGGGTTATAAAATTGTATGATCAATTTTACTAGTGAACTCTATTCATGTTTATGTTTTGCAACGATTCTAGGTTATGATCAGCGAATGTACCTACTGCTACATAAAACTGTATTTTTCCACGGTTCGTGGTAAAACCGGACGACAGGCAACGTAGCCATTGCCCTTGTGGAAATAAAGTTGTTCGTGTCACGTATTTAATTGTTCATAAACCACGTCGCCTATGAAGCTACTGGTCCGTAGCGCAAGCGATGCGTCGGTCACTAACGCGTCTATTTCCAAACTTTCTAATACCTAGTTCATCAACAAATTCATTATGTCGTAAACCGGCGTGCGCGAGACCGAAATATCGCGGGACTCGTAAAACCGCTCGTAAAGACGTTTGTTTACTAATTCGAGTGGGGCAGGTGGGGCGCGCCGCTGCACGCGAGGGATGCTGCTCATAATAATAGTGCGCCACTAACGCGGTACAAATAAAATACGTATAAAGGGACGAAACGAAGACGTCTGACGCGACTCGCGTCACAGTGATAGTGTAAAGTCGGCTCGTTAATAAGTAGCGGGCGAAGTCGTCGCGAGCCTCCAAATTGCCTCCTCCGCAGGTCGCAACTTTTAATGAGGCGAAATTCCCGTCGATTCGCCGTCTACGTCGCCTTAACGCAACCTGTTCGTTAGCGCAAAAACGGGCCACGCTAACACGCGATTAGAATACACCCCCGCCGCCCGGGGCACACCGGACGCAAACACTAGCTGTTAAAACATAATTAAATAAAATTACTATTATAATTAAAAACACCTGCACTTTGTAGAGGTCGTTGTTGCTACTTTGCCGTTGTTCGGGGGTTAAACGGCTCGTAACGGGCAGATTAAGGTGATCCGTATTTATCCTCTAATTAGAAATTAATTATTAGTGGCGGCTAAGTGCTTAATTATAAGATTAGTGTGGGTATAAAATAAAAGATACTATCATTCATTAGACAATAAATGTTAAATTACCACGAGGCATGCCCACATAAAATCGCCTAGGGATGCTCGTCGCCTACGCAGTGCATCGGAATAGAGTAATTTAAAACTAATTTTGCCTTCCCTCCGGACCTCGATTGCGAGTAGACGTATCCGAGCTCACGTTTGTTTATTTCATAATAGTAAATTATAATTATTTAAACTCATAAAATCGGTGCAAATAATAGGAGTGCATAAGAGACCAAGAGTACGAGCTATACTGTTACCACGCCCGCTTGGACGTTCGTGTGCGCCTCCTGTTGCCGTGTGTGAGTACCTGCTGCATCTGGGTGCGAGCGAAAACGAACGATCTACCCGCTTCGCTCGGCCGTTCTCACACTAGCCAAACTGCCCACGGCAGGCTGACCGAACCAACAACACCAACTCATGCGGTCCTTGTACTGCTGATTTAACTTTGGAACCCTAGACAGTGCTTCGTGGAGAGAACTTCATTGTCGCTCGCGCCAATGCATGATTTTCAACATTAAAATAATATTTTATAACAACCACTACAGACTATGCGTTCCTGGTACTAGCAACAGTGAATCTGGAGTTTTATAGTACAGAAAGAAAACCATTCTGCCATCTGGCCGCAGTTTATGGAACTATTAGACAAGATTGACTCCAGCTGTCAATACCTGAATTCTCGCGCCACCGTTACACCTCTACAAGCTTATGCGACACTGGTACCACATTTCATAAGTTTTAAATACATTAATTGGGAAGTTATTCAATGATTGATTGTTTTCGATTATATTAACTACGACGCACTGTGATCTTCTGGTGCAAAAGGACAGATTATTACAGCCTAAAACTTGAAAATCATTCTATTTCGTGCCACCACCTAAACTACTACAAGTTTATGCGATCCTGGTATCTCAATCTGTATGTCACAATACTTCCGGTGACATCATTACTCTGCCGGGAACTGTGTTGATAAGTTCTTCTATGAGCTGTGCTCTCCTGGTACCTGAAGACAGTTAAAACAACCTAAAATTGGAAACCTATTTGAACTTCGCACCACCAACAATCCACTTACAAGTCCTACGGAGACATCATTCACTCAGCCGTGATTTTGCAGGTGTTGTCAAGTTAATTTTCTACTACGAACCTATTTCCCCCTAGTACTCGTGGACAGCGTATTGCAACCACAGATTTTATAATCGTAAAAGTAACTAAGTTATACAGTACAGTGACCGTACCGTATTTACTCCTACCTCTCTGTGGTCTCCTGGTACTAGCAAATATGAATAAATCCTTGTCCGAATCGAATTTGAACGACCAATCAATAAGTGAACCAAATGTGACCCCACCAAACTTTGTCTTTGGTCGTGCTAAAAAGAGGAAAGAACAGGATAGTCCTGCTGACTTAAGGCTGTCTACCCCCAGCACTGGTTTGAATGATTTTTACGCATTCAAGGAAGAAATGCGGGGTATGTTTGCCTCCTTACTTGCCGCCCAGCGACAAGAATTTAATAATATAAACCCCACGTTGAAGAAAATTCAAGAAACCAATGCCAAGATTGAAACTTCTATTGAATACTTGCAAAATGAGAACGCAGAATTGAAAAAGAAGATTGAGAATTTAGAACATCAGAAAAAAGAAGATGTGAAATATATCGTCACCCTTGAAGATAAAATTGAAAACATGCAAAAAACCTACAGAAAAGCCAACATTGAAATTAAAAATGTACCAAAATTAGAAAAGGAGACACAAGATGACCTGATTAAATATGCTACCAGCCTATCCACCACCGTTGGTGCAAGCATAACGAAATTGGACATCAAAGACATTTACAGAGTTCGAGTGAAAAAAGGGACTGTCTCTAATGCACCTATCGTTGTGGAATTGACTTCAACCTTACTAAAGTCCGATATATTGCAGAAATGTAAGGCCTTTAACACAAAGAACAAAGCAAAACTTCGCGCAAAACACCTGGGATTCGTTGTTAACGAAGAGACCGCTGTCTTCGTCTCTGAGCAATTGACACCCAAGGCCTCACGATTATATTTCCTTGCGCGGGATCTTATAAAATCCACTGCTTTTACCTTCTGTTGGACGGCCTACGGAAATGTCTACGTTAAAAAGGATGTGAACTCTCCAAAAATAACTATCACAAATGAAGCTCAAGTCAAACAGCTTTTCAACACTGTATGACTAGATTTATTTATAGACTGTAGTAATATTAGTGCCCATGTTTTTTGTTTCTTAATACTGGTATCTCTATTTCATGTATTGTGTAATATTGTAAACAATTCTACCATAAGTACACTCACCACGCTTTCCAGTACATTCATAACCACTCGTATACACTTCCTCCCATTCACATACACAACATACACTTTTAACACTCATTATAAATACACTTTAGCCCTAAACAAAACTAAGTCTACTTTTCACTTTAAGCGCTCTTATTTACTTTTGCTGCAGGTGACCACTCCCTCGCTAAATGAAACTCAGTCTGGATCCCTAAAAATAAATGACAGATAACCTCAGAAACTTAAATGAATTGGACGACATCGTGGTTGCAACGTCGGTAACATGTGACTTAGTGGATTTAAACAAACATATAAAATATAATAATAATGATCTAACATTAATCCAACAAAATATAAGAAGTATCTATTGCAACTTTGATAACTTTGAAGCCACACTTTCGGATCTTAATTCAGAAATTGACGTTATAATACTTACCGAATGTCGCCTCAACACAAACAAACCCGTCCCCCCTTTAATAAACTATATTCATTACACTACTACGTACAATTGTAATCAAAATGATGGAGTGGTTATTTACGCTAAAGCGAAGCTAAATCCAGTTTTTATTGAACATAACCTGGATAACGCGTCCTGCATACAATTAAATATTTGTGGGAGTACTATACTGGGAATATACCGGTCACCATCACATCATAATGCGTCTAATTTTATTACCTCACTTAATACTTTACTAGACACGATAAAATGCAATCGGAATATTATAATTTCAGGTGATATAAATATTAACCTATCTATAAAACAGAATGAATCATCTTACGAATGTAGTAATCGGGCCTCTTACCTTAACATGCTGTCCTCGCACGGTCTTCTACCAGGACACATAATTCCTACGCGAGAAAATAGCTGTCTTGACCATTTCATTTTAAAGATTGACAAAACCAAGCTATCGGCGAGTATTGCAGTTTTGAACACTACTATAACTGATCACGCCACGGTCTTCTTGAGCATATCTAAAATAAAAACTAACTACCGTTCTCCAACTATCAAGACCTTCATTGACTTTGAAGCGGCTGCAGAAAAGCTAATAAACAAAAACCTATCCAACTTATTATTTAGCGATGACCCTAACTTTGTAATCGAACATTTAATTAATAAACTTAAATCATCCCTGGATGATAGTGTTAAGGTAAAGAGGATCTCCAGCAAACAACGCATTATTAAGCCCTGGATCACCAGTGGTCTATTACGCTGTATCAGGAACAGAAACAGAATGCAGCTAAAATCAAGGTCCGATCCGTTTAATGTAATATTAAAAATAACATTTACTAGATACCGTAATTATTGTAACAAATTAATTAAAAAATTGAAACGTAAATATGAATCTGAACTACTAAAAATTAATATCAAAAACTCTAAAGCCCTATGGAAATCTATCAAGCAAATAGCGCATCTTAACACATCTAAAATTGGAAGCTGTGAATTACTCAATACTCGAAGTTCTCCTATAGCGTCGGTAAATTGTGTTAATAGTTTTTTCGCATGTGTCGGCAAGCGGCTCGCGGAGAGCATCCTCAGTGGATCCACGCAGCCAGCTGGAGATCTAATACCTACTCCAAAAACACAACCATCTTCTTTCGTACTTCTGGAGACTGACCCAATGGAAGTTGACAGTGTTATATCTAACCTGAAAACTGACAGTGCTCCCGGCTGGGACGGTATCCAGACTAAGTTCATAAAAATGGTTAAACCGCTCGTTGCTCCCATTATTAGCCATCTTGCTAACCTCTGCTTCAGAAAAGGTATATTCCCGATCTTACTTAAAAAATCTATTGTTACACCAGTCTACAAGGGTGGTGATAAAAGAGATATCAATAATTATCGACCTATCTCAGTATTGTCAGTTATCTCTAAAGTTATTGAAAGGCTAATCAACTCACGCCTAATTACTTATCTCGAAAAATTTAATATTCTATCCAGTTCACAATTCGGATTCAGAAAAGCAAAATCTACAGAAGATGCCATCTCAGGATTGACCTCCTTGGTAACTCAGTGTCTAGACCGTGGAGAAAAGTGTCTGACAGTCTTCTTAGATCTAAAAAAGGCATTCGACACTGTTTCTGTCCCCATTCTTGTGAAAAAGATGGAGTATATGGGCATTAGGGGAATGCCACTAAATATCTTAACTGATTACCTAAAAGACCGTATACAGTGCGTAAAAATTGATAGTTTCACCAGTTCTGACACTAAAATTGAGTACGGCGTGCCCCAGGGAAGCGTCTTAGGCCCCACATTATTCTTGATATACCTTAACGAACTAACTAATCTCGAAATTGAGAGAGGGCAAGTATTCTCATATGCGGATGATACTGCCATTGTATTTCATGGTGCTTGCTGGAACTCCGTTTTTGAAGCTGCTGAGCATGGTCTCCATAGGGTTGCAAACTGGCTCAAGTCTGCTATTCTTACCCTAAATATCGCCAAGACTAACTACATTTGCTTTGCTATAAATAAGCGTACACTTCCCCCCCCAAACTTGGTATTGAGGATTCATACTTGTGACTTCACTTATACTACGCAATGTGGGTGCGAAGAGATTGGATGTGTTAAATCCACTAAATACCTTGGAGTAATCCTGGACCACCGACTTTCCTGGCACCCTCAAATTGAAGCCATAAATGATAGGATCCGTAAACTCATATGGGTCTTTAAAAAGTTGAGACATGTCACCTCTCAAGACCTCCTAAAGCGTACTTATATTGCATTGGCACAAACAGTTATGTGTTATTGTATTTCCATCTGGGGTGGCGCCACTAAAATTAAATTCCTTGAAGCAGAAAGAGCCCAGAGATGCTTGATAAAAACAATGTTCTTTAAGCCATTTAGATTTCCTACTGACGAACTATACCTAAATCATAAAATATTGTCACTTCGAAAACTTTATATCATCAACACAGTACTTAAACTACATAAAGCATTACCCTACGTTTATATAGCTCAAACAGGGAGAAGAAAATGTAATGTGACCACTGCTCCTCGCTGTAGAACTCTTTTTGCCAGGCGTCAATTTCAAGCCCACTCTGCCTATCTATATAATAAGCTTCACAACAAATACACAATATACAACCTTCAATTCCATGAATGTAAAAAAACAATCGTTCGCGAGCTCGAGCGGCTTGGGTACTGTGATATAGAGAACTTATTATTTAAATTCGAACTCTAGACAATATTCGTGACTTCTAGTGGTACTTCCCGATCCCAAGATATTACATCGTAGGGCTAGAAGTCTCCTAATCAGGAGTCAAATTCACACAGCCTATATGAGAAATAGTATGTTCTAACTATCATAAAGACACACACACACCCTCTCACACACACACGAACACACCCCCACACACTCACCACACACACACAAACACCACACTCGCATGCACACACACACAAAGAGAAACCATACCAGTAACCTTAACTACTAACTACTTGTTTGTAATTACTTAAAATAGTTTAGTTATCTAGTTGCCTAAAAATATGTTGATCCGAGGGATGAGCAGAACCACCCGACACAAGCATTACTACATGCTTCCTGGGAGGTTCTAGCCACAGAATAAATACTATGTACAAGAAAGTTACAGAAATAAACTATTTTTTTTTTTTTTTAATTTATCTTTTTTTATTACATTCTCTCTTCTTCAAACTTTGTATCTAATATAAAACTTTTCTACTTTACACAATTAGGTATTACAAAAATTATGCGTAAAAAAGGCACGTTTCAGATAATCGGAAAAACAATCCCAACTGCACACATTTCATTTCGACATCGAAAGCCCGCGGTGTGCCCAAATCCTAAGCCGAAAAGATGGTCCCTCATTTGTGGCGGGCTTTCTCTGTTGTTGTCACATTAGCGAATAACTGCGGCCAACTTTGTCGATACGTTAATGATGTCGGCGAGACGTCTATTACGGGGAAAAAACGTCCCTTTTGTGCCGCATCCGAAACGCGGCTCGCGAGTGCCGCGTCCCGTCTCTTACAACACCGTTTTATAACGATATTGACATTAGTGAAAAGGAACCTTAATTTTATCTGACAAGACTTTTTAAATTATTTTAAGACCTTGAATAATATCGCTCATTCTCTTTGGTTTTGTCCCTGTGACGTGCACATTGTTCATTATTTAATTGGAACATATTTCTTATTTTAATTGGTGAACGGCGTGTCCTATATCAAAGGATGGCTTGGTTTACTCCATCAGGATTCCACGAGACAGTAATTATTTCTTGACAACTAATGACCACCTTCAGTTTCATACCTTACTAGCTCTTACTCTCGGCTTTGCCTTTTTTTATTCACGGCTGCTAAAACCGTCTCACGTCGCCAAACTTTCACGCCGAGCCGTTTTTTAACTTTATTTTGGTGTCACAGGTTTCGATTGCATCGAATCTTAAATTACTAGTAAAATCCATTGGGACTAGGAGCTAATATAATAGTCGGGTTTCATCCTTTTCCTATATTCAGAATTATGTTAAAATTATCAAATCATAAGCTAGAACAGAAAACAGTAGCAAAATCAATTGCAATCAGTCAAGCGATTGCAATTGATTTTGCTACTGTTTAATTTTGTTGTATTTTTAGCTGCAGCAGTTCTCAAGAACACCCCAAAATACATAGAATTTATTATTAAAAATCAAAATATTTGATATCACATAAACCTACATGTGCATGTCATTATCTTAATAAAGCCAAAGCTTAATAATGTTGTAAGTAATTAATTAATGACACAGCATACTTTATAGTAGCCAGTAGGTAGTTTCTTTCAGAAAATGTAAATCAAAGTACTTGTGTATAAATGATTTGAATAATTCTATGTTTTGTAATGAATTCTGAAGCGGGTAGTTAGCATAAACACTAATAGAGAGATGTTTAAGTGAATAGGTGTAAAATACTATGTAAGAATCCTATAAATGCTGTTTATAATGGTATTCACAGTTAATTTATGAGATGTTTAGTGGAAGGGGGAAAGTGAAAAAAGACATGATATAGCTATGCTTAGGGTTCGTATAATGAATATGTAAAATGCACATTGCACATCTTTGCTGGCTGATAAATTAGTCTTATGGGTCTTTTTTCTAAAAGTTTGCCACCAGCTTCAAGGATATGTATGCTATTATTGACCATAGCAAATAGTTTCTTTTATTTTAGCAAACAGTAGATGCTAGTTGTTTGTTATCCGTATTTTTTTTTAATTCATGTGTTTAAAATGCATATTTTTAAACTTGTCAATTGTTTTTGATATGTCTAGGCCATATCTTTTGAATGAATGCAATTATATCATAAATTGCATCTTAATTAAACACATCAAGATTAATTCACTAACCCATTCCCACAAAGTTTACCAACTAATATATTTGTACCAGACCACTGACGATAATGGCAGTTGTAATTTTGTAAAACAATTGAAGGTCAAGTATATTACCCACAAAACAAATAACAATTAACTTTAAACAGAACACAATAAGGTCCACATTCATTATTTAGATAGAAAAACAAGGAGCTTGAGCTCATGTTTATTCATAAGCCCAGATTGTTTGGTTATAATCTACAACAGGATCTACTTAGCGGCAAGAAACTCATTTTTCAACTTCATAAATTATCGGCCGATATCCGAGGCTATTTCCCACCGACGTTACCTACCGTAATGAGGTTGTAAACAACACTGTCTAATTAAACTCCTTAATCGCAAAACTCAAACGGTAACCGCTTTTAAAACAAAACCTCGCAATTTTCAGAGCGACCACCGCGTAAATAGCCTTCGTTATATCGGAGCGGCGATCGCGGCTCATTACCTTCGCCCCCACTCCCTAATTAGACACCCTTCCTTCGAACAGCCCCCGCTCCACCAACCTGCACCCCCTTTCTCTGTCCGGATTGTTTTCTAATAATTCCTTTATTTTCGTGCAGGTTAAACTTCTAATTACCCTTTTACGTTACAAATTGTTTGCGATGGCGAATCAAGATCGAGTGAAATATGAAGTACGTGCGTTCATAATGTTTTGAGGGAAACGAACTTACCTACCTACCTTACTTACCTTTGTTTACCGCCTTCATTTTGCTCAAGATTGTTTAATTCCAAATCATCGTTGCACCAGGATATACCTTTTTGTCTTCAACCTTTTTGTTGGGTGCTTATTTAATTAACTTTTCTTTTTATGAGAGAATAAAAACCATAACTTAATCATTACGTCTTCATTGTCTCTAAACTTTTTTATTATATTATATGTACTCTTCATTACATTGAGTGGCACAGGTGTGAGGGAAAAAATAAATAACCGTATATTCGTTTGGATTCATAACCGAAAAATGATTTAATAGGACTCCAATTAATCGATTCGCTACGGAAGAAATTCAAATTGGCTCTCATTTCCTGCGGCCACCGCGAGAGGGCGCACGCACGGAGCACCTGTGCGCTGCATCCGGCCGGGCCAATTACTGGGCCTTTTGCCCTAAATAAAGCTCCCTAACGACCGTTACTGGACACCGGTTAAAATTTGCGTCGAGATTCATTAATATCGCATGTAAATTGTGAATGTCATGTGTTGCGTGTAATGTGAACGCGCAACTTAATTATCGCTCTAACTTAGCTCATATTTTGACACAGTTTATGTAGTATGCCAAACTACATCGTTGGCTGTGATTTAGTCGTAAGCGACCACATCATACGAGTATATAAGAATAAATAGGTATACGTTTGTTTTCGACTACTCTCGTATCCTTAGTAAAATTCGAAGTTTTCAGTAGACTTCTTTTCCAGTTTCAGGTCCTTCTTGTTGTCGAGCTTATTAAAGTATTAGTCAACGTAAGTCATTAGCTTATGGTAAATTGACAGTATTATGTCTGAAACGTTTGGTAGTCTTAAGAAAACACATTGTACATAGATATGGTGTGCATGTATTTGGAAAAAACAGTAGTTGACCCAGTATGATACCTTGGGGAACACCGACTATGACCGATCGTATTTTATACGGATTTTGTACAGTGGTAAAAATGTAAGATCTCTAAGTGTCTTTTTTCCTATGTGGGTAGGCTTGACATATATACGTAATTTTAGCTCTCATATTTAATATTTATTTTAAAATAGTTAATAGTTTCTTTTTTACTTTATTTATGTGCTAATTAACCAATAAACCCACCTTCGCTTAGTATTTCCTTTCACTTTACAATTCCACATCCATATCAAGTGAAATACTCCATCAAGCCATGGACAGCAAGCTTGTGCACAGTATGGAAGAACTGGAGAAGCTGTTTAGCTCTCGCATGCGCGAGTACGAAGATAAGCTGCTGAGAGCTACAGCTGGAACTGACCCTGCACACTCGGACCTTGCTGCACTTTCCCTCGACTTCTCCGAGTTTAAATCCTTCGTTTGCAAAACGTTTGCTCACTTCAAAACTCAGATAGAACTCCTATCTTTGAGTCTGGACAGACATGAGACTGCGATGCGAAGAAAGGTCCTGCTATTTCACGGTATTCCTGAGAAGCCTAATGAAAAGCTGTGTGATGTGATTCTCCTTATATTGTCAAAACAACTATCGATTGATGACATTAAATTGGATCACTTGGATGTATGCCACAGACTAGGAGCCCCCCAGGGCAAAACAAGACCTGTGTTGGTGCGATTTAATGACATGGAGTATCGTCGGTTAGTGTGGGACAGTAAAACCACACTCAAGGGCAGTGGCATCACTATTTCGGAGTTCCTGACCAAGTCACGACACCAGGTTTTTATTGCGGCCCGTAAACATTTTAGCATCAATAGCTGCTGGTCTGCAGAGGGCAAGGTGATTGTCTTAACGCCTGACAAGGCACGCCGGAAGATAGCATCCATGGGTGAGCTTGACAGTTTAATCGCGTTATTCCCCGCTCCGGCTAGTGCTGCCGCAACCAATGATCCCGTGCTGGCCGCGTCTACCTCGCCTGCAGTGGCTTCTCCATCGACTGTTACCGCAACCCCCAAAAAAAAGGTTGTGAGGAAGGCTCGTCGCTGAGTTGGCTGTTTTAGACGTCCCCTTGCATGCTTTTCGTTCACCGTTTTGTAACAGATTTGTGTTATGTCGGTACACTTTAAATTTACATTTTCCTTTTGCGAATCTACCCAAAGCATTTACTTTTAGTTAATTTTTTCTCACGTTTAGCTCGCCGGTAGGTAGACGTTTTTATTTTTATTCTTAGTGACGTCTGTCAAGTGTCAGTGTCATTTATTTTTTTTTCCTGTATGTTGACGTTACGTTTGCGTTTCGTTACACTTTGCGTTTGTTATGGTTTGTTTGCGAATGTTGTGGCTGACGATATTTTTATTGATTTTATCCATTCTTATTTTTTTTTTTTTATGTTAACATAATTCATGCCTTAAGTATAATTTTTTTTTTCTCTCTTTTTACGTACCTATAAGTATGTTGTGTTAAAATCTCTTCCAACACCAGCGAATCGATAGGTGTTTTATTGGTTGAGCGTTTTAAATTATTTTTGTTATTTTATTTGCATGCACATTAGTAGTTTTACTATTGTTAGTATTTTGATTGTTTTGCTTTTCTTTATTTTTTATATATTATTATAATAGATATATTATTATTTTATTTTATTGCCAGCTATGGTCGATGTCGACCTTAATGATGATTTTTTCTCTTATTCGTCCTCTTCAAGCAGTTTCCTTAGTGCGGCGAGTGGTTCTTCCTCTCCTCTTACTCTCAGCGACCAGATTTCCTCTTTGATGTCCCACCTCCCCTACAATCTCAACATAGCCCACATTAATTCCCAGAGTATTCCTGCCCATTACTCAGATCTTCTGGCTTCCTTTAACAGTGCACATATTGATGCTTTGCTCATCTCTGAGACCTTCCTCAAACCCTCTCTCTTATCTGTTAATTATACCCTTCCTGGCTTTGTCCTTATCCGTAATGATAGAATTGGGAAGGGTGGTGGTGGTGTTGCCATTTACTTGCGTACTGATATTCCCTACAAGATTATCAGCACATCACCATCTTCGTACTCGGGGTCAGCGGAGCATCTATTTCTTGAAATTTCCTTGCATCACGCTAAAATGCTTCTCGGGGTCGTTTACAGCCCTAACCTCAGTATCGATTACTTTGACTCTTTTGATTCGCTCTTAGATGATTTCTGTCCCTCTTATGACCACGTAGTCTTGATGGGCGATTTTAATACTTGTCTTCTTAAAAACGATAGTCGTACTCACAAACTTCAATCTCTCTTATCCTCCTATAACCTTAGTATTCTGCCTCTGTCTGCTACTCATCATTTTCCTAATTGCACCCCTTCTCTGTTGGACCTGATGATTGTCTCTAACTCCAATAATGTATCTGTCCACGGACAGCTCACTGCTTGTTTTTCCTATCACGACCTCATCTTTATGTCCTACAGGATTCGCCCTCCCAAGCGTAAGCCGCAATATATGTTCCTTCGGAACTACAAGGGCATAAGCCAGGAGGCATTGCTGCGTGATGCTGGTGGTATCGACTGGACGGACGTCTTGGAGAGCACATGTATCAACGATATGGTTCATATCTTTAACAGAACTTTACTCAGCTTATTTGACCGGCATGCTCCCATCCGTCGAGTCAAGGTAAAATATGTTCCGGCTCCTTGGCTTACTCCTGCCATTAAGGATGCGATGGCAAGTAGGGACAGAGCCAAAAGAAGGCTGAAACGCAGTCCTTCTGAGCGCAACTTGAATGCGTATAAGGTGCTGCGAAATCGCTGCAGGCGTATGTGTAGAGATGCAAAGAGACGCTACTTCCATAATTCTCTTGAAAATCGTAACTCGTCTGATGTCTGGAAGTTTCTTAAAACTGTCGGCATTGGCAAGTCTCCAGTGTTTTCCAGTAATGACGTTGACGTGTGTGCTCTTAACAAACATTTCTCTCATCCCCCTGTCACTTTTGATCCGCACGTCAGATCAGCTACGTTAAATAAACTCTCTGGTCTGCCATTGCCGCAGTGTTCCTCTTTTGAGTTAAATCAAGTGAGTGAAAGTGAGGTCAAAAAATCTATTTGTGCTATCTCCTCCACTGCAGTTGGTAATGATAATATCTGTTCAAGAATGATTTCTCCTATCCTCCCTACACTACTTCCTGTCTTGACCCACATTTTTAATTTCTCTCTGTTCTCTTGTACTGTTCCTGAGGTCTGGAAGCAGGCTCATATCATCCCCTTACCCAAAATTCCTAAGCCGGTCTCACCCACTGATTTCCGTCCCATTTCTATCCTCCCATTTCTCTCTAAAGTTCTTGAGCATATTGTTCATCAACAACTCTCTGCCTTTCTATCTGCGAATGACCTCCTTAGTCCTTTTCAGTCTGGTTTTCGACCTGGTCATAGCACAGTAACGGCTCTTTTGAAGGTTACTGATGACATCCGTTGGGCTATGGACCACAAATCTCTTACTTTACTTGTACTTCTCGACTTTAGCAGTGCCTTTAACTCTGTCGATTTCGACATCCTTCTAGGGATCCTTAAATCTTTAAATTTCTCCTCTTCCTCTATTGGTTGGCTTAACTCTTATCTTAATGGCCGCTCACAGCGGGTTCGTCTTGACGAGTCATCTTCTGATTGGTGCTCTCTTACCGCAGGTGTGCCTCAAGGTGGCGTTCTCTCTCCTCTTCTCTTTTCTATTTTTATTAACTCTGTCACCAGAGTCATCTCTTCTTACTTCCATCTCTATGCTGACGACCTGCAGCTTTACAATAATTTCCTAAGGGAAGATGCGGAAGCTGCTGTTTCAGCCATGAACAGTGACCTGGATTTGATTAGTGAGTGGTCGCGGTCTTTTGGACTGCAAATCAACCCTAGGAAATCCCAGGCCATAATTATCGGCGGCAGGTATATGCGGAATAGGCTCAATGTAGCGTCGCTGACTCCACTCTGTCTGAATGGAGTTCAGATTGAATACGCTCAAACGGTTAAAAACCTGGGAGTGACCATGGACTCCTACCTGTCGTGGTCTGCTCATGTTGCTCAAGTCAGTCGCAAAGTGCACTTTACTTTCCATTCCTTGAAATGTCTTCAGGGCCTCTTGCCCCTGAACACCAAAATTTCTCTTGCTCAAACCCTCATTCAACCCATTATTGATTACGCCGATGCCTGTTACTTGGATGCCACGGAGGAGCTTTTAAATAAACTTGAGCGTTTGCAAAATATTTGTATTCGTTTTATTTTTAACCTTAAAAAGTTTGATCATGTCTCCAACTTTCGCAAGATACTCAAGTGGCTCCCCATTCGACTTCGCAGGAACTCTCGGATATTATGTCTGCTATTCAATCTCCTTCACAATCCCAAAACACCATCCTATCTGCGGGAGCGTTTTTCCTACGCCCGTCCTTCAGATGCACCTTGTAGGTCGCATCTTAAAAACCGTCTTAAGTCCCCTCCCCATTCCACCGACTTCTACTCCTACTCCTTCACAGTGCACGCGGTGCGATTGTGGAATTCACTACCGCCTGACATTAGGGACTGCCAAACTATTGCAGTTTTCAAAAGAAGAGTGAAAGAACACTATCTGTCCACTTCATCATAGTTGTGTATGTATTTATTTTATTTTAGAAGTATTTAAGTATGTTTATTTGTATGTATATATTCTCGTAATATTTGTTTAGTTTTTAAGTGAATTGTTTGTTTTTGATTCTATGTATTATTGTTTGTCTCCTTTGCTCTATCACACGCTGTCTACATCTCTGTATTTATTGTCCTATCTCAGGTATGCTGGAAGAGATTTCTTATGAAATAAGCATCACCTCTGTACCTATTTTTTCTGTTCTGTCTTTCAATGTCTGTTTATATATGTGTGTACATAAATGGTTAAATAAATAAATAAATAAATAAATAAAATAAGAAGTCAAATATTTTGTACTTTCTTGGCCAAGTCTATGAAAACCTTGTGCTTTCCAATATTAAAATGCATTGATAAGACCTGAAGGCCAATTCTCGTAATTTAAAACTTTCAAAATCTAATCGTAGTCTCATCTCAGCGACAAACAAACGTCAAAAACTTGTCAAAATGTAGGGAAATTTGAAGTATTTTTTGACAGATTGAGACTGAGATCAGACTGTGAACGTTCTTAAAATTACGAGAATTACCCCTCAGTTAACAATTCCCAGGTTTCTCAGAAAACAGAACGGTTCAATATAACGACGTGGTAATTTATTTAATTGACTTTATTAAAGCAATATTTATAACATCTTGGAAATTGTTATTTTTCCTAATAAGGCAGTTAGTCGCCGGTTCTAGATACACTTAATTTACGTTTCTAGCTCGCACGTCACTAAGCATATAACGATGAAAGATGAAGTGCAAACCTTCGTAGTTCGCCTTCCTCGCCGCCATCCATCTCGGCCGTCTCGCGTCCTAACTAACAAGACACACTTACCACTCAACTTTCAACCGAAGCACAATACTAACAAAGCTCTGAATCGCTTCGGCACATGCCAAACACGGACAACGATTAGATACATGCGATTTCATACACTGATACTTAAAGCCTTATTATCTTATATAGAGAGGTCGTTTCGGCGTTTTCGCTTCTATAAATGTCCCAAGATGTGTGATAAGATCTGCGCAAGCGTCTCAGATCGGCACCTATTTATTTATTTAATCAGGTTGAGCGACAGACAATGTGCCATTGTATGTCCTGATTTATTGCTCCTCGCTCATCTATAATGGAGTCGATTCTTGTTTTATTAACAAGTATCTACACTTGTCTCATAAATTAATTGCTCACGAAATTGATTATGATCAAATTGACGTAAATCCGGTCGATTCTAATAAATATGTTTACATTAAAAGTCATATTTGATCAGGCGGGAGTTATAAAAATCTATCCGAGTTAACGTCGATGGATGCCGCTCTTGGACTATTAACAAAATTGATTCGTCAATTTAATTTTTGTTGCTTACAAATGGGTCGATTAAAACACGTATTATGGGCACGGGAATTGAGTCAATAACCAATTAATTATGATAACAACCTATTTTGTGTATGAATTCTACGTCCAGAGCACAATATTTGCATAATGTCTCTTCTATTGATGGACAGTGGAGACGTTATGATATATCTTAATTTAAAGCTTTCTACGCAACGCGCTCACAGTTATATTTATTTTGATGGCGGTGCGTATGAACATTACGACGTTTTTATTCAAATTGTGTCACTTTATTGCATGAATTTTGAGCATATAGTCATCAATTAACTATAAATCTGAGATTGGTTCATGATTCCATCAAGCACAGTTTATTCGGCCTTAACGACCGGGATTTATAAGCTTTTAAAACTATAATGTGTTCTGTTTCTCCGAATAAACCGCAAGGTGTATGAGGATTTTTATTCATTTTTTTAATATACATTCTAATATGTTTGTTTATTTGTATACAGAGGTATTAAGTTTTATTTTAATATCCTGAATGCATTCTAAGAATAGTTGAAAACCCCTATAACAATGCAAAACGCACGTAAGTGTAAACTTGTGGCCATATTCGCTCCTCGTTTTGCATTTAAATTAAAACTATTCACAATATTAGCATAGAAATGGGTTCGATGGCTAATCGTTGCGGTGTCAAAAATGTTTAATTAAAAAGATTGATGCTTACCGGCGGAGTGGAGCACCAGAAGTACAGTGGAGTTGCAAACTTATCTAATTAGTTAGGGGTGGGGGCGGCGGGCGGGAGCGGGGGTTCCCCCGACAGGGTGCGCGCAATTAGCGGTGATAGTCGATTAGCTCATCGTGTGCGGCTTTTGACAAATGTTGCCACTTATAAATTATTATTATTTATGCGTGACACCGATAATTGACGTAATTAATACTTTACGTCAATCCTCGTACACCTTTGACTAAATTAATGCGCGAAATAACATTTGAGCTGTCAAATAAGTTGTTGATAAGAGATCATTTATGAGCTTGTAGCGTGTCGGCGTGAAGGGCAGTGTTTTATTAACAAGTTAGATAATAAATTGTTATGACTCAAGCATTATTAAACTGCAATGAACAATGTGCACAACATAGCTACACTTGTCAAACCTGTATTTTGTTATTACTGGCAGTGGTGACTACCAATTAAACGTTTTATTGTCAGCTACCGGAACATTACGTCTAATCCTTAATTCATTTTGATTGCAACTTTAATACTAATGATTATCTGAATAAAACGATTAATGTGATCATATTTTATCCATTTTTACCCGACTGCCAAGAAAGGTTATGTTCTTACTATTTTAATGTTGCTCATTAAGAAAATATATAGTGGTTATTTTATAGAATTATGTTATAGCTATGTTGGCTACTTTGGAAGATTGATTAGTGAAAGTTTAGTAATAAATGAGGGACCGTAATACCGAGATAATTAATTCTTAGCGCAAGTTAATTGATATTGGTATTAACAGTAATTAGAAAAGTTTTGCTATACCGTTTTTGTTACACAATTATTTACAACGTTATATTTTATAGTGGAGCCTTTACGAGGAGGAGAGCTTTAAATCTTTTGCAATATTACTCCATTACAAAAACTGGTGTGACCCATTAGCGAAATTTAATCGTCGCTCGATTTTCTCGCTAATATAATTGCAGGATAGTCTCGTTAAACAGCGATCACTGGAGTAAAATAAACCGCTTTAAACTAATGGACGGCACCTCTGTTGTGTTAATAATACATGCTTTGCGAGCGGTGGGACGCGTCGCTAATAATTACGTCGTCATTACAGCGCGGTGGCCACATCGCACAATCACCGACTACGCCCCTAACACTGGTTAGTTTTTCCTCTCTAGTAGTAGTAATAGTTTCGCTAAGCGCCGGCACTGGAGTGAACAAGGCGTTTAATGAAAGGCCGCTCACCTCAGCCGCTGTCGGTCGGCTCATCGCATGCGCCTTAATTAGTTCAGACCGCCCCCTAACGGGCTTATTTTGTTTTTCTCGGATAATTTTTAATTAAACGCTTGATTAAAATGAAAGTTTGCGTAAGTAGCGAGCGAGGAACAATCGAGCCAGAGTTTAGGATAATGAATTGATGGTGTTACTTTGCTCGCTTGCTGCTCGCTAGGGACTTAATTAAAAATCGCCGATAGAATGTGTAGAGGGGAGTTTGAAACGAGTTTATGGAACTTGGTCCGGAGGCTCTGTTGTTTTACTATGTCAATTTGAATACGAGATTGCCCGACGGTTAACGAACGTAACTCTAAATAAAATTTCGCTGGAAATATATAGAAAACAATTTGTTTGTGAGGAAATATTTATCGACAATCGGTCACATTAATGTTGAATTTATTGACACTGAATATGTTATATGATACGAATGTGCGGCTGGATACGAAATATTTCATTTGAAACCTTACTTTTTTTCACGTTCAAAATTCTCTAAAACTTCTTTCGTAAACTTATTACAACTAGCTTTTGCACGCGAATTCGTCCGCGTAAAAATCTTGTTTTAACATATCCTATAACACTCGGCAATATAATAGCTTCCCATTAGTTAAAGAATTTTCGGAAACGGATCAGCAGTTCCGGAGATTACCCCTTACATACAAACTCACAAATTTTACCTCTTTATAATCCTAACTAATACTATAAAAGCGAAAGTGAGTTTGTTTGTTACGCTTTCACGCTAAAACGGCTGAACGGAATTTGTTGAAATTTTGCACATGGGTAGGCCATGGCCTGGAGTAGGACATAAGATACTTTTCATCCTGGATTGCAGACGAAATCGTGGGCAACAGCTAGTTGATAGATGTTTACCCTAAAACTACCAACACTAGCAAGACAAAGTCAAACTATCATACTCTCATATATTCTCCCTACACACTAAGCAGGCAGACGACACCATGTTCCGTCATTAAGCTCAATCGTATGCGACTCGTTCGGAATAATAAACATGATATTCATTAAAGCGATCCGATTTGTCAAACCGCTTGATTCATCCGCGTGCGAGCCCTAGACGGCGCGACCGCGAATATCAACAGGGTTACCAACTGCAACTGATCTTCTCTGATATCATACTAGTGATATATAAAATATTTCCTGGAAAGTTAATTCAGAATTAAAATAAAATTTACGATACAATATAGTGACTTCTTTATAAAGTAAAAATAAAATATACTCTAACTAAAATATGGTGTCGAAATATATATTTTAAAATAATATGTAATAAATATCTTACTTTTTGGGAATGAGGAAAATGTTGTGACTGTGAGGAAGGTTTTGTGTATGAATGTGGATGGCTATTAGAGTAGAAAGACCAAAAAAACGATAGATGGATTTCGTAAGAGATGAAATGGCTAGAAAGGGGGCGATTACCGAGATGACGACTAATTCAGAAGTATGGAAGAGAAGACATGTTGCGCCGACCACAAAAACTGAAATACGAGCAAAATAATGATGACCTTACTTGTTTTGTGATAAAGAATAGAATTAGTGTGTACTAAGTATCTTTAATAATATTATGTACTATGATCAGCCTGCTGATAGATTAAAATTAAACTTAGATTAACGTATATCTGCAAAATTATTTATTATATTAGTCTGTCTCTCAATAATTAGTCTTTAATCTCGGTTTAGTAACGGCGGTTTCATTACATATTTATTAAAGAAAATATCAGAAGTAAATAAATGAACAGCGACGAGTACCTACATTCCTTTTACCGATATAATCTTAATTTTCTCAACAGCATAATCAATGCATCTTCCACTTACTGCAGTTTGATGCAAAATCTTAATCCCATTAATTAGTCTGCGAGGATAGACGCTCATACCTTTTATAACGGGTTGTATTAGTCAACCCTATCGCGAGCATCTGTCATTAGCAAATTCTTGGCTTGTCGTCGCCACGCGCCGCTAACGAGTCGCTCTAACGACGTGCTAACTTGATACACAGACGATGGTGCGTCCCGCCTCCGAAGTCCCCGCATGCATTGTGATCATAAGCACACAATCACACTATTGGCGTATTTAGTATCTTAACTAAATTATCGAGTCAGAAGATATGCATTGATAGCATAATAGTACACTTGAAAAACTAAAAAAAAATCCATGGGCCACACACAGTGAAGGGTTCTGCAGTTAGGATTAATATTTAGGTAGGTTGCACAGTATTGATTTTATCTACCGCAGAAATAAGTTCGTATTTCATAGAAATTTTTGAAAAAGATTAAAAACAAAGTTATTTTTACGGTTGTAACCGAAAGTGCTGCAAGTTTCAAGAAGATTTAATTTAAAGATCACAATTATGTCAAAATCCCGTGGCTAAATAATAACAGCCGCACAGGTCGATCGGTCAGGTTAAGCTACGCTTGCCGCGGTTGGTCTGTGGATGGGTGACCATCTTTACATACCGAAACCCCTCTGTGCCTCGGAAAGCACGTTAAGCCGTTGGTCCCGGCTGTCATTCGTGGATCTTTGACAGTCGTTACGGGTAGTCAGAAGCCCGAAAGTCTGACAACCAGTCTTACCAAGGGGTATCGTATTACCCAGTAACTGGGTTGTGGAGGTCAGATAGGCAGTCGCTCCATGTAAAATACTGGTATTCAGCTGCATCCGGTTAGACTGGAGGCCGACCCCAACATAGTTGGGAAAAGGCTAGGCAGATGATGATGATGATGAATTATGTCAAAGTCCCGTGTCGGACTTAAACATAACTGGTAACATTCTAAATTCATTCTAAAACATGCTTAATATTAGTTATGTCAAAGTTACTTAAAATTGCATCACCAAAACTGATCAATTAGACAATTTAGAAACTGCATTACACTGATGGATTAGCGCCCGCGGCCAAATACTAAGTAGCGAAAGTTGATGTTAAACTTTCACAAATGATCAATTAATATTGAAATTATTTCATAACGATATAATAACACGACAGAACTAGTTTCCTTGCAATTACAACAAGAAATGTCGCAATCCAATTAGCAGATGTTAGTACAAATTAGTCTCATGATACTGGCTCAAATCCAGACGCCATTAAATAAATAAATAAGTAGTAGGTACTCCATGAATATAAATTTAAGTAGGCGACGCTGAATTTAATAATCCCCTTTGATACTCATAATGGCGTCGTTTAAAGATTTCTAGGGTCCTTTCCTTAAGTCTGATAGCAAACACGACGAAGCAACAAGTGATCCCGGCCCGGACGCATCTCGGCTCTATTGAGAGGCATTCGTCTTGAGCCAATCGCCCCCTCTCTCCCCTGCCACAGTGTGGCCCGTACTTATTCTTATATTAGCGCTTTCGCGATAATTAATTTATTAGATTTGATTTATTTTGGTAAATACAGGATCTTTTTTAACCACTCCGTAATCTGTAAACAAAAGCATGTAATTCTAGAACCCCTAGCGTAGAAATTTATCGACGGTTACAAAAAAAAAAAAAAATATTGTTCCATGCTTTTTGACCGTGTACGTGTAGGTATTGGACTTTTCTATGAAAGAGCAGATTTTTTTTTTTTTATAACCGGCTTGAAAGTTTCTACGCTAGGCATCACTCATATTTTATGCTGAATTCATGGTTACAGGTTGCGATCTGGTTATTTTTTTTCTTTGTATATCTTTAACTAAGTTCTTATAACTACGTTTGTCTGTCATATATTCCTTGAGATTTGAGTGAGACTGACCTTGACTAAGTATATATGTTACAACTATCGTAGGATTGTTACTAGAATTACACTATAAATTAACTCAGGGATCAGATACTTTGAATTAGCAAGCAGTATTTTGTAGTTTTTCTATGAACAGGTAAACCTGGTACCTGTACCTACCTGGTACAGGTACCTAATTAAAGTTAAAAATAACATTGTTTATTCCCAAACAAGGACAAAAAAGAGGAAGGAAAGATGAAAAATCTGATATTTAATTAAACACGTATGCGTTGAACCGTGCCGTAACGTTTATACCTACCTATATCATTAGAACTAACTATTGGAACATGTAATCATCGTAATTAAGTTTATCGGTACGTATGTACTAAGTTTCTAGGAAAACCCGCTGATAATTACGCTTATATTTCATGTAAGTCTTCACCTACATTATATTTAGATACGAGAACAGCGCCCTCTGGCGAGCCTCCACACCCTCGCTCTAATGATCTTGTCAAGAGGTTTTAAATTATGTTCCTTACAACAATCCGAAGTCGACACGTACACAACCGTGAGACTCAAGACGCTCCCTTAATGAATAAAATAACATGTCAAGATACAGTCTACATCTTAAATTAATGAGGATTCACGGCGACGTATTCAATTTTACAAGTAACGAAGGCAAATAAACTTCGACTAGGCACCGCACCCGCCCCGTATACGAGAAACTTTTGGATTTATTAAACTCATACTACACACACTCCTTAATTAATATCAGTATGAAAGGAAACCTAAAAGTTGACGATTAGAAATTCTTAACAACTTTCAACTACATTATGTTAATAAATTTGAAAGGTATCGAACTAAGCGCGTCCTTTATCAGATAGAAATGTTCAAACCCAAACTAAACTTGTTAAAGTCACACGGTCGAATAAATAAAACAACTTCGCGTGTGTTAATGTCCTCGTTTTAATTAAGTCCGTTCCGAGAATTGATGTGCGATGTACAATGTTCAAAAGATTCGTAAGGAAATATTAAACATATTCATTTTCTTAATTAATTATAACTTACGGCTCTACCGGCCTTCAATTGCGAATCACAACGTAATATATCTCTTTCGTTCAAATTAAGTGCTCACAATTGACTAGTTTATAAAAAAGAGAAGATTTATTTAGGTATTCAAGGAGTTGGACCCACTTAGGTTAGCGTAGAGATTTATTGCTCTGTCAACCTTGCTTTCGGCTTATATTTTCGCGTTATGTATAGTTCGGTTCCGACGCTACACGTGTATGAGTGTTGGCTGTTTCCCGTATTTTTCCCGGCTAGATATAATCCGCACATCTTCCCGTACACACCCCGCGAGCGTCCAACACCCAACACAAATAGATTCGTACATGTTTGTCTTGGCTCGGTTTAATTAATTTTACCTTCATACGCCGATACTGTTTGTCGGGCGCTCCTTAATTGAAAACGCTCTTACCGGAGTAAATGAAACGAAATCCTATTTGCTCCGAGTGATTGAAGCGAATTTATCTTTTAAGTCTTTCAAATTTATCTTTAACCCATTGCCAATGTTCGGCGTTGAATCATTTCAAAACGAATAACGCTAAGAAGCGCAGGTAATTAAATTTTGATTGCTTTCGGCCGGATTGTTATTGCGATTTATTAATATTCAGGCCGGTTGTAAATAATACGGGCTCGCCGGCGACGCTAATAGCGATTGCAATAATGACTCATTAAGTATTAAATGCCGCTATTAAACTGCCACAGTCGCAGCGTTCTCACAGTTGGACGAGATTTTTGGGAGGATACATGTCATTAACTTGAACCAAGTTTTCCGTTAAGATTTACAACAAGTTGCGGACTTCAGTCAGTCTGTGCAGCCAGTGAACTGCGCATTTTAGAAATTTTATGCGGAATCATGGTAG
Organism: Apamea anceps; assembly: GCA_951799955.1. Taxonomy (NCBI): domain Eukaryota; kingdom Metazoa; phylum Arthropoda; class Insecta; order Lepidoptera; family Noctuidae; genus Apamea; species Apamea anceps. The sequence goes on along the minus strand of OX637505.1, from coordinate 7,583,168 downwards.
TTAACAAGCTAAATAATAATAGATTTATTTTATTACAGTTGGCAAGTGACGTCTCAACTGAAATGAAATACAGATTGTAATTATTTAGCTGCAACGAGGTTGTTAGGACTGTCACGTGGGCTTGTAGGTTCGTTGGTATCACATTTAATCGCGAATTTCACTTTACTCTAATGTCTCAGCACGGAAGGCATCCTAAGTCCTAGTAGTCCCAGGTACATGCACAACCATACCCTAAGTACCTATTTATGTCCTAAAATTAAGGCTATCTTTTGGTCTTTCCCGGTCGTTTCCCAAACTCGTACTGTGCTAAAGCAATGCTAACAAAATTCTAGTCACGTTACATTTATGGCGTCAGTAGTTTGATAAGACACAGGTAAGTCGTATTTAAAAACCCCTCGGTTTTCCACAAAAAAAAATATGAGTCTAATGTGGTCACATTAAATTTTATTGCGAATTATAAACATGACGATGACACTCGTCAAAGGCGTTATGAAGTTTATCTTATCGGCTGTGTTCACACGTTTTATTGGCAGTAAACCATTCAATATGGCGGCTTGAAGCCTTATTAATTATACGCTAAATCACTACGGAACGCATGATTGATTTTATAATATAGCGATGAAAAAGTTAAAGGAGAAATAGTGCTTTATAGTGTAGAAATGATGATTGATAAATTGTTATACGGACTGTAGAGATGGTCTTAGAATATCACGGCGCTTCTCGTAAACGTTGTGAAAGACGACTCAGGGCTTATGTCAGTTGAATACGCAGAAACATATCTATTATATATATATATATCTATTAGTGCTGATAGGAGATTTTCTCGCTATTGCGTGCCCTCTAATTAGGTATAGAACCTTTTTAAACAAGATCCTCCTAGAACTTGCTTTTCAATACAGTTTTCATTGTCATTGAAAGCAGTTTTTCGAAGAAAATTTTGCTAATAACCAACCATAGACATGTTTTGGCATTACAAGATTTTTTATAGAAGAGGGACTCCTTTGTTTGTTTAGTGGTCGCAAGCGCTACTGCTAAGCAGGAGGTTTTGGGTTTGATTCCCGGGTCGGGCAAAGTGTAATAAAAAGTGTACTACATTTTTCTATCTGTAATGTTTCCGGATTCTGGTTGTGTACCCGGTTGATGGCAACAGGCACGCCCTCTATAACAGGACACTTGAATATAACTGGCAAAATGTGTAGGTACTACAGGTACACATCTACCCAACCCTTCGGGGAAACAGGGCGTGATGTTAGTTATTGTTTTTGAACGCTTGAAAAGATGGTGTCCCCAATTTCAAGCAAAGCTTCTGGCGTGGCTAGCAATGATTTTATAAATATACTCAATAATTTAGTGTTCAACCAGCAGTACAAATAAGCATGTATATTTGAGTGATTTATAGTCAACGACGTTACTTTATTATCCATTTATCAAAGCTTAACGAGCAATAATCGTGGCATTTGAAGCCAGCTTGTTAAAATTGTTAGCTCTTAGTACCTCAGATGTCGATCATTTTAATCTTCAATTTGAACATTCTGTAGAAGCAGGTCTTTTTAAATACTCCAACTTCATTAAAGAATATTTCAATACTAGTAATTAGTTCGAGTTTTAATTAGCAACTAGAAAAGTAGGTTTTAAATTGCTTTTTTGTTTGACTAAAGGCTACAAAGGTATTTGTGATTTATAAAGTCAAATCATTTATTTTTAACTAGCAGTGCCCCGCGGTTTCACCCTAATATGTGTCGATCTCGTGGGAGTTTCGGGATAAAAGTATCCTATATATTGTTTAGCTATAATATTATAAAGTTTCATAAAATCCGTTCAGTAGTTTTTGCGTGAAAGAGTAACAAACGTGATGGATCCATCCATCCATCCATCCTCACAAACTTGTGCGTTTATAATATTATTAGTATTGCTATTTTTAATTATATAGACGCGAAGTTCATAATACTCTGGTCTAATCTGGTCTTTAGTAAACTCAATGATCCGACCTAAGAAGTACCAATAACCTTCCCCCATCAAAGGAGATCAAATCCCAATTTGTCTCCGCACTGGGCGCTTGCCCATCCCCTGGGCCCGGGGTATTTGAGCTTCTAAAACAAACTAAAATAAGGCTGTCTTGTTCCAGAATGTTCGGTTCAGGCGGCGCGTGCGCAGCGTGCGGGCAGGCCATCCCCGCCAGCGAGTTCGTGATGAGGACGAACGCGCCGCAGCAGCCACTCCACGTGTTCCATATAAAGTGCTTCGCCTGCTCCAAGTGTGGATCACACCTCATGCAGGGCGATAGGTCAGTATACTACACACTATGAGAAAAAAAAGCCTTTGGATATTACTGAGACTAGCTTTTGCTAAAATTGGTACCTTGGTGAATGCTGTAGGTATGAGCCTCCTCCCCAGGGTTCACAGCCCTAACAGACGTTGAACAGAACATTTGGTGCTGGTCTCTAATGAGAACCCAGAGCTCCCCTCCATGAGCTGATAGAAACTACCTGGGTAACTTTTGTATAGTAAGGATCCCTAACTAGCCGGTCTTTATACTTTAGCGCCGGATAAAATCTCGAGGCAGCGCTACGTCGCAGACCTGTGGAATGAGATGATGACAAGATGCCAATAGGAGTACTTCTTAAGAGCACAGTTCAATCTGAGCTTCAAAAGCTTCAATCTGTTGCTCGCTATTACCGACCGATTATTATTATTAACCGTGTTGGAAACCAACAGAAACACCATTGTATCTACGGCTACCTTTGGTAAAAGCATGATAAAAACTTGATGTCTTGAGCTTTCAACTAGGGAAACTTTACTTTAACTGTTTAGATTCTTTAATCACAAACGAGAACTGCTCACCAAGACTCATACTCTTTCCTCAGGTATTACATGCTCGCGGGCTCATTGGTGTGCGAGCAGGACTGGCAGAAGCTCATGAAGAGCGCGAACGCGACGGGGGCGCCTGGCGCGCCCATGCGCAAGAACAAAGTGGGCCGCCCGCGCCGCTCGCGCGAATGAGCTCCGGCTGCGCGCGCGCAAGCGCCACAACACTCGCATAAAGACTATGAGGAGGTATGTACTGGAAATTGTTTTTAATTTGGATACGTTTAAAGTGCTCGGTGATATGTTTCTTCAATACAATTAGGTCATTTCAGAAATTTAGAATAATAAGGGTTTAGAATAAGGGTTTGGTAAAATGGCTCTGCAGCTTTACTTCTTACACAACATCTAAATCAGAACGCCTGAAAATACGCAATTTCACTGAACTTAAGAACTCACTTCTTTGATTAGATTATAGAACATCACTGACCGGAACCGACTCTGACCAAATACATACCCCATAAATATCCGATAAAATCGATTAACTAAATATAACAAAAACTCTCCGAATCAATAAAGATTAAATTAATCGACTATAAATCGATTACCAGAACCGATCATAGTGCCGCGCCTCTACATTCTTTAATAAACCTTAGAAGGTTTATCTCGTGGGAGGGTTCACGCTTGACCTTTGCCGGCAAACACTTACATGTCGTGACTAGCGTGATCATTAATTAAGTTATTTCCTAAGCTTAATTAATTGCGTTAATTATTGTCTGCCGGGGGCTGGGTTGATTGACACCGCGGTGAATTGCCAATTGAATGGAGTATTCAGAAATCGGTATTTCCAGTTCTGTAAGTACTTCCGTTAATTTGGTGACGTAATTGGGAATGTTGGTGTAGGCAATTCTAGTTACGTAAGCAATTAGTTGCTGTTATCAGAAATACATATCAGCCGGTAAAATGTTTCTACTGAATTAAATATTGGCGCAAAGAAGATACTGGCGCCGATTCTTTCGAATTTAGTTTAGTTTGTGAACCTTGTTCACAAACTAAACTAAATTTATGTTCAGTGCATCTTTTTCTTTCTATTTCATTAAGAAAGGGACAGAAGATAAATATGAGTTTTAATCCTGTCACTGCCCCTTCTTACCCTTCCATACAACTTTATACAAATTCTTCTTCGTAACTAACCACAACTCGGACGTCAATAACAAGGAAAACTAAAAATAAAAACTAACTTATAAAAACAATTCGATTAATTAAGACTCATAATCAGTTCTAAAAATAATAAGGCGTACTAAAAATACTTCCTATGTATTTTCCTATGTACTATATTGTTATCAGCCAGTTTCTGTACCAGATACGGAACAGTTTCACCTATTTGCATTTTTAAACGGTAAGTGTTGATAAAAAGCAACTTTAGTCGGTAATTAAATAATTAAGACACGTATAATTAATTCTGAAAATAATAAAGTGTAAGTGTGTACTTCCTACACATTTTTGTTAGATGATTTTATTTTTGTAAGTAGATTTGTACGATTCGACGAACAATACCAAAGAAAGGATATTTGGGTAGGCCACATTAATTACTCAAAACTACCAGACCATGACAAATACTAAGAGAACAAAGAGAAAAATAATATAAACACATAGTCTTCACATACACAATAATTAAAATAATAGAATACTTTACAAAGTAAGCAAATGTCATAGTAGGTATATATAAAATTCATTAATGTCAAAGTGTATATAAAAAAAAACAACAACAAAACAGAGAAAAAAAAGTATTCAATGTGTAAAAAATTGGAAGCAGCTCAATCCCAACCCTTTTTGTCCTCGATATAATCCTTAACGGTATAAAAGGCTTTCTGGCACAACTTACGTTTAATGAATGATTTGAATTTATTAAGGCTTAGATCTTGAACGGGGCTTGGAATATTATAAAAGCGTATACATTGGCATCTGAACGAGATAACTATTTTCTTGAGCCTTGTTGTAGGTACAACAAATTTGTGTTTGTTCCTAGTATTTATATCATGGATATCACTGTATTTTTTAAACAATTTTATATTTTTATGGGTATATAAAAGATTTTCATAAATATATTGAGAAGGCACAGTCATAACATTAATCTCTTTAAATTTATCTCTGGGCGAGTGTCTCGGACTTAATTTATAAATTGATCGAACAGCTCGCTTCTGCAAAACAAAGATAGTCTGAATATCAGCGGCATTTCCCCACAATAGAATACCGTACAACATTACACTATGAAAATAGCTAAAGTACACACACAGTAAAGGTTATCTGCAAAAGGGAACCATAAACCATGCAGGCTAGTAGAAAAAAGCGCTATCACTCAAACGAATTTAGAATTACTTTCAAATTAAATATGCGGCGATTGTTGTCATAAAACAACAGCTAAGCTAAAATTAATTACGAAATTAGTGACATGAAATGACATTAAACTATACGCCAACTTTTTCGTTGGTGACAGTTCCATGGATCACGCGAGCGAGCGACTAACGCTCCCGCCGCCCGCACACTTGTACGAAAAAGTCGTTCTATAATTTCGGGCAGTTAATTTCGTAATACAATTTTGGCTTTATGTGGTAAGTGAGCACGTACTCTAGAAATAAATAGAGGAAATTAATTATTGCTTCTTATTTTCTTATGAAGCGCATACCCCATCCGTATAGATTCCAGTACTCTAAGCTCAGCTTTTAAACTACCGTATTGTTATCAGCCAATTCCTGTGCCAGATACGGAACAGTTTCACCTATTTACATTTTTAAACGGAAAGTGTTGATAAAAAGCAATTTTAGTCGGCAACGGTTTAATTAAGCAGTCGTTTGTCGTGTAACTAGGTAATTTGCTATTGTCTATGGTAGTAAGTGAGGCGGAGAGATAAAAGTGACAGAGCTCGTAAAGTGGCGGCACGTAGTGGGTAGTGTAGTGCGGTTGTAATAGGAAGTTACATGTGTACTTTGTCATGTGATGTGGTAAGACAAATATGGATGGATCAGCCGTTTTTTTTTAAAATATATTCAGTGTGGCATCGACGCACAACTAATTATCATGGATTCGGTCCTTGATTCTAGACCCCGTGCGTTGAAAATTTTAGTAGGTTATTTTTTTTTAATCAGCGCTCCATACATTTTGACAGCGAAACAGCTGATTTGTTTTTTTTTTACCGATGAAAAGTTTCAACGCAAGGGTGTCCTGAATCATGTACTGAATTCATGGTTACATTTGCCCATCGAAGTCCCTGCCACCCTGTATATTGGTAGCATAATTAAGGGGACGTTCTCGTTCCTAGTTCTACATAATTTCGTAGCCAGTAGCAAAATATGAGGTCACATTTTTATGAAGTTGAGTAAGTATCACCCCCATCTATTCGTTGAAACAACCCTTTATCACCTTATCTAACCAATAAAAAACAAAAAGAAGTCAGGGCAGACCTCTTTCCCACAGACAGAAAAAGACTAATCAAAAACATTTTACATAGGTACCATATTTCTAAAAGCCAATACCAATATTTTTAAAGCAACGCCGCAAAGCCGGTCCTCTCAGACGTGTTAAAAATTCACGAATCATAAGCGAAACAGAGGGATGAAGGCGAGGCTGTGCCGGAAACCATTTGCACTCACGATGCGACCACTCAGTGCGAGCGGATTAGGTAGCGGAGCGGGCGCGGGCGACGGTGTGGCGATCATAATTACTGAAACACATGGCTGTATTGCAGGCTTTCGTGGAAATGTGCTCTGTTTACCGGTACATTAACGTGATCAATGAGGGCAGGATTAAGTTTTGAAATTAACATTAAAGTGGAGCTACATAGTAGCATTCCCATCTTTCATCATCATTATTTTCCATCTTTAGAATACATTTCACAGTTACCGCGCGTTGAAAGATGTATTAATTAATTGAAATTATTAGACATGCGAACTCCGCAAATAGAATTGGCGAAGAAATACAATTAAGCTGTTCAATGAGCAACGCACAAAGAGCGCCTTTGTTTATGTAATGGAGCTACCCGCACGGAACGCACTTCGGACCACATTTTATAAATTTGCTCGCGGCGTAGTAAACAAATGAAGTGCTAATGTGCTGGCGAACGGACGCAAACAGCCTGGTGTCCACTGAAAAAAAAACAACTTGATTCCAGTGACAGTGGCCAATTTGTAATTTCGTAGCCCCTAAGCTGCTACGCGGCTACGCCGTAGCAGCCGGTTTACTTTGACCTCAGCTTTCTTGTTTTTTTTTTTTTCTGGATATGTGCATGAGATGAGCACTCCTTGTTTTAAAAACTCCATGGCACTGCACATCTGTATATCTAAAGTACATTACAGACTTACGGTACTACGCCGTAGCAGTTAGGCTCAAATGTTAATGATATTTATTAGCTCTCTAAAGCAAATTTCTAATTGCAGTACTTGTCGGACCAGAGGATAGTTCGCACAGTTAATTATCCCGTGGAGCGGACCGTCGTCCGGTGGCCGCGGGCGCCGGCTCGTCTCGCCCCGGACTTGCGCTTACGGGCTGCGGCGCTCTCACAAAATGCACCGCTAACCAATTCCGAAGTTTAAACACTACCAAACTTATTTCGGCAACTCATAAAACTATTGTCCAGCCTTGTTAATGAACTAACAATTTGTGGCCTCGCTAGTAAACACTCGACTACGCCACAACGCCTCCAGCTTGATGGTTAGAAATATCGCGCACGTCAAATATGTAAGACATGTCTAAAACTGCGTATAAACTATAACGATGCAGCATAGACAATAATTTCAATGCAGTGCAAAACACCTAATATAATCTATTCAAACTACAAAACTCACCATGGTTTACGCCCGTGAGATTTTAGCGTGTTAAAAATACCAGGTTCCAGAATCCTGTATTTTTTTTTTTAATAACAAAATCCTACTAGCATTGTAAACGCGAAAGTTTGTATGGATTGATATCCATCCATCCATACAAACTTGATGAATGGATGGATGGATGTTTGTTACTCTTTGACGCAAAAACAACTACACGGATTTGGATGAAATTTGGCACACAGATAGGTAGTATATAATCAGGATTAATACATACACATAGGATACCTTTTATCCCGATTTTCCCACGGGATCGAAACTTATGCGGGTAAAACCACGGGGCGCATCTAGTAATATTATAAAGAGAGAGAGAAAAAAGGTTTATTTGTTCGTTACGCTTTCACGTTAAAACGGTTAAACGGATTTGGACCTGGTGTAGGACATAGAATACTTTTCATCCCGATATTCCCACGGGATAGACATTTATGTGGGTAAAACCGCGGGGCGCAGCTACTTTGATGACTTTTTACTAGTGATCACTTTTTACGAGCCTGTGAATTTAATTAATTCCGCTCTCATATTATTCAAAAGCGCGTGTCTATTACACCGCCACCCTTTAATAAAACTAGCCTGGTAATAACAAAGGCTGTAGTTGTTATTACTCTGTGCGGACGTGGTCAAAGGCGCGATGTTAATTGGAAAACACCTGAAAATGACAGCGCCTTTATGTTCGGTATGTTTGGCGTAAAAATCAAGTCCGGGTGAAACTGCCGCTGGCCGGTGGCTCAAAGACTTGACCGTTCACCCGGCGGCTTTGTAACACGATTACGCCGACTTGTCGAAAGTTAATTAAATAACGTTTTTCCAAATTACCTGGCGGGCTCGGCATCAAAGTGCCCTCGCACTCGCTCCGGGAATCTTTCCACAAAGGGCTGCTGCGGGCGAGGTCCGTCCCTCTGATGTAGTGCAGTGGACAGGTGAGACTGAGATCTTCAACCTTTTGTCGATTCTCAACGAGTTTACCGTGAGAGATACTAGTAAGTTCGTATTCGATCATAAACAATTCACTTTCAACAATTAAACTCTTGGACGTTTTGATTGATGACTGATATCTATTGTCTATCTAATTCAATCGGCCTCAAAGCGGTTGTGGCACGCGAAGTAAGGGGTCGTTTGCACTGTGCACGACACGCTAGTTCTGTGTGCTTTCTGTAGGAGTCCGTAACACCACCGACCCACTCACTACCTGAAATGTTTTTTTAGTTGGAACGATGCCAATTAAAGTGTCTAGCTATCTGTTGTGTGAAAAGATAATGGAATCTGAACTTGCATAAAACTTCTGCAAGTATCAAAGGGCCTGTTGACCTGCCAAAACCAGTAAATTTTAGTATGGTTCTTAAACTTTCCTTCAAAATTAAATGACGCCAATAAGCCCTGAGCCAACACGGCACTCTGGTATTTCAATAATCACAGCCAATTTACTCTTCGTTAATTTTTCTTTACAATGAAAGTCGGGGTTGTTTACATTTCAATTTTTACTGGAGGTAGTTTGATCGAACGCCCTTCGTGGGATCGGGTCGGGCATCGAACCCGCTGCCGTTGCGTGCCGCCGCCGATCAGCTGCTCTCACCTCCAATCACTCTACACTAATTACTCGTTTTAACTGACGCTGTAAAAAATAAACAATTTAGATCGATACGTGTGTTATTTGTGTAATTATGTCTGTTATAAAAAATACGGAGAATTTTAACGCCTTTTTCAAGCAATAAAGAAAGCTGCATATATTTTTTTTTCTTTTTACAACCCGATCTTTAATTTCTTAAAAGCGTAAAAAGAAGGTATATTATTAACATAACGATTCTCCCTGTACCACCTACTTCAATATTAGAACCAACTTTTCGACGAAGACAAATCAAATTCTATGAGCTCAATACATCGTCTTCCCAGAATAGCAAATAAGATGATAAACAACATTTCACAGTCTTAACTTCGAACAAAGCACCAGAAATTAATGAAAATACCCGTCTTACATTTTTGATGAAATGTTACTTTCACTTTAGGTACAGAACCTTAATAAAAATGTAACAGTAATTACTTGCAAGGCAATCCGCTTCAAACAAAGTATGTCAAGAAATTAGTATTTAATTTATTCATTGGGCTTGGGTTCGTGTCTAGTTTAGTTATTACGAGGTAGTTAAGGCGTCAAGAGGTTTCAAAATTAATCACGTCGTGACACTAAGGCTTAGCGCACACTCGCCCCTTGCTCTGCGCTCTGTGATCATGAAAAATCATACGGTCAGTCGTGTGAAACGACTCGCACTCGTAGCCAATCGCGAGACCCACATTATGAACCATAAGGCTCGTAATTCAGTCACGACCTGATCATGTTAAGTGGCAGTCCACTGTATGTGCTCGACTTAAGTGAGCGCGTGCCTTCAAAAGTGGATACGACAGTATATTAACACTCCATTATCGAAATTAAATCTTTGTTTGTAACAGGCAGCTGTATATTAGGCTATACTCCATTATATAATTAACGGTTGTGACCCTTTCGTTATTTCGTTTTAAACGTACAATAAACTCCGTTTTTTTCTAATGTAATTATGTAGTAACATTTTTAATTAACCCTAAAATGCACCTAGTGCAATAATATTACACAATAACTGTCGTTAATTGAGCGGTTACTTTTCTAATGTTATAATAAATGAAGTAAGTACCTAAAGCTGTCATAAAAAATAAACGCTAAATGCTCACTGCACACTTAGAAGGGCCGGTTGTTTCAAACGGTTGGTTAACATAACATACGTACGTCAAATAATAACGATTACGTAATTGTTATTATTCGGCGAGGCCATAGTTTTGTAATTGTAATTTGAAACAATGCTTTTTTTGGTTTGACGATATTTAGCGGCATTATACGCGTGCGTCAAGTGGACTTGAAACAACCCGCCCTTAGTTAGCATGCAGAACGTATAACACGACCAGAAAATCCGATTTATAGAAACAGAAAAAATTGAATCCTCTAATACCTTCATTAGAATAAAACATGAAATATAAAGAAAACTTTAATTAACGCCAGTCGTTCACATGTGGAGACAATTTACGTCTCTGGCTCTAATTTAAAATGAATACCGTCGGGCTGGTGGAAAATTTGAAAAGTTTGAACGACGTCGCCGGGCCTTCGCTCCGCCGATTGCATTTTTATACAAGTAAGACAACCTCTTAGCTTATTAGGGAAGCCAGTTATTAGAGGTCCGTGGGATTTCTCTGCGGACGCGGTGCGTGGCCTCGAAACCAACTCGCCCCACTTAATTAGTTAAATGGATACGTTCTTATTTCTTTCCTCTATTTTTATAGCCGCAACGTGTACAATAAACTCAGTTCTCTACTGTGCCTTTGCAGTCCGAGTCAACTATTCAAATCCGCAAAATTGAAACAGAGCTTTCTGCCATTTAATTTGGGATCGGCGGCGGCGGTACAATTTGGGGCAGAGCGGTGATGCAGTTATGCACCGGTATATTTCCCACAGCCCGTTGCGCCGGATCCGCATCCGCACGCGACAAAGGACATCCGCCCACAATAGTTCCATTAAAATAATGCAAGTAAATGAGGATTTGCGGAGACGAGTCCACCGAAGCCGCTGGCGACCGCTCGCTGACAATGCGCACGCCGCACAGAGCGCACAGAGCGGCTCCCGGCTGCGACGGCGCTTAAAACACTATACGCGAACATGTTTCATTAGCTAAGTGGAAGGCTTTTGGTGGCTGAATCTGTGTAATGCAGCTAGCTAGACTAGACGCAGCGTCGCTTTTACTTAAACGCCGTAATTAAAACGCCCCCTCCCCGCTAAGGGCGCAGTTTTAAGCTCGGTTCAACTAGTTTCGAGTGGCCAATTTAGTTTTAGTGTTACTCCGTGTTTGTGATACAAATTTTAAATTGATGTATCAAAAGCGTCATAGTAACGTTTGTAATGAGCTTCGAGTTTTAATTGCAGCATTTACGATTAGCTGGCGATTAGACAGACTTTCTTTAATTATATTTAATTCTTTGCCCGTCTAGATGTAAATATTCTACAGTTCTATAGTCAGCCTTCTCTTTACCAATAAATAAAAAAAATAACGCGCTTGAATGACGACACAGTTTATTGTAAAAAGTATGTGCTAACAAAATGTAAAGCACAAGAATTTTCCGGAAAATATCCAATTAACGTATTAATACTCAAAATACGTATTGGACTTTCAGAATTTTCCGAAAATGTAGTTGTTTTTTTTTCCCAAAACTTGGTCCTTCAATCCGCAAAGTTCATTAGTAAGCCTTTGAGGACACTTTCTTAAAGGACACCAGATTTATGCCATTTAACCCTGAAGTGGGCCCGAAGTGTGTCAAGCAGAGGTGTCAGTACGTAGGTGCGAACATTTTCCGTCATAGACAAGATAGACGTGACACGACATGACTGGCATCCTTTACTGCCCGATCCATTTGTCGGACTTTTTGAAAAGAGAAGGACCAATTTTGGGTGGGAAAATTGTAAGTGCAAGAAGGAGTGTGACGATACTGTGTTGCCTTTGATATGAAGGAGAAAAAGAAAATCTAATCAATCAATAAAGAGCCAAAATTACTCATATTTATTTACTATTTTTAGCGTGAAAGCATCTATCTTTAAATGAACTAAATAAAAAAAAATATACTACAGAAGCATTTACTCAATCATACAACAGCTGATTATTTTTTCGTGGATTCAGAATGAATCCCATAGTTAAAATTGATTGTATTAATAAATGTTCACCCCCTTTGTATGTTTGCTAATCTACACTGCGTAGTTTCTAGACTACGTAACAGAAAAGAATACACATGTATTTCTTTCGCTCATTGCAAAGAGCCGAAGACGTCACAAATTATTGATGTCACAGCAGGTCACGGACTACCGGCTCACGCTAACCGCAAAATGACGCGACTGCCGGTCTGCGTACCCGTTGCGTGTCGCCGCGGAATCATGTCACAACAACATTTTCAATCCAGAAACTACCCTAACATGCATTTTTAATGTCTTCATTCTTTTACCAACTACAAATAATGCCAAGCTATCATTTATCTAAATCATTTCCCACTTATCAACTTCACGAACCAATCATCGTTCCCTTTTTCATGAAAGTACGAGCATGCAGCTGGCATTGCATGTTTGCGTAGGGGCTTCGCGGCGAGCGTTTAATAACTTTATTGATAACTAACGAGTAAAATTGATCGGCATTAACGATCTTAATCGAATCGCGGCTGGCATCGATTCATTGCGTGTCGATGCCCCGATCTCGAGTTAATTTAATTGAAACTGAGTTGAGTAATTAATTAGAGGCGAATGAGAGCTCTCAGCCGGATGAAGCGAACCCCCGCATTGGTGTTTACAGCCGCTCATACATATTGAGTGAGTGACGAAGCGACAACACGTCTTAACACAGATTAGACATACAGCACTTTATATTTTTGTTTATAATAATAAAACACGCGTAAAATTCTGTCTCCGTGATATTCCACTTTTATACCAGACTTTATATTTAAACGTGAATACTAATAAGCTCATTATAACAAACAAGGCTCTAAAAAATTGCTTAGTGCGAAGATTATAATCTATGTTGTATATATTTTTCACATTTTTACAATATTTATAGGGCAGACGGCACTTCGTTTTATGAGTGTAACTAGGTTCGAAGATACAAACAAAAACATTAATCTATTGGCAGTAAAGTCATTGGTAAGATTAAAAACACTTGTCACAGTAGCCTGAGAACATAAGCATCACAAGAACTGCTACAATAGCGGACATAAGACGTATTGCCACGTCGAAATTGCCCTAATGCCCCTTGCTCGGGAGGTACACTAAAGGCCGCCGTTTTTTTCAGGTCTAAAAAAACTGTTAATTTTATCATTAGGAAAATATAGGCTTGATTTTTGCAAGGACACCTCAGTGTAAATGTTTGATACATGTTAACTTTGGGTTAAAGTAAAGTCCCGAAGGCCAATTCTCGTAATTAAAAACGTTCAAAATCTAGTCGCAGTCTCATCTCGGCGACAAACAAATGTCAAAAACTTGTCAAAATATAGGGAAATTAGGCGTATTTTTGACAGATTGAGACTGAGATCAGACTGTGAACGTTACGAACGCCGTGAATTACGAGAATCGCCCCTCTGATATCAATTCAGCATGATCAGACAATCATAGAAACAAGCCACAAAGTTCAAAAAACTTAAATAATTCACAAGAAATTTAAGTAATTGGTCGCAGGAGTGGGCGAACAGTGAACACAATGTTACACAGAATACATAACAACAGATACGCCACCCGATTGATTTAGCTAAGAGCATAGCGACGCGGGTTAATAGCGTTTAATCCCGCTGAAACGTACACGATCCGTCATAATGAATATTTATCCTCGACAGAAGTCGGGGCATACTTTTATGACGAATACATATTTTAGTAGCCGACGTAATTCCACTGATTACTTTCTTTAATTTTTCTGAAAACGCAGCCCGTACCTAAGTGTATTAAAGCTTCGGGAAGAGCACACATTTAATGGATGAAAATTTTTACAAAATACTCTTTTTCGGATAAGAAAATTGAAGGAACATTTGAGTGTTCGAATGTCTTTTTAATATCCTTCGTACATTTATAATTCATAGACGTATGTGGATTTAACTGTTGCAACTTTTAAACACGCTTTTGCAGAACGTCAACTCGGTTATGTTCAAAAATAGATTCGAAAGTTTGAAAAAGTGGAAAAAACAGTGGTCGAAAAGATTGCTTTAATTAGTAGGTTCAATTAAGTGCAAGTATAGAAGAAAACAGGCCATGCGTGGATCCCTTTATGTTTGAATAAATCTATGGTACACAGACAGCGCATATTAGGTAAAAGTATCAAGAAACAGTTGGTATATTTTTATTTCCCTTGAATTGAGCAGCTTTGTTTGTAACAAAACAGATCGGATACAGTATGTCAAAACAAGAAACTCTTACAACTGAAAATAATTGCCCTAGATACCTTTCATTTTAATAATTCGCTGAAAACATCAATTGTAAATAGACATATCTAAAATCCATGGAACGTAATTTAAAAAAAAAACAGATATCCTACTAATAATATTATATACTCGAAAGTTTGTGGGGATGCATGGATGGATAGATGGATGGATGGACGTTTGTTACTCTTTCATACAAAAACTACTGAACGGATTTTGATGTAACTTTACAGTAATATAGCTCATACATCAGAATAACACATAGGATACTTTTTACTCCGATATTCTCTTCTCTCTTCTATATTATGCGGGTGAAACCGCGGGGCGCAACTAGTTTTATTTATAAATCAAAAATTAAATGTCTTCAAGGCTTCCAAACAAAAATAAATGTATTATTTAATAACATATTATCATGATTATTAAGAGCGGCCATTATTCTGATCAACATAACATTACGAAACTGAAACAAGATGTTTTATCCTATGCGGTCGTAATTCTTGCACTTAATAGGCTTCATTTAATAATTAATAAAACTACCTGCCTCCATATTGCCAGCACTACACATTAGCTTTAATTTTATTATAACGCTCATAATAAAAACACCACGTTATGGGGCCAGCGTGTTTGAAACGAGGATTATTATTATGGTTATTATATATTTTTAAATTAAGTAGGTAAGGTGTAGTTTGAGTGGGTATAAAAAACAGTACATCTGCCTTTTACTGACTACATCATTAAAATGGCAAATGTACACTTTTTAGGGTTCCGTAGCCAAATGGCAAAAAACGGAACCCTTATGGATTCGTCATGTCTGTCTGTCTGTCCGTCCGTATGTCACAGCCACTTTTCTCCGAAACTATAGGAAATATACTGTTGAAACTTGGTAAGTATATGTATTCTGTGAACCGCATTAAGATTTTCACAAAAAAATATAAAAAAAAAAACAATAAATTTTGGGGGTTCCCCATACTTAGAACTGAAACTCGATTTTTTTCTCATCAAACCCATACTTGTGGGGTATCTATGGATAGGTCTTCAAAAATGATATTGAGGTTTCTAATATTATTTTTTTTCTAAACTGAATAGTTTGCGCGACAGACACTTCCAAAGTGGAAAAATGTGTGCTCTCCCCCTGTAACTTCTAAAATAAGAAAATGATAAAACGGAAAAAAATATATGATGTACATACCATGTAAACTTCCACCGAAAATTGGTTTGAACGAGATCTAGTAAGTAGTTTTTTTTTTAATACGTCATAAATCGTAAACCGCAATTTCCCTTTCATTCAATCAACTCAACGGAACATTCATGGGCGAGTCCGACTCGCACTTGGCCGCTTTTTTCTTAATAGTGTAGTTATTTTTTAATAGTGTTGCTAGGTTCCGCGTTTTGAGAAGTTGGTCCTTATTGAAAAAGTTCAAGACCAATTCATAGTGTTCTCGAATAATCGTTTTGTTATTAAATCTCTCTGAAAATGACGTATCTCAGGTTTTCACCTATCCTGTTAGGACAAAATAACAGTTATAAATCTACTAGCAGCGCCCCGCGGTGTCACCCGCATAAATTTCCATCCCGTGGGAATATCGGGATAAAAAGTATCCAATGTGTTAATCTGGTTATAAAATATGTGTATAAAATGTGTGCCAAATTTCATCCAAGTCCGTGCAGTAGTTTTTGCGTGAAAGAGTAACAAACATCCATCCATCTTCACAAACTTTCGTTTTTATAATATTAGTAGGATATGGTAGGATTCTCTCGAAAAACGAATTTAGGTAAAAGTTCGTAGGACAACGAACAGGTGCACAAGAACGAAGTGACATAAAAAGTAGGAACATCAGCAGGATGACGTACACATTTGTAGACATTCGGTTTTCTTCATTAGCAAATGATCCCTAAAGATGCGTATGAGCAGTTAGCAAAAGACATAAAAATAAGGCTCACGTTTCATTATAAAGAGTAGGCCGTTTAGAATAGCTAAGGTTGCCTCAGTTCAATTCATCCTTACCGAGAATTTCCCTTCAACATCTTTTAGTCTCATACATTTCAAAATAAAAAATTATTTCAGTTTTGTAAACAGCAATAAGCAGTATGTCGTTTTTATATTTAATGTGCCCTCGTCCATTAGTCATATGAAACATGTGCCAATACAAATTATATGGAGGTTTATGAATGACAGACTGGTGCGGGGGTGAGGGGGCGCGGGGCGGCGCGGGGTGCCCTGAGGAGGGAACACTAATGGATTACATTCGCGCGAGTGAATTAGGATATTGTCGTGCGATCTGTTCCGCTGCACTCCTTTATGATGCTACCATTCATACATACACAAACACACACACATGCACGTGTACATACTGATGATTACAGATTAAATATTGATGGAGCAATACAATTAGGCCTCCCACTTGGGCCATCCTCGTATGCAGCTAAAAGTAGACGCGTGGGCCGGCGAACGAGAGTGGGACGATATCGATTTAAGGATTTTACATTCAATTAGATATGTGATAACGTTATCGGGACAGTTGTAGGTTATTATTTGTGTGGTGTACTTATTGAATCTTTTATAATTTAGATAGACTTAAATGAAATGGTAGGATGACTACCTTAAAAGCATCTTTAGAGCATCTCTCGCATTATACAGAGTGTACCATAAAGTGTACCATAAAGTTTTGTATTCTATTTTTTTTTTTGCGATTACGATGTTGGTCCCATGGAAAGTTGTTCACAACAACAACACGACAACAACTTTCCATGGGACGAACATAGTAATCGCAAAAAAAAAAAAAAATAGAATACAAAACTTCAAAACCTACTCGACCCAAAAGTATGGGAAGGCTGATTATTTTTTCGTGATTACGAAGGTGGTCTGGTGGAGAAAGTTGTTCAGATTAATGGTCTCTACCACACCCTTAAATTTGCTTACACATAACATAAAATAGAAAATAATTTTCCCATCGTAGAACAAAAGTGGCTACAACAATTAAAATCGCCACTGAAAGTTACCCAAACCACTAAAAAGCACATCGACACAATGAAGGATCACACCACTCTGTAATCACTTGCTCTGAACCCGATATTAATGAACCATTTCCCTCGATTAACTCCGCGTTTAAAGTTTACTTTTTCACAACACTCGTGGGTGGAAGTGAAAATAAGCCGACATCAAATTACAGTTATCAGCATTGGAAACAATCTGCGATTTAATTTAAACGAGTGCTATCCTGACGGTTATCGTTTGGGCTTTTACCGATAGGGCTTGTGGCCAAGTAATACCAGCCGCACGGGTCGATCGGTCAGGTTAAGCTACGCTTGCTGCGGTTGGTCCGTAGATGGGTGACCATCTTTACATACCAAGACCCCTCCGTGCCTCGGAAAGCATGTTGAACCGTTGGTCCCGGCTGTCAATCGTGGATCTTTGGCAGTCGTTACGGGTCATCAGAAGCCCGAAAGTCTGACAACCAGTCGTACCAAGGGGTGTCGTATTATCCAGTAACTGTGTTATGGAGGGCAGATAGGCAATCACTTCATGTAAAATACTGGTATTCAGCTGCATCCTGTTAGACTGGAATCCGACCCCAAAATAGTTGGGAAAAGGCTAGGCAGATGATGACGCTCTCTTCCCGATAATTCATTACTACGTATATGATGCGACTACCGAATTGGTCTGCTGGTCGCAAGCGTTACTACTGAGCTTGAAGTCCTGGGTTCGATTTCCAGGTCGGTCAAAGTGATATTGGGTTTTTAGCAGTAGCAGTTTGGATTCTGTTTTTTTTTCTATTTATCATTTATACAAAAGATAAGAAATACAGGATTATTCATATTAAATAGCAACCAAAAACCACGAAGATTTAAACTTGTGCTATCACGAGTCTATCTATATACAACGTGTTTTTTTTATATCCCATAACTCTAGGGGGTCATTGTACTCATCATTATGAACAACTTTTACTATGGGATCAAACCGGAAATCGCTAAACAAAAATCAGGTGTTCCCTACATTTTGACGAGTTATACGAACATAAATGCAGGGAACAGCTGTTTTTTTTCGCGCTTTCAGGTTTGGTCTCATAGTAAAAGTTGTTCATAATAATGAGTACAATGAACCCCTAGAGTTATGGGATATCAAAAAAGACACGTTGTATATTTGTGCCCGGTTGATGGTAATAGGCTCGTCGCCTAATAACTGGCGAAATATGGATGTACTATATAGGTACTTCTCTGCCTAACCCTTCGGGGGATACGTTATGTGTGTATGTTATAACATTGATTAAAGTTTGGATCCCTAGGTTACGATTTTAGAACTACTTATATCGCTATCGGAAAAGTCTCGGTACGGGAAACTGCCATTGAAAATTTTATCGACCGTCCTGTGATATCAAAGCGATATCAGTACTACTGTGAAAGGCATAATTATTTTTCTTCTTCCTAGAAGTAATAATTAAAACTCCAGGAAACAGAGTCTTTATTTAATTCTTAGAATGCGAAAACCTATTCCAAAAACCCATTCCCATACCGTTGATAACGTTAAACGTCATTTGAAGGCCTAACACTCCAAGTTTCAGTCCACTAACATTTTCAGCACCCGAAAACGTTAAAACAGTCATTGTAATACAAATTCCTCAACTACCGTATCCAATCACTCCAGCTGTTAAAGTCCAGGCAGTTAGACTAACTAGTTTCCATTTCTAAACATACTCCGACACAGATTTCATTTGTATAAAAGAGAAGAAAGATGGCAGCACGTGACGTGGAAACACAGCCAGAATGTTGGCAGTGCCAAACTGTAGCCTCCTCGGTACAAGGGTTTCAACTTATCAATTACACCGTTCGCTACTTACCGCGCGGAAAGGGCAAATTGATTTAATGTAACCAGAGTGCTTTGACGAATATTATTAACGTCTTTTTCACCCCTCCATTGTGGGGGTAACGCGCGCTTTGTTCTTTCGCACGGTTTTGTATAACATCGAATCACACTTATCTCAATCACGAGAACGGGTTGTATGGAAGGACCGTGTCTTCGTTATCTGTGAGCACAAATTATGACAGAATTTTAATTAACCCGCGACATTGACTGGACCTCGCTAACCCAAGAGTATTTACTAAGGAAAAAACTGCGGACACTTATAAGCAATTAGGTACGTGTCAAGCGTTTAATTATGTTATTAAGTTGTCACTGCGTCCTTACTTGTTGGCTGATTTATCTGAACAATTTACTCTGAGACTGCATTCTTTCAAAGCAGCTAAAGTTTTCTTCAAAAGACGCAGACGAAGCTAGTGTTCATTTCGAAAATCTATCAGATTAACAGCGACCGTCGCTGGGTGTACGTTAATAAATACGTCGAGTACAAGTCCTCTCATTAGAGCGCCATAACTCCTCATTAGTGGGCATGCTAATTAATGTGACGTTTACGAGTACCGGCGGTCGTAACTCAGGCCGCGACGCTCGCCCCGCGGCCCGCTCCCGATACGTCAATTCTTATTTTCCAGGAAAAAATATTGCACATTTCTTTTCACTAAAGCATCAAACGTAGGTAATTGGTATAATAGCTTGTAACGATGGCAATTCTGCTATATTTGAAAATAGTTTTCCACACTTTTCTATTTGTGGAGACGATTTTATTGGTAGTTATCTACTTACTACTTTATTTTTAAAAGGAATGAGGCAATTAGTTGGTGATGCATTCACAATTAAGTTATCAGCTGTCTTGTTATTTAATTCAGTAGTAAGTCCAAATGATACGTTAACTTATTAGTAAGTAGCACGCACAGGGCCTCGGTGCCCTTTATCGTTGCCGTGTTCCATGGCTCGCCGTCAGCACCCTGAATCAAATGTTTCCGCTATTGTGATTATGAGGTGTGCTGTTGAAACCATCTCGGAATACTTAGTCACCATTGTATGTTAAACAAAAACTGTATTTAAAATGCTCATTTAAGTTAACTACATAGCATTCGCGATAAAGGGTTTATTAAGCTTATCTTACTCTTTAATTTAAAATACTTTAGAACTTACTCAGTTAAATCGAAATATACCGTAAACATACAAAAAGGCATCGCTATGCAATTGTTTTTTAATGTCCTGATAACAATCTAGGTAGCTACCTCGTCCATAGTACTTACATATTTGCATTAAAACGGCAAACACTTTGCATAATTTGTCACTAAACACATGCATCGTAAAGCGCACATTCAGCAATAAGGCGAATGAGATTAAAATCATTAATTCTAACTTTTATAATGTCAACTCGTGCATTAAGCTGCATTGCAGCTAGGTTTACTAGCCGATGTGGTTTACGTCCAGCTTTTATTAGCATCGAGCAGTATTATGAACGCGCGGGCCATATCACGGCTCCATCGGGGATCACCGTTGTAATTAAAGCTTCGGGGCGAAAGTTGAACGTGAAGATTGTAATCGGGAGCATAATTTTAAATCAAATTAACACTTCAACTTTAAACCGAGGTCATTAATGCCATTAAAGCGAAACAATATGGAGTCGTGACCGCACCGGCCGATATCTAAATAATAAATAAATAGACGAGCGGCTATCGGGGTATCGCATCTCTGCGTTAATATTCCGCGCCGGAGTTTTATAATTAACAATAAATTCGGTATGTTTTTTGTGATACCGCACCGCGTCGAGGGCTGGTGCATCCATTTTTCCTGCCCTCGATATCGATCTTAATAACACACGCTATATTGTCACTATCGGGTGGTCCCTATTACCTATTCGCACATCGCACATCGCTGTTAACTTTACATCGGAGCGGGAAATAGAATATTCGGAAATAATTAGCTCATTCTTCCGAACGCGGCTCGTTATCGTATACCACTTCCACACGAGTACGTCAGATCAGGGTAATGATGCTTTCCCTAACGTTACTGTAAAACAGCCTTTGTTATTAAATTAATTCAGGGAAACATTGCCTTGAGATATGATTGGCATGAATAATCTACCTAGTATTACTTGGTCGGTAAAATTGCGCTTCGTGGTATTGTGACAAGCTTTCAACCTGTATCGCCTTTCAAGGCTGTGAAGGCAAAATAAAAACTGCCCTCCTGGCTGGTATTAGCAGCTAAACTCCAACATTCAGTTCCTCTTTCCCTGTTAGATCGCGTTCGAAGTAACCCATCTTCTCAGAATCTATTAGGTCGCTCCTTGAATTTCGCTCAAAAACACCAAAAATACTGCACGGGCTGAGTACTCGAGCCGGGGCTCCGTTATCTCGTTATCCTAATGAAGTCTACGCTAATGACGAGTAGGTAAATAATAGGGCGGCTAATGGGGGCTTTATCATTCTCGAGTGCGCTCCAGGTAAGGGCCAATTAGAGAGGCCGACATCGGTCCATATTGTTCAGCGGAGCTCGCTTCGATTACGATTATTTCCTAACGACTCTCAACACTGATAAATTGGACAAACTATTGCGAAATGACGTCCGTGGTTTGCGGCACCAACTTTAATTTCCTGTTAAATTGTCGTACTTCACGTGTACCATAAAGTGGCTTATTAGGTACCGAATGTAATTGCATTGCTTTGTAATTGATAGGGTGGTTCGGTCACAGCGGCGGACATGTTTCATTTTGCTAATGAAAGAATTCCCGACACAACGTAATTAGTTTGTTATTATTGTAACTACGGCTGCGTTATTGTGACGTTTCCTTTGTATTATTCAATTTATAACCGGTAATGGAATGTGGTTGTAATTATCGAATGTTTCAATGAAGGGTTGTGTTTGTAGATATGTGGTTTGATTAACGGTTATTAGTTCCTCGATTAATTAATTATAATAAATCTACATATATCAGCAAAGAAGCCTCCTAATCCTTTCAAGGATATCTATCAATCAAATAATAATCAAACACATTTCACCCCCTTATAACTCATATCCCCAAAAATCTCACCTTTAAATCCGAATTCGAAATAAAGTCGAAACTCGAACGCTTAAAATCGTTGTCTGTAAACAATTCTTGAAATGTCCGGTACAATATCGGATCCCGCAATTATCCGACAGTGGGCGGGCTAATTATCGCATCAAGTCGACCGAGGGGAGCCGGCCCGGCCCGACTACGGCCCGGACACGGAAAATATTTTCCCTTCAGTTTTTTTGAGCGAGTCGCAGCAGTTATCACCTGTTATGTCTCGTTCCGTAGTTTCAATAAACACAGCTGCACGTGAATGCTAATTTACTGTGATTTTCGATGTTCTTTTCACTTATTTTTATACAAATTAACCGATTATTTATGTATATATTCAGAATAGAAATTTTTGCCAATGTACCTTTTTTATACAGGGTGAAATTAAATTCATGGGCATCCTTTTAAGGGGTCGTTGTACCCATCATTATGAACAACTTTTACTATGGGACCAAACCTGAAATCGCGAAAAAAATAATCAGCTGTTCCCTACATTTATGTTCGCATAACTCGTCAAAATGTAGGGAACAGCTGTTTTTTTTCCCGATTACAGGTTTGGTCTTATAGTAAAAGTTGTTAATAATAATGCTCACAATGACCCCTTAAAAGGATGCCTATGAATTCAATTTCACATAACCGAGATATTATCAGATAGAGATCTATATCCCACGATTCTTCCATGACTTAAACTCGGTGCACCACTATGACTGCGCAGCAAAACAACTTAAAAAATAAGAAATGAGAGCTCCGGAGAGCTATTGAGACTCTTGTAAGGAACTCTTCGATACAATGAGGCAATTGCTTGTACTAACAATCCTGGCGAGGCAAAGCCTTATATTTGGTCCACTCTCGCTGAGATCGGAATTATTTTATGAAACACTTTTATTAGTAAGTAGATCGGGGATCGTGTAAAGTGCGGGTGGACAGAAACTGTGTAGTGCTATAAAGCGCATGGGTTGGAGGCAGGCGTCTTCAATCCCCGGGCCGCTGTGAAACTTCCCGCCGCTGTTTTTTATTGCGCAGAATTTAAATGCATTTTTGATGTTACGAGATGACACGCGGCGGACGTCCGCCCCGCCCGCGTCTCACCCCGCGCCCTATAATTTCCCAACTTGAAACTTCACTACGGTATTAAGCCTTGATTGCTTGAAGAAACTTGGAACATTTTACCGTATTCTTCGAGCTCCCAGTAGATGCTGCGGCGCTAGCGCAGACGTTTATTACTAACAGTGATTTGAATTAATTCGGAATTATTTAGAGAGGAAACTTCATACATTTAAATATTCAGTCGGCGGGTTGTATAATTTTAATAGCGGATATCCAGTACAATCGTATTCCATTACGCGACACATTAACGAGACGATCAATTAATTTGGAATCGCACCTCCAATATAGCGATCAAAAGGGATACCGTGTATTTGGATTCTCTATTACGGTTTTCAATTAAGTAGTTGGGGTTTAGTTCCGACCACATCAGAAGCGGTACACGACAATACGTTTAGCGAGCGGAGGCCGCCCGCGGGCCGCGAGCGCCACCTGCCCGACGGCGACGATTGACTTCCTCTGCCGTAGTTTTTAGCGCTTACTAAAAGGATTACCGTGTTCGAATTGATACTTGAGATCGTAGGAAACTTTCAAACCATTTTGGTTTTAAAAATGTTATTTGATTACGCGAATTGCGTCACACTCAATTCGCGTATTCAAAATACTGTTATATTTATATTTCTAGTTACGTATGACGGTTTGAATGAGTCGAGTCTTCGTGTGATGTAATGTCTCAGGGTCGAAAGGCGAGACGTCCGAGCTTCCCGTGGGCGCATTAATTAGCGGTACCAGAGGGGGAGGTGAGGGGAAGCTCATGAAAGTTTACCATTTAATTAGAAGGAGCTGCCGCCCGCCCCTTACCTTTTGTCGTAATGCTATGAGTATAAGCGCAACTTAGGTTTTCTCATTAGTCATGTATTAAGTTTCAAACAGTTAGTGACTTTCATTGGGTAGTTTTTTTACCGAGGAGGGCAAGAAATTAATTAAAATGTAGGGAAATTTATTTTGTATTTTAATTAATTATTTTCGATACTCAGAACTTAATAATTAAAATTTTCTGTTACCGCTTCTTCTTAAAAACAAAACAAAACCACTCTATCTTAAACTTTTAAACACAGTACCAAGACACACTAAGGGCGAATTTCACCAAACTTTTATACCTAGAATAAGTCTTATCCTGTGAAAAAATTTCGATTTTTTAATAGTTTTTCCATACTAAAATGTTTGACGTCAATTTTATACCTCAGATAGAAGATATCAGACTTTGGTAAAATCAGCCCTAAAGAAGCTTGATTACTCCGTCAAGCGTCAAAACACCGAAGTATAAAATCATAACCCCACACGAACGCACCCTCAGTGGTCTATTAGGAGATTCCAGCCAAATTTAGTGTCTGCCATAACAAAGGGCCGTGTCCTAGGTGGCGCTGCGGTGCTGCCGCGTCTCCAATTAGGCTAATGGACAGAACCCGACCTGCATTCATACTCGAAATCCTCCACACCAAGCTGCAGCTAATTTTCGCTTAAACGTTACGGGGAGGTAGACCGGCGGGTTGGACGCTGCGGTTGGAACGCTCCTTTCCTTATCCATTTAGCAGCGGTGGCGGCTTTGAAAAGATTTTTATGGCGAGGTTTCGGGTTGTTGTTATTCTCAACCAATACTGTCTTGGACTAGGGAGGGATAAAGTCTGGACAGGCAGGTTTTAATGGGATTTGATAAAGTATGAATGAGTTAGATTAAAGTTTCAATAAAGATGGTGTAAAACACTTCTAATTTTTATTTTTACAAGCTTTTTTTAAAAGCTTGAGTCGCGAACGTCCTTCTCAAGATAAGCCTCAAGCTTTTAAGAAAATATTAAAGTTCTATATTTAAGTAAGTTTTATTTAGTACATTTTAGTTCATTTAAAGCTTATTAAAAATATCGTTTATTTTCTGAGGTGCTTACTTAACAGGGAAAATGACATGAACAGTTCTTGCAGACACAGGTTAAATAAGTTGCAACGTATGTAAGTTCAGCATCGTATTTGTAACTGAGGGCATTATAACCTATCACGACTTTACGTTATTGCACTTCTTGTATCTACATTATTTTTCTAATTGCTTTTAATATTCTTATTCGTAGGTATCTATTAGTCTAGAACTTAACAGTTTAAAACACGTTTTCAATATTATCTTGTCCCTAAGGATTGAGTAATCCACAGCCTTCGATTGAACACTATGCTGCAGACACAATCAAAATATATTGTTGAATGCGTCGCCCTTAGTGAAAACAATAATTGCTTGATAATGATTAAATTAAAGAATCTCTGCAGTTGTTAGCGTAAATATTTAAATTATAGAAATGACTGTTTCTTAAAAATGACAAGCGTTACTTGTGTTTTCCCCGCCCGTCTGCCCCGCACTCGCTTCGGCATGCATCGCGACTCATTACTCCACTAATGGAGGCCGTAATGAACCAATCTAACAGATTGCTCTCAAATCTTCAGCCAACGCCACTGATTTGAAAGCTCTGCCCTGAGACGTAGCTATCTTTTAAATTAAATACTCTCCTTACATTAGCGTAATAGCTAGAGCAACCTACTAAACTAATGCTCATATCATTTTGCCAAAATTAATTTAACTGAACCACTAAATACGCTCAATGAACCTCGCGAATTTAGCACCTAATTAAATTTGTTTGACAGCTCGACACGCGAGTACTAATCGCCAAGGTTAAGTCGCGAGTCCCAACGAACTTGTTCACAACTCCAATTTGTAGCTCCGTTTGTGCGACTCGGGAAGTTATATTAAAAGGTCCACATTAATTTTCTTGACAAACACAATGAATAATGAATGGCGCAATATAAAATTCGGATTGAGGAGGGCGCCTCGTCATGTGTCCCGCCCGACATGTTTGTCTCTCTTAATTCTGTGTGTTTTTGCTAATTGAGTCCCGCTTCGGTATCACCTGAGCACGGAGCACGAGCCCCGAGCCCTGTGCTCGTCATCACTCGCTTCGTTAATCTATTATTCATCCAGAAATACTAATTAAAACGTAACGCGTACTCTTTATTCCGAGTCTCGCGACACTCGTTCCTTCCTCTTGCGCTCCTCGGTGCGAATTCAATCAACTCCAAATTCAACATAAGGCGCAAGATTTATGATCGACACAAATCGAATTCGCTAACAAACAATATCGTATTCGAACGCGGTACGTGGGATACGATACGAGTATATCAATATTGCAGGCGCTATTAATACGTCCGTCTCATGAGCGGGCGGGGTAGCCCGCACCCCCCGCCGCCCCACTCCCCTTAGTCGCCGCTCTTAATTGAATGAGGAGCGGGAATTGTTTCCCAAAATGAAACAATTAATTGTGCAACGGCTATTCCGCCTTACATGGATAATACGTTCGTTTATGGCCTCCTAACGCGGCTGCACGGCGTCCTTTATTGGACCAACTCTAGGAATTTGTGTTCATTGGAGCTCGTATCCAAAATTTAATCGAGAATTTATAAGGACATCTCTTTGTTGTCCCGGAGTAGCAGTTTTTGCAGCTGGCCCAGTCGAGATTGCATTGTGCAATGTTTAAAAAGACGTCGGTTTTAACCTAACCCCCAAGTATTTGCCTCAACAAATGCGGGTTCTAAATTATGCGCCCGTTCACCAACTTACGGAGGCGAGAACGAGCCTTTCAGTTTGAAGCGGAACGTTTAAAATTTTCATGGTCAGGTCATGGAGCACGTGTAATGCGGTTATACTGGGAGGAAATTCAGCGGAACACGCTAACATGTGGCGCATTCAACTCGAAGACGCGTCGTAAACCGCCTTTACGCCTCTCGGCGAGAGCTCCTCAAAACTTTTCATATTCGCCGACCGTAAAACAAGCCAAAAAATACGACCGACGAAAAACATTGTAAATAGTAGCGGGTTATCGGCAGAGCGGCCATACTTGCCGCGAAATTAGTTTTTAAAACATAGTTTAACTATGCTTGTTGCACCCAAAATTAGTGGTTTGCTTGGGTTAATGCTTTGGCAAATATCCGCACTCTTCTCTTGGAAAATAAATTTTCACTTAAACTTGAAGCACCTTCTCAAAAATTTCCTAGACTCTGGTAGAATTAATAGTGGTGCTCCACTAATCACTAGAATATACAGCTTGCATTATCAGTGGACACACACACACGTAGTCACCACGCACACACAGATGGTGCTGGCTCGCAGACGGGGTGGCGTTGTACGCCACACTACGAGGGGCACACATTCAATTTGCTATTTATCCGGGAATGGATCTAAGTCATTACTTAGCTGAGCGAGAGAGATGAGAACGGGATGCACTGGAAATTACACGGCGAGCCAGTGTTCACAGCCAGTACTGTTATGCGTGCCTTCGTTTACTACACAATATGTACCCATCGCATTTGCCAAATGTGCATGGAACGACTAAATTTACGCAGTTAAATCCCGTACTAGCAACTATTACTACTCACTTGCTTATAATTTAATCAGGTCATGGTGTCTTCTCTGTTATTGTGAATGGAAAAAATCACAATTCCATAATGGCGACATGGAATGACGAAGATGAGATGCGGTTTTTCTGAAGTAGGGTCAAGTAAAAGGGTGTTACTACTTCGGAGTAACTATTCTTCTGTAGGTATAAGATGCTCTCAAAACTCATTACAGAATGATAATAGAAGTTGTATTGTGCATCTGAGTGTTATATTATTTTATGTTATTTACCTAATGACCTACTGCCCATGCTAACTTTCCTGAAAGAATTGAAATCCATGTTATTATCATAGACGAGGTCCAACATATCTACTTATGAAGATTTTTCAGATATTTCTCCCAAAAGATCACCTCACCCACCTTCACAAACAAGACCCTCAAAAAGTTCAGCTCCACAATCCAGCACGCAATTTTCTCGTACAGCTAATTTCACATTAGAGAAAGTTTCCCAAGAGTAGGGCCGCGATCCGGTCAGGACGGTGCGCGCGTTGGGCGCCCTCAATCACAGGAAGTGCGCCATCTCATTGCGGAAGTGGTTTCTCTTGTCGTCTCCCTCGCACGGCCTCGCCTGTTTTGTGTTTTGTAAACTTGTGCCGTTAATGGACGGACTCTGCTTGATATGCCGCGATCGAATGCATTTCGCTTGATGAAAAACTGGGATTTTTGGTTCGGTTTTTTTTCACGTGATTGGAATTTTTTGGTTGTGTGCTGGATAGTGATAATTTTGTTACAGGTGCATAAAGTTGGGATTGAAATACACGTTAGTTTTCAGTGTTCTGGTTCCATTTTCTGACACTAACTGTGTGATCTACGGTAATAATATGGTAATTATTCATCTCCTGATAAGTAATTGATCTGATTTCCATTTCAAGATCCAAATTTAAGGAAAACTGTGCTCAGCTTAGTGACTTAAGAAAATATCGCCTTCGGCCGTCCATTAATGATGGGATCGATATCGATAAAAAAAAGAAAAAGTTCCCCTATTTCATCAGTCATAATATAATATTACGCACCTTCCAATAAAACGAAAAGCAATAGAGTCTGCGAATAGACACGCAATTTGTAGGTCTATTTTTATTTTCCACTCAAACGCGTTCATTGACTGGCAGGACGGGTCTGGCTTGATTAATTCTTATCAGGGGACCGAGCCCACGTCACGGGATACGGGATCGAGTTCCCGGGTTGTTTAGTCGCCCCACTAGCCTCCATACCAATGTAATTTATACGCACTAAACAAGTTTCTTGTTAATTGACAGAGACAATGTTATCCAAGTGGTTTTTAGCTGTTTTATAAATAGCGTGGGATTATTCTAAAAAAAATAGGTTTATCGATACAAAATATTGATTACGAAATAAGAATAACGTTATATTCTTATGAAAGTTTAACATAACTAAATAACAACTTTTACATACAACCAGTCTTACCAAGGGGTATCGTATTACCCAGTAACTGGGTTGTGGAGGTCAGATATTCAGTCGGTCCATGTAAAATACTGATATTCACCTGCATCCGGTTAGACTGGAAGCCAACCCCAACACAGCTGTGAAAAGGCTAGGTAAATGATGATGATGATTCTTATGAAAAAAAAAATAACTTAACTTTTTTTCAATAAAACATGTTTTTTCTGTAGGTTTTTAAAAATACTATTTGATATATCTTATTAATAGATATGTAAAGAAGGCAGTAACTAATAGCAACTAACCATTACCTACACGCACAATTATAATATAATTAGATAGGAACTATAAAATTAATTGAACATAACTAATTAAGGTTAAATACTAAAGTAATTTGCAAGACTTCCTAGTTGCCTTGTTGTTTTAATAACAATATTAATTAAAAATTGCAATTATAGTCTAGAGGTACCTACATATTATAAATTGAA
The DNA here is from genome assembly GCA_951799955.1 of Apamea anceps. Lineage (NCBI taxonomy): Eukaryota > Metazoa > Arthropoda > Insecta > Lepidoptera > Noctuidae > Apamea > Apamea anceps. The sequence continues at coordinate 7,553,218 of OX637505.1, read as the reverse complement.
GTCGCTTTTTATGGCTGTCTGTGTGACCGCGTTTCCTTCTAAACTACGCAACAGACTTTGATACTGTTATCACAATCATTTAGACTTTTAGAGTATTTACTCTTGAAGGTGTGTATAATACTTTAATATTAAACTTAAATGTACAGTCACGAGCAAAAGTATGTATACACTCGGCTTTATTCAAAAGCGATTTAATCCTTTATTTTTTAATGAAATGTTATTTTGTTACGAACATAGCATTTTCGAACCCATCGGCGTATGTAATGTGTCGTATTTCAACGTTGCATTCGTTATTTCACGAAAAAATCGCAATTGAAATTTGCCAAGTGTTGACATATTGGTGCTCGTGACTGTACTCGTAATAAAGAAATCAGGATATTTTGTTAAGTCGTAAAAACCGTTCGAAGCAGGGGCGGATCTTCAAAAAAACACAAGTGTATCTATATAACTATATATTTAATAAACACACGACCTTCAATGATTGCACATCATTATCTGCCTAGCCTTTTTCCAACTATGTTGGGGTTGGCTTCCAGTCTAACCGGATGCAGCTGAATACCAGTATTTTACATGAAACGACTACCTATCTGACCTGCAACCCAGTTACTGGGTAATACGATACCCCTTGGTTATACCTTCAATGATTGCACATGCTAGGCAAAAAACAAAAGAAGTAATATTGGTATGAGTCTTAATTTTAATGTATCCATAGTAAGCTATTTGTCTTTATGTAAATTCTTCTGCTGACAAACTGTTAACCATAGTACTGACATTTTAATGTCATCGTGTAGACAAGTGTGTGAACAAGTAATAAATTTATTTTTAAACTTTTACTTTCTATATTTATTCAGTAGGTTAAATTGGGCGTATTTTTTCAGTATTCTGAAGAGAAAAACTATAAAAACCACCTCGAAGGTCAGGGTCTGTTTGTTTACAATCACAGTTAATTATTATGTTGATATAGGATAATAAAATACACAAACGTACTCAAAATACGCGCTTTCATTTGGAGTTGCAGACAACAGCCCGTATGCCTATTACTTACCTATAATAGACAACGGGATAAAATAACATTACATCTGCATTCCCCGAAGGACTAGGCAAAGTTGTATACAGGGTGGCAGGGACATCGTCACGCAACCAGTTACCATGGATTCAGTACAGAATTCTAAAACCCCTTTTTTTTTTTTTGAGGATGGGAAATCATCAAATGACTCCTCCCGCTCTGGGTGGAGCAGGAGGGAGTGTCAGACTCTTACTGACTAAAACCCACCCGTGTTCCTTCCTTAGAACTTTATGTTCCAGGGCAGCGGTAACCCTTTCGGACAATCCCGCTACCCATTCTAAAACCCCTTGAATTCTTTCGTCGGTTATTAAAATAAAATTAGCTGTTCCATATATTTAGACCGCGTAAGTATTGCACTTCTCTACGAAACGTTGGTTTTTTTTTAATATTCGTCGAAAAGTTCTACGCTACAATCCTGTGCGGAATTCATGGTTACATGGTTACATTTTGTATACTGGGTATAACATAAGTAGGTATGTGCAGACGTCAGCACTAGCATAGCTACTACAATCTGTCAAATTTCTTTAATAGACAAAATATTATATCAGCTTTTTTGTTAACTGTACTTTAACTTCTTTTGTTTTGTGGTCTCAAAATACCAATCAAAACTAATTATTGCATTTATAGGTGGCATTCGGGACCGCGGTCCCGGTCCCAAAAGCCCCACGACCCAGATTTTCAACATTATCGCTAAAGCATAAAGGTTCAAGGTTGATTGGGAAATTTGACAGTTACGGGTAGCTTGACCTGCTGGCGTCTGTACAATCTAATCTAGACATTTTGCGACCAGCAGATTTAATGACTTAGTTCAACTAAATGTCAAATTGTACTCACAAAACCTAATTAAGCTTTACTCTTCTTTATTAATATCAGTTTCTTAAAACATTTCACAATCTTAATCAAGGTGAGGGCGTGAGGGCTTCGGAGAGACTCCTTTTAAATTATAATTATACCTGGAAATGTTTTCCCGGAATTTTTAATAAAATAGTTCATTGCTCTATCCATTTACCGTTTAACTGTAAAATAATCGTTTATTAGAGTGCAATTAATTTAATTTCACTCATATAGAAAATATTTTTAAAGGTAAGTTTACGCCGGCGCTGAGTGGTGCACTGATAAGGGCGCCCGATTAAAATGAATCACAACGGTGCTGCTAATTGGGCTGGCCTGGCGGCTCATCCAATTAGCCGGGACTTAGAAACCCGTGCCCGCAGGCCGCCGGGACCAGCCGCACCCCCGCTCTAATCTACCCTGTCTGTTCCACTAATATGAACCGTCACAACCGTGTACACACTGCCTTAGTTGCGGCAAACAATTGCAACCACTGCTAAAATAGACCAAACTACTAGAGAGAATACTGTGTTAGTATGATAATAATTCACTCATAACATATACCTGGTACTGTTGTGTTTTCCCCATATTTGTCTTTCCATAATTTTTTAAAAATTATTTTCAATGTTCCTTCTCTTAGTGCGAGTGCTAAGCAATTTATGTGTATATTTTGGAATGTTGATGAAAACTCAGTTGTTTAGGCGAGGCGCGGTAACGACTCCTTTCAAGACTTCGCGACGCCTTTAATGACATCGAAGTCGGTGAGGCCGGGTTCGCGTGCGCAGTTCTTGTTATTTCTTTATTACAAAGGAGTGCCTCATTAATTTGGCAGCCCCTCAGGGTTGAGAGAGTCGCGAACCCTTGACCTCGTTCGCGAGAGCCCGCGACACTGAACCGTTCGCAAATTGAAAAGCTTACGCACCTAGCGATACATAATTAACGATCCTTATTACTCGGTAACAGACCGCGTGCTGCTCGCGCCCTCGTCCGCGCCCGCGCCTGCCGCATCCCGCATCCCGCCGTCCCCCTGCAGTGTGACCCACGCCTAGCTCCACTCGAGGAGTTTTCGCACGGACCGTGAGCAGCCGCGCTGTCTCGCAACGGAAAACGACATAAAAGTCAAACTTAGATCATTCCAGTCCCAGACATAATTCCTTGACTCATCGTTCCAGCTAGACAGTTTCTATTATCCTTAATAGCATCCGTAAGAGTTTTAAAATGGCTTCAATAGTAAAACTTGTTCTCAGGAAGTGTTCGCAGGCCACGCAGAGCACCGTATCGGAGAACTTCGATATTGAATGTCGCGTTTTATTGGATAAATTGGACGGAAAAGCAGGCGAGCGGGAAATTCTTAATTTGTTGTTATAATGGCGGAGGAGTGACGTAGAGACGGCGGAGGCGCCTCGAGCTGGAGTTGATTCGGAGGAGGGCCCGGAGACCGCATGTAAAGAGGCTAATGAACGCGGCGGCCGCCGGCGGGCCAGCGTGTCCGCGGACTCGTGCATTTTTAATGGCGCACGCTAGCACACTCACTATTAATATTTACCGAACACGTCAAGAGGGTGCACTTTACCTTTTAGTTAACTAGCGTCCGGCCGTTCATTAAATTTTCACGCGCGTCAGTTTCGGGCGAATTTTCCGCGGCGCTGACCGGCCGGCGCTGCCGATAACGAGGCGGACCACGCTCGTTACAGCCGCCGAGCCGCTCCGCTCGCCCCGCTAACCCCGCTCGTCCCGCTGGCAAACCCGGCCAAATTTTATTAATAATAAACTGTAACTGAAACGTGGCTTTGAAGTAAGAGAGCGACTCGAACGCTCGTTATCGGGAATTATGCGAAATCCTTTGACGTATACACTTATTTCTTTAAAGTTTACGTAAGAATCTACTTACTATGTTATTGTAACTTTACGAGTTCTTAGTAATATATCCAGTATAAGTCAAATTTCGCTTTGAACGTAAAACTTGTCGGGAAATTGATTTCATAAGTATCTAGGTAACAAATGGGTTACCGATACTTTGTAGATAATTATGACACTAAATTGTATCATTAATGAGGCATGTTTCTGCTAGCTTAATGAAGTTGTTGAGGAGGATTAAATGCGTTGATTTGATGATGTCTTCAGTGTGAGGGTGACAGGCGTTGACGGCAGATGAGAGCTTATCGCTAAGACGTGAATGATGATTAATGTGCGGTCATCGAGCCGACAGACGCGACACAGGCACGAGTAGGCAGTGTAGGCACGCCGCACGCCCGCCACGAAACGTAGGCACTGCACACAGTTTGCGAAAAACTTTCAGTGGAAAAATTTTACCGGATATGTTTAAACCCCGACGCAAAAACGACGGGTTGTTATAAGTTTGATGTGTCTGTGTGTGTGCGTGTGTGTGTGTATGTCTGTCTATGGCATCGTAGCTCCCGAACGGATGAACCGATTTTAATTTTGTTTTAATTTAAAAAATATGCTTCTAACTATTATTTTTAAGTGGTGTCAATCTAAACCTATAAAGTTATTAACTTTAACAACATTTTCGAGCCATTATTTTTAGAATTCCACAAACGAATTATCCGAAAAATAGAATTTATAAGCAAAAATAATCTTAGTGTGCAACCGGTGTAATATCGCAGTGTTTAACCCATTATCGGTAGGGTAACACTTTTGTAGCATAGTGTGCGCCTTACCTGTGCGTGCCTAGCGTGCATGAATAAGCAATGAGCGCGCGCGCACGCTACGCGACAAACGGCTGCGGCGCACGCGACGCCGCCCTACACCCGCCCGCCCTAATTTATTACCGCCCGCCCAACCAAACGCTCACTATCACTCTTATATCTTACCTCGCCATATCTTTAGCGCTTCTCCTTGTGTTTATGGCACTCGCGTATTAGACGAAATTACTAACTAGGGCCTTTTGGTTTATCTATTTGGGTATAAAAAGAAAAGTGGTTCTCTGGGAGAGAAGTGCTCACGTAGTAGAAATGTGTTCGGAGCTTACTTTTTTGTAGGCAATCTTTGTTAGAAATTAATGTTGATGAACCAACCCCACCGTAGATGGGAATATGCAGAAATGACTGTAAAATAGCATAAAATTGACGTACAGACGCCAGCATGTCAAGCTACTATAATCTATCAAATTTCTTTAATAGATTTTCAATTTCATCGCTAAAGCATTAGGTTCAAGGTTGATTGGGAAAATTTGACAGTTTCAGGTAGCTTGACCTGCTGGTATCCGTACATATTCAGCCTTTAATGTTCCCACTGCTGGGACACAGGCCTCCTCTATTCGAGAGGTGTAATCCACCACGCGGGCCCAGTGCGGCTTAATAGATGTCACGTATCTTCGTATTTTTGGTTCTAGGACATGCCGGTTTCCTCAAAATTGATATAATATAGAAAAATACACTCTAAAATACTAAACAGTTTAACATCTGTGACCTTAAGCCAGCGAAGCTCCATATCATCTATTATTGCAGCGAAAAAGGAAAACTTTATAAAGGACATGCTCGCCTAAGTCCATAGGTCTTACAAAGTTTCGCCGCGCTGCAATTATTTAGAGACGAGAACTTTTGATGCTTTATTTAAATAAAAAATGTGAATTGTGAATTATTAGGTACTTAAAATGTTTACAAATAAATAATGATGATATGACTTGTTATTGAAAATTACTTTTCTTGTACCTCTGGATATTTTTTTTTTTTTTACACGCTGCTCTGGGGCTCTCTCTGGGTCTCTGCATAATAGGGTCGCAACATAATGTTGAGCGATAGCCGTCATGCGTGGATGCTGCGACGAATGTTTCCCCCAACCCTGTCTTAATTTTTTTTTGTTTTATGTTCTTTTTTGTGTCATGTTTACCGCAAATAAACGTATTTTCTTTCTTTCTTCATAAACTCACGCCTTTTTCCAATGGGGGTACACAGAAACTACCTGATACAATCCTTATCAAGTGGATGGTTTTACTAATAAAGCTTGATTTCTTTAAATCTAATCTCGGGACTAAGTTATTACAACAAAGCAGAACTTGCCTTAACAACAAAGCAATGCAATCACACCAGTCGAAGTTCAGTTCGAAAGCCGCCTTTCGATTCAAAACAAAGCGACGAATCTCACACGTGCCACAGATAATTAATCAACACGTACAAGACAAAGGCTTACTTCATAAACCTTGGAGCCTTCCAATACCCGCCAACGATGCAATATCGTCCAACGTCGGCCAACTGTTTGCCGACCGCTCGAAGCACCGCCGGCTACAACTATTAAATTATTTAGGCCCAGTCTTGCATTGTCTCGCGAAAGTCCGTCCGGCGGGCCCCGATTGTCGGCCAGATCGGGCCCAACCCGCCGCCAGTATAAACAGTCGTTAGTGTTGTTACAATCGAATAGGAATGTCCCGAATGTGCGAGTATCGCTCGCTAGGAATCGTTTTGTATTGAGTTAGTGCCCGCACGCGTCCCTATGTTTGCTCTGCTAGTTAATGGAATGCTGATGGACCATTGTGAGCGCAAAGGCGTTTTCTATTCAATAGTCGATATTAAATTGAACGCACATACGCACAAGTTCCTTAACGGTATGTCTGTAATAACCGAAATTTGTGGTGAAAGCGCCCATTGTCTGCTCAATAATATACACTATGCTGAAACGTGTGTAGATGGCGAAATTAATGCAAATGTATTGTAATTGCGTGTGTTTTGTGCTAGATAATTTTGTTGGGCTGTAATGACAATTGATGTATTTGTAGTATAGATTGCGAACCAACACACATTACGGCAATTCGGCACAATAATTTAGTCATAATGTACGGTTTGTTTCTGGTACAATAGCTTAAAATAGCGTTCGGGCTTAATAAAAGCGTTCCATTCTTGAGCAATATCGTATATCGGTGGTTACGGTGCAGCCGGTGAGGTCAGGCGACCTTCTGACCCGGGCACCGTGTCCCTGACCTTTGCAGGGTTGCACACACACAGACACAGAAACTTATGGAACTATTTTTGGCAACTTTTTCGACAGCCCTGAACGTTTGCTCGTTCGTTTTGCCATGCGGTTTATTGAACCTAATTGTGGAACCGTTCTAATCGAATTAAGGAGGGTATGAATTTATTATAATGTCTGAAAGGACTTTCAGTGAATTGCAAATTGTTAAAAAATTGCGTTTTGTGACACTAATTTTACCTAAAAATGAGCTTTTATGCTGTTTTGAGAGCAGAGAAGTGGTGGCCAAGTGGTAACGGCCCCAACTTACGAGTCGTAGGTTCGAACCCAGGCAGGCGCTTAACTTTGTGTAAATAATTACATCACCACTGCTCTCAAAAGCGGTGAAGGAAAACATCGTGAGGAAACCGGCATGTTATAGAACCAAAAATTCGAAGACAAAGTGACATCTATCAACCCGCACTGGGCCCGCATGATAGATTACAACCCATTCCCTCTCGAAAAAAGAGGAGGTTTGTGTCCCAGCAGTGGGAACATTAATGTATGTGTGTGTGGGCTAATTATGTATGTTTTTTTTTAATTCCCTTACAACATTTTTTTACGTCTGCTGGTCTTTATATTATTGGCCATCATCTAGAATTCTTATTTCTAATGACACTATAATTACTAAGTCTAACATAGATGAAACACTTCAGCCTTGGAACGAATATTGATTATAATATACAGCAGGGGTCGCGCACTGCCCTTCTACTGGCCTTAACAAATTGCAACCCCGTCTGCACCATGACATGATGAGGTCAGGGTGGTAAGGTGCATGGAAATCTATGCTTTATATATATTGTCTTAATATATTGTCTTAAGGGAGATTAATTATTACAATTCCATGAATACGTTTTGTTACAGTTGCAAATCATATTCAGATTAACATACAATCTATCTTTATGTATAAAATTTCATCACCACTGTTCTCAAAACGGTGAAGGAAAATATCGTGAGGAAATCGGCATGTCCTAGAACCAAAGATTCGAAGACAGTGTGACATCTACCAACCCGCACTGGATTGACCCAGACTGGTGGATTACGGCCCACTCCCTCTATCATAGCAGAGGCCTGTGTCCTAGCAGTGGGAACTTAAAGGCCAAGGCCAAGGTTATTATGCTATACAACCTGATACTGAATTTCGCGGGCTACTCTGGTGCTTTTTGTTCATTTTTGTTATACGGTGCTTACATTTTCTTTTCTGGTTTTCGCACACTATCTACGTGTAGCCTAAGATCTAAACATTACAATATCTTCCTATGATTTTTTGTACACACTTTCAAAGGCTTTCCATATGTGACGACCACTTTCACCGTTCGGCTACAAATATTTGATTGATGTGAATGAGAATTGGTCCTTTTCGAACTAAGTACTGTTATCCTTACTGCATTTTTATTCAGTTGCTTCAAGACGGGTGTGAGAAGCTTTTTTATTTCCTCCTCTTTACTAAGCATCGTGACTCATAATACAAGGAGAAAAACCCGCGAAGCAGTAAACGCTTTACCGAGAGAAAATCCTGTTCAGACTTTAGTTCCGTAGCATCTTTCTTTGACGTTAAAAACTGTAACCCTGTGGTAGTCTGATGGTAGATTTGTTTTAAATATGACAATTTATTTTGAGTTACTTATCCGTGAAACACGCGGCAATACGCTAATATAACATGGATAATCATCACGCCTAGTTTGTCCGAAGGGTTAGGTTGGTACACCCACATTTCACCAGTTATGTTTGAAGTCCCATTTAATAGGGGACGAGCCTATTGCCCTCAACCGGAATCAAATCCAGACCAAGGATTGCTGCTGAGAAATTCCAAATGGAAAACCCAATAACACTGCACGACCTGGGAATCGATCCCAGGACCTCACGTTCAGCAGTAGCGCTAGCGAGCACTAAACCGAAGAGGCAGCCATTATAAAACATATTTTGCTAAATTGGCGTGCGAATACATATCAGCACTGAGGCCTACTTTAATTAGAAAGACTTACGATACAGTCGAAACGTTCATAAAGTTCTACACCAACTGATGTGTACCGTGAAACCTATTATAATTGGCACTACACAAGGCACAAGTGCTCCACCATACCACGCCACTACATCGCCTCCACAAATATTATGCATGTTAAATTAACGCCATTCCTAATTCATAATCCGACAGTGATAAATTAGACAGCTCCGTCCGCCCGTAATTAGGTACGCAATTATCGCGGCCCGTTTGAATTCATTAATGCTGAAAGTACCAACGGTAGGTGAACGTGATTCATTAGTCACCTCGTCTTGATAGCAATTAATATCGCGTTACAATCGCCCCCTATCACCGCACAGGTATCCTCGATTTTTAACACGAACGTGAAATAATTAATCAGCCACACAAGATTCTCATATTGCTCCCCCAGAGCCATTATTAGGCAATAAGCGTGTTTTCCGCGGCCACCGGGCGCACGTAATTGGAAACCCTATACGGCCATTTAATTTACCTAGCCGCCTGAGCCGCACCACCTGGCTCGATGGCGAAACAATTGCCGAGCGCCTAATTATATTTTAATCGCAACATGCCCCCCGCCCTGCGTGGCCCGCCAGCGTGGGCCAGCGCGGCCATGCTGCGGGGGGTCACAACACCACTAATTCATTTGTGCGGCGAGGCTCGGCCAGCGCGCCCGCCGCCTCAGACCCTGTTTATTCTCATAGGAGAGTTTAGGTCTCCTAAAGCAATACCGACGCTTAAACATATTAACCAAAGCGTTTACGTGAAGGGTTTAATTATGCACTTTACGTTCTTGGGTACAATGGCGTCAAGTTAATTAAGTTCTGCTTGTTTAAAGACTTGACGTGAGTAGATTGTTGCTTTTGGATAAATTTAATTTATGCATTAAAATTCGTCTTTTTTGAGCGAGCGCATAATGGATGTTTGGAGGCAGTTCTATAGAACTTGCGCGGAGTTGATCAAGTGCAATAAATATTAAAGCTACAATATCATTGTTAGAACACTCCGTATACGCGAGCAGCTGTTGCCGCCAACTATGCCAATTGTGTGGAGGCTTTTGTACGTCGTAGTAACTATGAAACTATTATAACAATACATGCCTATCGACCAAGCTACAAATCAATTTACCTTTCATACATTTTGTGAGAGAATTCATAACATTATATTAATTTTGTCAATATTGCTACTTGCTACACGTGTTATTGAAGCAAGTAGTTAGAACAGCACAAGGGTTGCTCGGACGCCGCGTGCATTGTGTCGGTAATCAATTTCACAGCGATATGTGTGAAAAATGGACGCGAGCGGCCTGCACCGGCGCGTGATATATAGCCACTAAATGCTTTACTTACAATTACTTTAAGATATATTGGCAGACGTGAGAAACTAAATACAACATCCATATTGATGGAAAATGGCACGACCGAAATAGAAACGAAATAAAAGCTCGAAATATTACACGTTACAATAAATTAATCCGATGTTCGAGAGAGTAATTTCCCAAAGTAATAACTTCAAAGTTCCTGGTAAAGTTACAAGGTGTCGGACGTGTGACGCGATTTAGTGCTGAACTGCTCCTGCGCCCGATCTGCATTAGTGTGAAAGCCTCCTTGAAGCGGCGCGCGGGATGCGGGGGCCGCGGGCGATGCTGCGCATTGGCCATTAGCGTGATTACAGAGCCCCCTCCATCCACGAATTCTTTAGGCCTCTCATCTCATAATACTACATATTTCATTATTTATGTAAGCCCTGTTTTTACTCCAATCTCTCTCGGAGATTACACGCACAATCAACCTAATTTCACTCAAGGTTATATTCTGAGATGTTTTAAAATGAAATTGTGATTGTTTCAGATGATGTCGTGTTCGTACTTAAGTGCGGCGGCCATGACTCCGGAGGCTTCGGGCGCAGCTTGCTGGACACCGCCTGCGATGGCGTGTCCGCCTATTGTGGAGGGGCCGTCGAGCATGCTGCCGCCGTACGTCCGGCCGCCGAGCTTGCTGAGCCTGCCCATGGCGCCCGCCGCGCCCGGGCCCGCGCACGAGCCGGCGCTCGACCTGACGAAGCCGTCGTCATCCCTCAAATGTCACCTGCCGTCTCCGGCCAGTGAGGGGACTGAGTGACAGTGTTGTGCTCCAGACGATTTATTGAACTTGCGACACAGACAAAATTATTACTGACAGCCCGGATGCTGCCCGTCAGTAACAATTTTTTCATTGTCAGTGAACTGTTAAGTTATACGTTAGTACCTACTACATATTTAATTTCGGTTGTGAAAATGGCAATTTATATAACTTTAACTTGCTATATGTAAATTTCCATTAAATTACTGATACTTAAGAGTTGAACAGAACGAGATGTGTTAAACACAAGCGTGTTGTTTCTATTTTAAATTAAAGTGATAAGTGATAATGAATTGTGGACGTTGAAAGATCAAGCATATCTTAATGTTATTAAAAAAAACTATTGTTTTTGAAGCACCTTTTTGATTTTTACGTTTTTAATTTATAATGACCTCGATCCATCGAACAAAATGAACTGGAACTGCGTAATTTTGTGAATACTGTTGTAGTACTTACGCAGTTTACATTTCGTATCGAAATAACAAAGAAATATGCATTTTTTCATCAATTGTTAATTTAATTTAAATGAAATGAACGATCAATATGGATTGAAGCAACCACAAGAACCCTGTAATTTATAATAATGGATGATGCAAGAATAAATGAGGAAAAGCGATTCAATGAGCTAATCTGAAACAACTCAGCGGTTGTCAGGGTACTGTTCAGTATGCTCACATAACTTCTGATGAATTTGTACCAACATTACCATTTCAGGAAACTGACACAGAAGCCACTGAAAACCGCCACATCTTGCAATATTAGTAAACAGCCATAAAAAAACATAATTTGATGTATGAAACATTGTCGAATCTTGCCAGAGATTGTACTTTTTACTATAATTTTAAGTACCGCTAAGATATATCGCAACAACTGTGTTTCTCACGCACGCATCCCTGTGATTTGCAACCTTGCTGTGTAAATAGTTCTCTCGTCTTTTGTTATTTCTTTGTAAACGAGCTGTAAATCAAATGACTCGTTATATTGTAAATATTAGTATAAACATCATAGAATTAAGTAGACACAACTTGTACCTAAGCGCGAGGGCCTGCTAGGCAATTTTTAATTGTAGAAATTCCGATTCACGATACGAAAGCAACTTAACAGTCATACTCGTGTCGGTAACGCTGGATCGGGTATAATCGTCTCCAGCCGGTCGGTGATACTGAATCGGGTATATTCGACTACAGTCGGTCAGTACCGGCCGGGTATACTCGGCTCCAATCGGTTGGTGACGCTGAATTGCGTATACCCGGGCTCTAGTCGTAAGTTTTAATTTCTATCGTGATTCATGTGGTCATAACCCTTTTTTTTTAATTGGATTGGTAATATTCACCTTAAATCTCATTACCACTTAGCTTTTCAATTACGAATCGGAACATTTTCTTCAACAAAAATTGCCTAATATGCTTTGGCGCTAAAAGTTTGGGCGCAAAACTTCGTAGCAATAATTTTGATGCCAACATCTTTGAAGTTTAAATTCAAGTTACTAACGGTCTCTGTATATATTGATCTACATTTTACCAGTTGTTCGAATCGATTTTTAAATGTATACAGTTAATGTATATAAGTAACCTTAAACGCTAACATTCCTTTATATGTGTACCTATTAGTAAATCGTTGCATCTGAGGACGACGAGATAAACCAAAGGAATTAATGACAAAAAGAAAGGAGTTTTTAAATATTTTACATCGGATGTATAGGGTACCTTACTGCCTCTGCTGCTGCCGAGCATGTGTCCTGGGTTCGATTCCCAGGTCGGGCAAAGCGTTACTGGGGTTTTCAACAGGAATTTCTTAGTAGCAGCCCGGAGGGTGGAACTGTGCATAGTTGATGGCAATGGGCTCAGCCCCTATTACAAGGGACTTAAACATAACTGGTGAAATGTGAGTGTACTATTTTAGGTACACCACTGCCTAATCCTTTGGAGGTTACAGGCGCGATGTTATGTTATATTAAAGGTATCTACAACAACTTGTCATTGAATTATCAATCATTTCAGGATTGGGTCAAGCCTATTGAATGAATAACTCTATCATATAGCCTGAATTCCTGAAACTAATTTTGTATTGACAAAATAAATCTTTGATAATTCTATTTTTCTATGAGCTGGACTCCTTTAATAAAGATTGGTCCCTGGCAGCTCTGGACAGACAGAGGTGGAATCAGCCCAGGAGTGGGACAAAATAAAAAAATGCTGTTTTCCATCTTTCCATTGGTTTATCTCGGCGAGTATTCAACTTCATATAAATATCTGTTCAATAATAGTGTACTCTAAATGTTCATTCAGAATAGTGTATTTATTCTTTATATTCAATGTTCGCTTTTATCATTTCTAACGTGACGATATTATCGTGGACGTCCACGTCCACAGTAAATGTATGGAAAAACATGCACATTATTGTGGACGTAAATTTAAAAGCGTACAGGCATTAGTAAATTCGTCGTAAAATTTCCTTTTATTCGAATTCATTAGAAGTTTAATGAAACTGTATGTGGTTAGATATTGTAACTGACAGTGATGGTGACCGGCATACAATATAATGTTAGCGTTTAGTGAATCTTGCCATCTAACGATATGTTTAATTTACGGAAAACACCACAGGTTTTGGGCTTGAGATTGTTATCTTATAGAAAAATACCATCATTTGAAGGCAGGTTGCTAATCTTAGAGACTTTATGGGGAAATCGCCAGAGTAACCACGAAATTTAAATTTTCTCACGTTTTTGGCAATTTGCAGGTCAGTGTCAGGAACCGTAACAAACATGTACTTACATAATTATATTCATTAAAATCATCAATACAACCCTCGGTTCATATAATCCTATTGAATGACATTGAAATATCAATCAAAGGATCAATTATATGAATTAAAAAACGTAAAAAAATAATAAATTCGCGGACTACTCTCGCGCTTCCTCCTTAAAGGCATCAATGTAGTAGAAATACTGCGTAAGCGTTCAACAGCGTCTACTCGCAACAAACGCCAACGCTAGGCGAACGTAACTAAACAACGAAGATTGCCGAATAATGACGGAGATTGCCGAAGCAACCTGCCCATTGTCGAGTCAACCCTTGAGCCTGTGTTGGTTTGTTAGAACGACAGTTATGGTGTTACCAGTACACAAAGAAAGAACATACATACCTAGCCTAAGAGAGCCGGTGACAGGAGGAGAAAATAAAATTTTGTAAATTATTTACGTTGTTTTCATTCCCAATATACCCAGTCTTGAAATACTTAATACAACAATTGATAAACTTACAGAAAATATTCATTTCTATTAAATACATAAATATAGGTATGTACAGTCACGAGCACCAATATGTCAACCCTTGGCAACTTTCAATTGCGATTTTTTCGGGAAATAACGAATGCAACGTTGAAATACGGAACATCACAGATAACTATGGGTTCGAAAATGCTATGTTCGTAACAACAAAAAATTACATTAAAAAATAATGGAGTAAATCGCTTTTGAATACAGCCGAGTGTATACATACTTTTGCTCGTGACTGTACAGTCACGAGCACCAATATGTCAACACTTGCCAACTTTCAATTGCGATTTTTTCGTGAAATAACGAATAACGTTGAAATACGACACATTACATAAACCTATGGGTTTGAAAATGCTATGTTCGTAACACCATAAAATTTGATTAAAAAATAAAGGAGTGAATCGCTTTTGAATAAAGCTGAGTGTATATATACTTTTGCTCGTGACTGTACCCGGAATGTATGTATGTAAGTATGTAATGTGGTATACATTGCATACATACAGATTCAGAGAGGGTCGCAGACGCACTCCCGAAGATTTAAATCTTTTACAACCTACCTACTAAAGTCATTTAAGGCTATCAAGCTATAAATAATATCTATCTACAAGATGGCACACCGACGCGCAAACTGTAACCACGACTTCAGTACATGATTCTAGGTATCTGTTTCGAATGCTGGGACACAGTGTAACAAGTTAACTTGACCCCCGTAGCATATACATTTTTAGTCGGTTAAAAAAAAACCCGTTTCATAGAAAAGTGGACGCGGTCAAAATGTATGCAACAGCATTTTTTGCTGTAAACCCTCTGAAATAAATCTTTGAAGAATTTAAATGCAGAAGGTTTCTGAATCATGATCTGAATCCATGGTAAAAAGTGCGCGTCATGTCCCGCCATCCTGTATATTCAAAGTTCAGTGATCTGTACAGACAGAAAGAGCTAATATACATATGGACTCCTAATACAACGATTTAAAAATTACTCCCGGGTTTCAAAACACATCACACGACGACGTCAAACTGAAACTTTAAGAAAGAGAAACGAATACAACTCTTATGTTCATGAGAAAAGGAGTTTTCACAAAAATAAATAATATAATGTAACTAATAAGAAAGGATAATGATGACCTGGGAATCGAACGAGGCAAAAGAACGACGAGATTACGCCGATGCCTGTTACTTGGATACCACGGAGGAGCTTTTAAATAAACTTGAGCGTTTGCAAAATATCTGTATTCGTTTTGTTTTTAACCTTAAAAAGTTTGATCATGTCTCCAACTTTCGCAAGATACTCAAGTGGCTCCCCATTCGACTTCGCAGGAACTCTCGGATATTGTGTCTGCTATTCAATCTCCTTCACAATCCTAAAACACCATCCTATCTGCGGGAGCTTTTTTCCTACGCCCGTCCTTCAGATGCACCTTGCAGGTCGCATCTTAAAAACAGAGGGGGTTTTCCTCTAACTCTCTTTTTCCTCTAACAGAGGGGGGTCCCCTAACCTTAAGTCCCCTCCCCACTCCACCGACTTCTACTCCTACTCCTTCACAGTGCACGCGGTGCGATTGTGGAATTCACTACCGCCTGACATTAGGGACTGGCAAACTATTGTAGTTTTCAAAAGAAGAGTGAAAGAACACTATCTGTCCACTTCATCATAGTTGTGTACGTATTTATTTTTTTGTATATGATATAATTATTATCATTCTAGTAATATTTATTTTAGAAGTATTAATGTATGATTATTTGTATATTCTCGTAATTTTTGTTTAGTTTTTAAGTGAATTGTTTTTTGTTTCTATGTATTATTTTTTTCTCCTTTGCTCTATCACACGCTGTCTACATCTCTGTATCTATTGTCCTATCTCAGGTATGCTGGAAGAGATTTCTTATGAAATAAGCATCACCTCTGTACCTATTTTTTCTGTTCTGTTTTTCAATGTCTGTTTATATATGTGTGTACATAAATGGTAAAATAAATAAGTAGGAAAGTAATCAACTCAGCCTATCGCAATCCACTGCTGGACATAGGCTTCTCCCAGGCTGCACCACAACATCCTGTCCTCCGCCTCCCGGATCCGGTCTGTCCCAACTACCTTCTAAAGGTCGTCGGTCCATCTAGCTGGGGGGCGTCCCACACTACGCTTACCTATACGCGGTCTCCACTCCAGGACCCGTCTGCTCCATCGGCCTTCAGTCCTTTGACAAACATGGCCAGTCCACTGCCCCTTCAGTTACCTTAGCTATGTCGGTAACTTCAGTTGTTTTCCGGATAATTTCATTTCCGATTATACCTAAGTAGATTCACTAGTAATAGCTGGTAAACAATGGGTTTCCTTCTTAAAAAGCATTTTTTTTTATTTTTCCTGAATTTTTCACGCCAAAATATATAGTAAAATTTCACTTGTCTCTCTGTGTCTAACATAAATAAAAGGTCTACAAGGTTATCCTACACACAAAATGAACTTAGTTTCCACGAATTTTCGCTCTGAACTGCGAAGCGTAGTCGCTAAGCTCTTGTTCTACGAATTGAGGAAGGTACGTGCAAAGAATGAAGAGACTGGTGCAAGGATTGAGCTATTTATAGCTAATCCACTTATGTATTTAAAAGCAGAAGTTTGACGTTTACTAGTAAGTGCGGTGGAAGGAATTATTTCTTTAGCAAATTGACACACTCCGCCTATATGCCATTTCATACAATTGCCAAAGAAAGACAAGCGTGATCTGAACCAGAACCCTTTTGCTGTGCCCTACAAGGTTCATAATGATCTAAATTATATAGTTACCACCTAAGTACACATTATGGTAAAGGAATAAAGATATTGAGTATTGAACATAAGGACAATATGAGTTGGTAGTCTATTTGGTAAATATTTAATTTCCCAGACTCTGGAACACACCGTACCTATACATTTCGCCAGTAATGTTTATGTCCCATATATGTTAATAGGGGAATAATATAATTCCGTGCCTCGGAAAGCACGTTAAGCCGTTGGTCCCGGCTGTCATTCGTGGATCTTTGACAATCGTTACGGGGAGTCAGAAGCCCGAAAGTCTGACAACCAGTCTTACCAAGGGGTATCGTATAACCCAGTACCTGGGTTGTGGAGGTCAGATAGGCAGTCGCTCCATGTAAAATACTGGTATTCAGCTGCATCCGGTTAGACTGGAAGCCGATCCCAACATAGTTGGGAAAAGGCTAGGTAGATGATGATGATGATATGTTAATAGAGGACGAGCCTATTGCTAACAACCGGGAACCAATCCAGACTCTGAGCTCCTACTCAAAAATACAAGATGGAAGAACCCAATATCACTTTGTCCGACGTGAAAATCGAACCCAGGACCTCATGCTCAGCAGTGACGCTTGCAGACACAAGACCAAAGAGGCAAACTGGTTTCATGTTATGAATATAGCACAACAAACTAACGCCGACAGCTTAGCTATAAAAAACTTGCGCTAGCACTGAAACGAAATCCCGTCGATTTAAGCTTTCATAATCAGCCTATAATGTTCCCACTGCTGGGACACAGGCATCCTATCTGTACGAGGGAGTGGGCCATAATCCACCACGCGGGCCCAGTGCGGGTTGGCTAAGCTTTACGACGAATCAATTAATGGACGGCATTTTGATGAAATCATAGATATCTTGAGCAGTCTGGTCCTCCAACGAAAATAACTAAAAGAAAGAAAGGTTGACTGGTAGAAAATACGAGTACCTATGGCATTAAGTCCTCCTCTGTATATTATATTATGTACAGACGCCAGCAGGTCAAGCTACCCGAAACTGTCAAATTTTCCCAATCAACCTTGAACCTTAATGCTTTAGCGATAAAGTTGAAAATCTATTAAAGAAATTTGACAGATTGCAGTAGTAGCAGTAGCTCGATGTGCTGGCGTCTGTACTTAACGTATTAAATCTTAAATACATTAAAGAATCTGAATTCCAAATACCCTTCGATTTTACAGATGGACGAGTTTTCAGTACGCCTTTCCAGATTTTGTTTCTAACAACTACCAGAGACAATACCTTAATGACTTTCAGTAAGCATTTAATTTATAAGGAGTTGTCTAGTTTTATTTTTCCTCAATAATGGCGCCGATTCCCTTGTTCACAAACTAAACTAAATTTAAGTTCAGTGGATCTTTTTCTGGCTATTTCATTAATTAAAGGACAGAAGATAAATATTAGTTTAGTCCAGTCAAATTAAGATACTCCATAGATAAATTAGACGTGATTAAAAACATGCTTACTAAAAATACGTCAATTTACGTCAGACGCATAGTCAGCCTATGATGTCCCCATTGCTGCTGGGACACAGGCCTTCGCTCTGTGAGAAAAAGTGGGGCGAAATGTACCACGCGCAGTGCGGGTTGGTAGGTAGATGTCACAGGTCGAAGCCGACCCCAACAAAGTTGAGGAAAAACTTAGGGCGATTAATTGTATGATCAGTTACAAAACGTATTTTTTTTTTGGTATCGTTTATTTATTTCGCCCTAAAATCAAAAAGCATTTAATTTATGTTTAACTCTCACGAATCTTATTATTCCGGAGTAAAAAACCAAGCAGTTACGAACATTTTGTTGGATTAAAAAGCAAGAAAACATCTGCTCGAAATTGTTTAACATTGCAAATTGAACGATTATGTAAACAAGCCTTCTCGAAGCCTTTTTTGACGGCGCCATGACACAATGAGTGGACGAGACGCTTAATTAGTATTCAAAAATATTTCGATTTCATTTCCTTTATGCAGAGGGTAAGAAAAATCTGAATTAAGTTAGCCATTTGTGGACAAAGCGGTGTATAATAATGTAAATAACTTGCTGACTGCCAAAAACAAAATCTTTTAACTGAGATTAGTGTTTTTAAGTCAACATTTTTAGTATTACGATATTAGATCTTAAGGTACACTAAATACCGCCCACCCGTCATCACAGATACGTACACATTAACTCTTAAGCTAATCTAAAATGTAAAATAAACACGACCACATACCATCCCACGCATAACACGACAAACCGATGGGTTTTGTTAGCAAGGAGTCAATTTGTAATTTATAAGTAAACTATAAAATAAATTAACGGACATAAAAGGATGTTGAGAAATCAAGAAACACATTCCCCATTGCTTTCTCATCAAACGACAAAACATGAGGTATCTTTCACACGACGCATTCACGCAAGAATAACTTATGGTTACCAGTCAGTCTTTCTTCCATGCTAACGTCGTATGGAGTCTACGTCACTGTTTGACAGTGTACATTACCTGTATAGACACAGAAATTGGTTTGAAAGTTATGAGCATCGAAACTTCCATATTTCAACACTAAATTTGAGCGTAATCACATCTTTGGGCGTAAATAAATAACTCCCGGACTTATGTAAATGGCAAAATTGTTACCGTACAGAGATAGATAATTTATTCAATTATTCAAATAACTATTATGAAAAAACTAAATAAATAAACTAAATAGCATGTACATTAGCAACGCACCAACGAGTAGGATCTGTCGACTAGTGCAACCTTAAGCAAGGCTATAGATACACGGAAGAACGCCTGGCTTTAACGCAAGAAAGCCCCGTTTTTAACAATATATTTTTTATTGCGAAAATTGTTGGTTTTTTATCCCTTTTGTGCATTACGTGACGAATCTCGACGCGTTCACGTTACATCGAGTCTTCCGTTCAATGGGTCCACATGAAACCCATCGGGCTTGTATCGGCCTGTAATCTGAGCCCAAACATCTATATCATAGCGGCCGAATTCTGTTCCCTTACCAAGGGTTTAGGCATTCCATTTGATATCCTATATTTTAAGCGTGAATAAGCAGGCCTTTAAAACCAGCGTTGGGGCTCTGTCTTGTATAGGGTTTTAGCCTTTTTAGTTTTCTGTACCCAAAGGGTAGAAACAGGACCCTATTACTAAGACTTCGCTATCTGTCCGTCCGTCTGTCAGGCTGTATTTCATGAACCGCGATAGCTAGACAGTTGAAATTTTCACAAATTATGTATTTCTGTCTGTTGCCGCTATAACAACAAATACTAAAAACAAAATAAAATAAATATTTAAAGGGGGGCCCCATACAACAGACGTGATTTTTATAGATAATGGTACGGAACCCTTCGTGCGCGAGTCCGACTCGCACTTGGCCGGTTTTTTTTTGTTTTCTTTTTATGCGTAATGTTTGCCGCAAATAAACGTATTTTTCTTTCTTTCTAGGCAGCATAATTATGCTACTTTTTGCAATTGCCAGTTCGGGAAGTGTTATTGGGTTTTTTCACTAGGAATTCCTTAGTAGCAGCCCGCAGTCTGAATTTGTGCCCGATTAATAGCAATAGGCTGGCCCCCTTACATAATAAGCAAAATTGCCTATCTTCAATTTGATTTTACATGATATTGATAAGACTTAGGTATAAAATAAAAATAATATGAGTAAGTACAAGATACAGACACACACACACACACAAAGTAAGTATACCTAAAGGTGCCTCAGTATTGTATACAATCAAGTATTTTCTAACTGAACAGACAGCTGTGCTGCTGGGGAGTTAGGAAGTGGTGAAGGGCGGGCGTTTTTGGGTGACTTTCTTTTGTAATTTTGACGTTCGAAAAGTGCTGATTCTCAGCCTAATTTGAATAAATGACTTTTGATTTTGATATTTTCAAACTCATTGTAGAACAGAAACACAAAATATTAAAAAAAAAAACATCTCGAAGTTACCTCTAATCACATAATTTAGATTTGTACTTTTTACTATTTGCAAAGCCGTTTCATCTGATTATTTGGCTTAGGAAGATTCAAAATACCTAGATATACGCCGGGCGAAAAGTTTCTGCTGGCGGAAAGGGATTGTGTTTTGTTTTCGTCGTGTTTGATGAGAGGGGTAAGCAAGGAGGCGCGGGTGAGCTCGATTTTTTTCTAGTTTACTACGCCCTCTTAAACATAACTGGCGAAATATTGGTGTACTATTTTGTACACTTCTTCCCAACCCTTCGGAGAACACAGTGTGATGTTATGTTACGTTTTTTGAAACTTTATTTTTGGGCTAGGAGTGAACTCAGGTCAATAATGTAACTCAAGGGAATAGACCGACGACCACTCGCTCGTCAATGTGCGCCTCAACCGTTGCACTATTACTGTTTAAAATAATTATAACAATATGACTACAACAGACTTCCAATTTCTAAGAAAATTAATAACTAGCTAACAGAAACGAAGAATCCATCAACTTGTTTAATTAAAAGCTGTTTTAAACAACTGAATGCACCAGAGAGATGAGTTGGTTTAATGAACTAATCAACGTTTAACAGTTTCTGGGTTTCCGCTATATGACTACAAGTATAACAGGAGATGATTCACCTGCATATTAGGAATTGTTTTCTATATCAATATTTGGCTGTCTTCAAGTCTTCAAACTACAGAACGTAAAAAAAAGCAAAAAAAAAAAGCAAAAACAAAAAGCATACAGTGTATTTTATAAACCAGTATTTCGCAGGCTCTCACACTCATTTCCAGTATTATCTCTGTACCCATTCCTAACCTAAAATCACGATCATTTTTTTACGTGATTTCCCCTCGAGAACAGCGAGTACGTCCTCAATGGAGTGCACAGACGAAAGCGCCTCACGCCTGTTGGCCACGAGTTTGGTCTGACAATTGGATTATCTTGTTGTGCCGGCAAGTATTTCACAACAGAAAAATATGATCGAAATAACTTCCGCCGGATAACTGGTTAATTTTGCGATAAGTTCTTCCGTTTGATATTTGTGGAAGAAATCGTTGGATGTGCATCGAAATAATGATACAGACATCTACATACGCGAAATTCGTAGCTTGCATTTGGGGATAAAACTTGAAATCTTGCTAATTGCCTAACTTGATTATTTTTTTTTTTTACATTGTGAAGCTAGTTTCTTCCTAACGCGTGTTTTTTTTTATTCCATATTTATCAATGGCATGGTACCGGAATCGACGACCCGTCCACGGAAATTACGCCCCCAGCTCATACAATTTATAATCACCAAAATAAATGTAGACCACCCTACACTCATGAACTAATGACAAATCATTAAACCAATTCAACAAAAAAAAAAAAACGCAGCAAATAGGCAACAAAATATTCAATACATCTCATTAAGCGACATCCGACGCGGTGAACCCAGGGGTTTTGTCAGAATTTATCCGGCGGCAGGACCAATTACGCACGACGGCTTCCTTCCTGACTGACGCACCATCAAATATGTACCTCGGCTACCTCGGCCTTTGGCTAGAAATGGCGAAAAATAGCGAGAACCCAGAGTGACGTGCGAGCTGCGAACATGAGTATGAATGAATGATGGGTGGCATACGCGGGAGACTAATCAATAGAGTCGCCTGCAGGCTACCCTGCAATATTCACGTTAGTAATGGCCGAAACCACTCGCCTCCCAACTGAGCCACGTAACACGCAATGGACCCCAATTTATATTTTCAATATTGACGTTCGAAAGTTTGGGTTTGTTTACGTTGTCCTTATTTTTAGAAAGTCATTATGATGCGTGAATTTGCATCTTACTAACTTAGAAGACATTAGTTAAATTACCCACGATCTTTTGAGACGACGATTTTTTTACGAGAATCTTGCTCTGAAGGTAGAAAATTTATTTTGTCGGAGACACGTGTTTGTCCAACATAGGATTATAAGTAGGCGGAAATTATAAAGAAAAACAAACTTTCATCATGTCATCCCATCCCCAATTAAATTTAAATTCTATCATAACAAATAATACAAATAACCAAACAGATAAATATTTAAAATAATAAGAGCTCATTTGTCTATTAACAAGGGCAGACATGTCGCGAGTCGGACTTAGGATAGTCCCGCAGCAATTGTTAGCTATATGTAAGTCAGTGAGGGTCACTTGGAGCAACTCTGTCTTATGTACGGTGTGCGCAAAAGGTTTAGATTTTATTTTGAACAATTTAATTTGCGCTGTTGTACGATCTTCAATTATTAGAAGACGACAGAGACCAAATGATGTTTTAAATACATTTAGCTCTAAATGCTTATAGTGGTTTGTGGTGCAAGCGGGCCCTAGTTGTAAGTCCTTATGGAGTTGACAAACACCAGAAGCAAATAGTTTAAAATAGCATGCCTTTAGCATTAACATGGCCTTCCAATAATGCTGTCATTGCCTAGATCAGATTAAAATGCAGGCAATCAAAAATAAAATAAGTGGTTCAGAAGTTGTTTATCTATGTGTCTGAATGTGTCTTTGCAAATCGTAGTAATTAAAACAAACAGAAAGAGAAAGACAAAATCTTAATAAATATTATCATCATCTGTCTAATTCGTTCGTTTTCCCAACATCATGGGGTCGGCTTCCAGTCTGACCGGATTCAGCTGATTACCAATATTTTACATGGAGCGACTGCCTGTCCAGCCCTGATTCAGTTACTGGGTAATACTTTTTGTAAACTGAAGCATTAATAAACTTATTATTATTATGATACCCCTAATCAAAATTGATTATGATTATCCTGTTTAAAAATAATTAAATTAAAAGAAAGAATCTCCAATTATCAATACACAACCCTACAAACCTACAAATAACTCTACAACCCCCCCCCCCCCCCTTACAAACCTACAAAAACCGCCCCTTACAAAACAAAAAAAAAATATCTGAAAATCTAGCCATCTACATCATCCAACTTAAACTTATTTTGCGAACCGTACACTGTTTTCTTTCAGTCGAGGCTTATTATGATATACTTTAATAATGTTAGCATACATCATTATGCGTGTTCGGAGTCCAGCGAGCCATGGCTAACATGTTCCGACATCATAAGAAAACCAACTAACAACGCAGCTATCCTATTTTGAGGAATACTAATGAACCTGGTCCTCCAGTGACGTCGGCCTCTGTTTTCTTTATGGAAATAGCGTCTGAGAATGTATGTTCGCGAATTGTATGTGGCTGTAGTTAATTGTCAATGGGGATCGAGTGGGAACGAAAGAGCATGGCAGTTGAGAGTATGTCATGCTCACTTAAATGTCTCACTGGTGTTGGCGCGTGTGTTGGATCATTCGTGGTCGGTTCCCTACAAAATGGTTGAGCTGGGTGGTGCTGATCCACGCGTCATGTTCGTGAACGGGCGCCGTCGGTTGAGACTGGTCATCTCTTAACTGCCAGGGCTTATTTTTAATTTTATATTTTAAATTGTTTTTTTTTTTCATTGTTCTCACACATAGAAGCAATAAGAATAATGTACCCAGTATTTTGTAATAATATAATATCTTGATTTAAAAGAGTGTTCTTGGAGTTTCTTGCCCGTTCTTCTCTAAAGAGATCTACGTTTTGGAATGGGCAACTAGCTTCACTTTCTGACTAACTGACCGACTATTTAAAATGTTGACAATTCAAAAGTGCCTGAAATGGTTTAATTGAAATAAATTATTTGAGTTTGAGTTGAGTTTTAACTATGATTTTGATTTTTTGACCAAGGTGATTTTTGGACACCTTAACATCATCATCTGCCTAGCCTTTTCCCAACTATGTTGGGGTCGGCTTCCAGTCTAACCGGATGCAGCTGAATACCAGTATTTTACATGGAGCGACTGCCTATCTGACCTCCACAACCCAGTTACTGGGTAATACGATACCCCTTGGTTGTCAGACTTTCGGGCTTCTGACTACCCGTAACGACTGTCAAAGATCCACGAATGACAGCCGGGACCAACGGCTTAACGTGCTTTCCGAGGCACGGAGGGGTCTCGGTATGTAAAGATGGTCACCCATCCACAGACCAACCGTGGCAAGCGTAGCTTAACCTGACCGATCGACCTGTGCGGCAATTGACTGGCGGTTGTGAATTCAGTTGCGTAATAATTAGCCTTTAATGTTCCCACTACTGGGACACAGGCCTCCGTTCTGTGAGAGAAAGAGGGTAATCCACCACGCGAGTCCAGTGCGGGTAGGTAAATGTCACATGTCAGATGTCTTCGATTTTTTGGTTCTAGGACATACCGGTTTCCTCACGATGTGAATTCGGCCGTTAGTGTAATGAATATTGTGACGGACATCCCACGATAAACTATTACGCTGATAATAACTTTGATGTCGTGATGGCCCAGTGGTTAAGGCCTTGCCTCTCATAAACAAGGTTGTGGATTCAAATCCTTGTTTATGAGAGGTTTTCAATTCAAACCAATGTGCCTTTTTCAATTCATATGTACTTTCTGAGTTTATCTTGGACATTACTGACATCGGTGAAGGAAAAACATCGTGAGGAAACCTGGACTTGTAGTTACTTTAAGTCTGAAATCGCCAGCCCGTTTTGAGCAAGCGTAGTGATCAATGCTCGTGCCTTCTCTGTATGAGAAGAGGCTTTTGCCCTGCACTGGGACAATAATAGGCTGATATTATAATAACTTTGTACCCTTAAATTAAACAAAAATCATTAAAATAGAATACTACGCGATCGTAGCAAGAACGTAGCAACGGGCACTGCTACGCCGTAGCAGGGCCCATAGCGTTGCAAAAGGCGCGCCTACGCCAGCCCTTAGAACCAAAGTGGAGTGTTTTCGAACGAATTAAGAAAGTGGATTTCAGTTAGTTCAGTTCAGAGTCATTACTTAAGTACTTGTTTAATCACTTCCTCGAATGTCGGAAAGGTAATACTCGTTTTGAAAATAAACTTTTTAATTTTATGTTGTTATCTGAGTACCTTTTTAAACAAAAAAAAAAACAAAAATGTTTTGAAAAAGGAAAAGATAAGATTAGTTTTTTTTTTCATTTTTTTTCTGTTTTATACACAAGCATCTTCTTGCTTAAAAGGTGATCTCCAACTAATGTGTTTTTCATTTGTATGTAATTGCAATATTTTTTTTAGAAATAAATGGCTACTTCTAGCGCTTACTTATATACGCGAAGGTATACCCGTAACAAACAAAGTTCCATAAAGAACGTTATATCATTTTGGCAGGCCAAATGAGACCGTATGTTGAGTTCTATTTAGATTGATATTTGCACTAAGTTCTAATATTTTTATGATGACTTAGTTGGTGACTCTTTAGATTCTCCTGTTGGTACAAGAAGAGAATATTGTCGTATAAAGATTGGATTCGAACGTACGACCGAGACGCTCGCACGTTTGGTGTCTACGTCGTTAGTATAACCGTACGCTTACACCCTCGGGGTAAGTGCGTATTGCACACTATCAGTAGCAATGGCTTTCATTTTGACAGTTCAACACTATACATTGTGTTATTTACGTTGTTGAGCAGACAAATTTTTCGAACATATGAAGCAATGGATTAGCTATATCCTTCAAAATGATTCAAATTGTGATTGATATCTAGTGTTTTACGCAATTAGGGTGCTTGTTTCAGAAATATGTGTTCTGCGATGATTATATTGTGAAAATGTTAACCTGACCTTGAAAATAGACACAATAAATGCAAAAATGAATTTCAAAAGAGTTACCTCACGAAGAAACTATTCTAAACTAGCACTAATATGGTAAATACTACTTAATTGGTATACGCTGCAAACAATACAGAGGTTTCATTTAACTAGGCTGCGCAAACAGATTTCATTTTAATTGGTGCATAATTGGTTCTCTCAACCCAAGCTAGTTCTGTTTCTTGAGAATTATTAATTTAATAACTACAATGAAAGTCCAAAATCGATAGTTCGATAGCACATTATTTCTACCCAGAAAATAGAAAAAAAGAAAGAAAGAAAAAGTATTTATTGCGACACGCCAGCCCGGATGCAGCTGAATACCAGTATTTTACATGGAGCTACTGTCAGCTCTTGTCACCTCCACAAGCCAGTTACTCTAGTAATAAACTCACTAATTGTTTGAAACTTTTGTTAGGTACTTGCTGTGATATCAGGAGGGTAATTCTCGTAATTTTAAGAACGTTCATAGTCTGATCTCAGTCTCAATCTATCAAAAATAACTCAAATTTCCCTACATTTTGACAAGTTTTTAACATTTGTTTGTCGCCGAGATGACACTGCGACTAGAACTTGAATGTTTTAAATTACGAGAATTAGCCTTCAGATGTAAGCTATCAAATATGTAACCATAAACAGATGGGGACCTGGTGACCTGTATTACATGTACCTATGACAGGTGTTACTACCTACCACAGGCACCAGCGATCCACAAGCAAAAAATCCGTCAGCTATTTCTTATGTGCAAAATATTTTTGTATTGTTTTTTTTTTGGCTTGTGGTGAGAAATAAACACTTTTTATTATTTTATTATTATTATTACTGAGTAATACGATAGCCCTTGGTAAGACTTGTTGTCAAATTTTCGGGCTTCGAAGTACAAGAGACAGCGGGGATCAACGGTTTAACGTGCTTTCCGAGGCACGGAGTGGTCTCGATATGTAATGGATGGTCACCCACCCACGAACCGACCGCGGCAAGCGTAGCCTAACCTTCGAAAGACCCGTGCGGCTGTGATTTCAAACTAAATGGGTAGGTACTGCAATCAGAGAGACAGAGCAGTGGGCGGCCCAGTGGTAACGACCGCGACTTACAAGTTGTAGGTCATAGGTTCGAACTCAGACCGGCGCTTTAATTTGTGTAAATTATTTCATCACCACTGCTCTCAAACGGTGATGGAAAACATCGTGAGGAAACCGGCATGTTCTAGAACCCGAAATTCGGAGACATGTGACATCTACCAACTCGCATGTGGCCCGCGTGGTGGATTACGGCCCACTACCTCTCACAGAGAGGAAGCCTGTGTCCCAGCAGTGGGAACATTATAGGCTGTATGTACTGCAATCAAAATAATTCAGTAAGACTTCACTTTGCTTCGTACCAACCACCTTATACTCTTGGGTAAGCACTGCCGGTAGAGTAGCTATCCCGTTAATACCCGCAATCAGTCCAGTAATAAATTAACGCCATTACTAAATTATTCGTAGCTTCTAGATTAATCTAGAAGTCGGGCCGCAGTCCGACACGGCCGCTCTTACATTATTACAGCATTCATTAGAGTTCGCTAATTACTCCTTGCTTTAATGAATAAGCTCTAATGAACCACTTTCTGTTAATTAAAGGCGGCGTGGGGGTGGATGGGGGGGTGGAGGGGGGGCGGGGAGGAGGAACTTTTCTCCGGGCTCTGATTGCAAATGTGAATTTGTGTAAGTCTGAGTGGAAAGAGTGTTTCAACTGAAAAGGGGTAATGAAGCGGTCGAGTGAGGGCGAATTAGTTGCAATGCGCGCCTAGATAAATTATATTTGGAGATTTTGAAGTGCGTGTATTTCGTCACTGTTGTATTTATAAATTTAGGGTCTGCGGGGTAATTACGTAATACACTGACGGTAGCAATGGCTTTCATGTTGATGGTTCAACAACATTCATGTTGACAGTTCAACAACATTCATTCACGTTGTTGAGTAGACAATATTTTTTTTAACAAATGACGCAATGTATTAGCAGTATCCTTGAAAATGTTTAAAATTGTGATTGAAAATGTGTGCTGGTTACATATTTGCCAAAAAAAAAACAAAGGGGAATCAAACTCTTGACTGTCCATCCTACCTCCTTTATAATTAACGTCAGCCAGTTCAGGAACAACGTTGACATATCTTCCTGAGTAAAAGCTTTAAATAAGCTGCATTTACGTGGATTCTAATAAGAGTCGACTCGACTAAAGTAATATAGGGGCAATTCTCGTAATTTTAAGAACGTTCACAGTCTGACCTCAGTCTCAATCTGTCAAAAATACTTCTAATATCCCTACATTTTGACAAGTGTTTGACACTTGTTTGTCGCCGAAATGAGACTGCGACTAGATTTTGAACGTTTTAAATTACTAGAATTGGTCTTCTTATCATCATACATATACAAGCTGTTGTACTGCATCCTCGTCAAATTTCAGGAGGCTGTTATGAAAGACATAAATAATCAAATAAAATTACGATCCCTGGTAAATAATGAATACTTACTTGTTTTTTTAGTTATTTACGTTTCACAGTATTTCAGAATACACCACTTTCAAAGAACTGAATCGCGTTATAGTATCGTATAAGCGGGCGCGTTTTTATGTGTGTGTAAAAGGGCAGTTACAGTGCGGTCTCACACAGGCCGCGTTTTAAAATGCGTGTCCCACACATGCTGATTTCCGAAAATTAGAAAAACACTCCGGGAGTGCCGGCAGAAGTGAAAACTTGAATATTAACGTTGTGAATTTTTGATATTTTGGAATTCGGTCTACTCTCTCTCCGTCTTACGAATTTTCGATCAGGTCACGTGTCCTGACGCGAGTTTAACATTTTTTACCCATCACAAAAAAAGTGCACAACGCCGCTAAAGAAGTTTCCACTTCAAAAAAATATAATAAAAATACTTATTTTATTATTGATTCGTGTCGAGAATCAGTAGCGTAGTTCACCTCCTTGAATTTGACGAGGATGCAAAACGACACCTTGTATGTTTGGTCCCTTTGGCCTAGTAGTCGCTGACTGAGCATGAGGTCGGCTCGATTCTGAGGACAAAGTGTTAAGAATCTCTCAGGAGGATTTGTGTCCGGTTAATGTCTAATCGCCCCGAATAACATAGAACTTAAACATAACCGTTAACGTATAACGTTGCACACTAGGAATTTCTCCTGTATCGTGGGTGCGTTTACAAACATTTAAACTCACAAACACAAACAGCCAGACCCGGAACAACTACTTGTAGGTCATACAAATATTTGTTCCGTGCGGGAATCGAACCCGCGACACGCAGCGCAGCTGTCAATCGCTTAACCACTGCGCCGACCGTGTCAATTATGTTATCCACTTATATGATTATGACCCACTCCCCCTCACAGAGACGAGGCCTGTCTCCAGAAGTGGGAACGTTATAAACTGATAAGGCGTAACAAACTTACCGATTGACGAAAATCGGCGCAATACCCACTGCGACGCTACAGTGTGAATCGAGCTTAACTTTCTTCAACTTATCCATAAACCATATTCGCGTTTTCACACAAGACCGAGTTTCATGTAAAAACTGCGGCAATCGCAAACTAAACATGTGCAATGAAGGTTCTGCAAACGTAAAACGGTACGGCGTACGGACGATCAAATGACGGTACTGACACGTTTTTCTTGCCGTGACAAACTACGGTTTATTCCCCGCGTGTAGGCACGGTCGTCAGTGTTGTATAGGTCACTATGCAGGCTTGTTGACAAACACGTTTTTTGTACGGCACGGTTTATACGCCGTACCGTAAAAAAACCGTGACGTGTACAAAGCCAACTTGAGCCAACAAGAAGTGTAAAACCTTTTTTTAACCGACTTCAGAAAAGGAGTAGGTTCCATGTTCGTCGTATGTATTTTTTTTTATGTATGTTTGTCGCTTTCTCCCTAATTACTGGGACGTAATACTTTTTCATTTGGTAGAGGAAACTCACGCGGTGGCCCCATATATACCTATTATTAACTTTATTTTGGTAGCTTTTGAGTAAGCATCATTAATACGTATTTAATTTCAGTTTGTGTATGTTGATCATGTTTTAACTGCCTGTAAATGTTGTTTATATAGCAAGTAGTGGTTATATGAATTTGTTTGGGGTAAGTAGGTACAATAATATTAAAAAAGTGAAAAATAAAGAACTTTTTAGTTGTGTCTATCGTTTTATATTTTCAATTTTTGCCACCGACTTCCGAAGTTAAAGTTATTTTTCACTATCTAGTGTTTTTTTCGGGAGTCCGTTATTTTTGCTACACAAAAGTTCTTTATATACAGGTTGGGTAAATAAGAGGTATACACTTATTCTTTAAATATTATTCAATTAAATATAAAAATTATTAAGTATTTTTATTTAAATACCAGCTGCGCTCCGCGGTTTCATTCGCATAGGTTTCAATCTCGTTGGAATATCAGGATAAAAAGTATCCTATGTGTTAATCCTGGTTATAAACTATCTGTGTGCCAAAGTTCATCCAAATCCATTCAGCAGTTTTGGCGTGAAAGAGTAACAAACATCCATCCTTCCATCCATCCATCCATCCTTACAAAATTTCACGTTTCTATTATTAGTAGGATAGGATAGTATTTAGGGCCGGCAATTCAGTATGAAAAATAATCTTAGACAAATGTCCACCTCTAGCAGCATGGTAGATGTGAACCCTTTTCACTGCGTTTTTCATGACATTTTCTGCGTTATTTCAGTGACTGTGTCTCAGATATTTTGTTTTAATTCTTGAAGGTTCATTGGCCTGTTAGCAAAGACACGTCTCTTTAGTTAGCCCTACATAAAAGTCAGGAGCTGTTAAATCCGGGGATCTGGGGGTCAATCAATGTCACCGTTTCTCGGAATTAATCGGAAACGTTTTTTTCAATGTCTTGTCTGTGTGTTTCCGCAATACTACAATACAATTATTAAAACATTCTACTCAATCCAATCATTGGATTGAGTAGAATGTTTTAATAATTAAAACACGTTGTTCTGTCGTAAAACGCTCCATAACAAATTTGCCGTATCTACACAAAATAATTTTCATGAAACAACTGTCATATTTGCCACGAAAACAAAATGGCGGCAAAAAAAGTTGTATACCTCCAAGTTGCCCACCCTGTAGTTTTATTTTTCTTTATTTTTTATATCTTCTTCAATTAGCGATAATTCAATTTTACATCTAATTAGGTAGGCATACTGCCCGGCTAATTAACGAGAGGATCTTATAACGCAGATATTTATTTGTTTAATCTTTTCGCACACAAAAAACGTACAAAGGCGGACTTTAATGGCTTAGGCATTCTCTACCAGTCAACCAAGGGTGGTGAAGAGATTAGATGGCCGGTGCTTTGGTTGGAGATATCGTTGATGATTTTATGATATGTGTGGAATATCTACCTACAATAAGTTTCATAAATCTCTGTACCTTACCTACCTACTTTTCCAACATTTCCCATTTTCCATAGACGTGCAAAACTGATGTAAACCGCAAGGGTTTCTTATTTTTCGCATGGAACCCCAAACAGAAAATTCATTCATGTAAATGGGTGAGTTTATTAGATTTGCAAATGTACATACTTACCTACATACATATTGGCATTAAAAATGTTGTAAATATGCTCAAGCCTAGTTGTAATAATGTTTATAAATATTTAACAGCCTTGATTAATTTACGCTAACGAGTGAAGACATAGCTGTGTATGAATCTATGAATATTATCAGCCGAAGAAAGCTTGGCAGGTGCTATGACGGTATTTTTTAACCTTACACGTGTCTAAATCTGGTAATATATGTATGAAGAAAAAGGAGCTTGTGGCTTAGTAATGACAGCCGCACGGGCCTATCGATCTGATTA
This sequence comes from Apamea anceps, assembly GCA_951799955.1. NCBI lineage: Eukaryota > Metazoa > Arthropoda > Insecta > Lepidoptera > Noctuidae > Apamea > Apamea anceps. Next base: position 7,520,664 of record OX637505.1, on the reverse strand, counting down.
AGCTACTCTTGCCCCGGTTGGTCATTGGATGGGTGACCATCTTTACATACGAAGACCTCCTCCGTGCTTCGAAAAGCACTTTAAGCCGTTGCCGTCAGATAGGCAGTCTGCATCCTGTTAGACTGGAAGCCGACCCCAACATAGTTGGGAAAGGGCTGAGTAGATGATTATCAGGTAGGTTGATATATTGTGTATATTCATGTGTCAGCAGGTAACGCTATTTCTATATATGTTTAAGCTTGTTTTCCTAGAACTTTTAGGACACAGGAAAGGGTGTAGGTATAAAGGCGTCTTGTAGGCCTGTAGACTGTAGATCTGTAGACCAATTTCTATTTTGTTAGTATATACTTGTTGACAGGCTACACTGTCCTCCCATACTTGAGGGGAAATTCTCGTAATTTTAAGAACGTTCACAGTCTAATCTTAGTCTCAATTTGTCAAAAATACTTCTAATATCCCTACATTTTGACAAGTTTTTGACACTTGTTTGTCGCCGAAATGAGACTGCGACTAGATTTTGAACACAGGCACCAGCGATCCACAAGCAAAAAATCCGTCAGCTATTTCTTATGTGCAAAATATTTTTGTATTGTTTTTTTTTTTGGCTTGTGGTGAGAAATAAACACTTTTTATTATTTTATTATTATTATTACTGAGTAATACGATAGCCCTTGGTAAGACTTGTTGTCAAATTTTCGGGCTTCGAAGTACAAGAGACAGCGGGGATCAACGGTTTAACGTGCTTTCCGAGGCACGGAGTGGTCTCGATATGTAATGGATGGTCACCCACCCACGAACCGACCGCGGCAAGCGTAGCCTAACCTTCGAAAGACCCGTGCGGCTGTGATTTCAAACTAAATGGGTAGGTACTGCAATCAGAGAGACAGAGCAGTGGGCGGCCCAGTGGTAACGACCGCGACTTACAAGTTGTAGGTCATAGGTTCGAACTCAGACCGGCGCTTTAATTTGTGTAAATTATTTCATCACCACTGCTCTCAAACGGTGATGGAAAACATCGTGAGGAAACCGGCATGTTCTAGAACCCGAAATTCGGAGACATGTGACATCTACCAACTCGCATGTGGCCCGCGTGGTGGATTACGGCCCACTACCTCTCACAGAGAGGAAGCCTGTGTCCCAGCAGTGGGAACATTATAGGCTGTATGTACTGCAATCAAAATAATTCAGTAAGACTTCACTTTGCTTCGTACCAACCACCTTATACTCTTGGGTAAGCACTGCCGGTAGAGTAGCTATCCCGTTAATACCCGCAATCAGTCCAGTAATAAATTAACGCCATTACTAAATTATTCGTAGCTTCTAGATTAATCTAGAAGTCGGGCCGCAGTCCGACACGGCCGCTCTTACATTATTACAGCATTCATTAGAGTTCGCTAATTACTCCTTGCTTTAATGAATAAGCTCTAATGAACCACTTTCTGTTAATTAAAGGCGGCGTGGGGGTGGATGGGGGGGTGGAGGGGGGGCGGGGAGGAGGAACTTTTCTCCGGGCTCTGATTGCAAATGTGAATTTGTGTAAGTCTGAGTGGAAAGAGTGTTTCAACTGAAAAGGGGTAATGAAGCGGTCGAGTGAGGGCGAATTAGTTGCAATGCGCGCCTAGATAAATTATATTTGGAGATTTTGAAGTGCGTGTATTTCGTCACTGTTGTATTTATAAATTTAGGGTCTGCGGGGTAATTACGTAATACACTGACGGTAGCAATGGCTTTCATGTTGATGGTTCAACAACATTCATGTTGACAGTTCAACAACATTCATTCACGTTGTTGAGTAGACAATATTTTTTTTAACAAATGACGCAATGTATTAGCAGTATCCTTGAAAATGTTTAAAATTGTGATTGAAAATGTGTGCTGGTTACATATTTGCCAAAAAAAAAACAAAGGGGAATCAAACTCTTGACTGTCCATCCTACCTCCTTTATAATTAACGTCAGCCAGTTCAGGAACAACGTTGACATATCTTCCTGAGTAAAAGCTTTAAATAAGCTGCATTTACGTGGATTCTAATAAGAGTCGACTCGACTAAAGTAATATAGGGGCAATTCTCGTAATTTTAAGAACGTTCACAGTCTGACCTCAGTCTCAATCTGTCAAAAATACTTCTAATATCCCTACATTTTGACAAGTTTTTGACACTTGTTTGTCGCCGAAATGAGACTGCGACTAGATTTTGAACGTTTTAAATTACTAGAATTGGTCTTCTTATCATCATACATATACAAGCTGTTGTACTGCATCCTCGTCAAATTTCAGGAGGCTGTTATGAAAGACATAAATAATCAAATAAAATTACGATCCCTGGTAAATAATGAATACTTACTTGTTTTTTTAGTTATTTACGTTTCACAGTATTTCAGAATACACCACTTTCAAAGAACTGAATCGCGTTATAGTATCGTATAAGCGGGCGCGTTTTTATGTGTGTGTAAAAGGGCAGTTACAGTGCGGTCTCACACAGGCCGCGTTTTAAAATGCGTGTCCCACACATGCTGATTTCCGAAAATTAGAAAAACACTCCGGGAGTGCCGGCAGAAGTGAAAACTTGAATATTAACGTTGTGAATTTTTGATATTTTGGAATTCGGTCTACTCTCTCTCCGTCTTACGAATTTTCGATCAGGTCACGTGTCCTGACGCGAGTTTAACATTTTTTACCCATCACAAAAAAAGTGCACAACGCCGCTAAAGAAGTTTCCACTTCAAAAAAATATAATAAAAATACTTATTTTATTATTGATTCGTGTCGAGAATCAGTAGCGTAGTTCACCTCCTTGAATTTGACGAGGATGCAAAACGACACCTTGTATGTTTGGTCCCTTTGGCCTAGTAGTCGCTGACTGAGCATGAGGTCGGCTCGATTCTGAGGACAAAGTGTTAAGAATCTCTCAGGAGGATTTGTGTCCGGTTAATGTCTAATCGCCCCGAATAACATAGAACTTAAACATAACCGTTAACGTATAACGTTGCACACTAGGAATTTCTCCTGTATCGTGGGTGCGTTTACAAACATTTAAACTCACAAACACAAACAGCCAGACCCGGAACAACTACTTGTAGGTCATACAAATATTTGTTCCGTGCGGGAATCGAACCCGCGACACGCAGCGCAGCTGTCAATCGCTTAACCACTGCGCCGACCGTGTCAATTATGTTATCCACTTATATGATTATGACCCACTCCCCCTCACAGAGACGAGGCCTGTCTCCAGAAGTGGGAACGTTATAAACTGATAAGGCGTAACAAACTTACCGATTGACGAAAATCGGCGCAATACCCACTGCGACGCTACAGTGTGAATCGAGCTTAACTTTCTTCAACTTATCCATAAACCATATTCGCGTTTTCACACAAGACCGAGTTTCATGTAAAAACTGCGGCAATCGCAAACTAAACATGTGCAATGAAGGTTCTGCAAACGTAAAACGGTACGGCGTACGGACGATCAAATGACGGTACTGACACGTTTTTCTTGCCGTGACAAACTACGGTTTATTCCCCGCGTGTAGGCACGGTCGTCAGTGTTGTATAGGTCACTATGCAGGCTTGTTGACAAACACGTTTTTTGTACGGCACGGTTTATACGCCGTACCGTAAAAAAACCGTGACGTGTACAAAGCCAACTTGAGCCAACAAGAAGTGTAAAACCTTTTTTTAACCGACTTCAGAAAAGGAGTAGGTTCCATGTTCGTCGTATGTATTTTTTTTTATGTATGTTTGTCGCTTTCTCCCTAATTACTGGGACGTAATACTTTTTCATTTGGTAGAGGAAACTCACGCGGTGGCCCCATATATACCTATTATTAACTTTATTTTGGTAGCTTTTGAGTAAGCATCATTAATACGTATTTAATTTCAGTTTGTGTATGTTGATCATGTTTTAACTGCCTGTAAATGTTGTTTATATAGCAAGTAGTGGTTATATGAATTTGTTTGGGGTAAGTAGGTACAATAATATTAAAAAAGTGAAAAATAAAGAACTTTTTAGTTGTGTCTATCGTTTTATATTTTCAATTTTTGCCACCGACTTCCGAAGTTAAAGTTATTTTTCACTATCTAGTGTTTTTTTCGGGAGTCCGTTATTTTTGCTACACAAAAGTTCTTTATATACAGGTTGGGTAAATAAGAGGTATACACTTATTCTTTAAATATTATTCAATTAAATATAAAAATTATTAAGTATTTTTATTTAAATACCAGCTGCGCTCCGCGGTTTCATTCGCATAGGTTTCAATCTCGTTGGAATATCAGGATAAAAAGTATCCTATGTGTTAATCCTGGTTATAAACTATCTGTGTGCCAAAGTTCATCCAAATCCATTCAGCAGTTTTGGCGTGAAAGAGTAACAAACATCCATCCTTCCATCCATCCATCCATCCTTACAAAATTTCACGTTTCTATTATTAGTAGGATAGGATAGTATTTAGGGCCGGCAATTCAGTATGAAAAATAATCTTAGACAAATGTCCACCTCTAGCAGCATGGTAGATGTGAACCCTTTTCACTGCGTTTTTCATGACATTTTCTGCGTTATTTCAGTGACTGTGTCTCAGATATTTTGTTTTAATTCTTGAAGGTTCATTGGCCTGTTAGCAAAGACACGTCTCTTTAGTTAGCCCTACATAAAAGTCAGGAGCTGTTAAATCCGGGGATCTGGGGGTCAATCAATGTCACCGTTTCTCGGAATTAATCGGAAACGTTTTTTTCAATGTCTTGTCTGTGTGTTTCCGCAATACTACAATACAATTATTAAAACATTCTACTCAATCCAATCATTGGATTGAGTAGAATGTTTTAATAATTAAAACACGTTGTTCTGTCGTAAAACGCTCCATAACAAATTTGCCGTATCTACACAAAATAATTTTCATGAAACAACTGTCATATTTGCCACGAAAACAAAATGGCGGCAAAAAAAGTTGTATACCTCCAAGTTGCCCACCCTGTAGTTTTATTTTTCTTTATTTTTTATATCTTCTTCAATTAGCGATAATTCAATTTTACATCTAATTAGGTAGGCATACTGCCCGGCTAATTAACGAGAGGATCTTATAACGCAGATATTTATTTGTTTAATCTTTTCGCACACAAAAAACGTACAAAGGCGGACTTTAATGGCTTAGGCATTCTCTACCAGTCAACCAAGGGTGGTGAAGAGATTAGATGGCCGGTGCTTTGGTTGGAGATATCGTTGATGATTTTATGATATGTGTGGAATATCTACCTACAATAAGTTTCATAAATCTCTGTACCTTACCTACCTACTTTTCCAACATTTCCCATTTTCCATAGACGTGCAAAACTGATGTAAACCGCAAGGGTTTCTTATTTTTCGCATGGAACCCCAAACAGCAAATTCATTCATGTAAATGGGTGAGTTTATTAGATTTGCAAATGTACATACTTACCTACATACATATTGGCATTAAAAATGTTGTAAATATGCTCAAGCCTAGTTGTAATAATGTTTATAAATATTTAACAGCCTTGATTAATTTACGCTAACGAGTGAAGACATAGCTGTGTATGAATCTATGAATATTATCAGCCGAAGAAAGATTGGCAGGTGCTATGACGGTATTTTTTAACCTTACACGTGTCTAAATCTGGTAATATATGTATGAAGAAAAAGGAGCTTGTGGCTTAGTAATGACAGCCGCACGGGCCTATCGATCTGATTAAGCTACTCTTGCCCCGGTTGGTTAGTATATGGGTGACCATCTTTACATACCAAGACCTCCTCCGTGCTTCGAAAAGCAGTTTAAGCCGTTGCCGTCAGATAGGCAGTCGCTCCATGTAAAATACTGGTATTCAGCTGCATCCTGTTAGACTGGAAGCCGACCCCAACATAGTTGGGAAAGGGCTGAGTAGATGATTATCAGGTAGGTTGATATATGGTGTATATTCATGTGTCAGCAGGTAACGCTATTTCTATATATGTTTAAGCTTGTTTTCCTAGAACTTTTAGGACACAGGAAAGGGTGTAGGTATAAAGGCGTCTTGTAGGCCTGTAGACTGTAGATTTGTAGACCAATTTCTATTTTGTTAGTATATACTTGTTGACAGGCTACACTGTCCTCCCATACTTGAGGGGAAATTCTCGTAATTTTAAGAACGTTCACAGTCTAATCTTAGTCTCAATTTGTCAAAAATACCTCTAATTTCCCTACATTTTTGACATTTGTTTGTCGCCGAAATGAGACTGCGACTAGATTTTGAACCTTTGAAATTACGACAATTTGGCCTTCTGTTAACACTGTAATTTGAAAACATTATAAAAGCCAATTATTTTTAAAAGCATAACCGTGGAATTTACTGCCGGCTCTTCTCCATAGGAAACGGCAAAATGGAACCGTGCACCTAGCTTCTGACGTTTCAGAAGTGCCCATGTGAAATAAAATATTTTCATTTTTGATTTTGCTGTTATTTATTATTATTTGTTTATCCATTTATTTCAGGCATCAAGACCCATATAAAACATATATAATAAAATATTATTATGACTTAAAAATACTATAAATACATAGGTACCACATTATAATCACACTAGTAACTAACTAACGCACACGAAGTGTCCGCGTCGTGTTTCGCTGATTGGTGTCTGTAGCCGGCCACGAAACCGGCGGTACACAACACCCTTCGGCCAGAACTCTTCCTTGAGGAACTTCTTGATTTGATGTGTCGGAACACGCACCACGAACGACTTGAAGTTCGTGTTGTGACGCGACTCCAACTTCACGAACCTCAAAGTCCAGTTGGTCTTCACACGCATGTACTCCACGATCTCCTCAACCTTCGTCGAGCGGTGCAGTCTGGACACGTACAGCTGCGTCGTCGGGATTGCTAGACGCAGCAGCATGTTGGGTCCTGCTTGCGCGATGCCGCACTGGTTCTGACAAGGAGGCTTCTTCTTCTTCTCCACCTTGATGAAACCATCTTTGTTGCACGTGTGCTTCTCTGGACCCTGCCTTTTCAAAACCTTGTTAGGTTTTGAACGGCTCCGACCGGCTCCGGCAGTTATGAAACCCTGATTTCTAAATAAACTAGGCGTAATACATGGGCCATATAAGCTTCTTGTGGAAAACGTATGTGTGTCAAGTCTCCCATATATTGCCAACTAAACACAGACTCGCAGATCACACACAAAACGAGACTAACAGACAGTCAAACGAAGCGTATCGGGCAAAATAATAACCAATCAGAGTACTACATCTCAGATAGTGCAACATGTAACGGTTAACATGTCTGTAACATGTCTATTAAATGCGGCCAGGGAATTAGAACAGATATATTGAGATTGACATGAAGCTATCACAGATTGGTACAAGTCACGATGCTATATGGAACTTAGGTAGGTAGATTACCTACCGTAATATAGCATGAAGTATTACTGAAGATTCTCGATGCAGTTTTATGATAGATACGAGGGCGGAGTGATAAGTCTAGTAAAAATTAAACAAGAAGACAATTTTATTTAATTATTATTATTTGTTTTTCAACGTAGTTTCCTTGCAACTTAATGCACTTCATCTTCTAGCTTTTCGATCCCTTCCATAAAGTTCGACTTAATAACTACGTTGACGTCGTGGTGGAGCTTGCGCGCTCTAAACTCTAGGTCTGTGAAGACTGTGAAGAGTTTACTTTACCGGATCAGGTCTAGGGTGAGGAGCCAGACCAAGAGAGATACCGGATACCCGCAGGGCAACATGTGGCGAGCTGTTGGGCAGTAGCGACCCCACGGACCCTATCTCCCGGGAGAAGTTTTGTTCCTCACCTCTGGCTTACACAACTATTCTTCCTAAAACCAAATTGGTCCTCAGTGAGTATGCTGCTTTTATTTAAAAAGTTGATTATTATTTTCCCGTACATTGCCTTTTCAAAAATCTTTGATAGAATAGGGATCAATTTAATGGGTCTATAATTGGACATATTCATGTGGTTACCTTTTTTGTATAGCGGTTTGACTATAGACAGTTTTAGTCTAGTAGGAAATGTTCCTGTTTCGAATGACAGATTAATTATATAACTTAAAGGTGTTATTAAGTTTTTACTGCTTAGTTTTATTATTTTTGTGGTTATTTCATCATATCCAGTAGCGTTAGTATCATCTAAAGAGTTGATAATTTTTACAATGTCTTGTTCATTTACTGGAGTCAAAAAAATACTGTCAGTGTTAGTGGTAATGTCAATGTTACTTACGTTATTATTAATATTGCTAAGGTTAGATTTATTAGTCATTTCTATAAAATATTTATTAAATTGATTACATATGTCATTAGGATCATTTGATGTAATTTTTATAATTATCATCATTATTTATATTATTTTTTATAATAGACCATGTCGCTTTGCATTTATTTTTAGAATTATATACATATATTTTTTTTTTTGTTATTGTAATTGTAAATGTGATATACATGTTTTTAAAATTCTTGAATGGGTCAGGTATCTTCTTTTATGATATTTTTTGCTTAAGGCACCGTTTTGGTAATTATAATATACCTAACGTTCTCTTTTTTATGCACGATATTTTTAAACCTTTACAATTCCATTTACTTTTTATTGGTTTATTATATTTTTTAATTGTTATTTCTGGGAAACATAGTTTGGAAAAGAGAATATATAGGTCATGAAATATGTTAAATGCATTGTTGCAATCTGTTTCTTCATATATTTCATTATAACTAAAAAGCCGATATACAATCAAGATTTTTTTTTAAATCACTAATTGAATGATTTTGAAGGATATTATTAATCCACTGCTTCATATGTTCGAAAAATTTGTCTGCTCAACAATGTAAATAACGTAATGAATGTTGTTGAACTGTCAAAATGAAAGACATTGCTACTAATAGAGTATGACGCAATTATCCCGCTGTTCATTTGCAAATCTTTCGAGATTTATAAGTAACATGCCACCGAGATCCCACCTACAATAAAACTGAAGCGAAAAATTTTAAACTTGAATAAATGAAAAGGTGAAAAAATTGCGAGTGAAAATCAATAGGTAATGCTTACGGTAGGTGTTGGTGCGTTTTCGTGACAACGGCGTCGATTCCCTTGTTCACAAACTAAACTAAATTTAAGTTCAATGCATCTTTTTCTTTCTATTTAATTTAGAAAAGGACAGAAGATAATATTAGTTTAGTCCTGTCAAACTAGTCAGCGCCTGACGAAAATTGACGTATTTTTAGCAGCCATGTTTTTAATCACGTCTAATCTGTCTATGGAGTATCTTAATTTGACAGGAGTAAACTAATATTAATTTTATCTTCTGTCCTTTTCTTAATGAAATAGAAAGAAAAAGATGCACAGAACTTAAATTTAGTTTAGTTTGTGAACAAGAGAATCAGGGCCACTGTTTAGTTTTGGTATGCATGAATCAGCCTACAACGTTCCCACTGATGAGATGTAGATCTCCTCTCGGTGAGAGGGAACAGGCCGTAATCCATCACGCGGACCCAGTGCGGGTTGGTAGATATCACATGTCTTCGAATTTTTGGTTCTAGCACATGCCGGTTTCCTCACGATGTTTTCCTTCACCGTTTTGAGAGCAGTGGTGATGAAATTATTTACACAAAGTAAAGCGCCTGGCTGGGTTCGAACCCACGACCTACAACTCGTACGTCGGGGCCGTTACCACTGCGCTACCACTCCAGTTGTAGTACTTGTAGTGATTTAGCATAGCAATAGCGATCATTTCGCGCACCAAAAACTAATTTGCTTCCTCTTGAAAGAGCTCAGAGAGCAATTTTGAAGGTAGCAAATTTCCATCCTTTATTTTCTCCCACAGATCTGCTATATAAATCCTGCAATGTACTAACGGTTCGCCACCTTTCATTATGCACTTAGTATTAAAACAGCGCACCATGATTGCCTACAACAGTAACAAGATACGGAATGATCTGGTATGCATGTCTAATTCAGCCTCAAAACATGTCTTTGTAGAAAGATTTATAACATTCTTAGGTCCATTCCTGTACAATAGATTAGATAGAAAACTAAGTATCTATAAACTAAATTACTATAGCTGTAAAAAATTATACTTAATTATTTACTAACCAACAAATTATGCACAGACAGAAGACCTGCTAATTGTCTGCAAATAAAACAGCAAACGCGCTATTTTACTTCTATTTACCTAAGTTTTGATTTAGTTTTTACGTTATACGCATTGTTAATTTATTATATTAAGTATATGTATGCACTTCTTAGCCTGAAGCACAGGTTCATCCTAGTTCAGGCAAATTAGCAACTGTGCGCTATTTTTAATTGTTAAGGTAATCAATGTAAAATGTGTTCCCTTTTTATAAATAAACGATTTATTATTATTATTTCCCTTTCCTTAATATCTCTCCGTAGGAACCCAAACGATAAACTTTGTGTGATTTTTCGTTATTGGAACATGTTGAAGATCACTATAGATATTGATTCAGGACGTTAACGGACTTTATTTAAGTTTTTGAAATAAAAAATGCTAGAAAATATAGGTGGGTCAATGACCGCTATAGCCATGCTAAAACACCACAACTATAGATACGAGGTCGTTGTTTCTACGTTTGATTCTAAGATTCATGTCACAAAATTGTGATGGTAGGTACCTACTTAGTAAGACGTTAGCTCTAAATTAAAGTCTAAAATAATTCTAGTATCGGTATGACTTGCACAAGCACGGTTGGACAAAACTGATTTTCTCAACACATACATTACCAGCAGTCGTTAACCCCAAAAATAAAGAACATCAAATTCTTTATTTTAACGTGTTTAGATATCGACCCGACGATACCCATCACGTCTGTGGAGTTTCCCTAGACAATTTAATTTGACTTTGTATAATATTGGTACACCACTTGCCTATCTGGTGAATTATTTTATCTTCAGATGCAAATTGCAAATAGCACATGTTTACTCCTAAATTATTGAAGGAGCGTTCAGAACCATGTACAGACGCCAGCAGATCAACCTACCCGAAACTGTCAAATTTTCCCAATCAACCTTGAACCTTAATGCTTTAGCGATAAAGTTGAAAATCTATTAAAGAATTTTGACAGATTGTAGTAGCTTGATGTGCTGGCGTCTGTACATCCCGGTCACGGACCGGCGATCCTGTAGAGTGACCCCTACAATATCCCATGGGCGTAATGAGCCACCAAGGGTGGACATACATCTTCATGGGTTTTCATGTTTCCCGACTGTTCAATAATATTGATTACGATATGAAGGGCTACCCTACCACCTCTATGACATGGGAATTGGGATAATGGTGATGTGACCACCTGAGGATAAACTTGAACTAATATAGTGGAGATCCATAAAAGTATGTTGCGTTTAATAGCTATCCTAATCTTTCAATTTCAGCTCTATGCGGTTGGTGTAGTGAATGAGTTGGCTTCACCGCTACGGGTTGTGGGTTCAATTTCCGCTCGAAACAATTATTTGGCTGGACCTCAGTTTTGTTCCGGATCTGGGTGCTAACAAGCTTTTGAGATAATTGTGAACGGAATCACGATAGGTACCTACAGGGTGTATTTTAGTGTAGATCATCGCTTAACAATATCATGTAGGTAGTTTCTGTACCTACCTACCTGCCATGCGGGGTAATTGCGTAACAGACAAAAAATGACAACTTATCGCATTTTCTTTCATTTTGACAATTCAGTTACGTTAATTGCGTTATTTACGTTGCTGAGCAACCGAATTTATTAAACCTATGAAGCAATGGATTAGAAAATCCTTCATATTCCTTGATATTGCTAATCCATTGTTTCATATGTTCGAAAAATGTGTCTGCTCATGAACGTAAATAACGCAATGCATGCTGTTGAACTGTCAAAATGAAAGCCATTGCTACTGTTAGTGTTTTACGCAATTACATCGCTGGAAAATGTACTCTGTGACCGCTGGTCTGTTTACGATTAGCGCCCCATCGTAAGCAATTTCGATATCCTCTTGTTACTAAATAGGGCACGGTTTACCTAAAATCGAGCTATTTAAAAATTAAGTTATCGACCGCGTTCCGGCATTCACGGATGAATGGATCAAGCAGAGGCTAATTGAGCAACAACCGACTAATTACTCACATAATTCCTGATAATCGGGCAGGAATCTGATGAAACAATTACGCCGTTTTACAGAGAGCGTACGGACTGCGAACCTGCAATTAACTAATTACCGGCGATTTTAGGACACGTTATGAAAATATATTCGAAGGTGCGTAACGTGAATAACCAATAAGCGTGAAACGACGAAGGATTGTAAGGAATTGACAAATAAGGAGCCGCAGCGCATATAAATACGAACGGCGGGTTTGTATTACATTATTACTGCACAAACAGTTTGGATAACGTTTGCAGCACCACTGAAGTTACCTGTTCAACATGTTCAGTTTCATTGCGGTAAGAATAGAGACATTTGCCTTATCAGGATGAGGCTCGTATTATAGTAGTCGAAAACTAATGTGAAATGACTTTCGTGATTCGTGACAGCAAAGTTCAAGAATTCGGCGGTTAGATTCTAGAGTGCGATCGTTTTGTACTTTTTGGAACGAAGGACTGGTAGAAATGGTCACGTTAGGAAAAAGCGTTATGCGACTTTCTCTCTCTCTCTCTGGCTGTTTATTATATTAAGTAGGTATACGAGTGTGTGCTTGCGAAAATTTTGTTTAGATAAAAGATTTGTTTGCCGTGAAGTGTTCTTATGGGGTGCAAGTACATCCCATAAAATCCCATTTCAACAAATGAAACTTAAACGGTATCGATATTATGTTAAAACAGTGTCGATTTGTAAAGTTATTGTTATAGGATACCTACAAGCCTTTGATTGCACCTATCGGTGTAGTGTTACAACAAAATCCGACAGTGTAATAAGTTCTTTGATTGATTTCGCGATAGATTTTAACATACTTACAATACGATTACATATTCATGACACCAGTTGCTTCAGTCATACATTTGCATTCATTTTCAGATTGCTTGCTTGCTCGGTGTGGCAACGGCTGCTCCCTCCGCGATCGGGGCGCTGCCCATCGCCACCGGCAGCATTGTAAGTAGACCGAACAATTCAAAGATGTCCAAATACACTATGACACTTTAAGCTTCTCAAAAAAATATCGATATATCGCTATCGCTCGTACCTATATATATCTTTTTTTTTTTGCGATATTTAATAGTTCGATGTAGGTCCTCTTTAGTGAGAAACTCCTTTTTAATAGTCGCTAAAAACACCATTATTCTTACAAAAAGGAAATCAATACATTTAAAAAATATCGATACTTTTTTACACTTCCGACATCCTTACCCTTCAGTAGTACATTTGACTGTTATAGTAAACCGACGAGATTATGTGTACTCCACAGTCAATCCCGCGCTACGGCTTCAACTACGCGGTCAACGACCCCGTAACTGGTGACCGCAAAGCCCAGACCGAGTCTCGCGACGGCGGCGTCGTGAAGGGCTCGTACTCACTCACTGAACCCGACGGTACCATCAGAGTGGTGGACTACACTGCCGACCCCGTCTCTGGATTCAACGCGGTGGTCAAGCGCGTCGGCCCCGCGGCGCATCCGCAGACATTGATTGCTGCTCCGGTCGTGAGCAAGCAAATCGTGGCTCCAATTGCCGCTGCACCTGTCGTTGCTGCCCCCATCGCCCATGGAGGATACGCTTCCAGCCTTGTTGGACTTGGTGGACTAGGTCTCGGTACCGGTCTCGGCCTTGGCGGTATTGGTCTCGGCCACGGCGGTATTGGTGTCGGCCACGGCGATATCGGCCTGGGACTTGGCGGTATCAGCTTGGCTGGTGCCGGCATTGGCCTCGGTCACGGCGGCGACCTCGGTATCGGCTACGGCGGCCTCGGCTACGGCATTGGGGGCCTCGGAGGCCTCGGAGGCGGCTGGAAGCACTAAAGTGATAACGCTAGTGCCAGAGCTCCCTAACAGACGTTATTGCGACCTTACTTTCCTTTCGCATCTGAATGTTTCTTGTTCATTAGGCGATACGAATAGTATAGGTTGACTATGAATTAGTTTGTGAATACTGAAATAAAATAAGTGTCAAAGAGGACTGGGTTGTATTATTTGAAGCTTATTTACCTTGTACAGCCTGAGCAAACTTCACAGATTATCAATATGTTTTCTTATACCAACTACCTAATCTACGGTCGCGATTAATTCGCCAAACATGTAAACAAACGTAATACGTACACAATAAAGTTCAGTTTACGATACAACTTCAAACATTTTTAAGACTTTTAAAATAATGCTTGTCACTCCGAAATCAACTTAATTACTACTGCAAGAAAGTTGACATTTGTTTAAATTGAAATAACATAAATTGGAAACTTAAATTCGCATAGACTTCACATACAATACAACTTCATATAAAGAAAATATGTTTATTTGCGGTAAAACATGATGCAAAGAAATGACAAACAGAAAATAATGCTGTAAAAGTTAAAGTAATGTAAAGTTGGGGGAAAATATGCGTCTTGGTTGTATGTTAGTACAGACGCCAGCAGGTCAAGCTACCCGAAACTGTCAAACTTTCAAACAATCAACCCTGAACCTTAATGCTTTAGCGATAAAGTTGAAAATCTATTAAAGAAATCTTACAGATTGTAGTACCTTGATGTGCTGGCGTCTGTACCTACATAATATTTACACTTAACAGCTGCTGAGAGGGAGCCACTGTCAAGGGTCCAAACAGCAACCGTTCTCTTGCGAGAACTTACTAGAATATAGTTGTTGGTGATAGATGGAAACCCGAAAAGCTGAGAACTGAGAAATGGCTGATGAATCAAGTAATAATAAATTATTTGAGGAAATAAAACAATATCATACATTTAACTACACAATTATATTTCATAATAAATACCATCGACACATTTATCCATCATACTTAAATGCACATATATTTGAGCGGTTACACCGTTCCCAGCCATAAGACTACACCGAGACACGTAACGTACTTCTTTATAATTTAAATATTTACACGAAATATCCACAGATTGCATACTACTCAGAAACTTACTTTTATATATTCGACCCTCGGCGAATATACGCATTTTTTTTCAAACAAAAAATATCGCTGTCATTACATAATGTAAACGTCAGCATTGATAAAGATAATTATGATTTAAAATTAATTATTTAATTTTTCAATCAGACATTCGTCGGTATCGGCAGTCTGAAGTCCTATAGTGAATTTGTGCCCTATTAAATAAGACTAAACATAACTAAATGTGGGTGTTTCATTTCAGTATGTTAAAGTTTCACCAACGCCAGTAAACCTCTGCCTAATTCCTTCAGGAAAACAGGTGTGTATATATTAGCAACTCATTACAATTTCGACAGTAAATGCAACAAATTTAAATTCAGTGTAATTTATGTAAACGGGGAGCTACGAACATACAAAATAAAGTATCCATCCAGTACATAATCTGTGGAACAATACATACACTGCTACAAGGAACTGTTGGCGATTGAATGACATATAACAACAGGGTGGCGATGTTGGTAAACATTCGTGAACTTGTAAGAAATTGTATTAAAAAAACAAGATGGCAGCGTTAGTTCAGATTTCAGCCACACGCCAAAATCACCTCGTAGCGCTATAAGCCTATTATCGTTACATAAAAACTGTGTGACACTGGATACCGCTGCTTTCCGCGCTACGTACTCCTAAATCGGAGTCCTTCACCGAATAGAATGAGACAAAGGCGGTCCACTAGATATGCGAACAGCATGTCTGCTATCAATACTTGCACTAAGATAATCCGGTACTGAAATGAAACAAAATTAAAATATATCAGTTTACTGCAGTTTCACTTTATCATCTAAGATGAAAATGAACATTTTAGATTTTACTTTACGGTTGATTATTCTGTAAATAACTGACAAATATTGTTTGCACACCTTTAAAAATGCACACAGGCATTTTTATGGTATCGGCTAAGATTCAATACTTTGAATCAGGGATTGTGCATTTTTTGCTAAATGAAAGTCAGTAGAACGCAATGGTTATGCCGAAAGCTTATTTATACCCATTTTCTGAGATAATCTTAACTTGAGACTATCTATTCGACAATGTCTTCAGCATTGGCAAATGCTACATCATAATTTTATCACGAACAACCTTCTTTTGTAACAAATCCAACCTTATTTTTATTTAAGGTTATTTTCTTCATATTGCTTTTTGGATTTTGAATCAAAAAGTGTCATGTCTTTTCTCTTACCGAGACTTTTCATTGGAAGTTTTTTTTGGACACAGGACGGATGTCTATGATATTATTTTTTCGACTACATTGGTTCAATATCTTGACACATTGCGTTTCTAAGTATTTATTGTCGAATCAATAGCTATGTAAGGATCTAATAACTTATGAAATAATTGGTATACTTACATCAGGTGGGAAATATACAATCTCGAACATGTTGGAGAGGTCTGGGAAGATCCCGAGAGCCAGCGCCAGCACGGCGCCGCCCGAGATCATAATACTGTACAGGAGCGGCTTGTTGTCGCGGAGACCTTCCATGAACGGCTCTCCCTGGGGGTAAAGGAGAACATTATTATATTTTAATCTGTTATAGGTGCAACAGATTATTTCATACATATTGTCATTATACCGTTTGTTCATTGGGAGAGTTATAATACCGGTACAATGATAATGGAATTATAAGTCTCCGAACGAAAATTATGGACGTGTCAAAATAATGCACAGCAGTTTACGCGCGCTTGACAATTTATTAATTTTTTGTTTATTTTCGTTTCAAGAACAACCAGGCGTGAGTATAAAAATTTTGACAATCCAAAAAAAAACAAATTAGTCGTCAACCATTTAGAAATTTATGAGGACGTGAACCATCAATGGGTTGGGTTTGATATTATAATTAATAAATTGAGTTTGATGTGGTGACCACATCGCGAAATAACTAAAACTTTTTTTTTATTTAGCAAGACTGTTTTTTTTTATTGAATTTTGTGCCATACCCGGTAGTTGATAGCGAAGGTAGATATTTGCAGGGACATAGAGATGATGTAGACGGTGCTGTTGAGCAGGTCTGGCGCGAACTCTCGCTCCTCGTCCTCTGCCATATCCATGTCTAGTTTCGGTTTGTGATCCCTGTACAAAAATACAATTAATATGGTTACAATATAATATGTACATAATAGAGTATTCTATTGGATATACAAGGTGTAAAAGACCCATCACATAGCCGTCAACTACGCATTCTGTACATCAAATTAAGTAACATTGCACAAAAATTATTGCTGGGAAACCACTTTTATTTTTGGTTTGAAAATTTGCAGATTGCAGTAGCGCGCAATGTAACTCACGCAAAACATTGTGCTTATGGATGCATGCAACGGTACAGGGGTTGTGTGGGTATGTAAAGTTGTGTTATAACATTAAAAACTTGTTTTCGTAAAAAAACGTCAGTATAAGTTGGAAATTTGACCCTCCGTAACCAGAAGGTTCCCAGGTATCAATGACGAGGAGTACAAGTGACTCTCGGTTTCGGTAAGTGTCTTTTTACACCCACTATTTAGTAATTATTTTTTATGAATTCACAAGTCGATGCCTGATTTTGTTATCACAATGCTAATAAAGCAAGGCAGAAAATGTAATGCCTATTAATAAGCACTAAAAAAGTCACACTAGGCAACTCCTAATTAAGAAACTTGTAATTAAAGCATCTCTAATGAGTTGCTTGCCTGAGAATTATAATTTAGTAATTGTAGGCTTTTCAAATGTCAATATACAGTTTGGCCCAATTCCCATGTTATTATGTATTTTTATATTTTCACATATCTCTGGACCATGGGGTCCCGGTCATTTGGAAAGCGTATGAGGGGCTGAAGCCAACTCGCAGAGGCCACCTTAGACAATTTTAATTAATTATGATTATTAATGTCCCACTAAGGGGGAAAGGCCAATTTTCTCTCTCTCTGTCCAGAGCTGCCAAGGACTAATCTTTATTAAGGAGTCCAGCTCATCCCGCCATCTCTGTCTATCTTTTTTTTTTTGCAGTAGTTTCTGAACGGATTTGTTCAAATAATAAGTTATATTACCTTCCGGGCGACCGTGACGTAGCTTCGTGCACCAAATAGATGAGACATAGGAAGTGCACCGCGAACTGTGTGAGCACCGTCATGATTGTGTACACGTTGAAGATGTTTGGGAGAGGACGCTGCTTCGATAACTGTTTCAGTGGCTGTGGAATAAATGGAAATGATGTATGAGAAATACGTAAAAACAGCATATCTATTTATGGGAGCAGGTGCGCGATATATGGTAAAAGGATATACTCTGGCATAATAGGGAAAAGGCTAGACAGATGACCTATATTAAAATTTTATTTATGTTTCAAATTGACGTTATTTCAAATTAAACAAATATCAACTTTAATAGTAATTAAGTTGATTTCAGAGTGAAAAGTTATAAAAATGTTTGAAGTTGTAGCGTAAACTGAACTTTAATGTGTAGGAATTTAAGTTATTTTTCCATAAACTCATATTTGTTTACATTTTTGGCGAAAATTTGGCAATTTTATTTTATATGGGGAAAATAATACCTAAGTAAAGTTGATGATAAATAAAAGTTGTACTTTTGCGCACTGGGATATAATAATAATAGAATAACACTGTTCTCAGCTCAGCTTTTAAGCGTATACTTGTCTAAAATAATGAGATGCGAAAGAAAGAAATGCGTTCCTGACACCGTCAGTTACAAACGGTTCATCATTTCATTCATCATTTCGGGGACCCGTATGAGGATACGGATCCCCGAAACGATGAATTGCAACTGTCAATTTATACGTGATTGTTACACATTGATGCGCAAATTGATCGTCTACCAAATGCAATTGATGCGACAGACACTATTACTACAGTTACAGTTGCTCAATTGCAATTGACCGTTTCGGGGACACTTTACAGTTATTTTACATCTGACAGCAATCTTATTTATAGCAACGACAATAAATAAAGATCACTCTGATGCAAAATCAGAGGTAACATAACTATGAAAGGACGGCAAATGCTGAATACAAAAGAATAAGTGTATTACGAATTTAAACCATATTAGTTCCTACTCGCGTCCAACTGACAGGTGTCAGCAATGCATTCTCTCTAGGTGGCCAGAATATAAGTCAACTATTTATGCTAAACCTTACCTTAGATCTGGATATAAACAAGAAGCAGGACGCCAACAACAGACTCTGCAGAGTGGCCTGAGTGTCACTGAACTTGATGCCATCGAGATACAGCACCGATTGACTGTACGCCAAGATCAGGGCGTTCAGAGCCAGGATCTTGAACATCTGCAGCGTTGTCACCAGAGTGCACCGCCCTTGCTTGATTATGTGGCAGACTGGAGACAAAAACATTATGATGTTCAAGGTTCAATTTATGTTGCCGTGAAACAGAATTAAAGCGTTTTTGTACAGACGCCAGCACATCAAGCTACTACAATCTGTCAAATTTCTTTAACAGATTTTCAACTTTATCGCTAAAGCATTAAGGTTCAAGGTGGATTGGGACAATTTGACAGTTTCGTGTAGCTTGACCTGCTGGCGTCTATACATAGCATTATGAACTTTATGCCAATAGTGCAACGCACAAATTAGATACACACTTACGCACAGGTGGCGCTACTTCTGGAGAATTATCACGCATTCACGAGAATTCCCGCAGTAACAAGCTCGTATCTAGTTTGTGCTTTCGACAATTGACATAAAGTCCATTTTGCTATGCACAATATCGTTACGAGAACTCGCTTCCACTCCGTTCCGCGGAAATGTAAATTAACCCTTAGTGTAAGTAGGGAACTGGAGAACTCTATGTAACAGGATTCCTAACCCCTTTCTTTTTTGGAGTTTCTTCGCTTGAATAAATATGACACTAATGTCTAGGGTAGCATATCTTGCGTTCCACATAGGCTTACGCTGGAGCAATCACAGATGCATTAGCGTGCTGGACATGGCAATAGCTTGAGTCTGATTTTTCCTCTTTTACTTGACACCCCTTTATAGTGAGTAGTAATTAGGTGAAGACCATTCAATCAATGAATAGCGTTTACCCAAATCGGGCTAATTCTGCTTGGGTATGCACGTTCGTCATTCTGCGTTTTACCCATTTTACATATGACTCAACTCAAGATAGTTTAACAGCTGACGGCGAAAGGTCATTCCAATTACTATTTTGATCACGTGCAGTATCTCCGTTCATGTCATTGACCTGTACTTTTGAACTTGACTCAACTTGACCTAGGGGATCATTACTTTGATTGTATTCTTCGTGTGATTGACAAACAGATTTTTGCATAAAGCTATTTTGAGTAAGTTTTTGTTTTGAGAATTATATCTATTTCTGAAGAACCATTTTGAATATACCTACCAAGTTTTAGTGTATTCATGGTAAGATTGGTAAGTGAAAAGTATGAGGACCTTTGTACACACACGTTTTTCTTGCCGTGAAAAACTACGATTTATTCGCCGGAGCACGGTCGTCAGTGTATGGATCACTATGGAAGCTTGTTGACGAACACATTTTTTCTACGATGCGGTTTATACGTCGTACCGTAATGAAACCGTGCAGTGTACAAAAGGGCCTTAATGGGGTGTGAAAATTATTATAAAACCAGCAT